>CM069539.1:60617025-61862025 GCA_035773235.1 Eospalax fontanierii | reverse complement strand
GCAGGCGAGCTCTCCTCCTTGCCCAGCCACCATCTTCTCTAAAACTCGTGGCCAGGCAGAGCCTGTGGCTCTTGACCAACCCCAGGAGCGAAGTGTTCTCCATGGCACACGCATCTTACAACCCAGGTCCTAGGGTGGGGTTTGTTTGGCCAAGGGGCTGCTATCTCAACGTATGTCTTGCATTCATCAGGCCCACTTGAAAACCATCCCAAGACTGATGCAGAATTGCATTTTCCCTCAAGAACAGACCCTGCAAACTGAGTGGGCTACTGGTGGCAAGCCTTCCTAATATCCAACCACCAGGACGAAGCACAGCTGTGTAGGGCAAGAATGACTGGTCAGTCTCTAGCTAGGCAGTGACAGTGGGGACACTGGGCCCAGTCAGAGGCTGTGAATTTTCAATGTCTGTGGCTATTCTGGATCATGACTTCTCCCTGCAACACATTAATAACAGCCCCCTCCCCTTACCTGGGACCACCAAAAGTGCTGCCAGACACTGCCACATGTTCCTTGGGGTCAAGTCAGTCACACAACTTTGTGAACCACTGACCAATCAGGATGATTTCAGTTTCATTTTGTTTTTAAAGTAGGGCTATATACTCAGTCCTCCATATCCACAGGCTCCATCCACATCCTCAAATTCAACCAACTACAGACTAAAAATATTTGAAAAGGTAGGGAGATGGCTCAGTGGGTCAAAGTGCTTACCACCAAGTCTGATAACCTGAGTTCTATCACTATTACCCACATGGTAGAAAGAAAGAACCCATGGGCTGTCCTCTGACTTCCACAGGTATACCATCATGGACACACATCACATACACACAGAAGGAAGAAAGTGAGAAGGAGAAGTTAGTATCATGATATAAATTCTTCTGTGAAACTGAGGCAGGATAGAAAGACAAGGAAAATCTTGGGGACATAGGAAGGGAAAGGAGCCCCTCATTTAGGAGCCTGGCTAAAGCCTTCCTCCAGCTGACAGTCAAGAGTTCCAATGGGCTGGAGAGAGGGCTCAGTGGTTAAGAGCACCAGCTGCTCTTGCAGAGGGCCTATCTGAGTTCAGTTCCCAGCATCCACATGGCAGCTAACAACCATCTGTAACTCCAGAATCAGGGGATCTGATGGCCCCTCTGGCCTCTACAGGCATTACACAACACAGATGCACTTACATACATGCAGGAAATACAACCTTACACATAAAATAAAAATAACAAATATTTTTAAAAAGAATTACAGGGGCTGGAGATAAGAGCACTGACTAGGAATCTCAAGTCAGATGTTAACTCTGTTCTCAGTGGGAAACATCCTGCCATCTGCATCCCTGTGATCTAGATTTTTACATCATCGACTGTAATCCCATCAGGTGTCCCTCATAACCCACTCTGGGATCTCAATTATGTTGCTTAGCCATATTTTGAACATAGCCCTTCAAAGCCACCACAATCCTACGCACATCTATGTAAAGACAATGGAGCACACTCCCAGAAGCCCACATCCATGTCTGACTTTCCTCCAAGTGCCTTCTTTCTCCTAACTCTGTGCACTTTTAATTTAAAAGTTAAAAAGAAAAAAATGTCCTTTAATAAGTCCCCATCCGGCTTCATACTGGCTCACCTTAAAATTCTTTACTTCATCAAAGCCAAGACCAGTGGGTCTGAGTGGAGGGCTTTGAAGAGAATTCTTCAAGCTGTTGGCAACAGAACTACGTCTCCACCTGGGGCTACTGACAGGCTCCAGGCCTTTTCTGAAAAATATTTTATTTATTATTTTTATTTAATGTTTATGAGCATATTTCCTGCATGTATGTCAGTGCACCCATGTCATACAATGGCCTCAGAGGTCAGAAGAGGGTGTTGGATCCCTGTACCTGTAGTTACAGATGGTTGTTAGCCACCATGTGGGTGCTGGGAATCAAACCTGGGTCCTCTCCAAAAGCAGCTGGTACTCTTAACCACTGAGCCATCTCTCCAGTCCCCCTTCTAGGCCTTCTTAAGGGCTGAACTACTAAGCAACTGGGCTTTTTGTTATTGCCACTGTTGTTTTTAACAAGAGAGAAATTAAACCACTACATTTGAGATCTTTGCCACATAAGGCCAAATCTACGTGATTAATGTAGGTTTCCCATTCAGGAGACTCTAGCCAGATCAAAGCCCCTGATAGCACTCACTGAGCATCAAGCGGCCTCCTGCATGGCACTATATGGTTTTCCTCTTCCAGGGGACTCTGCTCTGTGGACCCTGGCTTCCCAGCCTGGAGCCCAATAAATATTCAAAAGCCTCCCAGGAACTGACCAGAAAGGGCCAGGCATGGGACCAGGAGCTCGACACTTAGCCCTGTAGGCTCCCTGTCTTCCAAGGGGTCAAAGAGACCAGTTCACCTGAGACTCGTCTCAGTGTCCACAGCACCCAGTATGCTGAGGTTAAAAAAACAAGGCCAGTGACCAGGTGCCTTGGGGAAGGGGGAGATCATTAGCAAAGTACTTAATTAGGTTCATGTTTACATTTCTTCTGCAGGTAAATAGTTGTTAAGTAAGAGAAATGGGTTGTGTCCAAGATGGACTTATCAGTGAAATCAACAACATATAAAAACAAGAGATCCACTCATTTTTTTTTAACTATTTCAGAGCCCAAGCAGTAGCATATACCTTCAATCCAGGCACTTGAGAGGCTGAGCCAGGAGGATCAAAACAACACTATATATTCAACATCTATGCTGGAGACTGGAAATTATAAACAGCGATGTATCACTAAGATTACACCCCTAAGAATGTAAACTCCCTTCATTTTTCCCCTTTTCTCGGGGAGGAGGGATTCTTTGGGACAGTCTCACGTAGCCCAAGCTGACCTCAAACTCAAACTCAATACTTAGCTAAGGGTGACCATGAACGTTTTTGTCTTCTTTTCTTTTGTTTGTTTTATTTTGTTGAGACAAGGTTACCCTGTAGTTCCAGCTGGCCTCAAACTCTTAGAGTTTGCCTGCTTCTGCCTCCCAAGTGCAAGGAGTAAAGGTGTGGATGACAGGATTAAAGGCAAGTATCACCATGCCCCGCTGTTTTTTCACTGTTTATCAACTGTTTCTCTCACAATTTCTGACAAAGGAAGGGTGAGGGAAGAACACTGCCTTCCTTTTCTTGGCAGTGTGGGAGGTCACTTGGCAGGGACCCTGAAGGGTCACTCGTACTAGGCAAGTACGCGCACTACCATCGAATCATAGCCCCAGCTTCCTGCTAGCTTTCTCTTAAGACGGGCAGGAGAAATGGTTCAGCATAAGTCTTTATTGCTCTTGGAGAGAGAGGACCAAGTTCACACCCATATTAGGCAGCTCACGAGTGAGTATAACTCCAGTTCCAGAGGATCCAAAGCCCTCTTCCAGCTCCATGAGCATCTGTACACACAGACACATAAATAAGAATGAAATAAATATACAAATCTTCTCTTTTTCATTTAAGAGACTAAGTCACCCAGGCTGGTCTTGATCTCCCTCTGCAGACCATTCTGGCTTTAAACTCACCATCCTCCTGAGTGGCTGGGCTTGTGCCAACACACCTGGCTACAAAGCACATTGGTGGTCAGAGTCTTAAAATCGGGCAGCTGCATGGCCATGTTCAGCAGCTCCATGCCTGTGCAGAGATTAGGCAGTAGGCAGGCTTTCTTGCACAAGCTTTGAGAAAGCTGCAGCCTGAGATCCCCACACAGAAGTTCAGTCTCAAGTTAACAGCCCATACTCACTCTGACCTGAGCTACACACACTCCTCACAGACCCAGGCACCCAACAGCCACAGCCACCTTAGACCAGTGGATTAACCTCAAAGGTCTCAGCCATCAGGGTTAGGGTCCAGAAGCCTGGATGAATGAGGAAAATATAAGGATACTATGTTCCCACTGATTCTGCCAGGGTTTGCATGAGTCCAAAGGTAACAAGACAATTGCCAAAGTAAAAAAACCCCTGGAACTGTCACAATTGTCTCTAGCTGTCTACCCACCTCCCTCCTCATCTGCTAAGCACCCATTATGTGCTACACTGCACCCAACAGCCCATTAGTACCTCTTTTTTTTCCCCCAGTGATACACAGTATAGGGTTGGGAATGGCTCAGTGTTTAAAGTGTTAGCTGCACAAGCCTGAGGACCTGAGTTTAATCCATAGCTCCTCTAATTAAAAACCAGGCAGGACTACAAGCAGCCGGAACCCCAGTACTGTATGAGGGAGACTGGCAGATCCTAGGAGCTCCCGACAAGACAATCTACTTGAATCTGTGAGCTGCACCTTCACTGAGAGACCCTGTCTCAAAAACTAATTTGGAAGGCAATAGAGAAAAATACTGAACATCAGCTTCTGGCATCCACATGTACATGCACACATACATGTGCATACATACCTGCAAACATACAGATATACAGCACAGTCATGATGCCTTCTCTACATATAAGGAAACTGAGGATCCGCTGTTGGTGAGAATTGAACCCAGAACCTTTTGCATGCTAAGCCAAGCAATCTACCAACCAAGCTACTTCCCCAGTCCTTCATTTACTCTCAGGGTTGGAGGTATAGCTCAGGGGTAGAGTACTTGCCCAGCATGCATGAGACCCTGAGTTCAATCCCCAACTTCACAATAATAATAACAATAATAATTGATTATGTTAATAGACATTCTTAGGCCCTGCTAGAATAGTGAGCTGGCCAACTCTTTTCTGGAAAATAAACACAGCAAAAGCTAGAGCATAACCTTCTTGAATGTTCTGAGCTATTTTTTCCACTTCAGGAATGGCTTCCAAGGAAATAAGCCAACAGGCTCTATGTCCATAGGCTTAATATAACAATGGTTTCTCTAAAAGAAAAAGAGATGGAAAAGGAAAAAACTGCCACCTCAACTCAAATGTCAAACCAGAGATAATGATGACATAAATTACAGTCCACAGCGTCACGGAAGTATTGATGGGAGTAACAAAGGGTGTTATTACAAAGGTTATGTGAGGACAGGAAAATTCTTAAGTAATAAATACCATGAAATGGAATGCAATGCACAGTGCGGTCTCACAGAAGCCTGGAGAGGGCCTTGCGGTTAGCACAACAGCAGACACATAATGGCCCAGGGAAGAATACTCACAATGGCCAGGAGAGAAAAACAGCCAAGGTCCCCAACACATTGTGAACCCCAGCAAATCAACAGGAACAAGACCAGTCTAAACATTCCCACAAAGGACAGAGAGACATGCACAGCTCTCTCTGCACGTCTTCACTTACTGCCAGAAAGAGCCTCACTAAGATGCCCAGGCTGACCTTGAACTCACTCTGTAACTCAGGCAGGCTTTCCACTTGTGACCCTCCTGCCTCAGTCTCCCAGGTCACTGGAATTACAGGTCTGGGCCAGCAGGCTGAGTTTGGAAATAAGACAAGGTCTTGTTATGTAGCCCAGACTAGTCTAACACATGATGCCCCTGCCTCAGCCATTTGAGTGCTGGGATTACACGCGTGTACCACCACATCCTGGTAGAAATGGGAATGTTCATTCACCAAATGGGACTTTTTGGAAAAATAACAAGTCTTTATATTAAAGATTAAAATCTACATAATTTTAGCCAAATGTGGTAGTGCATGCCTTAAATTCCAAAATTCAGGAGGCAGAGGCGAAACTCTGTGAAATTAAGGTCAGCCTGGTCTACATAGTAAGTTCCAGGCTAGCTGAGGATATCATAGGTAAATAAATAACTTACATAATTTTGACTCATATACAAGGATACATATTGAACTACTTAAACAAAAAAGGGAGCTCTATCCAAACAATGGTCCACTGACAGAGAAACTGCTCAATTAATTAGCACAATTATAACAACTCTGTAACTTGGTATATTATACAACTAGAGTAAAAGATGAGTAATAGTCTATGTATTAACATGGATGGCAAAAAGGAAAAAAAAAAGCCAGCAGAGTAATGACACCATGGCAACTGGCTGGTTCAACAGAGCAGCATCTACCTCATCATCTCTGTATAGTCTGCTTGGCTACAGAGCATGCGTCATTAGAAAACTCTATGCTTCAACTAGAAAGTTTATGTGGAAAAAGCAAAGTCACAGTGACATCTGAGGACCGGATGAGTAAGGCTTTATACATTGCTTAACTGTTGATTTGAAGCACTTCTTAAATAACAGAAGAAAAAAAAAAAAATGCTTAGAATTTAACACATCTTTGAAAAACTGCCAGAACTCTCTTCTGGTCTCCTGGCCTCAGCTCTCAGGCATGTAAGGTTTAACTTCAATGGGCAAAACCCTCTCATATCCAGAAAAGCAACTCCAGCCAATTGCATTCACTGCTTGCTCAAGGTTCATATGCCAGGAACACTGTGGCTCTTAATAAGTGCAGGTGGGATAATCAGTAGGAGTACAGTTTCTGCAGCAACCTAGCAATTAACTACCAAATTTCAAAAGGCAAATAACAATCAATCTGGCAACTTCTTCAAGGGGAATTTATTCTGCTGAGTCACTGGCATATATCTGTATGTATATGCACAAAGAATACCTAGGAATGCTCATCTCCACAGCACTGATTAAGAGGCTGAACAACTGAAAATGTCTCCACAACAATCACCAAACTGGATGAGCTATACACAGAGGCCGATAAGGCTTGAAAGGAGCTATTACTTCCTTTTTCTTCCCATTTCCAGACTTCACATAGAAAGAAATCAACAAGATAGAGAATATTTATATATGAAATATAAAGAGAAAAATATGCACATGTAAATGCATATACATATTTTCAGAGATATTTGCACATACTTTAATTTTTCTGCAAGGATACCCGACAACTATCAATGTTTACTTCAGGGGGTGTGACCAAGGAAGGACAATACTGAAACTTGACTTTTCCCTTTCTATTCTTCTAGATTCTTCCTTTTTTTTCCTTTCCCAAAACAACGGCACTATCCGGGCCTAGTGGCTTATAATCCCAGCTGCTCTGAAGGCTGAGGCAGGAGGACTGAGAGCCCATGTCCTGCCTGGCCTAAAGAGTGAGTTCAAGGTCAACCCCGGGTAACTTTGTAAGTCTCTGTCTCAAAACAAAAAGTAAGAAGGTTGGGCATGGGGTACATGCCTTTACTCCCAACACTGAAGAGGCAGAAGCAGGCAGATCTCTATGAAATTTAAGGTCAGCCTGGTCTACAAAGAGAGTTTCAAGATAGCTAAGACTACATAGTAAGCCTCTATCTCAAAACAAAACAACAAAAAATTAGTAAATAAAAAGAGGCCTAGGGGTATAGCTTGGTGGTACAGTGGTACCTGAAATGAATGGGGCCCTGGGCCGGAGCCGAGTAGCACCAAATAAATAAATAATATAAAACAATGGCACCCAACGGACTGGGAACCTAACTCAGTGGGCATAGTATGCTTGCTTAGCATACAGGAAGCCAGTCTCCAGCTACTGGAGTAGTGAAGAACACTTGCAATCCCAGAGGTAGAGGTAGGAGGATCACAAATTCAAGGTCATCTATCTTTGGCTACATAGGAAGTTCAAGGTCAGCCTGTGCTAAACACTCTATTCAAACAAACAAACAAATAAAAAAAACAGCCCCATCAAGAAAATTACAGTGTAAGGAACGTCTTCATTTTCTAGAAACTTACAGAAAATTAACCTAACCAAAAAGGAAACTACTTTCTTGGTCATTAGAAGTTGTTTGTGAAGCAAAGGCAGTTGGGAAGTGGGGAGTCCCAGCGAGGTCTCACCCGGAAAGTGCTCAGCTAAGGCTCTAAGTCACAAATGAGACTCGGGGGGCGGCAGGGGTGGGGAGGGGAGACATGTAAACTTAATTTTAAGAAACCCGTGATTCAGAATGTGGCTCAGTTGGAAGAGCACTTGCAGGGATCTCCAGGTCCTTTTCTGGCCTGGCTCCGGTGGCTTGCACAAGACCGCACGCAAGATTTTTACGAGGCGGCTCCACTGGCTCCGGGTTCCCTTTGGGTTAAAAACTTTAGTCCATGGGGTGAAGCGCAGTTGGTTGACTGCTGGCCTGGCAAACATGAAGCACTGGCTTCTACAGCCAGCTCCGCCTGGTGGCACACACCTGTCACCCCATCACTCAGGAGGTAGAGACACGAGGATGAGAAGTTCAAGGTCATCCTCTGTAACACAGCAAGTTCAAAGTCAGTTTGGGGTGTACGACACCCTGTCTCGGAAAATGCTACTTTGACCACATCAGGCTGCCAGGCTTCCCTCAGCACTCACGTGGTTTTCTCCCTCTCACTGGAGCTTTTTTTTGTTTGTTAATTTTGAGACAAGGTCTCACTATGTCACCTTGGATGCCCTGGAACTTGCTATGTAAACCAGGCTGGCTTCGAACTCAGAGCTCCGCCTGCCTTGGGCTACGTGATATCGTATCTCAAAAAAAAAAAAAAAGTAAAATGAACTACTCAGAAAAGGTCATATATTATATGATTCCATTTATATGGGATATCAAGAACTTATGGGGATCAAAAATAGATTAGTGGATGACTTGAGCATGGTGACATACACCTTTAATGCTAGCACTCAGGAAGCAGAAGCTGATGGATCTCTGAGGCCAGCCTGGTCTACATAGAAAGTTCCAGACCAGGTAGAGCTACATAGTGAAACCCTGTCTCAAAAGAAATGTAGATTAGTGGCTATTAAGGAATGGAGAGATGGGGAAGGGAGAAAAAAAGCATAAGTCTTCATTCTTTCTTCTTTTATTTTGGTGGTGAACCTGGAGCCTCATGCCTTCTAGGCAAGGGCTTCACTGCTGAGATTTGTCCCGAGTCTTCAGGACTTCTTTTTTTTTTTTCATTTCAAGGGCTTTCATTTATTTCCCAAATGGTTGCATTATTATTGTTCTCATTATTATTGTTGTTATTATTATTAATTCTACACAATTTCAGACATGTATATACTGAATTTGGGACATTTTTATCTCTATTACCCTCTCTCATCTCCTTTCCTATTGAAAACCTTCTTTCTAACATGTCCTTTTCTACTTTGCTGTGTTGGGTGTATGTGTGTCTGTCTGTCTGTCTGTCTGCCTGCCTGTCTGTATTAGAATTACTTGCACGAGCATGTGGACGGTGTTTATTTACTAGAACATGAGTAACTTATCAGTGGCTACACGGCTGAAGAAAATGACAGTCCTTTCCCCAGCACCCATCACCCATAGTCCCCCAGGGGAGGGTGGGGCCTCATGAGCCACTTCTCCATGCATGATGAAATGGCAAGGGGTCCAGTCTTATGCAGGCAGCCATAGCTGCAGTGAGTTCTTGAGTGCAACAACCATGTCATGTCCAAAAGACATCACTTCACAGTTCTCCTCCCCAACATCTGGCTCTTAACATTCTTTCTACCTCCCCTCCCTTGATATTCCCTGAGCTTGGGAAGACGTAATATAGAAGTCTCATTCAGAGAGCCAAACACTTCACAGTCACTTATTCTGTGTTCTTTGACCAGTTGCAAATCACTGCATCAACCACCACTCCCTAGAATAAGAAGCTTCTCTGAGGGAAACATTCTAAAAGTGGTCTGGTACTAGTTGCACCTGTCTCTGTTGAGTTACACACCTTAAATGGGTGAGTTTGATAGTATGTAAATTATATCACAATAAAGCTGTTTTTGTAAATATACCCAGGAAAGCCCTGAAAATAAATGTATTGGACATAAACTTGTTCATACAGATTTTTCAATGTGTGATTATCTATGTTGTAATAGTGTAGGGACGGACAGACACAAACAAGAAAGTCAGATCCAAATACACATGGGAATTTGTCATGTGATCAAAAGTAACATTTTAAAACGATGTGGAAAATGTGAATTATTCAATAAATGTCATTTAGGACATCTGTCTTTTGGGGGGGGGGGCGCGGTAAAACTGTGCCCTTACCTCCTCATACAAAATAAATCCCAGACACAATAAATATTTAAATGTAAAATGAAACCATATAAGATCAGAAGAAATCTTGATTATATTTTGTTAATCTTGACCAGAAAAAGGCTTTTTAAAACATGAAACAAAAATACAGAATTTATAGAGACAATATTGACAAATTTGACTAAATAAAACTTAAAAGTTCTCTGTTCCATATGCATCACACCTATTATGTCAAAGTCAAAAGACAAAGCTAGGAGAAGTGTTCAGTCTCTGTACAAGGTAGAATACAACCCAATAGAAAAATAACTCTGAAATGATTAGCAAAGGAGTAGAGATAACTGAGCAGTTAAGTCTGTATGCTGCTCTTGCAGAAGACCTGAATTCAGTTCCCAGCACCACATCAGATGGCTCATAACTGCCTATAACTGCAGCTCCATGAGATCTGATGCCCTCTTCTGGCACCTACATTCACATGTACATATCCACACACAGATACTCATGCACACACATAATTTAAAAAAGAAATGATTGACTCACACAAAAATTTACTCAACCTCAAAAAGGTTTTTAAAATACACTAAATTGCCGGGTGTCGCAGCACATGCCTTTAATCCTCCTTTAACTCAGGAGGCAGAGGCAGGCAGATCTCTGTGAGTTCTAAACCAGCCCAGTCTACACAGCGACTTCCAGGCCGGCTGGAGCTACAAGGAGACTTTGTCTCAAAAAGATAAAAACAAAACAAAACAAAACAAAAAAAACCCACGAAATTAAAGGAGTATTTTTATTTGAGAGTACAAGTATATGGGTCAAGAACATAATCAAGAGTCACCTTGCTGGGGGTCTTTTAGACCAAAAGGATCAAGAGCTCAAGGCCAGCCTTGGCTTTCTAGTAAGACCCGGGAGGAAGAAAGGAAGGAAGGAAGGAAGGAAGGAAGGAAGGAAGGAAGGAAGGAAGGAAGGAAGGAAGGAAGGAAGGAATGAATTAAGAATCAGTAAATCAGTATAGTCCAGGGAACTCCCAGATATTCATGATCTCCTGGAGTACTACAGAACCAGTAAATTCCTGGGTGTGGCCATTTTGGATTATGCCATGTGGCTGGATTAAGATGGCCACAAGGTCAAGCAGGTCAACACCATTTTGAAAATTTTGGTCCAAGGTGGCCGTCAGGCCATGTGACCGTCACCATATAGATGAGATTACACACATCAGAGATGGAGACCAGACTACATGGTTTCCACTCTCCTTGTAAGGGCACAAGTCGTGATCATGAACAAGCACATGGCATATAATAGAAACCTCTTTTTTACTTTTAAAAGGCACCCAGTTAAATGTCCTATACCGTATGGTATATGACTCTCCTGTTCACGAAAACTTAAAATGCTTAGCTCTAATTAGAAAGGCAGCAGCCGTCTTGGGACCATGGTGACTGAGGTCCAAAGTTCAGGCCCTCTAACAGCTCTTTTTCCCCATCCATGAAGAGAACCAGGGTGGAGAAAAGGTCTAAGGAAAGAGATAACTTTTAAAACCTTTTCTTCTTTTTTTTTTCTCTGTAGAGAGGCAATTACATTTTTAGATAACAAGCTACATAAATAAAGGCATTTAGAAGAGTTGGTCACTATACATTTAAAAGTAGCGACCTTTTGACATTTTCGGACTCACTCTGGCCCACGAGGAAGCAATCACAACACTTAAGACAAAACCAAAACAGACACCAACCATACAGCTTTCACCTGCCCTGAGGCATAACAAGCTCTAACTAATGGAATCTCAGTCCCTCACCTGCAGCTTGATAGAAAAGATAGAAGAAAGAAAGAAACCGCGCCTGTCCTCGGAGTGAGATGGCGGGGGGCCGAAGCCGACGTCCCTCGTGGGAGCACTCACCTTCTTCAGCACGTCCTGGAGTGTCCCTTGTTCAATCGCCATTGTTGGTCTCCATCCACTCACGTTGGTGGCGCCATTTGTGGGTGCGTCTCCATCTGCAGCACGGCTGCTGTGCTCCAGCCACACCAGAGAATGGAGGACGATCGAACGGGACCTCAGGTGGCTCAGAGTGCGGCAGGAGGAGTTCCCTCCGGGGAGACTACGTCGGTGGGTAGTTCGGTTATTAGAGCCAATGCAGGGGCTTATATACGGAGGCCTCCTGACCGATACGGAAGGCGGGAAAGTTGGAGGTGGGGTTTTGGGGTAAAGGGTGGGAAGGCTGTGGAAGTTCAGGAACGAGGAAACGAAACCCCAAAACCTGGTTCTGGTCCAGTCCGGGGGAAAGGAAGATCCATATCACATCAGGCAGAGCAGGTCAGACACCTCCCATCCCTTTAGGGTATTCGGAGTTCCTTGTCTTGCTCAATACACAGATCCCCACATCTCCCCCTATATATATAATGGGAGGTATATAAAGGCCCTGTAAAGGGAAGAGCCAGGCCACGAGGGAATTGGCAAGCCAGGGGGTACAGTGGGTTTTAAGTTCATTTTTTGAACTTCTGAAAGGTATAAGTGAGAGAATTTTTATAATCTCTCCGTTAGCTATTTGTTCTCTAACGTTCCCCTTTTGAAGAGGTAAAGCTAAAATCTTTTAGGAATTAGATAAGAGCCCCCAAACGCTTTGGACATATTTGGCCTTTGATATAGGGTAGGCTGCTGAAGGGCACAAGGACAGTTTTTGGTCTTTTGGGGTCTTTTTACCCTAAACTGCCTAGCCAAATTCTACCTCCTATTCTCACCACACCACCCTCTGAAGAGGTCACCCTAATTGCCAATAGGGAACTGGGGCGCCGACCGCTCTGGCTTCTTCAGGCTGAATAGGGTCGTAGACTGTGGCAACAGGGGTACCCCTTCAGCGAGTCTATCTAAAAGACCCCTGACTTGCATAACTCCTAGCTCTAGGGGAAAAGAAAGTCCTTCACTGGTCCCTGGAAGATGAAATTAAAATAGTCATAACAGGGAAGAGTTCAGATGTCCAATTCAAAGTCCATTAGAATATCTTGCTTAAGGACTTTCAAAGGCTTCCATCTTTTGGGTTCCTCTTTGTTTTCCTTTTTGACTGCCAAGGCTGAACTTGAGAGTCTTGAAGTCAGGATTTGTCTTCAGGTACCTTGATAGCTGGAGTGGCTAGAATCAGGGTGAGTTCCCTCCCAAATGGCTTCTACACAGGGAGAGAATAGAAATCATTTAATTTGGGGGTTAGAACAATGCTGGGCTTGCCTTTCTTGGCCACAGGTATGCACTGTAGTGTTGAGATAGGCCAAGAATTGAAGTCTTACATCTGAGTGGCATTTTCTTATTAAGAACAAAATCATGAGTGACAAACTGTGTAAATAACATCTTATATAAACTTAAACCTAATGTCTGGGAAGTGCAATTCCTTATAATCTTAAAGACGCATACTAATCACTTTAATTTTTTGGTTATACTTTCCTTTTGGGTGTTTAAGATCATATAATTTGGCCCAAATAAAATAACTTAATTTGATTCTTAAGGTCAGTTGAGTATCTGTTCCTCAGGGGGATCACATGGGCTTGAGGAGCCCCTGGCTCCACAGGCCTTTGTTTTACCAGTTCCACCTATGTGAAGATAAGTCAGAAGGTCTTGCTAGACCATAGCTTCACTTTGAAGCAAATCAAGGAAACGTTTTCCTGTGCTGACCCTCTTCTTTGCAGACCGGATACTGGCTCAAGTCCTTCTAGTGGGGTCTCCACGACCTCCCTGAACAGGAAGACAGGTGACACATCACAGTTATAGGACATTTCGAGAGGTGCCCCGTAGTCCCCTGGAACTTAAGTTGACCTTGGAGGGCAAGAGACAAAAAATTGTCCCTTTAAGTCCCTCTGACCAGATTACAGGCCTTTTAATATGGTGGTTAGACACCCAAGAAGGTTAGTTCCACCAATACTGAACTATTAATTACTGTATTCTATGTAACCAAAGCTTGGGCAAAAGCCAAACATTCTTGAATAAACCTTGACTAGACATATATTTGGTTCCTTAAAGTATCTGAATGAACTATTACTTTAGAAACTTTTGAAGACTATTTATACATTATTTATCTAATGTTTCCAATATTATAACATATAAATTCAGACCTTTATCACTTGTATAGGCTTTCTTATACAAAAAACTCTTGCAATAAAAAATTTTTTTTTCATCTTCATTTTCTTTTCTTAAGATCATGAGACATAACAACATTAAGAAAATTTTCTTCCTGGGTGCATTAAGCAACGTTTATTCCCTTTGCAGGGCTCTAGTATCAAACCAATGTTTGATCCTATTAAAGTTCACCCTGTGGAATGAATGACTTTACACATACAGATGGGTGAGGTGTTACTAACAGGTATACAGGTAACCTGAGAGCCGATGCTCCGTAGTCTTTAGCATGGATGTTGATATATATATATATATATATATATATATATAAAACCTCATAGATCAAGTCCTTTCTTTTAGCCTTTCCCAAGTTTCCTCCCCAAATGCAGGAGACCATTTGTGATTAGGGCAAAATTACATACTGCTGGCTGGGAAGAGTAGCTGGATACTCAGGTCGGGGGGTCCAGCTTACTCCTCCTTCAGTTAAAGACTACAACGGTTTGCAAAACCAACTGTGATGAACTTCTGGAAGTAGGCACAGCTGAAGTCACGAGCATGGCAGTTACTCAGGAGTGCTGTGCAGCATCATCTTAATAACGAACATGGGATGTAAATTACACACATAGGATAATGTACATTTTACTTTGTAAGTTTCTAGTAAAACCTTATAGAAAACATAAAAACCATTAAAATCCTTTTTACTTTATCTATTTTAGAGAGTTGGTCTACCAAAACCTTGCTTTAGGTCTTGAGAATGTAGATACTAGATAGAGAGAAGCAATTGGTACACAGAAATACATTATCGATCAACTTGACTTTAGAATTTCCAGCGTAAATCACTAACTGAGGAATTTTTGACAGAGGGTGCTGTCTATCTATATATTTGCATTAGTCTGTGTAGGGAATTGTAACTAGAAAGTGAAAAGCAGCGATGCTCAGGACATGGAAAAGCAAGCTTGAAGCAACTAAACGTCAGAGAGGCAAGTACTCTATTTCAGAAAAATGGGCTTTGACTCATAATGCAAAAAGCAGGAATCAAAACCAGTGAAGGCCGAATCTCATAGCTCCCATCCAAGCAGGCTATTCCTCTTTACCTCCCAATTGCTGTAGCTGTTTCCTGGTAGCAGCTTGTCTCGTGTAAAGTTTGGTACCGGAGTACTGCAAATTCACAGGAGCTTCCTAGGTTTAGCCATCACAGAACGTCAGCTCACTATGTACCTAGCTAGTCCTGGAGGGCTATGGCTAGAAAAACTTTTTTAAGTTCCCTTTAGAAACTGACAAATTCATTATGCAAAACAGTGTAAGATTTTAAATAGTCACATTTAGAGGGAGGGAAGGGAAGGTTCCCGGCGCCCCAGGGCGGCTCGGAGGGAGCGGGGTGGGTGGCCCGCGCTGGCGGGCCGGGTACTCACAGGCACTCAGCGTTGCGAGGGATGTCCCCGGGAACAGCGGAGGCCCAGCCCGTGGCAAACAAATATTTTGAGCCACAAAACCAAGTCAAATTTTTAAATGCAAAAAAGGAAATTCTTTTCTGAAAATGAAAATTCTTGCTCTGTTACTCCAAAAAAAGAATCATTCAATGCCTATCAATTATTTCTTTGGAACTTTTGCAAAGCCCTTCTTTCTATCTGACAAGGCCCCCAACATCTCACTGCTGCAGATGGCAGAGAGAACACATGGGGCTGTCTGAGCCCATTAGAACACAGAAGATTGTAAACGAGTCCTAGATGTCAGTCAGACAGGCAGACACTGCTGGACTTCAGTTTTTCTTAAGTGTGTTCAGATATTCCCTTTTGAAATAAAAGCATATTAATTTGTTTTTTATTTTACAGGAGCCAATGGTTACTGGTAAGAGACTTTGGACTTTCAAAGAGACCTTGGTCTTTTAATCATTGAAATTTTTTAAGACTGTGAGACTTTTATAATTGTACTGTGTTTTATATTGTGATACTAACATGAAATCTGGGGACAAGAGATGAAATGGGTCTGGTTATGGTGCTGTGTTGATTAAAAGTACATGCCACCATGCCCAGCTCCAGACTGGGAACTTATTCTCAAATAGTTCAAAGAAAAAGTTAATGGTTTTAACATAATTTTCTATAGGCTGGGGATTATTTTGAAATTGTGAAATATTTTAAATTTATATTGTAAAGGAAGAACAAAATTCAAAAAGAAAAGAATTCAAAGTTTGTATGCTGCTATATTTTCTACCAAGAAGATTCAAACTTAAGTACAGTTTGTTAAAAAAGTATTTGATTACAAACTGAAGAACATTCTGAAACTGAATTTTCTATTTCTCTCAGTATATGTGTCAACATGAAAAGGCAGGCAGATCTCTGTTAGTTTAAGACCATCCTGGTCTATATAGCGAGTTTCAGGAAAAGCCAAGCCTGCACAATGAATGTACCCTCATTGAGTCAATGCAGCTGCTTCCAACTTTACCCAACACTGGGCTGTCCACTGCAGCAGTAGCATATCGTTGTTTGTAGTACTTAAATATGAACATCTCCCAGGACTAAGACAGAGCTCAATAGAAAAGCTCTCACCTAGCATCCTAGCATGCATACGGCCCTGCATTCATCACAAAAAAAAAAAAAAAAAAGAAACCAAGTGGGGAATGTAAAAACAAAAACCTTGGGATTCCTGAATTAAAAGTTCAACAGCATAAGTAATCTAAATATCACTATGAAAATTAAATTAAATGAACTTAGTCCCGAAAGGAGCAAAACAAAACCACCGGGATGGAGAATGACGTCACACAGAATAAAAGGAAACACTTACTGCCAAGGCTCTGGACAGCAAGGCTCTAAACTCATTCAAGATGATTGCCACAATGTCCTTAAGTGGCACGTACGCAAAGCCGTTTTCCAAATACACTTTCCTTCCTCGGAACAAGTCCAGAGCATCAGCAAAGGGGATCTGAATTCAGAGTGGAGAGGAAAATGGGTCAGTGCCTGCTGTTAGGACTTCCTAAGTCTTCAAACATTAGTGCAACAATGAAACCCATTAGTCCTGGCAGACCCACAAGGAAAACTTACTCCTTAAAACTAAACACTTACCATTAGGAAGAATTATCAGTGTAAAAATAAATGTTTTAAAGCAGATGCTTCAAAAGATAATAATAATAAAGAGCCAAATTTAGAGTGTTTTACTTTTAGTCATAACCTATGAATTTCTGAATAAACCCCAAAATTTCAAGCTTCTACTTCAAAATCTCTTAACATGTTCAATTTACATATAACAGAATCATTCTGTGCTAAATACTGTCCTAATTTGTATGCAAATAAATTACTTAATACAAAATTAATTTCAAATTTCTTCATCTAAGTTTCTATTCCTCCACTAGAGAAATATGTAAGAAAAGCTACTCTCCACCCTAAGAAATGGAAGTAATAAACCTTCAGTTTTGCTGTTAAATATTTGCCTTAAGTAGTTATCTATTTATTTTAAAATGAAACACAAGTTAAGTCCTATGAATTATCCTGATATTCAAGTGATGAACAGAATATTATCTCAGTTAACTGTGAAAAATATTTTTCTTCTTTTTAAAATGAACTAAAATATTGGGTGAAAACTGCTTCCCAAATTGTCTATTCACCTAAGTTTTAGGCAATACCTAAAAACCTATAAAGTCAATACCTATATACCTGCAGTTTACTACATCTGGCAACACCTCACTCTCTAAACAGATCACATGTCATTTCGATGTTTTTCTTTCCTTTGTTTTTAAATTCTGTATATGTGTGTGTGCTACCATGTAAGTATATACTGGTGTGTACAGATGCCCACAGAGTCCAGAGAGGATTTCAGATCTTCTAGAACTGGAGTTGCAGGGAGCTGTGAGCCACCTGATGTGAATGATGGGAAATGAACTTGAGACCTCTGTTTCGTATGGCAGTACATGATCTTAACCGCTGAGTCATCTCACCAGCCTGAGATCACAGGTCTTTTAACCAGAAAGCTGTTAATAAATATACTAATTTCTAGGGCTACTATGGAGTCCTTGATCCCACAGAGTTCATAACTTATTTGAGAGCATCAAGAAACACCTATGGAACACCAAACAGCTCCACAGGGTACAGTGTGTGATGACATCTAAGAGATGGTTCACCAGCACCACAGAGGAGCAGGGAAGACGAGTCAGTGCAATGAGACAATGGGAGAGGGCAGCAGTGTGGAAGCAAGTTCAAGTATAAGCCTAGAGTCTACTCTACTACTGACTAGATTTATCATCTAGAAATTGAATTAGTTCCTCTAAACCTCAAGGGCCAAATCTTTAAACTTAGGACAGGAAGAAAGGAGCTAAATGACTCTTCCAAGCACTAGCCAATACAGTGGCCACAGGGGAAGCAAAAATGCCCAAGCAGAAGCAACAGATGGTGTCGGAATGTGTGGTGTGAGTACAATACTGATTCCCATACACGAAATGTGAAGGGCTGACTGAATGATGGCCCAACCTGTAGAAACAAGGAAGCCGGTATAGAAGCTAATATGGGGCAGCCCACTGCATGCAAGCTGGACCTGGTAGCACAGTCCTTCAAACCCAGCTACTCCAGAAACTGAAGTAGAAAGATCAAAAGTTCAAAGCCTACCAGCTACCAAGTGATTTCAAGGCCAACCTGGGCAACAGAGTGAGACCCTATCTCAAAAAAAGGGAGTGGGGAGGCTGGAGAGATCACTCAATGGCTAAGAGCACTGGCTGCTCTTGCAGAGGACCTGGGTTCAGTTCCCAGCACCCACATAGCAGCTAACAACCATCTACAACTCCAGTTCCAGGGGGTCTGACACCCTATACTGACATTCGCAGGCACTGCACAACACGGGTTCACTTAAATACAGGTAGGCAAAACACTTTTTTTAACAATTTTTTAGTCAAAAAAAATTTTATTTAAAAAGTGAAAAAAAAAGAAAGGGAGGAATGAAAAACTCTAGGTTCAATCACTAATGCCAAAAGTAAAAAAGTATATTACTGCATTTTTCATGACAACATATGCATTCATCTCAAAGGGAACTACTACTGGATTGCAGTTACCAGGGTGCAGTGGCTCAGACCTCTAATCCCAGCACTCAGGGGAGGCAGAAGTAGACAGATCTTTGAGAGATCAAAGCCAGCCTGGTCTCCATAGTGAGTTCCAGGACAGCTTGGGTTACAGGGAGACACTGTCTCAAAAAGACAAAAAAATGAAAAAAGAAACTTTTTGCTCTCCCCCTTCAGAACTATTTATTCTACAGTCATTAAGTAGGTCTGTACAAAGGAGTCTGTGCCCAAAGGACAGGGGAACTAAGATGATCAACCACCAAGCTGGAATCTAAATAGATTAAGGACAGCTTTCCCACAGGAATACAAATAGGCTTAGGGTCAGAGCTCAAATGCAACGCAAACACACAAGGATACAGCCAAAGCACGTGTCAGGGCCCAAGAACAGTGAAGGGGGCTTCCACACAAGGCATCAATTAAGAAGAATGCTGGCGTCAAATGAGAGATGAGGGCATCATCGAGGAGGCAGCCCCACACCATACAGGAGCCCAAACAGTGCCAGGACGGTTCTCCTTTAACAGAATGGCCTCGGTGCGATCTGAGCCCCAGGAGAGCTAGGAGGGTTAGGAACATTCACATTCAAGTGTGAAAGAGCCAAGTCTGAGCAGTGTGAATGGAAAGTGCAGATAAAGCAGAGTGAGCCACCCTACAAACCCTACAAGACATTTTAAACGTTTACATACCTTATAAACGGACTCCGATTCCCACTTCACTCCATTTAAACTTGGTGAGGAAGCAATAATCTCCTGTTCTCGAAGATTCTTCTCTTCATCACTTATCTAAAAGTTAACATATTTTACATTATTTTAAATATTAAATTTTTTAGCTTCAATAAAATGCTCTACAGAAAACTCTACACCTTTTTTTAAAGATTTCTTTTTATTATTTTTAATTATATGTATGTAGTGTCTCTGTAGGTATACATGCTTGAGACTGCAAGGATCCGTGGAGGCCAGAGGCATTAGATTCCCTCTGGAACTGGAGTTGCAAGCACTGTACACTGCCTGATATAGGTGCTGGAAACCAAACGCAGGTCCTCTATACAAACACTGCATGCTCTCACATGCTCAGCCATCTTCTCTAGCCCCAGAATATTACTTTCATAATAATCTTAATCCACTAATTATCTCAAGTCATTCCCAATGACTGCTAAATCATTATTTTCACTAATAAAGGCAAAATACAGAAGAAAATATAAATCTAATATTCTTTCAAGGTGTTCACTACCAATTTCTGAAGACATATAAAAAGAACAACAAAACACCTGTAGATGGAGCTCAACTAGAATGCTTGCCTACTATGCACTGAGCCCTGGGTTCAATCCCCAAGAACACATAAACCCAGGCATGGTGGCCTGCCTGTAATCCCAGCACCCAGGCTATGGAGGTACAAGATCAGAAGTTTAAGGTCATCTTTGGTAACATACTGAGTTTGAGACCAGCCAGAAGCCAGAACACAAGAAAAAGGACAGTGGAGAGAGTTCCTTCAACGAGGGGAGAGGGGCAGGTAGATAAAATGAGAGGGAGGAGACAGGGGATTCAGAGAGACGGGTAGGTAGGGTGCGGAGACTGGGGAGACACGGGAATGGGAACAGGTAGTGATCAAAATGAAGAGGGTATGAAAAAGCTACATGGAAGCCTCCTACCTGGTAACTCAATTAAAACTCCAAAGAGAGACATCCCATAAGGCTAGATAATGCCAGTCCTAGAGATAAGGAGTCACTAAGCAACGAAAAACCTTTCAAATAGAATCAAATACATTTCATCTAACCATGCCATTTCCTGCTTATCAGTGAATATTACATTTTCCTCAGTGAATTAAAGTTTGCCCTTTTGTCATTCATATTCTAAGTCTTTATTTGTCTATTTAGTTACAACTAAAATTTAAGAAAGAAAATTCTCACTAAAAATGTATAGTGACTATCTAAAACTTTACCAGCTAGTATAAACTACTATTAACTTGATTATTTCAAATTTCCAAAATAAGCTTGACTACTGTCTCCTGCTTTCTCCTTCAAAATTGCTGGAAAATATTAGCAAGCTTCATCTGCTCAAGTTCTGTAGATGAGGTCACCTACAGCAAGCATAAAACACACCTGTCCTCTGAAAAAGCAGACAAGATTAAATTCTGCCATCCTGCTTCTGCTGCCAGAGAACACCAGGGTGAAACATACACAGTGGAACAATTATAAAAGTACAGTAACAGTAGAAAGTATAGGGTTTTTAAAAATCACAGAAACAGCTTCAAATCCTATCCTTACTCGTGTTACAGTTTCTTATCAAAAAAAAATGAAGAAAATAATGCCTATTTCATTAGTTTTTGTTGAGATTAAATAAAACACTAAATGCAAAGTATCTACAATATGCCTACCAAACAGCATGTTCTTCATAAATTGTTGGTATTGACTGTTATTATCTGTAATGTATACTGTAGTCAGTTTCTATTTTCAAGCCTTTTCCCACAGGTAATAAGGTGAAATGTTTATGACAACAGCTCACAACCAAGCTGCAGCATGAGTCACAGAACCGACAACTTCCTGAAAAGAACTATAGCAACAAACTATGACTCACACTGCTATTCCAGGGATGGGCAACCTTTGGTTTTCAATCAAAAGACACCTTGAAATTTGAGTTCCCCGCTTGCACCATCCATTTGCCCAGCCAGGACTCGGTACACAAATATCCCAACCATATGTGGCATAACTGCATGGCTTTTTCTGTCAAGCAAAAATTATACTGGGTTTTCACTGTTTTGATATAGTTTTATTTCCAAATTTTATGTGAGGAAGAGAAGGAAAAAAAGGTGGAGGGGGGGAGAGAAGGAGGAAGAGGAAGACGAGGAGGAGGAGAAAAAGAAAAAACAAAATACATGTATGTATGCATATGTAGGTGAATATACAGTATTTATACTAAACGAGGATTTTGTGCACAGCCCTTGGGAACCACTGGCCTACTACAATGGCCTCTAAAGTGAAAGTTGCAAATAAGGCTTCCCAAAGATTTAAGCTTTTGTAAGTTTCCAATTAACAATACTCCATCACATTCGTAAATAATTTGGTCAGAAGTTTTCTACTTGGATCCCCACACAGTCCTCCCCCCTTTTTGATCTTGGTCTATAAACGAGTGGTCCATCAGATAGCCAGGTGGAATATTTTAAACTACTATTCTAGTATTACTTAGACCTACATACTAAAGCCCTGACATGTATGTTTTCTTCAAAGGTCCAGTAGTGATTTTCACTGTATCACTCATCTAAAATCATCTCCAGGGAAAAGAATCCTCTCTCCTAAAATCAACATATTCCTTAAAAAGGAATCTCATTTGACCTTTTTTAATCAAAACTCAGCCATTCTTTTTAAAACAGAAGACCTACTCTGTACTCAGTACTAAAATCCCACAGACAGATCCAGCTATGGAGAACGCCAAAACCCGCTCATGAAAAATAAGAAACCATCAAGTAACACTCTATGATGAAGACAAAACAGGGGAAAGTAGGAGGATGGGAAGATTTGTACTTTCAGTTGAATAAGCTAAGCTTCTCTCAAGAAATAAAAACAGAAACTTGAACGCAGTCTGGGTCTCTGGGTCTCTATTAGTGATCTATAAACTTGTTTTCAAATGGACTGTGACCTAATCATTAATGTCACTGTGGATATAAAAAAACAGTTGGAAATTTCTTGACATGCCTCCCATTGAGAGGTAAGATCTACGTGGCCTTCCATGGAAAGTGGCTGGCGCTGTGACTGCTCTGACAAGGCACAAGTGAGGCCCGGCCAGGCACAGGCCAGTTCTCCAAGAGTGACAGCCCTCACAAAGGCTGTGCAACTGGAGTCCACAATCTTCAAGCATGAAGTTCCACTGCCATTCCTCTTCTTTGAGAAATCAAGAATGAATCTCAGCTAAGACCAGCTTTCTAGGCATCCTCACCTAAGCAGCAGGCATGTTAAGGGATGCTGTAGACATCAGAAACCAGAGTAGCCAAACTAAGCAGCCACATATGACAGCACGCAGAGCAAAACGATGATGCTCAGCAGGGTCCGGTCTGAATCCTTGAACCCCAACTCTGTGAGATACAAGTAAAGTGGGTATTATTTTAAGCTTTAGGGTTAAGTCTGGGTTTTAAGTTTCACAGTAGTTGTTTTAGGTATGGAAGTACTTGTGACAGAAATAAAACTAGAACATTTATGAACATTAAGTAAATCTTGAATTTTTTTAAATTTACAATCCAATTCTTTTATGTTCTTCATTTAAATGTACAAAAGACAGTAATAAGATAGGGAAAAATTTTTAACTGGAAAATCTTTAACAAACACAAAAAGAGAAAATAAGAAAGGAAATAATTATCATCACGTGTCTATGCTAACTTAAATTGGTAGAATGCTGTGCTACTGCATTTACAAGTTTGTCACTTACAATCATTTGAAACATTAAAATTAGATGAGTGATAATTTACTATCTTGACGGTCTAATTAGTATGCCGATGGCTCGGCAACACTGCCAAGCTGGTAAATGTAAAAATCAATCACCTGGTCACATCATTGCTGGTTTTTTTCTTTGTAGCACATTTAAATATACCAAAGATTTACACTAAAAAGGAAACTATTTTTACTAAAGTACAAATCTCTTCAAATGAAAATATTAATCATGATGGAGACCATGCTGGCACCAAAAGCTGAGGCAAGAGAATTTCCAGGAGTTTAAAGACAGCCTGAACTATATAGCAAATACAAGGCTAGCCAGAGTCACAGAGGAAAAAGGTGATTTATACAAGAAATCTTGTAAGTCTCTGAAGCAAACCAAAATAACAGCAGAAGCAGGTAGAAGTTAAGACCTCATGATCTGGCTGGCTAAGATATGCATTCCCCTGCACCAGATCCACAGAATTCCATCAGCAGTGGAGTGAGCCAAGCACAGAGCTGGCAGACCCAGGAAAGCAAAACGACTTCATGAGTTGACTACACGACTATTTAGCCTCAGCCAAGGCTAGGAAAGGCGGAATCCACTGACAGGAATCTTATAGAAGCAGTCACTTAGGAGCTGTGAGCTGCTGGTTTCCAGCATTCATCAACAGAAAAGCTCTCCCAAGGCCATGAGTATCCACTACCCAGGCAAGAGCAGGAGACAGCACATTTCAGGAGGCCCAGCACATTCCTGAGTGTCAGGATGACCAGGAGGAAAATATCCAGGTGCTCAAGAGGTCAAAGCCAACTGGCCTAGAGCTTGAGGTTGGAGAAGGAGACAGACAGACATAAGGTGTCTTATCCCAGAAACCTAATTCCAGAGCCCAGATCAGAAACTGTTTATTCAAAGAACCATAGCAGGAAAAGGTAAGAGTCATAATGACACTACTAAAGCAACAATTTTGACTGAGTTACACAGTCCACCACCATGCAAAAATGGCCAGGCAGCAATGCACAGTAAGATTTTCTGAGAACAGCCTGATTCCACCCTCAGGAACCTGGGGGCACAGGAAGCCCAAGTAAAGCACAGAATGTGGAAGTTACGTCCAATCAACTTACGTATCTGTAACTATCTCCACCTCTCTTTTTCCCTTCTCTCCAGTTTATGGACTGAGTCACTCTTAGACCAATATGGGCTACAGAAATGCTATAATATAGCAATAAATTAAAATGACTCAGCAGTTAAGAATAATGTCTGCTCTTGCAGAGACTGGAGTTCCATTCCCAGCATCCACAGGGCAGCTAACAACCATCCCTACCTCCAGTTCCAGGGATCTGATGCCTTCTTCTGGTCTCTGTGGGCACTGCACACACAGGTACACTTAACATATATACATGTAGGCAAAACAGTCATACATATAAAATAAAATTTAAAAATCAAAAAAAAATTAAGAACTATTTAATTGACTCAGGTACAGTGAGATGGCTCAAGAGGTAAAGGCACTTGCCACCAAGCCTGACAACCTGAGTTCAATCCTTAGGACCCACATGGTAGAAGGGAAAAACTACTATAAGTTGATCTCTGACCTCTATGCACATGCTCCCATGTATGCATGCGTGTGAGCACATGCATGGACACACACGTGCACACACAAAACTGATTCAAACACCTCAGATCTACCACTGAAACTAAATGTAAAAGTGTATTATAAAAGAAAGTAGGGTAAATATAAAAGCCTAGCGTGCTCCTGAGGTGAAAATGGAAACAATTCTGCTCAAAAATTCTCAATGGAGCTTCAGCTACACTGCTTCTTTCGATGCCTCTCACCCTCACCTTCAGTTGATACCTAAGCGTAGGCACGGTCAGGTATACCCCTAGTTCTGTCTGCTCCTGTAGTCACCTCAATTCCCCCCAGCCCTCCCCCACCTCACTGCCTGAATATATGTAAGTGTATTTGTGTCACACAATGCCTAGAGACGTCAGGAGAGGGCATCGGATTCCCAGGAACTGGAGACGGTTGTTGGTCACCATGTAAGTGCTGTCAACTAAGCCCTGATCTTCTATAAGAGCAGCCAGTGCTCTTAGTCATCTCTCCAGTCCTGATATATATTTTTAAAGGTATTTACTTTTAAAATAATTTTTTTAATTAAACACCATTCTTTCTCTAGCCCAGTAATTTATCCTGTCAGAGGCTGAAAGTAGTACTATGTTATAGGGAAAAGGGAACAGTTCGCAAAAATCTCTCCAACAACACAGGAACAAATGGACGGCAGCACTGGGGACATCAGCAGTTTCAGAATCTTGTTATTCAGACTTGTGTCCCACTGAAAACAGTAACAAAGAAGCGAGGCAAACCATCTAAAATATATTAGTTTAAGAGCATTACAAAACTGAAAATTCAGGAACTGCCAGGACAATGCCATCCCCTCGCACCTCAGATCCACAGCCTCAAGGGACAGAGAGGTAAAATCAGAATTAGCGCCTGCCATATACAGGGACCTACAGGAGAGCCTTTCTACTAGAACTGACTCACTATTCTCTCCCAGTCACAGCAGTAGATAGTGTGCTATCTCCATGCTAAGATAATCGGGAAAAAAGAAGAAGCAGGAAGAACAAAATTCTGGACTTACAGAAACTGAGGTCACCCCAAGGTGAAACAGTACGGATGGACCAGGGAGCCATAGTCCTAAACATGGTTTTAAAGTCGCTGGCTAGGAAAACCCTCAGAGACCTACCAAAAGCAAACACACAGCTCAAGGAAGAAAGCACACATTCATCCCAGAATACACCAAAAATGTACAAGTATCAAGTACAAAGCACTAAAAGCACAGCATGAGGGCGACACCAAGCACACAAGGAACAAGGATAAGAACAAGCACAGAAGCCGGGCATGGGCGGCACATGCTGTAGTCCCAGCTGCCAAGGAAGCTAAACAGAAAACGCTCCCGAGCCTAGGAGTTCAAAGCCAACCACTATTTCAGTGGAAGCCAGTGAGGAACACAGCAAGACCTCATTCATTTGAAAAAAAAAAAACCAAGCACAAACGGTAACAAAACCAGCACACACACGGTGATAAAAACAGATTTAAATCTTTGCATTATCAGATTCAGAAGCAATGTACAACAATCTCAGAAGGAACAAAAAACAAAGTCTCTACAATGAATAGAAATCTTTTTTTTAAAAAGCAGCATAGCATAGCTGGAAAAAAGAAAAACAACAAAAAGAAACTTCTGTGAAGACAGGCCTAGTGGCTCCTCGGAGGATTTCAAGCTCAAGGCCAACCTCAGCTACAGAGTAAGCTCAAGGCTAGTGTGGGCAACTTAGACAAAAAAGAGGACTGGAGCTGTATCTCAATGGTAGAGCATGGACCTAGCATGTACAGAGCCTAGGTTCAACAGCCAGTCATCGTGTCACTCTCTGTCCCCAGCCCACCAAAAACAGAACCTTTGATGAATCGCAATAACCAAAATTAAAAACTCAGGAACCACAGAATAAACAAAACAGAAGAGGGAAACATATACTGGAAGACAACAATCCACAAGAAATAATCTGTAACTGGGCAATAACCACCACTAAAAAGAAGAAAAGAAAGAACCTGAAAACCTAGGAAGAGATGTGAAAAATGGTCTAAGAAGATCCATAATACATGTGATTGGCTCCCAGGCAGAAAGTCAAGAGATTGGGAAATTTAAAGCAATCAATGGCAACGAATTTCCCAAACTTAATACAAGACCCCAATCTATACACGTAAGAAGCCCAGTGAAATCTACACAAGAACAAATGAACTCTACTCAAGCTGAGACTATTTAAGTCAAATGGAGCCGAATCAGGAAGAGCAGCTTCCTTACCACAGAAGCTATGGCGAGACGAACAGCTGACTTCACAGTGGCAAAGAGAGGACGACAGAACTTAATGTGTTAAAAGTTCCATCAGCACTGCACTCAACACCCAGCAAAGCATCTTTCAGTAAAGACTGTGGTGTTGCCATGCCATCACAGTTAATACTCAGATAAAGCAGCCTGACTCTTAATTTAGTTTTTAAGAGTGGACCTGAACTGAGAGGACATCCGTTCCCCCAGATGTCTCTTGGAACTGTGCCTGGAACCATGTTGAACCATGTCTGAAACTGTCTGGAACTGTGTCCTCCAGTCTGTCCTTACCCACAATCTTGCCTTTTCATTCCTACCTAGTTCTAGAACATCTCATAACCACAATGTCAAGCGTCCTCTCTCAATCTTCATGTTTTCAGTGAAGATGTGTGTGCTGCCTTTCAGAGCTTCTTAATTCTCAAGCATACCCACATTTATTCATTATCTTTTGGGGTAGAGAAGCAAATTAAGGTTCCCAGGAAACAAGATCTGGTGCCCAGGTAATAAGAGCACTGGGTTCAGTGAGTTTGTCAAGATTAATTAAGTCATCAGTCCAGATTCTATTTTATAAGTCATTCCTACAAAAGAGTACCATTGATGTCCTTGGCTTTTCTTTCCGTGAAAGGGCATTTTCATCCAATTCCCTCCCCCAATTTAAAAAAATGTATAAATGTATAGCAATAAGAAACCTAAAATCTCAAGCTGATGCAACTTGAGAACTGGACATGTACAGAAAGATGAATGCTTGATATCCCTGTAAACCTACCTGATAGTCATAAACACATGCTTTTGCATTACTGATTCATTATTTACATAACTGCCATGGCTGTTCAGGGGAAGAGCAGGCCTACAGGTGAAAGATCATTTACATTCTTGGTTTGATTTCCTGCCCTCACACTCACATGCACACTTTGCCTAGTTTGGGCTGTATTCATTTAACTACAACAGTCAGTAGTTAAGAGAGTGAACTCCCATGATCATAATTCATTTTTCCCATCTTTTATTTCAATGGTTTAATTTAAAATATTGGGTTAACAAACCCTCTGATCTTAGATCATTAAACTTGATAATCATTAAATATTTTAAAAGAAAATTTTAACAAAGGATAGCCCCCCTTTATAAGTAACTTGAAATTGATTCCTTATTCCCACATATTTACTTATGAACTAAGTGAAATCAAGTCTTTGAAATCTGCAACAGTTTCTGTAATTCCAAACTATTTATTCAAGGCACTCCGTTAATTGGCAGAATGCCTATTTCTCCACAGTTTTCTGTTACTGAGTTTCTAATTTTCTCCTTTATGACAGCCCCTTATGTTATCTTCTGCAATAACCTTTTGGTGCACAATTAAAAGCCTTCCAAACTCAATCTTCTCTGAGGCTCCAACTGGCAAATGTCTTCCAAAAAAAACAAGAGAAAGTAATTTTCTTTCTCCATTTTTACAATGCAGTCCCAGTAGAAAATTGTTCAACTTTACTTGATTTTAAGTTTTTAAACTATATAGCAGCTTGGTCATTTTCAAGTTCCTTACAAGAGAGGCAGCCAAACTCCAATGGAAAACATGTGTTCCCAGGCAAGCTGTGATCAGTATTTTACACGAATATGACTTCACTTAGAAGGGAAGGAAAATGGAAATTGTTGAGTCAACAGAGACCACTGTTGCACCCAAGTATACTCAAGTATATTGAAATACAAAATTCAATAAAAGATTGGGGAAAAATAAGGCCAGAAACAAATTGGTTTATGATTATTTCCTCTTATAAACTATAAGAAATCAAATCTCTAGTCATTAATTTTAGTAAGTTAGATATTACTAAATTTATACTTACACTGTATACTTCAAATTCAAATGACGATAAAATACTGACTACACTTTGTGCCAAGCCTATAGGGAAGGGAGGTATTTATTCCAAGAAGTGTTCAAATGCATGCATTTGTAACTGAAAATATTAGAAATCAGTTTTATGGTTCTGACAATGGTATCCTATTTGCTGACTCAATTCAACACATTCAATGCCTCAAACAATTATTCCAACATCTGAAGTGGATGAATGATATGCCACACATCAGAGTATCTGAGCTACCTCCTTTCTGCCAGTACAATGTAACCTTCTAGATTAATCCAGCATACTCAAATATTTTTTCTTTTTATAACTCATAGACTGTATCAAACATTCTAGTACCAGATTATTTTACTTTGTATTTTCCGAAAAATTAGTCTTTTCCCATTCTCCCCAACTATAAGCATGTTAACTCAAATTTTCTATAACATACAACATAACTGTGAGTCTCCAACCTACACCCACTCAACAGGACTAAGAAAACAGCCTGCTTCTATCAGTAGAGAAGGAACACGTGGCCAGCCTGCACTCACACTCCACCAGCAGCGCCCATGCCCACCAGTCCTGAGCCCTGCATTGCACTGATCACAGGTTCCATGCTGCGTCACTGAACAGTGCTGCCCCCCCTTTCCTGAGCGAGATTGAGCAGGGTCGGCGGCTTGCCTAGCACAGAGTACAGTCCTCTAAAACCAGAGCAACCTGTCTGAAGCAGGCTTCCTGAATAAGAACTTGTGGCTCGGCATCAGTCGCATGGTCCTTGCAGCTGGAATGAAGTTTCCTCAGAGCCACTGTGTCATGCTCAAAACACAAGGCCAGTTGCCAAAGGGACTGCTTGGATGACAGCACTCAAAGCAGCCATCTAGAAGGGAAGGGTCTGTCAGCTACCAATCAAGCAGCCAATCTTGACAGCTCTTGGGGAGTTAAAACATCAAAGGGTACCTAGAATAAAGACCTATCATAAAATTAACATTCTTCACTGCACCTCCCAGTGTGTAATGCCCAGACAAATGCCCTTAGAGAAGGTTGGGTTCCTCTGATCAATCTCATCATTTCATTCCTGAGCCCTGCATCACATGCACTTACTTCAAAGTCCATCAACAACTGCCTCTCTGCGGCTTTTCCCTATCCCAAACTACACCTCCAGTGCTCAGGGCCTCACCTCCACTTAAGATACAGATTCAAACACTGCAGAGGCTGTGATGCCACACAGAAGGGGCAGGGTGGTTAGGGCATTAAATTCTCAGGTCCCGTAATACCAGCAGGTGACAGGAAGAACTGCCACACTGCCCAGGCACCACTCTCCTATGCCATAACAGTTCATAGATTCTTCCCACTCTTCCAAAGCAGGAATGTCACATGACCTAAGTGCTTGCCTCAGCTTTGAGTTACCAACATCACGAACATAAACATCCCAGCATCAACTCTCATCACTGTAAGGTTCTAAGTGCATATATTCTTTACATTCTCCTTCTAAATCGTGTCCTCTTACCCAACCTAAATGTGGCAATTCACAGGTCCCCAAACAGGCAAAATGAAAAGAACAAGTACCAGACTAACACATTACAGATCCATTATATTTGTCTGTTACATCTTGACAGTAATCTCTGACTAAAAATAATCACTTGTTCCTTATCTATACTTCCTTTTGTCAGTTTTTATTTGAAAAAATAAATAAAGGAAGAGGAAGCATTAGTAGTAGTAGTATCTTGATGAAATAACAGCAGCCCTCAGAAACCTCTTTTTTTTTTTTTTTTTTTTTTTTGGTCTTTTTGCAACAGGATCTCCCTGTAGCCACAGTTGGTCTGGAACTGCCTAGAACATGAGAGTCTCAGTCTCACAGAGGCTCACCAGCCTCTGCAATCCAAGTGCTGGGATTAAAGACATGCACCACCACACCCAGCGAAATTTTATTTTTTAAAGCACAAGAACAACAACAAACTTTGTCTTTAAGAAAAGGTCTTACTTTATAGTCTAGGCTGGCCTTGAACTTACAAGTCTCTGCATCTGTCTACCAAGGACACAGGATTACAGGACTGTTCCACCACACCTAACATTAAAGAGAGTACATTTTAACAGTGCATTCTATTCAACCATTTCTTGCCTCTACTCGATCATTACAATCCAAAAGGGACTCAGCTAGAGGACACCAGAAGGCTGAGCAGACTGAAACAGCTGGGAAGGTGTTTGTGTTCATCCATGTTCTCCTGCTGTGAAGCACAGTGTCTGTGTTCACCCATGTTCTCCTGCTCATGAAGCACAGTGTCTGTGTTCACCCATGTTCTCCTGCTCATGAAGCACAGTGTCTGTGTTCACCCATGTTCTCCTGCTCATGAAGCACAGTGTCTGTGTTCACCCATGTTCTCCTGCTCATGAAGCACAGTGTCTGTGTTCACCCATGTTCTCCTGTTCATGAAGCACAGTGTCTGTGTTCATCCATGTTCTCCTGGTCAGGAAGCACAGTGTCTGTGTCCATCCATGTTCTCCTGCTCATAAAGCACAGTGTCTGTGTTCATCCATGTTCTCCTGCTCATGAAGCAGTGTCTGTGTTCATCCATGTTCTCCTGCTCATGAAGCAGTGTCTGTGTTCATCCATGTTCTCCTGCTCATGAAGCAGTGTCTGTGTTCACCCATGTTCTCCTGCTCATGAAGCACAGTGTCTGTGTTCATCCATGTTCTCCCGGTCATAAAGCACAGTGTCTGTGTTCATCCATGTTCTTCTGGTCATGAAGCACAGTGTCTGTGTTCATCCACGATCTCCTGCTCGTGAAGCAGTGTGTGTTCATCCGTGTTCTCCTGCTTGTGAAGCAGTGTGTTCACCCGTGTTCTCCTGCTCATGAAGCACAGTGCTACAAGAGCAGCCACAGCGTCTGCCAACACAGGAGTTCCACCAGCCCAACCTGTCCTGCTTCCTCAGACATAGGAAACAGGTTTGGTTTACATATTGTATTTTCAATTTTCATTGAAAAATTATTTCCACATAGTTTTCAATATAAATTTAAAAAATCCTCCTTACCTGCCAAGATCCTAGTCCTCATTTCAAGAACTGGTATAAAGTATTAAATGCTGAAAATCTTTAAAAGGACAAGAATCTGCAACCATTTCCAAAGGGTACATAAAAATGTAGAAGTCTTTATTGCGTGGCATCTATAATTTAGAATTGCCTTTAATCATTCACTTATATCTCATCTATGTAAGAAAATGCCTTTTAAATTCCACTGCCCCCAGATCTACACAGTGCCCTTAACCTATTATTTACCATGTCTTAACTGAACTGAATTAGCAGCAAGCTATGCTATAAAATAAGCACATTACTGATCTATCTTAAATTTTGGAAACTCAAAGGGACTAAGAACACCAAATGGAAACACAAACCTTGCAATCACCTGATACCATATGCCTTCCGCTTTGTACTGTACTACCTCACTTCCCAGAGTCCGGAAACAGAAAAGGCTGCCTTTGGAAGTAAAGATGACCTCAAAAGACTCTCAAACTCCAGACACATCTCTTCTTCAAAATGAAAAAGCCACAAATCCTTAATTCTTTTAATCAGTCTCACCCATCAACTTTCTGAAAGATGAGAACATTTATCAATAATGTTCCCATGTCTGCTCCCTTCTAAGCAATCACGCTCTCTATCAGCTGTCTTCTCTGCTCACCCCACTGTTGGAATTTTAACTTCCACATCATTAACAGTCTCCAGTTACGTATCTTTCATTACATTTCATAATATCTTTCCAAATCATGGTAATTTGCTTAGGGACACTTGGAGGGTACAGTGTTTTGATTTCCGCTCACATTCTAGAAGCTAGAGTGTTAGTTTAGCTACCAATTTCAATCACTGCATAACAGACTGATTATATTAGTTAACTGAATGCTGCTGTGATAAAACACCATGACCAAAGCAACTTACAGAAGGAAGAGTTCATAACAGGACATGGCAGCAGGAAGTGGCCCAGAGCAGAAAGTGGAGCAATCACATCTTCAAGCAGGCATAGGCAACAGAAAGAAAGGGGAAGACCTATCAAAGCCCATCCCCAGTGACATGTGTCCTCCTGCCTGGCCACACCTCCTAACAGTTCCATGACTCTCTTCAAACAGCACCATAAATTCGGGACCAAGTGTCCAAATACTTGGAGCCTACGGGGGAACACTCATTAAAACCACCATACTGACCCAAAATTTAGGAGTTTGCAATCATCATTTGTTGGTAAAGCAGGTATTCAAAAAAAGGTACATCAATCTGCCTACTCTATGCGCACCAAACAAGGCCACTACTGGCCTTGACCTGGTGACAGAACAGATCTGAAGGATCCAAGATGGCTCCATCCACATGTATCAAATCTCGATGGACATGACTAAAAGGCTGGACCCAGATGGAACTGTTGAGTCTCAGCTGAGCTCACTCTAACCCAACTGAAAGTTTGCCCTAATCCAGGTATTAGACTGGGGCTCTCCAGGAATGGCAGGCAATGGAGGCTACTGATTAGTGCTGGGTTTCAGAACAGACCTTTCCATCATCTGTCTCAGATTCTACTTATACTTCCTAATAGCATCTTACCCCAGACCTCTTAAAGAAGAGGATTACAGAGACAGGAAATGGAAGCTGCCCTTTTTTTAAGGTCAATATCCGAAAACTGTGATACTGTCACTTGCACAATATTTATAAACCTATCAGGTCAGGAGTTGTGGGTGGAGAGCAGGGCACTGCTAGTTAATGAATACCGAGTTTCTGCAGGGGAAAATGAAAAGGCTCTAGAGATGGCTGCACAACACTGTGAATGTTCTTAATGCCACAGAGCAGAACAAGATGGCTAAAACAGGAAGTACTACTACGTATATTTAAAAACAATTTAACAGGGAAAAAACCCTCAGACTCAACGAGCGGTAACAGAGACACCACCTCTTAAAAAGAAAGTTCAAACACTTTGTAGCCATCGCCTTTTGTTGCATAGGCTGAGGCTAAGGCTGCAGCATGCCACGCAAGGACTTAAACCTCTGAGTTTCATCTCTAATCCAATTTGTAGCCATCTTTAACTACCACACCAGCTAAGGTGAGTTTCTGAAAGCCAAAACAGTTATTAGTTGTAAACACATATACTCCTTCCCAACTACCTGTATTATCTACAGAGTACTTGGCTGTTACACAACTAATACAGAATATAGTATGTTAATGTGCTCATTCTTTAAAAACTGAAATTCCTTTTTTATTTCCAGTACTTCAAAACTAATAGGCAATTTTATCTACATTTACCTCTAGCACACTCAGAAATTGTTAAACCTACAAGAAAGCTTCAAGATGAGATAAAATTGAAAAACTTACTTTGCAAATTCCAGACAATCTAGTTTGCAGGAGGTTTAGATATTAAACTAAAAGATTCCTCCTATTCTGAAACCCAAGATAAATTAGCAGCCTTCTAGAAGACTTCTGCACTGTACAAGTTATAGCACCTATGAACCTTGGAAATCTTACCAATCAGCCTCTATAGTATCTACAGAATCAAGGTATTTATATCCTCCGACCTAAAGTCTGCCTAGTAAGTTTTAATGCAATAAGATCTATCTGAATTCCATAAATATACACTTAGCAAAAACTGATTCAAATTTTGCATTTTTAGACACTCCCCCCTTTAAAAATTGCACGTTGACCCTTGGCCCACCCATCTTAGCACACACTAAGAGAAGAAGAATGAATAAACTACAGACTGTTTAAGAACTGCAAAATAAACTCTCAAAGGCCAAGCAGTGTCTAGCAAGTGACGGCAATCTATGGTCTCTTCTAGGGAACACCTGTAAGTGGCTAATTCATGTATCTACCTGCTTACCAAACCAGGACACTACACACTTCCGACAGTTAGACACTGCATTTGATAGTGGGTAAAACACTGAGGGGTCTGCATTCAGAAGATTACTGATAATGACACTGAAGCATGAGACCTCTGACAGACATGTACATAATACTTAGAAGCACAAGGAGAGGTTTCTAAGCCAATCTTGGGGAAATGTTCCAGAAAGAAAATCTGTGTAAATTAAGATATGACTGATAAGTCAGAATTAGGTAAAACAAGGAAAAATCTTTAAGGTCAAAAGAGCAAATCATGTTTTCAAAACTTAAAATGTTCATTATGGAGTCCATGAGGCTGTCAGAAATAAGGATTAAGAAATCAGACTGAGTGGAGCTGGAGAAATATAAGACCTGAGTTCAGATCCCAGTACCCACATTTTAAAAAGCCAAGTATAGTAGCCCTATGAATACCTGTAACCCCAGCACTGCGGGAGGGGAGTTGCTGGGGCTTGCTGGTGGCCAGCCAAGCTCTAGATTCAGTAAGAGACCCTGTCTCAAAGGAAAAAGGTGCAGTTACAGAGCAGGACACTCAAAGGACTCCTCTGGCCTCCACAAGTGTACAAGCAGACATGCATATATACATGCAGACTCCACATTCATACACCCAAGCATACACACATACACACATGGGGATGGGGAGGGGGAGAAAGGAGGGCAGGGGAGGGGAGGGGAGGGGAGGGGAGCGGAAGGGAAGGGGTTGTATAACAAATATCTGCCCTCCCACTTGAGGCCAAAGAATGAGGTGGCTAAGAAACAATAGCCCAAGCTAGAACAGTGACAATGAAGCTGAATGGAGGTAGACAGCCTCTTCATTAGGCACAGAACTGATCTGCAAGGGGTAAGAACCCACAACTCTCTATGCCTTATCCTATTGCACAGTGACTTGCTTTAATCTTCTAAGAACAAGAAACTAACTGAACTCACATGAACCTCTTTGTTGTACCCTTAAAACTCCCATGTAAAAAGTACCCATGATCAAGGTCCCCACTTGTCAACTGTCAATCAAGCACTCATCCATCCCACTACACAGAAAGAAGCAAGATTTGAGCTGGAACCTATGTTCACTCATTATAAGACTGTAGGATTTCAAATTCTATTAGCTTATATTCCCGAAGTTCTTATACTTTACCACACATACATTTATAGAACATTTAAATGACTCAAGTGAGTACTGTGTTCTACACACACGCACAATTTTACACAATTCTCATACAAAAGCCGAAACAATAACAAGTAATAATTAGTTATTATTATGTGCTAGACTGTTCTAAATACTCTGCAAACTGTATTAAGGCCTCTAAATTGACTAGCTAAAGTTGTTATTGTATTCTTTCTCTTGTAGATGAGGAAACAAAATTAGGAAGAAAAACACTGGTAAATGACAAGAGCAGTATTCAACCCCAGAAGAATATAAAGCCTGGGTACTCAGGTTGCTCAGCTCCTGAACCAAGATGGCCCCCTGCTTCCCTGCACATACTGGGGTCTGTTTCCTGCCACCCCTCAGTCTCTAGAGGAAGATCTAGTCACTGATAGACAGCCTGACACACATGGGATACATCCCACGTTTCTCTGCATACTTTAAATGCACACAGTAAGGTGGCTTCTGTTCCCTTCCACTGTTTGCCTCCCAGCAGGAAGGAAAACCAGGGGGAAAGCAGAGCCCACAGCACTAACAACAGTATGACCAGAAAATCTCCTGAAATCTAATGAGTTCAGCTTAAAAAAAATAAGCTCAACTCTTAAATTCTGATTCTAGTGATTTTTTTTCTTTTTAAGACAGGGCCTTATGTAGCCCAGGCTGGCCTCCAACTCATTGTGAGCACAGGCTGGCTCTGAATTTCTGATCCTTCTCCTCACCTCCCTATCCAGTGCAGGATTACAGGTCACAAGACCAGTTCATGGGGTTCTAGGGGTAGAACCTAGGGCTTCAGGCATGCCAGGTAGGCACGCTGCCATCTGGGCTTAATCCTGAGCCTATTACTGAAATTCTTCGTGACACTTTACCCTCTAAGTCTTCAGTGCTCAGCCCTTGTGAGTTGCCCTGCCCTGCATTACACTAAAAGCACACAGACAACTACTGGTATTTGTTACTCCTTAGGTTAATATCTTAATTAGTTTGACAAGTTGATTTTAAATAATGAAAGCCATCTTTGAAAGGTCCACTTAGAGTTGGGCAGATAATCAGCATCTGCCTTTAATCAAACTGAGATGATTAGCAAATTAAGCCCTTTAACTAGCATTTTGCAAAATCTAGGCAAACATTCTTAGGTTTAAAAATGAATTTATCAGAATTTCTCTAAACACATAAAATAAAAATAACAAATAAAACAATTAAAAGGCAGAATTAGTATCTTAAGCTGTCCATATACATCCAGTGCTACAACATAATGAATGCCCTGAACAGATTATTGTGGTAATAGAAACCATAAAAAAGAAACCCTAAAAATATATATTAACCCAAAAGAAAGCAGAAAAGGACCAAGAATGAAACCCAGAAGTTACAAATGGAAACAAGTAGCAGAAAGACTCAAACTCAACACGAATAACTACAATTAACAAAAAAAGATTAAACCACTCAATCAAGAGGAAGTCCCTGTCAATAGAAAAGAAATCCCAGTTATATACCATCTAAAAGACATGTTTTAAATATAGACACAGAAGCTAGGCATGGTGGTGAATGCCTATAATCTAAGCACTTGGGAAGGCAAGATAACAAAGCCAGGCTGAGCTATATAAGGAGACCTTCCTTCAAAAACCAAATAAATAATAAATGTTAGCAGTAGGCATAAAAGCTGGCATGATTCAGCAGGTGACTTCTTACATTTCGGTGCTACTTCAAAATGAGAAAAATACATGCCCAGTGAGATGGCTCAGCAGGTAAAGACTCTTATCCAAGCCTGAAGACCTAGGTTCAATCCCTGGGATCTACATGGTGAAAGGTAAGAACCAATTTTGGCAAGTTGTCCTCTGACTGCCACATATTCCCCACCCCTACCATAAACAAATAAATGTTTAAAAAAGAAAAAGCTGGGCATGGTGGTGTATGACTTTAATTCCAGTTCTCAGGAGGCAGAAGCAGTAGGATATCTGTGAATTCAAGGCTAGCCTGGTCTACATAGTGAGTTCTGGGCCAGTTAGAGCTAAAGATTAGAACCCTGACTTTAAATAAATAAATAAATAAATAAATGGGGCTGGAAAGGACTCAGTGGTTAAGACCATGTATTGCTCTTACAGAGGACGGAGTTCCGTTCCTAGGACCTATATGGAGACTTACAACCATCTGTAACTCCAGTTACAGAAGATCTGATGCCTTCTGGCCTCTATGGAAACTGCATACATGTGGTTAATATACCTAATATGCAGGCAAAATACTACATAAAATAAAAATTTTTGAATACAACCTACTAATACATACCATAACTTGGGTAAATCTCAAAATAGTTATGTCAAGTGAAAAAATCCTACACATTAAAGCTCAAACAATCCAACTGTATTGCTATGGGATCCCAAAATAGACAAAAGAGCTCAAAGGAGCAAATCTACTTACTTAAACATTTTTCCCCCTGCAGTGTATGCAGAGCCACCCGCCTATACAGGACACTTTTCTAACCTGAAAAGCGCAATCCCTTACACAACTATTTAAAACTGTTTCTTGAGCAATCACTCTTGCACTTCAGGCACAAGCACTGAGGCTCCTGCCAAGGAACGTCCTTCCTAGGGGAAGAAATGGTAAAGAACCAGACATGTGAACAATTAGCAATGAAAACTCCACAAAAGAATGATTGCTGTGGGAGAACTCAGTGTGATGATGTAATGCAGGATTGTGGCAGCTTTCCTGATGGGGTGGTAGTCAGGGTGATATCACTTAAGTTGAGGCCTGGATGACAAGAAGATAGCCATGCAAAGAGGTGGAGAAGGCACATTTGGAAGAGATTTAAAACTGCTCTTTGGAGGAATGATTTTTCTACCATTCAAAGGCATGGTAAGTTGGGCACAGTGGTACATACTTGTAAGTCTAGCACTCAGGAGGCTACGTAAGAGGACAGTGAATTCCTATCTCAAAACAAAGCCAAGGGCTGGAGAGACGGCTGAGTGGTTAAAAGCATGAACTGCTCTTCCAGAGGACTTAAGTTCAATTCCCAGAACTTTTTTGGGCAGCTATAACTCCAACTCCTAGGGGATCCAACTCCTCTCTGACTTTCAAGGGTACCTGCACTCACATGCACCTAGCCATATATACATATGCTTTTCAATCTTAAAAAATTAAATAATAAACATAAATCTTTAAAAGAATGAGAAAGAAAGAAAGAAAGAAAGAAAGAAAGAAAGAAAGAAAGGAAGGAAGGAAGGAAGGAAGGAAGGAAGAAAGAAAGAAAGAAAGAAAGAAAGAAAGAAAGAAAGAAAGAGAAAGCACAAAGACAAGCGTGATGACTCACACCTATAATCCCAGCATTTAGGCAGTGGAGGCAGGAAACTACCCTGGACAACAAAAGATCCAGTTTCAAAAAAATCAAAATCAAATTAAGAGAGACAAACTGCATACTAAGCATAAAATTATTCAATTTGGCCTGGTGTAATGTTGCATACCTTTAATTGTAGCACTCAGGAGGTAAGGTGAATCTCTATGAGTTTCAGGCCATCCTGATCTACAAAGCAAGTTCCAGACTAGCCACCAAAATAAGAAAAAGCAATCTGAGAGAAATGCGGGTGGCGTCAATTTATTATTTTTGCTCTCCAGGCTCACAGGAGCTCCCAAAGTCAGACAAAACACAGACCAAACAAAAAATAAATAACCTTTAGCTAGCAAAAAGAACACTGCCCTCTGCTCTATCCCAAACATTCATGAGTCCTCATGTATCTTCAAATTGCTTCACAGTTCTCAAAAATTACATGTAGAACAGAGATTTCCTGCAGCTCTTAAGTCTTAATCAACAGATACAAAAAAACAAGAGTTGGATGAAAACTCAATTTTTTTTTTTTAAAGATGATATTCATTGGTGGGGGAGGGAGGTGTATGTGTGTACAGGCCAGAAGACAACTTCCTTGAATCAGTTCTCTCCATCCACCATGGGTTCTGGAGATCAAACTCAGGTTACCAGGCTTCTACAGCAAGCACTTTTATCTACTAAGCCATACTGCCAGTCTGCAAACTCAACTGTTATATAAGAATTATATCTTATGCCTCTCTTCCAAAGAAGATCTAAAACAGCTTTGAAAGCAAAATGAATATACAAATACACGCATATAACTTTAGTCTGAATACACTCATCTTTCCCCCTTCAAGTAAAAGCAAGATGAATAAATGGAGACAGAGTGCCTAGATGTCCAGAAATGCACAATTATTCACTGTGACTCACCTCAAATCCACCTTCTTATATACTATCTAGTTTGAACTCAGATGAACAACAGACACTGAAGAGGGCAGTCATTTATGTGAGGCCTACAACTATGAATAAAAATTAAATTAAAAAAAAACTCCATTTATTCCACTTAAGCCTTTGTCCTCATTAAAGATTTTAAAATAAGAAAAGGAGAACAACAAAAAAAAGGTGTCAGTTACACCATAATGAAGTATATATCAACACCATTCCACCAAAAAAAGTTTAAAAAATTAACCTGAGTCTATTTCAATGGCTGCCAAGTCGCCAGTGTCCTAGAAAGAAGATGGCCAAGCAAAGGGGCACTAAGGACCCATTCTCTTTGCCAGAGGTAGGTAAGGAGCTCATTCTGCCAGTTCCAGAAACTGGATTTATACCCTTCCTTCTTCCTGAAATCACAAAGGCCTTTTCTATCGACTAAGTCATACGATGATGTCTCAAATAAAACACTGAGCACTTTTTTACAGCTGGACAAACTAAGGAAATCAACTCTTTTGAGAGAAGGACTTTCTTCTTAGTTTGAATTCAAATATTAACATGCAATATTTCACCTTGCGGATACTTAATATAAAACACAACATATTTTCCTTGTGGACACAATGATAAAGGTCCTGTTGCTAAAGATAAAGAATTCAAATTCCAGCTCAGGCACCTAATGGACAGGTGGATATAACTGAGGGCAGGTTTTGTAACTGGGGCCAAAGTTTGACACCTTCATTGAACACAATGGGAAAGATGACAGTATCTCTTGACTTATTAGGGATGGTAAGATTGAAATGACTATATACTAGGCTTTCAATTATGTGTTAAATGGATAAACACATTCAAGTAAACATTAGTTCCCAAGCAGATACTTCTGTCTGGCAGGACACATCTGGCAATGTCTGGAGACGTTTCTGGTAGCCATGTCTAGGGATGTGTTCTACTGGTATGGAGTGTGTAGTGTGTACATCCTAGAATGCAGTGGATAATGTCCTACAACAGCATTTTCTGGTCTCAAATATCAACAGAACTGAGATTAAAATGCCCAGTATGCCAGGTGTGGTGGTGTCCACCTTTGATCCCAGCACTAGAGAGGCAGAGGCAGAAGCAGGTGATTTCTGTGAGACTGAGGTCACCCTTGTCTACACAGTAAGTTCCAAGTTGGCTGGGGCTGCAAGGAGACCTTGTCCTTCCCCCAAAAAAGGCAAAATAAAATAAAACACCCAATCTTCTGACACATTTTTAACAAGGGCCTCATATTGTGCTCATTACACTCAAAATGTGCTCAGATAAAAATCTCCCCTTGGCAGACTTACCAAGAGGGTATGTGGTGCAAGAGATTTTATAAACTGAAACCTCAAAAAATAACCGTGGCTATGGGACCAGAAATACAACTCAAATATAAACTTTGTTTCTCTGTGATTTCCTGAAAAGAGGCACATTAGCTTCCATTCTTCTTGCTCACTAAACTCCAGCTTATTTAGGCCTTTTCCAATTTTTAGGAAAAGACCAAGCTTGTCCAGCCTCAGGATCTTTACACTTACTGTTCCGTCTACCTTGGACGCTCTTACCCACTTCCTTCCCAAGGCCTTTCTGTCCTACCTACCCTCAGCCTTCTATTCAGTCCCTGAATGGCACATATTAAGACCTCTAAAAGGACAGTTTCCTCTGTTTATTGCACACTAACTCATTGAAACAGTCACTCAGGGGAGCAAGGGCTTTTGTCTTCGCTGTTTTAACGAGGGTTGGACGCAAAGTATATGCTGACGATCATTAGAACAAATAAGTACCTGGATTCCCAAAAGGAGGCTGACTCCTAAATGGTTTGTGGATCACTACACTGCCAGCATTAAGGGAAATGAAATGGATGAAAAAAAGAGACGCACAGCCTGGGTAGAGGTGACAGATGGACCTAAAGACCCCAAAAGGCAAGAAGCTCAGAAGCACAGCCAAACCCCTCGGAACAAAAACGGGAAGAACCGGAGGCCGAGCAGCGTTGGAACAGGGGGCAGTGGTGGTCACGGCCGCAGGCCCGGAAGGGTCCAGCCTGTCGCCGGCGGCGACGTCAGGCCTGACTTCCCTGCTGCAGACGCTACGACCCCCAGACCCTGGAGGTCCCGAGCCCACCCCGCGCCACAGAGCCCCGAGTCCCGGCCACCGAGCCCAGACTCCCGGCCCCTTACCTGCAGGTGAACTTGAGGGCGAAGAGCAGAGCGCAGCCAAGCGCTACGGCCCCGCACAGCAGCTCGGGCCGCCGGCGAGCCATAAGCGAGGCGCCGCGCAGCCCGCGGCGGAGCCGGCCCTCCGAGGACGCCGCGGCCCGCGCCGGGCTGAGGGAGCCGGAGCCCGTGGGGCCGCCGCCGCCACCCTCGTCCTCGGCGTCGTCGCTGCTGCTGCCGCCGCCGCCGCCGCGGCCTCCGCATTCCGACATTACATGCTCCCCGTCGCCGGCTTTATACCGCCGCTGCCGCCGCCTCGGGTCCAGGGACCCGGCCCCGCACGTCGCTCCCGGACCTCGCAGCCAGCGCCGCCCGCTAACCCGGATCCTCCACGTCAGCCGCGCCGCGGAGACGTCCCGCCCCGCAGCTCTGCCCCCCGCCCCCGCCCGCCCCCGCCCGCCGGCCGAGTCTGCAGGGCGCCGGCTCCACCCGGAAGCCACGCCCTCACGGACCACGCCCCCGCGCCGACTGAGTCTGCGCGAACGCTCTCGCCACCCGCGGCCCCGTCCTCCCTCTACAGGGCTGCTTTCCACGGAGTCTGCGCGGCCTCCTCTGTCACGAGGCCGCGGCCACGCCCCTCGCCCAGGGACTGCGCAGGCGCTTCATCTGGGGACTCAGGAGCTGGTTGGCGCAGGCTCCCAACCACGTGGATCCGCTACGTAGTGCTTACGTTACGTCATCTTAGCGCTCTCACCTACAGAACCTCCAGGCCACAGATACTTTTCAGAAAGAAAAAAAGTTACGTGCAGAGGCAAGAAAGGTTTAAGGACATAGAAAGCGGGAAGGAAACAGAAGAAAAGCCCACCTTTGCAGAGCCAACAGATTATAGAGGACAAACCAGAGAGGCACCTACAACGACGGGGGCTCTGGGCACCTCCTTGCAGCACGGTGTCAGAGGAAGTGCTGGGTGGGTTGTCGCATTTACAGGACAGTTGGGGAGGACAGTTCAGTCATGCAGGACTCCGATCCAGGGAGTGCCCTATAACCGAGACTGAGACATATCAGAGGGGTTAATCGGGGAGTGTGATTCACAGAGTTCCGGGAAACGCTCCGAGGGTGGGACCAGGGCAGAAGTATTCAGGACCTCAAATTTCTCCTTCAGATGGCTCATGGACTGTGGAAAGAGACAAAGACGCAGCTCCGTTCTAGGCCTTTGCCTGCAGATCAGTAATGGCAATATAGAGGCAACTTGTGGAAAGCTCACTGTCATAACAGCTGTGTGTCCAGGTACCATCTCTCTTGAACATTGCCTTATGAGGAAGGATTGTTCTGCCAGTACTCACACATGGGAAAACACAGGCTTAGAAAAGTCACTTGAGTGCTGGAGAGATGACTCAGCAGTTAAGAGCACCGTACTGTTCTTGAAGAGGATCCAGGTTCAATTCCTAGTGCCCACATGGTGGCTAGTAACTGTCCATAACTCCAATTCTAGGGTAAACAACACTTTTCAGACCTCCACTGGCACTGCACAACACAGGTGCACTTACATACATGAAGTCAATACACTCATAAAAGTAATAAAATATTTTTTTTAAAAAAGAGGTCACTTAAGGGCTGGAGAGGTGGCCCTCTTCTGGCCTCTATGGGTATTGCACACATGTGGTGCACTTACATATACGCAGGCAAAAAACTCATACACAAAATTTTAATTAGAATATTTTAAAAATTATTTTAAAAAGTCACTTGAGCCAGGCATAATGCCACATGCCTTTAGTTCCAGCACTCAGGAGGCAGAGGCAGGTGGATCACTGTAAGTTCAAGGCCAGTCTAGTTTTATAGTGAGTTTCAGGCCAGCTGAGGCTAAAGGGAGATACTGTTTCAAAAAAGACCAGAAAATAAAAATAAAAAGTCATTTGACCAAGGCCAGAAAGCTAATGAAAAATTCAGACCCAAGACTGACTTTGTCTGAAGAGACCACTCTAGCAACACACTGTGGGTCCCTGAGAAGACTAATTATGAACTGGGCAAACAAAATTTTGAGAGAAACAGGCATGATGGCTCATTCCTTTAATCACAGCACTTGGAAGCTGAGGCAGAAGATCTGCCTCAAATTTGAGGCCAACCTCGGCTACACTGTGAGGCTTCATCTCAACCAAAAGAGAGAAATGTTGTCAATATAGTATATGCAAAAAATACAAAACTGAGGGCTGGAGGATAGCTCAGTGGTTGAGAGCCTTAGCTGTGGAACCATGAAGACCTGAGTTTAGATCCCAGCACCGCATAAGGGTGAAGCCAGCACTGTGGAGGGTGAAGATAGGAGGATCACTGAGACTTGCAGACTGCCAACCTAGCTGAAAAGAACGCCAGGTACCAGAGAAATAAGGCAGAGAATGACAGAAGACATCTGCTACCCTCCTCTGGCCTCCAAGCTCACACACAGGCATAAGCCCACCCCTCTTCCACTCCCCAACCCCCAACAAAAGACCAAATCATGGCTAAGCTAGATTTTAAGGTGAGGTCACATCCCACCCATGCCATAGGTCAGCTGTGTGACCCAGATGTTCAATGATTTGGCTAGGCTGGATGGCCAGTAAGCTGCAGGGAACTGCCTGCCTCTGCTTCCCCAGTGCTGGGTTATACAGGTTACCATATCTAGCTTCTAATGTGGGTACTGGGGATACAAACCAGGTCTTCATTTTTGTGTGGCAAGCACTTTTACCTACTGGGCCGTCTGCCCAGCCCAAGAGTTTCACCTTATCTCCCAGACTGGTTTCAACCTGGGATCCTCCCTCATCCTCCATGCCCAGCTCATGGAGACTTTGTTTCATGACCCCAGAATGGGATTTCTACAGATTGGCAGTCATTCCTTGCAACAAATACAAGAGGCCAACTAAAAAAAGGTTTGTAAACTGCCCCAGTTGCTTGGGGAATATGTTCTCCTTCGGTTTCTCAACTGATGGCAGTTCCTGGAGCTAACTCACAACAGTGAGGATGTTATGCAAAAGGTCCTGGTAGGAAAAGCTGTCTTGAAAAGAATAAGGAGAATGAAGCCCAGTCCACTCAGGGCACCTCAGGCACAGGGTGGGAACACTGAAAAGAAAGGGAGTGCCTGAGGTCAAAAAGGACTCAACTTGTCACCTCATACCTCTCCAGGACAGATGTGGGGGTTCACCATGCCAATAAAATTCTAAGGACACAAAAACTTCCACAGTAATATGCATATGCACAATAGCCAAATAGTAGAAACAACCCAAATGTTCACTAGCTTGTGGATGGATAAACAAAATGTGGTCTGTCTGCACAATGAAATAGAATTCGGACATGAAAGGGATGGAGTACAGATACATGCAAAGCTAGGGATGGACCTTGAAACTATTACATTGAATTAAAAGAAGCCAGTCAGCAGTAAAAGGATGCGTGTTTCATGATTCTATTTTTTTTAATTTTTTATTTTATGTGTATGAGAGTATTGCCTGCATGTAGATAGGTGCACCCAAGTTGTGCAATGCCTGCGGCGGTCAGAAGAGGGTGTCAGATCCCCTGAAACTGGAGTTATGGACATTTGTTAGCTGCCATGTTGGTGCTGGAAAACCAACCCAGGTCCTCTGCAAGAGCAGCCAATGCTCTTAATCACTGAGCTAACTCTTCAGCCTTGCATGATTCCATTTATATGAAGCATGCTCGACAGAGACAGAAAACAGATTCTTGACTGCTTGCACAGCTTGAGAGAAAAAGGAGTCAGTAGATTTGGGACTGCTGGGTAATAAAAATATTCTAACGCAGAGGCACAGTGTCTTACACCTATCATTGCAGCACTAGGAAGGCTGAGGCAGGAAGATTGCTGATAGTTTTGAGGTCAGCCTGAGCCTTTTTTTTTTTCATCTTATTATGGTTCTATTAATATGTACTCCCCATAGTAAGTTGAGAAACATTTGTAACAAATAACTTACAAGCACTGAGGTAAATATTCTACATGTAGCAATATTTAGCAATACATGTAGCAATAGACTCTAATGGTATCTAGTATTTTATATTAAGTTTACTGTATAATTCATGAAGCAAGATTTTTGATGACATATATTACTGAAACAAAGTTTTCAACTAAATATTGATGTTTTTACATTATCATTAAAATAGTCTTGGTTTGAGGAAATGATTATCAAGAATTATTTCAATTTATTTTTAGTTTTTAGGCTGAAATCTTTTTTTTTCCTTCAGCTCTGTTATTTATTGATTGGTTAGCAATTAACTGAGTTCTGACTAGGTAATTACATATAAGATCTTATTTCTTCCTTGTGAAAAAGAAGCTGCCTTGAAAGTATCAATTTAGATTAATTTTATTCACATTATAGGCAGACTAAATACAAATATAGAAAATGAAAAAGTATGACTAGACATCCAAAGATCACTGTAAACATGTTGCATATTTCCTTCCAGTCATATTTTTCATATAAAATTTTTTGATAGTTAAAACTCACATAATAAAAAAGCCATGCATTATATATATACATTATACTTTATACATATATAATTTTTTCTTTTCTGCTTAACATTTTTTTATTGAATCGTTGTGTATTTATAATACAGAACATCTCAATCAATCTTAGTCATCTTTATATCATTTTCCCCACTGGTACCCTCCCCCAAAACTCCCCAACTGGAATCCATATATTCATTCATCTGTGTTAGGGTCTATTGTGTCAAGTTAGTGTCCCCAAAGGACCTCAGTGCAGTTTTATCCACTGAGGTCCATATAGTCTACCCAGAGTCTCTTGGTTTAGGAAGGCCAGCAGTAATCAGTTGCCAATATTTCTTCAGCAAAGATTGGGGTCTGCTACCTCTTTCTCCAGTTCCATGCTGGGTTTTTGTCTGCCTGAGCTTGCAGGGTCTTGAGTATGCAAGATCACTGCTATAAGCTCATATGAGTAGGGTTCCAGGAGCTTGTAAGATTCTATTTTCATATGCTCATGCTCCTCCTCACTGGCCCTTATAATCTTTCCACTCCTTCTTCTGCAATGGTTCTTCAGCCCTGGGTGAGTGAGACTTATAAGAGTCCTGTCCAGATTCCTAATCTCCATGATTTATCCATTTGTAACCTTTTGTGTTGCTATCCCTTTGTTGCATGTGGAAGCTTCATTAATGAGAGTTGAAAGATTCATTAGTGTCTTCTTTTCCTCTTGTTCTACATTGTGTGAGTCTTGGGTATAGAGGCTGCATTGTAGATGTGCTGCTTAGGCATTGGCAATTCACAGACAATGTCTGTTTGTGACTAGCTGTGGTACTCTGCATTAGTCTCCATCTGGTGCAAAAGAAGCTTCTTTGATGAGTGTTGACTGGGATACTTGACAGTGAAGAAGGCTGCTCACAGAAACCCAAGCAACCTGAGTTTTTTTTTTTTTTTTTAAAGAAAATAATAAAGACAAGGTTTACATTCTATAAATTGTACTTCAACTTTCCAAGCCAGGCCTGGTGGCACACACCTGTAATCCCAGCCACTCACAAGATAGGAGGCCTGCCTGGGCTACACAATAAAGTCAAAGCCAGCTGAGGCAATTTAGCAAGACTCTATTTCAAAACAAAAATTAGAAAAGGAGCCTGGTTGGGGCTGTAGAGATGGCTCAGCAGTTAAGAATACACACTGCTCTTGCAAAGGACTAAGTTTGGTTCCCAACACCCAAGTCAGAAAGGTCAAAACCTCCTATAACTCCAGCACTAGCTGGGTCAGATGCCCTCTTCTGGCCTCCATGGGTACTTCATTCAAGTGCACATACCCACAGACACATACATAAACACATAATTAAAAATCTTTAGGGCTGATGAGAAGGCTCAGCAGGTAAAGGCACTAGGCAAAAATAAAATTTTTAAAAGCAGGTTAGGGAAAACTGGGATGTAACCCAATGGTTAGATACATGCCTAGCATTTGCAAAGCCCTGAGTTCCATCTCCAATATCAATTTTTAAAAATACAAATTTAAAAAAATCAAATGTTAAATTAAAAACCATCCCGGGGAGGGAACAGGTCCAAACAGGCAGGTCACTTCTGTTTTCTCTATGGTCGACACAGGACTGGAGTACAGCTCTTACCTTCATGTTCTGTTTTTCCTTTCTTCCCACTCATGTTACTCTCTTGGTCCATTAGGATAAGGTATGATCTCCCCATAGCATGATCATCTCCAACTTCCTAATACAGAGGCCCAAGCTGTGGCTGAAAACTAGAGTATGAAACAGGCTGATTTAGGCAGAAATAGAATTGGCTGGAAAGATGGTTTGGAGCACAGAGAACTGATCATGTGGAAAGCCAGGGCACAGAAAATGAAGGGGAATTTGAAGAGGGAAAAAAAAATCTTTCGTACTTATGGATCCTCAGACTTTGCTTCCTGGCCCAAATTCCAGACTTTAAAAACAATTGACTTTTTCTTTTGTGTCTGTCTGCCTGTCTGTCTGTGTATGTGTAATGGTGAGGACTGAACTTGTTACATGCTAGGCAGGTGCTCTACTACTGAACTTATCTGGAGGCTCCAATTTTTTAATTGGACAGGGACAACTTTTCAACAACTTCTGTTCTTGGAAAAAGGTGGCAAAAGTATAGAGAAGAAACAAGCAAACAAAAAAATGGCTGGGCACTATGGCTCATGCCTGTGATCCCAGGAGGTAGGGGAAATGAATGTAGGGTCACTCAGGAAGTTCCTTGTGCTGAGGGGACTTGTTTCCAGGGTAAGACACAAAGATAGTTTAGAATATATGCTCAGTATGAAGAACGCTAATTTCACTGACAGAATGAGGAGTGATGTTGGAGGGAGAGGGAAGAAGGAAGGAAAGAGAGAGAGCAGAGGAGAGAGGGAGGGAGAGAAAGAGAGTTGGAGAAAGGCAGAGAAAACAGTTCCTTTGCATAACTTTAATAACACTTATTTTAGCAGAGTGAGATCCATTCAGGGCTTGTGACCTCCACAGTGATAAGACAATATATTTGTGCTGTTCATGCCATTATGTTTGAAGAACCTGTGACAGTAACAAGAGGAAGTCAGTACTCTAATAGTGACTTTGAATAATGGAAGCTCTATTATTTGGATCTTAAATGCCCCCTCCCCAAAGCTCATGTGTTGAAGGCTTTGTCCCGAGCTGAGCTGATGGCGGCTTTGGAACCTTCAGGATGTGAGGCTTAGTAGAAGGAAGGTGGGGCACTGGGAGCCTGTCTTTGAAGTGGACAGATCCCACCTCCCCCTTGGTTTCTTCTCTTCCTCCTCCTCTTCCCTTCGATCTCTCCTTCCCCCACTCCCTCCGGCCCTCTTCCTATCCTCCCCTCTCCTTCTCGCTCTCTTTCCTCCTCAGCTACCAGAAGCGTCTGCTTTGCTTCATCACGTGCTTCATACCATGTTGTTCTCCCTCTCCGAAACAACACGGCCCACTAATGGGCTGAAACTATGAGCCAAAACACCACCCCCCTTTTTTTAAAAATCTCAGGTGTGGCACCACAGCAACAGAAAGCTGACATAGGAAGCACATCATCATTTGTTCCTGAGCAGGGTTGGAGGACTTTTATTTTTGTAACTGTAGTTCCCTTTGAGATGACAGAGTGGATTTTCTAAAAGAAGCAAAGCCTCTAGAACTGGATGACGTGGGAGAAGCATCTGTGATTTGGAGCAGGTTGAGTTCCATAGCTGAGTCAGAAAATGGGGTCTGGTGAAATTCCATAGGTGATGGCGTGAAGATAATCTCTAACGCCTGTGAAAGGTGGGCATGGTGTATATTTAAAGAGGAGGTGAGAGTCTTTGTGACTGGATTGTAGTCGCTTGGAATGGGGACTTGACCATGATTTCTATAGCATCGTCATCAGAGATGGGAAAAAAGTGGGTTCAGAGCAAAGCAGAAAGAGCTGCATCAGTTCTAAGATCATTCATCTAGGTCTACATCTTTCCTACATTTTTTCAACACTCAGCTTGAATTTCACATAGATTGCAAAGAAGACGAAACACACTGTGGAGGCTTCTGTTCTTACACCTCGGTGAATGGGAGCTCAGAGTCTTATCATTTGATGTTGAAAAAGAGATTTGATTATTTTTCAAACCTTATGTAACATTACGTTCTATCAGCTAGACTGCTCTATGAATGGTCCTAAGGCCACTAGGAGGGTCTGAGGGGCCAGCACACCTCAGCCATTTCAGCTCTTCTCAGAAGTGCTAGGAAGAACTGACAGGCTAAAGTCCTTGAAGGGACTCACGAGCATTTCCAATCAGAATTCCCTGGGATGTAGGAAAAGGAGCTTCCCAGTAAAGAGATGGACTCCTCTGATGAGCTTTGAACTTGGCACCTGGTACTCCAAATGCTATGCTCACTTCCTGGCGGTGGCCTTGGGCAAATCACATCTCCTCCTTGAACTGTTCCTTTGTTTTCTCCAGGTTTAATAAATAAAGTGTCACTGCAGTAGGTCAGGTCCCTCAGGAAACAAACTCTAAGGTGAATTTTTAAGGTAGTGTTCTAAGATTTTACACATGTATATTTATTATTTATTATTTTTATTTTATGTATATGAGTGTATTGTCTACATGTGTGTAAGTGCACCCAGGTGGTGCAATGCCTGTGGAGGTCAGAAGAGGGTATCAGATCCCCTGGGACTGGAGTTGCAGACAGCTGTTAGCTGCCATGTGGCTGCTGGGGCCCAAACCCAGGTCCTCTGGAAGAGCAGCCAGTGCTCTTAATGCTGAGTCATCTCTCCAGCCCCAGGTTTTACACTTACTGGGTGATGAACAACAGGATTCAGCTGACAGAGGAACTGAACTATTAAGTACTTGTGACAGAGACCCCTGTCAACTGTAATATCATCAGTTATCTGGAGCTGGCACGACTCCAGAATTCTCTCATTTGAATGGCTAAAGCCTGGGTCAGTCATTGGCTACAGACTTCCTCCAGGGAGGAAACATGATCCTGAGCAGAATTCCCGGTTGGGGAGAAGCTTGACTGAGCTTTCGGATGACAATACTCCCTGCATCTGAGGGGAATGAGTGCTTCAGATCTGTGAGCACACCAGGGCACCCACCATAAAGACCAACCTTTAAGGGAACGAGGAGGGTTAAAGGTGGCAGAGTGCATGGGGAGACTGGCGTGGTGCACACAAACCAGCCTCCTAACCTATGGCTGTTGATGATATTATTGTTATCGTGACACTTCCGGTATCAATACATAGGTAACAAGTAGTCTTAATTAAGATCCAGGAAATTCAGAGGAAATCATAATCCTCAGAGAGTTCAGTGGGCTCAGAAAAGCCTCTAATCTTGGAGGTGCTGACAGTAGATTTAGGTCCTGAAAAGCTGCTGAGTCTGCAAACAACGGAACTGATGTTTTTTGAAGAGGAAGCCGGAAGGAAGCAGAAGTTTCTACCAAGCTGGTGTGTACTTGAAGTGGCCTGGTTTATGGTCCTCTAGGGCCAAGGGCACAGCAATAAACACCAGAATGTACTTTTGTGTTCCTTGTGGTACTTTTAGTGGAAGGAGAATATGTTGCTGGATACACCAAGATCCATGTAATCTGTTTGAAGTTTGTTCCCAAAGCTATGGCCCTTCCCTCCCTTCTGAGGGCTCCAAGAAGCCTGACCTAGAGGATGCACTTGTCACTAACAGAGAATTGAGGACCAGTGGAGACCTCCATGAGGGCAGGGCTTGCTGGTTTAATTGCACTGTATCTCAAGACTTTACCATGGGGCCTGGTACACAGTCAAATTTACTGAATATTTATTTATTGGATGAATGGTAAATTATTTATTCTCTACAAGGTACTGAAAAATCCCAAATTCATTTATCTGATCCTTGCACCATAGAAAGACAATTGTGTTATTAAACCCAGAGTTTGACCTCCATGACTTGTCTCAAAGTATCTCACTTCCTCTGAGTCCTAGGACCCTTGAAAAGTTGTGTGTACTAGGTGATTCCTCAGAGAGATCAGGTTCTACAGTGATAGGGAGACAGTGTGTAGTATTTCTTACACGTGCCAGGGCCTTTGCATGTAACAATCCCCAGGCTTGGGCAATCGACAGTATTTCAAATGCTTGCCCTTGGCTTATTGCAACACAGTGATGGCAAACCATGTCACTAAGGTTTCCAGACAATTGGGGGTCCTCTGGACACTGAAAATTCCTAACCTGTTTCTTGGACAGGCAGATATATAAGGTACTTCATGCCCTAGTAATTCTCACAGAGTGAAGGGTGGGAGTTGGGTGACTAGCTCAGCTTCCTTATCCCAAAGTGGGACACTTAGGTGTGCCCTGGAGTTCTACAGATAGCCTGGGATGGAGTCTCACTTGTCTCCAGATCTCCCTGCATTAATTTTGCACCCTGGGTTGGCTGTCTTCTTTTCCTGTGTCACTGCTCACTCCCTTAATGGAGCCAGATGAGATCACCTACCAACTGCCTCGCACTCTGGTCCTGGCTCAGGCTGTATTTGTACATTGAGGATTGTTCCGATATGAACAGTGTGAGAGAGGGAAGGGGTTTGTCTATGGTTTTAGAGAGTTTAAGGTAAGGGGAATGGAGACCAGAGCAGTCCACAGCATGGAAAAAGAGAGAGAGAGAGAGAGAGAGAGAGAGAGAGAGAGAGAGAGAGAGAGAGATCGACCCTAGCAGGCTTTAACTTCTTCCCTTCTATTCCATCTTGACCCGTAGTCTCTGAGGTTCTACTGCCCATATTCGGAGCAGGTCTTCTCAGCTAATTGTTTCTGGTGATGCCCCCACAGACACATTCAAAGTTGTTCTTTATTAATCTTTTGGGTGCTTCTCTATCCAGTCGGGTTGACAGTCAAGATTGACCATCACAGCTGTACAGCTGGCCATGGTGGTACACCTCTGTAACCATCTCAGCACTTGGAAGAAAGATCAGAAGTTCAAGGTTAGCTTGGGCTCCATGAGAGCTGTTTCAAAAAGTCCTGCCACATCCAATTTAACCTTCACAAAGGGTAACTGGAAGAGTCCATTTTGGGTCGCCAATAATGTAATACCATAGACTGACTGAAGTGTGAAGATAAGAGGCTTATTTTGGCTCATAGGCCTGGAGGTACAGGACCGAGGGGCTGGCTGCACCTGGGGATGACATTCTTGCTGACAGAGTCCAGGGTATCACATGACAAGAAACATGGAGCCATTACTGTGGTTCCTGATGGTTTCCGTGGTGGTTTGAATGTGAGATGCCCTCCATAGGCTCATGTGTTTGAATACTTGGTCCCCAACTGGTGATGCTGTTTTGGAAAGTTAGGAAACCTTTAGGAGGTGGAACTTACTGGAGGAAGTAGGTCACCAGGGGGCTGGGTCTTCAGGTTTTATAGCCCGGTCTCACTTCCTGTCTACTTTCTCCTTCTTTTTAAAAATACTTTATTATTTTTATTTTATGTATATAAATGTATTGCCTGCATGTGTGTAAGTACACCCATGTCATGCAATGCCCATGGAGTTCAGAAGATGGCACTGGGTCTCCTGAAACTGGAATTAGAGATGGTTTTTAGCTGCCATGTGGGTGCTGGAAACCAAGCCCAGGTCCTCTGCAAGAGCAGCCAGTGCTCTTAACTGTTGAGCCATCTCTCCACCCCCACCCTCTGCTTCGCAGTTTCATATTCAGTGTGACCAGCTTCCGCACTGAAACCCTTCCTCCATGAAGTTGTTTCTTGTCATATAGTTCAATGAGAAAAATACGAATGGTTTCCAAACACCTGAATGAAATTCCTGGACTTCTTACTGTGTTTTCTAATGCTGTTGAAGTCTGTGACCTTGGAGGGGAGAAGTATGGTGGATCGGAAACAGGTCAGCTAGCAAGGTCTAACCTCGGAGGTGTTCGCCTAACTCGGGCACTGGAACTGCGGAGCTCACCTCCTGAGACAGTCTCACCCAGGCTTCCGCCCTACTGGACAGACACAGGAACTGCAGACGGCCATCCACCTGCTCCCCTGCTGCATCAGCTGCTAAGAGGGGGAAGATCCAGAGCTCTAGACCTCTCATCCCTGCCCACCCCTGTCGGGCACCTACTGCAGAGAGCCCTGTGCAAAGGAGGATGGAGCCAAGCAGAGGCCAGCAGACCACACCGAAGTCCACAGGAAAGTGTTTTCACCACAGCAGTCAATTTGAGACTGCTTTGTTTTAAGAGCTGTTTGTGTTTCATGGCTAAGGTGAATTACTGGCTGACTCACCACATTTGCCACTAAGGCACACATGACTGACCATGTTTATTTGCATGCTTGACGCACTCCTGAGAGGACAAGTTCCCTCAGACAGGCAAATATTTTAAAGAATAGCAACATCAGTAAGTGTGTGAGAAAAGTCAAGAACTAACTTATATGCATTGCTGGTGATGGGTAAATCAATATAGACCCAACAGAGAAAAATGCTTTTAACATAGGGTCTCACACTAGCCCAAGCTGACCATAAACTCCTGGCAGTCCTCCCTCCTCAGTCTCCTAAGTGCTAAGATTATAGGCATGAGTCACCATACTTGACAGAACATTTCATTTCAATTGTATTCCCTATAAGCCTGAAATTCCATCTTTTGGAATAAGCTTAGGAGACCTTCATCATGCATAAGTAAGCCAACACATTCAAGTATGTCACCACAGGATGTTAGTAACTTTGCAAAACTAGAAGCAATAGGAAAATGGAAAGGTGAAATGTGGTATAATCACAATGAATTAAAGCTCTGGGTGGGACTGGGGTGTAACTCAGCAGTAGAGCAAGCTTGTATTCAACACACATGAAGCCCTGTGTTCAGGCCCCAGCACCAAATCTGAAAGAACTTATGTATCATTATGGATAGACCTTAAAATACATTGTTGAGGGCTGGCAAGACAGCTCAGTAGGTAAAGGTATTTGTCACAAAAGCCTAACAACCTGAGTTTGATTCCCCCCATCAAACTGGCTCCATAGAGGACTAGAAACACAGCTCAGTGGTTAAGAGCACTAGGTGCTCTTTCAAAGGTCCCAGGTTCAGTTCCCAGCACCCACATGGGAGCTAACAACCATCTGAAACTCCAGTTTCAAGGGATCTAGTACCCTCTTCTGGCTTCCATGGGTATTGCACATATATGGTGCTCTTACATATATGTAGGCAAAATGCTCATACACATAAATAAATAAAAAAATAAATAATTGTTTAACTAGCAAACAACTGAGGAATTGTCTTCTGACCTCCATATGCATTCTGAGCCCTGAGTGTGGACTCTCTCTCTTTCTGAATAAGTAAATGTAAAAAAACTTCTTAAAATATCTGTCAGACTAGAGAGATGGCTCAGTGGTTAAGAGCACTCACTGCTCATGGAGAGGTCCTGGGTTCAGTTCCAAGGACCCACAAGACAGGTAACAACAATCTTCTATAACTCCAGTTCTAGGGGATTAAACACCCTCTTCTCGATGGGTATTGCCTGATACAGGTACATTTACATACAGGTAGTACATGTAGGCAACACACACGCAAATATACAACCCACATAAAGGCAAGAAGAAAGAATTGACTCCATAAAGTTGCCCTCTGACCTCACAGAAGAGGGTGGCACAATAAGCCCATACACTTATCACACACACACACACAGATGCACACACTCATACATACACGCACCTCCATTTGTGCACACACAAACAGTAGTAATAAATAATGTTTAAAATAAACAGATGGCTGTGGCTTGAACTCAGTGGTAGATTGCTTGCCTAACATGCACAAAGCCTGGGTTTAATCTCTAGTGCTACCATATAGCTATCTGTGTATATGATTTTATGTATAATAAAAGTGCTATATGATATAAAATTGAAATCCTACTTCTATAATTTTTAAATGACTTTTTAATTTGTTTGGTTTACCTGTATGTGTACTAGTGTGTATACAGTGCCTGTGAAGACCAGGAAGGGGTGACAGAGCTTCCCTGTGGGTGCTGGGACTCAAACCTGGGTCCTCTGGAAGAACAGCAAGTGAGCTTAACCTCTGAGCTACCTCTCCAGTGCTTATATAATTTTGGGGGACAGAATTTCATTAACCTAGGCTGACCTCAAGCTCACTATGTACTTAGGAATGACCTTAAACTTCTGATCCTCTTCTGCTTTCCAAGTGTGTGGTTCTCACTGAAACTAACCAGTTGCATGTCAAATCTCATATTCTTTCCATTTTTTTCTGAACTTGAACTTAGCACTGTGCCCCCAAGCTCAGATCTGATTTCCTATGCAGTTGTCTGAAGTTGCCAGGTGTAATGCAGTGGTTCTCAACCAGAATGATTCCCCCAACCCCAAAGAACATTCAGCTATGTCCAAAGATATGCTTGATTCTTGTACCTGTGTAGCAAGTAATTCCAGAATCTAGAAAATAAAGATCAAGAATGCTGCTAAATCCTAGTGTGGTGGTGCACACCTTTGATCCCAGCACTCAGGAGACAGACGCAGGCAGATCTCTGTGACATCGAGGCCAGTCTGCTCTACATAGCATGTTCCAGACCAGCACTGACTACAGGGAGACGCTGTAAAAATGTAAGTGCTAAGTTGGGCGTGGAGACTTACACCTTTAGTTCCTGTTTTTGGGAGGCAGAGGCAGGCAGATCTTTATGAGACTGAAGCAAGCCTGGTCTACATAGTGAGTTCAAAACCAGCTGGGGAAAAAAAAGAGGAGGAAGAAGAAGAGGAGGAGGAAGGGGAGGAGGAAGGGGAGGAGGAAGAGGAGGAGGAAGAGGAGGAAGAAGAGGAGGAGGAAGGGGAGGAGGAAGAGGAGGAGGAAGGGGAGGAGGAAGAGGAGGAGGAAGGGGAGGAGGAAGAGGAGGAGGAAGGGGATTGATGCTGTTAACCATCCACAAGAAATGGCTAGAGAGACAGCTCAGCAGTAGAGACCACTGGCTGTTCTTGCAGAGAGGTCTGGTTCGATTCCCAGCACCCGCATGTTGGCTAACCACCATCCATAACTCCACTTCCAGGGAATTTGATGCCCTCTTTGGCCTCCATGCGCATGGCCACTTACATGCAGACAAAACACCCATACACATAAAATAAAGATAAATCAGTTTAAAAGATCAAAACAACAACCAAAAACATCTAAAGAACAGCCACTACAATCAAATGTCAGTAGCACCAAGGTTGAGAGATTCTGGTGCAATGATTAAGAACAACAAAATCCCACTAGAAACAAACTGTGTGATCTAAGGATAGATACTTCTCCTCTCTCCTACAGCATTCTCATCTATAGAATAAGATTAATAATTACATGTCTCTCATATGGTCATTGTGGGGAGTTAGTACATTAATGATTTGTGTAAAGCCTTGATGTTGATGGTTGGCACTTACAGAATGTCATGCAAGTGTAAGTGTGATGACTGTGTAATAAAGGAACTCTGTCATGAAGTATGACGATAATAAACAGTTTAGTTCTTTCTTTAAGGCAGCGTCTCACAACTTTTTTTTTTCAATGCTGGAGTTTGAACCCAGGGACTGGTGCATATTAGGAAACACTGCCACTGGACTGAGTTCCTAGCCCCAACCCCCCTAAATCTTTAACTAAGCTTGTCATACATTTCATAGCTTTATTACTGACTAGAAATCTTCATAATACCCTTACAGTACCTCTCAACTGATAGTAACCCTGTAAGAATATATTTCGTTGATTCTAAAGTGCATAGTTTTTTTCGGGTATCTGTGAACTCAGGATGCATCTAACACTTACGGCTGGATCTGGCCATGTATAGAAGCTTGGAGAAATCCAGTGGCTTAGAAGGGAGCTGAAGATCCATCTTTCTATGTATATGCTTTTTCCTTTTTTGAGATAGAGTTTTACTATGTAGCCCAAGATAGCCTTGAACTCATAATCCTCTTGCCTCATCTTCTCAAATGCTGGAATTAAAGCCACCCCGTCCAGATTGGAGTTCTTTTTGGAGAAATGAGAAATCACTCATTTGGCCGATGGCTTGGAGGAAAATATATTTTTCTGCAAATGGTTATTAGTGAGGTTGAATGAAAAAGTCATTCATAGGTTAATGGTTTAGACAGGAAGGGTCTCCCTCAAAGGCTGTGTGTTGAATTCTTGGTCTCCCTTTGGAAGTGACTAGATCATAAAAGCTGACTAATCAATAGATTAACCTACTGATAGAGTCATAATTCATTCAATGGCTCCAATGAGAAGTGTGGAAACTAGGCAATGGGGCCTAAAGGGAAGAAGCACATCATTGGGAACGTGGGTCTGAGGGTGCCTTATCCCTGCCTCCTCCCCTTCTGGGTGTGTCACTGTGACAAGAAGCAAGTTAAGGGAGGAAGGGTTTCTTTGGGCTCACAGTTAAAAAGGAACAGCCTCCATCACCTAGCAGAAGGTGTAAGGCCAGAGTGTTTGGGGCATCTGGTCACAATGTATCTGCAGTCAGGAAGCAGTAAGCAGAGAGGAGGTGAGGCCTTACCCCCAGTGACCTACTTTCTCTAATTATACTCCATCTTCTAAAGGTTCTACAACCTTCCAAAAGAGCACCGCCATCTGTGAACCAAGTGTTCCAACAGAGTGTGTGGGAGGATCACAACCACCACGAAGTGCACAACTTTATTCCTCATTTCCCTCTTCTGATGTTTGACCTCAACACTGCCAGAACAGTGGGGCCACGTGACCACGGACTGACACCTCTGACACCAGGAACCAAACTAAACCTTTCTTCTTTTATTTATTCAGGTATTTTGTCACAGCAATGAATAGTCAACTAGCGTAGAAGTTAGACCTTCTGATGAAATGCATTCATTTTGCTTTAATTTTCCCTGTTACATATGTATATTTGGTATATATGACATATTATAAAACATCAATGGCTAAATAAGTCTACAAGAGCTTTTTTATAAGCACATGATAAAAATTGCACAAAAAAAGGTGCACATATGCACTTATGACATACTTTAGTTGGCAAAGTATCTTTTTAATTTTTAGTTTATTTTCGTTTTAATGTGTATGAGTGTTTGGGCTGCATTTATATAAGTGCACCCATGTCGTGCAATGCCTGTGGAAGCCAGAAGACAGTGTTGAATTCCCTGGAACTGGAATTACATACAGTTTTTAGTTATCATGTGGAACTAAACCTGGGCCCTCTGCAAGAGCAGCAGACTGTGCCATCTCTCCAGTCTTCCAATGTATTTTCCTTATTTTGATGGTACAAAGCATAATGCTACCTTTTAAAAGGAGTGGTACCATATTTCACTGAGTTTTTATAATGAACTAACCTGTCACCTTGTATTATCCCCCTTAATCCTCTGCACATTGTTTCACTGTTATTTACATATACTATGACTTAGATACTATGATTATTCATACTTTGCTAATTGCACCAAAGGTAACAGCCGATAAGCAGAGCTGAGATTCAGACCTAATTTACCTGGACTCCAAAGCTGAGTTTAACGGTCTGACTCTAATCTAACAATTGCATTGAGAGAGTCAGAACCTTTTCATCTTGGTTTAGAACTCTGGCCAAAGCGGATCTCCTTCTCTGAGAGGTAGGGGACAACCTAAGCCATGGGTGGTGGTGAGACAGGCTGCGAAGACCATGCTCCACAGTGTTGAGGGCTTTCCTTACTGCTGACTCCCCTGTTTCCCAGCACTACCAGACATTCCTCACCATCGTTCACCTATCTGGCCCAATGGTGGCATACTGCCAGAGCTGAGATTCATACAGAGTGTCACACCTGAGAGGATGCTCTCTCCCAGCTTCCCTAAGGTAATACATTTCATGTTCTGTGATAGCGGAGAGGCTTAAAAAGATGGAGACATTTTACAAGCTTTGGGTTAAAAAAAAAAAAAAAAAAAAAAAAAAAAAGGATTCCCAGGCTGAAACACATCTACGGAATTTCCCATTTATCCCCTTCATAGTAAAGCTTTGTCTGCTGATTCCACAAAACTGTGGAGCAAAAGCAGTCCTTTTAACCAAACACTCAAAGTAATGTATGCAACTGAGTAGCCAATGTGCAAATAATAAAAGCCCAATTAAGTTAGGAAGCCCAGCAGATGGATCCTATTAGTGTCATCGAGACTTTCATCCGGCCAACCGCCCCCCTCCAGCGGGTAAGGGCTTCCCAGACTTTCTGCCACGTGGTTTGCGGGGTGAAGCAGCTTAGTTGGCTAGGAAGGCGGCAGAAACACTGCATGGAGGAGCTAAAGACCTGGGTTCAAGTCCTAATGCTCGAAGTACCTTGAACAAGTCACTTGACTGCCCATGCGTCATCAACCCTTCTTGTGAAGTGTGTACCCAAGTCTCTAAAACTTAAATGGGAACTGGCGTGTCCTCTCCCCTCTAACCCCATGGAATCTAGTTTTCATTCTTGTTCCAGGGCCCTGTTCCTCTCAGTAAAGAACGCTACTTCCAGTCACCTTTGCTTGTGGGTCCAGGGGAGCCTCTTGATGAGGCTGTCCCGCCTTGTGCTGGTTGTACAGTTGCCTGGAATCTGGCCCTCTCCCCTCCCCGCCTTCCCCAGTCATCCCGGGAGGAAGTCAGGGGACTGCTCTAACTGCCCTGTAGAGGGCAGGGCTTTGCTTTCCCTCTGCTTTGTGATTCATTCACTGATGAACAAAGAAAATATCGGAGTCTAGAGAATTTCTTTCCAGGCACCTCTAACCATCCACGCACAGAGACCTGGAAAGAGACAGATTTTTCTCAGTGTCTCACAACAACTGATGGCAGGGCTGGGGTGTGAGTCTAATGGTCTGACTCCAATCTAACAAGTGCGTTAAAAAAATCTGAAGATTATAACAGTATAAATTGAGCATCGTCACTGGCTCCTTGTTTCTCCTCTGTTTCCTCATTCTTAGTGTAAAAAACTAGATTTTTCTGTCAAAAACTTTCTGATACTATATACTTGTCTTTCTCCTCAGTTCCCTTGTTTCAGAACTAATGTTTATCTTGATGTTATTTATTGCTTTACATGTCAATTGCAACTTGTGGCGTTCCCGTCTCCCTTTTGTGAGTCTCATAATTACGCTGTGGGAAAGCTTTGGATGCCTTTATCTAACACATCTGTTTTCTTATTCACAAACTCCTCTCTTCTTTACGACTTGCAGGCTCTAGCCGTGTGCCAAAGCCCACACCCCCAAATGTCAAAGATTCTTGTTAAAAGTGCTTTTCTTTCTCTTCTAAATTAGCCAATACAGTTTAGAGTGTGCAGCTGAACCTCAACCGATGAGGAAAAGCCACGATCTCTGGAGCAGAGGATGGAAGGAGAAGGCCATCTTAACAAGGTGTTCTTGCTCTTTTGTTCTTACGAGACTTGCACTATTCTGATGAGAAGTAAAATTTGCCTTGCCCAGAAACTTACAGTTGGAGTAGTAGTCTCTTTCTTTGTAACCCAAATTTATTTCTAACATTAGGATAGAGACAATAATCATCACATAGAATCATTGTGTGCAGTCAACAGTACAATATACATGAACCTCACATAGTATGGTACTTAAACCAGTAAAGACCCAAGTGGAGCCTAAATGCTGATAAAGAGAGCTCTTACTGCCTCACACAAAGGAAGTGCTTGTGTTATTAGACACCAAGCACCATAGGAATCAAAACTACTCAGGTATCTCATATAAAGGATACCTTGGGGTTGGAGAGACAGCTTAGGGGTTAAGAGCACTAACTTTTCTTGCAGAGGACCCAGATTCAATTCCCAGCACAACTATCTTAACTCCAGTTCTAAGGGATCCAATGCCCTCTTCTGGTCTTCGTAGGCATCACATAACATGGGTGCAATTGCATACATGTAGGCAAAACACTCGTACACACACAAAATAAAAATAAACAAATCAGCCTGACATGGTGGCGCACACCTTTCATCTTAACACCCCGGAGGTGAAAGCCTGTGATCCTAGCACTTGGGAAGTGGAGACAGAGAGGCCAGCTTCAACTTCAGAGCAAGTTTGAAGCCAGTCTGGACCTCAAAAAAACAAAAACAGTAAATAAGTAAACTATACCTCAATAAAGCTGAGTTTTAAAAAATGTTTTATTACATTTTATTTATTTTGTGTGTGTGCACATAATGCATGCTTGCATGGACATGCTCCTGTGTGTGCAGGCATGGTCTGTGAGTGGAGGTCAAAGGACAACCAACAGAAGCTGGCTGTCCCTCTTTACCATGTGGGTCCCAGGGACCAAACTCAGGTCACCGCGCTTTGTGACAGGCGCCTTTACCCTTTGAGCTATCTTGCTGGCTCAAAGCTGAGTTTTAAAAATTGTTTAGCTTGAAATTACTAAAGATCAGAAATTATTAGAATAGATAAATGAAAAGATGTAGCAAAGTGGGAGCATCTAACAGTACAGCCTCTATGCAGGGTGGTTTGGCAAAATTCATCAAAATAAATTAATACACAGGCCATTAGGTTCATCTGAGGATTGCTGGCCCTTAGCCAGGATGCAGTCAGCCATGAGTCATGAGGGAACAATCCTGTAGCACATGTGTGTTATAACTGCTCAGGGGGTGTGAGCAGGGGCAGATTCGCTTGGAAATGTGGGTCAAGTGACAGGGTGGCATTTTTAGAAACAGTGGGAGCTGGAGTTGCAGTGGGGGTGTGGATCATGGGTGGGGGTGAATCAGAGGCTGGAAGCCAGGTCGCTGACATTCTACCACTTCTGTCTCTTGAAGCTATGTGGTCTACGATGTCCTGTTTCTTCTCTGGGCTTCCTTTCTTCATTTGTAGACTGAAAATGCTACGGCCTGCAGAGGAGGGTGATGGGAGAGTTAAATGAAGCCCACACTGTGGCCCTTGGCTCAGTGTCTGGAAGATGGCCAGTGACTAGCCAAGGTTTGTCTTCTCTGGGTTCTCTAGTTCTTGTGCTTCCTATCCGCTTTGCTGATGTTTGCACAGCACCAAAACTCATACAGCATCTTCGTGGAGGTCATGTAGAGACAAAAGGCCCAGACTAAAATTTCCATATGACTAAGCCCTGACTGCTTCAGGCTTAGTGACTTGTGATGTCTTATACAAACAATTACCACTTTACTCCGCGAGTCTGTGGTTCCCACCCAAATGACCAGGCCAAAGAAGGACAATTTGTTCTGCAAAATTTATGAATTAGCAAGATAATGAGGTGCTTGTCTAGCTATCTAGATTTATATCCAGCACAAATGACCTCCGAATAAGATCAGCGTTCTAATTTGCCCTCAATTGCTGTGACAAAACACTCTGACCAAAACCAGCTTGGGGAGGAAAGGGTTTATTTGGAATCTATCTCCCAAGTCACGGTTCATCACTGAGGGAGCCCAAGATAGGAACTCAGGGCAGGAACCTGGAGGGAGGAGCTGAAGCACAGGCCATGGAGGACTGCCGCTCACCGGCTTGTTCTCCCAGCCTGTGCTCAACCTACTTTCTTATACAACACAGGACCACCTGCCCAGGGGTGGCACAGCCCACAGTGGGCTGGGCCCTCCCACATCACTCAACATGCAAGAAGATACCCGACAGACACGGCCACAGGCCAATCCAATGGAGGCAATTTCCCAATTGAGGTTCCCTCAACCCAGGTGTGTCAAGTTGACAACTAAAGCTGTCCAGTAAAATCAGGTAACTGCCCCCTTAAGTTTTATAAAAACAATTCCTGTTTCCTCTTAGCTATGGGAATCTTCTCTCTGGAAACTTGCCCTGTTTCTCTCTGCAGTATATTTCAGTAAATTCTCTCTCAAGCCCTTGATAAATTATTTTTACCTCCTATGTCACAGGCCTTTAACTGCTGTTTATATGGCATTGTCGTGGCCTTCACAGAGACTCTCTCTTTATCGCTTTGGCCTCTCTTGACTCTGGTGCTTGCAGTCAGCTGATTGACCCATGGGCAACTGCAGGTCTCTGGTTGGGGCTCCTGTCTACTGAGACCCAAAGACTCTGGCCTGTGACTCCAGACCGCCATTACCCCATTAGAGTACAAGCCAAGGTGGTCCCTTTGGCGTTTCAAGAAAAGCCTTACTCTCCATTTGCAATGGAAGCTCTGGCCATGGCAAATCATTGATAAGATCTGAAGGCAGTGGACAAAGAACAGCTTGCTCTATTCGTAAGGTAAGGGGCTACTTTCTCTTTATTTGGGGAATTCTCTCAAAGCATGGTACAAGAGGTGGCAGAAGCTCTTCCCTAGAGAATCTGCATGTATTGTGAGGACCCTTCTCCCCTCAAGAGGAAGAGACTGTGTGCGGGTCAATGCCTGTACCTACCTGGCCAAACCTTCTCCTCTCCCAGCACTGCCCTGCAGAGCATGTGCATGCTGGCCATCCCCCACCCCTACCTGCCCCCACCCTCCAGCCGGACTTCCTGACCAGACAGGTCACCAGCTATTGCTTCTCTTCACCTCATGACGGATGCTCTCTGAGTTCTGTTTGGAGTTCCCTTTCTAGGTCAGATCTGGCCTAACTAGCCAGATGCTGTGGCCCTTGAGCCAAAGGCAACTCTGAAAGAAAACTGGGTTTCACTTTTTCGAGCTGGAAGTCCTCTAGTCTTGGGGGATGCCTGAAGGTAGTGTTTGCTTGGCCCTTCAAACAAAGATATCTGTTGCCCATATCTTTTATGTGGACTTTGCACCTTGTTGGACCAATGAGACATAACACACCCTTTGTTTCCTATAGCTTCCAAGGATGTCTTCTCAAAAACTGGTCTAAATAAGATCATTAAGCTCTCAAAAAGCAGTCGTTTGTTTTCTTTGGCAACAACACCTGGCTCTTTACAGTCTTCCAGACCAGGAATATTGGCCCCTTAATGGCACATGAACCATCATGCCATTCTACATTTATATTTCTTCTGTTGTAATTAGGAAAGGGTTCTGAGGCTTCTTGCAGACAGGCTTTTTCCTGACCTCATCACAGGACCCTCAACTGCAGGAAAGGTGTTATATGTGAACTATTAGATCTCTACAGTAGCCGGCCATCTCTAAGTCCAGCCCCAGATGATGTTCTCAATGCCCCTGCTCAACCCAAGATTCAACCACTGGCCTGCCTCAGCCTCCTCTCTGCCTCAGCCTCCTCTCTGCCTCATAGTTCTGTTCCCAACTCTCCCCTTTCAACCTCTCCTGTTCCTTCTCTTTTTCTCTACCTGCAGAACCTATTCCACTCACCCCTCTCCCTTACTCGGATGCACGCTCTCCCTCACAAACTCACCTAGGAACTGTATACAAGGAACAGTTGAATGTCCTGTTCCTCAGAAAACATTCTTCCCTTTTGTGAGGTGGCCAATGGAGACATTGATACCATCTGATCATGTTCCCTTTCCAATCCAATCCAAACTACTGTCAAAGTCAAGCCAAGATCCTTCTGCCTTCATTAAGGAATTCAATAGACTCACTGTGGTCTTTGACATAACCTAGAAAGACATCTCTAGCATTCTAACCACCAGCTGTACTTTCTTAAATTTTTTACTGATTTTTATTTGATGTGTATGAGTTTGTTGTCTGCATGTATATAAGTGTACTGCATGTGAGCAAATCTTTCAGAGGCCAGAAGAGAGTGTCCAATCCCCTGGAATTAGAATTATGAACAGTTGTTAGCCACCATGTAGGTGCTAGGAATCAAACCTGGGTCCTCTGGAAGAGCAGCCAGTGTCTTAACCGCGGAGTCATCGCTCCAGCCCACCCGCTATACTCTTGAGGATAGTACATGGTCTTTAGTATGTGCCTGAGCAGACAAGGTCTATGCTTATAACAGCCGGGCCAGGTACTGAAATACCAGATACATAACCTACTGGTCATATCAGGTCACTGATGGAGGAGAGGCTGGAGGAAGGACTCATTGGGACTACGTGATTACCTAATTCCAAAGAGATGAAAAAAGCTGTTATCAAATCTGTTAACTGTAGTAAGTTACGGGGGATAAAACAAGGACTTCCTGAAAACCCTGCTCTCTTTCAGTCTAGCCTTTCTGAAATCATGCACAAATACAATAATAACCCTGGGAGCTGAGAGAGCCAAGATATTCTGGCTGTACATTTTTTGGTTTTGTTTTGTTTCATGTGTTTTTGTTTTTGAGACAGGGTCTCACTATGTAGCCCCGGTTGACCTGGAACTTACTATGTAGATCAGGCTTGCCTGGAACTCAGAGATCTGTCTGTTTCTACCTCCCAAGTGCTGGAATTAAAGGTGTGGGCCACCATGCCCAGCTCTAAGTCAGGTCTCTCCAGATATTAGAGGAACTTCAAAAATTAGAACAGGGACCCCAAAACTTCTTTCTTCTATTATTAGACATGGCCTTCAAGGTCTTTAATAACCAAGATGAGAGCCAGAAGGGACAAAATAGAAGATGAAAGAGACAGCAGGCTCAGTTCACAGCCCTGGCTGCTCCCTCCCTGACTATCTTGTGAAATCCTAGAGCGCCACCTAGAGGCCACCTTTCTTAGTCTAAGGGGACAGCCTCGGATTAAAGATCCTTTCCTATTACTGCTGCGGCCGACCAGAACATTTCAATCAGGAAGGCTCAAAGCTGCCACACAGTAAGCCTCCACCAGTCCAAGGTGAAAACTGGAGGGCCACTAGAAACAGATCTGTCCCCGTCTCCCTCCCAAGAGTGGACCGTCCATTATCCAAGGACCTCCCTTTCAGATCAAACCTGAAAATGGACAGACACCCTTAACTTTGGTCCTAGACCATGAAGATTCCAATGAAGAATGAAGTCTCTTATCAGTTGAAGACAAATAGGGTCCTGTGGTTATGTGGGTTCACACATTTTATATGTCTATAGATGAACCTTGGGTTGTGTCAGAGACCAATATTATGTTCCTTATGAATATGCAACAACCATTTCTGCCAGACCACCCTTTCTGGTTTGGCCATCTAGTGCTCAGTCCTCCTTCCTGACATTGATGACTAGCCTCAGCTAGCCTGCTTTATGTCCCTCTTAACCTATCTGATAGGCAGCTACCTTTTCACTCATTTCTTTTTAGTCCCTTAACTGCCCCATTCCTCTTCTAGGCAGGAACATCATGTCCAAACCCTAAGCCCATCTATATAACTTTTTGAGACTCCAGAGACCATAGGGCACTCCCAGCATGGAGCCCCCATCCTGCAGAGGGCCAAAAGATGCTGCCTGTGATCTCTATTATCAATACCTACGCTGACCAACATGTGCCTCCCAAAGTTTGGGCATCTCCTTCCCAAACTTTCGCTAACAGATACTGGCAAAATAGCCCCTAACAACCCTCACAACTTTCTTCAAAGGCTCAGATTCTTTAAAGCTAGAGTCTTAGGAGGACTTACAGCCTCTCATTAAATCCCTGGCCATAGAGTTATTGTATCCCTATAACTTACCATGTAATACCCTATCTTGGCAGTAGAAATGTCAGACAGATCCTATAGAACCGTCTAGGACCTGAGAGCCATAATCTAGGCTGCAGCCGTTACTCACACTCTAGTTTTTAATATACCCTCTTAGGACAAATATCCTCCAGTACCTCCTAGATGGTGGGCTTAGATCTTCAAGGATTCTTTCTTTAGCATTCCTGTTCAGGCAGACTCCCAGCTCCTATCTGCCTTCAAATGGCAGGAACCTTCCACCCTGATTACTCAATAGCCCCCTTTGACCTCCTCTGGTCAAAAGAACACAGGTACACTTACATATATCCAGGCAATACTCTCTAAACATAAAAGTAATGGTTTTAATTTTTTTAAGTTTAATTCCTATAACTTTTTCAATAACCCTGGGCACAGGGAGCCTCTATAAAATGTCATTTTTTTTAATATGTTGAAATAACATCTTATTCTATAGGTCAACCTGGACCAGAACTCATGATAATCCTGCTTCAAACTCCTAGTTCTGTGGTTACATGTGTGAGCCACCATGCCTAGCCAAGGAGTTATCTTAACTGTGGGAACTCTAGTCACTAAACAAAAACCAAGAACTTTCTTGGACATGACAGGTTTTTGAGGAATCTGAATTCCCAAGTTTGGACTTACACTTAAATCTTTCTGAGGCCTTAAAGGGACTAGAGGAAAAGACTTAGATTGGACCCTGTTGTGTGACACTATTATTCCTGGGGAGCCACGAAAAATGTCTACTCACTCCATACAGGGAACAAACAACAGACAAAAGTGAGGATAGCACCAAAATCCAACTTGGTAAACCAATGAGTCTTATTTGGTTTACTTTCAGGAGTATCAGTAAGGCCCTAGTTACAGGAGCAGACAGACTCACAGACAGCGGCATCACCAGAAGCCTGCCCTAGCATGGGTAACAACTCACAAAAGCAGGAAACCTGTAATGCATTTCACAACATGCAGGCAGTTAAACTGGTCTGAGAGTATGGCTCAGTTGGTCTGAACCTCTTCTAAGCAGCTCAGCAGGTTTCAGTTTCTTCCAAGCAGCTTGGTAGACCTGAGCCTTTTCTAGGCAGCTCACCTCGTCTACACTTCTTCCAGAAGGCTCAGCTGGTCTGAGAACATCTCTCAGCCGGTCTGAAGGCTTATATATGCCTGTGGAGAGAGGGCCCTAGTGAACCTGGTCGATTTCAGGGACTTTCTGAAGCTATTGAGTTGTTTATTTCCTGAGTTTAATGAGCTTCCCTGCAGGCTAGACTGTGTCACCTCCCCTCAAAACATCCTGTTGCCACCTCCCTTTAGAATACCCTGTTGTTTACTCAGCTTCCCTCCAAGATGGAAGGTTTTATCTCAGAAGAAATTGCTACAAAACAAGACTGGAAATGCCACAGGCCCTGGACTTTCTCAACAGCACTCACATTTACTCCAGCTTTGATTGTCCCTCACCTTACTAAACTTCTTCCCTGCGTGAACTTGAATAAAGGAGACCAGCATGGGAGTTTCAAGCTAAGCTCTGGGGCCTTTCAGTGCCCAGTTGCTTATCTTTCCAAGTCCGTAGACCTGGAGGCATGAGGCAGCCCACGTCTCAAGGCACTGGTATCTATGGCTCCATGAAGACCCCAAATTAATCCCAGGACAGAGTTAGGTTTTAGGAGAGGAAAAAGAAATGGAGTTTATTGCTTATAAGAACCAGAGCCAAGCCTGCAACAGGCAAGGAATGCATATTTCTGTGCAGTGAGGACAGAGACATTTCTCCGAGGAAAGAAGTCTCTCTGTACCATATTGAGGAAAGGTGACAGTTTTTATTCTTTTGGGCCCAGCTGGAATGTGTTTGGTGCCAAGATTTGGTGTCCTGAAATGACTGAAATTCCTCTTTCAAGATCCCCTTTCCGGGTGAACAGGCTGGGATCTGAAGGCCTTAAAGGAGACAAGTAGGCTTTACAGTATCCCTCAGTGAAGGGAGTGAGTGGTTGTTAAGACTTTGAGTGAGGCCAGACTTGACAATTTAGGGCTAATTGGTTACTTTAAAGAACATAACTTTATGGGCTCCTCTAGAAGAGCTCTTAGCTCTTTAAAATTCACATACTCTATCACAGAGTTTAACAGCTTATGTGCCATACCAAGTTCTTGAAACTCTCAACTCAAGGACCTTCTACTGGATAGATAACAGGATCAATAAATATCAAAATATCAGATAACAGCATCAATAAATATCAAATTCCTCTCTGAACTCCAGAACTTGCTATAAAACCTTAGACTCCTTAAGTCTTGTCAGATCCTATCCTTGAGACCCCTTCACAGAATCCCTGCGTGGAAATAATTGACCTTACACACAGTGCTAGACCAGATCCACGAGGTTCCCCACTTTCCCAGGATGAGGCCACCTGGTTTACAGATGGTAGCAGTTTCATGGTACCAGGACTGATTTTTGGAGGGTCTACAATAGTGAGCCTCACAGAGACCATAGCATGAGTCTCTTCTTGCTAATTTCATGTCAGCCTCTAAAGCAGAACTAATTGCCCTCACTAGGGTTCTCCAGCTGGGAAGCAGGAATGAGGCTTAACATTTATACAAATCTAGCCTATGCTTTCCTTGTGACCCATAATGATGCAGTCATCTGGAAAGAAAGGGGCCTCCTCACTGTGATGAAACCCCAATTAAACATGACCCTCAGATTTTGGCCCTACCAGAAGCTATGTGGCTTCCAACCCAGGAGGCCATTAGGCATTTCAAGGCCCATCAAAAACACCATTCCAACATCTCTCAGAGGAGCCACCAAGGCGATCAACAGGCTAAACAGGCAGCTCTGCTTCCACTCCAATCACCTCAGTTTCAAGTCCCACTCTCCCATGTCCAAAATGTATCTCTCAGGAGCCTTAACAGACTTTAGATTGGGGCTTCACAGCCACTCCAGAGGGATAGTTACAAAGCCCAGAGAACAAACTGCTGGTACTTCCATCTTCCCGGTAGAAGATCCTTAACAATTTTCATCAAGCCACACATCTGGGGTCCAAAGCCCTCCAAGTTCTAACGTCTAGTTTCTTCCGGGCTTTTATTTTTCTGATATTTTATCATTTTTAAGTGTATGAATATGCTATCTACATGTATATAAGTGCCCCTCTGTCATGCAATGCCCACAGAAGTCAGGAGAGGGCATTGGATTCCCCTGGAACTGGAGTTAAGGACAATTGTTAGTCTTCATATAGGTGCTGGGAATTGAACCCCAGTCCTCTACAAGAGCAGCCAGTGTTCTTAACCAGTGAGCCATCTCTCCAGCCCCATCTTCAGGGCTTTTATGAGGCCTCTTTTTTATCTATTGACATGATCTTGTTACTTCTGTCCTCAAGTCTGTGTATGTGTTGTATTACTTTTATTGATTTGTATATATTGAATCAACTTTGCAACCCTGGGATGAAACCAAGTTGGTGATGATATATGATGTTCTCAATGTGTTCTTGAATTTAGCTTGCAAATATTTTGTTGAAATTTTTTAAATCACTTCTTCATGGAAATTGGCATTTAGTTTTCCTTTCTGTTGTGTCCTTATCTGGCCGCTGTATGAGGATAATAATACTGGCTTCATAGAATGAGTTTGGTACTGTTCCTTACCTTTCTATTTTACGGAATGGCTCTTCTTGTTACTACCTTAACAAGATAATGAGAAGCCTGCTTATCTGTCCAGATGGGAACCCAGCACAAATGGTCCATGAGATAGAACCAGCAAACTTCCTCCTTAACTGTTGTAAAAAGAGCTCCCACTCCCACTGAACCGCATGATCCCCTCTCTGGGAACTTACCCACTGCCTCTTTGTAGTGTATTTCAATAAACTTTCTTTGTCTTTTCATGCCTTTGGTCAATTCTTTTTATCTCCTTGTTTCACCATTTTACATGGCAGCAGGGCCTTTGGGAAGTGATCAGGTCCTATGGCAGAGCCCTCGAGGATGAGGTCAGTATCCTTATATAAGAGGCCCTTGCTGTGAGCATGCTATTATGCCAGAAACAGATGAATATCTCAGAAACAGATGAATATATCTGTTTCTTTCCACAATGCCAGAATTTACTGAATAACAATAAATTCACAAGGTTTAGCAGTTTCAATGACAACAATTTATCATATAATCCTGTCTACGTTAGTAACTGAGACAATGCAGATTCTTTTATTCCAATCTTAATTACTAACATTAACTCTGGAATCACACAGCACACAGTAACTATATCTATATGCATCCATATAGTTTACAGAATGAATACAAGTTAAAGAGGCTACAGCAGAATTCAAAAGGTTTCACGGGCTGAGAAGGAGTCTGTATTGATAAGATAACGGACCAGACTGGTGATGGGAGGAAGCTGCTGCCGGAGCTGCTGGAGTCTCGGTTTGAGAGAGAGGCCATTCCAGCTATGAGGCCAAAAGCCAAACCAGAATCAAAGGAAATAGAATCAGAGCAGGTAACTGAGGGCCATATCCAGGTGGGCAAACAGGTAAGCAGATAGGCAGTTGATTAGACCACATCAACAGCTGAGGACTGAGCTGAGCTGAAGCTTCAAGGATAGTCTGCTTGTCTGTCCTTGACACTCACACCAGGGATCAAATAATTATGTTGGTGTGGGGCCATGCCATCTCAGTGTTTGATCTCAGTGAGTTTGATCTCTAGGCTCTACATGGTGGAAGAAGAGAACCAACTCCCAAAAGTTGTCTTGTACCTCTACCTGTGTACCACAGCACACACCCCAACCCCTATCAAGTTATAGATACTTGATAACCTTAGAAGGTATTACCAGCTGTAATGGCACATACCTCTAGACCCATCAGAAATAGAAGTTTGAAATCAGCTTGGGCAACATAGTAAGATACTGTTCCAAAACCCAAAAATATAACTTACATATCACAAACTTAGTCCTTTGAAAAAATATTTTACCTTACACATAAAATGAAGATAATAAATAAAAGATTTTTTAAGGGGGCTGGAGAGATGGCTCAGTGGTTAAGAACACTTCCAGAGGACCTGGGTTTGATTCCCAGCACCCACATGGCAGCTAACAACTGTCCATAATTCCAGTTCCAAGGGACCCAACACCCTCTTCTGGACTCTGCAGGCTTTGCACAACATGGGTGTACTTACATACACGCAAGCAAAACACAAATACACATAAAATAAAAATAAATAAATTTAAATTACAGATCAACAAAAAAGTTTCTGCTTATACGAATTCCTAATAGTCAAATTCATAAAGTTAGATGGTAGAATGGAGGACACAGGGTGCAGGAGGGGAAGTGAGAGTCGCTGCTTAATGGGTATAAAAATGAAATTGTTCTGGAGATGACGGTGGTGATAATGTTGAGGCATACATGTGTTTAATGCCTCTGAAAATTAGACAAGAATAAACAAAAAAGTAAAATCTTTGCATTCCCATCACCCAGGTATCAACTGTACAGTTTAAAATGATGTTTATGTCATATGCATTTTACTACTGCTTCAAAAAAAAAGTACTGACACACACATGTACACCCCTCCCTCCAATTCCAAAGGTCAAGGATCTAAGTATCTTGTGACCACTATATTGATTCTAAATAACAAGATCTGTAGAGTTGTCTCTTTTTGGTCTTGGAATGTAGAGATAGAACTGAGCCATGTGAACTAACCTACGGGAATTAAGGGCATTATGAGCTGCATAATTAGTCAGCTTTAATTTTCTTTTGCCTTGACTGCTAGAACAGGCCAGATCTGTAATCTACTTACACTTAAGAAGTATCAAAATAAAATACAATAAAAATAAATAATAAAAATAAGTATCCAAAAGGCTGGGGGGATGACCCAGAAGTTGAGTACCAGCTGTTCCTCCAGAGGACTCAAGGTCAGTTTCCAGCACTCTCATGGCCACAAACACCAGTTACAGGGGTATCATATGCCATCTTCTGGCCTCTGTGGGTATTGCCCACGTATGGTGCTTTAACATACGTGCAGGCAAAACACTCATAGATTAAAAATAATAGGGAAAAAATTATTTTTTTGTAGGTTGTTTTTTGACAGAGTTTCCCTAGTCACAGCCCATCTGGAAGTCAGGATGTGAAGTCAGGCCTCAGTTTCACAGAGATCTACTTGGCTCTGCCTCCCGAGAACTGCGATTAAAGGCACATGTCACCGGACCCAGCATGAAGGTCCCTTAAAAATTCCTTCTTTAGAAGGTGTTGTGTATCTTTTCCTGGAGCCGTGAATAAATGTCTATTTGGGGAGGATGCCAACGACAGACCTGTTTCTAGCTTTGTGATCTTACTGAGTATGGCTGACTCAAAAGACAGCTGGATCTTGAAGAAACCCACCTCAGCCTGGATGAAGAGTCAGGAAAGCACCCTCAGGGTAGAGCTTTCTTGCTTCCTGAGCCTTGTAAGGTGCTAGTTCCTTAAAGGAAAAAAAAAAAAAAGTTTTCTTTAAACTATAAGTGTGTTTCTGCTACAGCTGTGGGTTCTCTCCTTCCGCCTCGTGGGTCCTGGGGCTCGAACTCAGGTGGTCACGCGCCATCTCCCTGCCTGTAGTGAGCTTCTTAGGTCTTTCCAGCCTCCCTTCTCTCTAGGAATAAACAGCTACGGATGCTGTCTCCAAACCTTCACGGTTTTGTTTGTTTCTTTGTTTTCCACAAAGCAGAGCTCATCCTCATCCACGAGGACCATTAGCGACTGGGAAACCCTGCTCTGCTGTAGTGGGGAGAAGTTTGGAATCCTGCTCCTGTTTGGAATCCTGGAATCCACACGCCTAGGTGTGTAGGATAAAATTTTTCACTCTTTCGCTTTGTGTGTGCAAACTCAGTATAGAGTCCTGTTGGGGCCCCTTGAGCTGTCTAAATTCTGGTGTGAACGGCGTGCACACATCGCCGTGTCGGAGAAAAATCCCAGATATCTCGGTCGGGGCGCCGAGGCACGCCCCACCCGGCTGCGGCGGCGACCCAGGGTGACCGAGGCCCGGCCGGCCTGCGGCTCTCCGCTTCCGCAGGGGACCAGCTTCCGGGGCCTGTCTTCCCTGAGCCCACAGGAACACGCTGACCGCTAGAGGGCCGCGGACACATTTGTATTAAACAACAGAAGTTTGGGCAAAAGGAAGCAGAAGCAAAATATAATTCAGAGTGGTGAGACTTTACACACGTACACATACACAAAAAGAAATAAAGGAAAAGGAAAGGTATAAAAAGACCTTCGAGTGCTCATTATTCGACTGGAAACAATCTAAAGTCAAGTGATTTCTTTAAAAGGACCTAGAAAGGACGCCAACTCCAGCTGCCCGGCTAGCTCAGTCGGTAGAGCATGGGACTCTTAATCCCAGGGTCGTGGGTTCGAGCCCCACGTTGGGCGGTCTTAATTTAACTTTTCCACTTCCTCATGGAACTGAGTTTAGTTCAAATTACTTATTGTGAAACAATCCAATTCATAAAATAACAATTGAGAAGGAGCTAGTTAGAAAAGGATAACGAATCCGTACTTCAATTTATGAAGGACTTTTCGCCAAGTTTAATTCCTGGAATCCACGTAGTGAAAGGAGAAAACCTACTCCAAGTTGTTCCCTGATCTCCACACTGCAAACTGTCACAGCCGGACGTGGTGGCGCTCGTTTTTAACCCCAGAAGTAAGGAGGCAGAGGCTTGCGATCTCTGGGAAATTGAGGCCAGCCTGGTTTACATAACGAGTTACAGGCCAGAGGGGCTACAGGGAGACCTTGTCTTTGAAAAAAAAAAGAAAGAAAAAAGACAAGACCAAAACCCAAACCAAAAAACTGTCACGCAATAATAACAAATAAGAAAAGACCAGCAGGAAATTTAAGGGATTTTTGGCTTAGTAAAACATTTTTATATAACAGAATATTCTATTTTTTAAGGGCAGCCAAAACCCAAAAGTGATGCAGTAAGAATCCAAGAAAATTAATGGTAGAGTTCTTACATACTGCGGAAGTGATCTGTCAAAACATCTGAAGTGGTTTATATGGCTTGGAGAACGACGGTGGTATATGTTTAAACTACAAGACAGGTAGTGAGAAGCAATTGGAACCCACTCCAACAGTTTGTTTATTCTTCTCCCCTCTTTTTCATTAAAGTCAGTGTTTGAAACTGCAGTGCTTTTCCTCTGCCCAATTAGAGCCTCAAAATAAATGACGCTCCTTTTCTTCATGTTTTCCCAAAAGAATTCACTTTGAGCAGATTTGGCTGTTATGTTGACAGCCGCAAATTCCTTTCTTAAATATTTTTCGATAATTCCTTAGCACTTCTTTTTCCAAGACAGAACTTCCTGTAGCCCCAGCTGGCCGGAAAGTCACTACGGAGACCAGGCTGTCCTTGAACTGCCTCTGCTGCCCAAGTGCAGGGATGAAAAGCCTGCACCACCGTTCCCAGCTTGGAACAATTTTTATCTTACCATAAACTTCTTCCTCATCCCAAAGCTTTTTATGAGCCTTCTTTTGCCAAAAATCTATCTCATACCTATAACCTTTTTATCATTAAAATTTGATGAGTTTATCTTATTTTTTATAAAATTTTAATAAGAATTTTAAATGAAGCTGTATCTAGATAAGAAAACTTACATATGTTATCTTATATCTAACAGATATAAGCACAGGTAAACCACATTTATAGTCTTTTTTACCTTTGTAATAAGTATGTTAATCATTTAGCAAGTATTTTAAATAAACTATATTTTTTAAGCTAAAAACACAAAGATAGATAATTGTCCCATATATTATTATGATGTAATGTAATGCATTAAGATTATGTGTAAATCTTAAGATATCTTTGTTGAGTTTTGAATCAGGTTTTTTAAAAAAATATCGCTTTTGTTTTGTGTATATGACTGTATCGCCTGTATATGTGTAAGTGCACTCGTGTCATGTTCAAATGTTTATAGAGTTGTATCTTACATAGGCTTGGCTAAGATACCAACCTTGAAAAGCCTATTTGTTCATTTGTTTGTTTTTGAAGAGTCAGTAGTGGTAAAAAATATCTTTTAAATTCTTAAAATGTTTATATTCCTATGCACACGTACATAGAAAAAATATATAAGCACAGCAATAAGTCATCCTCTTAAGCCTTAGAGTTTAACATCTCATGTTGGGATCTCTCTCCTGGATGCCACTGGAGTGGGACAGAAGGGTCTCCACCAAAAAGAGGTGAGTAGGCACTGTGTTCGGAGCTGAGTGAGAAGCATGCAGAGGGCAAGCAGCAGTAAAACTCGTTTATTCAAGGAAGTTCAGGGGGTTTTATGAGTTTGGTTAGCCAACCCCCTATGGGGTGGTTCTCAACTGCAGCTAATAGTATTCTGTCTCTGGATGGATCATCTCTGTGCAGGTTCTCTCCAGACGCATAGCACAAGCTGGTGTCACACCTGGCTGGATCAGAGCACCATGCCCACAGGAGCCACTCCCTTAATCCTCATAGCAGGTGACCTCGCTAAGGCCCACCTTACATTATGCCCTACAATCTCAGAGAAGAACAATTATCCAAAATAGAACAATTACACCCTGGAGCATGAGTAATTTGTGCCCTCAAGCAATAGGGGCCATGTTGTAGAACCAGAATTGAGACAGGAATCAAGGAGGTAACATTTTGACCAGAGTTAGCTGGTCTTTTTGTCTTTTAAAAAAAGTTTTTTTTTTAAATATAAACTTAAAAACTCATGTTACTTCTCCCAAAGTTGTAGGACCATCAGATACCTCTATTTGTACACTAAAGTGCTCACAATGATAAGAACTTTTGAAAAGTTCTCTGGCATTTGCTGTTTTGTCTCTTTAACTAGCATACTGGACACATGGCTGAGCTCACTTAGCTTGCTGGGGCAGTTGGAGTTGTGACTCTTTTTCCTTAAAATTTTAGCTTTACCATAAGCCAAAAGAAGGCTGGGCCAGTTTAACACCTTTAGTTTACATGAGCACTTATTTACAAGCCAAATTATCTAAAAAAACATAGGCACATGTAGGCAGTGCCTACATTCACAGTCATATATAGGCACTTTTTTAAAACAGCATTTTGAGAGCTAGGCTTAGTGGCACATGCCTTTACTCTCAGCCTTTGAGGGGCAGAGGCAGGCAGATTTCTGTGGGACTGATCGAGGCTGGCCTGGTTTACATAGAGAATGATCGGTCAGCTGGGGCTACAGGGAGACCTTGTCTCAAAAGACCAAACCAAACCAAACCCCAAGATTTCGAATGTTACTGTTTGTTGAGGTCTCTTGTAATCCTCACTATACAAGTGAAACTGAACACAAAGATCTTTAGCTGGAACTCACCGTGTAGACTAGGCTGACCTTGAACTCACAGAGATCTACCTGTCTCTACTGGGACTAAAGACATGCACCACCATGCCCAGCTAACACAAAGACCTTTAGCAAACATATATATCCTTATTTGACATGTAGTCCAGTCATAATAAAAAACCTCACAATTAACAATTTTATATTAAGACCATTTTGAAGACTAGATGTGGTGGCATATGCCTGTAATCCCTATATTTAGAAAGCAAAGGCAAGCAGATCTCTGTGAATTCAAGGCCGGCCTGGTCTACATAGTGAGTTGCAGGCTAGTGAGGGCTACATAGTAAGATCTTGTCTTAAAAATTTGGGGGGGGGAACAATCATATGATTTAAAAAATATTTTTTTTAATTATGAGGAGGGGGTATGTATACATAGAGACTAAAGGAACTGGATTCCCCTGGAGCTGGAGATACAGGAAACTGTGTGCCATCCAATGTGAGTGCTGGGAAGCAAACTCAAGTCCTCTAAGAGAGCAATACACGATTTTAACTGCTGAACCATTTGTCTAGACCCAGAATATATGGTTTTTATTTTACTCATGACTATTACATAAATGAAATAAAATTGTAATCAACATATATTGATTTAGAACCTGTTTTGAAGGGGAATCATTATCAAAATCTATGTATATACCTTCAAATTTTATAGCATGCAGGGCTTAGTGGTTTGTACTTGGGAGGCAGAGGCAGGTAGATATCTGTGAGCTCAGCACCAGTTTGAGCTCCAGACATAACACATGGAGACAATTATAAAAACACATGACACAATTACATGAAATCTAGGTACACCCAGTTTTTTTAAAAGGTAGAGTTTACATCCCTATCTCTTTAAGATGTAAAAAGGGGGCTGAAAAGATGGCTCAGAGGTTAAGAGCACTGGCTGCTTTTGCAGAGGAACCAAGTTTGAATCCCAGCACTCACGTGGCAGTTAACAACCAGTAACTCCAATACCAGCGGAACCAACGGTCTCAGGCATTGCATGACACAGGTGCACTTACATACATGCAGGCATAACACACACAGACACACACACACACAGACAGACACACACACAATAAATAAATAAATACGATTTTTAAAAAAAATGTGGAAAAGGTTTAGCAGTATAAAAAATTCAAAAGATGAAGTCTGTCAAGGGCTGGAGAGGTGGCTTGGTGGTTGAGTACTGGATGCTCTTACAGATGATCCAGTGCCGGGAACCAAGTGACCTCTGTCTGACCCTCCTGCAAATGTAACACCCTGAGACATGTTGACTCCCATTGTTTCTATTTAGAGTTTCTTATTGTCTAAACAGACAAGTTCCCCCACCTGTAGCCGCCCTACACATGCCCTTGGCTCCTGAATCACCTGGCGATTTGTCTCTTAGCAACCCTAGTCCACCACGCCTCCACCTAGCCCCTTGCAGCAGCAACAGTATATAAGAGCTCTGTAAAAAATAAAGATTTGCCGATTTAATCAGAGAAACTGTCTTGTCAGCCCTCCATGTTCCTTTTGTTCCCATGCCCTGCTGGCTGGGGCAATCCAGGTTTGGTTCCCAGCACCCACATGGGGACTAACAACTGAAATGGCAAAACTGACTCCTTTTTGTTCTGACTTTCATTATTCTGTGTTTTTCCCAGCTATTCCTATGGGGGCCAGCCAGCCATGAAGGCCGAATCTGCAGTTTCAGGGGGTGCATTGTTTCTACAATACTGGGAAACTTCCAACTAGCCTAGTAGCATGTCCCTCCACCAAGCTGTACCTGCATCTCCATGGAGCCCATTGTATCTGCAATTCTGAGGAACTTGTCTTTCCTAAGTGAAATGCTTTGTTGGCTGAAAACGTCTTTGATAACTGACCTGCCCCTGCTCTGATCTACGTATGTGACAAAATGTAACTGTGGTTATTGGCTTTACCCCTGGCATGATGCCTCTCGTCAGGGTTAAGAGTTCTTTGGGTATTAGAGGTTGTAAATGCTACTTATTGAGGAGAAACACCTTTAGTTAATTTTTTCCATTTTTTTAACACCTGTAAGTTGAATTAACATACTAATGAAACCTAAAACCAGCTGAAATCTGAAATATCTGTTTGCTTTTCTCCAAACATATCTTCATTCCTTAAATTAAAAATGGAAGAAATTTCCAGAGAAAAAGAAACAAAAAAGACTTGTAGCGAGATTAATAGCCAGAATCCAAATGCTTTCAGAGTCTGAAAGCAAACAGCAACCAAACCGAGACACAAAACAAACCAAATGTTCAAAACAAATAAACAAAATAGACATCTTAAACCAAACTCTTTGAAAGCAAAACAAAACCAAAAAAGATATCTAACAAATAGGATCTTTAAAAAGAACCAGCTCAGACTAAACAAGTGGACTGAGTTCCAAAGCAAGGAAGGGCTGAGAGAGCCCTGAGAATAACTTGACACGATCCACCCAAGTAGATACAGGTGACTCCTCTAGTGAAAAGTGGAGTATTCTTGGAGTCCCATGTTGTGATGCCATAACTGTCAACGAGAAAACACAATTCTCACCTCCAAGGGGATAACAGTTTACTCTGGAGCCAAATATGAGTGCTCATGGTCCAAGAACACAGATGTGAGTTACCTCAAATTCCATTTTCCAACATCGAAGCCAGTTCATGAAACTTATAAACAATAGAACAAAGAAAGGCATTTCTCCTTCCCGGTCCCTGGCACCAAGACATTTTCCATAATTTTTCTACTACTCTTCTACAGCCTCAGTGTGTCTGTGCCCTGCAGAAAATGTAAAGCACTTACTGAGCCTATAGAGATTTAAAAAAGAACATTAAATAAGGAGTTGGGGAAGTTAGGTGGCAAAGGGTGAATATATCAAAAACACATGCATGAAATTCTCAAAGAAGTAATACAAATATTACCCAAAAAATAAAAAATCAGGGGCTGGAGAAATGTCTCAGTGGTTAAGAACACTGGTTTGAGTCCCAGCCCCCACATGGTAGCTAACAACCATCTATAACTCCAGTTCCAAGGGATCTGACTCTCCTGTCCTCTGAGGGCATTGCATGACACAGGTGCACTTATATGCAGGCATAACACTCTGGTACATAAAATAGAAATTAAAAAAAATAAATGTAACAATGGCATTGTAGGGCAGGGGAAAGGAACTCTTTTGGAGAGTCATATTTAACTGTATATGAACAAAATATAGACATGATATCCAGGATTTGTATGTAAAGACCTTTTCTGGAGGAAGAGCGAAGGGTTACCAAAGCAACAAGATAGGGGACATGTTAGTAACTGTGGAGCCTAGGTGAGATGCCTCAGCCTCCTCATACAGTTTCCTCTGCTTTGCTTTCCTCCTGCTCCTCCAGGTCCTGCTCCTCCTGCTCCTGCTCCTGCTCCTGCTCCTCCTCCTCCTCTTATTTCTTTTGAGACAAGATCTTGCTATATAGCCTTGGATAGCCTGAAAATTGCTATATAGACAAAGCTGTATGTAGATCAGGCTGATCTCAAACTTGCAGGCCTCCTTCTGCCTTGCAGGAGAGACTGTATCCAAAACAATGATGGGTCAGTGATGGAGGAACACCACTTTGACCAGGGCTGTTTAGTTATTTCTTATTTTTATCACATTTGTGTGTGTGTGTGTGTGTGTGTGTGTGTGTGTGTGCGTGTGCATGTACCACAGCACTCATGTAGAAGCCAGAGGACAATTGTGAGAGTTAGTTCTCTCTTTCTACCATGTGAATCTCAGGGATCTAACTCGGGTATCTTTACCTGCTGAGCCATCTCACTGGGCCCAGTTAAGCCATGTGTGTATCTTTTTCTCTATTTAAACGAAACCTCATGTCAGGACCCTGAAGATGGACTTGGGAGGTGGATGTCACTGGATCTCTTTATTTGTTCCTTTTCCTGATGAGGCTACATTCAAGAAATGGTCTTTTTCTGCTTTTCATTACTACTTGTCTGTTAAATTGGCCATCAGTATGATGACAGGTGGCAGAGCCTAACTTGTCAGAGCTGCCAGTGCCCAAGCTCTGTCCGTAACTACTACAGTAATTTAATTGATGATGCAAAAAGAAAAAGTGCCTTAACCTCATTGGCTCGCGATTACAGCAGTAACAGGACAGCTAGGCATCCTCGCATCCTTGGGGGATGCAATTAGAAGCATGGAGAATTATGTTTAACACTGGTCAAACTGGGCATGGTGGCACTCAGCTGTAATCCTATCCCTCAGTAGAGGCAGGAAGATCAACCTTGGCTGTATAGTGAGTTTGATATCGGGCTGGGATACATGAGACTCTGTCTCAAAGATAAAATAAAGGCTGGGGAGATGGCTCAGTGAATAGTGTTTGTCGCTCAAGTGTGAGGACCTGAGTTCAAATCCTCAGAACCCACATAAACCTGGGCACAGTGTACAGCATGTGACTAATCCAGCAGCCCTCGGGTGAGAATTTATCCTCTGACCTCTATACTGATGCTTTAGCACCCCACTTACATACACAACACACATACATGTACACCTATCTGTACATAGAGATACAAATACACAGAGTATAGACAGATGAAAAATAAAATAAAATATTTGTGTCAGACATTCAAAATGGCACAGGCTCCTCAGAATTCAAATGTCATGAACAAATTTTTTTTTGAAACAGGGACTCCCTGTAGCCCCAGCTGACCTGGAACTTTCTATGTAGACCAGGTTGGCCTTGATCTCACAAATATCCACCTGCCTCTACCTCCCGAGTGCTGGGATTACAGACATGTACCACCATGCCTGAGTCATGAACAAATACTTCTGTTATCATTCGTAAAAGATGTGTGTATGGACTGTGCCAGAGGCTCTTCCTATGGCCCTAGTGGGAGTTAGTTAAGCCAATGAACTCTTTTCTTATAATGTGTCTAGATATATAAAATAAAACCATAAGATTATAAAAGAATTATATTGAAAGAAAATGATCAAAATACTTAAAATATGTGAGATACACATTTTATCATTAGTCCATTAAATATCATGATCTATGAGCATGTCTAATAAGTACAGTAATTTCAAAGTAGTGATGTGTAGATGATATTTCTGAGATAAGTGGAAGAACTTAATGGGATAAAAGCATCTTTAATTTCTGCTGATGACAAAGCTGTAGGTGCTGCTAATTAGTGTAACTTGCTACCTTCATTTGTTTTTAATGTTCTATTTTATTTTACTGATTTTTTTTTATTTGCATGAATGTATGAACCTGTATCTATGTAAGTGCACCCTTGTCATGCAATGCCTGAGGTCAGAGGACAGCATCAGATCCCCTGGAACTTGAGTTTTAGGAAGGTTGTTAGCTGCCATGTGGGTGCTGGGAATTGAACCTGGATCCTCTGCAAGAGCAGCCGGTGTTCTTAATCACCGAGCCATCTCTCCAGCCCCCTAATTTAATTTTAAAAGATAGTTCGGCCATCATGATGGCGCATGCCTTTAATCCCAGCACTTGGGAAGCAGAGATGGATGGATCTCTGTGAGACTGAGGTTAGCCTGGTGGTCTACAAAATGAGTTCCAGGCCAGTTGGGACTATAGGGAGACCCTGCCTCAAAAAACAAAACAAACAAATAAAAAATAAACAAAAGACAGTCAACGTGTAATGGTGCTTGCTGTGCAAGCCTGGAAACTTGAGTTTGCTTCCTGGAAGGAAAGGAGAAAAGCAACTCCACAAAATCGTCTTCTGATCTCTATGCATGGGAGATGACATGCAAGCCCCATCCCCACCCCCACATCATGCATACTCAATTCAAAAGAAGTGTGTGGGGGGGATGGCACACACCTTGGGTCCTAGCACTTGAGCAGCAGTCAGAAAAATTCTTTAAAATTTTCTTTTGATTTATTTATTTTTACTCTGTGTACATGAGTGTTTCTGTCTGCATGTTTCTAAGTGCACCCATGTCATGCAATGCCTTCAGAGATCAGAAGAGGGCGTCAGAGCCTCTGGAGCTAGACATAAGCTTATTGTTTCAATAAGCCCATTAAAGAGACAAGTACTAATGAAAGCAGAGAATGGACATTTATTCACTGTGGTCACACTGGGAAGAGGAGCAACAAAGAGGTCCAGTGAGCCCAATGCTCTAGTCTACCTCTTGGGGTTTAAATAGAGGGAAAGAGATATGCCAAACTAATCAGTACAGGTCGAATTATAGGCTCTCCACCACCAACTCCTCATTGTTTTAGTGTCTCCTGCAAGGCCATTTGATAAGTGTGATATCTCTTTGAGGAAGGCAAGTATGTTTTCTGGCTGGCACCAGGCTTCATTCTTTCCTTTTCTCAGCATGATTCCCAGGGAAATTCCGATTCCTCTGGGAAGAGGGCTATTGTTTCAATAGTCTAACAGATATTCTGCAATCCTCTTAAGAAGTAGTAAAGACTAATTGGAACAAGGAAGTTTCTTTGTGGGGTTGTGTGGTCAAGGAAGGGTTTGTTAAAAGGAGAAAGTAAGGAGAAACTGGAGTCCAATAAATAAAAATTGGTGTTTGGAACTGGTGGAGGTCAAAGCCTTGGAGGGGACTGAAGGGTGGCTCAGGCGACAAGTCTAAGGACCTGAATTCGATGCCCTAGGACATACAGCATAACCCCCTCCACCCTTACTTTCCCAACCCTCCTTTCCACCTGGGCCACTAATAAGTAGGCTGGAGACTGCAAAGGCTTTAACTACCAGGTTAAGAATTTTAGGATTTATCTCTCAATCAATAGCTCTAAGACTTTGTATGTAATTCTTACAATTCTATGAGACAAAGTTATTTACTTTTTGAACAGGGGAAGAATTTTTTTTTCAAATTGTGTACACATTCAATACTAGCTTAAAGAAATGCGAAGACAAGAAGGGCACAGTTAGGTCTGGTACGGTACAGTACTCCGACTTTGGCATTAATCAGTCCTTCGATGGGACTAAATAAATCAGGCGCTGGAACCTACACATGGCCATGGGCCTGGATCAAACAAACGCAGCATCTTGACGCAGAGCCCCTCTAGCGTCCACCTCCAGTTCCATGACTGCCCCAAAGCTTTCCTAGGCAGACAATGCTGGCAATGCTGTGGAAAGCAGGCTTTAGATAGTCCCGTTTTCTCAGGCCACTTCAACAACAGCATCTTTGTGGCTTTGTACATAGGAATCTGCCCCAGCCTTTTCCATCCTTTTATCGCCAGTGAGTGATTCCTCTAGTCACCTGCCCCCTCCTTAGTAACACAGAAAATCAAATCTGGGTTTTCAGGAGCCCCTGGGGGACAGGTCCTCAGGGTGGGGGAGGGGCGTCTCCCTTCCCCTCCCCCACTGGGCTGCGACTCCCGGGAGAAGGAACTACAAATCCCGGCGTGCCCCGGGCGGCACGGGCGCAGGCCTGGGAGCGCGGCGGGTCGCAGTTGGCTGAAGTGGTGGCTGCGCGGGTCGCGGTGCTGTGAGGTCAGGCTGCGCTGGCAAATCCGGCCCAGGATGTAGAGCTGGCAGTGCCTGACGGCGCGTCTGACGCGAAGTTGGGTGGGGTAGAGAGTAGGGGGCGGTAGTCGGGGGTGGTGGGAGCAGGAGGAGGCGGCGAATCACTTATAAATGGCGCCCAAGCAGGACCCCAAGCCTAAATTCCAGGAAGGTGAGTGCTTGAGTTTGGGAAGGGAGACCTAGCGGCGCGCGGGACGGCAGCGGACTCGGTCTGGGGGAGGTTTGCGGCTCGGGAGCCGCTCTGGGCGCGCCCCGAGGAAGCGGCGGGCAGTGCTTTGTGCGGGGAAGTCGCATTGCGGAGGGCTACGCCGGCGCGGCCTCTGGGGGAAGCGCTGTGTGGAGCGAAGGTGCTGCTGTGGCGCCGGCGCGCCAGCCGGGGCGAGGGCCGAGCCCCGTCGCGTTTGTTTTCCTAAGGGAGAAAGCCCGTTGTGGGAGGTGGCGGGCGATGGCGGTTAAGGAAGTGATGTGGCGTGGGGGAGGGGACCAGGAGCCTCCGGCGTCTCGCTGACGCGCCACCTCGGGCCGCGTGGAGCACCGTGGCTGGAGGCTCGGGGCCGCCGGACATCCTGGGGGGCCATCTCCAGGTTCTGTGGGGACGCGGAGCTGGGACTTGGGGGTGGTCTGCACCCGCGGCGCGATGACTGCGTCGTAAAATGGCCGCGGCAAGATGGCGGCGCCATCCTGGCTGCCGGCGACGCGCAGCCTCGGCGGGCGCAGCGCCCCCTGCCTCCGGGACCTGCGCGGGCTAGCGGCTGGGCGCGGGCTGACCCACCCGGAGCCGCCTCAGGGCATCTTTTTAAGCTTGCGGAGGAGCTGCGAGCCGAGATCCGGGTGCTCGCGCACTGGAGGAGTTAAAAAGACCTCGTAGCTGTGCCCGTGGCCTTGACATCGTTTTTAAATTCAGTTGCTTGACTGGTTGCGATACTTTAATACTCGATTAACGGCGATCTGAAAGCTGACTTTTATTATTATCTTTTTGATTGGCAAGAGTTGCCGATAAATGATCCTAGTACTCAGGTGGAGGTTTAATAGTAAAACTGCAAACATAAAGAAACATTTAAGTCTTTCATCGCTCCGATGTTTTCTCTAGTTACTGTAAATGCCATGTCCGGACGCCTGTATACATTTTTGTTGTTGTTTTAGGGATATTTAAACTTTAATGTCATTGTAACTGGTGTGTTTAAAGGGTATTCCAGGGGCTTAGGGTCGTGACTCTTGATACTTGACTCCACTGTGAGAAATTGTGGCCCTTCTTATTTTGCTAGGTTTTTGTTTTTGAGGTATGGGCTTGCAGTATGACCCCGGCTACTTAGATCTTCCTGAGTCAGTCTCCCGAGTGCAGCAGCTAAGTCTTGTTTATTGCATCAAATAAGTTCCATTAACGTGGAGTGTGATATTTAAAATAGTTTTGAGGGACTAGGGAGATTCGAAAGTGCTTCCCTGTGGCAAGCATGAGGACCTAAGTTTGAATCCTAGACACCCATATAAAAAGTCTGTAAACCCGGCGCTGGGGGGTGAGGCGGCGGGGGTGGGGGACAGGCGGATCTCCGGAGCTCAGTGGCCAACCAGCTTGGTCTAATTGGTGAGCACTAGGTACGGTGAGACGTGAGGGCTCAGTGGTTAAGAGCACTGGCAGCTCTTGGCAGAGGGCCCCGGTTGGGTTCCCTGCACCTAGAAGGTGGCTGTCACTCCAGTTCCAGGAGAACTGACCTCCGCAGGCATTGCATGCATTTACGTATTTATTAAAGCATTCTAAGAGGCTCAATGCCTTCCCCATGTTGTTGAAATACAAAAACTTGATAGTAGGAACTTGCAATCAAAGATGGCTGTTCTAGAGGAAGGGCTTTCTTTCTAAAGGAGAGAGTTGGCAAAGTGGAGGTGATAACAGCAAACCAGAATTCCAGTGTTGGTTGTATAATTGGAAAAGGGTGGAAAGAAAGGTAGCCACAAGGCCACGTTATGAAATTTTTGTAAATCACTGTAATTCTTACTTTCCGGGTTGATCTCCAGATATAGCTTGATGTGGTGGAACATACCTATAATCCCAGCAGCACTAGGAAGACAGAGGCCCCAGCTTGACCATGGTACAAGTTTGTGGCCTGAGTTCCAGACCCTGTCTCTGAAAACTGAGTAAACAAAAACCCAAACTAAAGTGTATAGCCATCTTTTAAAAATTATGTAGGGCTGAAGAGATGAGGGCTTAGTGGTTAAGGGCACTGGCTGCTCTTGCAGAGGACCTGAATTCAGTTTCCACAAAGCAGCTAACAACCTGCAGTAAATTCAGTTTCAGGGGATCCAATGCAGGCATTGCACAACAACATGGGTGTACTTACATGCAGGCAACATACTCACACATATGAAAATAATAAAGCATTAAATGTTCAGAGAACATATTGAAAGGAAAAAATATTTAATGCTAATGGAATTATTTTGAAATTCTGTAGAATTGGTAGACTGGTAATCTTCCATCTTGAAAAGTGGTGGATGTCTAGTCCATTGTGTGTGTGCGGGGGGTGGGGTGTGGTTGTGTGTGTGTGTGTGTGTGTACATTTGTCTTGAATTAAGGGAGGACTATTCCTAAGTAAGCACAAGCTAGTGAGGAGATGGAGATTTAGAATCTCATTAACCTTGAATTTGACAGCCCAGAGCAGGGTTATTGTAGTTTGAGACTAGAAAGGATTAAAGATGGAAAAAGAAACCATGTGATATGTTGGTTTGCCATTTCCCGAGTGTTTCTGTCCACTTCCACTGCTATCCTGACTCATACTAGCTAGCTGTATATTTTTTTTCAGAATTCAAAGGGCTTTAGTGGTAGTTGATTTTGGCTGAATCCGTTAAAGAAAAAAAAGGTAAGCTATTCAGAGTATCTTGAAAAAGGTACCTGGAAAGTAAAATTATGATTTACGTGTCTGCTTGTTGGTACCTGTTTATTAGCAAAATGTTTTACATGTTTTGGTCTTAGCCTTGGACTGTTAGAAAAAGTCTGGTTGATTTTTGAGTCTCTACTTTGATCCAGGCCTGGTTAGGTTCTGTGGTGTTTGAACATTGGAGTGGTACAAGATTTTTATGGAGAACTTTGATTTAAAAGTTACTGGATATTGGGGCTGGGGAGATGACTCAGCAGTTAAGAGAGCTGGCTGCTCTTGCTGAGAATTGGGGTTTGATTTCCAGCACCTACATGATGGCTAACAACCATCCACAACTCCAGTTTCAGGGGAATTTGATGCCTTCTTCTGACTCCGTGGCCATTGCATGATACACATGCAGGCAGTACACTCATACACATAAAATAAAAATAATTTTAAAAAAGAAAAGGCTAACAAAGGGAACAAGTAAAATAAAATTTAAAGCTACTAGATCTTATTCTGGGAGATCTAATAATAAAAGTCTTTGGTGAAGCTTAGAAATAACGAAGCTTTAAAAACTACTCCAGGAGTTGGGTATGTAACTTAGTAGATAGAGTGCTTGCCTAGTACGTGTACAAGCCCTGGGTTCCTTGGGTGTGATGGCAGGCCTGTTACTTGGGATGGGCAGAAGTTCAAGATCATCAAGTCAGTTGAGGCTAGCGTGGGCTCAATGAGACCCTGTCTCAAAACAAAACTAAGCAACAACAACAAAAATATTCCAGAAGGTTCTTAGTAAGAGTCGAGGATCCTTTACAGAGTTCAGACTTCATGTGTGTATGACATTCTGAGTGTTTCACTTTGTTTACATATTTATGTTATCTTCCATTGGTAGTGAACTATTTAAGTATTTTTCTGATGGGTCTGTATTTCACATTATTACTATGCTTTTATATATGTTGTTCTTACAATCTGGTTCCTTCTTTTCCTTGTAAATCCCCTGCCCGGCAAATAGCTCATCAGTTCTCGTTGCTGCTTGATTGGAAGAAAAGTAGGTGGAAAAATGCAGGAAGCCATATAAACCTGTTTGTTTACCTATAGGCATTCCTTATTAATGTGATAATATTTGGCACAGGGGGCACAAAGGAGTTTGTAAGTATATGTTAAATACACAGATTTTAAAGTCTACCCCCCGCCATTTTATTTTTCTTTTTTGGAGATAGGGTTTCACTACTGTAGCTCTGAGTGGTATGGACCGAAAACAGCTTGCCTCTGCCCCATGAGTACTGGGACTAAAGGCATGTGCCACCACACCCTACCTACAATACTTTTTTAGATGGTGAAACACCTTACCTAGTAGTTGTTTTCAGTATTCGACTAGTAGATTAAATTTTTTAGCTAAAAAGAGCTGACTGACTCTGTTAGTTAGATACTTCAGTTGCCTTGCAAATGTCCTGAAAGCAAGTAGACTGAAAATAATGTGTGGGGTATACTAATTTAATCAAATGCAGTCTGAGAAATCACCTGTTTAATTTGTTTGATGAGTACAGATGACATCCAAAGACATCCAAATTTTATTCTAGCCCAGGATTTTATTTGGTTTTACAAGTCCTGGTGGTAGACTCAACATAGGGTTAGGTTTCCAAGATTAGGATTGTTTGTTCGTTGAAGCAGCCTAGTGTGCCCAGAATAGTGAGGAATCTAAACATGGGTAGGGTGACTCAAAAAATAATCCAACCATTTTTGATACATTTTGTTGAAAATTTTTAATTCTTAAAAAACACTTTATGTGTATGAGTGTATTGCTTGCATGTATGTAAATGCACCCATATCATGCAGTGCCCAGGGAGGTCAGAAGAGAGGGTCAGATTCCCTTGGAACTGGGGTTATGAATGGTTGTTAGCTTTCATATGAGAGCTGGGAATTGGAACTCTGCAAGAACAACTAGTGCTCTTAACTGCTGAACCATCTCTACAGCTCCATATTGAAATTTTAATGTGTATTTTACTCAGTAAAAGGAAGCATAGGTCAGTCAGGTGACACACAGGGGAGAACATTTTAAAAATTACAATTTCCAGATAATTAGAACAAGTAGTCTAGCCAGTCATAGGTAATGGTAGTAGATTTTTATTAGGCAATAAATGATTGAAATAAGTAGGGTTTGTTGTTGTTGTTTTTTTGTCTTTTTGAGACAGGGTCTACATGTAGTCCCAGCTGGCCTGGAACTTGCTATGTAGACCAGGCTGACTGTGATTTCACAGATAATCTGCCTGCCTCTACCTCCCAAGTGCTGGGATGAAAGACGTGCGATACCATGTCCTACTCTATTAGTTTATTAAAGATGAGGTTTCACTATGTAAAACCAGTTCAGGCTGGCCTGCAACTACAAGAGATCACCTGCCTTGGAGAGCTGAGATTAAAGGTGTGCTATACCATGCCCACTTTTAAAGTTGGTGTTTGTAATTGACTTTGGGTACTAAGGTAGGATATACTAAGTTTATGCTGTTGTGTTCATATATATAGTCTGACCCATTTTTTTTTTCCCCTACTTTTGCTGAGACAACTATTATAATCAAGTATAATGGTTCTTGGATTCAATCTTTTTATGTATGGTGAGCAACTCACAATCTTGTGCTTTTTTTCTCCTCTCCCCTCCCCCCACTGTAGGTGAGCGAGTGCTGTGCTTTCATGGGCCTCTTCTTTACGAAGCAAAGGTACGGAACCTGCTTTCTTATTGAGAAAGTGGCCACACATGCTGGTTAAATCTGGCTTTTTAATACCAGATTCAGTGTTTTCTTATTGGGTATGTAGTAAGAGTATCGCCTTTTTCATAGATCTTCCCATCTTTTCATTTTGAGTTTCTTACTGCTTTCTTGGTGGATGGAATAAGTTAAAACATTTCTATTCTGTTTTTAACTGACAATGGGCCCATTGATGGAAATATCATTTGAGTTAATAGAAGGTGAAGGTTGGTTGTTTGCAACAAATAGCATTTTGTAGTTAATAATGTGTGAAAAACAATTCCAAAGTTATTTTATCTATGTGTTTGATGTGTGCATGTGCAGTGTATTTGCATTTTTGTGTATGTGAGTGCAGGTGTGCCTGTGCCACTTAACAAATATGAAGGTCAGAGGACAACTTTAGTTGCCATTTCTGTCTTCCCACCTCATTTGAGACAGGGTCTCTTTCTTGCTCTACATGCCCAGCTAGCTAGACTTTGAACTTTCTGGGATTCTTCTGTCTCTGCCTCCCATCTCACTGTAGGAGCACCATGATCATGTGGATTCTGGGGGATTTGAACTCTAGTCCTCGTGCTTGCGCTGCAAGTTTTGCCTAGAGCCATCTCTCCAGTTACTTTTATAGTCTGAGTAAGGATCGACACTTGATATTTAACTGTTCTCTCTGTGTGTGATATGTGCATATGTGTTTGTATGATTTTTTTTTTTTAAATGTGTATGAGTGTATTGCCTGCATGTATGTAAGTACCTGTGTTGTGTGATGCCTGTGAAGGTCAGAAGAGGACGTCAGATCCCTGGAACTGGAGTTATAGATGGTTGCTAGCTGCCGTGTGGGTGCTGGAAACCGAACCCAGCCCCTCTACAAAAACAGCCATCTCCAGCCCTGTGAATAAATTTTTTAGTTGCTGTTCTTTTGTTTGCCTCCAGTGTGAAATCTTGAAATCTAAAATCAGGTAATCATAATTTCCCATTGGAATTTTCCTCTCAATGTTTCATTTGGCTACTTTAAAAAGATATTTTTTATTTATGGGTATGAGTGTTTTGCTTGCATGTATGTATGTGCACTACACGTATGCAGTGCCCACAGAAGCCAGAGTGGATGTCGGATCCTCTGGAACTGAGTTATAGATGGTAGTTAGCTGCAGTATAGGTTCTGGGAACTGAATCCTGGTCTACTACAAGAGCAACCAGTGCTCTTGACTGCTGAGACATCTCCCTACCTCCTGACTTTTTGTTTCCAAATTGCAGTTTTGTAGCAGTGTATTTATACAGAGAAGGTTCTTAGCATTGATATTATAAAATCAAACTGTAAAACAACTGAAAATTATTGAAGGTGCACTGTGTTGTATAATTAATCTGCAGTATCAAATGATTCAGTCAAGATTTAATTCTCTATATTAAAAAAACAAGCATACCTGTCATTAGAATGCAAATTTACTTTTGTCTCTAATAAATGGTAAAATTATGTGTATACCAGAGAATTGTTTTAAAATAATTTCTTGTTTTATTATTAGTTAGTAAATTTTTATTTCTATGCCTTGTTTTGGAGACAGGGTCTTACTGTGTAGCCCCTGCTGGTTTAGAATTCGTGGCAAGTCTCTTTCCTCAGCTTCTCTAGTGTGAAGCTTACAGGTGCCTTGCTCTGTATACCTGCTTCATATACTTATATACTTGGGATTATGTAAAAATGTCTTTGAAAAGGTGTATCGAGTACAGAAGGTATAATAAACTGGACGATATATAATAAAAGGATGATGTCTTTGAATGATTGGATATCTTATAATCATCCACATAGTGTCTTTGTTGTGGGAAAATTTCTAAGTGAATTTTTTCTTTATTTCAGTGTGTAAAGGTTGCCATAAAGGACAAACAAGTGAAATACTTTATACATTACAGTGGTTGGAATAAAAAGTGAGTATTAGATCTTTAAAACCATTTTTGTATAACGGTTACATAACATAGCATATATTGAAACAAGGGTAAGTTAGAAAATTCAACCATTCTGTCTGTGCTTGATTCTTGGGAGTATTTCTTGTATTCTTGTGTCATGTTGTGTAGTTAAGCTTGACCAACTGTCCTGGTTGAATGAGTGGTAGGTCAGCATATCTTTTTATGGAGTCTATTTTAGGATAACCTGGATTTTTTGGTCTGAGCACAAATTAAAAGACTTTCTTCTTTAAGCAGTTATGCTCAAAACTGAGTAGAAAAAGGAGAAAAGGAGAGCCAATTGTGTTTTGGAAATACTGACAGTTTATGAACAGGTTTTTCTGAAGTTTTGAAACTGTTAATAAAAAGCGGCTTTATGTGGCTTAGCATTTGAAATTTCATTTGCAGAATCTAATTTTCTACTGGCCATTGGACTTTTCTCAGTAATGAGTCTGTCTCCTTGGGGCCCACAAGCAACCCCACCTAATAAATTACCGAGACCTTTTTGATGTGTGTAATTGTAATGGACTTACAATTTTACAAGAGAGATTTTAAGTTACTTTTATTAATGGTGCTTTGTCCTTTAAAGATGGCGTTGCAAATATATAGCCTTTCAGGAATTGCTTTCTGTTAGTGCTTAATGCTTTGAGTCGGTGTAGGTTTCTGGTATCTGTTTACATGGGAACAATACTATCTACTCATGATGTAGAGGGAGGATTTTTGAGTGTTAAGTTTACTGACCTTGTTACTTGGGTTTTATTTTATACAGTTAATTCCTTATCCAGGTGACTAGTTAATTTACTGGTTAGGATTTTTTTTTTCCCTAGGTTAAATGATTTTTTTTTTTAAGCTGAGAATATCAGACTTTTAACTCCTTTCATTAATATAATTGTAGAAAGGCCACAATCTAAGATACATTTTCTGTTAATGATACCAGTATCTCAGTGACCCCATGGTCTTGTGTTTAAGAAATTGGGAACTAATGGAGGAAACTACCTATTGCTGATGTAGAAGTAAATAAATGACTTGTAAATCAGGTATGGTCATGTATACCTGTCTCCCAGTATGATAGAGACAGGAGAATTGAGAGTTCAAAACCAGGTTGTGTTACATGAGAACATGTCTCAAAAAAGAAAAAGAGAAACAAGAGCGAATTGTGATTTAAAATTGAACCATTGATTCTAATAGCCAGGAAGCAGGAAAGTTTATCTTATGACTTGTAGAGTTTCTCTCCATGTTAAAAAATGTACTGAAAAACTGAATTTCTTCTTTTCCCAACGTGTATTTTTAATTGAATTCTTGTGCATATAATACAATACATCTTGGTCGTATTTAGACCCCCTTTTTTATCTACACGCCCCCCATAGCCCTCCCATTGGATTTCAGGCATTCTGTCAGATGCTAAGGTCTATTGAGTTGAGTTTGTGTCCTCAGATGTCTTTTAGTATGAGTTCATCCACTAAAGCCTGATTGTTCTGTCTAGCATAATTTCCTTAAAAAGACCAACTGTACGTTAAAAAAGGGGGCGGGGGGGTAAATTAATAGACTTGTGAAGCCCTGACTAAGCCTGGAACTAATAAATCAGGCTGGCCTCAAACTCAAGAATCACCTGACTCTGTTTCTGACTTAAAGGGATGTACACTACCATGTCTGGATGAATTTCCATTTTTAATAGTTATTACACTTATTTTACATGTTGATATTCTACTGATGGCCCCAGTAAAATGTGTTACGATGAGAATCTATTTTCTACAAGAAATAAAATGTCTTTATGCATATTGTGAGTGGGAAAGTTAAGCTTGTACGAAATAGGAAAGGAAAACTCAAAGCACGTTCATGGGGTGGTAGGCCATCCCTCTCTTCCTGCACAGTTTTAAACTATGTTTTTTAATATTATTTTTATTTTTTATGTGTATGAGTGTGTTGCCTTCATGTGTGTAAGTGTACCACCCATGTTGTGCAATGCCCCTGGAGGTCAGAAGAAGGTGTCAGATCCCCTGGAACTGGAGTTACTGAGGGTTGTTAGCTGCTCTATGGGTGCTGGGAATTGAACCCTGGTCCTCTGCAAGAGCAGTCAGTGCTCTTAACCATTGGGTTATCTTTCCAGCCCCTTCCTGCATACTTTAAAGAACTTCGAGTTTGTTGGGTAAGTTATACATCTTAAATCCCAACAGAAGCAGGGATTTCTGAGTTTGAGGCCAGCCTGGACTACAACCTGCATAGAGTTCCAGGCCACCAAGAGCTATCTAATAAGACTCTGTCTGAAAGAAAAAAACTTTAGAATTTTACCGTAATAGTTGTATAGTTGTGAATATAGCTTTTTACTGTTTGTTTGGCTTTTTTTTTTTTTTTGAGACAGGGCCTCTCTGTAGCCCCAGCTATCTAGACCAGGCTGGCCTTGATCTCACAGAAATCCACCTGCCTCTTCCTCCCAAGTGCTGGGATTAAAGGCATGCCTGGTATGAATAATAGCTTTTTGTGCTCAACTTTTTTCAGGCATAATTTTTAAAACTATACATGGATATATATAGGTCAGTGTCTCTATTTTAGATTTTTCTTTTTTGGGGGTGGGCTCTTTTTGAGACAGGGTCTCCCTGGAGTCTCAGCTGGCCTGGAACTTGGTGTGTAGACCAGGTTGGCCTTAAACTCCCAGAGATTTGCCTGCCTCTGCCTCCTGAGTAACATTAAAGGCGAGTGTTACCATGCCTGGCCAACTTTTCTTTTTAGATTGTCAGAAATATGAAAATATCAAAGACTTGGATTTTCTGGCGCTACTGCTTCAAAAAGTAGTATTTTCTTTGTATTCTAGTCCATGATAGAAATTACTGGTAAATTTTAAGTAAGTGCTTTCTCTTTGGGAAAATGAGCAGTAGACATTACAGTTTTTCTTTTTAAACACCTGTCTTTGCAGTGTTCTGATATAAAATGAAACATTGTAGATGTCTCTTTGTGGTTGACTTGATATATAAACAGAAATTTTAAAGAAGTCATCTTAACTTTTAGAAGGTATTTAGAATTGATTTTTCCCTCAAAAGGGAGAGAAATTCTTTAAAAGCCTGTAAAGTGTATTGTGTGTTTATTTAAATTTGCCCATTTCATTTTTCTTGATTTCAGCAAGGATTTTCAGCTCTTTGCTTTGTATGTTCTTGAAGTGACTTGGTAAATTGGTGGTCAAGGTGCTTGTTTAGATGTGTTTTACATCTGAAGGGGAAAGAAGTTTTAAGGTTTTAAAATGGAACTTCAGGAATTAAAAGTTACTACCCTTTGATTTTGAGAGAACAGGGATATAGATTTTTGTATTTTAAAAGAGCTTTATGTAGAGATCTTCATAAACTACATTTAAAGATTTGGTTCAGTGATAGGCCTCTTGCTTAATATTCACAGAGCCCTGGGTTCATCCCCTAGTACCAAAAAATAAAGATTTTTGCTTGGAAAATGGTTTGTAGGACACCTTTTAAATATACTTGTATAGCAAAGTTCCAATTTCAAACTGGAATTTTCTTAAATGATTAAACACACTTTCTCACCCCCTGGAATCACAGTATATATCAAGATACTTCTGAATTTTCAAAAACTTTATTTGGATTTGTTGACACAGACATTAAAATATTCAGTTTGTAAGTAAATCTTGATAAAGCTTAAGCTAAATTCTGCACCTAGTTACTGAGAATACTTTGTACTATGCTGTCTGTATCAGAAGTGCTGTGAGGCCCAGGCGCTCTGAAAAAACTTTGAAGACACGTGAGGATATTGTAGCCCTTTTTCCTGTTCCTGAAGGAGCTCCCTCAGTACACCACCCCCTCCTGACCTCTAGGTAAATGCATGTTTTAAAGTTTTCTTTAGGAAATCATGTTGAGGAATGCTTTTTATCTATTTTTCCTTTTGGCTATACTCTATTATAAGAGGTCGGAGGTGGGAAATCATTAAGTAAAAGATTGCCTCAAGAATACACCTGATTGTGTCACTAAAGGAGCTCCATCAGCAGGAGAAAAGACTGATTTTTTGCTCAAAATTATTTTGCTCACAAAATTTACCATTCCCCTAGAAAGTTTTGTTCTCCTACACATCAGCTAAAGGCTTTTGTTGAAGATCCCTTACCAACACTTAAAATAGTGATTCTACACTGTAGTGTTTAGGAAATCTAGATAGCTTTGAAAGTTGGTATACTCACTGATGAGTAGATAAAAGTAAAGACTGGGGTAGTGTTATAAACCATTGAAAGACTTTAATGTACAAACTTAGCCTAGTCATCTGTATGGTATTACGTTCCTAAAGTGTCAAGTGTGTTCGTTTTCTGATTATATGAGAATAGATGCTACTGTTTATCTCTCTTTACACTGATGAAAGTAAGGCAGGGTTGTCTAACTTTGCTATTACATGTCTAGTCATTTCGTTATTTAAATTATTATGAACTCCTGTGCTTCATCATTGACAATTAAAAAATTTGAAGATAGTGCTTTAATTCTGAAAGGCTAATGTCTTAGAAACTATTAAGTGCCTTATTCTTAGGCTATTTCTACAAATGCTTTGAATAATTTACATAATTTATATTTGGAATGCTGCTTCTGAGAATAGTGACATTTGTCATCCCACTAGAATACAGCTTTACTTAGGTTTTCTTTTTAGTTGAGAACAGATTTGCAGTGGCAGCTCATCAGATTATTTCAGGAATTAGTTGGACATGGTTGGTGCATGCCTGTAAACCCAGAAGTTTGGATTCTAAGGCAGCATTAGCAGTGGGTTCAAGGCCAGTTTAGAATACATAGTAAAATCCTGTCTCAAAAACCTAGGGTTAACAAGAAGGCTTAGTGAATAAAGATACTTTCCACCAAGCCTGATGAGCTGAGTTTGATCCTCAGATCCACATGGTAAAAGGAGAGAATCATCTCCTGCAAATCGTGCTCTGACCCCCACATATGTGCTGTTGCCCACATGTGTTATTTTAGGGAATTCCAAAGTTTCACCTCTTGGATCTTTAAAGGTTAATTGGAAGAGAGCATCTAGACTATAATGAAAGTATATTTCATGGTTATTTTAACTTCTGTTTTTCAGTTGGGATGAGTGGGTTCCAGAAAGTAGAGTACTCAAATATGTGGACACCAATCTGCAGAAACAACGAGAACTTCAAAAAGCCAATCAGTAAGTTTGTTTTGAAAAGTGAATTTTGAAGAGTCTTGAATTGTGTATTGGCTCCCTACCTACCTACTTTCAGTAAAATGATTTTTGGTACCTGTTAGCTTCTTTGTTAAAACTGGGACATCAGGTAAATATTTTCTTTTTTCTTTTTATGTGTATAAGTGTATTACCCCTGTTGTGCAGTGCCTGTGGAGGTCAGAAGAAGGCATTGGATCCCTTGGAATTGGAGTTATGGATGGTTGTTAGCCGCTATTTGGGTGCTAGAATTGAGCACCTCTGCGATAGCAGTCAGTGCTCTCAACCAAAGAGCCATCTCTCCAGCAAGATAACCATTTTCTAAATGAAGAAAATAGCATCATGTCTTTTTTGTTTTGTTTTGGGTCTTTTTTTTTTTGAGACAGGGTTTCCTTGTAGCCCCAGCTGGCCTGGAACTCATTGTATAGACCAGGCTGGCCTCATTCTCACAGAGAATTACCTTGCCTCCCAAGTGCTAGGATTATAGCCTGGCTGCATCCTGTCATTTTAGAGTCTTTAACTTCAGAGGTTGGTAGAAAAACAGATGTCTTGGAAGTTGTTTTAGTTGCAAGCTCACTAAAATATCTTGTTTTATCTCTTGAGTGCTATGGAAGATGGAGTTAATGGGTGGGAGAATTATAAAGGAAGAGATACCCCATTTTCTTCACCTCTGAAAGTATGTAGAGGAATAAAAGAACCCTAAAGATTATGATCTATTCTTTTTTAAATTTAAAGCTGAAATAATGTATTTAAACGTTGGAATTGGATTGGAGAGATCACTAGCGATTAAGAACACTGTACGGTACTTCCAAAAGACCCAGGTTCGATTCCCAGCCCCCTTGTGGCAGCTCACAGTCATCCATAATTTCAGGTCAACACTGTCTTCTGGCCTCTTCAGGCATTGCACACATGTGGTGGACTTCCAGGCAGGCAAAACACTCATACACATAAAATAAAAATAATAAAATCTTTTAAAAAGTTGAAATTGTAACATGGAATCAAATTAAAATAAAACAGTGGGATTAGTGAGTCCCAAACAAAAATGAAAATGTGCTTTTAAATTTATGAGCCTCCATCTGTTATTTTTGCTACATTGACTTTAATTTGGGAGGTTGTAGAAGAGCCAGATCCCAGGCCTTGTACTTTTCTTTTTTTCTACTTTGTTTAAATGATTCTTTAGTATTTTTTACATTTACTTATTTTGTGTGTGGGTGTACTGTGGCACCCATGTGGTGGTTAGAAGACAATATGGAGGACTTGTTTTCTTCACCTCATGGGCTCTGGGGATTGAAGTCCATCCTCAGGCTTGGAAGCAGGTGCCTTTACCTTCTGAGCCATCTGATGAGCCCTCTGCTTACTTTCTTGAATCTTTGTTTGATTTCTGTATATCTTTTGACTTGGGAATATATATACAGACTTTGGAACCTTAATTTAAATACAAAATCCAGGTATGCTCAAACTGGCAGTTGGTTTTTTTTTTCATTTAAGTACTTATTTTTGATGACTTTCTGAAACTGATTTTTCAGGGAACAGTATGCAGAGGGCAAGATGAGAGGGGCTGCTCCAGGAAAGAAGACGTCTGGTTTGCAGCAGAAAAATGTTGAAGTGTAAGATACTCTTGGTCTTAATACTGCATTCTCTTTTTATAAGTAATTCAAATGTAATTCATACTCAGTATCATCATGTGTCACATTCTTTGTTGAAAATGGTAACTTCGTTAGAACTTAAAAACTGTCAGTCCATTTCTCAGATGTCAGGTTGTTAGAGTAATTAAAAATACATGTTAATTATTTGATTTTTCCCTAGCAGTGCCCTCTCCTTGTAAAATAGACATACTAAAATATACTGTCTTGGGGGCTGGAAAGATGTCTCAGCAGTTCATAGCACTGGCTGCTCTTGAAGAGCACTTGAGTTGGATTCCCAGCACCTACATGGCAGCTAACAAGTGTCCATAGCTCCAGTTCTGGGAGAATCCAATGCCCTCTTTTGACTTCTGAGGGCATTGTACAGCACAGGTGCACTTACATACATTTAGGTAATTGATACACAGAAATTTAGGTAAATTGATACACAGAAATAAATACTTAAAAATATACTGTCTTAGTGTATAGTTTATTGGCATTAAATGCATTCACACCCTTATTTTCAAGTTACATGTGAATGCACAAAGGTAGTATTGAATTATCAGGAGGCCACAAGTTTCGAGGTAATATTTTGGCAAGGGTTATATTTTCAGTAGTGCTAAAAATACATAATAAGAAAAGTCTTGTTAACTCTAGATTTTAGAGCATCTTGGTAAGGAGTCTGTAGCATGAGAGTTGTGCACATATGTGTTGTGTGTTTCAAATGTTATATGCCTGAAGGTGGATGTGGGATTGATATTAACTAAATACAAGATCTCACTTGGTTACAATTCCTGGAAGCAGGCTTGGTGGCACATGCCTTTAATCTTAGCACTCTGGAGGCAGAGGCAGGCGGGTCTCTGAGATTAACACCAGTCTGGTCTACATACTGAGTTCCAGGCCACCCACTGAGACTACAGGTAGATCTTGTTTTACCCTTCCCCCAAAGGGATTATAATACAAGAATAGAGGCTATATAACAATTACTTTTTATTTATGTGATTTGGTCTTACTCTGTAGACTAGGCTGACCTGGAACCTAGAAATCTTCTGCCTTGCAAAGGGGCTGGGATTAAAGGTACCACCATGCCTAGCTGTATCTTTATTTTTTAAAATATTTTTATTTTGTGTGTATGAGTGTATTGCCTGCATGTATGTAAGTGCATCTGAGTCGTGCAGTGCCCTTGGAGGTCAGAAGAAGGTGTTGGATCCCCTGGAACTGGAGTTATGGACAGCTGTTAGCTGCCATTTGGGTGCTGGGAATTGCACCTGCAGTCCTCTAGAAGAGCAGCCAGTGCTCTTAACTGCTCAACCATCTCTCCAGCCCCTATTTATTTTATTTTTAACTTAAGTAATTTTTAATTTATGTGTGTATTAAGTGTTTTGCCTGTGTGTATGTAAATGTACCAGATTTGTACAAAGCCTATGGAGGCCAGAAGAGGGTGCTCAATCCCCTGTAAATGGAATTACAGATGGTTGTTAGCTGCCATGTGGGTGCTGGGAACTGAAGCCAGGTCTTCTGGAAGAACAGCCAGTGCTCTTGACTTCTGGGCCCTCTCTCTAGCCCCAACTTTTATTTTTTGAAGGGTAAGCAAACAAGGTTTATTGACAATCACCTCCTTGTATCAGGAAGGAGATTCATACATGTATACAATGTATTTCTCTACCCTGCCACTCTTAACTCTCCAGTGCCCTCTGGATACTGCTTCCCTTCCTGCCTGCTCCCAAGTTCCTTTCTTCTTGGAAACAAAAAACAAAAAACACTGAGTCCCAATTACTGCTGTCTGCATGTGCATGGGTGTGGGTGTAGAGTCATCCACTAGAGCATGGACAACATACCACCAGCCACACTCCTAAAGAAAAATAACTCTTGTCCAGCTGCCATCAACTGCAAGTAGCTCCTCAGCTAAGGGAGGGGCCAGATGCTGCGATATTGACTGGATTGATCTTGTGTAGGTACTCCCTAAGTACTGTGAATTCATGGGTGCAATAGCCATGTCATGTTCAGAAGACAGCATTTCATAGCATTCTTAACCATCCTCAGCTTTTACATTCTTTACACTTCGAAATGTTCCCAGAGAACTTGGTGTATGTAGGAGTTTGATATAGGTGTCAAATTAGGGCTGACAATTCAGCACTTTGACTAATTATCTTGGGGCTGGAGAGATGACTTGCTGAGTATGATAGGCTAGATGGAGAAAGTAGTGCTTGCTGCTCTAACAGAAGACTTGAGTTCAGTTCTTATCACCCAGGTTGAATGACTCAAAACAGCCTCTAACTCCAGCTCTAGGGGATCCAGTGCCATGTAAATGACCTCTGTGGGCACCTACCCACACATGGCATATATATCACATATATTTTAAAAAATGAAGTCTTTAAGAAGAAGAGAAAAATGCAAGTGTGAAATCAAGATTGTTTGGGAGTAGGGATGGGCGGGAGAGATGGCTCCGAAGCTGCCATCTTGGTTCTTCTTGCTGAGGACCTGGGTTTGGTTCCCAGCAACCACATGGCAGCTAACAACTGTGGATTCAAGGCCTCTCTCTGTTATGCATGGGTATACTTAAATACATGCAGGCAAAACACTCATAAAATAAAAGGAAAGTAAAAATTTTAAAAAGATTGTTTTGGGAAGCAAACTTGCAGACAAAAGCTTTGAAATATTTGATAAGTAATAGACTTATTTTACCTTAGAAGACTATTTTTCTGAACTTAACCCTAATAAAAGAACTAAGCAACCTTTTATAGAAATAATTATCTTTTTTCCTTTTCTCTTTTCAGGAAAACAAAAAAGAATAAGCAAAAAAGTAAGAAACTGGACTTGAAAAAATCATTTCTTTATAACATTTTGAATTCACTATTTTAAAAGTTGTGACATTTAATAAGCATATTTATTGATCTCAAATACAGGTCTCACAGCAAGTGTTGCAGATATGTACATAGTGATGACCTAACTGAGCTTTTTGCCACCTGTAAGGTTTAGTTATTTTCACCTGCTTTAGTCTTAATGACTCTCCTGAGGATAGCATTTTAAATAAATAAAATATGGGGATGTTATTAATATTGCCATTCATAAAAGGTTCATTTTTGGCAAGAATATGATTCTTTAACTTGGATTTTAATAATATGTATAATGGGGAAATAAGGAAAATAGCTTATATCAGAAGACTGCCATGAAGAATTTCTTAAATAGCTAATACCATCCCAACCTCCCACATCTATTTTGTAGCACCTGGAAATGGAGATGGTGGCAGTACCAGTGAGACATCTCAGCCTCCTCGGAAGAAAAGGGCCCGAGTAGACCCTACAGTTGAAAATGTGAGTTTGTTTTTCTTTTTTAGGCGGGGGAGTAGGTGTGGGGGTAGATGCCTGATGATCTTTCTCTACCTCCCAGAATTTGGGAATTTAGGTGTGCCACCATGCCCAACTCTCTCCCTTTCCTCCCCTTGGATTGTTTTTTTTGTGGTTCAAGGTTGTGGTTCAGGCTGGCCTTGGACTTTACCTTCCCAGACACTGGCATTACGGGCATGTACTACCAAACCCAGCTGCTTTTTGCTTGTTTTTGTTTTGTTTTGTTGAGACAAGGTGCTCTATCCCCAGTTGGCCTGGAACTATTAACCTTTCTGTAGACCAGGCTGACCTGGATCTCACAGCGATCTACCTGCCTCTTCCAAGTGCTAGGATTAAAAATGTGCCACCACATCTAGCACATTTTCCTCCTTGTAAATCTTTTTTGAGATAGATCTCCCTGTAGTCTTGTGTTCTGGAACTGGCCATGCAGAATAGGCTTGCCTTGAACTCAACAGAGATCCATCCACTTTTACCTCTTGCCTCCCGAGTGCTGGGATTAAAGGCGTGCACCACAACGTCTGGCATGTTTTACTTTTTAATTGACAAAAATTTCTGAAACTGAAATTAAAAAGCAGTGGGATACATATAGACAGTGGTATTTTGGTTAGGTTTTGAATACTTGAGTAGAAATCAGTACATGAGCTGGAGGGATTTATGCAGTTGGTACAACACTTGCTTAACATGCATAACGTTTCCTGGGTTTGATTCCCAGCATTGACCCACAGAAAGAAGTACATTTAATTAGTTACTTTATAAAATTAAAACATAGCTTTATTGATTTTTGTTTTTGGTAATGTTTTTGAGACAAGGTAGCTTATTAGTCTGGCTGAAACTTGTGTAGTTGAGGATAACCATAAACTCCTGAATCTTCTGCCTCCTCAGTGCTGGGATTACTTGCATGCACCACCAAACCCAGTTATGTGCTGCAGGTGAGACCCAGGGGTTCATGCATGTTAGGCAAATCACTGTCAGTTGAGCTACATTCCCAGCCTTAAAAATGTGCCTTTAAAGATTGCAGTGTTTTGTATAGTCATTTAGGTATCAACAAAAATTGCATTACCAGAAAAGGAAGAAATTTCTCTAAAGGAAAATCCCTAAAGAAAGTGTACTGGGCTACTGACTCAAGATCATACTCTATTTTCCTAGCCTTATGGTTTAATGTACTATTATTTCAATGGCATTTCCTTTATGAATGGATACTTATACCTAGTCCCTCTAAAGATCAAAAGAGAAGAGTTTTTGTTAAGGAAAATTTTAATACCTTGGTCTTTTCTGTTTAGGAAGAGACATTTATGAACAGAGTTGAAGTTAAAGTAAAAATTCCTGAGGAGCTGAAACCATGGCTTGTTGATGACTGGGACTTGATCACCAGACAGAAACAGGTAAACTGTAATATGTTCTAGTAAAAAGAAAAAAGGCTTGAAACCTTTATGACTGATAAGTATTTCAGTATAAATTTTATTAATTTATAATTAAAGAATTGAAAGTTGCTGGGACAGGACTCTTCCAAAAAACAGATATGCACGCATTTTCTTATTACTGAAAATGGAGCATTCATTCATAAGTATGGCTTATAATAGAAAACATACACCATCACCTGCAAATGATCTTACATCAGTTAAGGTTTACTTAATCCTTCCCAAGATGTTGTATGACTTTTTTTGGGGGAGAGATGCTCACAAATATCTGTCCTCCCAATGAGAGTAGGAGGGATGCCAGTGATAGATTAAAATAACAGTTCCACCAAAGTCCAGCTTAGCAAACCAGTGGGTTTGGAGGCTTACTTATAGAGTATGGAATGTAGACAACTCAAAGGCAGCTGCATCAGGGAAAAGTCCACCACAGAATGAGTGATAATTGTCAAAAGCTTCATCCATGGTGCTCCTTGCAAGACTTGAAGGCAGATGAGCTGTTGGGAAAGTCCCTTCTCCCTAGCAGTTTCTTGCTTCTGTAACCTTGGGGAGGGACCTTGGGAAACTTTCAGCTTTCTGAGTCTTGTAAGTTTTGTTTACTTCTTTAGCCTTAGAGCCTGTGTCCTCTTCCTTAGAATGTTTCAATTCTGAAGATCTTCACAGCATGGAAGTAGAAGAAATCCAGGGAGACTAGAATATCACAGGAGTTCAGTTATCTTAATCCACAAGGAGAAACTCTAGGACAAACTAATGCATTTGAATTGACAGATGGCAGAGGAGCAGCAAGGAGAGACTTGGGGTTTGTGGATGTAGATTGAATTTGGTCCAGGTTATTTGATTAGATGATACAGTTGGATCTAAGAGGCCAGGATTCAAACCGTGACTACCTACATAATAATTGCGATCTTAAACACATTTCTCAGTCTTCCTGTGCATAAAGCACTTTTATTGGAGGAATTCCTCAGAATATTTGAGAATGAAGAGAGATAATTCTGTTAATGTTTTAGACTGGAACTGGCACAAATGATTATAGCAAAGGAATTAGTTCCTTAACATAGCCATGTTTTAGATGCTTGAATAGTACATTTTCCTATTTTGTAATGTTATTGGGTAATTTCTGTTTTGAGCATAAAACCCCAATATAACTTTTCTTTAAAAATAATTGTATTCAAAATTCTTTTCCATAGCTGTTTTATCTTCCTGCCAAGAAGAATGTGGATTCCATTCTGGAGGATTATGCAAATTATAAGAAGTCTCGAGGAAACACAGATAATAAGTAAGAATACACCCTTTGAATATATCCAAACTTACAAAGTACTATTTTAAGTAAGATTTCGGTTATGCTGTATAGGTACTTACATAATCATTAAAATTTTTGAAGGTATAAATACTTTCTTAGAGGGTTTTAGTTTTTGGAATTCTTTTCCCTTTGTATAATTTTGAAATCGATTTCGTATATGCCCTTGTTTAGGTCCTTTGAGAAAAAGTCTCAGCAGTAGTTAGTTCATTTCCATTAGTTCAACTTTTTAATTCCTTGCCTTCATGTTCTCAGAAAGAAAATATTTTCAAAGTGAAAATGGTTTTGTTTTGTTTTGTTATTAATCAGGGAGTATGCTGTTAATGAAGTTGTGGCAGGGATAAAAGAGTACTTCAATGTAATGTTGGGCACTCAGCTACTCTACAAATTTGAGAGACCACAGTATGCTGAAATTCTTGCAGATCACCCTGATGCACCCATGTCCCAGGTGTATGGAGCACCTCATTTACTGAGATTATTTGGTAAGACTTTTAAGAAATGAGATTTTAATTTTTTTTTTTTTTCCTGAGCCTTTAATAATTGAACTTTTGGTCTTTCCTAAATGAGCAAAAGTTAAAATAACTTCTAAAACATGACTATTGCAGTTTGAATTTTTATAATTTTTTTTAAAACTTCATTATTTATAATTATTTTATTTTATGTATATGAGTGTTTTACGTGTATAAGTGCATCAAGTGTGCAATAACGCTGATACCAGAAGAGGGCATTGGATCCCCTGGAACTAGAATTATGGAGGGTTGTTCCCTGCCTGTGGGGGCTGGGAACTGAACCTGGTTCACCTGTGAGAGCAGCCAGTGCTCTTTTGAGACTATGTAGCCCTGACTGGCCTGGAACTTGCTATATAGACTACACAAGTGAGCAAGCCTGAAGGCTGCCCCCATCACCGGAAGACTGGGTGTGGTGGTGCATGCTTAAAATTCCAGTTGCTGGGGAAGCAGAGATTTTGGGAAAGGCAGGGATGGGATGGGGATGACAGTGCTCCCTGGCTGCCCTAGCTTAATTCCTGAGCCCAGGCCAGTGAGAGACACTTTCTAATTAGTGATGGATCATTTGTTCATGTAGTTAAAATACATCGTTATTGTATTGCTTTGGATATAACTTTAACTAAATTCTTCTGTTCAAATAGTACGAATTGGAGCAATGTTGGCCTATACACCTCTGGATGAGAAAAGCCTTGCTTTATTACTGAATTATCTTCACGATTTCCTCAAGTAAGTTTAATTAAAGGTAGAAATAAGTATTGATATATTTATGTACTTAAAATTGTGAGAGGAGAAATTGGCACAATAATTACTAAAACAAATACTGTTATTGGCACAGATGCAATAAGACAGAACAATGTAAATAAAGAATGTATGTGGAAATCTCATAAAAGATGAAGATGCAGGAGGGGGAAGTAGAGTGGTTAAATCTCCAAACTGCTAAGACAGTGAGGAAAAAATATAGGAGAATTTTGTAGTTTACAGTCACATGTGTAAAGGACTGGCATACTTTAATATGTGAAGAATTGTTATTTTGTAAGAAAAGATAACCACGTGTGTTATGCCAGTACTTGGGACGGTAAGGCAGGAAGGGAGGAGTATCTGAGGGTAGCTGGGGCTTCATAGCCAATCCTTATTCCAAAAAGAGAAGGTAGAAAAATGAACTGCTGAATAATAGGCCATAGGAGATTACAGAAAGAGCTGCTTAAAGGGCCATAGACTTCCGGGCCTGCCACAGCTACATAGTGAGACCCTGTTTCCAAAAATCTAAATTGGGCACAGTGGCCCTTACCTGTCATCCCAGCAGTTGGGCGGCTGAGGCAGGAGGATCTTTGTGATTTTTTTTTTTTTTCTGAGGACAGCCTGGGCTACATAATGAGACCTATGCAAAAACAAAAACAACAGTAAACAATATAATAAAAATTGTAATAGTAAAATATCTTTTGTAATGTAAGCTAAGCTTAAAAGGTTGAAGAAAATAGGGGAAGAAGTGATGGGGACAGGAATGGTTTTTGAAGGGCTAAAGAAGACTTCTAAAATACTTAGGTTTTTATTTATGTTGAAGACAACTGACTGTTCTTTGTTATGTAGAAAAAGATTAACTTCAAACTTAATTCCTTTATAGATACTTGTCTAGTCTATAATCTTAATTGAATTGTAGTGATTCTTTAACTGTATTTTAAGGAAATGTTTTGTGGCTTCTATATATAACATGTAAGAAAAGGTTTGTGTCATTTTTAAAAAAAATTTACCAGGAATTAACATTTTATTGTTAGGTACCTGGCGAAGAATTCTGCAACTTTGTTTAGCGCCAGTGATTATGAAGTGGCCCCTCCCGAGTACCATCGGAAAGCCGTGTGAGGGGTGTGCACTCACTATTCCTGTTTGGATCTCTGTAAACAGTTTGGTTCTTAGTCCTTCTCTTGTACAAATGATGTACTTTGAAGATGTTAGTGTAACAGAATTGCTGTTTGTTTTCTGTTTGATTTTAAACAGAGAAAATAAAAGGAGTCACTGCTCCTTTTTTCTTTTTTCTTTTTTTTTCTTCATTTCAAAGTTTCTACCAGTGTATTCAGTGATGGACAACAGAGACATGCTGTAGAGCATTTATTGCCTAGTTGACAAAGCTGCTTTTGAATGCTGGTGGTTCTGTTCCTTTGACACTACGCACTTTTATAATATGTGTTAATGCTATATGACAAAATGCCCTGATTCCTAGTGCCAAAGGTTCAATTCAGTGTATATAACTGAACACTCATCCATTTGTGCTCTTTTTTTTTTTTTAATGGTGCTTAAAGAGCCCACCCTTTGCAAGTCATCCATGTTCCTTAGGCTTTTTATCTTTGCTCAATCGTTGAAGAATGGTGGCTTGTTTCATGGTTTTTGTATTTGTGTCTAATGCACGTTTTAACACGGTAGACGCAATGCATTGTGTAGCTACAGTTTTATGGAAAAGTAAATCTTGTAGGAGTTGTTTTTCAGATCTTCAATAAATTTTTTCTTTAAATTTCCAAGAGTGTATTTTTGCATATTGTGTATTTCTTTTTCTTTCGGTGTTTCTTTTTTAAGACGGGTCCCCCTGTAGCTGGCCTGGAACTCCCTGTGTAGACCATATGGGCCTCAATTCACAGATTCTCCTGCCTCTACCTCCTGAGTGCTGCATTGATTAAAGGTGTGCACTTAGATACTAATTGTTCACGTGGGTGTTTAATACCTTGGTTTGGTCTTTATGAAATAAGAAGCTAAGTTTAATGTGTAGCTGTAGTCTGTAGTGGTTGTGGATGTTTGTTCTTGAGTCCTAGCTAAAAAGTTTGAAGCTCACATGATCATGCAGGCACCCTTACCACTGAGCTTTTTCTGACTCAGCCCTTTTTTGGGGGGTCTTTTAAGACAAGGTCTCCCTGTAGCCCCAGCTGACTTTTAACTCTCTCTGTAGACCAGGCTGGACTTGAACTCACAGAGATCCTTCTGCTTCTGCCTCTAGAGTTTGGGGATTAAGGCATGCGCTACCATACCTGGCCTTCAGGCCCTAATCTTAACAACAAAGTTAGACCTCTAAAAAGCTTTTATTCGTACATGTTGTATTTATTGATATTAACATGTTAGAAATTAAAACAGTTTAAAGAATACAAAATTACTCAGTCATCAAGAGAAATAACTGTAACCTCTGTAAAATTTCATGTCATTAAGGGTGTGGCATTACTATGCCAACATTACAATTACCTCACTAAAATAGCCTTGACTCAAATTTAGTTTTTAAGAGTGGGCCTGAAGGCAGAGGCTGCGGCTGACAGCTCTCCTTAACGTCAGTTTAAGGGGATTATATGCCCTCTTCTGGTAGAGGTAGCTGAGCAAGCTGGTAAGCTCTGTTCTTCCATGGTGTCTGCTTTGGTTCCAGGTTTCTACTCGAGCTCCTGCCGACTTCCCTCAATGATGGAACCTGTAAGCTGAAATAGGGCCTTCCCTCACCCAAGTTGCTTTTGATCAGTTATCACAGTAACAGAAACACTAGTACACTTACCTTAAGGTGGTGTAACAGACTGTAAATTGAGAGTTCACACTACAAAATACTTAGATGAAGTGTGTGCTGCTTTATGAGGGTGATGCCCCACATGCTTCTGTAGAGAGTTCTCTCAAGCAGATTATGGTGGTGTATGCCTTTAATCTTAGCGGAGACTGGCTTTTCTGAGGTCCAGGCCAGGCTGGGGTACATAAATGGTGAGATTTGTTTTAAACAAACAAAAACCTGGGCATGGGAGCACATGCCTTTCATACCGAAAGCACTTGGGAGGAAGAACCAGGTGGATCTCTTGAGTTTGTGGGTAGTCAGGACTAAATAGACTTTTGTCAACAAAAGAAAACAAAAACTCAACTTTGAGTTTTAGGTATGTTGACCATCTTTGCAGTGCCGACGTGTCTACGTAATAAAACGCAGTTCCAGGGTCCATGATGGCCTCAAGTTTCTTGCAGCTAACAGGAAAACCTGTCATTCTGACATTAGTGTTCTAAGACATTTTAAAATATGTTCTTTATATTCAAAAGTGATCATTTAGAATTTAAGCCACAGGTTAAAATGAAGGTGATTGACATAGTTAAAATAGGAACTCAAATGGCATGGCAGTGCACTCCTCCACACCTGCAGTCCAACATTCTAGAGGCGGAAGGAGACTCAAGTTGAAGATTGAGGGCTGAAGAGATATGGCTCAGCAGTTAAGAGCACTGGGGTTCGATTCCCACATGGCAGCTCACAACTGTAACTCCAGTTCCAGGGGATTCCATGCCCTTTTCTGGGCTCTGCAGGTACCAGGAACACACCTGGTCCACATAAAATACATACATGCAGACATAATTTTTTTTAAGTTCAAGGTCATCCTCAGATGTACATCGAGTTTGTTGCCAAACTAGGATATATTAAACCCTATCTCAAAAACAAATGAACAATTCAAAGCAAGGCAGTAACAACACGGGAAAACTCCATGGATGGTGTTAATAGATTAGACAAAGTAGAGGAAAGTTGGGAGATAGGTCAAGGTGAATTACATGGCACAAAGGTGGGAAGAAAACAGAAAGTATAGTGATGGTGTAATGTCTGTAAGGTCATTGTAGGTAAACTGAAGAGATTGACTCAGCACCTAAAGTCAGCTACTTTGGAGGACTGGTGAGAATCTCAGGTGTAAAGAAACCCTGTGAACCTCAAGCACAACTTTAAAAACTAGCAATTCAAAAGCCCCCAAACTGACAGTACAAATAATAAAGGCTGGGAGACAATGGGCTAGAAGGTTGAAAGAAAATAACTGCAACTTTAACTCTGAAATCCTTCACAAAATAAAACACTTCCAGAAAAAGCTGGAAAAATAGGTCAGAAAATTTTCCAGCAAACCCAAATTGTGAAAATAAGTACTTCCATATAGAAAGAGAGATGGCACTGAGAAACAGGGCTTGGCTAAAATTAAATGTGAGTTATCAGTGTAACATGAGTTTGTTGTATTTGTAATTCTGTGATAATCGTGATGCATAAAATTGTCATTATCCTGGAAGAAGGCAACATAAAAAGCATGTACCAGAGTCCAGGGCAACCATTTAAAGAATAAGAATCTTAGGCTCTGGGCATAGCTCAGTAGTAGAGCACATACTTGCCCTAGCAAGGTCCTGAACTCAGTCCCCAGCACCAAAAGATAAAAAGCAAAGCTTGCCTGGGCTAATGAAAAAATAAATCCAGGAAAGTGGATTAAGTTTTTAAAGTCAACAGGGCCGTTGACCGTGCCACAGGTAAAGGGAGTCCCATGCAGTGCAGATCTGTAAATACGAGTCCCATCCCCAGAATCCACAGAGGTGGGGGGAGAGAATGAACACGTCCAAGTTGTTGCACTCACTGAGGCATACATGTGCACATACTAAATAAATTGAAAAAATGAACATAGGGCAAACCAGATAATTAGTATGATGTTATAGCCTAACCTAAGTATATCATTAATATAAAATTGGCTAAATGCTTCTATTATAAAATATTGACAAACTTCTTAATGATTGAAATTGAGAGCTGGCTCAGCCATCAAGAGCACTGACTGCTCTTGCAGAGGACCCAGGTTCAATTCCCCACCCAATATCACCCACAGGGAGACTAACAGCCTTTTGTAACTCCAGTTCAGGGGAGTCCAACGCCCTCTTCTGACCTCAGCAGGCATTGTACAACTCAAGTGCAATATATTCATGCACATAAAAATATTTTTTAAAAATGTGTGATTCCTGTGTGTGATTCATGTGTGTAGGTGTGTGGGAGTCCTTGGAAGACTTCTGGTCCCAGAAGAGGGTGTCAGAACCCCTGGAGCTGGAGTTACAGGTGGTTGTAGGCCACCTGATATGGGTACTGGGTATTGAACTAGGGTCCTCTGCAAGAGCAGCAAGTGCTCCTAACTGCTGAGCCATCTCTCCAGCCCCTGTATTTTATTTTTAAATCCCTCCCTCCCCTCTGTCTCTTCCTCTATGGCTTTGAACTCTTGTTCTTCTGCACCCTCCTGCGTGCTTGGATTATAGGTGCCTACCACCATGCCTGGCAAGTGTCCTCTTGTATGAAGAATAGGTGTATCTTGTTAGGTTTTAACATGAAGTGGTCCTGTTATCTGGTGATAAAATATGTGGTTTCTCCCCATCTCTGCAGTTCCCAAGTTATGGTCAGGTTCCCCGTATTCCTGAGATCTCTGCTACTGTGGGCACTGTTTCCCCATCTACTAATGATGGCCTAAAGAGTTCAAGAGAAGCCCAAAAGACAAAGCCTGCAACAAAATGGCGGGTACAATGGTTTGAAAGAAACCAAAAGCACTCAAAAGTGCCTAAAAGCAAACAGCAAAGCAAAGGTCAAAGTGCTGGTGGAGAACTCACCAAGGATCCAGCTTTCTTAGAATCCCTTGCAAAGTCCAAATATTCATTCTTCTGCTTCACCAAGCAGAGGTAAGAAGCAGCTGATGCCTGCTGATGTTCAGAGAGGAAAATGTCCTTGGAGTAAAGTGACTCCAGCAGCTGCTGGAAACTTGTATCATTCTTCATTGGAAGAATGGTTCAGCTTGCTGTGGGTGGGCAGATACCCCAAAATGTATCTTTTGTCCCTTTGTGGTAGATCTCTATCACAACAAATCAGGTTTAGCCACCTGTACTAAATAAGCCAATGAGAAGAGCCAAATTAATAGAAAAAGGAGATCTATTCAACATGGCTGCACTGGAAAGGGAAGCAGAGATCCAGGGGCTTCCAAAGTCCAGTTTCATGTTAATACATTTTTAACATAAAATTGGCTTTAAAACTCAATACACAATTACTCTGGTGAAAGGAATTGCTTACATAATATAATTCCAAATTTATAGACTCATATTTGAAGCAAACTACAGTCTCTAAGCAACTTTAGAAGAAAAATTATGAGAGCTAAGTCATGTTCAATCATCAATTTATAGACTGGAAGTATGCCTATAAAAAGACAAAACATTTAATAGAGTATGATCATGTTTCACCCTAAAATATATGTGTGGAAAAGTGTTTGGGAATGAGCATTTTTCAGGAGAGAGCAAAGAACAGGTTTGTTATGAAGAGATTGGGTCTGTGCTTTAATCCTGCTTTGTGGGCAGGGAACATGGCTCATCAGGTAAAAGTGCTTGCTGCTAACCCTAACAACCTCTGGGTCCATATGGTAGAAGGAAAAACTTGACTCCCGAAAGATGTTTTCTGACTTTAGAAGAAAAATTATGAGAGCTAAGTCATGTTCAATCATCAATTTATAGATGGAAGTATGCCTATAAAAAGACAAAACAATAGAGTATGATCATGTTTCACCCTAAAATATATACCAGTGTGATCCATCCATGCATTGGGCATATGTACTGCTTTTTAAATTACACTTATTTTGTGTGTGTGTGTGTGTGTGTGTGTGTGTGTGTGTGTGTAATTCAGAGGACAGCTTGCAGGAGTGGATTCTGTCTCCTACCGTGTGGATCCTGGAGATCAAACAGCAAACAGCATCTTTACCCACCACTAAGCCATCTTACAGAGAGCTGCCTGCCTCTGTCCCCGAGTGCGGGGTCCGGCTGTGCACCACCGAGCCTGGCTATATATCTTTTTCACTGGTCACAGAAATCACAAAGTTTGTTGGGATTCAAGCATAAGGGACAATGGTTACTTTTCAGTGGGTCTTTGTGGGAGAAGTGTCAGTGTTTGAGGTCAGCTGTGATCCCAGGTGGAATCCTAGCAAAACAGTATAAATGGAGTGGACTAATCTGTCATTCAGATGAGCTGATAGTGTCTGAAATCGGAGGCAGAGGAGCAATAAGGGACCTCCTGATATACTGGGCAGTCAGGAATATTTAAATTTGTGTGTGTGTGTGTGAGTTTAATTATGGTTGCTTACAGCAACACAGGACAGACTTCTAGTGGCTATTGGTAAGAAGATGTCTCTCCCTTACCCTCAACCATTAACTGCCTTTAGATCTCTAGGGAAGGGAGGGGGCCTCATGAGCCCCTTTACCTTGCTGTCTACGGTGGAACACCCATCCGCCCAGTTTCATGCAGGTCTTGGGCAGATAATCATAGCTGTTCACGAGTGTAGTGGCCATGCCCTGTCCAGACGACAAGACACTCCACTCCTTCCTCCAGCTCTTACATTCTTTCTAATCCTTTTTCTGCAGGGTTCCCTGAGCCTTGGAGGGGCTTACATAAATGTCTTATTTAGGACTGAGCGCTCAGCAGTCAATTATTTCAGCACTACGATCAGTTATGAGTCTCTACACTTCTATTGCCCACTGCAAAAAGCTTTTCAGTCAAAGCTGACAGTAGTACAAATCCATGGGCACAAACAAATATTGTGTCCCGCCAGCGGGTTTCAACGGTGAGCTTGAGACTTTCCCAGTAACCTGGAATGAATGGAGACACACAGAGGGAACATGCAGGACAGTGAAGACAGACACATGAGGATGGATGAACCTGGGCTCTACAGGCAGGCTGCAAGCCACAAGCCGCATGTTTTATTGTTTCAGGGCATACTTATAGTCTTGGGGAATCAGGAATGCAGATACATCCATACAGCAATATGGTAATTAACAGAGAGGCACTATCTCTAACCTTCAAAGCCCACCAGGAAGTTGTATGCCTTTTAGGAAGATGGCACTAAAAGGGGAGGCAGGGTCTTTGAACCAGGGAAGTGCTAAACCCGTGGCGCCTGCTTGTAACTCAGCTCAGGTGAGATAGCCATTTGGTCAGACCCAAGGACATCCCTGTGGAGCTTAGTTACAAGGATCAAAGGCTGAGTTTGTCAACATTACCTACAGGTGGTCTCAGGGGGTGAAATCTCTCTAAGGCTGATTTCCTCTGAAATGAACTCAAACTACAAGCTGGCTGTTTTCTTTCACTCATGGCATACAGCAATATTGGAAGGCAGTTTGATGGACACATGTCAGTTTAGCAAAGCAACTGTAACAGCTTCCCTGCTGAGGTCTATGATCTCATCAGTTTTGGGTTTCTGACTAGGTTTACAGGGCCAGTAAAAAAATTAATGTGTATGTGTGTGTGTGTGCGTGCATGTGTGTGTGACTGTGTGCGGGTGCGTGCAAACTTGAGTGCACAAGCACAGGTATCTGCCATGGTGCACCTGTAGAGGGGAAAGAATAATTCGGGGTGGGGTATCTCTCCTTCCACCGTGTGGGACCTGGGGTTTAGCTCAGATTGTCAGACCTGGTTGTCAGTGTCTCTACCCACTGAGCAATCTTGTCAGCCCCAGTACCACCTTTTTTTTCAAACTTTTTAAACGATTTATTGAAATGCAGAAAGAATCTAGACTAACTTTTTGTGGGAGAGGTGTTCTTTAGGATTTTGCTGTGTAGCACTGGCTGGCCTGGAATTCACTGTGTGGACCAGGCTGGCCTTGAACTTGCAATGATCCTTCTGTCTCTGCCTGCTATGCTGGGTGGGATTCCAGGAATACACCAGGACATCCAAGTGGAGTAACTTTTAAAGACCCATAGAGCAAACACCTCTGAATGTCTTAGCTTTCATATTCAGCCCCTTGCAGGTGTGGGGTCATCTTGGTCTTTTATTGTTATTATTTTTGGTTTATTTATTTTTATTTTATATTGTATGTAAGTGTACCCGTGTCGTGCAATGCTCAAGAAAGACAGAAGAGGGCATCAGATCCCCTGGAACTGGAGTTACAAATGGCTGTTAGACATCATGTGGGTGCTAGGATTGAACCTGGGTCTTTTGCAAGAGCAACCAGCGTTTTTAACTGCTTTAGCCATCTCTCTGGTCCCCATCCTGGTCTTTATAAAGGTTCTTGGTTAGCCTTTTTTCTTTTTCTTTTGAGACAGGATCTCTCTATGCAGCACTTCCTGGTCAGGAATTTATGTAGACCAGGCTGGCCTTGAACTTATAGCGATCTGCCTGTTTCTGCCTCCTAAGTACTGGGATTAAAGGCATGTGCCACTATACCCAGCTTGGTTAGCTTTTGCTGTACAGTTTTTTTAAGAAAATAAATTTGCAGGGGGTGGGCAGTAGTGAGATGGCTCATGATTAAGAACACCATCTGCTTTTATAGAGGACCTAGGTTTGATTCCCAGCACCCACATGGCAGCTAATAACTGTACATAACTCCAGTTCCAGGGGATCCAACGCCCTTTTCTGACTTACATGGGCATTGTACAACATGGGTGCACTTACATACATGTAAGCAATACACTCATACACATAAAAAAATAAAATATTTTTAAAAGAATGCATTTAAATAGCTTTTTAACAATTATTTTAAAAATTTATTTATGTATTTATTTTTGGTCCTATTGAGACAGGATCTCCTTGTAGCCCCAGCTGGCCTGGAACTTGAGACCAGTTTGGCCTTTATCTCACAGATATCTGCCTGCCTCTGCCTCCTGAATGCTGGGATTAAAGGCATGTACCACCATGCCTGGCTATTTTTACTTATTTCTTTGTTGTTTTGAGTTTGAGTGTTTTGCCTGCTTGTATTGAGTTCGAGTGTTTTGCCTGCTTGTATGTAAATGCATCCGTGTCATAAAATGCCTGTGGAGGCCAGAAAGTGTTGGATCCCCTGGATCTGGAGTTAGGATGGCTCTTAGCTGCCATGTGGGTGCTGGGAACAGAACCTGGGTCTTCTGCAAGAGTAGCTGGTGCTCTTAACCAATCATCCCTCCAACCCCTGAATATCTATTCTTATTCTTTTTATTTATGTGTTTGGGTTATTGAATGCCAAGTGTGTATATGTCAGGTATGTGTAGATGCCTGAAAAATCCAGAAGAGTGTATCAGATACCCTGGTGTTGGAGTTATAAGCAGAACCTCTAGATGCAGGTGCTTGGGAACTGAACTCAGGTCCTCTACAATACCAGCAAGAACTCTTTAAAAAAATTATTTGTGTGTGTGTATAAGTGAATTGCCTGCATGTATGTAAACATACGCATGTCCTGCAGTGCCTACAGAGGTCAGAAGAGGGTTATCAGATCCCCTGGAACTGGAGTTATGGGTAGTTGTTAGATGCCATGTGGGTGCTGGGAATTGAACCTGGGTTCTCTGCAAGAGCAGCCAATGTTCCTAACTGCTAAGCCATCTCTCCAGCCCTGGCAAGCACTCAGAACTGTGGAACCATTTCTCCACCGTCTGTTTTCCTGAAAAATTTGACCTGTTGTATGGTTTCATTACATCTAGTAACACACATCATGGCTATTGAAGCCTGCAGCAGTCTAGGCATTGGCTACAGAAACACGGAGACAGGTATGCTGAGATACCTTGCTCATTCTCCCGCTCTGGGGTGTAGCTGTCAAATGTTTGCAGGGGACAGAATTTAGGGCCCTGCCATGACTGAAGGGGGAAGAGGTTAGTATTTCACCATTAATACAGAACCATCGGCTTTCTTAGAGGCCCTTTATCAGGTTGATGGCCTTTCCCTCTGCTCTTACAGAGAACCCAGGTTCAATTCCCAGCACCCACATGGCAGCTAACAACTACCCATAACTCCAGTTCCTGGGGATCTGACACCCTCTTCTGACCTCTGTAGGCACTGCAGGACATGCGTATGTTTACATACATGCAGGCAATTCACTTATACACATAAAAAAAATAATTTTTTAAAGAGTGCTTGCTGGTCTTGTAGAGGACCTAAGTTCAGTTCCCAGCACCTATGTCCAGAGGTTCTGCCTCATGCTCCTTCATTAGTTGTTTAAATGTTACTGTATGTATGATGCTGAGGATTGAATGCCATGTGCATGTGACACACATACTCTCTACTGACTGAACTATATCCTCAGCCCAAGTGTTAGACCTTTTAAAAAATCACATTATTAATTAATTAAGGGGTATTGGTGTGTGGGCAACGTGCCGCCCAGGGCATGTGGAGGTCAGAGGACAACTTCCAAGAGGCAATTTTCTCCTTCCACCATATGGGTTCCAGGGTAGTCCGGTTTGGTGGCGAGCACTTTTCCCTCCGAGCCATCTTGCCGCCTCCACCCCTTTGTGGTATTGGGGATTGAACTCAAGGCCTCATGTGTGCTACAAGTGTAGCATGAAGCTATATCCCCAGGCCTCAAGTACTGGATTTTTTTCAGGTGCTTTCTTTGCATTCATTGAGATAATCATGCAGTTTGATGTTATCCTATTACATCTGGTATATTATATTGATTGATTTTCATATGTTGAGCCAAACTTTTATTCCTGAAATAAACCACATTTGGTTATGATCTATAATCCTTTTCATATATTACTAAATTTGGCTTGCTGGTATTTTATTGAGTCTTTTCATATCTCTGTTTAAAGAGGTACTGGTCTAATTTTCTGTGGTGTCTTGGTTGTTTTTAGCTTTTGGACTTTAACACTGACTTGCATCTCTAGTCCTTTGTGTTATGTACACACATGTGCATGGATGAAGAGGCCAGCAGAGTACATTGGATGTTTTCTTCTATCTCTACCTTATTCTTAATTAAAAACATTTTTTTTTTTTTTTGTCTTTTTGATACAGGGTCTCCCTGTACCGCCAGTTGGCCTAGAACTTGATATGTAGACCAGGCTGCCCTTGAACTCAGAGATCTGCCTGCCTCTGCCTCTGGAGAGCTGGAATTAAAGATGTGGACCACCATGTCTGCCTTCTACCTTATTTTTTTAAAGTTCTTTGTTACTATTTTTATGTGTACGAGTGTATTGCCTGCAGGTGTGTAAATGCACCTGTATCATGCAGTGCAACCCAGAAGAAAGTGTTGCATTCTCTGGAACTGTAATAAACTGTCAGCAGCCATATGGATGCTGGGAATTGAACCTGGGTCCTCGGCAAAAGCAGCCAGTGCTTTTAGCCACCGAGCCATTTCTCCAGTAGGCCTGCCCCCATGATTTTTTGGGTTGACTTATACTTATGTCTTATATTACTAGAATTTTCTTTCTTCCTTTCTTTTTGAGGCAAGGTCTTCCTATAGTCACAGCTGGCTTGGAGCTCGCTATGTAGACCAGGCTGGCTCAATCTCACAGAGATCTGTCTGCCTCTGCCTCCCTTATTGCTGAAATTAGAGGTTCATGCCACCACACCTGGCTTTATGGCAGTAGAATTTTGTAATAGATGAAACTATACTTGCATTTGCTAAGTTCTGCTATGAACATTTTTTCCCCCTCAAATATTCTGAAGCCTTTAGCTCTCAGGAGGCCCAACTAACATGAGAAAGTTTATCATTAAGAAAATCTGTGACCTGTGGGGAAAGAGCAAAGCCACAACTGTGGCTTTGTGGAAGGTGAGGGACCATGTGGAGAATGTATGAGCATAAGACATGTCCCCAAGAAGGGCTTGGTGAGGAAGCCATGGGGTGCTCCAGGCTGAAGCTGGGATTTATGGAGGCCAAATGGAGACACACTGGCTTTTGGGACTGCCCTGGCTCTGCCAGATCCTCATCCATCTCCTCTACCCTCTCTCCTGAGGTTGGGAACGTTAGAATCTCCAAACTTGCTTTTCTTTCCAAGATCTCCAACTGGCAGGCATTACCACCAGCACCGACCCATGCCACCTTCCCAGCTAGAGACAGAGCATACCCTTGCCACCGCCTCCCACCTGGGAGATGGAATCTCAGTCTGAGGCCCAGCCCCAGCCCCGGGAGGTACTCAAACATGTTTATTGAATAGATAAAACTGGAGCTCGCTCTCCATGAGGAAACCCCTCTGGAAAGAGAGAAGATTCCGGATCCATGTGAGTCTGAGTCAGTTAAAAACTACATTTAAGGCACGTGGCTGGCTGGTGATGGCTGCCACACAGGTGGGCTTGTTGCTGGTAGAACGCTCCTTCCTCGTCTTTAGGTTTCTAGACTCTGCGGCAATCAGGCTGGAAAGTGAGAGGGCCTTTGGGTGGATTTCCCCAGTCTCCTCCAGGGCAGGACTTCCACAGTGGGGCAGGTTCCTCACTTCCTCTGCCAACCAGTTGCTTCTGCAGTGTGGCTCACACCTGAGGGATGGGGTAGGAGGCACAGGCTGCCAGGCCACACATGTTCTTCCCGCGCTCGATGAGGAAGTACCTGGGCAGAGAGAAGGGATTAGGGCCTGGTCGGTGGCATCTGCACCATCGTGCTTTCTAGAATGTTTCGCTGCTCACCGAGACATAACTCCAGGGATTAGGCCTTCTGAATTTATTGACAGAACAGGAGCGGCAGGCTTATTTCACAGCAGGGAGTGAATGACCTTACTCTGTAACTAACTCATTTCTCTCTCCTACTTGGCTGGAACTCACTTTACTCTCCCGTTTCCTGTTTCTCCCCAGAGTTGACTGGGACTCCCTTGGTGCCCCTGGCAAGGTCTTCAGTGTCTTGTGAGCTCCACCACTATTCTAGCTTTTGATTTTTTTTCCTCAAAAGAGGGGCTTCCCACCCTCGCTGTTCCATTTCTAGATCCTCCCAGAGGTTGGCTTTGTCCTCGCAAGGTGCTGGGTGAATTTGGCTGTTTCCCACCTGCAGCCACAGACCCTGCTGAGGCAAATGCTCTGTTTTCTGCAGACTTGCTAGGACCTGGGTCCTATCGAGGGCTGCTTCTGAGGGCAGCATCCCTGGCTGGTCTGGTGCTCAGCTCCTTCTTGGAAGCTGTAACTCTGAGGTGGGGATATCCTGGGCCCACTAGACCCTGAGCCGCATGCATCCCTAGCAGTGTGACCTGGAGGCCACTTACCCTTTCTGTCCCCACTGGGTGCCCCAGGAGTTTTTCACGATCCAGTAGGGTACCCCATCCTTTTCTCCATAGCCGACAGCCAAGACTGCATGGTTGACCTTATCTGGAGTTTTATGACAGGAAGTGCTGGAAATGAAGCAAGAAATGGCTGATTTTGGGAAGGACGAAGACTGTCAAACAGGGGCTCTCCCGGTGCCTGAGCACCCTGCTTTCTCAGGGGAGGGTGGTGTGCCAGGTGGTGAATCAGCTACCGCTCAACTGGAGTGGGAGAGAACAGGCCCCTCAGCTCTCGGTCTGCGGACTCTGAGTGTCTGTGGTGCTGGCCGTGCCTTACAGTGACACTTCTGACTGCTAACGAGAGCAGCCGTCCGCCTCACCCCTGCAGCACCATTCACCTCAACAGTGCTGAGCTGGAATTCAAGTCAGCTCTGCTGCCACAAGCTTCTCTTGTATTTATGGCAAAGATGTGGGCTCTTCATTTAGGAGAGTGAACTGGTTTCCAGGAGCAAGTTCTGGGCTTCAAGAGGACAGAGTGGTGACTCGTGAATTCTGCTGATGCGGAACTGTTAACAGCATGTGTCGGGGCTCGTGCAAGATGCGGAGCTACAAACAGGCCTCACTCTGCTCTCGTCTTTGCCTGTTTGGCAGGGGCCGTTGGGCAAAGAGGCTGCTTCTATGCGGTGAACAAGGGGAGGAGGAGGTTGGGAGTCCTAAGGAGCGGGATTCACCCCAGTGGGCTGGGAGGCGAAGGTTTCCTTGGGAGGCTGAGGCCTTCTGTGCCTGGGACGGAGGCAGCAGAGTGGATGGGAAGCGGCGGAAGGGAGGTTTGAGGGCAGAATCACCACAGCCAGGTGAGACCTGGTACCAGGGAGGGCACTGAGCATTGGAAAGTTGTCACGGGGTTGGCAAGATGCCTCAGTTAGTAAAGGTGTTTGCCAAGCAAGCCCAAGGACCTAAACTCCAATCCCTGGCACCCACGTAAGAAACCAGGCACAGCCGTGTGTGTTGTGATCCCAGTGCCGGAGAGGCAGAGACAGGCGCATCTCTGGAGCTCATCTGCCGGCCAGACTAGCTGAATCAGTGAGCTCCAGGTCCTTCAGAGGCCTTGTCTCACAGCTGGGCATGGTGGCACATGTCTTTAATCTCAGCACTCAGGAAGAAGAGGATTTCTGTGAGAGCAAAGCTAGCCTGGTCTCCACAGCAAGTTCCAGGTCAGCGGGGTTACAGGGAGACCTTGTCTCACAAAGACCAAAAATGAGATGGCTCAGTGGTTAGGAGCACTGGCTGCTCTTGCAGAGGACCAGGGTTCAATTCCCAGCACCCACACGTCAGTTAACAACTGTCTGTAACTCCAGTTCCAGGGGATCCAAAGTCCTCTTCTGATCTCTGTGAGCATCGAATGACACAGGTGCACTTACATACCTGCAGGCAAAACATTCGTGGGCATTTATAAAATAAAATAAAAAATAAAAAACAGAATTTAAAAAGATTCAACCAATCAAACAAACAAGGTGGAGCGCTTGAGGAATACATCCTAGGCTGACCTCTTGTCTCTATACACATGCATACACATGTGCACATGCCCATATGAACACGCACACACACACACACATACACACACACAGTCGCCAGTCCAGAAAGCACTTCAGGAGGACTCTGGTTCCAGGTAGAGGAAGGGCTAGTGTGCTCTGTGTGCTGTGTGTGTGTGTGTGTGTGTGTGTGTGAGAGAGAGAGAGAGAGAGAGAGAGAGAGAGAGAGAGAGAGAGAGAGAGAGAGAGACAAGCTGATGAGGACGTAGCTAAAGAAGAAGGGATGGTGGAAGTAGGGTGGGGTGGGGCGTGGGCAGCATTCAGAGGTATGGCCAGGGGAGGAAGGCTTCTCAGCAGCGGCAGGGATATGACTCTGTCAACAGGCACAAGGACAGAGAAGGAGCAGAGGAGCCACGCAGGCCTGGGCTGCCCATGGCCGTCCAGGCTGGGTTGGCAGGGGCCCCTGGGGCTATGACTTGGTAGAAACCCGGTGGGCTATGAACATTCTCAGCTAACAGCTGGCTATCGATTTACAGCTGGATCTGAGAACTGCATAGAGGGCTGAGGGCAAAGCCCCGATGCACACAGACCTTCTAGGGGTGGATGGAGAACAAAGAGCTCATGAAGGAGCCTGGAGAGCCGGAAGTGGCTGCTGGGACTCCCGGCCTTCACTCCTGTCACCAAACAGGCAGGCTAAGAGTTGTAGGCTTGAGGAACCCTGTATTAGACCTGTGAAGGGGCTGTGGTAACGTTAGCTAGTGTGTGTGAGGCCTTGAGTGCTAAGGAGTTTGGTTTTCCTGAAGAGCCCTGTCCTGAACCCTCCAGCACGGGATTCTGGTGTTTGAGAACAGCTACTTTTCCTTGCCGGTTTCCCACTTTGTCAGGAGCCATTTGCCTGCCTTGAACTATGCCCTAGTCTAGGGTTAGGCAGAGGTCAGTCTTGTTGTGCACAGAAGTGCTGTGGGAGCAGGATGTTTTGCTATACAAATAATTTACACCTGAGGGGACGTTTATCTTAAGCCCAAGGCTGATGACCCCTGAAGACCCTTGGAAGATGTGATTGGCTTAAGTTATTTTGCCTGTGTTTTGTTTTTGTGTTGAACTTTTGGTTTGTTCCTCATTTCACAGAGTATAAATAGGTGTTACTTAATAAAGTCGAGCTGCTTCGGTATTGACTGACAGCCCCCCAATCTATCCTCCCCGCCCCCTTCTCTCTCTCTCTCTCTCTCTCTCTCATCTATCTACACTTCTCCATCCTCACTCCCCGATTCAGATTCGGTTTCTGCCGGTGGCTCTGGCACCACTTTCAATTATTTATTTACTTTAAAAAATATAATTTATTTATAATTTCATTTATGTATATGAATGTATTGCTTGCATGTATGTACATGAACCTGTGTCATGTAATGCCTGTGGAGGTCGGAAGAGGGCATTGGATTCTCCTGGAACCGGAGTCACAGAAGGTTGTTAGATGCCATGTGGGTGCTAGAAATTGAACCTGGGTCCTCCACAAGAGCAGCTAGTGCTCTTAACTGCTGAGCCATCTCTCCAGCCCCATCAATTATTAGTTTATTTTTCAGACAGGGTCTTCTGGAACTCAGGCTGGCCTTGAACTCACTACATGGTTCAAGATGACCTTGACTTTCTGATTTGTCTGCCTTTACCTCCTAAGTGCTTGGATCCCAGGCATGTGCCATCATGCCCCATTTGTGTGGTGCTGGGTATTGAACCCAGGGCTGTGTGCACACCAGGCCTGCAATCTACCAAATGAGCTACATCCCCAACTCCATCTTCAAATATGTGAATCTATACTGAGGGTCTCTCTATAGCCCTATGCCCCCAGGTGTCCTGGAACTCCCTATGTAGACCAGGCTGGCCTCAATCTCACAGACATCCACCTGCTTCTGTCTCCAAGCACTTAGATCCAAGGCATGTGCCACCATACCCAGCACTTAAACCAGTTTTTGAACCTTAGTTTTCTTCAGTGGACTCTGTCTTTCTGTAGAGAACACTGAGCTCGAGGCTCAGATTTTGTGTTTGTCCCTAACCTTGCTACCGAGGCTGAGCCTGTGGCATCCTCTGTAACCTTTCTTTTCTCTGGGACAGAGACTTCAGTCCCTGACACTGTATGAAGACTAACTGAGGGAACACATGCTAAGTGTCATGAAATGACCTAACCAGTAGTCTAGACTAAGCCCAAAACCCATGTGTTGGGTGAAGGAGATCCATCTGGTCCTGCCCACTCACCCTCCTGACTCCTGGGACCCTGGCTCACCTGGAGTAGACACCACTTTTATACATCATAAAGTCTTCAGTCACTTCAAAGGCAAAACTCACAGGGTTGTAGAGGGCCACAGCTTCCACCATCGCCTCCTCATCGTTCTGGGGACAGACAGAAGGGTTGAGAGACATGCTCAGCCTCTGCCACCACCCCAGCATGCTTACAGCCTTTTGCTTTAAGGTCAGAGCTGTGCAGGTGGCCTGAGGACAGACCGCAGGGCAGCAGGGCGCTCCACCTTCTTGGGCTGACTGCCAGTATCTCTGCCATTGACTTTTGTGTTTTTGAGACAGGGTCACATATAGTCCAGGCTGGCCTTGAACTTGCTACGTAGCTGAGGATGATCTTGAATTCCTGATATTCCTGCCTCTTATTCCCAAGTGCTGGGATTATAAACCCGTGCTACCATGCGTTTTAGTTAGTTTTTAATTATTTTTATTTTATGTGTATGAGTGTACTGCCTACATGTATGTAAGTGCACCTGTGTCATATAATGCGCACGGAGTCCAGAAGAGGGTGTTGAATGCTCTGGAACTGGAGTTAAGGACAGTTGATAGCCTCCATGTGGGTGCTGAGAACTGAACCTGGATCTTCTCCGAGAGTAGCCTGTGCTCCTCCTCCTTTTTTATTGCTGGGGATGGAACCTAGAATCTTGAGCAGGTTAGGCAAGTGTTCTACCTCCAAATGTGTGTGGCCTTGTCTAGCTTTTGTTGTGTTCTGCTGGGGATCAAACCCAAGGATCAAACTCTGAACATACAACCTAGGCAAGTGCTCTGTGACTGAGTTACACCTCAAGCCCATTTGGGTTTTTCATTTGGCTACAGTTCTTCCTCCTATACCAAACTCTCCTCTGTGGCCTCTGCCTTAGTTTTTGCTTTTTGAGTGTCTGGCCATCTCTCACTTGCCTCCCCTCACATCCTCACAGAGGGTATAGAGTGGACTCATTCAGTCACAACTGACTGTAGAGGTTGGAACTATGAAGGGTGTAACACCCTTGTTTCTGCCCCCAGGACTCCATACCCACGAAGACAGCCTAGGCAACTTCACTGGTAGAAGTCAGGGCTTATCAGTCCAGGAAGAAGTAAAACCCAGACAAGGAGTGGAAGCCAGAAGACCAGTCAAGGCTATGGGCCTTTTGAGTGCGACCTTCCAGTGTGGCAGGGAAGGCAAGCAAAGGGAGTCATGGTGGCTTCTTGGAGGCCAAGTGGGAGCATAGGTCAGAAGCACCTGGGAGCTCTCCAAAGCCTCTCTCAAGGCTGGGCTGCACCTCATCATCTCCATCTGCACTGGCCAGGTGGGCCAGCGTAAGGTGTTATAAAGTGCTTCAAGTGGGAAGAAAAGTCCATCAGAGGACTACTGGGAGTTGAAATGAGGCTGGAGGTCCTGTGAGCTGAGGCCAGGGCCCAGATAGGGGATACATTGCTTGGTCCTCTGTCCCTCAGTCAAGTGGTTTCTTCCCAGTACTACTAGAGGTCTTGGGAGTCCAGGAGGTCAGAGAGGCCTACTGACAAGATGGCCAGACCTGCAGGCTGGCACCATTTCTGCAGCTGTCTGTTGCCCTGCCTGAGAGTTCTGGCCTGCTTTTCAGGGTGCTGCAGGTGTCTCCAACAAGACTCTCCTGTGGGGGAATCAGAAAAGGTCACTTCCACCTTCCTCACTGGTTTCTTGGTGGAACAATAACCTAGAGGGTCAGCCTTGGCCCATGTGTTGATAATAGGTTCTTTTCAGAAGATGGCAATCTCTCTATTACAGGTGTGGGCTGTGTTGCTGAGGCGGTGGATCTCGGCTCTGCAATAGCAGTTCTCAGTTCAAATGCAGCTCCCACCTCCTAGCTTCCAGGCACATTATTCAACTCCTCTGAGCCTCAGTTTTGTCATCTAGCAGATGAAGGCAATAACCACATTCATGTCCTAGGTTATTCTGAAATAATGACTGTCAAGTGGTTGTACGGTACCTCTAATCACTCTATAAATCCAAACTGTTATTACCTTGGAGAGTCTGGCATGGGCTTCAATTAAATGGTAATTGCTGTCACTACATGTTTGTGACCTGCATATGTTTGCAGGCACACACACCCTCACCTAAACATCACACCTGCACACACCATGGAGGTTTCTACTTCCTTCACCACCCTCCGGGGGACTGAACCCTTGCCTACAAGACTGTGGGGGTGGTTACTCTTATTCACATGCTTGCTTGGAAAAGCAGGTGTGACTGTGTGCTGTGGAATGCTGTCCTTGGAGAATAACAGCCATTACCATCTTAATCAGAGCAGCTGTGATTACCCATAAATGACCTTAACAAGATTTGACTTGTTGCCAGCTGGAGAGATGGCTCCGCAGTTAAGAGCACTAGTTGCTCTTGCAGAGCACCTGGGTTCAGTTCCCAGCATCCACAAGTCAGCTTACAACCATCTGTACCTCTAGTTCCAGAGGATATGATGCCCTCTTCTGGCTTCCACAGACATACATGCAGGCAAAACACTCATACACATAAAACAAATAATTAAAAAAAGTTGAAGTGACTGGCCAGGTGTGGTGGCTCATACCTTTAATTCTAGCACTTTGGAGGCAGAGGCAGGTGGATCTCTGTAAGACTCAGACCCTGTCTCAAAAAAAAAAAATGATTTGACTTGTTGCTGTTCCTTTACGGGAGGGTATAGGGAAGGTTTATCAGGCCCTCCCCTGAGATTGGGTCATTTCCTCCTTCCTGAGCCCTTGTCCCAGCTGGGTGAGATCCTGTCCCAGGCTCATGTGGTCTCTGAAGTACTAGTCTATATGGGGGTGGGATGTCAACTGACTATGCGGCTATGGCGAAGTTTTCATTCATGCTGTGGTGGGCGGGGGCTTTGTGGTGACAGCTGTTTTGAGGCTACTCTTGTTCCTGTAAGTAAGACCAATAAGCTCATGGCTCACCAAACTAGACTTGGGTGTGATTACTTTGCTCTGTCATTGGTTGGTGCCCTATCTGGAGTGAGCAGACATCTGTTAACGTCTCACCAGGAATATTTGATGCAACCTTGCTTTCCATTCACTCAGGGGAGGTGTGGGGGTATAATCATATCACTGTCATAATATCATAATATCACTGTCCCTCAGCCAGGGCACTGGAGTGACACACACTGTGCGCTCCTGCAGATTAAGGTTGTTTGGTGCTACAGCAAAGCCTAGCACATCATGTCCTCCCTCTTCACATGCTGACCTGCACCTGCTCACATTCTCTAGTGTGTGGGGGGATTAGCATTTGCATTTTAGATGAGAAAACAGAACCACAAAGCTTCATGTAGACTCGGAATTGAGAACCACAGTCTTCCCTGCTAGTCCAATTCCCTTGCCATCTTTTCCACTCAAGCCTTCTTGGAGCTCAGGGCTCTGCAGTAACCCAGACTCTTCCTTCAGCGATGTGTTGCGAGAAGGGGCTGCCCTCCTTAGCCCGACGGCAGCTCCACTTCAAAACACAGTCCCTAGCCAGAGAAGGACCCAGTACTCACAAGTGTGATGTTAGCTACGTCCTTGACAAATGCGATGGCCTTTTGGGGCTTGAACTTGCAGTGACCGTCCTGTTCAGGGTAACAAAGGGCAAGAATACAAGTTAGGGATGCTCAGTTCAAGGATGAGGCCTTGCCTCCCCATTGCAGGTTGACCACATTTTCAGGGATGCATGCACTTAAGGCCTTGATTCAAGGGCACTTAAGAGAGGTTTAGAGGCATCCTTATCCTCAAAAAGTTCAGAGCCCAGGTGCAGGAGACAGTTCTGTATTGCCTGTGACACTCAAAGTGCTTGGTTGGAACTCAGGGAAGGAACTGAGTCAGCTCAAGGAAACAGAAATGGACAAACGAAAGCCAAGTATGTAGCAGGGCTGGAGGGCCAGTCAATCCAGGGAGCAGTGCTGATGGGAGGCAGGCTCAGGGCATGGTCATAGGCAAGACTGGAGGGAGAGTAGGACCTGGTATCTAAGAGCCAGGAATAATTGGCTACTAGAGAGGTTAGACTGGCCTGGTGAAAGGGAGGCGGGTCCCAGGAGCCTCCAGAGCACCCTGACTAAGGCATGTGGGTAAAGTTGGTCAGAGAGGCCTAGGTGAGGCTGGCTCACTGTGTTCTGATGGGAGGGAGTCCTTGCTCTGAGTGGCTTGGCAACATGGAGTGGACCAATAGAGCCAGCAAGGAACAGGACAGGCTGGGTTGAGATGAGAAAGTCTTGGAGAGGGGGATACTCAGAAAGAGATGGTGCTGTGGGGCGACAAGAGGCCCTTGCTGAGGGCACAGGGCTAAGTAGGAAAGGCCAGTGAAGAGTACAAATGCTGAATGGAAACAGGAGGAGAGCAGGGCAACCCCAGTGAAGCCACAGCCGCCCAGAATTACCATGGCCCTGTAAGGGTAGGTGTCTTCTCCCATGATGCCCTTGTTGTATAGGATGTACTCAAAGGCCTGGCTTGGGAGACCTCTGCAAGAAACACACATATAATCACACAGAATCCACCTGGACCTGGCACTACAGACAGGAGTGGGGCTTCAGTGCCAGAGGCTGGAGTCAGGCTGGTGTCCCTGCCTGGCTCACGGGGGTCTTGGTGGGGCACATTCCAGTGGTAAAGGTTTCGGAGAGGCCAGCAATGTATCTCTGGTCTCCAGATAAAGTTCAGCAAACTCAGCCACTGGAATCTGAGGGTGAGTCCCATGTGCCCCTCTGGGACAGGAGACCCTTGGAAGTCAAGCCCGTATCAGGAAGAGTGGGCAGCTCCTTAGGATACTGAAGGAATCACTGTTGCCACACTGCCATGCACACAGGCCACTCTATGGACAGGTGTTCAACAGACACCCTGCTGGCTCCTCATGTCAGCCTCAGGTGGCAGATGCTATTTCCTGAGGCTGGGAGGTAGGACACCATGCCCAGGTCACAGATCTGAATTCAGGCTTTTGTTTTAAAGGTGGATCTTTCCCTGGCTCTTCCTACTTCATCCCAAAACAGAAACTCTCCCAGCAGTCCCCACCCAGTCATGTCTTTGTTCTGCCCTCAGGCTTGTGTCATGTTTGTGCATGTCTTTTTAGGTCCTGCTGAACATCAGCTCTGGGGGTTCTGCCAGATCATCTGTGTCTAGATCCACAGGGGGATCTGGTGGGATCTGGCACTTGAATGAAAAATATAAGTGCTGTCCTCAACCAAAGCAAAAGGACCTTGAGAAATGGTGGAACTCTGGAATGCCCTGGCATTAGCCTCTTGCTTTGGGTGGTGTGCAGTTGCTCAGAGGAAAGAGACGAAAAGTGGGGGAGACTGAGCACACTGGAGCCCGGAGGCTCTGGTGGCTGGTGAGGCCCTGCAGAGCTCAGTGGCATCTTGGGAAGAAATTGGATTTAGGAAGTCAATAGGCCTGGTCTTGGATTCTAGCTCCACATGTTCTTGCTGTGAGGCCTGGGCCAGGGCACTGACTTTCTCCTCAACAGACATGCCTTTGTTTCCACCCAGGAGGTGGATGGTTTATGTTTATGGCAAATGCTAAATCTGACAGTAGCGACTGGGGGATAAGAAGGGGTTCTGGGCTCTCCCACTCTACTAGGGAACATACCCTTGGCAGCCATGATTATTGAAATTCTGGGCACAGTCCACCAGTTGCTGCTCGGCCTAGAGGAAGGAACACAAACCCAGTGAGGAGACAGCTGAGAGGCCACGGAGGTGCTGGTATGAGGGATGATATGCTTATCCGTATCTGTGGTTTGATTTGACACTGTGTGGAGATGACCAGATTATAAGTTCTCTGGGAGCAGAATGCCAGCCCTGCAGTTGGCACTTGTTGGGAGGGGCTCAAGAATGACTTGGCTGCTAAGAAGGAGAGGGTGTGAATAGGTCCTTATACTGAGCATTTGCTCTGCAGATCCATGTACCCAGTATGTGGATCATGGGTCTTGTGGTAATGCTTGAGAGAGGGTTGGGCCTACCCAAAACCTTGCACACCACCCCTCAACCTAGGCTCCCAAGGCCATACTGACCTGGCTCTACTCTCCCTTCCCTAAAATTCCTTCACAGGTGTCCCCCTCCCGCCTCATCTTGGGAGGTTACAGGTAGATACATAGGCCCTGGATCTTTTCCATGAAGACAACCTAGGCAGCACAAGAAGGAGCATAGCTCCTGGTGGGGTTGGGTGTTTCCCAGCCACAGGACAGACTAACATTCAAACCCACCCAGGAAGGAGTTGTTGGGCCATTTCCTTGGCCCCAATCTTTCTGGGGAAAAGGATCTGTTGAGATTCCCAGTCTGAATGGCTTCAAGGCTGAGACACTGAAACAGCACTGTAGGCTAAGGCCCTGAGGGAGCCTCAAGGTCCAGGGCAAGGGTGAGGGGTATTTTGGAGGAGATGATCCACAGTTGACTTCTTACCAAAGACAGCATCTTCCCACTGGCGATGGCCACAGCAGACTCCAGGGCCCCCGTGGTGGAGAAAGTCCAGCAGCTTCCACAGGCCCCCTAGAGAGGGCACACACCAGCCAGAGGGAATGAGTGACTAGATCATCATGACACAGCCTCACTCACCAGTGTGGGGTCCCTTTACTGGCCCTATTACCACATCTGTTCATGCTGAGCTGCACATGTACCAGGAGGCTGGTAACTGCCTCCCATGTTATAGATGCAGCAACTGCAGCTCAAAAACAGCAGTTCAGACTAGAGCTGATGCATTACCAATATGGACTTCTGGCCTGGAACTCACTATGTAGACTAGGCTTGCCTCAAACTCAGAGATCCACCTACTTCTGCCTTCTGAATGCTGAGATTAATGGCATGTGCCACCATGCTCAGCTAATATGGGCCTCTTCTTGAGCAATTCCTCACTCAGCAAGAGCCAGGAGGCCTCCAGAGTCCATTCTACAGTCTTCTGGCGTTCCTGCCTTGAGTCTTTTGCTGGCTCCAATGGAAGGAGTTACTAAAGTTCTCTTTCTAGAACCTTCTCACTTTTTTTTTTATCACCAGTCCCAATGTCCTAATGACACCCAATGCCCTAAATGTTAAACTAACAGCTTCTTGAGCCCTGAGTTCAACCTGAGCCATCATCTGGGTATAGCAAACTGATGCATTTGATACCTCACACTTAGGGATCCTGCACTTTCCTACATCCCACCATCTGTTACTAGTTATTATTAACGCTGCTGCCAGGCTCCCGATTCACCACACCTCCAAAATAACATGAGAGTTAGGTGCTAGACTCTGTCAGTTCAGTTCCTAGCTCTTTCATGCACTAGCTGTAGGGCCTGGGCAGTGATGTCCCCTGGGAACCTGCTTCTTTGTTGTAGAAGGGGAAGGTTAGATAAGGCCATGCCAACAAGCAGCCACACAGTGGGCTCTTTGTGACTGTTGCTGTTCTGAGTTTCTCAGACTCATCTTTGTCTCCTTTTCTCTCCCCACTGACTTTGTCTTTCATATTCTATTTCTGGAATGTCTCTTTAAACACACTCCTCCATCTTCAAAGGCTGACCTCTCTCTATTCTTCTCTTCTTGAATTCTTCTTTATAGATCAAAAGAACACCCAGAAGGTCAAAGAGGAAAATCTGGCCATAATGGAGGTGATTGCACACATTGTTGAAGGAAGCAAAGATGGACTTCAGTGTGGAGCAGAGACCTGCCTATTTTCCTTTGTTTTTTTGAGACAGGGTCTCTCACCGTGGAGCTGAGGCTAGCCTTGAATTTGCTTCAGTGGGTAGTATAGGAGTCAGATGCCACCCCTGGCAGAGACCTGGATTTGAATTTCCCCTGCTTACCATTGACCTTGGGCAAGCCACTTTCTCTACCAGTTCCCCCATCTGTAAATAAAGTTAACACATGCTCACAGGGCTTTCTGAGCCAAGGTCTGTTAACCACAGAGTGGCCACCATAAGATGCCACATGCACCTGAGCATGCACCTCTGAGTAGTGTTCACATCCCAGGTACTCAGCTATATCTGGGGGCCTGGGTCCAATATCAGGAGTCCTTGGATCCTCTTGGCAGACTTCCCTTTTCCACCTGTCTCAACAGAGAGCAGATGCGGGCTCCAGTGCTTCTAATACTTGTGAGATCCTAGCAGGCCTACACACTGATGATGGTCACACAGGGAAGGCAGGCTTCTTTTTTCCTATATCACACTTCCTGCTGGGAGCAGACTTGCTGTGTGCTCCACCTCTCCCCCTCAAGCTGGTTCACAGTTCAGTTGCCAAGAAAGGAACCTTACCCTCAATTTTCATGCATGGAGAGGTTGGCATACTTTTTATTTATTTTATTTTTTAATGTGTGTGTTTATCTGCATGTATGTAAGTGTGCTTGTGTCATGCAATGCCCATAGAGGCTAGATGAGGACATCAGATCCCCTGGAACTGGGGTTAGGATGGTGGTTGTTAGCTGCTAATGTGGGTACTGAGAACTGAATCCAGGTCATCTGGAAGAGAAGCCAGTGCTCTTAACTGCTGAGCCATCTCTCCAGCCCTGAGGCCAGCATGTTTGAGGAGAGCTACGACAGTTCCATTTTGAGGGGGGGGTGTGCAGAGAGTAGCGGGTTTAGCAGGGCATGGGGGCCAATCTTCAGCACATACTAAAGCCTCCCCACACCTGGGTGAAAGTTCTCACCTGGGCAAGTCCTCTATACCCTACAGTGGGCCTCTGCCCCATAGAGAGGCCACCTCCACTATGCCCAGGGCTGCATGTGAGAAAAGCTGGGCTTGGTTCCACTCACTGACCACCTGGAACCACTCGAGAGAGGCAGCCAGCCAGTGGGAGGCTGCAGTCTGGTGCCCCAAGGAGTGAATACAGGATGGAAAAAGGATGCATGGGAGGCAGGATTTCCCTTTGGCGTCCAGGTCTGTAAAGCAGAGTCAGTCAAAACATGTTCTCTGAGCCTATCAGGATGAACACCAGGAGAGACAGCAGAGGGTCTGAGCAGAGGGGTGGGGTGGGGAGCAGAGTGGGGATATGCTTAAAAAGGTGCTGTGGGCCTTTTGAAGTCTCCATTGCAGTATGGTATGTGTTTGGGGAAAAATTGTGGATTGCCATGCATACCTGGTTTTTCACTGGCGAGACAAAATTTCCTTTCTTCCGCCAGTCCACGGATGGTGGGTAGGGGCCAGTACCTCGAAGATAGTTACTTTTGGTGGCTGAGCAATTCTGAAACAACCAAATACATTATTTTCAAGGGAAATGGTAATTGAGATTAAATCATTAAAAAGGGTGGCCAGCTGTGGTGGTCTACCCCTTTAATCCCAGCACTTGGGAGGCAGAGGCAGGAGAATCTCTCTGAATTCAAAGCTAGCCTGATCTCCAAAGAGAGTTCTAGGCCAGCCAGGACTACATAGTAAAACCTGGTCTCAAAAAACCAACAAAAAAGAAAAAAAGGAATGAGATGTCTGGGGAGATGGCTCAGTGAGCAAAACGCTTGTTGTGCAAGCATGATAACCCGAGTTCAGATACACAGCACCCATGTTAAAAAAGGGAGGTGGGTAGTAGCTGGAGAGACAGCTCAGCAGCCAAGAGGACTGACTGCTTTTGCAGAGGACAGGAGTTCAATTCCAAGCACCCAGATGTCAGCTAACAACCATCTGTAACTCTAGTTCCAGGGGATCCAACACCTTCTCTGACCTCCAAAGGCACTGTACTACATATGGGCATTACACTCATATACATAAAATAAAAATAATAAATAAAATATTTTTTAAAAGTCTTAAAAAAAGCTTATTTGAAATTAAATTTTAACCAGGCATCTGTATATTATCTACTAATTCTAGAGTACAGGTTCGGTTGCTAAGGCCAGAGCCCTGGACTGAGACCACTGAGAGAGATGGAGCCCCCCGCTCCTTAAGAGAATTTAGGGTCACTCGAAGCCGTGGCTGAGGATAGGACTGAATGAATCTGGCTGGAAGCAGAGCAGCTCAATAATTATGTCACAAGTTTGGGGAAAAGATCTGGATTTACTTACAATTGAATTATACCTACCTGAGGCTCTGACCAGAGGTATTTGTGTTTTATTTCAGCAAAGCTCATGTCTGAAAACTGGTTCAATGCCACTGAGGAAGAGAGGGAAAACAAACAAAACCACATGAACCAGAATCAGTAATAAAAAGTAGGAAGGGTAGAGCTCCTTGTTCACCTATATTTTATCAATAGCCACTGCAACTTGGCTCCTGTAAAATATATCTGATATAATTCAGTACAGCATTTCATGATCTTCCCCAAACAAAGCCACTACTGACAAAGTGTTCCCAAATACCTGAGCCTATAGAGGACACTTTTCAACCACAGAACCACAAAGGTCAACCAACCAATACCATGCCTCAGCTGACAGATGCAGGCAGTCTGGGGTGGAGCCCATGTACCCATTATTTTATAGTCTCACTGTGAGTCTGATGGATGCCTAGATAAAGTCGCTACACCGTGCAGGTGCAGGTGTCTTCTCACCTGTGTCAGATTCAATCGTTATTGTAGCCATGGAGAATAGCACTGTCATCTCTACCTACAACTCATGACAGTTCCCACCCCAAGGTCACTAGCTAGTACTGGGTGGAACTGAGCCTCAAACTCTGGCTTTCTTTAGTTCATGCCTGCTATGCAGAGTCCCAATTTAACTGAGCAGAAGTCGTTTCTCAGAGTTTGCAGTGGCCGTGCTGGATGTGCTTCTAGTGACAATGACCAGGGGTGAAGTTGGGCCAAGGCAGCTAGTGGGCTGAGAGCAGTCTGAGAGGCACTGGCTGTAGTACTGTCGGATGTCAGGGATGGGGCAGGGCTGGGATCTTTTGTAAACTTCATGATCCCCCTAGGGTTACCAGCGCTGCAGGTAACCTAAATTTACAACCCTGTGCCTCACAAAGAATGACAGTAGAGCCACAATCTGAAGTTGACTAGACAGTCTCAGAGTCAGGATGTCTCCTCTCAGTCATCAGCTGCCAGCAGGCCCTCTCGTCAGCCTGTGCCACTAACTGCTTTCTTTCTAGATCCAAGATGTTCCTGCCCCTCCTCCTCCCAGAAACCCGGAGGAAAGGTGGCTCCCCTATACTTTTAAATGTGTGGTTTCTCTCATTGTGGGCATTAATCTTCCTCCAGTTGTTGACAAACATCTGCAGTCTGTGGTGGTATTCATCTGAACTGTACGTCTTTTGATGCTAAAACAAAACACATGGGTGATAAATCATGAGAACAGGATAAAGTTTACCAAAGGGAGACCTTTTATTTTCTAGTCCCTTCCTCCCTCCCTTCCTCCCTCCACACCTCCCTTCCTCTCTCCCCCCTGGAGCTGAGATGACCTTGAACTTCTGATCTTCCTTTGTGGATATACTTCAAGGTGCAGCCTCCCAGTTACGGGCGTGCACCACTATGCCTGGTTTACATGGTGCTGGAGATCAAATCCATGGCCATGCATGCTAGGCAAGCATTCTACCTACTGAGCCACATCCTAGCCCATGGAAGTTTTCATTTTGTCTTTATTCTCAGGTCAGATGTGGGACTCTGTTCTGGGTCTCTACTATCAACATCAGGAAGTTACACATCCATCTTCCACTTCCAGGGGGTGGCTAGGATCAAGACCGCAATGGCATGGAACTTGGTAAAGAGTTCTAGAGACCCTGGTGAAGAGACCTGTCAAGCACAGGTCACCTGTGGACACCATGCCTCATTGATGAGTCATGTTTATGGCAAAATTCACCATTTTTCAAAACTGCACACATTGGTGTTTTCATTGGATTTGTCAGCTGCCATGCAAGGTGCTTTGAATACAAAATATGGAATTGGAAGTTCAAGGCTCAGAGGGCTTCTGCAGGGCTTATCACTGGAGACTATCATTTGGAAGGAGTTTACTTAACACAACTTTCCCAGAGTTTGGTCAATATCAAATATGGAAAGGCCCAGGACAGGACAAGACTGGAAAATTCCTCTTATTGTCTCAAATCTGGTACAGTTTGGTTTCCGAACAGGAAACTTTGTGACATGAAAAACATCAAAAAAGAAGAAGCTGGTCACTGACCTGTGTCATCCATGACTTAAAGTGAAACTTCTCTGTAAAAAAAGAAAAAAGAATTAGGTCTGGGTGCCTGAGTCTAAAGCTAAGTAGGACATCGTAGAGGGGATTTGCATTTTAGAAAACTAGACCAAACTGGAAATACCAAAGATGTTATTTAATGCTTGAGTGCAAAAAGGAACTCAAGCGCTTTCTGCTTTGTACCTAAAATAATCTTGAAAAAATGTTATTTGTACATATGTGTGGTGTATGCACGTGAGTGGGGGGGTAAGCACATCCATGCATGCATGTGTGCAGGTCATAAGTCAATTTGAGGTGTCTTCCTCTATCACTCTCCACCTTATTTCTTTTAAAAAATATTTTATTATTTTCATTTTATGTGTATGAGAATATTGCTTGCATGTATGTAAGTGCACCCATGTTGTACAATGCCTGAGGAAGTCCAAACAGGGCACTGGATCCCCTGGAACTGGAGTTATGGATGGTTGTTAGCTGCCATGTGGGTGCTGGGAATTGAACCCAGGTCCTCTACAAGAGCGGCCTGTGCTCTTAATCACTGAGCCATCTCTCCAGCCCTCCATCTTATTTCTTGAGATAGAGTGTCTCCCAGAACCTTGAGCTTACATATTTGGCTTAGGCTGACTGGCTAAAAAGTTCCTAGAATCCTTCCATCTCTGCCTCCTAGCACTGGGGTTACACCGGTATGTTCCCCCATACCAGGCTTTTTATGTGACTGCTTAGCGTCAGAACCCAGGTCTTCATGTTTGTGACCCACTGAGCCATTACTCTCCTCCCAGTGATATTCTTAAAAATTTTAAGTAACTTTTATTTGTGTATGTGTTTGTATGTGCGTGTGTGTGTGTGCATGTGAGCATGATGGTGCATGTGTAGAGGTCAGAGGACAACTTGTAGGAGTTGGTTCTCTCCTTCTACTATGTTGGTCCCTAGGATGGAACTCAGGTCTCCAGGCTAAGTGGCAAGTACTTACTGATTCAGTTACCTGCTGATTCATCTCCCCGACCCCTCAATCATACTTTTAACCTGTGGAACAGGAAGCCAGGACAGTGTTCATCCTCAGTGGGAGCAGAGGGGAGTGCTGTGTAGCAATTTCCTCCCCAGGATAAAACATTCCATTTTGGAAAGAATTTCCTTAGAAGTAAACACCTCAAAAGCTTCAAGAAGTCCCTGAAACTGACCAGATTCACTAGGGCCCTTTCTCCCAAGGCTTACATAAGCAGCAAGGGCTCCAAAGACACACTCTCAGACCAGCTGAGCTGCCTGAAAAAGGCGGAGACAAGCTGAGCTTCCTGGAAGAGACTCAGACCAGCCAAGCAAGGCAGAGACATTTCCTCTTTGGAGACTCATGCTGGGGAGAGCTTTTGATGAGCCAGCTGTCTTAGAGTCATTTCTAATCCTGTAAGCAGTCCCTCACCCACACACTTATAAGTAATTCCAATATAACTTATTGGTTCACCAAACTCGACTTGGGTGTATCCTTACTTTAGTCTGTTGCTGATTCCCTATCTGGGATGGATAGACGTTTGTTCATGTCTCCCTGGGAATAATATCACACAAGAACTTTTGGAGTGCTGAGAATGTTCTGTTGCTTCACGGGGTGCAAATTACATGGTATGTTTCAATCATGGAAATTCACTGAAATTAGTATTTAGTGATTAGAGTACTTTTGACATTACAGCTCACTAAGAAGTTAATTAAAAACCTCTTTGCCCCAGACAGGATTCTCCTGCCTTACCCTCCTGAGAGCTGGGGTCACAGGTGTGTGCCACCATGCCTGGTGATAGTAACTGTCTTAATCTTTGCAGTGTCTGTGGTCGCTGTCAAATTACTCATTTCAAGAAGCCACAGGCAATGGGAAAAGAAATGGGTATAACTGTGTCCTTATTAAACTATAAAATCAGGAAAGCCCCTATTTGTGGATTCTAGCTAAATCCTCCCTTATACATGATCTAAAACTTTCATTTTAAATTTAAATAACTGCAAAGGATGAATTCCAGCTTACTGTAAATATTTTTATTTTTTACATATGTGTGTGTGTGCATGCGCATATGTGCTCATGAATCAATTATGGCTTGCATGTGAGGTCAGAAGACAACTTGCAGGAGTCAGTTCTCTCCTTCTACCCTGCGGGTTCCAAGGTTTAAACTCAGGTCGTCAGGCTAGGTGGCAAGTGCCATTTATGTAAAAATAAGACTGTGAGGCTGGGAGATGGTTTATTGGCCAAGTGCTTGCTGTAAACGCAAAAGGGCTGGAGTTTAGATCCCCAGAACCCAGTAAATGCAGAGTGAACATGGCGACTCGCCTGTATGTCCAGTGTTGGAAGGCACAGACAGGGTGGGTGAGACAGATAACAAGGGTAGCAAAATTGATGAACTCTGGGTTTGATTGAGAGACCTTACTTCAAGAAATAAAGTGGAAGAGAAATCAAGGAAGATTCCTGATACTAACCCTGGGCCTCCACATACAGGCACACACATGTGTACCCACACATAAGAACATGTTCACACATGCATGCATACACACATGAATTGGACAGTTTGCTAGTTTGCTGATCATGGTGGTACAAACATATTAGTTCCAGCACTTGGGAGGCTGAGTCAGGAGGATCTAGAGGAGCTCAAGGCCAGCCAGGGCTACATGGCTAACCCTGTTCAAAACACCACTACCACCACCCAAACAACAAAAAGAGTTGGGTATTATCCACATTTTTTCTCTTCCTTGAACACCTATCTCCCCGTCTCGCCCAATTTTAGCATAAAGGAGCACGCTTACATTTAATCACTTTATGTCTTTTTTTCTGTAACAACCCAAAACAATATAAATTATTTTTGCTTCCTAAATTTAAAAATTATTCTAGATTGAGTCATCATAATTATTATGAGGACCCTAAATTGACTAAAATCTTTCAGATACATTTTATATTATGAAAAGTAATTTGTTAAGCATCAAAAAGTAAAATTTTAGTGGAAATGTATCTTCCTTTTTTTTTTAAGATCAGCATCTAGCTACGTAGCCCAGACTAGTGTCACCATCTTCCTGTGGTGGCCTCATGAGTGCTAAGATTACCACGTGGAGCAAAGGGACTACCTGGAAGAAAAGGGTCTGGGATTGGCTTCCCTGATGCCATCATTTGGAATGTCTCTGTCTTTCAGGGACACACAGGGATTTGTCCCAGCACAGTGAAGATCACAGCTGTATAGCACAGTGAAGATCACAGCTGTATAGCATTTATATCTCCCTATGCAAGGCCCAGACCTGCTCCAGAAGCTGGACCAGATGCAGAGGGGTGGCATAGTTCCCCATTACACGGCTAGGGGGGATTCCAAACCCTGGTTAAGGGCCCTGCTTCAGCTCAGGCCTTCAGAGAAGACAAACCTCAGCTCAGGCCCAGGCTCCACAGCAGACGGAGGTCTATGTCTGATCTGTACCTCTGGGGGCTTTCCAAAACAACAAGGGGGAGAAGACCCCAGGGCTTCTCATTGTTAGAGTGTTGGTGGAAGGAAATCAGTTGACCTCAGGGCAACATCAGATCCATCCCAAAATGCATATGAATTTTAATTAATGAAGTTAATTAATTTAGTTTTGGCAGGTGTAATGCATGTGTGCATGTATACATGCATGTATGTATGAATGCAGGGCATGTGTGGGTGCACTGTGTACATGTTGAGGTAGCAGGGGTCTTTCTTGATCATTCCACTTTATTAAGGCAGGATCTCTCACTGAACCCAGGGCCCCCCAGTTCTAGGTAATCTAGCTGGCCTGCCTGCCCTGGGATGCTCTGTCTTTGCCTCCTGAGTCCTGGGATTCCAGGTGGCTGCCATGCCTGCCCAGATTTTATGTGGGTTCTAGGGATCAGAACTTGGGACTCAGGCTTGTGCAGCAAGTGCTTTACCCACTGAGCCATCTGCCCAACCTTGATTATAACTTTCTAAAGAAATATCATTGTTTCTTTAAAATCAATATTATTATTCAATATTCTGGGGTTTGGTGGCACAAACCTGTAATCCCAGCACTTGGGGAATGGAGGCAGAGGATCAAGAGTTCAAGGTCATCCTCACTACTTAGTGAATTTAAGGCTAGCCCAGGCTATCTGAGACTCAAAAAAAAAAACAAAAAACAAAAAAAAAAAAAACAAAAAAAAACAAAACAAAACCCAAAACCCTGAGGATCTATGGGCAATTAATAGTTATTGGTAGGGGACATTTTATTCAGTGGTATAGCCACTGGTAAGATGCCCACAGTTCTGTAAATAATCCTAATGAAACTCACTGCATCACACACACTCACATATGACATGAAAGCAGAAAATACAGAGTAGGGAAGATGAAGGGAGTAGCGATGGAATGGGGACAAGAGAAGGTGACCCGAATTATATACATGTATGATGATGTCATAACGAACCCTATTATTATGTATAATTCATACATGCTAATAAAAGACATTAACAATAAAAGTGTCATTTTGTTTGTTCTGCCTGGGGGTTGGAAAACCAGTCTGCTACCAGCTTTTGTAGGTCTCCCAGGAGCTTTGATTGATTTGGCTCTTTATAGTTAAAAATGGCTGGGGGTGGGAAAGAATGGTACCTGAAAACCATTTAACTCCAAACTCCACTGTCCATAAATAAATATTGATTGCAATAAAACAGCCCTCATTTTCCTCATTTACAAACTATCTGGGGCTGCTTTCTTCCTGTATTTGCTACAGAGACCAACAGCCTACAGAACTAAAATATTTACTAGCTAGTCTTTACAGAAGTCTGCCAAACCCTGCTTGGAGTTAAGGTAGCTTTTCTGAGCCAGTTCCCCTCCACACACTGGCCCAAGTCTAAAATCAAGCAAAGCCTGCAGGTGACTGGGCTTCCCTTAGGTGGAGACTAACCTGGAGCTTCCAACCTGAGAATTTGTTAATCTCATTATTTATTTATTTATTTATTTATTTATTTATTATTATCTATTTATTTTTGAGATAGGCTCTCACTTTGTATCCCTGGCTGGCCTAGAACTTGCTTTGTAGACCAGGCTGTCCTCAAACTCGAGACCCTCCAGCTCTGCCTGGCGCCACCACACCAGGTGGGGCTTTCTTTTATAAACAGGAGCGCAGAGATAAGATAAATCTACAAGATTCTGCCTCAGGGATCTTTGCCTTCCTTGTCCCTGGGTGGGTCCTTGGCAACTTTCCTCTGTTCTAGGAGGAAGGGAATAGTTGACCGTGTAAACTGAGATCCTGAGTAAACTCAGGACGCTAAGGCTGAAGTCAGGGGCAGCAGGGCAGCAGGGCAGCAGGGCAGGAGGGCAGCTGCGGGAGAGGAGAGGGATCAACAGGGCCCCGGGCCAGTCACAGCCGACCTGACCCAGCGGGGAGTCCAGACCCGGCGCCAGGTGTCCTGGGGTTCGCACCCACAGGCACTCGGGTTCCTCAGTGCGGGGAGTCAGTCCCCAGCACTGCACAGGTGGACTTCCAACCCGGGCAGGCACCCCTGCGGGCCGGGTCCCCAGGGAAGCAGCCAGGAAAGCCCGGGACGTCCCCGCCCGCCTGCGGCAGGAGCCGGTAAAACTCCCGGTGTCCCCAGGAGTCCCAGCTCCGGGCGAGGGCAGAGAGGCCGCGGGCTTCTTCGGCACTCTAGGCCTTGCCCCCTTCCCCCCGTCCCACCACCACGAGCAAAAGGGAGTCTGGCCACCCACCGACCTGTCCCGCTTGCCCAGGTCGCCGGTTCTGCGAGCCCGGGCCGGGGGTGTCCGCCCGGTTCCTCCTCAGCCCCCGAGGTCCCCGGCGTACCTATGGAGTTGACCGACGGCTCGGCGGCGGCCAGCAGCCAGGCCCCGGCGCACAGCAGCGGCAGCGCGGCCCACATCTCGGGTTGTCACTGCCCGGGTCCGGCGGAGGCGAGCGGAGCGGAGCGGGCGTCCCGGGAAGGGCGGGCCCCGCGTCCAGGCCGAGCCCACGGGAGGTGGGGCGACGACGGCCCCCGCAGCGGCTTCCTCTCCGCCAGCCCGCCTCCCGCGGGACAGGCCGTCCCCTTCTCCGCCCGGGAAGGAAGGGCTCCAGGCCCCGCCCCTTGTGGAGGGACCTTGTCCTGTGGGACCGGCTGCCTCCGACCGGCGGGAGCGGCGCGCAGCCTGCGCTTTCTCCTCACGTCCACATCCCAGCGCCTTGTCGGTCCTCGTTCCTGACTCCCCATCTCCTGGTCGCGGTTATCCACACCTACCTGGCTGCCCCCGGGGCGTGGAATAAGGGAACTTCTAGAGGAGCTAGGCAGCCTTTTTGTGCGGTCTGTACTGCTCACTCGCCACGGGCATTTGTGTTTCTGCTGAAGCATTCACAGCGTACCTACTTGGCCCTTTTTCCTTTGCAAGTCTGAAAGAAGAAACATATATTAAGTCTACACGTGAGGTGAACAGAACAAAGCACATTTTACACCAATGTGTAATGGAGGCGGAAAGGGGATTCAGACCCTGTAACACCAGGCCGGGCACCCAGGCATGCCGGGTTCTTCCCACTTTTATCATCACTCGGCTCCTTGGTGAGTTCCTGACTCCCTATTTTACAGATGGGGAAGGAAAGCCATAGGGCTAGATGGTGAGTTTTTTTGTCTTTCGAGTCTCCCCTATAGCCCAGGTTGGCCTTTGATACAAATCCTCTAGCTTAAGTCTCCTTTACAAGTATGAGTCACAACCTCTGGCAGTCCATTTGGGGCTTGAACTCTCCCCATTGAACTTTTCCCAGCAGATGCTGCTGCTACCTTCAGGGGAACAGATTCCTGGAGAGTTTTTTGTTTTTGTTTTTTAAGATTACGTTTAGTGGTCATAACCAGGACTTAGAAATCTGTATTTGAAGAGCCTTAAGATCTGAGACTGTAGCTCGGTGGTAGGTTTTGGTAGACTTACTGGCATGAGTAAGTGCTAGTGACCTTGGATCAAAGCCCTGTACTGCCAGAAAAAAAAACCCAAACAAACAAACAAACCAAACACAACCCAAGAGCCCCAGGACACAGGCTTGTCTCTCAGGGGATCAGGGCAGCACATGCTCAGGAATCAGAAGTGAGCTCTGACAGGCCCTGAGTATGTGATTGTGAAGACAGGTCTGTGCAAAGACTCTGACTTAGGATTTCCAGTTTTATGATGCTGTGAGGGCAATATGTAGTTTGTTCAAACTAGATTTAATTTAGAAGTTTGAGCTCTTCCCTGGCTGGTGGCAGCAGCTACCTGCAGCTCCAGTCAGCATGGGGTTACAGTGGGAAGCAGCTGACACTCAACAGTGTGCTGTGTGCAGGGTGAGCAGTTCTGGTCTTTATTATGAAATGGACTTTGTGTCAAATACCTTGCCCAACTGAGATGAAGGTCTTGCCCAACAGTTGACTAATATGCATCTTCTGAGTACATTTCTGGTAGGCTATGGTGTTTCATAGGCAAATGCTGTGCTGTTACTATCCAATACCATATGGCTATGACTGTATAAAGATTGCCTTTCTCAGCATCCATGTTAGCCAAAAGGGACCCAAACTACTTTGAGAACTGGTTCTTTCAGAACTGTGCTCCTGAACAGGGGCCTTCCTCTCATTTGAAATTAAGTCCAGCAGAAATGGGGAAATGAAAGCAGACCCTTACCTTATCAGAGGGTTGTGTCCCTTCTGACCCCAACTGGCCTAGTTAGGACGGCATGTACACAACCACACACAGATGTTATCAGTTTACCCTTACCTATTGTTTACAAGATAAATGGGATAATGTGTTGCTTCTAAGGAATATCTGCTGCTAAAGTGCTTGATATGTAAAACACATACACACGTAGATACAGACATACAGATACACAGACACATTCATACATTGTTCTGAGTGAAGGGCAAGAAAGGGTCATGAGGGATTAAGACCAAGTTGCAAGAGGAACACTTGGCTCAGTGAGCTTGTCTACATTATAAGCAAGCTAAAGAGACTGGAGAAATGATGGCTTAGTGGTTAAGAGCACTGTCTGCTCTTCCAGAGGACCGGGGTTTGAGTCCCATAACCTACATAGGGGCTAACAACTGCCTGTAACCCCAGTTCGTGGGGATTCAGTACTTTCTTCTGGCCTCCGAAGGCATTATAGGCATTCAGGGAAAACATTCATACATATACAAAAAAGTTCAAGGTTATTCTAAACTACATAGAGTTTGAGAGTTTTTGAGGCCAGCATGGGCTACATAAGATCTTGTCTCAAAAAAAAAGTCAGAGGAGGCATGAGGTAGGTGTAAGATGTGACTGAAAGAACATCCCTCGGCCCCCAGCAGTTCAGGAGGACTGACAGAAACCTTGGACCAGAATTCATAAACATTCATGAAAAGAGACTGACTTTTACAGCTCCTTGGCTAGATAAAATTCCTGACACAGAGTTCACAAGCATCTGTAAAAAGCGATTGCTTCCTGGCCAAAAGTTTACTATCTCCTCTGAACATCAATCAGATGTCATGGGGACCCCCTGCCCATAAGAAGGCCTACTGACCAGCTGGGCAGAGCTAACATCTCTCATTCTCCCTGAGCTAGCTTCCGCATCCTGATCTGGAGAAGCTAAGCCAGGCACACCAGCCTGGTCCCCAGCCTGAGCCCCCAGGATGAGCAGGCTTGTCTCCCCATCTCCCTGGGGAGGTCAGCCCCAGGGCTAGCTTTCCTCAACTCTCGAGATCTGAGGAGGCTAGTCTCTGCTGGTCTTTTCTCATTTCCCGACTTAGGAAGTCAGCCCCTTGCCCGTAATAAATCAGTCCTGTTAGTTCCCTGTGGAGTCTCTCATCCATTCCTGCTCCTTTTGTGAACCAAACCTTACAGTAGGAAGTGAGCCTGAGAGCTTGGAATCATGAAATGGACTCTACCTGCCACATCTGGCTTTTCTGGGGCCATAAGCCAAAGGAAGCAGGTAACCTCTAGGGGCTGGAAATAGTTCTACTCAACACCATCAAGGACACCTCAGCCCTATAATGATATGGAACTGAGTTCTACCAACAGTCTGAGTGAGCTTGGAAGCCAGGACACTAGCCACGATCATGTGACTTCTGAACCACAGGCTGTTAGGGATTCACAAGTGCTGCTCTGAGCCTCTAAGTCTGTGACAATGGTTTTGCAGCCATGGGGAAATGATACACATGATCAAGTGCCTGGGTTGGTGGATTCCTCTGGTGCCAGAGGGTTGTGCAGGGCCTAAGAGTCTACTGCACAGGAAGTCTAAGAGAGCAGGCTTTCTGGTTAGTTCTGAGTTACTGCCTCCTGTGGGAGGTGCTGGGCCTATGCCAAGGGCTTCACAGAAATGAACTTAACTAATCTTGACTCTTTTTAAAAAAACTTTTATTATTATTATTATTATTATTATTATTTATTATTAGGGCATGAATGTGCCACAGTGTGTGTGGAGGTCAGAGGACAACTTTGTGGAGGCAGTTTTTTCCTTCTACCATTATGTGGGTTCCTGGTATTGAATTCAGTTAGTCAGGCTTTGTAACAAGTGCTTTTACCTGCTGAGCCATTTTGCTGGCTCTCTAATCTTTACATTTTATCCTCCTTGTACTGATGAGGTAACTGGGGCCCTTAAGCACCTTGGCTAAAACCATTACAATTGGTTAGAAAGTGGGACTTTGAATCTCTAGATGACTAAATTCTAGACTTGAAAAGTAGCTTCTCTTGAGCTAGGGAGATAGCTTAGTCAGTAAAGTACATACGTTGCATGCACACACATACATATACACACAAATGTAGTTTCTGCCCCATGATGGTAGATGAAGGAAAGTGAGCTCTGAGGCCTGCCTACCTCTGTAACATTCTGGATCAGCATCTGGAGTGACTTCAGGTGGGCTTTGGCATCTAGTAACCCCAGCTTCTGGATTCTAGAGTCAGCTCTAGCATGCACAGTGCACAGTGCCTTCTGCCAACTTATTTAGCCATTTCCAGTGCCCTACCCTGCATTCAATTATTTTTCTTAAGACAAATCTGTTGCCTCCCTGTCTCTGCAAATTTTACCCAATCTCAAATGGTTAACTACAGTCTTCCAGAGTCAACATCTTAGCAGACAGACTGGATTCAACCCATAGCATCTCATCATAACAAGAATTACTGTAATAACAAGAAAGTAACCACCATTCATATGGATTTTATTATTCAATGCTTGTAAAAAGGGGCTGGAGAGATGGCTCAGTGGTTAAGAGCACTGGATGCTCTTACTGAGGACCCAGGTTCAGTTCCTAGCGCCCACATGGCTGCTCACAATCTTCTGTAACTCCAGTTCTAGGGGATCTGACACCTTCTTCTGGCCCCCTTGGATACTGCATATATGTATATGAGTGTACACATAAAATAAAAATAAAAACATAACTAAAATCTCTGTCAAGTCTCTTTTATACAAGATTTTATTTTTAACATTTAAAAAATAACTTTATGTATTTATTTGTGTGTGTGTGTGTGTGTGTGTGTGTGTGTGTGTGTATATAGGTGTATGGGAATGCATGTGTCCAAGTGGAGGTGGGAAGAAAACTTGTATGAGTTGGTTCTCTCCTACCATGTGGGACCCAGGAATAGAACTCAGGTCATCAGACTTGGTGGTAAGCACCTTTACTGGCTGAGCCATCTCACCAGCTCCTTTTTTAGTTTTTTATTAGCATATATTAATTACACATAATAGTAGGTTTCATTATGATATTTTCATATGTGTATACTGTATTTTGATCATATTTATCCTCCCTCCCCCGACTCTTGCCCCCTTCCCACTATCCCCTTCCAGTCCTCTTTCCACTGCTAGGTTTTTCTTTCCTTTTTTTTGTGATCCACTGAGTTTAATTAGGGTTTCTTATAGGAGAACCAGTGAAAAGCTATTTACAAGATCACTGGCATCTGACTAGAGAACTGAAGAAAAAGTTTCTTCTTCCCCTGGCAACCATTAACTACCTTTGTATCCTCAGAAAAGGGGCTGCCTCATGATCCCTATCCTCTTCCATAAAAGGAGGTCTATGGACCCTGGGCTTGGAAGGTGGCTAAAGTGCTTGCCATACAAGCATGGTGATTTTAGGTTGATCCCCAGAACCCACATAGAAGTAGAAGGAGACAACTGACTCCACACAAGCTGTCTGCTGATTGCTACACATGTGTCCACCCCAATAACAATAATGAATAAAATAAAGTTAAAAAAAAAAAGGTTGACAGATCCCATCTTGGGTAAATCTTGTGCTTGTGCTGATAATCACAGTGGCTGAGAGTTCAAGAGTACAATGGCTACATTAAGTCTAGAACATTCCACAGTACTCCATCTCTATCCCCAGCTCTTGCATTCTCTCTGTCCTTTCATTCATTATGGTCCCTGAATCTTGGAGGGGATGATGAAGATGTCTCATATAAGGGTCAGCTTTTAACAGTCAGTAATTCTCAGCACATACACCAGAGATGAGTCTCTGCAAAAACCTTTATCCACTGCCAAAAGGAGCCTCTGAGTAATGCTGACAGCTGTACTGGTGTATGGATTTAAACAAAAATATTCAGAAGGTAATTTGTAACATGTCCAGTTAACAAAACAGCAGCAGCAGCTTCTCCACGAGTGCCTAAGACCTCCTTAGTCATAGGCTTTTGACCAGGTTTACAGTAACACTTATGAATTCCTTCTTGTGGAATGGGCCTCAGGTCCAAATAGAAAGTACTTGGTTATTCCCATAGCAGATTTGCCACTCTTGTAACAGTTGGTAGTGCAGTACAAAGAGTCCACAGCTGAGTAGGTCTTGCTGACAGTTCCCCAACAGCCTGCACAGTATCTTCTAGCACAACAGCGAGAAAGCTTCCAGCTCAGGTCCAGCTTGGTTTCTATAGGTCCTGCAACAAAAGCATGTGGCTTCCACAATATGAAGTCTCTCACAAGCAGACACAAACTTCAAGACACAAGACACCGCTGCTGAGTGGTGGACCTCTTGCTCTAGTCACATGCTGGTAGTTTCCTACACTGGTTAAGAAATGTGTAGGAAAAGGGACTAGATGTCAATAAAAGGATGCATATGTGGATGAGTGGACAGGAAGGGTAGATGGATAGATGGATGGAGAAATAGATTTATGACCATGTAAATAGATGGTTGGATGGATGAATGTATTGATAGGGGAATGGGTGGATGGATAGATGGATAGATGGATGGATGGGATGTGTGGATAGATTAAAGGAGGGATGGATGTGTACAGAGATAACTGACCAAAGAGTTTGTGGAGTGAGAAAACTAATGAATACAGAACTACATGACAAAGGATAAAATTACAGCTTTTTTTTTTTTTTGAGACAGGGTATCACTACGTAGCCCTGGTTGGCCCCAAACTCATTATGTAGACCAGGCTAGTCTGGAACTCATAGAGATCCACCCACCTCTGCTGGGATTAAAAGCATGCACCACCATGCCCAACTAAAATTGTAATTTAAACATATTAACTTTCTTTCCTTTCTTTCAAGATATGTTCTCTGCCACATAGCCCAGGCTAGTCTCAAAGTAGTGATTCTCCTGCCTTGGAAGTACTGGGATTATAGGTACATGCTTATACCTGGATGGTTTTATTTTCAATTCTACAATTAGGCAATCCTTCAAGCATTTAAGTAGAATGGGTGTTCTGATTGGTTGAACAAAGACAGGGAAGGGCTGAAAACAGCAGATTCAAGAGGATCAGCTACTCCAATTTCTTTCTTTTCGAGGTTCCTTGGTGTGTGTGTGGGCAGACAGAACAGGAAAAGACATGATTAGCAGTAGATTTTTTGTTTTGTTTTGAGATAAGGATTCACTGTGTAACCACAGGGTGGCCTGGAAAGGGACACTTTCCTGCTTTATCTGGTGTTACAGGTGTGAATGGCCAGGCACACAGGTTACCTTTTTGTATGTAAGGATTAAGTTGGAGAGCATCTTATTATCACACCAAACGAAGCTGGCTTGATTCCCCAGGTCAGGTGGGCTTGCTCAATTTAGGAGTGAATGTTTCCATTTTTAGCTGCAGTCCCTGGGGTCTAGTGTGGGGTCTTAGTGCACAGCCTCCGGTAATGTTTTTGTAACAGGTACGGGTTGCATAGAGGAGGTTCAATCACTGTGGCTGCTCCAGTTGGATTGTGAAGTCATTTAGTGCCTTGTGCTAGCTTCATTATAGACCAGATGACATCCTGCTTAGCCACTTTGATTACTTCCTGTCACTGTGGGTGAGAGAAGTGCCACCTGAACAATACATTCTGATTGCACAAGGCAATGTTTGTTCCTGGGAGGTCATGGGACATGAGAACAGCAACTTGTGGCCAAGCCCTGAAGGCCCCGTTCCACAGTCCAGCGTGGAGGCCTGTGCAGGATACGAGGCTGGCTGTCCATCACAGCCAGGACTGGGGGAAGTGGTGGGCTGTGCATGTATTTAAAAGTGGGATACTTTGTTCAATAAGGATTATTTGGCACTCAATTTTTCTTTTTTAGCCGGGCATGGTGGTGCACAACTGTATTCCTGGCATTTGAGAGGCTAAGGCAAGAGGATTACCTTTGAGTTCAAGCTATCCTGGACTACATAGCAAGGCCTGGTCTCAAAAATAAAATTTAAGACCCCCTATGTTATATGATAATACCCATCGCTACTGAGCTCAGTTCACAAGTTTGTTTTCTGTACTGGGCAGAGCCCTGCTCTAACCTTCCCTGGTACTCCACAGCCATACCCTCCTCAGTCTGTTTCTGTGTGCACATGCATGTGTGATGCATGAGTACGTGTGCGTGTGTGTCCTTTCACGGAAATCCCCTCTTCCTGAATTCCTAAGCTAATTACCTGTGCTTCACATAGGCGTATTTAATCTTGCCTTGACTTGATAACTCTGCGCACCCTTGAGGCATCTGACTGCTGGTCTGAGTGGCTGTGCCCATGCCGCACTGGGGGCTGACAGTTTTGGAGATGCATGGGGTTCCTGCATCTTGCCCTCTGGTGAAATGATGCTGAAATCCTCACCAGCTAGGGCTCAAGATCAGAGTTCGAGACCCTGCCAGCCCAGTGCAGCCGCCTCTGATTACTTTGAGTCAGATGGGAAAACGCTTGTGGCATTTCCTGCTGTATCTGGTGGTCTGACCTCAGGCCCTAGAAGGCCAAGGTTTGGAGATGTTGTACTCTCCTGCAGAGGAGGTCTTGGGAGGGCACTCTAGTGGAGCCAACTGTATGCATGAGGTTTGTGAATTGGCTATAGGCCTAGAGGGAACAAAGTCAGAGAAAGGGGCTGCTGGGACAATGTGGACCCCACACCCTTGTGCAAATCAGAAGACAGTTTTCAGGCTGCCCTGAAGTGGGGGGGGGGGCACTAGCTGAATGAGTAGTTTGACTCCTCTTCCCTGTGCTGAGGAGGGGAGTCTCAACCATTCTAGGTCATGAGTCACTCAGTCTAAGTGTGGGGGATAATTGCATTGCAAACATCCGCCATTGCAAAGGTTTTGATAAGGCCCAAGGAAGCTTGACTGCACGGACCATGAAATCAGGTTGTGTCAGAGCAGAATCTGAGGGATTTCCCCACCACTCCACACTGTGGTTCTTCTGGGGAACTTCTTGGACCAACCACTCACATCCCAGGCTGAACTAACCACCCACCAGGGCCCTTCCCACTTTCCTGTGAACCTGCCCTGCCTGTCACTGCTTGGCCCCCAGTGCAGACTATGACTTATCTGGGGCACCCTGCCCCTTCTTTCCAACAGACCATGGGTTTCTGAGCTTTCAGGAACCAGTTTTTGCAATACCAGGTAGGTTTTTCTTTTTTTCTCTTTTGAGACATAATCTCATATAGCCCAGGGGAGCCTCAAACTCAGTATGTAGCCAAGGATGGCCTTGATCCTCCTGCCTCCACCTCCAAAGTGTCGATTATAGGTGTGTGCTGCCACACCCACTCTTATTATTTATATTATATTTACTATATTATATTATTATTTATTTAGCAATGCAGGGGTTTGAATCCATTGAAGCCCTCCTTCAAGTGAGGAGCTCTCTACTACTGAGTGACGGTCTCAGATTATTATAATTTTTAAATGCATCAATAAATAACCTTCCCAAACTTTTGGTTTTGAATAAAAAAAAATCGTCAATACAATTATATTGACAGGTATTAGCCACATATTTTTGAATCTTCAGTGTTTTAGGAATGTGAAAGGCTCTTGGAGGCCCAGAAGTTAGAGATCAGCTGTCCCAAAGAGACAGCAGAGACAGTGAAGGTAATTAGACGGTGACATGGCCTGGCTCTGGAGACCCTCTGAAGTGGGAAAAAGAGGAATGGGAATTGTTGGCTTGGCCAACAGGATGGGAGTGCTGTGGAAGATCAGGCATGGTGGGAAGATGACAGGTTGGTTTGGGCCAAGTGAGTTAGAGGGAGCCCAAATTGGGACAGTGACTAAAGTAATTGGCTGTAAGGGTCTAGAACCTGGAGGTGGGTAGCTGGAGCCGGAAGTGTAGGAGTTACATCACTCCTGGGCTTCTACTCCTCCACTGGGTCATTAGTGGGAGGTCAGGTACTGGGGTGGATGCTTGTTATCTAGGTGTGTACATACAGGAATTCCACAAATGCTGGCTGGGTGGGTGGGTCTAGGTGATACCTTCACATGCCTGAGCAGGGCCACCATTGGGAAAGACACTGTGACCATTAACCAGGATGAGAACAGCAGCTTGGGGAGGAACAGGCAGATGCCAGTGGCACCGTGGACTGTCCGTGGCACCATGGACTGTCCCGAAGCCCTCTGACACCATAGGATGCTGTGATGGTTAATTTTGACTCCCAGCTTGATGGAATTTAGAATCCCCACGGAAACAAATTTTTGGGTCTGTCTATAAGGGTGGTGCTAGATTAGGGTTTTGGAGGTGGAAGACCCATTCAGACCCAATAAAAAGAAGAAACTGAACTAAGCACAAGCATTCATCAGCCTGCTTCCTGACTGTAGGCACCATTCAGCCAGCCACTTCCTGCTCCTACCACCCTGTCCCTGGAACTGGGCATCAGAACAATCCCTTCCTTTTTAAGTTGTCTTTGTCAGGTATATTGTCACGGTAAGGAGACATGTAACTAATATAGACACTAAGGACTGCTGCAGAATTGGGAGGGGCCCTAAAAAGCCAAGTAGCCAAATACAGAAACAAAGAAATGGCTCTCTAGGGGCTGGAGAGATAACTCGGAGGTTATGTGCACTGGCTGCTCCTGCAGAGAACCTGGGTTCAGTTTCCAGAACCTAAATGGTGGTTATCAACTATCTGCAATGCTGGTTCCAGGGGAGCTGATACCCTCTTTTGGCCTTCTTAGGTATTTTATGCACGTGGAGCACTTACATACATGCAGGCAAAACACACACATATAGAATAACTAATTAACTAACTAACTAACTAACTAACTAACTAACTAACAATTAACTATAAACTCTGTTCTCCTCAGGAACTAACCTTTACCTGTAGCACCTAGACAAGAAGCCATTTGTATGCCATTGGCAGGACTGCTAAGCCCCTGTGTCAGCCATATTGGATCCTGAGAAGAAAGGGAAACAACAGTGTTGCTGATTCTGCCTTATTTACAAGTTTGACATCTTGTGCATTGCTGATTTCCGTATGAATTTTGGCTTTTAGAAATGCTGCATTAAAGGTTGTTTACAGACTAAGAGGATGGTTCAGTGGCTAAAACACCTGCTGTGCAAGGGTGAGGACCAGAGTTTCCCATCCGCAGCACTCACATAAATACTGGGTGAGTGTGGTGGCCTGCTTGTAACTCTAGCACTTGCAGAGTGGAGAATGGGGATCCCCTCGGCAAGTTGGCTAATAGACCAGCTAGACAGGTAAACTCTGGGTTCAGCTGAGAGACTCTGCCTCAGGAATAAGGTGGAGAGTGCTGGAAGAAGACTCCCAACCATTGATCTCCATACATGCATGTGTACATGTGAACATATACAGACACACACATGCATATACACCACATACACGCACACACATATACATATGAGAGAAAACCCTGATATTTACCTCTATTTCTGAAAGTATTTTATTTTATTTAAAAATATTTTATTTATATTTTATGTATATGAATGTATTGCCTGGATGTATGTAAATGTATCTCTGTTGTGCAATGTCCATGAAGGTCAGAAGATGGTGGCAAATCTCCTGGAACCAGAGGTTGTTAGCTGCCATGTGAGTGCTGGGAACTGAACCTGAATCCTCTGCAAAAACAATCAGTACTTAACTGCTGAGCCATCTCTCCAGCCATGTTTTAGTTTTTTTTAGACAAGATCTCACTGTGTAGTTCTGGCTGGCTTGGAATGTGCTGTGTAGTCAAGGCTGGCCTTAAACTCACAGTGATCTTCCTGCCTGCCTCTGCCTCCTGAGTGCTGGGATTAAAGGCATGTGACATCACACTTGGCTATCTCTGAAGGTTTTTATTATTATTAAAAAATATCTTATTTGTTATTTTTATGCGTATGAGTGTATTGCCTGCATGTTAGTACACCCATGTTGTACAATGCCCACATAGGTCAGAAGGATGTCAGATACCCCTGGAACTGGAGTCAAGGACAGTTGTTAGCCAGTGTGTGGGTGCTGGGGATCAAACCCAGGTCTTCTGAAAGAGCAGTCAGTACTTTTAACTGCTGAGCCACCTCTCCGGCCCACTTGCTGAAGTTTTTTGACAGCCTCTTGAGATTTACACACACAAAGCAGGTACTTCTCTTGCTCACCTCACCTCAGAGTACCACCTAGTGCCTGCCCCAGCCCAGAGATTTGACCAGGTGCAGGATGGTCATGAACAATAGCCATTATGTTTTTAGATTTATTTTTAGTTTTAATTTATTTTAAATACTTAAACACTTTAGCAATTACATTGATTTACTTATTTATGTGTGTGTGGGTTTGTGCAACAATAGCCATTATGTTTTTAGATTTATTTTTAGTTTTAATTTATTTTAAATACTTAAACACTTTAGCAATTACATTGATTTACTTATTTATGTGTGTGTGGGTTTGTGCAAGCACATGCCACAGCATGTGTGGAGGTCAGAGGACAACTTATGCAAATTGTTTCTTTCCTTCCTTCCAGCTGGGATTAAACTCAGATCATCAGGCTTGGTGGCAAGCACCTTTACCAGCTGAGTCATCTTGCCAGCCTTATTTTTATTTTTCTGAGATAGTCTCATGTAGGCCAGGCTGGTCTTGAACTTGTCATGTAGCAGGGAGGACCTTGAACCCTTAATTCTTCTGCCTCTCTCTTGAGTGCTGGGATAACAGTGTGTGCCTTCATACTGTGCTAGGCATCATAGGTTTTCTGTCATCCATGCCTGAGACAATGTGTTCATGGAGAGGAAATGATTTTTCACTCAGTTTTGGTTGGTGATTTGTGGCCGTAGGATGAGAAAACACATCCTGGGAGGAGGTGGCAGAGCAGGACCTCACACCTAGTGCTCCAAGAAGAAAAGAGGAAGAGAAAGGGCCTGGAGCCCTCCTGTCCTCTTCAGATATGTCTCCAGCTGCTGGGGAAACCTTCCACCAGGCTCCACCTCCTAAAGGTTCCATTACCTCCCAACCATGTTTCTGTGAGGAGCCAAGCCTCCAACAAATAGGGTTTTGAGGGACATTTAAGATCCAAACTACAGAAATTCAGATTTTAGGTTAAGAGGGCCCAGTCCCAGTCAGCCTCAACAGCACCTTGCTCGGGTCCTCAAGGTACTTGGGATTCTGTCATGAGTACTTTTAAAAATATTTGCATACTTCCACCTTCCATTAGAATGTAGGACAGGGACTATGTTGGCTCCCTGCTAAGGGCAGTGTATTGCCTAGAGTAAGGCCTACTACTGAGGGCTCTGAATATTCTAAGAACAAGCTATCAAGCCTTCCCCCATGCAATCACCTCAACTTTAACAGCTGGTTCAGTCCTTTCAGCAGCTTACTGCAACTAGCCTGGCAGACGCAAAGATATTCTAAAGGGACTCCCGTGTCCCTCAATCTGGCCATCAGATTATTAAAATAATGAGCATTGAGAAATGGGAATTTCACACAGGGAGAATGAAAGGCACTAGCCAATGGGGGACCTTCCCAGGAAGAGATTTACAACTTGTCAGACCACCCTGCCAGATGGGACTAAAACCTAGGGTCACATCTTGACCAGGATGGCTTAGATGTGCATAATCTTAGCCTTCTATTTAAACTTTAGTCTGACTTCGGGATTCCAAACGATGGACTTGAAGGGGCCACTCAGTCTCTTTATGTCTCTTCTCAGTGTGGCCACACTGAGTAAATCTCCTTTTCTTGCCTTTTACTATTAATTTTGCCGTTTTAATTGGCTTCTTGAGGACAGGTGGCTAAACTTGACTTTTGGGGGTACAGGCAGTGATCTTGAGTTCAATAATATTAACAGGCAGGTATCATCTCTGTCTGGGGAAACTGAGGCACAGGGTGTTTCTGTAACTTGCCTGAGGTCATACTGGCTATGGAGTGAAGTTTGGATTTGAACTTGAGCAGTCTGGCACCAGAGCGGAGATAGTCAGTCTCAGCCTGTTTGGAGTCCGGGATTTACTGTGGTGGGGCCATCCTGTGCTCTGTTGGATGCTGAGCTTCATCTTGGTCTACTAAATGCCAGAACTCCCTTCTCCAGCTGTGATAATTAAAATTGTCTCTGAATCCTACCTCCACCCCTTGATAACTGCAGTGGGGTTGAGTTGCTCTACTTTGCTGCTTTTCCTACAACAGACCATTGATTAACTGTCACCGGAGGCCATTGCCTAGGCTTTCCTGGGTCCCAACAGACTAGACTGAAAATCAAATTAGAGTCACTCATGTTCAAGTTTCACATTATGAAACCCAGGCTAAGCTGTTATTTGACCTCCAAAAATCCCCAGGAGAGATGACAACTGTAAGAAGCATGTATTTAGGAATAAGAATAGTAATAGCAATTAGAAGTTAGAATAAACATAGAATATTAAAGCAACTAAAATGTTGCCTTAAATGTTTAAAGTGAGACTAAAGAAGTTGGAATGATGTGTATGTAACTCTTAGATAACAAACCATACAGCAGTGTAACCATGGCAACCTAGGCCAATAGATAAGCACATTGCATCTGCTACTCTAAGAGTGATGTAATGCTAGAACTAGAAACCCTACATAAGCAGAAGAGACTCGCAGCACTTCAGAGCTTCCTACCAGGGACTCTCCTCTGTGTGGTGGTCTCACGCGGCTTCCAGCCAGCGACTGGACATCGTCGGCAGTTGCAGCAGGAGATCCAGGAGTGTCGCCCTCTGGACCTGCATGACCAGACATCACAACCCAAAGGCACTGAGGACCAGGCTGGCGCTCCTGTGTTTCGTTGACCTCATTGGCATCCTCGCTTGCTCGTGCCTCCTTGCCCTCTCTGTTTGCTGTTTGCTGAGATCTTTGGGTTGTAACTTGAGGTATTGTGTGTTGTGTGACTCCCCCGCAATAAACACTTGCTTGTTTGCACAGCATACGTACCTGTCTGAGTCTTATTACATCCTTTGTGGATGTGCTCATGACAACAACCAAATTCTCAGAGACTGATAGACTGTTTACAGTGTAATGAAGTTCCTTCTGTCTTAACCCTCATATGCCAAGTTACCTGATGCTAACCAAGCAACTGTTTTTCCTATTGTTCTGTGTGAACTCAGGACTCAGGTTCTCATGCCTGCATGGCAACTACTTTACTGATGGATCCATCATCTCCTCAACCTTGTTTATTTATTTGTTTATTTTTTTTGGGATAGGGTCTTATGTAGCCCAGGCTTGAATATTTTGTCCTTCTGCCTCAGCCTCCTGGGTCTTGAGATTGTAGATGAACCCCAGCACACCTGGCTCACTGTTTATTTTGTGTAAGGTACTTAAGGTTGAGTATCCCCTATCTGAAGTACTTGAGACCAGATATGTTTCATGTTTAAGACTTGTCGTATTTTTTAAAATTTGCATATACTTAATGAGAAGTCTTGGAGATGGGACCCAAGTCTAAATATGAAATTTGTTTCCAGTTCAAATGTACTTCGTGTGCATAGCTTGTAGGTTTTTGACTGAGACCCATCTCATGAGGTCAAATATGGAATTTTCCACTTGTGGAATCAGCTGGCAACCAAGAAGTTTTAGATTTTGGAGCATTTTAGTTTTTAAAGATTTATCTTATTTTAGTGTATGAGTGTTTTACCTTGTGTATGTAAGTATACCATGTGCATGCAAAGGCCATGGAGGCCAGAAGAGGGTGTCAGATCTGCTGGAACTGGAGTTTAGGATGGTTGTTCGCTATCATGTGGGTGCTGGGAACAGAACTCAGGTCGTCTGTAAGAGCAGCCAGAGCTCTTAACCACAGAACCATCTTTCCAGACCCATTTTGGAGCATTTTTTAAACTACTGGGTTTTCACATCAGTGTTGCTGGGTTTGTGTTAGCTCATTTAATTATCTGTGATGAGATCCCCTTTGCATCCTCATTTTTCTTTTCAGATGAGGGAACTGAGACTCCGTGTTCATCTAGCCTCTAAGTGGTTATATTAGTGGCTTTCCTTGTTGCTGTAACAGAAAGCAATTTAAGGGAGGAAGAGTTTATTTTGGCTCATAGTTCCGGGGATGCATGTGGCAGCGAAGGCGTGGTGACAGAGAGTGAGGCAGCTGGTCACATTAACCCACAGTCAGGAAGCAGAGAGAGAGAGAGAGAGACGAAGGCTGGTGCTCGGCTGGCTTCCTCCCTTCCCCCTTGGCATTTAGTCCTGGTGTTTCAGGAAAGATCAGGCAGGACCCCCAGAGTATACAGGAAACAGGCATTTTATCTAGGTTGCAGCCTTGGCCCAGAGATACTCCTGTATCAAAGTTCTGAGCCCCTAAGGAAAGTACCATCTATCTTTTATACCTTAGGTATTAGGTTGCAGTGAGAAGGACACTTAAGTACAAATTATTATAAAATTAGAAAGAAAACAAGTTGACAATGAAGATGAACTAGCCTGGTGGTGAAGCTGGCCATTAAATATAGGTCATATCCCCTACAGGTCTTATCCCCTGGAGATGCTTCTCTCTCCACTCTGCGCGCCCTTTAGCCCCAGCATGAACCGGAGCGAGGAGGAACAGTGCATGGTGGGAACAGAGGCAGCTGGCTGCAGGCCCCAGGGAAAGTAGCCTCAGAAAGCACCAGAAGTGGGTCACATCTTGCAGTAGGCCTCCCACTTGTGACTGATGGTGATGATAATGGGCGATGGTGAGGAGACCTCTGAGGTGGCTGGCAGGCCAGAACTCTCACTGTAAGGACTCCTGTGGTAACAGTCCGCGTTCCTAGGGGGCAGCATTCAGGCCTTTCCCACTTGGTGATCTCTGCTCATCTTCCTCTGTCGTCTCTGGGGGTTTTATGTGGAGCCATATCTACAGACACTCTGTATCTCCCAACCTAGGGTTCCCTTCCCTTTGGGAATCCTTTCCCTCAGTTTCTACTTATTTATTTGGTGTGTATGTCTGTGTGCTTGTAGGCATGCACATGTGTGAATGTGTCACGGTGTGCCTGTGGAGATCATAGGACAGCTTGCAGGAGCTGGTCCTCTTCTTCTACCATGTGGGTCCTGGGGTTGTCAGTCTTGGTGGAAAGTACCTTTGCCTGGAACACTCTACACACTTATGCTAGCATTCCTCAAACATGTAAATTCTCTCTGGCAGAGGCGGGTTCTCTGCATGGTGCCTGCATGGTCCCTTCCCACCCTTTCTGCCTGCCCAGTCTTCTTTTCTTACTTCTACATCTTCATATCTCTGTGGAGCTTTATTATTCTCCCAGTTTTATCCCAGCACACTGGCTATTCTTCATTGGTGTCCACAAAGTATTTTCTGCACCAGTCTCTTATTGTCTCTTTAGTCACTTAAAAATGGCTATACGTCTTTTTTCCTCTCTTTTTCCCACTGATAGGAGCCTATACTGCTTCCTTGTGCTTGACCTATAGAATATTGTGTGACATTTTGAAGCTTCTGAGTCTGGGTCATAAGAACCCTTGCAGTTTCTTCTTGAGATGGAGTGATCACTCTTGGGACATAACGTCCATACCATGAGAAGCCCAGGTCACATGAGGAGGCTACATATGGATGATCTTGTTGACAGCCCCAAGAAGTCCCTGGCAAACATCAATTTTTGGCTGTGTGAGACTGCCACTTGGGATACCTGGTTTGGTGGAGCCTTCAGATGACTATAGCCCTGGCTGCTATGCGACTGGCTATATTTCATAAGAGTTCCCAAGCAAGAGCTGCTAGTGGGGTCCAGTCAACTCAGAACTGTGAGAAGTAAAGCAAATGGTAGTTTTTTTTCGAGACAGGATCTTGCTATGTAGCTCTGGAAAACCTGGAACTTGTAATGTAGAGCAGGCTGGTCTTGAACTCACAGAGATCTGCCTGCCTGGGCCTCCTTTGTGGTGAGATTAAATGCTGCCATCATACCCAGCACAGTTTTTTTCTGGTAGTGTTGGGGATTGAACCCGGGCCTTGGGCATGATAGGTAAGTGTTCTGCCACTGGGCTATATCTCCAGCCTAGTCATTCAGCTTTTAAGTGGTTTGTCTTTGGCACAATAAGTAAGGAGAACAATCATCCTGGTCAGACTACTACTGGTTTCTAAAGCAGGGAGAGTGCAGTGATGCTCTGGATTCTGGTTCCAGTTCAGGGCCTGGTAAGGAGCCAAGGCTTGTCCAATATTCCTTGAGTGAATGAATGAATCCCATCAAAACTCACTGTTCACCCTGAGATAGAATAGATTTATTAGCAAGAGGTAATCAGGAAACATATAGTTTTACAAAAATGGAAATTTTCTTTTTTCCAAACAAGCTGTAAATTGAAATATTTTAGGACTTGAAATAGAATTCTCATACCACTAGGTATTGCTTACAGCAAAAGTGTCTGTCTGTTGTAGTGGAGCATGCCTGCCACTTCTGAGTGAACCTGTGTTCTCTCTACTGTACAATGTAAAAAATTCAAGGTAGTATTCACAGAATAAGCACTACGTTACTATATTCCTGCTAGAAGGCATTTAGACAGGACTACAGTATATGCAATAAAAACACTTGGTTATTAATTTCCTAATTCTACATCGTGGGACTAATTATCACAAGGTATACAGACTCAGAACATCTCAGTGTAAGCTTGTAGTAACTGTCAGGCGACTCAAAGAGAAGTGACTTTGTGTTTCCCCGACTTCCAGTGGACGCTGGGCAGCGGTAGGCCAAGGATGCCACGACTTGGTGTTGTGACTCCATTTTCCTTGAGAAGTTCTAGGGCTGTGTCCACTCCTTCTGAGCCTGCTTTTCATGCTATCTGGTATTAATCCTAGAGCAGAGAGCAGCATGGTGCCGGAAGTGGCGGCATTGGTGCAAGGGCGTGGTCCTCAGCTGAGAAGACTTCCTTCCAGCCAGGTTTACAGGGAGACAAACCGGGTGTTTTGAGACCTGCGATTTTGGCTGAAGAAGCTGCTTTGGGAATTGGCATCACCGTCAGCGGGAAGAGGTGAAAAAGACCGGACTTGCGGGTGTGGCTTCCCCCTCCCTCCTCCCCCCTCCTCCCCCACCCACCCAGTTCTAGCAACTACATGGAACATGCTGGGAGGATGCCTGGGTGGCGGAGCCGACCCGAGGCCTGGGCTGGGAGTTGACGAAGCAGGACTGGAATTTGGGACTTGTGTCACGCGGGTTCTGTCTCCCCTTCCTGTTGGACTGAGGGCCTGCAAGGGCTGACTGGGAGTACAGCTGTTTGAAGAAACAGGCTCTGCAGGGGGTGGGGGCGGGCAGAGTCTGAGCCTGTGCAGAAGTTCGTATTCCGGTTCTAGGGAATCTAGGAACAAGAACGGATTTGTATTCTTGGAGAAGCACATACTGAAGAAGAAAATCCAGAGGAACCAAACGAATATGTACAATATCATATAGCAGGTGTCCACAGGAGCGGCTGGGGCTGTGCTGGGTTCAGCTTCAGGTGGGGAGTTTTGGTTCTATTCGCAGAGAAGACTCGTAGAGACTTTCTTCATCCATTACAAAAGATTGGTCCAGTAAGTACTGAGTTACCTGAAACGAGAAGACTGAGCCACTGGTTGTCTCCTGAGAACCGAACACTTTTTTGTTTAGTTTGTGTGAGACAGGGTCTTACTCCATAGTGGAGGCTGGCCAGGAACCTACTATGTAGCCAAGGCTAGTCTTGAACTTGAGGCAATTCTTCTGCCTCAGCCTGCCGGGTGCTGGGATTACAAATGTACACCATTATGCCTGGTGGAAACAACATTTTTTTTTTTCTGTAGGCTCAGGATGCATGTGTGTAAGAAATGCATTCTGTAGTGTTTTTTATTTATGAGACAGAGTCTTGCTATGTCATAAAGCTAGTTATTATCCTCAAATGCAGGATCCATTGCTTCAGCCTCCCAAGTGTTGGCACCACCAGCTGGCTTGGCTATGTTTTGTCTAATATAACTTTTCTTTTAAATCTATGCATCATCTATCTATCTATCTATCTATCTATCTATCTATCTATCTATCTATCTAGTGTTTGTGGATGTGCATGGGTGAATATCACAATGAATGTTGGAGGCCAGAGGGCACCTTGCAGGAGTTGTTGGGAGTTGGTTCTCTCCTTCCACCCTGTGAGTCCTAGGGATTGAACTCAGATGGTCAGTTTTGGTGACAAGCACCTTAACCTGCTGAACCGTCACACCAGCCCAGCTTTTCTTAGTAGAGTTTCACATTTGTGTGTGTGTGTGTGTGTGTGTGTGTGTGTGTGTTCTGTTAGGGTTGAAACTACTGAGCTATATCCATAGCTCCAATATTGTCTTAATAGTAACATCAAACTACATGTAGTAAAATTGCCCCTGACTGCTACTTGAAACATTTTTTTGATCTATTTGTTTATAATTTATGTGACTGAATGTTTTGCCTGCATGTGTGTAAGTGTATCATGTGTGTGCAATGCCTGTGGAGGCTAGAGAGGGTGTCAGATTCTCTGAAACTGGAGTTATGGACAGTTGTTAGCTTCCATGTAGGTGCTGGGAATTAAACCTGGGTCTTAAGCAAGAACAGACAGTGCTCTTACCTGCTAAGCTATCTCTCAAGCCCAGTTTTTTCTTTTTAAATTAAAGTTAATCACTTGATGAAATATTTTGGGCTGGAACAAAACAAACAAACCCCTGAAAAGACCAATTGTTGAATCTAAGTAATGGTAGGTGGATGTTCACAATTCTTTTAGCATTTCAGTTTGAAAAGTTCCCTAACAGTGTTGAGTGAGTACATTTACAATCATAGGGATTATACAGTACCACTCATCCCAAGTGAGGCTGCCTTGCACAAGGGCCTGTATGGGCCTTACCTGTGGCCAACTCTGAGGCTAAATGTTAGTGTGGGAAAGCAGAAGCGTCACCCTTGAGAATTCAGTTCTGATCTTTTCTCCTATCTGCCCACCTGGCTCTTGCTTCTAAATCCTTCACTGAATTCCTACACATTCTCTGAGAGACCAGAGCTTTGCCCTTGCAGGCAGCCCCTGGCTGCAAGGTTCATGTATTTGTTAGTTTGCAACCAAGTGTGCCTTTCTCCCTCCACAGAAACTCAGAACAAAATGAAAAAATAAATTATATCCTTTATTATGTGCTTGAAAATCTGCTAATAACTTCTTGGGAAAAAATCAGGTCTGTTGCTTTTGTCTTGGGAAACCAACTCTGTCACGGTTATGGTCAGAACCAGCTGTATGCTGATTAACAGTTACAGATGAAATTATTGCTGTGCCTGATTGACAACTCACATCCCGCACCTTCAGCTGCCACCTCAGTTGTCACAGCCTGGCTTCACCTACTCACGCAGATAAAGATAAGGTGACTTATGACAATGTAAAATAAACTAGTCTTTGAAAGGAAAAAAATACTTCTTTACTACTCTAAAATAACCCTTTTGAAGCCGGGCGTGGTGGCACACATGCCTTTAAGCCCAGTACTCGGGAGGCAGGAGCAGACAGATTTCTGTGAGACTGAGGCCAACCTGGTCTACATAACGAGTTCCAGCCAATTGGGGCTACAGGGAGATCCTGTCTCAAACCCTCTCCTCTGGCGGGAAGGAGGGACTCTTTTTTACTTGTTGTGTGATTTTTCTTTTTTTTTTAACTTGAATGGATAACATCTACCAGCCCTTTACTTAGGCTACCATGAAAACTACCATGTTTCTAAAACATTTAAAATGACATTTTTAGTAGCTGTAATTCTGTATCATCTCTCTATACAGTGTTTTACTAAATGATATATTATTGGATATGTAAGTTGCCTTCAGAGTGTTTTTTCTTTCTTTCTGAGATAGTGTCTCACTCTGTAAGTCCAGGTTGGGCTCAAACTTAAGAACCTCTTGCCTCAGTCAGGCAAGAATCACAAGTAAGCGTCAGCTCCTTCTGGCTGGGGAACAGGAGAAGAGGCTTCCTTAGAGGGATGACATTTATAGCTAGGCCCATGAGGATTCAGGACAGGGACAAGAGCAGGTAGTGCAAGAAAAGGCAGACATTGTGTGGACAGTACCACTATGACGGAGCGAAGAGACCAAGCGCTGCCCCTTACCTTTGCTTGGTGCTCGATTTTGTAGGCAGTCTGCTGAAACTGGCGAATCTCTCGGATAATATGGGAGATCTGCAGAAGGCAGGGGAGTTTTAGAAGACAGCTCTTCCCTCTCAGAGACACCCCGACTCTCTTAGAGTCACTCCTGCTCCCTCAGAGTCATCCGTAGCCTTGGCATCCTGGAAAGCCTGCTGGCCGCCTGCTTCCCAGGTGATCCTTCTCTGTATGGACTAGCTGTGCTAACCGCGGGTGGGTGGTGGTGGAGGGGGTAGTGATAAAGGGAACTCCTTTAGCACTGGACTTCCAGCGCCAGTACAGCCAAGCCCTGGGCCTCCAGCCAAAGTGAAAAGCAGGAGGGCACCTACTGTGTGCAGGTCATTATGTGAAAGGGCTCCCCTCTATCACCAGGACAAGCTTCCAGTTTAGGTCTGAGAGACACACTTTTTACTAAATGTGGAAGCCCAGTTTACAAAACAGGTGCCAGGAGAGGCTCTGGTTGAGAAGAGGAGCAGATGGCTGCAAGTCTTGCTCGTGCTCAGGGAGACGAGCATCCTCCTGGCCCCCAGGTTCTGAATCGTTCAGGGCAAATTTGAAACTTGCTCTCTTAGGAGGTGTTGCTGATTAGTGATTTTTAAAAATATGTATTTATTTTAAAATTTATATGTATATGCATGTGCCTGTCTGTGTGTGTACCATGTGTTTGCAATACCTGTAGAAGCCAGAAAAGGGCATCCTGTTCCCTGGATCTGGATGTGGGTGCTGGGAATGGGATCTGGGTCCTTTTCAAGAGCAGCAAGTGCTCCTAACCACTGAGCCATCTCTCCAGACCCCACAAGTGACTTTTCTTTAGTTATAGAAAGCAAGTGCTTCTATGGACAGTAAGGGAGGTGTGGGCTTCCGAGTCAGACCCGGGCTTTAGAGCTGGCTCTTTAAGTGTAGGGAGACGTCGATCAGGTCACTTGCCCTCATCAAGCCTCCGCTGTAGGGCGGGTGATAAATGCCCTTGCTTCTCAGACTGTTGGGTTGAAGCAGGGAAAGGCAGGGAACACAGGGCTAATGGTGTTAGTGATGGTTCTTAATGGAGGCCTCCCAGTGTACACAGAGCAGGTGCGTGTGACATACTGTGTGCTGTGCTGGGGCAGAGACTGTATGGCTCATTCTGGGGTTTGTCCCCTCACCTGCCCAGGGAAAAACATACCATCCTCATCTTGGAGAAGTTGACCAGGCCGTCCTCCGTGTAATTGGGCGTCCCCTCCTCGATGAAGGCCAGATCGGTGAGGTACATCCCCAAGTAAGGGACACAGGGTGGGTCACAACTTGGAAACAAATGGCATCCGCAAAAAATTTTCATTTAGGGAAAGGAACTTCTGCTAAGATCAGACTGCCTGCGTGCAGACTATGCGTAGCTAGAGGTAATGTGGTTTCTAGTTACCAGGAATCACAGTGCACACTCTGGGCTAGGACTCCCAGCTGGGTCCGAGGGTGGGGGTGGGCTTCCTGGACCCTCACACTCAGGCTAGGGAAGGGGTCTTAACTGCACCTTCTTCCTCTGTGACCCAGAATGCCCTCTCCTCCCACTCTGGCCTCTGTCCCAGTGAAGTCCCTGGGCTGTTCCCAGCTGTTTCCTGGTTTTCTCTAGGGATTTCACTGTTTTCTCTAGGGATTCTGTGTTCAAGTCTTTCCTGAGTAACCTCTGGGAAGGCTGTGTGGCCCACCCCCAGGGCCCAGAAGTTACCCTGTGCTGCACCAGAGACCTATCTTATTCTCTGCCACCTAGGTTTGGGGGCACAGAGGAAGCCCTGGCCCTCTGACGACTTTCCTGGAAGTGTTTTCTGGGCGGGGCAGTGGATGACACTTTCATGGTGGTGACTGCATTGCAGTTTCAGGAGATGAGACGGGGGCAGCGGGTCAGGCTTCTGACGTGTGGCTCTGAGTGGGGGCTCCTGTCCCTGCTCCATGCCTCTGGAGGGTGCAGAGGAAGGCCTGATAGGTTCTGTGATGGAGTCAGTGCCCACTGCCCTCCCTTCAGCAACTCCACAGACAATGCGCTGCAGCCCCTTCTCAGTTCAGCACAGAGATGCGGGAGGAACTGTCCCTCATTACATTCTTGCCATGCTGGAGGAAGGTGAGACAGGGAGGACCGCAGTGCCAGAACAGAAGCCTGTCCCCTCCCTCACTGGTACTGTGTGACCCTGTGTCAGTCCTTCCCCGCTGTGGTCCTTAGGAACCCCATGCTCAATAGTACTTATGTCAGCCTAGACCATTACAGGAGGTTGGGGAGTGGATTTTAGGTGATATGTAGAACGATGTTAAACAACATGGATTCATATGTACACAATACTTCAATGTCACTTCCCCCTTGAGCTCCAGAAGAACCCTTCTTGGTAGCTAGTGTGGCTCTGGCCCTGTCAACACTCACCATTCTCCTCCCCATTATGTGTGTGTGTGTGTGTGTGTGTGTGTGTGTGTGTGTGTGTGTGTATGTATTTGAAAAAAAACAGATACTAACAGGTCTCAGTAGCAGAGTGCTGGCCAACATCAGTATCCAGACAGCGTTTATTTGGTACTCCCCCCCATATTTATGTTTATTATGTGATCTGTATGCTAGATTTTCCATTTATCATTATGATATATCCCCTTTCTCTTATTTAAATTTATTTATTTATAGACAGAGTCTCCCTGAAGCCTCAGCTGGCCTGTAACTGCCTATGTAGATCAGGCTGACCTTGAATTCACAGAGCTCTATCTGCCTGCCTCTGTTTCTCAAGTGCTGGGATTAAAGGTATACTCCATCTTGTCTGGCTAAATTTACTTTTGAAATTAGGTGAGTAAATTCAATAGAGACTATAAAGTAAATTAAAGTACAGTTGGCTCATGGATGTGGGAAAGTGGTGTAAGAGGTGGATATCTAGAGAAGTAATAAAAAGCTTCTCCATACCCCATAGGACTAGAAATGCAGCCCAGGACTTCTCATGCCTAGCAAGTGCCCTAGTACTGAGCTCATTTCCAACCTTGCTTTCACATTTTATGTTAAGACAGGGTCAAATTAAGTTGCCCAGGCTGGCCTTGAACTTGCAATCCTTTAGTTTCAGCCTTTGGAGTAACTGGGATTGCAGGCCTGTGTCACCAGACCCAGTGGGGAGAAGGCTTTTCTAGCTTACATGTAGTTTGTTTTACTGTGCATTGTGATAAAATCAAGGGAAGGCTCCCCCTATGGTTTTCTGTCTTCTAGTTGATGATAGTTACACTCTCAGGTTTTAAGCTTCCTTTTGACACTCAAGTTACAGCCCCAGGCCAGTTTATCTGAGAGACAAGGATCTCTCTGAGAAGTGACTGGAGTTGGAAGGCTGGGGTAGGTGCTGATCCATAGGTTCCTGGGGTGCTCACTCAGCACAAGGTGGCAGCCAGCTAACCCTGGGGTGCCTGTGGGACGGCAGGAGGAATGGCTGGGGACTGCTGGCAGACTGCCAGTGGGGTAGTTTTCCCTCAGGTATTTCTGTAGGTTTTCCATCCAGTTGTGAGAAAATGACTCATTTTCAATTTAATTACTTGCAAGTGGCACCAGCAGCGCCCAGACCAGACGCTGTCCTTGCTCACTACCTCACAGTGAGGGGCCCTCGGAGGGGCCAGACCACATTGAATTCATCTCTCTCAGCATGCCCTCCTCCTCCTGCCACCAACACCCCTTGTAGGTAAATGTCTAGGGTTACCAGAATGGGACAGAGGACAGGTCCTACCAGGACTGAACACACTGAGCCTTGAAACGGACACATGCTGGGACTTCACGTATACAAGACACCCATTTCCATGTGGGCATCGAGGCCTCCCTCAGGTGGGGTCTCGCCATGTGTTGGCCAGGACTTATCCAGTGGTGGACATGTGAGGGTCCTTCCTCAGTTTGCAGAGCTCTTACATGCCTGTGGCAGACATAGTCATTTGGGGCAGGGGGCTGTCGGGGCTGAAATCAGGAATCAGGATTAAGGTCCTAATTAGGTGCTCAGAAGACATTGCAGTGGGGTGGGGTAGAGATTCTTCTCTCACTGCTCCTCCTCCTTCTCCTCCCCCCCCCCCCACCTTCCTCCAGGCTAGCTTCAAACTCACTATAGTGCTGAGGCTGACCTTGAATTCCTGTCCTGTGCGTACCTCCCAAACGTGGAGATCATTGGCATGAGCCACCATGTTGGGCTTATTTTGCTTTTTGCTGTCCAGACACCAACCACTTTGTTGTATTACCAGGAAGATGAGATTTGCTGTGGGGGTCGTAAGTAGAAAACCAAGGAAGAAACAGCTATCCTTATTGGAGCCCCTGAAACTTTCACATTTCTAGAAAAGTGGATTTGCATCCTGTTTAAATATTATATGTGGGTGGCCTGGGTGCTCCTCCACTGCTGGGGATCAACCTACAGTAAAAGGCTGTATTCCTCTAAATCAAGGGCTTTCTATTCAAATGAGAGACAAAAGGTGTGCAGATATATAAATGTGAGCTGGGCTGAGATTAGACAGAGCAGTCAAATCTGGAACCTACTTTGAAAGAATTAGTGACCAAATTTTACTACCAAATTTAGTTTTTGGATACATGAGAACCTGCTTCAAACACACACACACACACACACACACACACACACACACAGAAATTAAAAATAAATTAATTTCTTGGCCAGAATTTTTGTTTCCTGGAGCTAGAGAAGGTTCTGACCACTGAGAGGTTGAGAGGAAGGAGTTTCTCATAGACTCTGCCAGGGTGCAGGTTTAAGGAATGTGAAAGGGAGATAGGTCACTCTTGGGGTGCTTGGGCAAGTGCTGAGTGGGCACACATGGCAAGGGTTATAGGTGGGTCAGGCAGACATTCAAGAACAGGGCTAGGAGGCGTTCAACTAACTAAGCGACATTCCCAGCCTGAGGTATGACATTCTGAACTGCCGGTAAGTCAGTAATAGATAACTCTCAAAATCTAGTAAGATTACTATAGAATAAAAACATATAATTGTCCCTCTCTTAAGAGTTAATAGAGATGGGCCTGTCAATCACCTGGACAGGAAAATACCCCGCCTCTCTGGAAACTGTTTGTTCCAGAGACTTGAGAAATACTGTGAAGTTTACCTAAACATGTGGGTCAGCACAATGGTCTGTTTGGCCATTGTCCACTCTCACCCCTTCAGAGTGTATATCTTGAACTCTGCAAAATAACTTTATCTATCTTCTACATTACAGTGTGTCCTGCCCTGCCTGATTTTTTTTTTTTTTTTTTTTTTTTTTTTTTTTTTTTTTTTTGGTGACAGGGTTTCTCTGTAGCCCCAGCTGATCTGGAACTCTATGTAGACCAGGCTGATCTCAATCTCAGAGATCCACCTGCCTCTGCTTTTTGGGTGCTGGGACTAAAAGCATACACCACGCCCTGGCTGCCTGAATTCTTTTGATGGAGATAACAAGGACTTGGAAGTTGAGGGAAGTTCAGAGCAAGAGCCCAGGGACAACAGGCTGAAAAGGATGCTGGGGACCAATGAACGGGGCTGAGGATTCACATAGGAGACCCATTGTGGGACTCCTTGTCTAGGTTGCCACCAATTCCGCCCCATGCTGCCTCACATCTTCTGTTTGCTTCCTGTCTGGTCAAATAGATTCCAGGGTATCACTGTACGTGGTGTGCCCTCCATCTCCACAGGGCCAGATCTGGCTTAGAGAACACCTGAAAGCCCTCTGCCTCCGGCAGCAGAGGGTTCTGGGAGAGGCACTTACACAGGTGACCTGAAAGGGAAGACAGTCAGGAGAGGGACTCAGACAAAATGGGGGCCACGGAGGCAGTGAGGTGGCGGTGGTGGCTGCAGTGGACGAGGAAGCCATGTGAAGGAGGTAGATGGAGCGGTGCCCGGGGGCAGACGGACAGTTGGTGAATATACAGTGGGGCAGCTCCCCACAAGCACAGTCCACAGGGGCTCTTGGGAGCCCGGGCGGAGGAGAGACGCTGGACAGCACAGATGGGTGCAACATCTGTCTGAGGACACAAACAAAGTGGAGATGGTCAAGGCGATGGCACATGGAGCAGGCGAGGATGGACCGAGTAGGGAAGGAAGGAAACAAGGAAAGCGGGCAGGTGAGGTTGGCTGGGGAGAGGGGCTGAGCAGGGCGTTTCAGCCAATGTCAAGGGCTGGGAGTGCTGGCTGTCCTATTCCCAGATGCAGTGACTTCTATTGGCCTCTGACTGGCAATGGTCATGATCCCTTGTGGAAGGGAGGAGAGGATTCCTGGGAGTTGTAATAGTGACTCAGGACCCCTGGAGTCTTCCAGAGCTGCTCCAAGTTCCATGAAGGAGCCAGCCAGACTGGGAGAGACAGGGACAGAAGAGGGCAAATCCCAGTGTGGAAGCCTGAAGAATGCAGCTTTGGGAACAGTAAAAGCAGAGCCATGTCTTTTCAGAGCCCATATCTCATGATGGCAAAGGCATATACAAATGAACGGAGTCATGGCCTCTTTGGGAGAGGGGCCCGCACCTCATGGGATGTTGCCCAAGGCAGACTGCAGAGCACCGGCCTTAGAGGCCAGCCTGGGCTGAATCTGGGCACTAACACCAAGGCATATCCTCGGCACAGCTAGGATAGGTCCTCACTTTTGTCTGGAAGGGCAGGATGGGGACAGTTGCCTGATGGTGGGGCTCTTAATATCTGGAGATGTTTCCGGATTTTCTAAGTGCAAAGGTACTGTTAGCATCTTGTGGGGGAGGCCAGAGGAGCTCTGAGGGAGTCCACAATACACAGGACTGCTCCTGAATACAGAACCATCCTTGCCCAAGTGACAACAATGCTGGGGTTCAGAAACAGGCCTCCAGGCAGGGCCAACAGAACTCAATTGTGAGCCAGGGAGCCTTCTTGCAAATTGTAAAGTTATCTACCATTGGTAAACTTGAATTATTTTGATTCCAAGATGTCATTGTCTGTAACATGCACATTCATTTTGATGACTAGTTCCTCAGGAGAACAAGGAATACAACCTTGTTAAATAAACACATTGACTTGACATGCACAGTTATTGGAATCATTAAAACGAGAAAGAAAAGTGCATTTGAAAATCAGGACATCTGGCCCTAACCCTGTGATCATCACAGATAAATTGCTCCTATGGATTCCTGTGTTCCTCCTGCACTTTCCCTGGAAAATGCCACCAAGCCCTGGCATTTCTCTGGTGAATGCTGCAGGACGAAGCCAACCCACTGCTGAGGCCTGGGATGTCTAGGGTCTTGTGGGTGGACAGAACTCCTGCTCTGACCAGCTGTGGCACACAGATGCCTCTGCAACCTGGGTCTAGGGTTGTAAACACAACAGCGATGAAAGGGTGATGATGATGTACCACTTACTTTTTCAGAGCTTCTCTGAGGTTCTTAAATCTGCCCTCTGATGACACAAGCTTTTGGAGTTTGTCAATCAAAGCTTTCGTCTAGAAGGAATCAGAAGCATTACTAACACAAGGACAAACATCCAGGCCCCGGGCTCTGGCCCACAATCTAGCATGCTGGCCTAAGGGCTCCAAACCACATTTGGATTCGGGAACTTTCTGTGTCTGGTAACCTCAACCCCAAAGTCTGTAGGAGGCAGGCCTGGTCTTTGTCTTTGTTATATGTGCCCTTCCTCACACACATCTTTCAGAACACAGAAGTGCACAATGGCCCTTGTACCACTATGGGATCTTGAGAACTGTAGTTTAGAAAGACTTGGTGGGTGATTTGAGGGAGCCTGCATTCAAAGCTGAGTTTGAATTTTCATCACGATGATTTGTTGTTTTTTGCAGTGCCAGAGACTGAATCTGGGGCCTCAGTTTATGAACTGATGTGCCTGTGCTAAGCTCCCAGATTCTGTTCTTTCCTGGAGTTATTAACAATAAAGGCATCTTCTGTGGCCCTAATCCTGACCTGGGCATCTCAAAGTGCCAAGAAGTGAGAGGCCCAGCTTCACTGGGACGCAAGGGGGTGGCCCTGCGCCTTCTGCTGTAACCAGGGGCTGGAAGGTGCGGAAGGAGAGAAGACATGGCCCAAAGCTCTCTTGAGTTTGGCAGCTTGTATAACTAAGAAGATTTATGGAGCTGCTGTCTGTTTGGTGGGTAAGATTGTGACCTGTCAGTGGCACTAGGAAGATAGTCAGGAGCAGATGGTAGAACAGTTACAGGGACGCAAGGAGTGAATCCAGAGCAATGCAAGTGACATAGGCGTCTTAGAGATGCTGGTCCTGCATGGTCCACTGGGCTGAAGGGCCACAGATACCATGATCACATCATTGAGGCCTTTAGAGGCTTACCTGTCCCTGATACCAGGGACTTGTCTACTCTCCTGCAGGCATATAAACTGAGGTTGGGGCACCCACCAAATTCTCCAAGGAATTGGCTGAAGTGCCTCATTGTGCCCTCCACTAGGGATAGTTACCCCTCATGACCTTAGTGTACAGAACTTAATTCTGCAAAACCAGAAGATAATACTTTTGGGGAATAATATTCTGGATGAGCAAAGATCAAACTCATGCTTAAAACGACTAATTACCCAGTAAGGACCAATTAACTCTGGTGGCCAGATGACTGGAGAAATTGGATTCCTGGGTGAAATTGTCTTGGCTACCTTGCCAGTCTTGGCTGGGAGCCCTTATGAAGCCATTACTCTTGTCCCAACCCAAGCAGAAGAGTGTTAATACCAATTATCACATCCTTACAGTTCCTCCTTTGGGGTCTCAAATGCCCAAGTGGGAATTAGTCTCAGAGTGCCATTGCCACATATGCAGGTCTGAAAGCTGGTCTTAACTGACATGCTTTTCTTGCCAATGTGGATCCTCAGTCCTTTGTCCACCTGTGGATGCTCAGTGGACAGCTCTCTAGTCTCCTTGCCAACCCCAGCCTAGCCCCAGTTGGCTGTGGTACCAGCCTGTTGCTCGCACCTGCTTAGAAACTTTGAGCCATGTCTTTTTGAGCCTGAAGATGGCGCTCCGGTTCATGGAAGAGGTGATCTCCAGTACTGCATTGTAGTTATGTAAGCATCGGCATATGTCGGCCACGGCCACCCACTTCTCAATGGCACTCACCCTTGCATTGATGTCTTCATTGCGGATAATTTCTGAAGCAATCAAGTTACTGATCTTTAAGCCAATGCAGTAAGACAGGAAAAAAGTAAAAGAGGAATAAGTATTGTAAAGATAATAAACCATCACTATTTGTAGACACAATTTCCTGTTTGAAAATCCCAGAAGAATGAACTGGAAAATTATTGGAACAAATAATATGCAAAGATGGAAAAGTTTTCCTAAATTAGCAAAAATCAGTTAAAAAAATACAATGAAGCCAGGTGTGTGGCATGTGCCAGTAATTCCAGTGCTTAGGAGGGTAGGCGGGAGGGTCCAAAGTTTGAAGCCAGCCTAGGCTACCTTGCCTTCAAAAAAAAAAAAAATACAATGACAATTTTTCTTTTTGACATAGAGTCTCCTTGTAGACCAAGCTGACCTGGAACTCACTATGTAGACCAGGCTGGTCTCAATCTCACAGAGATCCACCTGCCTTTGCCTCCCTAGTGCTAGGATTAAAGGCCCATTCAGTGACAAAGATTTTACCTTCAAAATAACAACTGTAAATTACCTTGGAATTTAAATTAATGAGACCCATGAAGGATGTTCCATGAGAGAAAAAAGTTACCAAAGACCATAAAAGACTTGAGTGAGAAAGAAGATCAAATTGCTAAATGATAAGCATTATGTTTTTTAACTAATCCATGAGTGTAATGTAATCCAATTAAATATCCAATGGAAATTGCCCCGGAACTTGACAAAGTGATTCTGAAGCTCAGCTCTGAGGGATTTTCCCATCATGCACCCTTCTGGGATTGGACACACATTAGCATCATGGTCTCACATGTGCGGTAGACCAGACCTTCATATGCTTTCCACCCAGCCAACAGTCACATTGACATGGAAAAATCAGATGTGGGTGAGAACTTGGCACGGCCAGCGGAGCGGGAACATCAGGGAATGAGGCCTGCAGGGCGCTGCAGCGGCAGGAAACGCCAACCTCCCCGCACCTTACTTTGTAACTTCCTGTGAATCTGTACTTCAAAATGAACAGTAAGCAAAATATGATGATCTATGTGTGTATGTGTGTGTGCACACACATATATGAAAATGTCAGAATGAAACTCATGTTTTTGTGTACCAACCAAAAGTTAATTAAAAAATTTTTTTAATTGGGCCAGGTGTGGTAGTTCACACCTTTAATCTCAGCAATTGGGAGGCAGAGGTAGGTGGACTTGTCCATCTGTGAATTTGAGGCCAGCTTGGTCTACATAGCGAGCCCCAGGCCAGCTGTGGCTACAGGGACACCCTGTCTAAAAAAGACAAAAAAAATTTTTAAGTTAAAAAATAGATGATTTGGTTCTGGAAAAAAAAATTAAGAGGACAGTTACAAGTAATTAAAAGTGATTGGGCTTTACAACTAAGAAAAATTCTCAAAAATAGTTTCTAAAAAATGGATATCAAGAAGATGGGATGCTAAATTTTAATTTTTTACTGTTTGCTTATTTTTCATGTATTTGTGTGTGTTCCATGCTGGCTGTATAAAGGTCAGAGGACATCTTGTGGGAGCTGGGTCACGTGGGGTCCAGGGATAGAACTCAGGTTGTCAGCCTTGGTAGCAAAAGCTTTTACCCGCCGAGCCATTTCACCACCCTGGATGCTGAATTTCAGTATGTACTCACAGAAAACAACTCAAGAGCGTCAGGAGGGGTGATAACACCAAGCAGGGCATGTGTTCTATTACCTACAGAAGTTGAACTAGCTAAAATATTTCCATACAGAAAACTCTGGAATCCCAAACTCTTTTATGTAAGTTATTCTATTTTTAAAAAAGCAACAGGTCAGCGAAATCTTCCAGAGAAGAAAGAAATAAAGTGAATACTTGCTAATTTAGTCGATAAAGCTGCCATTATATTGATACCAACATCAGAGATGGGCAATGCAAGAAAGGAAAATTACATACCCATCTGTTTATATACCATGGCCACATTGGGTCATTGGGTTTGTACCTGAGACACAAGGGATTAAAGGTGTGTGTCACCATACCTAGGAAGGATCTTTAAATACTAGAAAAAAAGTATCACTGTCATTTACAATATCAATAGATTGAAGGAGAAAAAAATATGACCAGTTCAATAATTGTAGAAAAAATATTGGTTAAAAGTCAGTATGCATGCATGGTAAAAACAAAAGATGGCATGTGAGGAATAGAAAGGAATTGTTCTGTATTTCCCATATAGAGACAGAGAAAAAGTTTTCTCTGTAAAAGCAAGAACAAGGTACATTGTCTCCATGCCACTGTACCGTCCTGGAGTCGTCTGGGATAAGGCTATGGCAAGTGCACAAGAGCAAGCAGCTCTTTCAAACTGTACTTTGTGCCCCACACTGGCCTGACTCTAGGTCTGGCCCTAGTACTGAGACCCTAGCCAGTGTCCAGCAACAGGACAGACATTAGAAGCCAAATGGCTGGAAAGTAGCAAATTCTACCATGTCAGGGATTGAGACAGCCCCTGCCACAGAGGCACACACTGTCCCCAAGCAGGGTGTGGGCAGAGATGCCAAGTACCAGGCAGTCACATAACAGTTCCAGAGCACCTCGTGGGGACCTTTCTGCTGCATCACATGGGTGGTGCTATTTAACTTCTTTTAGACTCAGTGTCTTCTTGTGGAGCCAGTGTCATGGGTTAAATGAGATGATGACTGTGAAGCCCTTACCACAGGGCCTGACACAGGTAAGCCATGAATACTCATGTTCTGCTCTTGTGTACTTACTTGATCCTAGGCACACAGTGGGCAGGGGAAGGGCCAGGGCAGTGTGCAAGGTGCCTTGGGTGAGGTCAGGCTCAGGCCTGCCCCCGAGGCCTTGCCTGGTTCATTACTCTCTCCTCCCCGGGATACCATGTGGTCTCCATTCTGCTGCTTTTACTGGGGGAATATCTAGTGCCAGGACTGGGAGGCCCCATAGGGCCATTCCCTGGAGCTGTAATGGTGGGCCTTCCTGATTTCTTCCTGGCTGACAGGGCCCTTTTGGATGATGTGTTTGTCAGGGCCTATCCTTGCTAGGGTTGACGAGTGGGGTGGTGGCTAGGCAGTCAGGCCAAGTGGAAATGTGTACTCCCACCTTTGACCATAAAAGGCTCTTGTGCTGACTAAACTCAGAGGAATGAAGACTCTGAATTCAAATACTCTCAGCACTATCATGAGGCTGGGGGAGAATGGGCCCTGTGGATGCAGGGACTGGAGCTTGAGCACATGTGGAAGTTGCTGGAAAAGATTGATTTTTTTATTAAGATCCAGCCCAGGGTCTTGCACATGCTAGTGCTGTAGCACTGAGCCACCTCCTCTTCCCCTCCCCTCCTCTTCCTCCTCCGCCTCTGTCTTCCTCTCCTCCTCCTCTTCCTCCTTTTTGTCACAGCATCTCACTATGTAGCTTTGGCTGGCATGAAAGTTGCTATATAGACCAAGCTGGCCTTGAATTTCACAGAGATCCACCTCTGCTTCCAAGGGCTGGGATTAAAGGTATGTGTCACCACACCCAGCTTCCCCTTGGTTTTTCGAGACAGTCCTGGCCAGTCTTGAACTCATGATTCTCCTGCCTCAGCCTCCTGAGTGTTGGGATGACCAGTCTTCCTCTCTCACACAGCTGTCTACTGTTGTGCACCAATGAAAGGCACATGCTGCCACAGGCCAATCAGGAGACCTTTCCAGAGCCTTGGCTTCTCAGGACCTTAAATGTGAGAGGAGTGCCCATTTCTTAGGGCTGGTGCACACTTTAAATGGGATCGCTATGCATACAAAGCACAGTGTTAGGCAGTTATGGGAAAGACTGGAGGTTACTTTTATTAAAGAACTTTGCAAGTGCTTCCTGTAGCCATAAATCTTCCTCAGAAGACTCGGACCTGTTTGGTCCACACTTCTAAGAGGGATCATGGGAGTGTGCATGCATGCACGTGTGTGTATGTGTGTGACACACCAGTCTGCACTTAGTGCCTAATCAGTCAGCTGAGATCCTTTCTGCTGCATACATGGGGCCACTTTCCTGGTTTGGTGTTTGGTTCCCTCTTGACTGTTCCTCCTCAGGAAAGTCAATGGCGGAGGGAGTTCTGGGAGGAGGGGCCTGGAGGAGCCAGATACAGGGCTGTTTGGATCCTGCCTAAGGATGCTCTCAAGCCCTTTGCTCAAACCAGTCTTGTTTCCAGCAGCTCCTGGGCCTCCAGCTTCTTCATAGCTACCTTGTGTGGCTCATTTTACTTACGAAAGGCAAGGGGATGGCTAGGATATGCAGCCGTCATTTTCAAGGTACCTGAGACTGCTAGCCAGCGTTTTGGGAAGTCCAGAAGAGTCTGGGTAATGTACATATCAGAGGTAGGCTGTCTGTCACTTTCCAGACTCATTTTGCTTGTTTTTAATGTGGAGATGAGGTTAAAAAAGAATTTCTGTCCTTTCCTTCTAAAGCCTTCCTTCCTTCTCATCCTTTCTGCTGCTGGCTGGCCACGACCCCTGCTCTGAGGAGAGACTGACTTCTCAGGGTCATCACATGTCTCAGGAGGCGCCTTAGGAGCCACTGATGGCCAAGTGGCTCTGGATGATTGTTCCAGTTGGTCTTCACACAAACCTTCACGATTACTCATTTAACAGATGAAGAAACTGAGGCTGAGGTGCGGCAGGCTGGCCCCCAGTTACAGGCAGGGGCACTGCAGAGAGTCTGGCCCTGTTGGGTGTTTGGCCTGCCCTCCATTCAGTCCTTTGGTGATCCTGCCAAAACAAACCAACAAACCAACCAACAAACAAACAGCCTGACAGACGGGCACTGCCCATGCACGCACACTCACGTCATTGAAGTGTTTGGTGGTCTTCATGATGTAAGGGGTCCTTTCGTTTTTCTCTACCTTCATCCAGCCCTGCCCGAAGAACTCCCTGCAGGGAGAAAGGGGAGTCCAGGGCAGACGAGATTAGCCCTCCCTTGCGTGTTCAGTGCTGGATCACTTCTTTGCTTTTTGAGGTAGTCATTTTTGGTGGCAGGAGAGTGGGAAGCCCTCTGCAGAGGCTTGGAGAGAAAGGAACCCTGAGTGCAAGCCTAGCTCTGTGCTGCACTGTATCACTGGGGAGGTTTTAGGCAAGCTTTTTTGTGTCCCAGGCCCTTACTTTCCTCATCTGTAAAATGGGAATAAGAGAAATTTTCCTCACGGGGCCGTCATGAGGCTGAAGGGAGATCAAATATTAGAAGGCAGATCATGAACTATGAAGTGGGCAGGCACATCAGGTGTTACTATGGATCCTGATTTTATGCTTTAGTCACTGGCTTGTAGAAGAGACGTAATAGAAGGCCACAAAAAGGTCTCAGCGAAAGAGCGTGTGCCTAGAAGGCTTGGGTTCAATCTCCAGCACTGAACCAAAAAGGGGGGCACAAAAGAGGCCCAGATAAGAGAGTAAAGGGATGAAAGGACCGAAAACCAGTTCAGCAGAGTGTTCTGGTGCCCACTTACTCATATGGAATTTTCTTGAAGACAAGGTGGTCCAGCAGGGTCAGTTGCTCTGCAATCTCCAGGGCTGAGTGGTTTTCAAAGGGCTCAGCCTTCACGCCCTCTGCCTGAGGGCACAAAGTTGGGAGTCAGGCCCACGAAGGAATAGCTCCCTCTGGGCCTGGTTCTTTTCTGAGCTCTCTGCTCCATTCTGGTGAGTGTATGGGGTAACGTGTGTGTGTGTATGTCTGTGCTTCCAGAGGACCCTTTGAGTAGTCAGTCATTTACCTTGCAAGGGGCCACCACTATTCACGCAGGAAGGGAGCTAATGCTGCCCAACAGACTGGTTGGGACTGGAGCTCAGAGATCTGACTTCAGCTGGGATGGGTCACTGCCTTTGGGATCTGTCTGGCCCTAAGTGGGTTCAACATAATTTCAACATAATTCCTCTTTAAAACTCATTAACAGGTGTGGGTTCGCAGGTGTGATTAGCTCCTGAGGCAGTGTTCCTGTCTAGTGAGCAGAAGGTGGACATCTTGCTCAGTCCTCTGGCTACCATGCCCTGGCTTTGGGAATCACTTGTGGATACTACCTTTAGGGATATCTGCCACCTGGGCCTCCTTGATCAGGGAACATTGTTGGTGAAACGTTAGCCAGGGACAGGGGTGCCCCTGGCAGGGGTTAGATGAGCGTTGACGTGGGGAGGCCAATGTGCTCAGGCAGGCACAAAGGCCTTACAGACGGTCTGTTAGATTTGGGAATTGGGAGGCGGAGAGGAAGAAGGAAAAGGGACAGCTGTGTGGACCTTGGAAGGGTCTCTTGTGCCTCTGAGGACTGCTGGGTCATACAGGACTGGAGGGGTGGCCATGTGATTGCATGTGCCTGCTAACTGCTCTTGACTTCTGTTTTCTTATATTTACTTCACTCTGCCCAGAAGTTCCAGCACAGATCAAGGAAGTGGGGTCTACCCACGCTCGGGAAACATGCCATTCCTTGAAGCTAAGTGTTCTGTCCCCCATTTATTCTGCAAACAGAGTGGTCTGCACTGCTCACCAGACACTAGAGACATTCAGATCTGTAAATGCAGGCCTGGTTTCAGGGAGCTAGCCTCAGGTGGTTTGCTACACAGATGGAGTAAGGACAGTGTGGGACAACAGCCTCTGGGTGTGGTAGCAGACCAGTCATGAGTGTTTCCTGGCAGTCACAAGGGCAGGGAACAGAAGCTCAGACACTAGAGTGTGGGTGTGGGGAACATGAGGCTCTTTCAGAGCAGGCAGAGGGGATTGTGGGCATGAGGGGCTGAGTGGCTGGGCTGAGTGGCTACTAGAGAGGACAAGTCCTCTGTAGTAGCCTTTCTCCTGTGTGCTTTTAGAGACAGGTCTTCCTCTGCCTCAGGTGAATGAATGACTGTAGGTGGTTAGCTCAGTCACAGTCAGCACTGAGGGTCCTGTGCAGATGTCTCAGGGCTGTGTCCAGGATGGCAGAACTGTCAGAGCCAAAGGGACTCTGAGTGGTCAGGCTTGGGGATGGCCCAGTGGCCCAGTGGCTCTAGGCCAGGAGGAATGCTGGGCAGGGAGGGGCAGGTGGCCTTTGGCTCACTTTTGATGAGGCCTTGGAAAAAGGGTGACCCTGAAGTAGAGGTCAGAGCTGACAACTGTCACTTTCCATAGAGCTTTTGAGAAGCTGTGTGACAAACAGCCTTTCTCTTCCCTGCTGAGGTCACTGGCCTCCTCTATACTGAACCTGCCTTCCATAATTTCTGGGGACCTTGTTAGGCCTAGAAATGAGTGGAGATGGGGCTCAGTGGCCCTTTGTTCTGGAGGAACTTTAGGCTATTCACATAGGAAAAGAGTACTTGGACTCCAGACAGGTAAACATTCCAGCCAGGCTCCTGTTGGCCAACAGGAGCACAGGGCATTGTTTTCCCCTGGGGAGGTGGTGGGGAGGGATGTTCTAGCATCCTGGCCCCAAGTGGCATCTGGTACCACAACCTTCCCTGCCATGGGGGACAGCTGCGTGGGTTCCAGGCTGTATTAACCCAACAGCACTACTTCTGGGCCAGGATGTGGGCAGGGTGCTGTGCTCCATGGGTAGTTCTACCTGCATCTGGGGTGGTGAGTGATGAGAGGGGAGAGGAGCCGGTACCTAGAGTTCTAAGTCCTTATGCTGACTACTGCTAACATGCCGGAGGTCACCAGCCGGCCTGGGCTTCAGTCAGTAGGGAACTGAATCCTGGGGAGGTCAGAGTAAGTCTGTCTTTAGCATCTCTCACCACTGTAATTCAAGGGCCATGAACCTTGGGGTGGCTCACAAAGACATCCCAGGTGCCCTAGCCTGGCAGTGCAACACGCGGTCATCAGCCCTTATGGCGACCCTTAGCTCATGCTCTCTAATGGTGAGCACAACACTCTCCAGGGGTCCTGTCATTTCTGGACAGATGTGGTGACACTCTGATTCTTCAGGATGAGGCCATGTGGTGTAAGGAGTGAATTTTGCTCTAGGTCAGTTGGATCTGAGTGTGAACAGCTTGTCTAACTACCACATCCCCTGTGCAGACTTAAGTGGGTAGTTTAGGCTCTCTGAGCCTTGGTTGACTCATCTGGAAGATGGGGTAACAATGCAACCTTGAACCTCACTTACAAGAGTCTTTCGGAGTCCAACATGATCTGGCACACAGACACCCGTGCTCCTCGAGAAGTGTGACAGACGGAATGGAAGGGTAAGGGAAGTGGCCATGAGGGACAGAGGACTGGGAAAAGGGAAGTGGCGATGTTACAAGTTAAATTTTGTTCCTTAATAAAGGAACAATTTCTTAGCATGATTCTTGTCTAGAGTCTTTCCTAAGTAATGAAAGAATTTATGATGAGGCCGGCAAGGTGGGCTCTAATCCAATATGCCTGTGTCCTTTTAAGAAGGGAGATGTGTACACAGTGGACACAGACACAGATAAATCAGGAAGATAATGTGGGGACCCAAGAAGAAATGGCCCTAGGACCATGGAGGCAAGGATTGGAATGGTCCAGGTAGGAGCTGAGGGGTTCACAGGGCCAGCAGAAGATGGGAGAGGCAACCGAGGGTCTTCCTCTAGAGCTCTGATGGGAAGCATGGCTCTGAAGATACTTTCACTCAAGATTTCTAGCTGCCAGGCCTGGGATACAACACACTGCCCAGTGTGCTGTGGGGTTTGTGGCGTTCAGTCATGAAGCCCCAGGAAATAGATGCAGGTGATGACTATGCTTGGTCAGGGGGTCACAGAGTCAGGAGAGTGGGGAGGATGCTGCTTTGGTGAGGTGTGGGCCTGCTCACCATCTGTGTGATTTCTTCCAGTGTGATCTGGTTGTCACCTGGGTCCTCCTGGGTCAGAGTCCTAGGTAGAGGAAGGCAGGTAAGCTTCAGTGCACCCCTCAGGTGGTCCCTCCTTAGTGGTCTCCCAGACCTCCTGGCCTTGATCACCCCCCTTGATCACCTCTGACCCTCTCTGCTTCCAACTTATTTCTGATGGTTCTTCATCTGGAGGGAGACTTTAAGGGCTTAGAGCTCTCTCTCTCTCTCTCTCTCTCTCTCTCTCTCTCTGTGTGCATGTATGTAAGAAGAGTACCAAAGATGAGAGAGACTTGAGGGGCTTAGGGGCTTGAGGGGACTCTAGGACTGTGAACATGGCGAGGTGATGGGGTCTCGGAAAGAAAATGGCTGGATGGAGGAGGCAGGAGACTGGGGTCATAAGCAGCAAATGCCCAAGATGAACTTGGCAGAAAGTCCGGGGCAGACATAATGACAGGGTGTAGACATGGGCAGCTGGAAGTGAGGAGAAGCCTTTAGGCTTTTTCCTAGGCTGGGCTAGAGAAGCCAGTCTGAGTGGGAGGAATGAGATCAGTGCAGTTGCTGGTGGACCTGTGCCTTATACCTCCTGAGCAACTCACAGAAGCCACACACACCATGTCAACTGAGCCTCCTCACTCCACCCTCAAAGCTGGAACTGTTCACCTATTTTTCAGAGGAGAAAATGAGATCTGGCTAAGGGCCTTGCTCTGGTCAACAGTGTGTTGCTGGCTGAGGCAGCTCAGATGCATGGCTGCCTGGGGGCTGCTGGCCTCTGCCGGGAGAGGCAAGCTGGGAGCAGAGGCAACATAGGTGTGGGGACAAACAGTTTAGCTGAGCTCAACCCAAGAGACATTCCTTAAGCATCCACAAACAGGGTCTCACCAGCACTGTCCAAGAGAACTCTCTACAGTGAGGGCATGCGCTGCTTAATAGAGGAGCCTCTAGCCGGCTGAAGCTCTAGGGACTGAAAGACAGGTGAACTGAATTTTATTGTATTATATTTTAGTTCACTAAGATTTAAATAGCTGCATGTAGTTAGTGCCTACTACACTAAATAGCACAGGCTACACAGGCATTAGCAGCCATGGGCGTATGTGGAGAAGTGGTACAGATTTCTCTCTCTCTCTCTCTCTCTCTCTCTCTCTCTCTCTCTCTCTCTCTCTCTCTCCCCCTCCTTCTCTCTCTCTCTCTTCCTTCCTTCTTCACTCCCTCTCCCTCCAGGGTCTCATATAGACCAGGCTGGCCTTACTATGTAGCCAAAGAGGACCTTAAACTTCTCATCCTTCTCCTCCTACTTCCAAAGTGCTGAGATTGTAGCCAAGCACTGGAATTACAGCCATACACCACTATACATAGCTTATGCGGTTCTGGGGATCGAACTCCAGCTAGGTAAGCATTCTACCAACTGAGCTACATTCTCAGTCCTGCCCAAGTTCAAAGGTGGGAAGATGGGACAGATGGGTACATGAAGTACCCACTCCGAGCCTAGCTGTAGAGTCGGGTTCACAGCTCCCAGGCCTTAGTCTACCCTGACACACCTCCTGCTTGAGAGGAGCCCTCCCTACCTCTCTGACCTCAGGCTGGCCACTGTGGAGGCAGAGGGGAGGGCCCTGTCCCGGCAGATCATCCTGAGGAAGAGGACCATGCTGCTCTTACCTGATGATGTTGGCTGCTGCCTTACGTTCCTGTGTTAGAAGTTCCGGGTCATGCACAACCTCCTCCAAGAAGCTGATCATCTTGGATTTCAGCTTCTTATTGGTTTCAAAGTCCTGTGGGAGGATGGAGGGGTGGCTCTGGCTATAGATGCTGGGTTTCCCTTCCGTGCTCTGGGTCCAGGCTGGAGGATGGACTTTCTATTTCTGCCCATCATGGCTGCCTGCCTTCCTGTGTTCTCACTACTTCCTGGCAGGTCACAAGTGGAGTTTCAAGCCTCTTAGGTACAGGGTACTGGTATAAGACCAAAGACCATCTCTCATCTGCCATACCCCTAGGACAGGGAGGGCCAAGACTACCTGTACCCCAGCTGCAGACTGGTGGCCAAATAGGCCTCTTTCTTCTTGATGGTTCTTATTTTCCGCCTGGGAGGATCTGAGCAGGCTTTTCTGGGGAAATTGGGGTCTCTCCCTTCTGCTGCCCGATGGTTGGCCATTGTTTACTGACCACAGTCACTCTAGGAATAGGTTGTCCCTGGAGCAGGATCTCACGGGGTGGACTCCCACATACCTGTGAGTGCTTGGAGACCCAGTGACGGAGCACGTTCAGCACACGGTTGGTGGCAGCTCTTCGGATCACAAACTCCTTGTCCCCATTCCTCTGGTCAGGGGGAAATCCTGGTGTTTCCAGTGTGGGGAGGGAGAGAAAGACAAAGTTTGCCTAGCAGACCTGGTTCATCTGAGGCTCCTCCTCACAGGTATGGGAAGGGAACACTTAACGGGGCTCAGACCCACGAGAGGCCGTGAAGCCTCTGGCTCTTCAGTACCCAGTCTCTGCCACACCACTCCGCCTGGAAGATTCAAGAAGCTTCCCCCAACAGAGGCCACCCAAGACCAGAGCTCTCCAGGTCCCCCTCTAACCTTTGTTGTGGTACCGCTGCTGTGGAAGTGGGTGGTGGGAGGGTGGGTGCCCAGGGCTCTCTCGGTTGACGGTCTTGGCTGTGAGCAGAATTTGGCCGAGGAGCAAAGGGGGCTGAGTGGGGAGAAGGGGACTCCAGGATGGCAGGACGGCACTGGTGGGGCCTGCGGGAAAAGTGGGGGCAGAGTGGGTTGTCAAAGTGTTGGAAGGGTGGGTAAGTCTGCGTGTGGAGGTTGGGGGAGGGAGGGGTGGCTGGCTGGAGCGAAAGTCACCGGCCAGGGAGTGACAAGCAGCCTAGCTAAGACTGTCCCTATTGGCAATAGACGCTGGGAAGGGAGGGTGATGAGCAGGCCGTGTCCTAGATACATAGTGGCCCTGATTGCAGATCTGGGCACGCAGAGTCTAGCTGGTGCCGAGGGAAAGGGCTCCATCCCAGTCTCCACGAAAGGAAGGGTCAGCAGGGAAAAGAACAGAAAGCAGGTGAAGCTTAGTGGCCAGTGAGCGAGGGTAGCTCGCTGAAGCAGGGAGCATTCGAGGGGCCCTGCAGCAGGACCCACCAAGCAATCTGTGGCATACATCAGACACCTGATGAAGGGCAGGCCCCAGGCCTGTGGCTGTCACTCCTGTCACAGGACCACAGAGAGGATGACCAGGGGAGAACCCGTGAACAGAGGCGCCTCCCACACACCTGCAGTGGCCAAGGACATCCTGCGATACTTCTCCTTGTTTGGGGTGCCCTCGTTGGCTCCTGCAGTTGCTATGGCAAAGGCAGAGGCAGCTGAGAGGGCGCTGCGGTTACTGTCCAGTTCACGACATGAGGTCTTCACAACTCCATTGTTGTAGGAAAAGAGTGGGAACTCTGTGGAGAGGAGGGAGCTGACCCTCAGCCATTCCTCAGCCCCTCGAGGCCGTCATATAACCAGGGGGCTGGAGGCCAGCCCAGGTTTGAGAGTGACAGTTCTGCCTTGAAGCTCAGGGCTGGTAGAAGGTTCGGGGGCAGAGTGGGGATCTGTTCCTCTGTAAGGATCATGTCTCAGTGTCCCTAGAGCTGTCCTAGGGCAGGAAGGCCCAGCTACTCTCTTGCTGTGTAGAAGGTTGGCAGCCACCTTTCCCTTTCTCTGAGACTCCCAGCCCTGTCGTTTGCCAGTCCTGTTGGGTCCAGGTCTGTTTGAGGACAGCATCATGAGCTGTCCTGTCCTTTCAGTGTACTGGGAGCTGACATACAGTCCACCCAAAGTCTGATGTTCACAATTTGTACTGATGGATGTGGCGGAACCAAGACCACACTGCACTTGGGGTCCTTCCATGCGGGCTGAGCAGCTTCCCACTCCTCACAGTGTGACTGTGGGTGAGTTATTTCAACTCTCAGAGCCTCGGCAATCGCCTCTGGATAAGAGGGAGACTTCAAATGTGGACATGACAGAAGAAAGTTCAAGAAGCTGTATAAGCTCCATGGAACAGCACTGCTGGAATAATGACCACCAGGAGTCATGGGGTCAACCCCAGACACCTTTAGCTTCATCTTCTAAGAGTCTGCAAAGCAACCCGTACTTTGTCAGGACATAGCAGCCGTCCTCGTGCTGTGAGGGGCAAATGGCTGATTTTAAAGACTCTAAGCTAGTGTTCTTCTTCCTTCCCTTCCTTTCCATTTCCTTCTTTCTCTGAGGTACAGTCTCTCTCTCTCACTCCTCTCTCTTTTGGAGACAGGGTCTCGTTCTCTCTATGAGATAGCATGTCTCTCCCTCTCTCTTTCCCTCTGTATTGCAGACATGCTCTCACTAAGTTGCCCAGGCTGCTTTGAACTCACTCTGTGGTCCAGGCTGGCCTGGAACTTTCCCTCCCTCTGCCTTAGCCTCTCAAGTGCTGGGATTACAGGCATGTACTGTCACACACAGGCTTCAAAGCTTGTTTCTAAAAACTCATTCTCCTGAGCGCCATTGCTGTGTGTCTGAGAAGCCATTCTGGGCTGTAGGGTGCCCAGGTAGCTGCCAGGTGACCCAGTTCCTGACTGGGTTTCTTGCCAGGCCTGGAGAGTCGGGCAGTTTGGAATTTAGGCCACACCAAGAAGATGGAGCAGGAGTCTGGGGATGGTAGCGCAAGGCAAGAAGACTCCCTGGGTAGATGAGGCACCCTGCGTTCTCTTCCTCTCAGATCCTTCCTGGGGTATGGTGGCTGCTCAAAGACCCTTCAAGATTCTGAGTCTGAGGTGTGGGTGGATGATGCCACTGTCTTTGGGAGTAAACCTTGTGGTGCTGGGGATGGAACACGGAACCTCAAATATCCTTGACAAGGACTCGACCACTGAGGCCTGCCCCCAGTCCCATTTTTACCTTATATGAAAGGTAAGAATAACCTAGCTTCTCTACAAGTCTGTTGAGAAGATAAAAGGGCTTGTCACACAGCTGAACACATGGGGTCCTAGGAAACATTTCTGACTTGAGTTCTCCAATGTGAGAGCCCCAGTTGCTAGGTCACTGGCTGGGCAGTGCAGTCTTGCCTGAGTTGAGGGGACTTCAGTTGAAGGTCAGGACTTAAACAGTCAGTCTCAGCATCTACACTCCTCCCACCCCTGGAGATTATGAAACAGAATAGTCACTGCCCCCAAGAGTGAGTCATAGAACAGAAAAGACGATACGGATGTGCCTCCCTTGGTCTGACCTGCCACCCTCTCCCCTCCTGGGATCCACCTGCAGGTTCACACTGGTGAGTGGTACCTGAAGAGTTTTTGCTTTTGACTGATTTTGGTGTTGATGGAGATTTTGTTGGTGAGGTCTCAGCGTCACCATCATCACTCTGGTTCTGATCAGCATCAGACTCTTCTCTCACAGAGACTTCAGAACCTGGGGCAAATGGAAGAAAGAAAGAAAGAAACAAAGAAAGGCAGACAGAAAGAAAAAGAGAAAAAGAAAGATGGGTTCTCCTTAATTATCCATTGATTGGAAATCTCACATTTAAAATTTACTAAAGCAAAACAGAGTGAGTTACAAGAGCCTCCTGCCCCGAGGGATATTCAACAGCTTAATTGCTACAGACTTTATCAGAACGGTTCATGTGCTCATGGATGGGGTGGATCTTCAAAATGGTTTTGTCTTACTGGGACATCCCAAATCCTAATGGCTACACCCAGGTTTTTCATTAGAATGCAGATTGGGAGGCCTGGGGATACAGTCCAGTAGAGAGCTTGCCTGATCTAGCATGCTTAAGGCCCTGGGTTCTATCCTGGGGGCGGGGATGTCAAAAAAGATGCAGACTGTGATTCAGCCCCTGCTACTGGGGACAGAGCAGGAAAGTCTCAGGACCCCTATCCCTTCTCCTTATTCCTGTCTTCTTCTTCTTTTTTAAAAAATTATATTTATTTATTTATTTGTGTGCACATGAATGTGCATGCATGTGCTTGCCACTGTGTATGTATGAGGTCAAAGGACAACTTCTGGGAGTCAGTTCTCTCCTTCTACCATGTGGATCCCGGGACTGAACTCAGGTTGTCTGGCTTGCAGGCAAGTGTTCCTCTTGCTGAGTTATCTCACTCCTATCGCCACCTCCCAAATGTACCACCTGCCTTAGTTTATGTGATGTTAGGGCTTCATGCCAGAACTCTACCAACTGAGCTACAGCCCCAGTTCAAATATCTGCATTTCTATCAAGCTTCTGGTGATGCTTATGTGGCTGGAATTACAGGTGGTAGTTAACCACCACCTGGGTGCTGGGAACTGAACCCAGGTTCTCTGCAGGAGTAGCCAATACTCCGTTGAGCAACTGTTGAGACACCTCTTCAGTCCTCTACTTTATGTTTTTGAGACAGGGTCTGCCACTGGAACTCAACAGTCGTCTAGACTGGTTGACCAGCAAGCTCCAGGGCTCCTCTGGTCTTTGCCTCCGAAGCACTCAGATTACAGGTGTGCATCTCTGAGCCTAGTTTTCTTCGTAGGTGCTGGTAATTGAACTCAGGTCCTTGTGCTTGCTTGGAAAGCACTTTACCAACTGAGTGCACTTGAGTTTGCTTGAAAACCCATCAGAAGCTAGAAAAGGATACCCACCTAGCACACAGAGGCAGACTGTTAGACAGGTTTGGGGGTTCCTGGGTTATCAAGAAGAATAGGCTTAGGAGGACTTCCTCAGGCTGCATTTCACAAGGTAACACTGAGGGCTCACTGCAGATTTGTGCTGGTTGTGATTCTGTGCCTATTGAAGGATCCCATACATTACATAAACTGGATGGCATTTGGGGTTCTCTGGCAAGCTGTTATTTTGGTCAGCAACTTTCAGCCAAACAAGTCACACACATCACCCCACCTGTTTGTTGCAGTGTGTGCCACAGCTAACACTTCTTATTGGTGGAGACTTGTGGGTTTTCTCTTCTTTCCAGTTGTGCCTTTTTTCAAAGGCCTCTTCTTCAAAGCCTGGGGCTTCTGGCCAGCTCGTGTGTGTGTGTGTGTGTGTGTGTGTGTGTGTGTGTGTGTGTGTCTGCGTGTACATGCACACTAAGCAAGACTATGCTGGTGGTCTCCAGGTATGGCCTGATCTGACCTAACACAGAACTAAATGGGACTCTACTAGAATGGTCAAGAGACGTTTTAGATAGGGAGGTATTGACTGCCCCAGCAACATCTCTGGCCACTTGTCAGTGTTTAGGTGTGTGATCCCTAGCCAGGCTGTTCCCAGAACACACAATGCCTTTTTTGTTCCTCAACCTTTTACGTTCCATGACTTTTGTCTAGAATGTTCTCCCTTCCTCTTGGTGAGCATCTAGATCTGATGGGTCCTTTAGGACACTTCTCTGACTCTCTGGATGGTGTCCCCAGACTGTCCTCTGTGTTCCTCCAGCACCTTTCAAGCATAACATGTGTCAGGAATCCAGTGTTCAGCGTCTGGTCCCCAAGTCAGACTGAATCCCGAGGGTGGGAGGCAGAGGGATGAGCTGAACCCAGGATGTCTGCTGCCACCGTGGCAAGGAGAGGGAACGCATAATTGTCAAAGGCTGGAGCTGAGATTCATTTAAAGTGTGGTGATGCCGGGGAGGATTCTACAGGCTCCTTTGGCAGCCTAGACCCCCATCCCTGCTACAACTGAGGCCGTGCAAGCTGGCCAAGTCAAGCCTCACAGTGGTGAGTGTTAATGGGGTGGTTTTGCTCTCCTATTCACTTACTCTGCTTGCTCGGGGCTGAGGGCTCCTCAGGCTTCTCTGGGGTTGGGGTTGGGGTTGGAGTTGGGGTCGGAGTTGGGGTCGAGGTTGAGGTCGGAGTCAGGGTTGTGGTTGTGGTCGTGGTGGTGGTGGTAGTGGTGGTGGTTGTGGTCGTCGTCTCATTCTCATCTGGAATCTTGTTGGTGAGGCTGCTGGCCACATAGAGCTTGCTGGTGTCCAGTGGGGCCTTGCTGAAGGGGGACACGGCTGAATACATGCTGGTGTAGCCGTTGGAGCTGCAGCTGAGTGCAGCTAAGTCCAGTGCCTTGCCACCTGTGATGATGGGGATGTTGAGGGACAGCTTCCGTCGGCGGCTTGGGGATGACGTGCTGATGGACAGGGGTGGTGGCGAGGAGAACTTGCGGGTGGCACGTGGGGACTTGGGGGGTTCTCCGTATAGAAGCTTGTTGTTCTGGCCACTGGCAAACAGGAGCTCCAGCGACCTGCAGGGAAGGAAGGCGGGGGAAGAAGGAATGATTGGTACAGGTCTGCCTACCTCATTTGTTTCGGAGCTTCGTGGGACTCAGGGTGGCCGGCAGCAGTGGCTCCCTCACTCACATGATCTCTGAAACCCAGGGGGGCTTATAATTAAAGGGTTCATGGATGTGTCTACATGCAGATGTCCTGCTCTGAATGGTGTGGGCAGGCTGTGGGTTTGGTGGCAAGGTACGTCTATCTGATGCTTCCTCCTCTGCTTCCCACCTAGGGTGCTAAGGCTCCCACCGTGCAGGTCTCCACGCACACCGGCCTGCTCCCATCTGCACGCTCTACCCTTGTCCTTATAGATGCTTTATGGGTGAGAAGGCAAGGCCCAGGGACAGGAAGCCACTCATCTGGTGCCTCCGACTCTTCTCCCAGCATCCTCTCCACACCTCCCCACTCCACATGGCACCTGAGGGCCTGAACTTGTAGACTGGTATTAGGGGAGTAAAAATGCAGTCTCTTAGAAATCTCGAGGCCAAGCCCCAGGTTCAAGGCCCCCTCAGCCACACTAGGAGCCCTGTGAAAAATCTCTTGACTTCTTCGGACCCCAGCCCTCCAGTGGCAGAGGTGAGTTGCAGTGACATAGGTAGGAAAGCCTATGTGGCTTTGAAGCCAAGGTGGCTGAAAGAGCCTGCCCTGCACAGGTTGTACCTAGCGTGTATCTAGCATGTGAAGCAGGCCATAAAGGCCTTTCTTTTTCCTCCAAGCAGGAAGCATTTACCTAAGAGCAGGGGTGACCTTCTTGTCTCCCTTTCTTCCTTCCATCATTTCTTTCTGTCTTCTGTAAGGATGGGGCCTATGCTTCCCAAAGGAGTGTGGGAAGAGAGGACGATGGGTGTCCCCTGGCTTCCCTGAGCAGGACAGGGGAGGTGGAGGCGGCTGGGTGAATGGCAGCATGATAGGTCAGCCCTCCGGAGCCTCTAGGTTTGGGGAAGCGCAGAGAGAACACAGTGATCTCTCCTTTAAGAAGGGAGATTTCTCAAACTAACCACCTCCATATACAGCTAACCTGGAGCTTCTGATCGTCTGTGCATACCTCCTGAGTGTGAGTGCTTAGACTAAAGGCCACCACTGTGCCCAGTTGCCTCATGGTGTTTTTGAAACACAGTCTAGAAATGTACTTCCTCTGTGATCTGAGAGTGATGTGTGCCGTGGCACACCAGCTTGTGGATCAGCCTCTCCTCCAGGGACCTCACAGGCCCGGCAGGTCTGTGGGTTCAGGAAGGAGGTGTGTGTACCTGGAGGGGATGGCACTGATGGGATTCTTTAAAAATTATGTACATTTAATTAATGTAAAGTTAATTTGTTTAGTGTGTGTGTGTGTGTGTGTGTGCGCGTGCACCCACATATGCCGAAGAGCCTAGGTGGAGGTTAAAGCACAACTTGGGAGAGTTGGTTCTCTCCTTCTACCACATGGTTCTGGGTATTGAACTCTGATCATCAGGCTTGGCTGCAAGCACCTTTACCCATGAAGTCATCTTGTCAGGCCCTGGGATTCTTGTATATCTACAAGATAGGGTGGGGATGTCTGTGTACCTGGCAGGAATGGCACTAATGGGCTTCTTGTAGATGGTGATTAGCTTGTCCAGGACCACCACAGCAGTGGTGAAGACTCGGTAGGAGTGCAAGAAGGTGTTGAGGAAGTCGATGCTCAGGAAGCGCAGGTCTGTCAGTCGCTCCAGCAGTCGCTCCACACTGGCGTACCGGATCTGTAGCACTTTGCAGGAGTTCATGGTCTTACTGAATCGAATGTCAACATCATCGCAATACAAAGAGGCATCGGACCTGAGGAGGGAGGGAGGAGGAAGAGGTGGCGTGTGTCTAAGGTTTAGACCCATGGTATCATTCCATCAGGCTGCGGCCACTGTCAGGTCATCTTGCCAATCTCTACCCCCAAGGCAGGAACAGTCTCATTGAGTGAGCAAGGCAAACCAAAGCTCAGGAAGAGCTGTAATGCCTTTCCCTAGAATCCTAAAAACCTGCAGGAATACTGGAAAAACACAAGAAACTTAAAAGAATGTGTTGCCAAATTCCCGAGACATACAAGGACTCTAGTCACCTGGATGTTAGAGAGGCATTACTCATAGTAGACCAGAATGGAAACAGTCCAAATATTCACCAGCAGATGAGTGAACAAATAAAATACAGTAGGATATTACTCAGCCATGAAAAGGGGTGGAGGATGGACACACACTACAGTGTGGATGAGCCTTGAGCACCCTATGCTAAGTGAAACAGACCCTATCCTCAGGGTGCAGACAGCTCAGGGGAACTGGGAAGGTAGACTTATCTTGTCTTTTGTACCATTCCTAAGGAGCTTTCTTTAGGAGTTGGTGGTACGGATCAGGGGTAGAGCACTTGCCTAGCATGTGTGAGGACCTATGTTCAACTCCCAAAGAACTTTCTCTACCAACTCCTGGGATTTGAAATATCAGTACATGTCCTTTTCCCCAAGTGCCTCCAACAAGCAGGGTGGTGGATCTGGGAGGTGAAGAAATAGAGCCACAGAGTAAGGTGGGCAGCGTGTGGGCAAGTGGCAGAACCACATGCCCGAGTTCCAGCTACACATCAGCGGCTGTATCAGCCTTCTCCACTGCCAGGCAGAGAGTGGAAGCCAGATGAGTGGGCCCATCGGAGAGAATGTGGAGAAAGCCAGAAGGCCCACAAAGACACTGGTCGTTTGAGGAGGCCGTTGTGAAGAAGAGGAGGGGAGGCTCCCTAAGTCAGCTTTGCTTCAGGACACACAAGTTTAGAAACCTTCTGGCCGATGCTTCCACCAAGATGAGGGAAAGGTCTCCTGCAGCTGTGGAACCTCCAGAAACATGCTGAGTAATACAGGCCAGGCAGATTTCCTGGTCATGAGAGGCAGCACACATTCAGGAAACTGCTGACAGGAGCCCCAGAAAATCGGATGAGGAACACAGTAAGGAGAATATCCTAGAGCGCAGAGAAGGAAGAGCTAAGGTGAGAGGAAAAGGAAAGGATGGGGTGCAGCTGGCTTACTATAGATGCCTGAAAGGAGAGAGAAAAGGTGGCAAAGTAATTGTGAAGAAAGGACGTAGCTGTGGCCTCGGGTGGGACTGCCGCCCTAGCTGTGCTGTCCGGGAGGCTGGAGACACTTGGTAGGTGACAGGAGCTGAACCTCCCCTGATGTGAAGCTTGGTTGTTTAGAAGGAATGTGCAGCTCCACACACCATAGATGCTCAGGCATCCGATAGTGCAGGTTCAGTGTTTAAATGGTAATCGGGGGTCTCTCTGACCATGACCATGGTTTACTTCTAGCACCTTCTCTGGGGGTTCTTTCTGCCCCCCTCCCCCCCGGAGAGTGTGGAAAAGGAAACGCGCCCTCTCCTTCCCATCAACCTCCCTTTCCTCTTCTCAGATCAGCGGCTTGCAGTATCTTCAGCCCCTTCAGTAATGCATCAACCGTGCTGAAGCTCATCCTCCCTGTCTGTACAGTGGCAGGGTGCACTCACGCAGCCGACTGGCGGCAGTCACGTGGGAGCTGTGACCAACTGGAGGACCACAGGGATCCATTAGGCTGTCTGTGGTCTCTTAGGATTTGAACATTCAACCATGACTTCAGCTCTTTGCTTCTCTAGCACTTGTTGAGAGAGCCAGGTGATAGTCCTGCCTTTCAGGCACAAACAAGAGGTTTTGGCTTGATGAGAAAATATCTCTTTCTGTTTCCCTCAGGAGGATGGAAACATCCTCTGTCTGTCTGTCCTGCGGTTACACGCTGGGGCAGAGTTTCAGCACCCACAAGCCTGGGTAGATGAAATGAACACTGCAGCTCCTTGAGGGTGCTGGCAGTTGACCTACTGAGACCAGAGCTGCAGAGCAAGGGCCCCGAGACACTGTTGTAGGGGATACTGGGGCACACAGGACCCCGAGACAGGACACCTCTTTGTGGTGCAAACCCCAAATCAGGATGTTTTGTCTCACAGTCTGAGAACAGAGCAGTGTACCTGAAAGCGGACTATAGCAGAAACTCTGAGGCTCCTAGGGGACAAATCTAGGGATGCACTCAGGCCCCGATGACTGAGCTCAGCCCCTCGTAAACTCTACCACCTCCAGAATAAAATCCAACAGCTTGTCAGACACAGCACCATTTTATCTGACTCATCTCACCAGCCCCATATTTCACCACATGGTGTGGGTCACTTAGAAATAAGAAGTGAGATTAAATACAGGAACAGTTTTTGAGGCATGGCAGACGCATGTACAAACTAGAGCATTTGTGTGTTGAGTGGGGTTGTGCTAGATAGCTTTGTCAACTTGACACGTGGGTAGAGAAAGCCTCAGTTAGGGAATTACCTCCATTGGACTGGCCTGCGGCCAAGTCTATGGGGCATTTTCTAGATTCTTGAGTGATGTGGGAGGGCCCAGCCCACCTTAGGCAGTGCCACCTCTGGGCAGGTGGTCCTGTATTGTATAAGAAAGCAGGTTGAACACAGGCCAGAGGAGCAAGCCAGGAAGCAGCCTTCCTCCATGGCCTGTGCTCCAGCTCCTGCCTCCAGGTCCCTGCCTGGAGTTCCTACGTTGGGCTGCCTCAGAAATGAACTTTGACCTGGGAGACATAAGCCAAATAAACCCTTTCCTCCCCAAGTTGGTATTGGTCAGAGTGTTTTTATTACAGCAATAGAAAGTAACTAGGACAGGCAAGGCTCAAAGGACCAAATGAGTACCACATATTCATGGTACACTTAATATTCATGAAGCATAAGGGATGGTCAATATTCACAAGGTCTTAAGCCAGCCATCTACTGCTGACTCCCACATGCAGATAACATCATGGCTATTGGTTAGGCTAACAGATGTGCTCAGCTATGGTCAGGTATGTGTGCCCCTACATCTGGGAGAAGGCAAGTGTGTACCATTAGCCCAAGCACTTTTTATGAACTGAGATCACTCAATCCAGCTTCGCTGTGGTCCTGGCAGCAGGGAAGGCCGATGCAGCTGGGGAGAAGCAGGAAGAGTGAGCACCATGTAGCTGCCGCTTGTCCACATACTGCCCTGAGCTATGGCTCCATTTCTCCACTCCCAACCCTGCTTTTTGCTATGTGTTTCAAGTGGGCTCACCAGACCCTATGGTGAACATCTTAATTTGGTCTGTGAACCTTTCTGTTCTGGAGTAATTGGTCTGATAGTATACCTGGTGACCACAGTTCACAGCATGGCCTACATATGCTACTAGTCCCCCAGCCCTGCAACCACATGGGATTATTATCATTTCTCAGACACACTGCATGGTCCTGCCCCTGAGTCTGCATGCACATTGTTTCTTCTTCCCAGAATACCCTTCCACTTAACAGACTCCAACTTGCCTTTGATGTCAGCTCTGCAACTCCCTTCTCGGGAAGCCTTGCTCAGCTGTGGCAGGTGAGTCAGTCCCTTGTCCCTGGACTTGTCCAGCACCACACAGACTGTCTTACAGCACTCACCCCTCTGTCTCATAGTGATCTTTCTAGAATCTCTTTGGCTCACTCTCTCACCACCCTCCACCTGCAGGACCTGACCCAGGGCTACAATGCAGAGGGAGGCCAGGATCCCTTTGGGGGAAGATGGGTCCTTGGAGGATCTTTTTACCTCTGGCTAGTTAGTTTCCTTTGTTACCATCATAACTAAAAACAGTTTTTTCCTTTCATATATGACTTCAGTTTTCCTGTGCCCCTGTGCCGTCAAACATATGGCCAATAGGCCTTCAATATACATTTTTATAACAATTCAATGTGTGGTTTTAAAGTTTTATTATTATTACATATTTATTATGTTAATTTAATGTATATGAGTATATTGCCTGTGTGTATGTAAGTGTACCCATGTTGTGCAAGGCAGAAGAGGGTGTCAGATCCCCTGGAGCTGGAATTAGAGGTAGCTGTGAGCTGCCTGCTGTGTTGCTGGGAACTGAACTCTGGTCCTCTGCAGAGCAGCAAGTGGTTTTAACCACTGAGCCATCTCTCTAGCTCCAAACACGTGATTTAAAAATATTTATTTATTTTTATTTTATATATATGAGTGTTATGTCTGCAGGTATGTAAGTGCACCTGTGTTGTGCAGTGCCCTCAGAGGACAGAAGAGGGCCTTGGATCCCCTGGAACTGGAGTTACAGATGATTGTTAACTGCCATGCTGGTGCTGGGATTTGAACTTGGGTTTTCTGCAAGAACAGCCAGTGCTCTTAACCATTGAGCTATCTCTCTAGTCCCTCAACATGTGTGATTTTTATTTGATCACCAAAAAAAAAAAAAAAATCCATAAGGGAGGAAATTAGGTATGATCATGTTTTGCTTGCTCAACTTAGGAAGGGTCAGTGATTTGTCCCCTGTGCACCCGCACACATCCAGGCTGGAAAGTAAGGCCGCTGTCTTCAAGGACAGCCTCTTCTGCTGGCCCCATGATTTCTAGGTATCTAGCAATGGAGGAATGGTGCCTCATCCACTGTGGAGAGTCTTAAACGACCTGGTATACATGAAGTTTCTGCTTGCTTCCGGCACCACAGTGGGCTCAGCTCCTGCTTGCCTTTATCTTGGTGGCAAGTGTGAACAAAGGGAGTCTGGCACCTTTCAGACCCTGCGTCCTGTTGCATGCAGGGTCCCAGAACACACACTGAAGGAGCAGAGAGGTCATGGGCAGTGAGGCTCTGGGAAGTACTTGGTGACATCAGCAAGCTTGGGATTCAGAGGTTGGGATGGAGCAAGACAGCCAAGGTGCTGCAGGGTGGAGCCAGGAAGGAGAGCCAGGAATGTGTGAGGTGGGAGTCACTGGAGGAAAGACGTCTCATGCAGATCTTGGGAGCTGTGCTACAGCGGGTCGGAGGCTGGGAGAACTGTGTCCAGCAGAATACCAGCTCCTTTGTCCCTAGGGCCCATCTCTCCAGCCCCAATATTATCTTTTAAATAGCTAAATATAAAATAACATGCGCAAAGCAAACCAATTACAACAAAAGTTAAGTCAAAGCAGCCATCCAGACAGACATTAACTCAAAACAAGTGGAGAAACAAACATCTCAAACTCCTAGAAATGAAGCCCGGCAACTTTTGAAGCCCAGGGACCAGCCCTTCTCAGGGATCAGCTCTGCCCAGAGTCCTGGCTGTCCCTGAGTGGTGCTCTGTTTCTGGGATGCAGACAGGTTAAGAGAACTAACTTACTTGATCATCTGTGGCACAGTGACCTTGGAATTTTCTTCAAATGCGTTCATCATGAGCCCATTGCACCGGATATTATCCACGCACTGGAAACAGAAGGGACCCTAAGTTTAGAGTCCTCGTCTCCATACTGGGACCTAGACCCACCTGGAGCTCAGCCCGTTGAGAGGTTTCCCTCTCACAGAGTCCTCAAGCTTCAAGGGTGGTGTCTGGCCAAGTGTGAGGCCTCTACAGCATCCTTCAGACTTAGGAAATCAAGTTCCAGTTTAGTGACCTTCAAAGACTGATTTCCTTCTTGAGTCTTCGTTACCTTGTCTGCCTACATAGGCCTAATGACCCCTGCTTTACTAGGCTGTTTATCAGCCAAATGCTGCTGTCACCTCTGAGGCCAGTGGCAAGAATGAGGTTGCCCCACAGTGTTCTGGGATCTCGGGGCCTGACCTGGCAGACATCTGAGCCCCTGCAGCGGACTGTGGTACTGCATGCCCCCGCCTCATCTACAGTGCCGATTCTCTTATGCTGCGGGCGATTTCCACTTTATTAATCTACACATTTGAGAGGTTCCCGGGGGAGGCACGCAGGCTGGCAACAGGGCTGATGACTGGACATTTACTTAGTCTCTGGAAAAGGTTCAAAAGTGAAATTCTGCTTTGAATAAAAAATACCTTCTTCCCAAAAGCTAAAAGATACTCTCCCGGGCCAGGTATAGTGCTGCATGGCTGTGGTCCTGGCACTTAAGAGCTTGAGGCCAGAGGATCATGAGTTTGAGGCCACTTTGGGCTATATAATGAGGCCCTGTCCTAAAAACAGAAACCGAACAAACAAATAAATAAATCTTGGGGAGGGCTGCCTCTTTCCTCCTCCTGAATTTGGTCCTGAGCACTTCTGCTGTGGAGGGTTAGGGGTGTCCACTGCATGTCTTTGAGCCTTGAGGCTGTGTGCTCATGGGGACTGGTGCCAAGGCCACTGGGAAACAGCAGCCAGAGGGCTGGCACAGCAGCTGGCAGATGCCACCAGCCAGGCTTCAGGTCAAAGCCAGGACCCCAAACACAGAGTAAGGTCTCTGTTATTTGTGGTTTTCAGCCCCGTTTCTTCACTCACGACATGGAGACTATTTTGTGCTCATCCTACAGCAACTCCAGTTAGAATGCTCGGGGCAGCAGTGGGCCTAGAGACATTCCTGTGGCTGCTCCGGAGGGGAGGGGGCTAGCGGACTCACACTCAAGGACATCAGCAATGTTGATCCAGAGGGCAGAGGTCTCTGTGGATCCCTCCAGGGGAGAAGCTGGCACCTGTGATAGCTCTGGCTCACTGGGGATGGGAAAGGGCTGAGCCCTATCTCTCCATTTTCTCCACGGCATTCTGGCTTTTTGGTAAGACTCGGAAGAACAGATCCATGCTCCACATAATCTCACTCTGCTGGGAGAGGGGCAGGTGGCCAGAAGACCCGCTACCTGCTACCTCCCAGGCCAAGCAATGTTGATGTTGAAACTTTTAATGACTGGGCTGGACATTTGGTTCAGTTTAGAGTACTCCAATGTGAAAAGAAATCTAGGTATTTTACTCCTGCTCTTTATCTGGAAAGTTCCTTTTCTCTTTAAAAGAATTAAAAAAATTTTTTTTTTTTTAGTTTTTGGTGCTGGGGATCAAACTCTGCCTGGAAGTAGGACACAGAGACAAGAACATCAGGAGCTGGTGAGAGAGGCTCTTTCAGGATATTGAGCACCCTGTCCTTCCAGTGCCTGTGGGCACAGAGCTGCCAGCTGCTCTCCTAATATGCCCATCTAAACTCTTCAGGAGGATGGCTACAGGCAGGCAGCCTGGGACCTGGCTTCTCCGCTGGGGAGGAGGGATGAGACCACCCTCTGCTTCCTGGGGTCTAAGTCATGAGCTGCTGACAGACCCCTTCCAGTCTCTGCCTTGTGTTCCCAGTATCTATGACCTTGGAATGCTGACTATCTGGAGAAGTTTGTGCCTTTTGCTTAGTGCTTGAACGTGTGTGTGTGTGCGTGTGTGTATGTTATGGTGGGTGGGGAGGACCCTAGACCTTGCAACAGGCAAAGGCCAGAACACCGTCTTCCTTTAGATGCTGGCTTGGACCTCAGGAGGCTGGCCTGGCTCAGTGGAGCAGGTGCCCAAGCGCTCTGGAACTGTGGGGCTCTTTCGCCAAGCCCTGTGGCCTCTATCATCCTTGGATGGTAGTGCTCAGACATTTTTGTGCATACTAAGGACTTTGGGCTCAGACTGAAGTATAGACTTCCCAGATAGCCACAAATTTGGGAGCAGGAAGTCAAGCCTAGTAATCTGAAGAATTTAAAATCACACTGCATACAGGATGCATCTGCTCACTCAACCTGGGTTGGAGCTATGAACTTGGGGGGATCACTGGTCTTTTTTAACAGAACAATGCAGCTATCCCCTGTCCTACCAGACCCCTCAGCAGCTCAAACATGAAGGGACCATGTGCTCTGAGGGACAGCAAGGCTGCTTACCTGGCTGATGTCACTGGTCCATGCTGCCTTCTCCTGCCTGGATGAGGCCACCAGGATGACTGTGAAGGGTGGGGAGTCCTTTGGCTCCACCCCAATCTTAAAGTCCAAGTGGTCTATGTCCTGGCCAGTTCCTTTGGCTTTTCCAGTGACAAAACAAGAAGTTAGCAGAGTGAGTGTGGGGCTGGTGAAACTGGATGATGTTAAAACTGGTCCCAGTCCTGGGTTTCAGTGGGAGCTCTGGGAGGGTACCAGGTCACTAGCTCATACTTTCACAATATATGTTTTTTTTTTATGCTAAGTGAGGAGTCACCATTTGAAACGTGGAGAAATCTTGCAGAAGCAGTTTACGGGGACATAGATTCCAGATTTTGAGCAGGAATCACTGAGTATGTCCTCTGTCCTCACCACACCAATGGGGAGCTGAGGTCCTGAGCCAGAACACAGCTAAGACTGCTAACAGGGTAGCAGCTAAGCTGGGGTTGATCCAGCCTCAATCCAGCCTCCTGCTAACCTCTGGAACCAGGAACATTGACACCTGAAATTCTTATGGACTGGGCTGGACATTTAGTTCAGTTTAGAGCTCCCCAATGTGGAAGTAAATCCTGTGTATTTTATTGATGATCTCAACCTGGAAAGCTCCTTGAACTTTTTATTTTCTCTTTTCAGGGCTCTTAACTGGAAAGACTAAAGTCTAAAAGACTAAAGTCTCAGGGTCTGGTCAGGGCGCGCACCTTCAGTGGGGGTGGGCACTTGCAGGCTGCCTGCCTCGGCCTGGGAGGCTCTGTTCCCTGTCTGTATCCACGTCAGGGGCCACCGTGTTCAGTTTCTAATCTTCCTTGCAATAAAAGCCATTCCTGGGCCCCAACCTTGCTGGGTAAGCATGCACATGCATGTGTTTGTGTGAGCACATACATACTAAGCAGCTTGCACCCTGACCTTCCTCCTCTGTGCTTTCTGGTTCTTCCAATAAGGTGCAGTCGATGAGGGATATGACTCCATTCTGAAAAAGAGCAGCAGGTACCACATTGGAGCAGTAGTCTATGTGCTAGGTTAGGAGTTCCAGAACATTGGGGTTGGAAGGGCCTTTTCATTAAGCATCCACATGTCCACATATGTGTATTTGTAGTATATGCCAAGTGGGCATTTTGACTTGCAAGCTGAAGAATGTTGGCTTCATATCCAAGGCCCAGTGAGGTGGGTGAAATGAGATTACCTCAGGGAAGCTATCCTTAATGAAGGCTGAAGCCAGACCGTGGGCAGGCAAGTCACAGTCTGTTGTTGGGTCTTCTCTCGCTTCATCAGCATCTCTGAACATTAGCTCATTGCCCTGAATCTATAAAAGTCTGAAATCCTCTTTTCTTGGGCAATCCCTCCTAGTACCAATGAGGAGACAGGCCTACTTTATGAATCCATCATGTATTGCTAATTCTCCTTTATAGCTAAAGAAATGAATTCAGAGAGGTTAAATGTCTTGCTTAAGTCACCTAATTGGTGGGGTCTAGAGAAAACCTCAGAGGGCTGATCTCAGCTCCAGGTCAATTACTCATTTCTTGTTATTGGGAACAGCCAGAAGGCTGCCTGCCTCCCATTCTACATGAACACTGCTTGGGTATGAGATCTTTTGATATTCTATTGAGGAATAAGAGACTCTGGAGGCAGTAAGCCACATCCACAGATGATCTGACACTTTACCCTTTGAAAGGGGAAGTGTAAGTCCTTCCCTTTTAGGTATGGGCTGGGCTCAGTGACTCGTTTAATGAAGAGTCAGGCAGTGAGGGTTTGCAACCCTGGAGACTGTAGCCTACTGCCTGCTCTCTTCTTTTCCCTGGGGAAGTCAGTGCCACACTGGGGGAAGAGGTGAATGAATGAGGAGCTGAGGTCTCCAGTCATCTTAGAAAAGGATCCCCCAGCTGAGCAAGCTTTCAGAACACTATGACCTGGCAGACATTGGGACTGTAAACTGGGTCCCCTGAGCCAAGAGCATTTCAAAGCCACCCCTGACCTTCTGACCTGCAGCAACTGTAAGAGCGTTTGTCTTAACCAACTCCCTTTGCTGTAATTTGTTACACGGCAACAGATAAGCAGTATAGTAACTGATGTTACTATAGATCCAACCATGTGACTAATCTATATATGAAAATACATGGCAGGCAGCCACTATTTTTTGCTATAAAACTTGGATTTTTTTTTTTTTTTGGTCTCTTTTTGAGACAGGTCTCTCTGTAGCCTCAGCTGGCCTAGAATTTATTATGTAGATCAGGCTGGCCTTGAATTCACATAGATCTGCCTGCCTCTGCCTCCTGATTGGATCTATATTAGCATCAGTTATTACGGCAGAATTTATTTTTAATTAAAAAATGATTCTAAAATGATTTCAAATTATATGTATGTGTATCTCTTTGTGAGGATGTGCCTGGTGAGTGCAAATGCCCAAAGAGGCAGAGGTATTAGAATCTCTGTGGCTGGAGTTATAGGCAGTTGTGAACTACCTGATGTGGGTACTGGGAACTGAACTTGGGTGCTATGCAAGAACAGTACATGCTCTTAACCTCTGAGCCATCTCTAGTCCCTGGAATTTATTTTTATTTTAGTTTTTCAATGTTAAACACTTGGTTTTAAAAAAATGGATTGATTTTATGTGTATGAGTGTTTTGCCTGCATATATATGTATGTGCACCATGTGCATGCAAAGCCCCAGGAGACCAGAAGAAAGCATTGGATCCCCTGGAACTGGAGTTACAGATGGTTGTTATCTGCCATGTGGGTGCTGAGAACTGAACCAGATGTCCTTTTGCAAGAGCAGCCAACTGCTGAGCCATCTCTCTAGTCCTGAAATTTAGTTTTAATCACTTGTCTGGATAACTAAGGTCCCATGTCTACGTAGGTTGTTAGTTGTGAGAAGGGAGCACCTGAGGGGATTCCCAGACCCTGGGGTCTGCTTCTTGCTTTGTTGTTTAGTGGTCTTGGGAAGTTCCCAGGGCTTTTAAAACTGTAATGTTGCCTTGTGATTTCACTGAGCTGACAGTCCTGGAAGCCCCATATATCTTGGACATTATTTATTTCTTGTTTTGCAGTGCTGAGGTTGGAACCCAGGGCCTTCTGCATGCTAGGCAAGCTCTGAAGCACTGAGCTGTACCCTTAGCTGATATTCTCTTGCCTAATGACTAATTATTCTCAGGGTAGCTTTATGGTTTGCAGATCTGCACCTATCCCTTCCAGAATGGACTTGTTTCAGTTCCAGTTCTGCCATATGTAGGCATGTTTCGCTTCCTTTATCTAGGAAACAGGAACATGATAGTGTCAGGCCTGAGAAAGCAGCTCAAGGAATTAAATATCTAAAATATTTGGGATGGGATGGAGTGATGGCTCAGCAGTTGAGAGCACTGGCTGCTCTTGCAGAGGACACAGGCTCAGTTCCCAGGACCCATATGGTAGCTAACAACCGTCCAAACCATCCAAACTCCAGTTCCGGGGAATCCAGTACACTCTTCTGGCTTCCTCTGGCAGTGGGTGCACTTACATGTGGCAAAACACTCATTACACATAAAAATAAATAAAAATATTAAAGAAAACATCTGGAATAGTGTGTGGCCACGGTAACTCATGCAAGAGCTTGCCATCAGCAGTATTCTAAGCTTATGTGACTGACAGTGACAGGTAATTATTGAGCACACAGTGTTCAGGCAATCTTTATGCATTACTGGGAAGTGCTTCATATCCATTATGCAGATAAGGAAACTGAGGCTTAATGAGGCCATGTGACTTATCTGAGTTCTGACTGCCACAAAGCAGTGCTGGAATTTGGGCAGTGCTTTGATTCTGTGTTCATTTCTAGTAGGCTAACCTTTTAAAACTCAAAAAGAAAAGCAAAGAAAAAACAAAAACTAGTGCTCACTTCTTCAGCACACATACTAAAACTGGAGCGAGCGATGCAGAGAAGATTAACACGGCCCCTGCCCAAGGACAACATGCAAATCCACGAATCAACATAAAACATGGACTTCCAGACTCTCAGAGCAAGAAGCTGTCTTAACATCTTAATATCTCCAGGGCAGCCTGATCTTGCTGACCCCACTACAGAGGCACCAGGGGACCCAGCCTCCTGATCTGAACAGAGACATTTAGAATAGAATTTGGAGCTAAAAGCTAATGAAAATATTTCTCTCTCCTCTCTCCTCTCGTCTCTTCTTCTCTTTCTCTCTCTCTGTCTCTGTCTCTCTCTCTCTCCCTGTAGCCCCACCTGGCCTGGAAGTCACTATGTAGACCAGGCTGGCCTGGAACCCACAGGGATCTGCCTGCCCCTGTCTCCTGAGTGCAGGGATTAAAGGTGTGTGCCATCACACCCGCCCAGCTGAAAGCCTTTCTTGCTATTCATTTTGGTTGAACTGGAGTATTCAATACTTGTAAATTAATTTCTCCTTGTGCAGCCAACCAGCTAATTTGTTGACATGTTAACATAAGCGGTGTATTCCCCGAAGCCAGCGCTTGATCTAATAGCTCAACCGGAGGCTATGGACCAGGTCCCCGAAGAATGGTTTCCCTGATGCTCTGACTTAATTAAGGGCACCTCCCAGCCCTTTCCAGGCCGCAGCACATTCAGATTTAAAATCCCATCTGTTTCCATGGGATGGACATGGTATCAGGAGAGACAGCAAGTGTAGAAAGAAAAGGGCCTGCAATCAGCAGGGTGAATTCAGCCTCATGCCCTGCCTCTGTGGTGATAGTTGTCCCTTTCTGACCAATGACATGTATACATGGCAAGGACATTTTCGGGGTCACATGTGTGACAGAGCTGGGGCCAAATGCTGAGTTCAGAGTAAGAGACAGGCAACGAGCCATGATGGGGAGCAGTAGATTCTGCAGGAGTTCCTGGCTCTACGGCAGAGCTGGCATCTGAGCAAGTCTTGAAGGACATGTTGGGGGATAGAGAAGGCTGTACAGATAAGGACACGGCAGGAGCAAAGGCCCTGGGGGTCTGTGAGAAAGGAGTCTGAGATATATCTTCCCCTCTACCTGCTGGGATGGGCCAGTTCATTGAGCTTGTGCCAGAAGACAGGAGACCTGAGTGACAGCAGCTCAGTAGCCTCCCAGGGTAACTGGACTCAGGGAAGGCTTCCTGAGTGTGTTTCTGGGGAGATGCTGGAAGGTCTGTTTGAGTAACTGGAGATGAAAGAAGGATTCTAGGCATTCTTATCCTTGGCTAGGAGTGATCTTCCACTCTGCCTGATACCCACACCCATGTATCACATACACACAGGCCCATGTGTATGCACATCCACATGATCAGACACTCATACCTGACCTGCATTGGTCAAGATGCTCAGCTCAGCTCAGGTGTGGCCAGCTGTAGAGTCTCTGGGGCCTGATACCACCCTCCCAGTTCCCAGGACTTCTTCAACGGAAGCTCAGGGGATGGTCTGCTCACTACCACCTTCAGCTAAACCAAGCGTGTGTGTGTGTGTGCGTGTGTGTGTGTGCTCTGACACCCAGCTTCACCACCAGCCTGTGTGTGTGTGTGTGTGTGTGTGTGTGTGTGCTCTGACACCCAGCTTCACCACCAGCTTCCAGCCCTGCGTGAGGGTGGAGGCTGCGATGCTGCAGCCCCAGGCCCCGCAGCCTCTCCCTGCGGCCCTTACCTTGGTCAGGTGCAGCTTCCCTCCGGAACCTCTGGTGCAGATGATGAGGTGCTTGGAGAACAGGAAGCACTGGCGCTCACCCTCCTTCTTCAGGGACAGAGACCCCAGGCGCCCCCTGGTGATCTTGCCCTTTTCGGACATGGGCACCTGGATGAGGGAGCCTGCGGGTGGAGGAGGCCCTGAGTGCGGCCTCGGGGTGACACGGCTGATGCCGCCCTCTCCTTCAGGTGTGGGGTTGAGATGACCCCGTGACAGTGGGGAGAGAGTTCAGATGCCGGGTCATTCTCTTCAGCCCCATTTCAGAGCCAGGTGATAGGGATAATCAGAGCTCATACAGGGCCCACAACCTCCCAGCCAGGACCACGGCCCCGCAAGCAAAGGGGCCTGGGGGTGCAGGAGCTGCAGGAGCTGGAGGCAGGTCCTGAAGTATTAGAAAGACATATGGCACACCTATGGCCATGGCAGACATCACTTATCAATCACAGCATTTAGTACGGTGTACGCAACTTGAGCTCTCCTCCCAGCTCCTCTCCTCTGCAGCAAATGTCACCAGAAGCCACAGTAACCCGCCTTCCAGACTCCTCCACCTGCTCTGGGCCTGCTGCAGCACAGATGTCTGTCTGTGACACACCCTTGTGTTCTTTCTGCCTTTGTACCCTCTGTCACAGTGGGTTTCTGTAGGCTGGGTCTAGCTCCGTTCTCTGGGGACCCTGGAGCCCCATGAAGGAAGCCATCTGTAGTCATTTGTGCTGACTGTTGACTGTGTGGCTGACAGGAGACAAAGGGCTGGTAGGAGCTCCAGGTTCTGCCTCAGTGCAGGGTATGAGACACTTTTAATGGGGTAATAAGACTGATTCCTGGTCTGTGAGAGCTCTGCCCACCCGAGGAGCGGCCACAGTTTGCGCCACTTCCAAGCTAAACCCGTATGGGGCTCTATTCAGAGAGGCCGACAAGACTACAAGAGAATGCTTCTGGCACAGGACAGGCCTTGTGCAGCTCAGGGGAGCAAGGAGACAGGGAGGGCTGGCTCTGGGTTTACTGTGTCACAGGCAGGCATGGAAAGTGCCTAGGGGGCCACATGCAGGCACTGGACACGAAACTCCATAGACACCATGCCCTCCCTGAGGGTGGCAAGGACTGGTGTTGGCTCTATCTGCCAGTGGGGACCTTCGGCGAGGTCATTACTAGTTATAGAGCTGGGGCTGTGTAGACTGGATGCGGGAATTCTATTTTGGGACACCCATGAAGAGACTGAGTTTCTACAGAACATGGAAGCTGAATGAGGTGACCTTCGTTATGGTGCAGTTTTGATGTGGCAAGCTGGATATTAGAACCCTGAGCCACCAGGAGCTTAGCAGGCCATGCCACTCTGACCACTTGCAAGGTAAGCTGGGGCTGGAGGTAGGAAGACTGTGAGGATCACATGGGCTCAGGTTTCCCCTATGATTGCCATTCTCAGGGCCTGACGTCACTGTCTGCCCTCATCCTCTGCCTCTTATTTTTCTCCCTAAAGGACACGTCAGTGTTTACAACAGAAAACCTAAGGCCATCTGGGTTGAATATTTACAACTGGAGGGAGGGAAACCGTGAAACCACTATCTGTGTGTATGTGTATAGATCCTGCTTCCACATACAGCCATTGTTTCTTGCCAACATGCCAGAATACCCTACAATCTCAGTGGCAACCCAACCCACTGGTAGCATCCCTGAGTACCACCCTCCCTTCCAGGGATGCCTCCCCCGCCACCAGGGTGGTGCAGTGCAGGGCTGATGTCCTACCTTGTCGCACAAAGGTCTGGCTAGTGTCCAGGAGAATCTCACAGCCCTCAATGATCATGCGCTCAATGGCCAGGTTTTTCCGTATATTCTCTGTCTCGCTGACTTCATCATGCATGATCCTAGGGAACAGGAAGTAAGAGACACCATGCCTGCCCTGCTTCCAGGGATGGGATGCTGGCTCTCTTGCCAGACTTCAGAAGGCTGGCACTGGGGATCCTTAGGGGGTCCTATAGCCATGAAGGGAAGGGGAGTGGGCATTTATTGAGCACCTGCTGTATGGTAGGCATTTCCCAGGCATCAACTGGTTTTATCCTTCTTACAACCCAAGGAGCCAGGTGCTTTATTTATTTATTTTTTATAATTTTATGTGTATGAGTGTACTGCCTGCATGTATGTAAGTGCACCCTGTGGTGCAATGTCCATGGAGGTCAGAAGAGGGTGTCGGATCCCCTGGAACTGGAGTTATGGATGGCTGTTAGGTGCCATGTGGGTGCTCAGAATGGAACCCGGGTCCTCTGCAAGAGCAGTCAGTGCTCTTAACTGCTGAGCCATCTCTCCAGCCCCTAGGGGTTTATTTTAGAAAAACAGAACTGGAAATTAGACGCTAGGAAGTTGTCTGGTCAATTTCAAGGTCTGAACCATGTAGGACAGTGATGGAGACACTGTGTTTATTATTTTACCCATAATCCCCTTGTACCCATCCATAGAACAAGCAAAGATCGTTATTCTTGCACTTGTTTCCTCAGACCCCCCATGACACACCCTCCTGGGGCCTTGAGCATGCCAGTCAAGTGTTCTGCTACTGACCTATGCTTCCAGCCTCTTTCTCCTAAATCTTTACATATCTATCCTTTTCTTTCCTCTCCCTCTCCACCCCTCCCTTCTCCCCTCTCTCTTTCCTTTCTCTTTCTTTTCTGTGAGTGCATGTGGAGGTCAGAAAACAACTTGCCAGTGTCCCGGGAATCAAACTCAGGTCATTAGTTCGGGCAGCTAGCACTTTTACCCACTGAGCCACTGCATCGACTCTCTCACATCTTTACGAGATTGTGTCTTTTGTGTTGCACAGGCCTGCAATGATCTGTTTTTTAAGCTCCTCACATGGAGCTCAGGGAAAGACTGGTCTTGAGTCTTCCAATATCTGCTTACTAGGAGATCTGAAGAACCATCCCAGTTCTTACTGATGACTGATGCAACACCTGGACTGTCCAGGAGATGGTGCCATTCAACTACTTTGTGAAAAACTGTGGGTAAAAGGGTGTTCATAGCTGGATTTTGGCATGATGGGTTTCCGAGATTCTTAGGAAAACAGTGAGTACTTTTGGGAAGGGGGGCCCTGGAGAAGCACCTACCTACTTCACCAAGAGTGTATTTTTTGTTTTTCTACTGATTTTGAAATTCTATAGTTAATGTGACCAACTGGACTGGTGACCCTATGTGGCTTACAAAATTCTCTTACAGAGCCGTTCTCTGGTTTAAACCTCAGTAGAGGTGACTCTGCTTAGGCTGGTTATACGATGACCTGAATCTGAGCCACACACTCTTTGATCCTTAGTTTTTCATATGTGGAATGCTAGGGTGAAGGTAGAATTCAGCAGTTCAGTTTACTCTTCTGGTTTAGGACTAACATTTTAGCGTAAACTCACTGGGGTATCTTGACAGATGCGCTTCTCTAGCAGCCTCAGAGCTTACGGCGAGGGGGCGGCTCTGCTGGGGGAAGGCAGGATTCAGGAGGGCACAAAGGGGTCAGACTCTAAAGTGGCAGGAAGACTTGACAGGGGCAAACTGAAGCTGGTCAGGACAAATTCTACCTCAGGTTTGGGCTGGTGTTGGGGATCCATGTGCTCACAAAACTGGGGATCTATGTGATACTTCCCGGGGGGCCTGGAAGCGATGATTTGGTTTATCAGTGATGCAAGCTACAGGGGTTCAGGAAAAAAGTCAGGGTAAAGGTCCAGTCTCTAGAGGGAGGTGTGGTCCCGAGGAGAGCTGGGCATTTTGGAGGGGGTGTAGTTCTGAGCACAGTTGGAGAGCTGGAGAACGAGGCTGGGTTCTAAGCATAGCTGGGGTGGGGATGGGAAAGGACACAGGGTTCTGAGCCCGGCTCTGCCTGGGCCTGCTATCTGGTGGCTGCCTCCAGACAAGGCATTTTCCTCAGCTGCTCTGTGGAGGGAGGTGAGGGGGGATGAAAAGCCTGTTGTCATGGCAGTGGGAAAACACTCCAAGGTGCCATTATAGCTGGGTTCAGGGGAAGATTCAGGTGTTGGGTGGAAAGAAGAAAGAGGAGGATGCATGCCCAGGATCCTAGAGAAAAAAGGAACCAGAGTTTTTGGCCAAATATCTTGGCCTCTCAGGCACCTGAACCTCCTCAACAATGAGGGACCTTGGGGACATCTAGGCCTCTCCAGGGGGAGGGGTTGGGTTTGTCTTGTGGACATACACACATCTATCCTCCCTCCCTCCCTCCCTCCCTCCCTCCCTCCCTCCCTCCCTCCCTCCCTCCCTCCCTCCCTCCCTCCCTGCCTCTACTCTCACACCCATACTACCTTTGCTTGCTCTGGTCCTTCCTCATGGCTCTGTAACCCTGCTGGGTCTCAGAAGGTTCAGGCTAGGCCTGTCCTCTGCTTCTTTCAGCTTCTGCCTAAACCAGTTTAGACCTGCCTGGCTGCCCCTCGCTGGCCTCAGGAAGCTATTCAGGTTACCCTCAGTGCTGCTACCCTCTGTCTCTGACCACAAGGCTGTCCTCATGTTGTGGCCTCCACCCAGAGGATACTCCAGGCTCAGTTTTAGGCTCCTGCCGGAACTCCTGTGGCAGTCTCATAGTGTCATGGCTTTAAACACCACATCTGAACAGACAATTGGCCACAGTTCCAGTCTCTAGCATTGCACTCCTTGGTCTCTTCTGCTTGAACATTTACTGTCCCCTGGAGTTCCATGTGTGCCCTAGGAAAGCCGATCTCCTCTCCCGTCCCTGTTTTGGTTAAGGCCTCGGGGCTCGGGAATTGCCAGTTGTTCCCCCCCCGCCCCCCATTCCCCCATTCAATCCATCAGGAAAACCCACTGGCTCCACCTTTGAGCTCCCTTCAAGCCTGGACCACTTCTCCCCTCCTCAGCGCCACCTGGTGGGGTATGATAGGCTTCCCCTTCTTTTTCTGTCTGGACTGCACAGAACAAGAGGGCCAGCTGAGGGGTCTGGACTAGAGGGCTGGGGTCTCTGAAGCTGGACGAACCACAGCTTACCTAACTTCTTTCACCTCCTCCTGATGGGAGCCTGGGCACACGGCCCGCTCAGTCACCTGGAACCCTCATTCCTGGGCTTCTTACCATCAGCCCTGCCCAACTGTCTGCAGCGAGGCCTGGCGCTCACCTGGACAGCTCTTCCAGCTTGGATTTGGCGTAGTCCAGGCTGTTGCGTTCTACATGCTCGTGGGGAGTGTGGGCCAGCAGCTCATGGAGCGTCAGGATGTACCTGGGGATCTGTGGGCAACAGGGGACAGGAGGGTTGAAGCCAGAGAGATGAGGGATGGGTGGAAAGACAGACAAGGACGGTAGCCGAGGAGGGACAGGGCAAGAAAGGAGAGACCGGGATGACAGACAAGAGAGGCAGGTAGCAAGGGAGACGGACAGAAGGCAAGACTGGGGCAGGAATAGTCCTCTGAACCATACGGGCGGAGGCGGGAAGCAGGCTGCCCTGCTGATCTGCCCGGGGACCGGGAAGGAGAGGACCCCACGTGACTATCTCTAGGCACCACCCCTTTGTCTTTCCCGCGGCTGCAGTGGACAGGTGCACGAGTCATCAGCCGTCCTCCACCTGCCAGCGTGACTGGGGCTTTGCTAGGACCTGTGTCCGCCCGGCTGTACCCTCGATGCCCCATTCCTGGCCTGCTCCCTGGATGGCTGCTGTAGGCACCTGGAACATGGGGTAGGTGAGGAAGGTCTCCAGCGTGCGCTCTTCGCAGTCGGGCTTGGCCTCGTAGTGCTTGAGCAGCTTGTCGAAGTCACGGTTCTGCTTGCAGTGCGCCAGGATCTGGAGGCTGTACTGGTGATTGCGGACGAACTCCTGGTAGATGTTGAGCATGGGAAGCAGGATGTCGAACAGGTCGGCTGCAGAGGGGGGCAGTGTCAGCGGGCCAGGGGACCCTGGGGCTAGATGCCCCCAGGTCCGTAGCCCTCCAGTCTACTCAGTGAGGCCAGGATGAAGTTTATATCCTAACTCCAGAGAGATCCCTCCACCGGGGATACTCTGGTAACCCACCCAACCCAGAACCAGAGGTGGGCTCAGCACTGAGGCCGTATTTTGAGTCACAGATGTTTAGTGATATGGGTTGCCTCGTGGCACCTGTGACTTCAAGGGTACAGAGAGATGGTGGAGAGTCCCATGTCTCCACTGAGAATTCTGTGCCACTACCTCAGTGGCAGTAGGGCTGGGTGGCTCCCAGCTGAGTTCCACTCCAGGAACCATCCTCAGCTGAAGTGACATGTAGGTCACTCCTTAACCCATGCTAGGTCCATGGGGATCCATCCCTTGCTTCAACTCAGAAAGTCTCTGCACGAGGAGGAGGGTCTTTTGCATGTGTGTATGAGCATGCATGTTCACATGTTGTGGTTACACTTGTGTGTGGAAGTGGATATGTCTGTGTGGTTATACCTGTATGAGCATGCATATGGAGGCTAGAGACCAACTTTGGGTGTTGTTTCTCAGGAGCCATTCACCTTGTTGTTGTTCCCTTTTCTTTCTTTTTTTTTGAGTCAGGGTGTCCCTGTAGCTCTAGTTGATTGGGAACTCACCATGTAGGTCAGGCTGGCCTTGATCTCAACAGAACTCTGCCTGCCTCTGCCTCCTGAATGTTGGGATGAAAGGCATGCACCACCAGGTCTGGCCCCACTTTGTTTTTTTAAAGACAGGGTTTCTCCCTGGTACGTGGGGCTCACCTATTAGGCTAGGCTAGCTCGTCAGCAAGGCCCAGGGATGCATCGGTCTCTGCTTCCCGAGTAATGGCTGGGATTACAAGTATATGCCACTGAACCCAAGTTTTTATGTGGCTTCTGGAAGTTGAACTCAGGTCTTCATGCTTACAAGGCAAGCAGGTCACTTGAATTAGCCACCTTCCCAGTCCACGAAGCAGAGGCTTTGACATGAGAAACAAAAAGCATGGAGGAGCTTGGAGCGCTGCATCTGGCCAGGCAGCAGAACTTCTGGAGTTCAGGGGGGCGAAGGAGGAAGCTACAGCCTTTGATGTACTTAAGCCTTTGTTTTATAATTCTACTTTTGGAACCCCATCCCACTCTTAATATGGAAACAACTTGGATAATTAGTTCTGACGATAATTTGGAACAGCTCTTAGAGCCAACGATAACAGTTGGTTGCTCGGATCATGGTCACATTCAGGGGCACTGGAGCATTATACAGTTATCAAAAACCTGGCATGAGAAAATGCTCTTTCTAGAGTGTTAAGCTAAAATGTAACCATGCAGTGTAATAATCTAATGTGAAGCAGATTGAAATGCTCTGCTAGTGTGTAATATAAAACCAAAACAATACAGAGCAAGACTCAAACTTTCTAATTCAGTATGTTTTCAGTTAGGTAAAAGTGGGGAAAGAACCCCCCCGAGTCTCTGCATAAGGGAAATGTGGAAAGGAAGCAGCGGTGTTTGGGATGGTCATATGTATTTATTTTTATTTTATGTGTATGAGTATTTTGCTTACACATAGGTAAATGTACCTGTGTCCTGCAATGCCCATGAAGGCCAGGAGAGGGTGCCAGGTGCACAGTAGACACTTAGCAGCTTCCCTTGAACTGGAGTTAAGGACATTTATTTGCTTTTTATTTATTTGCTATTTATTATTTATTTATTTATTTATTTGCTATTTGGGTGGTGTGGGTGCTGGAACTTAACCCAGTTCCTCTGCAAAAGCAGCCAGTGCATTTAACCTCTGAGCCATCTCTCCAGCCTCTGGGGTGATTATCTTTGAGGAGCAGAATGACATGTGACATTTTAAGCATTTTCCTGGAGTTTTGGATGTTCTCAAGTGGCCATGTATGGGTTTATGTGTTTTTTTTTTGAAAGGGAAAGTGGATACGCAACTAGAAAGATCTTATTTTCTCCTAGGATCATGACTGTAGACTGGTCTTTTTATTTTTTTCCCAGGGATTCTGGGGTCTAAAGGGTGCCTCACTCTGAAAATCTGGAGGGACAGAGCTGTCCCCTGCCTTAAGAGTTGTGTCAGGGATGGACTCTGTGTGGCACCTGACTGGCTACTCACCCAGGACCAGCGTGGGCCAGCTGGAGATGCGGGCCTTTAGGCCTTGGTAGAAGATCTGATGCAGGAACATGATGGTTTCACTGAAAGAGAAAGCTCAGGTGAGCTCTAGCTGGGCCTTCCTGCCCTGCACAGAGCACTCTGCTGAGCCTGACTATGCCAAATGTAATTCAGGGCCTCAGTACGAACAAACATTGGCTTCAGTCACCCCAGGATGGAGAAACAGCACCAACCCATACACAGTCCTCGGCTAGCTGTGCATGTGAAGCCCTGACCCACTGGGCTCCCTGAGATTGTGGAAAGACCTGGGGAAGAATAATAGCTGCTATTGATGGGTAGACAAAGGACTTGGGACTCATGTGGAAGGGAGCTCAGACCTGACTTGGGCTCTTTCCTAGTTGTATGCCTTTGAGCAAGATACTTAATGTCTCTGAAGCCCAAGTCCTTCCATGTGAGGAAGGAAGCCAAAATAAAGAAACCTCCACCATAACAAGGTTTCCTGAGTGCTGGGTGCACAGTAGACACTTAGCAGACATAAGATTCCCCTAACCCTCACCCTGTGCCCATAACGCCTTTCTTGGGAATCTAAGTCAAGAGGCTAAAAGACCCAGAGTTCCGGGCTTGCTGAGGCCTGGCTTTGACACTGGGTGGCACACCCTGAGAACATGGCCTTTGTAGCCTAGCCCTGGCTGGAAGTGTCCCTGGAGGTCACCTTGCCCTTTCCTTTCTCCTTTGCTGCCTAGTCCTCTGCAAATGGCTGGCCCCAGAGTGTAGCCTGAGGCCTCTGTCTCAAGGACAAGCTATAGCAAAAGGGAGCAGGAGCGACAGGTGGCAATGGCCAGCTCCTGAGGGCACCTTTCCTTCCCACTCATTCTTCCTGCTCCCCTCTGCTCACAGCTGTCCAGTTCCATCTACCTGCAGGTATGAGGACGTCACCAACATGTAGATGACCTTGGAACACACCCTATCTATGATAAGGTAGCTGAGGCTCTGAGAGGGAGCGCCATCCCTGCCCTGACACCCTGTCAAAGGTAGCCCCGGGCCTGTCTTTTCTCCTTTCTGGAATGTTCTCACCTTTATTTGACCCATTCTCTAGGCTCTGCCCTCTGCTTGGGCTCCCTCCTAAAAAACTGTGCTTCAAGGGGTCTTGCTGTGTCAGTACAATCTGAGCAGGGAAAATGGTCAGAAGGAGCAGCAGGCAGCAGAAAAGACAGGGTAGGGTCGGGACAGAGGGTCTGAAAATTCCTGTGCAGGAGAGAGTCAGGGAGGGCAAGAAGAGTGGGAGGAGGAAGAGATGAGAGGGATAGGAAAAGAGAAAAGACACAGAGACAGAGACAGAGATAGATGAGAGGGAGGGGAGAGAGAGAGAGAGAGAGAGAGAGAGACAGAGACAGAGACAGAGATAGATGAGAGGGAGGGGAGAGAGAGAGAGAGAGAGAGAGAGAGAGAGAGAGAGAGAGAGAGAGAGAGAGAGACAACACCTCCATGTTAAAGGTCTAAGCTGAGAACTCCAGGGTATTCCACAGGGTATACAGAAGGAAAGGAAAACTTGAAAAACTGAAGCCAGCAAAACCCAAAAAGTCTAAGTCGAGAAAATTCTTGGGTTTTCCTTCCTGAGTGAGGATCTTATTACTGTGACTTGTCTGCCACCATCTAAAGCCTCCCTCCAGGCACAGCATCTCGCCAGTGATGCAGGCAAGGCTGCTCTCCATCTGGTGTCTGCTTGGCCCTTGAACAGTTTGTTGAATGGATATCCAAGTACCAATTTAAAGAACTTCCCTTGTTTGCAAAATGGGAAAACCCTTTAACGACCAAGACATCAACTAGGGGTGTGTGGGTGGTTTGGGGACTTTCATCGGTTCTTCAGAGTACCATATATCTAGATTCTGTCAGAGAGTTCTGAGTGATTATGCTGTCACACTCAGGGAGACCACTCGAGGCAGCTCCTCCAGATACCAGAACATGTGTCAGGGAGGAAAGGAACTCTTAAGCCTTGATATGGCACAGGACTACATAGAAACAAATGGGGACTGTCATACGGGTCAATGGTTGCACGGCCGGCTCTGGACTACTAAACAAAGTAAATAGGCTAATTAATGTAAGTGAGTCACAGGAACCTTTTCATTGCTGCATATTTAAAGTTCTATTTCTACTACACTGCAGTCTGTAAAATGTGCAGTAATATGATGTGTGTGTGTGTGTGTGTGTGTGTGTGTGTGTGGTATATGTGCACTTGTGTGTGCACGGCATGAGCCATGAGTACATGTGCAGAGGCCAGAGGAGGCTATCAAGTGTCCTGCTCTGTCACTCTCTGCTTTATTCCTTTGAGACGGAGTCTCTCACTGAACCTAGAGCTGTGCTGGGGACCAGCAAACCCCAGAAATCCTTCTGTCTCTGCAGGGGTTATAGGTATGCACAGCCGTGCCCGTCTTTTTTACATAGGAACTGGGATTCGAACTCTCTTTCATGCTTGTGTAGCAAGCACTCTTACCCATTGAGCCATCTCTCTAGCCTGAGTGTGATGTATTAAACATGCATATATCCTGAGAAACATTCCCTTGCTAAAAGATGCTACAGGTCACCTGAGTCTTCAGTGAACCGATTGTTTGCTGATGGAAGACCGTGCCTCAGCACTGACAACTGCTGCTGCTTGGGTGGCTACAGAGGGTAGGGTGGCTCTGGTAACTTCTTAAAGCTAAACGATGAAATTACCCAGATCCAGGGACTTCTCCTTTCAGGAAAAGACTTCTCAGTTTCATAGCATTTTATGCACAGAGCTTCTTTCGAAATGAACGCCAGTCGCTGCTGTTACCAGGCAAGTTTCTGTAGCATCCTAAATCCCCTGTCATTGCTGGTGTTCATGGTGTCTTCTCCAGGAGCAGGAGGCATCTGAAGACACCACCTTTGCTCATCTGTAAGAAGCAGTTGGTCATCTTTAGTCTGAGTCGCAGCTCCTCTTCTCCAGACTCTGCCTCTCATCCTTGGCTATTTCTACCTCATCTGTGGTGACGATCTCCATGGAAGTCTTGGATGCCTCAAAGTCACCTAGAGGAGATGGAACCATCCTCTCCCAAACTCCTGTGGAAATTGATATCTTGACCTTTCCCATGAAGCGTGAATGTTCATTCTGGAATCAATAATGGTGTGTACTTTCCAGAAGCTCTTGAATGAACTTCGCTCAGATCCATCAGAGAAGGGTGCCTGTGCACCCTTACAAAATATATTACCTTGACAATCAGATTTGAAAGCCGATTTGGAAGACTGATGCTTGTGTTGCAGAGCAGATGCTGTGCTAGCTGGCAGAAAATAGCATTCACCTCGCTGTACATCCCTACCAGAGCTCTAGGGCAAGCAGGTGCCCTGTCAGTCAGTGGCACTATTTTGAACACAATCTGTTTTTTTTTTCCCTAAGTGGTAGATCTCAACAGTGGATTTCCATGTTGTAGACAAGTGTGTCGTCTACCAGGGTTTGTGGCTCCATTTATAGAGCACAGACCAGGGAGACTTTATCTGCTTCTCCAGGGACCTTGGAAATTGAGAATTATAAATGAGCATGGCTTCAACTTCAAGAATCGGGCTAAGATTTACTTTTTGCTTTATTTTTATTTTGTGTGCATGAGTATTACGCCTACATATGTATCTAAGTGTACCAATGTATGCAATGCCCACAGAGGCCAGAAGAGGGCACTCGATCCCCTGGAACTGAAGTTATGGATGGTTGTGAGCCATCATGTGGGAGCTGGGAACTGAACCCAGGTCCTCTGCAAGAGCAGCCAGTGTTCTTAACCACCAAGTCATCTATCTAGCCCCAAGATTTATTTTTATTACTTTCAATTATGGGTGTGTGGGTGCAGGTGCCCGTGGAAGCCACAGGCATAGGATCCTCTGGAGCTGGAGTTACAGGATGTTGTGAGCTGCCCAATGTTGGTGCTGGGAAAGCAACAAGTTCTCTTAACTGCTGAGCCATGTCTCCAGCTCTGGGGTAGGATTTTTAATTTCCTTCAAGACTTTTTTCCTTTGCTTTCACAAGCTGACTGTTTTGTAAAAGACATGGTTCTTAGGTTGTTTGGCCATCAGTGTGCCTTCCTTGTTGACTGCCATTTTTGCTTTTGATTCAAAATGGGTGCATACCATTGTGCTTTGCTTACACACTCAGGGACCACTGTAGTTGCTGTTCCAATTTCAGTACTGTTGTGTCTCAGGGGATGGGGAAGCCACGGGAAAGTGAGAGAAATGGGTTGGTTGAGCAGCAGAATGGAACACATTTGGCATTTGTACAATCAAGTCCACCATCATGTGATTCATGGCATCCCAAACAGGTAAATGGTCACGTCAAAGGTCACTGATCACAAAGCAGGATAACATAATAAAGTTTGAAATACTGCAGAATTACCTAAATGTGACGGAGATACAAAGTGAGTCCATACTGTTGGGAAAATGACTCTGATGGGTTTGCTCCATGCAGGGTTGTCACAAACTTTGCATTTGTGAAAAGCCACATCTGCACAGTGCAATGAAAAGAAGCAGGTCTGCAGAAGATGAAGCCTCCCTCTGAAGACTGTGAACACTAAGAACGTAACCTGTGATCTTACTAATCAGAAATCATTACTGTTTCCTATCCAGTTAAGAAAGTCTGATCTCATATTGACTTGATTTACTTAAAAAAATATCACTGTTGGGCTGGGGAGATGGGTTAGTGGGTGAAGAGCTGAGAACCTGAGTGTGGATCCCCAGAACCCACATAAAACTGGATGCAGTAGCAGAAGTCTGTAATCCCAGTCCTAGCTTGGCATATGCAGCCACCACCAACAAAGAAACCCTGTCTGAAACGAGGTGGAAGGTGAGGAGAGACACCTGACGCTGTCCTCTGACACACACACACACACACACACACACACACACACACACACACATACACACACACAAATTAAAAAAAACAAACAAACTCCAAACCATTGTTAGCTGTTGAACATTTTTCTTCATGTCCACCATTTGCTCTTCTTGTTTGGGGAACTGTCAAGGCATGACCATTTGCTATTTTTCCCCAAGAATCTGAAACAGCTCTCTCAAGCAGGTGTCTGCCATGTGGATCCCAGATGTGGGTCCCCACTACTGGCTGCAGGTTTATTAGGGGTGGTGGTGAAAAGGTGTTCCATTCTGCCTTGAGGAGTACCCCATTTTCTGCCTGCCTCTGCCTCTGCCTTGGGCACTAGGCCTCGCACAGATCCTACACCGCATCCGTATTCACCTGTATTTGATTTCATTGCTTCATTTTACATGAAAGTAGTTAACTGTGCTTGCTTTGGTGGAGGATGAGATGAAGGAGCACAAATGTAACCTTTTTTGTTTGGCGAGCCAAGTACTCAATTCAGGTTCACAAGTGGTTTCCTAAATTCTCACACATTCTTCAAAATTGAATCTGCCTTTTCTATCTGATCCTAAGACCTACAGGCTTATTCTGGTATTAGGTATCTCAGTGCTTTTTATTATAAACCTTTAATATATTAAATATTACAATATTTAATATATTGTACATACATATATTTGTGTGCAAGTGTGTGGTGTGTGCATGTGTGTATGCATGCTTGCATGCATGTGTGTGCACGTGTGTGTATGCATATGTGTAGGTCTGAGGTTGATGTTGGGGGTCTTTCTCAACTTCTCTACACTGTATTTATTGTGGAGGATTCTCCTACCAAACCCGGACCTCGTCAGTTCAGTTGGTCTAGCTGGTCAGCTTGTCCCAGGATCCCTTGTCTCTGCCTCATGAGTACTGGGATTTCAGGTGAGCTACCTTGGCCACCCAGCTTTTCTTATGTAGGCCCTGAGACTCTGACCTGCAGTTTTCATGCTTGTATGGGAAGTGATATAGCCTCTCCTCAGTGCCTTATGAATAAAAGCAGGCAGGGAATGTGGCTTTCATTGTTTAATTGAACTTTAAAATCACTTTGTTAGGCTGCACTTTAAGTAGAATTGTATTAAATTTGGAGAATTTCTTGGTGGAAGGACATTTTTGACATGGACTCTTTTTATTCAGGATGTTGGTACATCTCTGTTTTCGAGCATGTGTGAGTGTGTAGGTGTGTGTGCATGTGGAGGCCAGAGGACAACAATTGGTGTCATTCTTTAGGAATACCATTCATCCTATTTTGAGGCAGGGTCTGTCACTGGCCTGGACTCAGCAAGTGGACTAGGCTGGCTGGATAGGATAGAGAGCCCCAGGGATCTGCCTATCTCTGTCTCCCTAGAGATGGGATCACAAGTGCATGCTGCCATGCTCAGGTTTTCTGTGTGGGTTCTGGAGATGGACTTCAGATCCTTGTACTGGCTTAAGCGTCCTCCAAGCCCCATTCCTCTGTGCTCTGCATGTCCTCGCAGTTGGTGTCTGTCTATCCCTATGCAGTTCCTGTTCTTTTTTCTATTAGGAATAGGATTCCTTTTTCATATTTCAGTTTTTTAAGTGATTATCATAGACAATGGGAAAAAGCTACCAACTAGGATTAAAAAGAAAAACATCCTGGACCTACACCATGTACCTGTTGACTACGACCTCTGACCTGTTTCATGCAGCTGCTCCTCCCTCAACCAGCCTCTGAGCTCACTGAATGCCAGCTCCAGCTGGCCAGCCTCTCAGTCCCATCCCCTCGTGGGTTCTGCTCTCTGAGTTGTACTGGTGTTTGCAGATGTGCTACCATAGCTGGCTGATTTTTTTTTTACATTTTAAATGCTTAGGAAAAATCAAACTCCAAAGAATATTTCGTGACGTGAAAATTATATGAAGAGGATCCCTGGGCTTGCTGGTCAGCCAGTCTAGCCAAATGGTGAGTTGCAGGTTCAGTGAGAGACCTTGTTTCACAAAATAAGGTAGAGAACAATTAAAAGCACCTGACGTTGACCTCTGGCCTTCACAAGCATGCATGTGCATAACACCCCTCCCACTGTCCACATGCATACATATACAAAAATGAATGCATTATTCAACTACGATGAAGGCTGCAATAGCAGAGGTAATCTGGGAAAGCACAGCAGGGGACAATGACCAACAGGCAGGAGGGACCCTGAGGGATGGTCAGGAATATCCCATCCAAGGAAATCAGTGAAGACAGGGAAGTCATCACACTTGAGACCTATTCATCCCCCTCCTCCTGCAGTGGTCAGGACCCTGGCCAGTCCAAGGCAGGCAGGGTAGGGTTAGAGCACGGTAGAAGCAGGTCTATTGCACTCCACCAGTTACAATGGCTTCAGTGGCAATCTCTCTCCATTCCCTGGACCATTCAGACATGACAAATTGATTGCGGCATTTTCATGGAGCCTCCTCACTGGACCAACACAGGGCTTTGAGGAGTCATTCCCTATCAATCATCCAGTAGAAGGACTGAAACCGCCCCCCACTCCACCCAGCTGGGAGAGGAGAACCCCGAGTTGGGAGAGAAGCCTCTTGTCACACTTGTGGCTCCCAGAATCTGATGCCAGGCATGGTGTTTACTAAAAGGAGATTGCTCGCATCTTTAGGTGGATTGCCTTGACTACTCAGAGCCTGCTGCAGCTGTTTAGTTTGAGGATCTTTCTGAGGTATGAGAAGCATGCAATTAACACCCTCCACATCGCCACCAGTCTGGAGCAAGGCCTCTTTCTTCCCCAGGATGCTTTTAATGAGCTCCAGTAAATTAAATCACCAAATTGGCATCGGGTTTCTAATGTGGCTGTCCACTTCAACTCAAAAGAAAGCTAGCTGAGCAGAGCTGTAAGCAGAAATGCTTTCCTCTAAGTGAGCTGGCGGCAGCCACTCTTTACATGTGGTACCCAGATCTCTGTGGCTAAAGGCAGAGAAGTCCGTCCTGGCCACATGCCAAGGACCATGATTGTGAGGCAGGTGTTTGCTCTTGTGTGAGAAGGGGGAAATCGGAAGAGGGAAGACGCCAATACCTCAGACCTGTATGAACTCCAAGGACCATGGAGCTTCCTGCTTAATACATACTTGGCTCTCTGTCCCCTATGTGCATCTCAAAACTACTTGAGAAGAACTGCGTCTGTTCTGAGTAGGTACAGACTTCTCTTGTCACTATCCTCTAAATACATCAAACACCATTTCTATAGTATTGAACATTATTAATCATCTAGATATGATATAAAATATATGAGAGGGTATGGGAAGGCTATATGCAAATACTAGACTATTTTACACGAAGGCTAGATTATCTGTAGATTTTGCTCTCTGCAGAGGAAATGGAACCAGTCCCTGCGATTAACTGAGGGACAGCTATAGCAAGACAGCACAGTAAAGTCACACTTCCTAGCTTTCAATACCGAACCAGCCTTGTGGTCCTGAAATGAATCTTACTTGGTCAGGCTGTACTACCGTTTTTATGTATCACTGAGTATAACCGCATAATAATTTCATCCATGCTTATGAGAGATACTGGTCCGTGGTTTTCCTTTCTCATGATATCTCTGCCTGTTTTCTCATATGAGGGTACTGCTGGCTTTACAACTGGAATGTTCCCAACACACTAGATTTGAAGTTGATTTCTTGCAGGGTATATTAGTATGGGGACTTGATATATGCTGGGCTCTGTGCTAAATGCATTACACAAATTCTCTCTCTTTGTCTCTCTGTCTCTGTCTCTCTGTCACTATGATATATCCCAGTGAGCCTTAAATGCTTGAGTTACAGGTGTGCACCACTGTGTAACACAGGTGTGCATGGTCAACCAAATATTTCAGGTTCAAAGAATTCTAATAAAGATCAAGCCGTGATGCACGCCTCTAATCCCAGCACTCAAGAGGCAGAGGCAGGTGGATATCTGTGAGTTCGAGGCCAGCCTGTTCTACATAGCAATTTCCAGTCAGGGCTGTAGAGTGAGACTCTGTCTCAAAGAAATGAAAAGGTCAGTATAACAAACAAAATCATGGAAAGATAAATAAAAGCAAAACGGCAGTATTATCTCTTAGTGATAATGTTAAACAGCTACCAAAAGTACGTAATCAGGGCCTAACCTGTCAGGAAACTACAATGTCGATACAGGACACTGTATCAGTACTTCTTGAAGCATCTCTCCAGTGAGGACCATGAGGGCTTTGCCCGGCAGTCTCTGTGCTCATCTCAGGCCACAGTGTCACTGTGGTCCGGGCTAAGCAGCATCAGCAACACCCGCATGCTTGTAATTTCAGGTGCCTGGACCACACCTGGACTTACAGAAGAACCCATGTTTGAGTCTGAGGACCCAGTTAAGCTGTCCAAGTTGACTCAGGAAGGAACACCTTCATCACATTCTGTTAAAGCAAATTCCAGGTCACTGAGTCTAGGAGACCCAATGGCATTTCAGGGGAGGGAGTTAATATGTTTTATGATATCAGAAAATTAAATATTCATTTTCTGTGTTTAGTTAACGCACAAAAGATTTTATTTCGCGTTTAAAATGTGTTCACTACTCTAAGTGGGGTTCTGGGGACTGAGCCCAGGATCTTGTACCTGCTAGGCCAAAACTTTCAGTCCAGTGCTTCAGTATGGATATACAATAGGAATCTTGTGGCTGGGGAGAAGGCTCAGTGGATAAAGAGCTTGTTATGCAAATGTGCAGACTGGAATTTGGATCCCGAAAATCCACATAAAAAGCTGGGTGGGCATGGCAGCCTACCTATAATCCCAGAGCTCAGCAGGTGAAGCCAGGGGATCCTTGGGGCTAGCTAGACTGGCCCAATCAGCAGGTTCTGTATTCAGTGAGAGACACCCCCCCCCATTTCAGTAAATAAAATGGCAACTTCTGGCTTTAGTACGTACACATGCCCTTGCATGTGCACCTCCAACATGTGCCCACACACATGTGAGCATGAATACACACACAACACATACGTATGCAAAAAAGAGAGCAATTTACCAAGCTCAGTGATTCAGTTTCTAGAGGCTCTCATCAGGCCAGGAGCTGTTTGCTGGCTCCTGCCCGGTTCTGTCTGGGTCTCTGCACCCCCACCCGTCCATTCTGACACTTCATCCTCATGCATAGTGCCAGCCCTGATCCACCAGCGATGCCTGGTCTCTTCAGTCCATTTTCCTGCTTGGATAGCAGACCCACATCTTGCCGCCTCTTCTATCTCCCCAGGGTGCCCACAGGCCCCTCAGACTTGCTACACTTCCCTGACAGAAGAAGCCGAGGAGGCCAGCACAGGGACATGATCCATGACCCATGTGGGGCTGTGTGGGAATAGTGGGATGACAGCAATGACGAGTCTAAGGGAAACGCAGCTGTGTGAACATCCAGAGGCATGCTGCCATCCACTTTGGTCCTTGGTGAGAACTGTCTGTAAACAACACTCTATTTCTGTTTCTGTCACTTTTATCCAGTTTACACAATTTTGTCACCCACTAAAAAGCTCACTCAAACCATTTCCTGAGAAAATCCTTTAAAAAAGAGGTTGAGGGCTAGAGAGAGAGTTCAGGAGTTAAGAGCATTTGTTGCTCTTGCAGAGGATCTGAGTTTGGTTCTCAGTCCTCATGTCAGGCAGCTCTGTAACCTCAGTTCCAGGGGCTCTGATGCCCTCTTCTGCCCTTTGTGGGCACTGCACTCACGTGTACATAACTACATAACACACACACACACACGCACACACACAATTAAAAATAAAACCTCTAAAAGAGGTTGATGAAGAAGATCAACCATCAACTCAGTCTTCTGAAGAGCTGTGGACCCCACATGAATGCTGAGAGCCTCTACTTGGAAAAGGTGAGGGGATAACAGGGTCTAATTTGAACCTGGTCTTCAGGTCACTGGAACAATATGACGTTATAGTAGAATCTTTTCTTATTTGGTCTTTTTGAGACAGGGTCTCTTTGTAAGCCCCAGTTGGCCTAGCACTATGTAGACCAGACTGGCCTTGATCTCACAGATATCTACCTGCCTCTGCCTCCTGAATCCTGGGGATAAAAGTGAATACCACCATGTCTGGAGAGAATGTATTTTTTTAATTTTTAAAAATTCAATTTATTAGACCTTAACACAGATGAAAGAATGTATGGATTCCAGTTGGGGGACTGTGGGGAGCTTGTGGGAAAGGGACATAAAGATGATTAAGACTGATTGAGATGTTCTGTATGAAACACACAATGACTCAATAAAAAACTTAAAAAACTGAATTTCAATTTTATGTGGATGAGTGTTTTGGTGCACTTATGTAAGTGCACTAACATCATGCAATGCCTGTGGAGGCCAGAAGAGGGCATCAGCTTCCCTGAAACTGAAGTTGCTAGCTGCCATACAGGGGCTGGGAACTAAATCCCAGTTCTCTGGAAGGGGAGCCAGTGCTTACTGCTGAGCCATCCCTCCAGCCCTAGAATGTATTTTTGAAATTTTATTTTTATTTTGCTGGGCATGGTGACACACACTTTTAATCCCAGCACTTGAGAGAGGCAGAGGCAGGCAGATCTCTGTAAGTTCAAAGCCGGACTTGTTTACATAGTGAGTTCCACGCTAGTTGAGGCTACAGGGAGACCCTGGCTCAAAATGACCAAGAAAAAAATTTTTTTTTATATGTATGTATTTTGCTTGCATGTATGGAAGTGTACCAAGTGCAAGCAATTCCCCTGGGAGTCAGCAGAAGGCACTGAATCCCCTGGAACTGGAGTTACATATGGTTATTAGCTGTCATATGAGTGCTGGGAACTGAACCTGGGTCCTCTGCAATATCAGCCAGTGCTCTTAACCACTGAGCAATCTCTCCAGTTCAAGACTAGAATGCATTGATTTAAGCTATGGCTTTGCTCCTGATAAACCTCGTGTGAAGTTCTGGTCTCCAGTGTGAAGGTACTGAGAAGTGGTCAGGGCCTCTGAGAGGTGAGGCTTAATGGGAGCTAATTGGGTCAGCAGCACTCTCAGGAAGGGTTAGCCATGGCTCTCCACAGTGGGTTAGGTCTAAAGGGAGCGGGTTAGTTCTGCAGAGAGTGGGAGTTAGGAGTGCTCCTGGCCCCTTTACCTTGCTCTACCTTGTTCATTATGTGACGCTTGTCTCTCATACACTTTAGCCAGTGAGGATACCACCACAAATCCTCCCAGAAACCAATTCTGCTGCTGTGCTCTTAGGCTTCCAAATCACTAGTGAAAATAAACCTTAATTTTTTTTTTCAGTGCTGGGGATATAACTGAGAGTCTCCCACAGGCTAAGCAAGTACTCTACTTCTGAGCTGTACTTCCAGCCACTTTTGAAAAAGAAAAGTATTTAACTTCAAGTATTTTGTTATAGCAACAACAACAACAACAAAAAAAAAATGAAAGAAGGAAGGAAGACAGTGTATAACTCTTAAATATAGAAATGGAATCTCCCATCTGGGGCAGTATTGGCATTTTGAGTGGAATAGTTCCCGTTCATTACACAACGTTTAGAAGCACTTATAGCCTTTGCTCAGTAGATGCCAGTAGCAATCAAAACGTCATTGTTAGGTATCCTGTGGGGGGATCAAACCTCCAGATTTAACTTATGTAGGTCTCAGTTTGTATTCCCATCTCAGGCCATAGGCTCTTGGGCCACTTACTATCTCTCTGGGCTTGTTTTCTCAGCTGGGCTTGGTGGGAACCAGATGTAGGTTTGGGTCAGAATTCAGCTCAGCATCAGGTGGCCAATCTGGGTCCCCTTCCTGCCTGCCTCTGCTGGTCCTTGAGGGTGCTCACCTGTTCAGAAAGATGCTGCTGACGTCATCGTGTGTGATGGGAGGCTTCTTCGAGCTAGCGGCCATGCGCAGGGGGCGCAGGAAGTTGTTGACAAGGATGTGCAACTGCTGCACATACTCGGCCTCTGCCTCCAGCATGCTGAACACCACCTGGTTCCTCTTGCGCATGCTGTCTGCATGTGGAGACCGGATGTAGTCCTGGATGATGGTCTTCCACTTCCTCCGGCATAGCCAGCCCCGCAGGAAGCTCTGCACCTAGTGAGGAGATCAGTGGGTTCTGTTAGTCCTGGTCATTCTTGTCCTTGTAGGTTGTACGCACCGCAAGAGCAGGGACCAGGGGTTTGTCATCCCTGAAGCTGAGTGTGTAGGGAGAAGAGTCACGATGCAGACTCTGCAGGCCTGGCTCTGCTGCCTGCCTGAGGCTGGCGTGCTATGTGGTCCTTCTAAGACAATTTTCCCATCTGCAGAATGGGACTGAGGAGCACTACACGCTGGAACAGCATCTTGGGAGCTCTTGTTAGAAATTGGATTATCAGGCCCGCTCCGAACCACTACACTTCAACAAGTTCCCAGGATGTGTTGAGAGCACTCGCTGAAGGAGGAAGAGTGGGCCCCGAGTCTCCACATGGGATGGAGCTTGAGGAGGGGTTGCTTGGCGTGCCTGGCATGGTCGCGTGCTGGCTAATGACTCTTCTGAGAGCCCAGAGGTTTCAATTAAGCTTGTCTAGAGAGTAATTATCAAATTGAACCGAACATGGCAAATCTTCTCATCTTGAGCTCATCAGCAGCTTGAGTCTCCGTGTCAGCCTGGAGCCTCACTGCCTCAGCTGGGAGATGAGTGTGGGCCCTTATTCATTGACCTTGCCGTTTGGTTGCAGTTAGAGCAGTGTCCCTAACGAGTGCAGAACTTGCAAAGGGGCCTTGATTCACACACACACAAACACAAACACAGGCAACCCCCCATGTACAATGCACATACACATAGACACACCCTACACCGCATACAATCCACACAGAAACACATGCAAACACTTCCACATACAACACACACACACAGAAACACATATACATAGACACACCCCACACCACACAGAGAAACATATACATACAGACATCCCCTCCCTGTAAAAACATAGACACCTCCCTACACAACACACACAGAGAAACACATACCGACACACGCAGACATATGTGCAATGTAACACACACCCAGAAAAACATATAGACACATACAGATATGTGTATATACAGACATACATGGACATATACATACAGACACATATAAAGACACAGGGGTACACAGACACATACATATAGGTGCAAACAGTGACACTCATGGATACACAGACATACAGAGCTGTTCTAAGCTGCACAGGTTTCTAAACCAGGGTCACCTAGTTCCTACACTGTTGTGCTCCGCCTGGGCACAGAGCACTGGTTCCAGGTACAGGAACCGTTACTGAGCAGCACTGATACAGACAGCGAGTCAACCTGCAGCGCACACTGGCCTCGAAGGACTGGGACGGCTTTTGGAAGAGGAAGGGCTTTAAAGCTTCAGGAAACAGCCATGGATTTTAGCCAGCCCTTAACAAACGAACTGACCAGAAAGGCTACTCCAAGTAGCGGGATGGGCTGAGATGCTCAGGGGTCACAGTTCAGCCAGCTGTGCCTGCCTGAATGCGACCTGGTGTCAAATCCCCACACTTTCCTGTGTGGGCTGGACAGGTCCTACACAAACACACACACATACACACACACACACGAGGTGACTCGGGTGCAGGGTGTGGCACCCTCTCATGCCAGGGCTGACATTGCCACCTCATGTACAGGAAGTGGCCCAGGGCTGCTAGGCTGCCAGCTTTTCAGGCCATGTGACCAAGCAACTGAGAGCATGGACTCGGGAACTGGGGTCAGGGTTGAATGTTACCCTGCGGACACTTATTCGTGTCAGCTTGGGCATGCAGCACTTGGCCTTTCTGTGTCTCAGCTTTCCCAAACAAGGGATGCTAATCAAATCTCAGAGGGTTTCAGTGAGGAGCCACTTAATCTGCAGCAAACTCCGGGAATAGCATCTGGCACGTAGAGAGTGGCTAATGAATGCTAGCAATTTCTATTTTTGAGACCAGAAATCCAGATTTTTGTGTGAAGTGTTTAGCTTTTAAAGCACTAGCAACAAATATAAAGGGAGAAAAAACTATGTGGGCTGAAAATCACACACACTGGAAGGCTGAACTTGGCCTGCAAGAGATGCTTGCAGTTTCTGGTCTTCATGGCCTGGGGTCCTTCAGCAGCCTTGATAAGGACCATCCTCTTGTCTCATGTGCTGTCCTTAGGGTGAGCCAGCTCCCCTGCTTTGAGGCTGGTAAGGTGAAAACATAGCCAGGCTCCTTTCCGATGCCATGGCAACATAGGGTGGCCATAGACCCTGGCCACTGGGCAGATCCCTGGCACCTCCTGAGACATCGGTCCCTTAGGAACACTGATAGGCCCAAAGCAGGGTCTTGTGAGGGTCAGTGCCCTGCTGAGCACTGCTGGGGAGTGGGCAGTGGGAGAGGTACCTGTGTGACACGGGGGACAAGCAAGGCAGTGGTGATGGAGAAGTGCCTGGGGGCGGGGTCTTGTTGCTGCACAGTGCTTGAAGGAAAGCTCCTGAGGAGACCTCCCAGGCCTCCATCTGGTCCTGGCTCCATTCCTTCTTTCCTCCTTTTGTTCTCTATAAAATGGGGCTAGACCATCTTCCCCCACAGAAACAAACCAGGAGGGGTGGTGTGACAGGTGTCAAAAGGGGCGAAGGGCTGCTGGTCCCATCTCTGGAGCTGAGGTTGAGTGGGCCGGTAGTATGCCTCGGGGACATCTGGGACAGCAGGTGGACACTGCCAGCTAGGGGCGGGACAAACCTTCTTAATTTTCTTGATGTCACTGTCCTCGTCATTGGGGGTGACAGTCTGGGTGGACTGGATGCGTTCATTGTCCTTAAGCAGAGACGCGATCTGCAACAGAAACACAGGTCAGTGGTGGGCTGGAGTCAGCGGGCAGCAGGCTCACAGCAGCAACTGAAGGCTTGCTTCCTTCCCTCCAAGAGCCAGTGATGCTGCCTGCAGAGCCTTCTGTGCTGAGTGTCCAGCTCAGGGAACCACACTGGCCCCAGACAACTGTAAGGTGGTGTGGTGATGCACCGGAGACCAGTCCACCTCAGCTTGGGGACATCAGGGTGACCCCGGACAAGGTTTCTCCACATGTGGGGCTGATGGCTTTATCCTAGTCCTCCCTGCTCCTCAAACCATGGGTCCCTTTTATTTTATTGTGACAAATACATGTAACAGTTACTGTGTGAAACAGTTTGAGTGTATACATGTACATGTGTGGTATGTGAATGTGTGTACACATGTATGTGTGTATGAATATATGTACCTGAAGTCTTCCATCAATTGCTTTTTAAAATCTGTTTATTATTTATTTGGAGACAGGGTCTCCCAGTATCCCCAGCCTGGGTTCCAGTGGCCTGGAACTCACTATGTAGATCAGATTGGTGTCAGTCTTACAGAGATACACCTCCCTCTGCCTCCCAAGTGCTGGGCTTAAAGGCATATGCCACTATGCCTGGCTACCACTTTATTTTGGGAGGCAAGGTCTTTCACTGAACCCGTATCTTATCAACCTGGTCAGGATGGATGGCTAGAAAGGTTTAAGGATCCACCTATCTCCACTCCTTGTCCCCCAAGACTGCAGTTACAGCATGTACCCACCATATCTGGCTTTTACTTAGGTTCCAGAGATCTGAATTCAGGGCCTCATGCTTGTATGACAGAGATTTCACTGACCGAGTCACTCCCCTCCACTCCTATGAATCTTAAAAAAGTTGACAATCATTTATATATATTTTTGCATATGCAAAACTTGTGGGAGTTGTTCTTTCCTACCGTAGGAGTTCTAGGGATTGAACTCAGGTCGGCAGGCTTGGCAGTGAGCGCCTGTATACCCACTGCTGCTCCCCTTCATGAATGACTGTTGAAAGGCATTCAGTCCACCGACCCATCTCCAGAACCTTTTCAAATAGAGGCTCTGTGTCCACTAAACCACAGGTCCGGAGTCCCCTCTTCCCCAGCCCCTGTCCGGAGTCCCCTCTTCCCCAGCCCGACAGCCACAATGCTACTTTCCATGTCTGAAAATCTGATTCCAGGAAGCTCATATAAGTAGACTCACGCAGGACTTGTCTTTTGTGGGTTCATATATGCTGTAGCCTGTGTCAGAATTTTCTTCCTTTTAAAGTGAATAATATTACACACACACACACACATACACATACATGCATGCAAATATAAACATAGACACATATTTTAAATCTAGATTCCAAATATGAGAGAAAACATGGGGTATTTATTTGTCTTTCTGGGTCTGGCTTATTTTTATTAACACAGTGATCACCAGTTGTGTCCATTTTCTTGCACCTGTCGTGGTTTCGTTCTTTACGGCTGTATAAAATTCCACTGTGCGTGTGCACCGCGTTTTTTCACCCATTCATCTGTGGTGGACGTCCAGGCTGGTTGCATTTCCTGGCTGCTGTGACTAAAGCAGTGCCATAGGAACGCAAGTGTGGCATGCATCTGTGTGTCTTTTGTATTCTTCTGAGGCAGGGTCTCACTCTGCAGCCCTGGCTGGACTTGAGCTCACATAGACCAGACTACTTCCCACGTGCTGGGATTAAAGGCATGCGCTGCCGCACCCCGCCTGCACTCATTTCTTGTCAGATGTTGGGTGGTCCTTAATCTCTCTGATAAAACCCCACTTGTGTATAAATCAGATCAGAGTGGTGGCTGTGCCTAGGCCTCTGCTGGCTTGCCTCTATCCTCCTTGCTGGGCCAGCCTGAAGCACCTTGTGGAACCAAAGCCCTCTTTGGAGCTTAACTACTAGCCCAGAAACCTGTGACAGCCCGTGGCATTCTCTGAAACACTGCCTTTGTCTATCTGGGGATCAATGAGGTTGACACAGGGGTTCTTTGGGACCATCTCAGTGGACATGCCAGTCGCACACCTTGTGCCAGGGCTCACACAGCCCCAAAGACTTTCTCATGAAGAGGTGTCACCTGTTTTCTCTTGCCTTCACCGAGAGTTCTGTAGAGAGGGGCCAGAGAGGTTTCATTTATTACCATGCTCCTGGTGCCTACCTAGCATGGGACCTAGCGTGCAATACATCCTTGTCAGATAAAAAAATAATGAATTAAAAAAAATGATCAGAGCAACAGTGGTTGCAAAACCCTCATCCAAAGGAAGCCACAGCGGTCACTGAGGTTCACACATGTAAAGAAGGTTAAAGTTCAGGGGCTCTGTCCTCAGAACATGAGGTGGTGTGCCCTTGAAGCCACTTGCTGAACGTCCGGATGAATGGTTCTCACAACAAAACCATTCAAACCTTTGGAAGTGGCGCGAGCAGTCGCACGCTCTCTGCTCCCCACTGCTAAAATTATCCTGGCCTTCGCTTGGGGAGTGTCTGGAAACATCTAACTGGGATGTCCAGCAGGGAGACCCTCTTTCTCATTCTTCCTCTTCTCAAGTTTGCTTTTCAGTCCTTAAATTTAGATTATCTATGTGTTGAAATAAAGACTGATTCTTTGGGCTGTGGTCTGAAGCTAAAAGGCTATGGAGGGTGTGCGTGCGCGCGCGCGCGCACACACACACACACACACACACAGGAGCTCTGGGTGAGCTCAGAGATTTTTGTGGCCCCATCAACACCTTCCTCTTGGCCTTCACACCAGCCTCTTTTCTTTGCCAGTTTTGATATTTGCATAGAGAGTGGTGGTGATGATGTGCACTAGGGGCTAGTTTGTATTTAAAACTGACTGTGCTCTTCTCAGAGAGAGGCCTTCTATAAGACATCCAGGCAGTGGAAACCAGGGCAAAAAAGAGGCACAATGAGGTGTCACACGAGGCTGTATTGCTGTGTGCTCAGGCAACCCTGGCTGTCTTGTGTATATGGGTAGGCCATGAGGCACATTTGGGGGTCAAAGGATAAGTGGTGGGAGTCATGCTCTCCTTCTACCATGTGGGACCTGGTTGAACTCGAGACTGTAAGGCTTGGCAGCAAGTGCCTTTACCTGCTGAGCCATCTCCCTGGTCTTTGTCTTAGAGTCTTTAAGGATCAGGCTAGGGCACAGCTTGGGAGAGTTAGGAGCCTGGGGGCCGGGGCATGCGGATTGTCTCTGGGCCCTGGCTGGTTTGGCTGATGTCCATGCTCTGCTCAGCTGACCTCTGTCACTGACACTCGCAGGGACCAGGACCTGTGGCTTACTCCCCATTTGGCGGCCCGGCTCCTCCCTCACCACAGAGCCTGGTATCTCAGCTGGCTCCTGTCCAGCCACCACTCACAGTGTGGCTCTCTTTCTGCATGAGGCAAACCCTTGATGGCCACTGTCCTGTGGCTGCTCACTGGCCTCCCAACTCTGCAACCATCCCCGGAGGCAGAGAGTGTGGTCAGTGCAGCAGGTGAGGGACTCAGTCTAGGTTTGCTTCTTTAAGTTAGCAGGCAGGGTTTCACCAAAGACCCTGCAGTTCCTCCCTTGAAATCGAGCCCTGGGACTCCATCCCTCTCTTCTTGCTTCCCTTTGGTTTCTTCCAAGCCCAAGAGGAGCCCATTTCTGTCTTCTTTGCACCTGCATGTCCTGGTGGTGTTGTGGTATAGGGTTCGGTGACAGTGGAGTGCCTGGGATTACAGCTGTGTAATTCACCTGGGAGGCGGAGGCCAAAGGTTCGTGAGGCTGGCCTGGGCCACATAGTGAAAAGTTATCCAAAACAAATCCAGTAAGACAGGGCCAGAACACTGATATGTGATCACTGTCAAGGGACAAGGGCTTTCCAGAAGGGGCTTTGAAGGACAAAGAGGAGCCCAGAAAGTGGGAGGGAAAGAGTCTGATGGAAGAAACAAAGGGAACAAAGGCAAGGGTGGACAGAGCAACACTGGGCCGGGCAGCAGGGCCTGGGGCTGCCGCAGGAGGGGAGCTGGGAAACGGGGCCCATGCTAGGGAGGGCAGGTTCTGCTGAGGCAGGGGCTAGTGGGCTAGGGTCAAAGGCCACTCTCTCCACTTTACCCAGAGCAGTCTTTACCTTTTCCTATTTTTATTTTTTTGGTATGTGTCAAAAGTTTATGTGAAAAACTGATTCCAAGGTAGCTTTTACTTTAAACCCCAAAGATAAGATTTTTAAGGCAAATTTCAGAATCACCATCTAGGAGGGTGAGCGCTTACGGACCAATAAAACACAAAGCCACCTGTAAACTGCTGTCCTCAGGGCTGTCCTGGCTCTCAGAACTACTTGAGTCATAAATAGGAGAAAACCACTATGACCTAATGAAACAGTTCCAAGCTGGGCCTTGTGGGGGAGGGAGGGCCTCATCTCAGAGGTCTGGGCTCCATTGCAGCAAACAGGGCCATGGTGGAGCTTTTGTCTGGGAGAGACAGGGCCTGATAGAGCTGTTTCACTGGGAAAGGACTGAAGATCACTGGTGGTTTTGCTTAAAAATGTTCTAGATGTTTGGCCACAGTCTCCATGAGCTGCAGAAGGAACAGCTGGGGTGGCTAGGACAGGGCTGGGGGAGGGGGGCAGCAGGGCAAGGGGATGGTGACTTCATCAATAAGCAAATGTGCAGGGCAGGGAGCCCTGGGCTTGGAGGGGACCAATGCTGGGATGAGGCCTGTGCTGTTAGACTCTGAAGGCCTCACACTTTATCCTGCACCCGGCCCGGTAGACCGCATATTGGGAGACCAGATGAAGACAGTGGTATAATGGGACACTCTTAATACCCGCTCCTTGAGAGGAAACCCCCGAAGAGCAGCATTTCCCAGTCCCTGGGTACAATGCATGGCACATTTCAAACTCTCAAGGCTGACTAACCAGCTAGCAGGATTCTTGAAAATGTAACAATGGCCTCTTGGAAGCTGGCAAGAGTGGCTGTGCCAAGTTCTCAGTGGAGAAAGAGATCATGAACAGCAGCCATAGAAACGGCACGTGGGAACGTGAGGACTGAGCCTGACATGAACGGGGTTGGCTGGATGGGAGAAGTCATCTCAGAGGGAAAGACCGGGATGTCCTCTCCACATTTGGAAGCTGTTCATCCATGTGGATGGCCCATCATGGTCTCCACCGTTTAGAAAGCCGGTCACATAGAGGAGCCAGAGGAATGAAGGAGCCATGGCTGAGTGGTCCCTAGGACCTTGCTGTGTGCTCGGGTTCTCTTCCTTTTCATGTACAGCAGGAATGCATTGCAAGGTCACCTGAAGCTAACCATGGGCATGTGGTCATGTGACTTGCTTCATCCCCTGAAAGATGAACAGACGTCTTGTGTGTCATTTGCTGTGTTCTTTTTCTCTTCTTTGTGACTAGTGCTTTTGTGTGTTTGTGCATGCATGTGTGTGTGTGTCTGTGTGTACATGCATGCATGTATATGTATGTACAGTGCTTGTGTATGTTTCTGTTTAGATGTGCATGCATGTAGAGCCCAGAGGCTGACATTGGTGTCTTCCTCAATCACTCTCCACCTTGCTTTTTGAGACAGAGTCTCTCACTAAACCTGGAGCTCCTCCATTCAGCTAGATTGGCTGCCATGCCTGGATTTTATGCGGATGCTGGAGACCTAACTCAGGTCTTTATGCTTGTGCAGCAAGCACTTCACTACATTTCTCTGACCCCTGTGAGTGGTGCACTTATTTATGGTAGAAGTTCCTACGGCCTACATCCCTGGATCTAATGCTTTGGGGAGGAAACCTCAGCAGAACCCACGGTGGACACCCAGTGTAAGACACCTCCCTTCATTGTTTGAAACCTCTGAGATTTGGGGGTTATTTGTTATTGAAGCATAACCTAGCATTGACAGATGCACGTGGTAAGCACCTGAGACAACGCAGTCACTCATAACACAAGCACATTTCCTCAGTGGGGGAGGGAAAGCCATTTGGTCACAGGCACAGGCTGGAATTTGAGCCTGTTACCCAGCTGAAGACAAGCACTTTTGATAACTTCTTGTCTATAGACCTCAGTGTCCTTCTAGGCCCTGCTGTTCTAAGGCTTGATGCTCATCACCAGGACAATGACCACTCATCGGGTTCTCCTGCCTACCTTATGGCTGATTCCTTAGGCTGGACTCAGTTCTCACCTCCTGGAGCCCATGTCAGGTTACAGGTGCCCCTGACTTGTTACATGTTAGAGAGTGTGTGTGTGTGTGTGTGAGAGAGAGAGAGAGACAGAGAGAGAGAGAGAGAGAGAGACAGAAAGAAGAGGGAGAGAGAGAAAGAAAGAAAAAGGGTGGGGAGGACCCTCTAGGCAGAGAACTTTACTGAGCTGGTCTTTTTTTCAAAGCCATCTTCATTTCAGAAGCACTCAATTGGAAGTATTGCTCCAAATTCCCACCAAATAGGCCTTTGCTCCACTTTAAAACACAGACACAGAGACAGAGACATGCACACGCATGCATGCATGTGCTACCAATTGGCCTATTTTCTGCTCCTAGCCCCCTTAGGGGCCTCTGCCTTCTACCCTCTGCCCTCTGTCCTCTGTCCCTGTGTCTTCTTTGGCTCACAAACCCCTGAAAGCTTTCAAGGCCACACAAAACCTGTGTGTGTACCCCTGGCTTTCAAACAACTCATCCTGACCAGGACTCACACAGCTCCATCATGGCCTGTTCATACTCGACCATACACACACTCCATACTCCTGGAGCCTTCTGGAGCCTTGTGGAGCTGTCTAGAGCCGGAACTCACTCACTTCCAGCCCTCACAGAGCTAGCACTCCAGACAAGAGGGGCAGAATGGTAGAGGGGACTGATGCCATCATGGGGTTCCTGCCAGGCTGTTGGTAGGACAGACACAGGAGGCTGGAAGACATGCTGGCCAGGAGCCCTGGGGGATGGGATGGGTGCCCTGGGGGTTGGGGTGGGTGGTGGGCCTCAGCAAGGCTCGACCATCTTGGAAGCATGGGGATGAGGATGGCATATGCAAAGGCCAGGGGTTAGGACAGCACACTACTCTGGAGTGGTGGGTGGGGTTAGGACAGAACACTACTCTGGAGTGGTGGGTGGGGTTAGGACAGCACACTACTCTGGAGTGGTGGGTGGGGTTAGGACAGAACACTACTCTGGAGTGGTGGGTGGGGTTAGGACAGCACACTACTCTGGAGTGGTGGGTGGGGTTGGGTTACTGCACACGAGGGACCTGAGGAAGAGGGATGGCAGGTGAGTCCAGGTCTTCTGTGAGTGAGTACATGACTGACCACCACCCCGCTGCCCTTGGCAGAGTTAATAATTGGGTAGTGGGGCCACAGTTCTTCTCTGGTCCCTTTGTGTGAGTGAGGCTCGGTTTGGAGTCAGAGTGCTATATATAGGTCTCAGGGATTCTTTCCCAAGTGAGATGGATCCTAGAATGATCCAGTAGGGTTGGTGAGAGGACAGCTTTGACCTGGGTTCCAGGGGTCTGTGGGAAGTACTTCTCTGCAGAGTAGAAAGGCTGAAAAAGACAGGGGCCATGGGTTCCACTTCTGGGTCTGCCGGTTCCCAGCTGAGTGTGCTTGGGTGGGTGCCTTAGGCTCTCATCCTGTCAGGGTGGTTGTGGGGACTGATGAAGGAGGCTTGCTTGAATGTCATGGATACAGGGCTGGAGATGAATTACACGTGGAAGTCAGGTTGAGCACGAAGTTGCAATTTGTGTTCCTACTGGTGGGGCTGGTGGCTCTGGTGTGTTTGAGTATTTCGGGTGGGCTGGAAAGCATTGGCTCACACCCACGGGTGGGAGGGGTCACAGCAAGCCCCGCACCCGGACTTCCAGCTCTGCGGTGGACTTCTGCATGGCGTCCTTTTGTCTGCGGATTGTGTTTTGTAAGTGGAACCTGTTGGGACTGAGACACAGCTGGCTCAGATGAGCCTCCACTTCTCATTGCCCTCTGGGCTCTTGGATGCCTGTCCCCACACCCTGGCATCTGGGGCTATCCTCTGCTGGTTGAGCCAGCAGGGGAACACTCACATTCCTCCCCGCAAGGGGACTTGGCCCAGTGGCAGGGTAGGATCCAGAGCGAGCCTGTGGCATCTAGACAGGGCATAGAGACAGCCACCTCTGTCCCCACTGGCAGCACATGGTACACTGGGTGGATGACTCTGCAGGTGTGGGGTGTCCCAGTGCGGATGTTAGCGGGTAGCTGGAGGTTGAAATCTGGCTTTTCCTGTCCACAGGGGTTGAGCATAGGTTATGAAAAGGGAGATGGACTTCCCTGACTCTGACCTTGGGGCCCTGTAAATAAAGTAGCTGATTGAATCTGGGGTTTGTCTCCCTTGCTCAGGTCGGAGTCCATAGTCGTTTGGTGCTGTCCTGGATGGTATTAAGCATGCTGGTGAGGTGAGGAGCAAGAGGCACTCAGGTCATCCTGTGGTGGTGGGCTGCCTGTGTGTGCTCCCGGAGTCAACGGAGTCAGGGTGCTGTCTAGCGCAGGCTCCCGTTCAGTTCTGGGGTAGCCTGACACCCTGTACTTCTGGTGAGCCCTGGGGAGCTGCGGCTGCTGCTTCATGTGTGAGTGGCCAGGCTCCAGGAGGTGCTGTCCAGTGACTTCTGAGGCACAAGGAGGGGCCCGGTCTACAGGTGACACTGTGTGTGCCTCCTGGGCCTGAGGCTGGTGATGGGGACACTCAGCCATTGTGTCCTTGCACCGTAACAACTTCCCGTACTAATCTCACTCATCCTCGTCACCCCATTGTCAGGTAAGTAGCAAAGGCTTTTACACGGAAGCAATTTGGAACACAGCAGTGGAGGACACTCCCCAGGTGGCACTTGGTAAACACAGAGGTGGGGTCCGAGCCCGGTCTGACTGCAGGACCCTCCTGCTCGGCCACCTTGCCCTCAGTCTTAAGCTTGGAGGCAGGAGCCAGACCGCATCCCTCGCGTGCCCCGGCTCTGCAGGTACCTGGGTCTATTCTGGTCCGGGAGCCCTGGTTGCACTTACCTCTGCCTTCAGTCGCTCAATCTCGATCTCGCCATCCTCGATCTGCTGCCGCAGCTGCTTGGCCACGGTCTTCTCGGTCTCCACTATCTGCAGAAGGTGAAGGTACTTCTGCATCAGTGCTTCATGTTCTGTGGCCAGTGTCCTGTAGCTGTGGACAGAGGTATGTGGCAGGTGAGGTGCTAGCCCCTGTCTCCGGCCTCTGCACATCTCACTGCACACTGACCTCCGGTCCCTCCATTAGCCTGGCTCTCCCTGTTTCTGTTTCTTTGTTACACACACACACACTCCTTTGGGACTCTGTCTAGGTAGACTGCCAGTGTGAAACACGTCCCTGTCGCTGAAATGCTGCCTCCAGGAAGCCTTCCTGGGAGGAGCTCAGGGATTTATTTTCCACCCGGGGTTCAGTTATTATGGTCATGATCACATGGATGGAGAGGGAGGATGGCTGTCTGTGCCTAGCAGGTGCTCAGTGAACACTTGCAGCACGTGGTGGGTGAGTAGGATGGATGGACACAGCAGGCCTTGCATAGAGCACAGTTAGGCACACATATCTCACTCTTTGAGGGGCTGTCTGAAGACCCTGGACAGAATATATGAGTATCAAATGTGAGTCGCAGGCTCTTAGTGTATGTCATCGAGGGACAGACAGATCAGCAACAAGGACCTGTTGTCAAGGAAGACTTCCAGGAGATGCAGCTCCACCCCCAAGTTGGAGCTGATACCCACTGCGGGGCAGTCCTGGGTAGGAGCCCTGTGCTGGGTAACTGGTAATGGACTGGGTACCGGCTGGGACTGAATCAGAGAGCATCCCGAAGGACAGGCAGTCTGGCTTGGCTTCCTGCCCCCATAGAAATGGCTAATCCTCCAGGGTCATCCACTGTTTCCTACTTGTCAGACTGACGGACTACTTTTCAGTTTGGCGACTTCTGATATGACCACCCAGCCCTGCACATGGCTGGTTAGTGGGGCCAGGAAGGTAGGTCTTTGTCCAAGACTTGGGAGCCTGCCACATGAGCTCACAATGTCTGTGACTCTAAAGACTTGGGATAAGTATAACTTCCTGATAAGCCTCAGCTCTGTGGGAACTCTCAGGGGACTGTGGTAACGTTGTGATATGGAAGGGTTGACTCAAGGTGCTGGTGTGGGTCGGGCAGGTACAGACAGCCCTGTCCCCTGTTGGTCTTAGAATGTGTGTTCTAGGAAAGAGGCTGGCTGTATCCCAGGATGGGGAGGATGTTGGTGGCCGTCAGGCTCAGTACTGCTGCGGCAAGGGCAGAGCATTGGCCTGAGAGGGAACCTGGGGAAGAAACCCTGACCCAGAGAGATGACCCCCGTTCTTACCCACCCACCACTCCTTAATGATCGGTAACCAACTCTAAGAGAGACTTCTTTCTATTATAATAGACTAAAATGGCGATCTGGGTGCTTCTCCTATGAAAATGAATGCCAGCATTTAAGATCTTTCCAACTTCCCAGGAGACTTAATTTCTTTCACTTGCAAACAAAATTCAGTTGAAAGGAGTGTGTTTTCACATCACCATGGCTCTGCACTCTCAGGTGTGAACACGCAGCTTCTTCATTAGCTCAGTCTTACTAATGGCCCACACCCCGGACTCCTGACAGGTGGTCTGCTAGCCTTCCTTCCTTTCCTCTGGCCCTTCACCGGCTCCCTTCCCTCTACTCTCCTTCCCCTCCTTTATCCCTCCCTCCCCTCCCCTTCCCTTTTCCCCTCTTCCTCCCTCCTCTTGTGCTTTGAATCTGAAATGTCCCCTAAAATCTCATGGGTTAAAGGCTTGGTTCCAACTGGTGGGCTTTTGGGAAATGATTGGCTCATAAGAGACTCTGTTTTACTCAATCATTGACCCACAGATGGATTCATAACTGGATGCATTACTGGGAAGTGGTGGAAACTAGAATGTGAGGTCACTGTGTGGGGTGTGCCTTTGAAGGGGACATGTTGTTTTTTCCCCTTCTTGCCTCCTATTTCTGCTCCCTGGTTGCCCTGAGTTGAGCAGAGCTGTCTCTGCCATGCATGTGCTCCAGCTGTCAGGATCATCTGCCTAATTACAGTCCCACAGAAATGGGGCGAGCTGCCTCTGCACTGAAACCTTTGAAACCGTGAGCCAAGATGAAGCTTTCTTCTCTTAAGTTAATTGAGTATTTTGTCACAAAAGTGAAAAGTTATAAGCAGAAGGGAAAAACAACAGCCCTGGGAGTATGGCTGCTGCTCTGTTAGTACCTGACCCCAGGGTTCGGAAGCTTTTGTGGCAGATTTTGTTGGGGAAGACATGGGGGTTAGAAAATCCAAAGACTGCTGCTGGTGGGGGGTCAAGTGAGAGGAGGCCAGAATGCCATGGGAATGTGGAGCAAAGACAGTCCTCTTGAGGTTTCAGATGGGAACAAGGACTCTATCAGGAAGTGGACTAGAGACCATTCATGTCATGCTCTGGCAAAGAACCTGTTCATCCCCCCTGACTGCGTGAGGAATAATGACTCCAGAGGAGGAGGTAGTCCAGCACCGAGGCGATGCTGTAGTATTGTGGCTGCTTCTAGCTTAACTGACAGTGAGAAACAGGAATATAATGCAGAGTAAAAATATTTGAAAAACTTATATGCAGCCAGAAAATAAGCATGTGCAAAGCAGGGGACAAGTAAAATGTAGTTGCTAAAGAGGTATAACACCAATAAAAAGAGGCCAGTCGGCTGGGAGATGGCTGTCAGCAAAGCACTCGCTAAGCAAGCATGAGGACCTGACTCGGATCTCTAGAATACACGCTGAAAGAATAAAATAAAACAGGTTGTGATGGTGTACACTTGTCACGTCAGCACCGGAGAGAGAAAGACAGGCAGGTCCCTGGGCTTCACTGGCCAGCCAGCCTTGCCTACTTGGTGAGTTCCAGGCCGGCGAGAAACCTCATCTCAAAAACAAAACAAACAAAACAAAACAGTACCCACAGAACAACACTCAAGGCTGTCCTGGCGTCCATACCCACACTCAGGAGTGTACATGCACAGAGACACAGACACAGACACAGACACAGACACGCAGACACACAGTCTCTCTCCCAACTTCTTTGCATTAGGAGAACAGGAAAGATGTCTTGAAGGAGTATCAGGAATTGGCCAGACTCTACCCAAGACTTTGCTTTGAGAAGACAGTTCAGACACTGGGAACCTAGAAGTTCTCCACATCCAGCCATTCAGGCACTCCGTGGCAGATGTAGGCCCAAGTCAATAGATGTGGCCACTGCTTGAGCTGATGGCAGAACTTGTTGTTGGCCATGGGATGCTGGTTTTGCAGGGATGCAGCATGTAAGAGTTGTGGGGTCACAGATTTCAAGGAAGTCCGAGGAGGCCAGGCAGTGCGTGGCAGAGTTGGAGTCCCAGTGGGCAGTGCCTGAGGGTGCTGGGGAAGTGTGAGGCCCAAGCTGAAGCTCAGTGGGGGCCTTAGGATAGGTGCTGGGATGTGGGACATCTGCTGAGGAAAGATGCAGGAACTGAGCAGACCCTTTCTCAGAGAGCTGTAGCCTATGGGGGTGGGGCTTTCCAAGTCCTTCGGAGTTCACGTCATGCTCCAGGTTCAGCAGATGCTCATGACATGACCTGGAGACCCAGACACGGAGCTACATGAGCTGATGTCTGCCCTGCTAGGTTTTGATTTCATCCCTCCTGTTTATGTTTCCATTCCTCCCTTGTGAAATGGGGATGTGGCTCCTATCTTACCACTGCATGTTAGACGTATATAACATCCTCTTTTAGTTTATAGGTGTGTTTGTTGCTAATAGTTGCCTTGAATCATAATAGGAGAGTTGGGCTTAGACTTCTGAGAAATGCCAGAGCTGTTAAGATTGTGGGGACCTTAGGAGATAGAGAGAGTGCACATGACATTATGAGGTGGCCATATGCCTTTGGGGGCCAAGTGAAGACTATGATTAGATCTGAAATGTTCTTCACAGGCTCATGTATAAAGGCTTGGTTGCCAGCAGATGAGCTTTTAGGAGCCATTATGAGGGCTCTGACCTATTCAACGAACCGACCTTTGAAGACTTCTCAATTGGATGAACTGTTGGGAGGCAGTGGAAACCATGGAGGGATGGGCCTGACTGAAGGAGGTGGGTGGCTGGGGATGTGCCTTTGAAGGGTGCCATGAGGGGAGCAGTTTCTCTGTCAGATCCTCTGATATGATTTTTTTTTTTATCTTGACACAGGCCAATCGTGGACTGAAACATCTGAAGCCATGAGTAAAAATAAGTTTTTCTTCCTGTAAGTTGACTCAGGTATTTGGTAACAGCAATGCAAAACACCCTCCCTCCCATCTTCCCTCCCTCCCTTCCTCCCTCCCTCCCTCCCTCCCTCTCTTCCTCTCTCCCTCTCCATGCCTCCTTTTCCTCCATTGCTCCCTCCAGTGAAGACTGACCGAGTCACTCCTGGTGCATGCACTGTCTTTATGAACTCATAAACTTTCAGAGCTAGAAGGGAACTTAGGGATCACGATATGTCAACTGTATGATTTCATAAATCAAGACACTGAGGTCCTGGGAGGAGAGGCAATTTGCTCTGAACAATAATAGTTGGTCTGTGTCAAAGCTGGAGGTAGAATCAGCCTAGGGCCTGAGAGTTTTACTCCTCCTGATCCCCAGGTGGTCTGGACTGGCATCTAGTTCTCACTGAAATGTGGACCATGAAGTTCTCCAGCTGTTCTATTTTACATAGCTACAGAGGCATTCCCTAATACTAAAGCATGGCACATTCAGAGTGAAACATCATGTCTCTGTATGGTATTAATACACCACCATGCTTATTTTTGTACATAGAATGTATCTATTAAGTATAAGTAAACAAAAACTAAATTAAGAGTATGTAAAAATATTTGATACTTGATATGGCTGTGGCAGAAAGCCAGCTGCTGTACATACACACACGCACACACACATACACTCACACTGTTGTAGAATGTGGTCCTCTGAACAAAACAGCCGCCATCTTTATCATATCAGCTGTGCTTATTAGCAAGGGTCTATCACAATCTGGTTTGTTGCTTGTTAACACTCTGCCAGAGAAGGAGTGGGTGAGGAGAGTGACTGGATCCTCAGCTGAGACTCCAGCCTTTCCTTTTAGTTATTTGGTTGCAGGTCTGCCCTAATTACACGTGACTTCAGGGTCCCAGGAGGTGCTGGAGTATATAGCCGAGAGGGAAGGTGACGGAGCGGACTGGAGTTATGCAGAGGTCATTATCCTGTGGGTGTGCACTTTTCAGACTGGCTGCTTTAGGGTCACCCGCTCCTGTTGATGAGCCCTCCTCGCTCATGCTGTGTAAGGGAGCCCAATGCATTCACTGGTTTCCCACAGTGAACTTTGGTAAAACTGTGCTTTGGTTTGTCATTAGGACCTTATGAGGAGGAGGTAGATGTTGTTTACATTCCCCCAGGGAAGGAATTCTTGTAATACATGCACATGTGTGCATACACATGAGCACGCATGCACACATACAGATGCATGCACACATACTCTATGAGGTTGATAGTGAATGAAACTCATAGTCCTGTTGCCTGATTCCTTGATTTTAGCCTTATGAGGCCCTGGACAGAAACCTCAGCTTAGTCTGAACGTCTGACCCATAGAACTGTGAGATAATGAAAGGATTTTAAGCTGACTAGCCTGTGGTGAAAACGAAAACATTCTAATGTGCATTATTTACTTTTGAAAGTTGAGGTTGAACACACTTATTTTGGAAAGCATGAATCTTAACTGCACAGTGTGGAGACAGGCAAGAGCAGAAAACAGCTTAGCAGCCTGGGACTCCACTTAACCTGGGCTCTACCCACATCTCTCTCCCGATAATACACCCTGCAGCCTGAGATCCTTAACTGCATAGACCGCCTTGCCTGAGACTGTACCTAGCAACATGTTAGCAACCTAGGACCCCCATGTGCATCGATCTGCATGCACCATTCACTCTGAACAATGTAAGGTTTCTCTTTCCTTAGTCACCATCAAATTTAGTAGATTCTATTCAGTTTTACTCTAGTTATGATCAAGTATAAAGTGGGGAGGTGATCCGGCCTGAACTAGTTTTGGATGCATATGCAATTAAGGCAAACTGTGTCTTCAAAGTGAACTTTTGGGGATAATCCCCTACTTACCATCACGACTGTGCATAATTGGGGATGCATATGATTAAAATCAGATGCATCATGGGAAGGGCCGTGTGCAGTAGAAGAGCTTATATAACTTAGCTGTCACTCAAAATAAAGAGCCACTCACACTACACCCCTTAGAAACCAAACATCTTCTCTTGAACCCCATAGAGGGAAACCACAAACAACAACTGGGGCCTTGAATATCTCATTTTTGACAGTGTATCTGGTCTGTTTTGTCACTTGGCTTTGAATAAAGTTCCTTAGTTACTTTTACAAATTGGTGTGAGCCTTTAGTTCAGTTCTTTGAATAAGAGACCAAGGGCTTGGAAACACCTGGCCTAGGTCCCAAACACCAGCAACAATTTGATCAATTTCGATAAATACATAAATCCTAATCAAGCGAGGCAAAGATAATTTCTACCATGCAGGAAGTCCTTCCCACTCAATTCCCACTCCAGAAGCAACTGATGCTCTGGTTTCTCTCACCCTGGCTAATCTTGTCCGGTCTAGAATTTCATGTAACTGGAATCATACAGTACGTATTGTTTTTGCTATATTAACTCAGCATATTGATTCTGAAATTCATCCATCTTGTTGTGCGTAACTGTAGCTGATTTGTTTTTAATACTCAGCAATATTCCATTGTATGGATGTGGAGCCTTGTTTATATATCAGCTTACTGATAGACCCCATGGCTGATGGCTGGGCATGAAGCTGTTAAGGACATGTATGTATGAGACGTTTTGTGATCATGTCTCATTCCTCTTGGATAGGTACCAAGGGGTGGAACTGCTGGGTAACAGAGCCCTTGGCACCTGACGACGCCCCAGCCTGGCTGCACACACTCTTGCAACGCTGCCTGAGGCTGGAGTGCTTTTAGGCATTCACTAGCATCTGGTGTTGTCAATTTCGATCATTTTAGCGATATACCATAGAGATACTGATATTTGTCTATTTCTGATCGTCTCCAGAAATCTTTTGTACTGATTTTTGTATCAATGAATAAACAATCTAATTTTTAATGCTCTGGGACTGGTGAGATGGCTCAGCAGGTAAAGGCACTTGCTGCCTGACAACCTGAGTTCAGTCCTTGAATTCAACATGATAGAAGGAGAGGACTGACTGCCATTTTGTCCTCTGAGCTCCACAGGTGTGCTGTGGCACATATATGCCTCCCTGACACGCATACACATTCACACAAAAAATAAATTTAAAAACTCTCTAATGCTTGAATACTTATGAAATCTCTTTATGCAACACTTTCATTTGACCTTCAAATGAAATGTTTTAACATAAACAACAAACCCTCTTATTGACTCTCCTTTGGTGCAGGGAAACTGAGGGCCAATTGCTCTTCCTGAATCTGCGTTCTTCTTCACTCAATTTCACCCCCCCCCGCCGCCCTCCTGCACAATTCCTGTTCTAAATCACAGCTTTTATCAAGCTGCTCTCCTGGTGTAAAACCTACAGTGGCTCCCCACTGTTCACAGAGGAAAGGCCAAGCATCTTGGCAGGAAGTCTGTTATCAGTTATGGTCTCATGAGGAATGTCCACCTCATGTGGAGGTCAGAAGACAACTTGTGGGAATCAGTTCTCTCCTACCGTGTGGGTTCCGGGACTGAGCTCGGGTCCTCGAGCTTGGTGGGATGTGCCTCTACCTGTCAAGCCATCTCGCTGGCCCTCGTATGCTTTCTGACACCTAAACGTAGTCTACTCATTCTTTTAAAGATTTTTTTGATTGATTTATTTTTATTTTATGTGAATGAGTGTTTTGCCTGCATGAATGTAAGTGCATGCAATATGCATGGAGGCCAGAAGAGGGCACCATAACCCTCTGGAACTGGAATTACAGACAATTGTTAGCAGACAGGTAGGTGGTGGGAGCTGAACTTGGGTCCTCTGCAAGAACAGCCTGTGCTCTTAACTGCTGAGCCATCTCTCCAGCTCTGTCTCCTCGTTATTCTTGAAATTATCTTTCATTGTAAAATGTTTCTGGGAATTATTGTTGAGATGCTCATATCTGAACTCACTAAATCTCCCCTTCCCTCACTCTGGTTCAGTGGCATCTATTTCCACTTTCCTCAGAATCCTTCCTTTCCCTAAGGATGGAAGTAGTGTCTCTCACTCACCACACTGTGATATCTCTTGGAGAACACTTGGGGAACACTTACTTGTGTTGCACCCATCTCCAGTTCCCTAGCACTGTGCTCTGGGCCTGTCTCAAATAGTTTATCTATTAGAACCTGGTCTCCATAGCTAAGACTGGATACTTCTTGTGGACAGAAACAAAGATGGCCTGGGTCAAGGTCACTGCTATGGTCACAATGCAGGTTTCTGGCCAAGTAGGTTTCAAGGCCCATGGGGGCATCTGATCCATCCATCCATCCATCCTTCCATCCATCATCCATCATCCATCCATCCATCCATCCATTCTCCATCCATCATCCATCTAACCATCCATCCATCCATCATCCATCCATCCATCCATCCATTCTCCATCCATCATCCATCCATCCATCCATCCATCATCCATCCAACCATCCTTCCATCCATCATCCATCATCCATCATCATCCATCCATCCATTCTCCATCCATCATCCATCATCCATCCATTCTCCACCCTTCAATCCCTCCATTCTCCATCCATCAACCATCCACCCATCCATCCATCCATCATCCATCATCCATCCATCCATCCATCCATCCATTCTCCATCCATCATCCATCATCCATCATCCATCCATCATCCATCCATTCTCCATCCATCATCCATCCATCATCCATCCATCCATTCTCCATCCATCATCTATCCATCCATCCATCCATCATCCATCATCCATCCAATCATCCATCCATCCATCATCCATCATCCATCCATCCATCCATTCTCCATCCATCATCCATCATCCATCCATCCATCCTCATATACTTTCAACATTCATCTATTGACCGTCCATTTATCCTTCACTCATCACTCATCTTACATATGTAAACTTAGCCTCTAGCTTTACATTCCTCCCTTTGGGTTTGCATTCTTCCAATCATGTCTGCTGGGCACTTTTTCTAATCTTTTGTCAGTCATTGAGAATGCAGAGCTCAGGAGTTAACATTTTGCAGGAAGGTAGACACAAATAACACCTCATTATCTACTAGGTCAGCAAGATCAGCTGTCCAGACAGCAGATTGGGCACTGCTGTACCTGGTGGTGCTCAGCTCTGCCAGAGCATGGTTAATTTGGGGGCCACATCCCAGTTTACAAATTCATCACTTTGCTAGGATCCAGAAAGCACTCAGGCCAGCTTAGAGCCCCCTTTTCTCTGCAACACACTCTGCCATTAGTCTTCCTGCCCATCTGGAGAGGGACACACACTACTCAAAGTGTGGAGGGGAGCAGGTCTTAGGGGCCCTAAGGACCAAAGTTCAGAGAGGCGTGGAGAATTTTAGTATGCAGATGAGAAAATTAAGGTTCAGGAAGAAGACAAGCTGAGTTTGTAGCCAACACTGCAGACTGGTGGCTGCATATGGGTTTGAACCCTGGAGGCTTTACACTCAGATAGGCATAAACCCCTGTGGTCTAATCAGTCACACTCAGTCCTCCTAACATTAGAGCTGGGATTATGTGGTTGGAGCACAGTGCAAGGCTGTAATGCTCTCATTTCCTCAGGCAACCGGGGAGGTGGCCCAGAATCTCAGGGCCTAAGGCTGGATTCCACCAGGAGACATTTTAACAGCACCCACACGTCTCTCTTCCCTCTCCTTTCCCAGCTCCTTCTCCGAGTCTGCTTGCAGAACGGCATACTTAGTCGCTTCTGCCTGGGCAGCTGGGTGAGGTAGGACATACCTGGCGTGAGCGATGGCTGCCACCCACTCATCACAGTCCTTTGCATCTTCAGTCCTCAACTCCAAGGCCTTCTGGTTCTCATGGGTGAAGTTCACCGTGAAGTAATGCTGCACCAAGAAGACATCTCCAGTTAGCAGGGTGTCCTTAGACCCTGCAAGGCTTCCTGCTGTCCATCTGGCTGTCGTGCTGAGTGCCGGCTGCCATAGCAGCTGAGCCTTAATGCTTTCTTTGTGATCACTGGAACACCATTCTATTTAGTAGTTTCAAATGCTCCATCAAAAGGCTTTTGTGTGATGCAACAAAACCTATGCTTAGGATGTGATAAGGAAGCAAAAACCACAAAGCCTTATTTGCCAACAAATTATAGAAAAGCCAGTTTGAAACCATCAGGCTTGCTGGTGGGACAGCAGGGAAAATCTACCAAGGGAACGTTTCCTTGGGGGATGGCGTACCTTCAATTACTCCATGCAAGCTGACTAAGTATTCTAGATGCTGGGGTGACAGTGACGAATCAGGCACAACCCCCAGCAAAGCTCACAGGAATGCATGTCTGTGCCGGGTGCAGGTGACTAACTTAGAGCTGAGTCAACCGTGAGGCTGCCCCCTGAGGTCTCAGGGAAGTCAGATAAGAGCCACACATCTGTGGGGTTGTTATGGGAGTTAAATACCCGTAAAACTCTCGGAACAGCACCTGGCGTTTAGTAAGCAGCACCTGAGCCTGTGTGGTAATGAATGCAGAACGATTGCTCTTGCCCTGGAGGTGAAAGGGCTGTGGGGTGCAGAGGAAGCCACCTGCAGATTCAGCTCATGGAGGGCGCGTCCTGGGTCCTGGTTCCATTTTAGCTGGCTGGAGGACTGTGTGTGGGAACACGATTACTTAGAGCCCATGGCCTGCTGGGGACACAAGGTGGACACAGTATAGCTTAACAGAAGGTACAGGGTGCTCATGGACAGGGGCTCAGGGGTGCAAAGCTTAGCGAGCTGATGGGGGGAGGAGGTGAGGATGACACCCTCGTTTTTGGTTTGAACAATGGGGGTGCCACAGACTTGGGTCTGTGGACTTTAGTATTTTGGGGTTTTAGTGGGCAGGGATGGGTAGGGGATGGACGGGCTGTGGGGATCCCTGGTCAGACTTAGGGTGGGAAAGGAAGCTGGAGAAAACTCGGAGGGAGGAGGACTCTAAGTGCAGAGCCACTTACAGCTGCCTCCTGGGAGACAGAGGAGGGGTGCAAGGCCGCAAAGAGGAACTTCTCCCAGCAGGCAGCTGCACTTGAACACCAAAAGACAGAGGAACAGGCACGGCACCCCGTTTGGCATACCCGCCAAAGGGCAGGCCAAGCGGCCGGGAGCAGCAGCACCAGGTGCGGTGTGTAAACTGAGAGAGGGAGAGGGAGAGGGAGAGAGGGAGAGAGAGAGAGAGAGAAGGGAAAGAGGGACTTGCTGCAGAGTCAATGTCTCTCTTGTCTCCTAGGAAACAGATGACTGGGGCTATACCATGAAATGTCAGCTCCAGCCTGGAATAACTGAATGTGGAAGGCTCCAGGGGGCCCTGGCCCTGTGGGAAGGGTGCAAGTTAAGAGCAGAGCTGCAGGTGGCCACTTAGCTGCTTCCCCATCTCCGGAGCGCTGAGAAGCCTACAAAGGCTCATCTTGTATGATCTTGTTTTGTGCCATATCCATCAAGTGCTATAGGAGTGATCTGTTTCTTAGCGGATGCTTTGAGAAGTCGAAACACTTGCTTAGTATCAAACAAGTGGAAAGCAAAGGAACTGAACTGCTGGAAACAAGTTTCCTTTCTCTTACTAAATACTTTCTACTAGTCAGTTGAGCAACATGGTCCTATAAACCGGGCCTCAGGGGAAGTTTTCCAGATGAGAAGTCTGCAAGGGGTACAATGTAGGAGGCAAGCCCTGGGTTCTTAACTCAGAAACGAGACCCTCTTAGTTACATGCAGGCACAAGTTTAGGGGTTCTCTTAGAGCCCCAAAGGGATATCCCTAAGTTGGAGGACTCCCCACCAGTAGGCATGGTTTTCCTCCCTGTGCTTTTCTAGGAGGGACTGGCTCCTCCAAGCTGTGGGCTGAGACCCCTAACTCCTAGAAGATTCTTGCCAACTGGTGCTGCTTTGTGGAGAAGCAAGGGGCTCTGACTTCTGTGACCCCACCCCTGTGGTCATCTAACCACAAAGAAGTCAGTGAAGTGTCAGAAGACCCGAGTCCTTGGGTGACCCTTGGCATTCTGCCCCTTAGATCAGTGCCAGGCCTCCTGGAGGCTGCAGCAAGCTGGTTGGAGGCTGCCAGAGACTTCTACACCTCTTGCCCCCGACCCGCACAGCTAATTGCCCGTCCATTTTCTGTTCATTTGACCTCTGTGTGGCCTTGCTCAGTCCTTTTCCCTGACATTCTAGGAAAGAGACAGGCTCCAAGGAAGAGCCCTGCCTCTGTGGTTCTCCTTGGAGACTGTGCCTCGATCCTGGAGGACAACAGGTTGGAGGTTCAGATGGAAAGTGACCAGTGAGGTGGGGTGGGCAGGAGGTCAGGGAGTAGGCATGGTTGTGACCTAGAAAATTCCCTGTGTCTCAAAACAAGCAGGTGTCAGGTGCCAGGGTGAAATCTGGGAAATGCTCATTTTCAAGGTGGGGCCAGTGGGCCTGAAGTTCTTGGGGGCTGGGGATCCTAAGCCTTCAGGGGTCAAGGAGACCAGAGGTCACCTTGCACCCCAGGCTCCCTTTTAGCACAACTTCCTGCACCATAGACACACCATCCAAGGAGTTAAGTGTACCTTCCCTGTCTAGTGAGGAAAGTGGGGGGAGACACAGTTTTGTTCAAGGACACCTATCCAGAACAGCATAACCAGAGCTGAAACCTGGGGCACTCTTAGCTGTGGAGAAGCTGTAGATGAACCTCAGTGTCTCATATGGCAGCTTGTTTCCTTGTGTCTGTAAACCTTCCCCTGACAGCTTTTTTATATGACCATGTTGCTCGACTGACTAGTAGAAAACACTCGGTAAGGTGAAAGGAAACCTGTTCTACATTACTATACATCCTGATTTAGGGCAGCCCAAAGAAGGAAACTGAGCTGCATGGGACTTGTGGGGCTCAGGGAAATAGAGATGGAGATGGAGAGAGATGGGAGTGAGGAGGAAGGATGGAGGGAGAGCAGTACTAGTACCAATACAGAGCCAGAGGCAGACACAAGGAGATGGTAAAGAACAAGGCCCTTGCATATAGGGTCAAAGGTGAGCTCCAGTCTCCTGAAGATGCTAGGAAGGTAGGCTGGAGATCTGAAAGTGGCCCAATGACAAAATCGGATGCCTAGACCTTTGTGCAGAAAACCCTGACGAACACCTGATGGGAGAGGGAGGGCCACTGTGACCTTGTGGGTACTTGTGCTGCACACAGGTGCTGTCTGCTTTTTGGGGGAGCTAGAGGTCATTTGAGAGGTGACCTGAGCCTCACTTCTCATGGGGGGCTGAGGCTCAGGTGTGAGGCACCACTAGATTCAGAGTCAAAGGTCACAATGCTGGGTGGTCCTCCTGGGGCACCCCAAAGTTCTCTTCAGTCATTGGGGGGGTTCCCCAGTTAACTGGGGCTAACGGGAGCCTGGAAATGGAGACTGGCCTAATGTCAGTTTTGTAGGTGACCCGGAATGTGGCTTGGGGCAAGTAGGAATGCTCCTTCCTGTTACCCTTGGCTCTATTTCCTGTGACATGATGAGTTCGGCTCTGAGCTTTTCCTGAGCTCTGTGATGTGGATGTAGACACACACACACAAACACATTTGAACAGATAGACACACATACCATATACACACAAACTATATATACCCTACCACTAGACACAACACACACACACATATACACAGACGCATATATACCACATACATTAAATATACACTACACACATGAATGGACATAGACATATCATATACATACATATTACACACACCAAATACCCACACAGACATACCACACATGCATATACATATAGACTTATATATATAGATATACATATACCACATAAATATATCCATAGCATATATACACACACAGACAGATAGATATATACCACATAAAGACACATACATACACATGTATACACATATACATGAGTGGACAGATATGTACCATACACAGACACATACATACACATACACAAATACATATGGACAGATAGCTAGACACCACATACACATACACATACATACACATGGACAAAAAGATATACACCTCACATAAACACATCCATGTACATGCACATATATATACACATATGGACATATGGGCAGATAGATAGATACCACACATAGACATATACACACATATACACATGGATAGATGGATCTGCACACAGACACATATATACACATGTATACACATACATACATGGACAGATGGATCTACACCAACCACAGACACATACATATACATGCACACACATACACACAGGGACAGATGGACAGATAGATAGACACCATACCTGGACACATACATACACAGCTCTATTTGGAGAATATGTCTTCTCAATCTTTTCCATGGCAATTGGGGGTGTCTGGGCATGTTTCTGACACCAAATGCAGGTATACAACCACCATGTGGTCTGAGAGGCCAAGTGTGGCACTATATCCTATGGTCAGCTTGGCCAGGGCTGGGGAAGCCCCTGTGGGTCCCAGGGTAACACAGACCAAGGATTGAGGGTCTGGGGGGAGGAATCTGTGGGGATTACAGGCCTCGCCTGGCTCAGGCTGGGGGCTGTGCTGTCTGTGGCCGCTGTCCCTTCCTTCACTCACGGGACCACTTTATCTCAGAGGCCTCTCTTATCCTGGGGTTCTCACAGATTCACTGACCCACGGCCCTGACTGCTCAAGGCTAGGGGCTGGGCCTGCATGATCTGTGGTATCCTGAACCCTCCCCAGTGCTGGTTCTGAGTGAACGGTAAAAGGCTGAAGAGGGAAAAGATGAATCAAGAGGCACCCAGCACCCTGTGGCCCTACCTCAGCTCACTGAGAGCGATACTGACACAGCCCTCCTGAGCATGTGTCCTGCAGGCCCCCGTGGAGACCCTGAGCTATTGCCTTTGGTTAGCAGCGATTCTGGGACTGCTGTTTTATTTTTATTAACACAAGGCGGGCTCCCACCAGATATGCAGAGCCCCAGGCATGGCCACTGAGGTGAGAGAATTCTCTCTGTGCTGGACTACTACCCACCTTTATCTTCCTCTCTGGCTGGGATGGGAGTGGTCTGCTGTTAGACTGAGGGGAAGGGAAGTCTTTTGTGAGGGTGTGAGAACAGCCAAGGTTATGAAAAGTGAGGGAGGAAGGACATGGAAGAGGAGAGGACAGAGAAGGACTTCCTGTTGCAGCTATCGGGCTCTTGAGGTCCCTGAGTTGTTCCTTCCCCCACCCCTGCCAACACCTTATTGTGAAGTTCAAGTGTTTGCAAATGGAAGAATTTTACAGTGAAGCCTATAAAACCACCATCTGGAGTCCTCTGCGGTACTCTGCAGCCCTTGAAGACAGAGCTAGCCTTCACGAGAGGCTCCTGATGAGAAACTACCCAGATGGAAGATTCCAGGCTACAATTTGCCGTAGACACGTTAGGACAGGGGATGCCACCTCCCCATAGCACCCCATGGCTCTGTGTAGTCCTGGCTGGAACGACAGCTTGGGTATCTAGCTTCCGCTTGGGAAACCCCTGGTGCCAAATGCAGAGGTCACATATGGCTCTGTTTCCTGCCTCCCACAGGCGGGACGGGGTCAAACGACCTGCTGACATTCTGGGAATTAGGAGTGGGAGAACACGCAAGAGTTAGGGTTGGAATAATGCAGTTTTGCAGCCCAGAATGGGTCAAGGAACCAGTCCTCCTCCGAGTCTCTGAACTGGGAGCAGCCCTGGATGGGAAAGCCATGCTTTCTGTGTGGGGTTAAAGGCAGATCACATATGGAAAACCTTTCTCCTTTTTGCTTTTATGTGTACATGTGTGTAGACATGCATATGCATTTTTGTGTCTGTGCACGTGCATGCATTTCATGTGGAGGCCAGAGAAACAAGACACATTGTACGGGGCTGGCAGGGAGGGGTGCTAGGACAAAGGCATTCTCTGGGGACATGGCAAGTTTAGTGCTAAAACCAATCTAGTCCTGGGTGAAGTGGGGCAGCTGGTCTCCTGACAGACACATGTACAGGTGTTAGTCTCAGCAGCTGCAGCTGCAGCTGGATGTGCTGCTCACAGCTGAGGGGTTAGGTAGCCTTGTTATCTCTTAGAGCTCTGGGTTCCTCACTGATAGGCTGACACTTGTCCTGGTCAACTATACACAGAGGCATTAATGAAAGTGAGGCTCACATCCTTTCCTCTCTGCCAGAATGGTTCCTCATTCGCTAAGTCTAGCAACATCTACTCCCCTGGGTAGAAACCGGTCTACCTCATGGGTGCTGGTGGCAACACGCATGCCACAGTGTGAGTGTGTCCAGAAAAGTGCAGGCCTTTTTCCCTCATTAGATCTTTCCGAAGTCCCCGATCCCGGCATCAAAAACACACTTGCACTGTTGAAGTTAGGTGGAGAGGACTTGAGCTTCTCAAAGCTGGGGACAGGCTTGGAGTCCGACCTGCACAGCTCCACCCTTCACGAGTCCACATAGTAACGGCTTTCTAGGGTCTTTGCTATTGCCTCAGACAGCGTCAGCTGAGGCTGCATATCAGAGTCATCTGGGAGCCTAAGTAACAGTGACACCCTGTTCATGATCCATGTGTGCATGCGTGTGTGTGTGCCTGTGGAGACAGGCTCTCTCACTGATCTAGAACTCCCCAAGCATGCTAGGTCGGCTGGTTGTTTAGCTCCAGAGATCTACCTGTCTCTGCCTCTCCCAGGGCTGGCATTACAAGCATGTACCTCCACAACTTGCTTTTTATGTGGGCTCTGGGGCTCGAACTCAGGCTCTCAGTACTTTACCCACTGAACTATCTCTCTATCCCGACATTAGCATTTTTGAAGGTCCCTTAGGTGGTTCTTATGTCACACATTGCCTGGTGCCCCAAGGAGGAGTGCTGCTTTGGCAGCGGAACGGTGCCTCTCACTGCTACCCCGGTCTCCCCAGAGACCACAGCAGCAGCAGGGGAACGTGCCTGGGAGTTCCTGGGATTTGGAACAGTGCTGTGGAAGAGGGGAGTGGGCTGTGCGTGCCGAATTCTAAGCGTAAGTGCAGAAACCAAGGAGGAAGCGGAGAGTCTCAGCATGCAGGGAGAAGATGGCCCTCAGGCGGTGGGGCAGGGCTGCGGCAGAAGTGGTTCCTGGCTCAGCCCTTGGAGACGGATTTGTCTACTGGAGTTCCACTAACTGCAGCTGCCATGACTCCACAATCTTCCCCCTGACTTAAGCTGCTGTGAGTGGGCTCCTGTTCCTTTCAGAGAAGTCATTTCTGACTAAGAAACAGTCCCACAGCCTGGATCTGTGCCTTGTACTAGGCAAGGAGCTGTCCCCGTTTGCTGAGTGGGTGACCAAACTCATTAGATCAGCTCATTAATTAATTGGTTAATAGCAAAAGCCTCAAAGCAGGTGGCACTAAATTTGCCCCTTGGGTGTGGGCACTGGAGCTGGCAAGACTGGTGAGGGGACAGGCTTTTCATGAAAGAGCCTTTGATTTTGTAGGGCAGCAAGAAAGTGCTGGGCAGTCCTACAGTCAAGGAACCATTTCTGGAACTTATTCCGAGGTGAAACTGTGATTAATTAATTAAATGAGACAGGGTCTGGCTATATAGCCCGGGCTGGCCTCAAACTAAATTCTCTTGCTGCAGCCTCCAGAATGCTGGGATTCCACGTGTGGTACGCCAGCCCATGTTTGTTTTCATTTTGGGCAAGGATCTATGAAGCCAGCTTTCTGGGGGGAGCGGTGGTGGTCATCTTGGGGATGTGACATGTGCCAGGGTTGGCGTTTAAATTTATTATTTCCTCGTGGAGTTTTTAACATGGTTCTTCACTTCTGTGGGCAGTGTCCTCTTCCACAATGCCAGCCTAACAGGGTGGCTAAAGCCATGGAAGCCTTGGCTCACCACGGGCCCAGTGACATTCTTTAAAACGCCTGAAAACCTCACAAGGCCTGAGGAATCTGACCCTCTGGTGAGAAGTCACTGGAAACCACATCTGCCTTCCCCACCATGATGGGTCGTATCCACAACTGTGAGCCAAAATGCTTCTTTCTTTTAAGAAGCTGCTTTTGTCAGGTATTTTGTCATAGCAATGAAACAAGTAATTAAGATAGCTCTCAAGCTGTGTGCCTGTCCCAAGGCCCTGTCTAGATGTTTGGTCTCCTATGGGGCCTGAGACATGTAGCCTTTTGGCTTGAGGCTTGCTGCCAAGACTGACCTATGTACCCTTCTACTTGCTCACCTGTCTTCCCTGCCTGGACCATGGGGAGTGGGAGGAGACTCAGGAAATCACTGCAATGCCGGAGCCCCAAAGTTCTGTGGCAATCTACCCTTTCTGCGTCAGCCTGAAGCCAGGCTGTACTGAACTCTTTCGCTTACTGAATGGTCTTTGTTTTCACGTACACTATACAACTCTGGGTGCAGGGAGCCAGGGCCACAGAAGGAATGGGTCCTGATGGCTGTCACACTTGGCTAGCCATACCACCATCTCTTAGTCTATCACTGTGCCTCAGCCAGCCTGCCCGTCACCTTCCCACCGATCACTTCCATAGACGTTTGCTGAATGAACTTCCATCGGAATGTGTCTGCCCTTCGACTTCTGTTAAAGACCAGAAGAGAAGTGACCTATGTCATGGGATTTACTAGTTACCACTCTGTTTATAATACCACACAATGGTGTGCTATGTAGCTGTTAAAAAAGAATGAGAATAAGTAATATTCTCATAAAGAATTGTCATTATGTTGTAAGAAAAACAAGATGTGGAACAGTGTTTACGGTGTATTGCAGTTGGTGTAAACATTATGCACACATGCACGTATATGGGCATATGTCTGCACATGTATGCTCTCTTGGTGAAAGTATAGGATGCCAATGATAATGGGAAGCTCTATGAGAGGGAACTGGAGTCAGATGGGAAGGACCACCTTCACTCTATACCTTTTTATATCTTGTGAGTATTGAGCCATGGGAATAAACAAAGTGGCTGTTTGTGAGTTTCTGACTGACAGTTCAGTCCCCAGACTTGAATTGTACTCTGCATGGTCTGGTCACCAGGATGCTTCTCCCTTAGACTTCATCAAGTAGACCCCCAAGTATGGTCATCACTGAGAGCCAGAAAGCACTGCTGGCTGTGACCGTGACTCTGCCCTTAAGGTTAGCATTGTGTCCTTGCTGAGGGTTATGCATATCCTAGTACTCTTGCTCATTCCATGAATGAGGCAGCTGAGTGTCCCATAGCCAATCTGCTTTCTTCTTTGCCTACGCTACCAGGAAGCTCTCCTGTGCAATTAATTACCTCTCGTCACCCAGGCCCACACAGTACAGCTTTCCTCCTGAAACTCAACCCTCTACCTTTCTCCCAGTTTCTTGCCTGCAGCTCTAACCGAGAGGAAAAATGCATCCAGAGTAGTAACTAGTATGGCCTGAGGGCAGGGAAGATCCCAGAGGAAGGGCAGCAGCCAGCAAGGGGAATATCCAGCTGGCTTCAAACACTGCATGTCACCAGATTTTTTTCCAAACCATTTTACCAATATTTTGAGTTTGCCTAACCATCCAGAAGGCATTTACACAAGTTGATTACATTTTACTTCCGTAGTCAGAAAAGTCTGAGTAAGTCTCTGCATATCTAGATGAATTTTTGGAATGCCAGCTAAGGCTGCTAAAAACTCACCCATTCACTCTTCTAAAGTAGTTTTGAAAACCTTTTATTTTAGGATATGAGTTGGATTTTCCAATTTGAAGGAAATAAAAGATCAACTAGATATGTTGATATCTATAGATATCTATGATATCAATAGAGATATGTTCTATAAAACAGCTATCTCATGTTTTAGAGTAAAGAAATCGTCTTAGCAGGAGGAACTAGCAAAATTTAGTTTTTAAAAGCAAAAATTGTCCAACTTAACAATCTGCCTGGATGTCTGCTGACTCTATCAACTTTAGGAAGAAGGCTTGCTTTCAATTCTGACCTTGCATTTGGCATTGAAAGCTCAGAGCCTGGCATAACTGAGATGCCACAGGTTTTTTTTTTTTTTTTTTTTTCCTGAGCAAACCCCTATTGATCTGAGCCTTATCTACCTAATGAGGATTGTGTCTGTCCTACTCAGGACCACAGGAACGCCAGGGTGGCTATGGGGGGTACCTGGAGTGATAACAGGTAGGCTTTGCCTATCTCTTTGTGGGTGGCTTATGGGGAGGCTTGGGGCAGCACTTGGACCATCTAAGGGGTGAGAACTTAATATTCCCTCTATTGCTCCAAACCGGTGGTGGGCTATCACCGAGGGGCATGGAGTGCAGAACAGAGGACTCTTGAGCTTTGATGGTATGTGGCACAGCACTAAGGTGCGGGATTTCAGCACTGTGTCACGGGGCTGGAGTAAAAATGAAGGGGCCTTTAGTGATCCCCAAATTCCAGCTGTTCACTTCTGCACTGTCCTCTGGCTTCCAGATGGGATTTCCTCCCTGCTCCCTGCAGGAGTCTAACACATAGGTTGAAACAGCCCTCATCACCTCTGCTGTGACCCCCACAACATGACTGAGGGAGGCCAACACTCTATCTGCAAAGCTTTGGGGTGGCTAAGGTGACACTTCAGCCTCTATGTATCACCTGACTTATCCCTGTCTTCTTTGTGGAGCCTTCCTAACTTCCAGCCTGTGGGGGGTGCCCTTGCTGCGCCATGGACCCCTCTCCTACCGTCCTCAGTGCCTGCTGTGATGGCATCTTTCCTCTTATGGGATGTGGGCTCCTCCAGGGAAGTCCTGCTTTCTGTTCTGTCTTTCCAGGGCCTGCCTCAAGGAGGTCCTGGTCAATCACTGTTGATTAAATATGGTTCCTGCTAACAGTAGTGTTAACAATCTTCAGCTTTTAAAAAGCCTTTCTTGTTAATTCCAGGGGGAGAAAGGTGGTGGGGACAGAGGTGGTGGAAAGCCCAGTGGCTCAAAAGCTTCTGTGACACCTGCTTAAAGACAAGAGTCACTAAACTTAATTGACGAAGGGGAGGCCATCCTGGAAATGAGCACAGTTGGCCCAACACATTCTGCCTCATTAGGCCTATCTTGGGCTCCTTTGCTTGTGTGTGTGTGTGTGTGTGTGTGCGTGTGTGCGTGTGTGTGTGTTATGCATTTTAGATAGTTATGACTGTAGAGAGGAGAGTGGAACAGAAGGCCAGTGCCTGTAGGAAGATGGCAGGCACCAGGCCTGTTATAAGGATTTCTGGCTCTCTACTTCTAGGCACACAGTAGGTCTGCTCTTCTCTGTCTCTTCCAATGAACTGTGTTGTGTGAGGCCCTCCTGGGTGGAGGCTTTAAAAGCTAAGGAGATGTCACTACATTCCTTTCTTTCAGCTGAAGTGACCCTGGAGGTCAAACTGGAACATTCCTTCAGCCTAGGTCCCTGAGCGGTACCTACTGCCTCCCTGCCCTCAAAGCCCTAGCAAGAAACAAGCCTTAGCTGTGTTAATTGAGTCCCTGGGCAGGTTGTAATTGCAGCATGACCTAGCTTGCCCTGGCCAATACCTGAGCAAGGTGGCCCTGTGTGAGTCCAAATGAGAGGTCACAGTGGCCTGGGCCAGAGGGATGCTGCAGGAAGCTGGGAAAGAATGGGCAGATTGGAGATGGTTTAGGAGCAGACTGACAGGGTGGGCATGGTGTGGTGCTAGGGACGAAGTGGTGTCCTGCAGCGAGTGACTTCCTTTTTTCAGGGACAGCTTACTCCGATTTGGGGGCAGAGCTGTTTTCAACCTGTTTTTCTATCCAAGATTAGGTCTTTGTGTTGGCGTGCTTCTCGATCCAGAGCCCTGGGTGACCCGGGCTACTGTGTCATTGAAGAAAAGCTCTGTTATCACAAAAGCAACAGTGGACGCTGTAGCTGCTACAATGCACGGTACCATTGGCCGGGCTGCACCAGACCTTCCCACACAGCTTCCAGTTTAACAGAGACAGGGAAACCGAGGCTCAGAGAACATGAAGCTCATTCCAGGCTAGGAGGCAACAGAGCCAGAACGCACAGCTGGGCTGGAGACCCTAACACCTGCCTCTCCGCAGGCTGGCGGCAAGAAAGTAAAGCAGCATGTCTGAGGGGCTGCGCATTCCTCCCTGGGGGCAAGAGTGGAGGTGTCTGGGCCTCCCTGCTGCTTTCTGCAACAGCGGACCTCGTGGAAATACTTGGGTGTTGGTGGTGTTCTGTGCTTCTGTCAAGCCCGCCCATCAGTGATGTGCATGCATACACAGTGGGGGTTGAGGTGTGTTCTTGTTGTGTGCACATGGCACCAGCTCCAGGCTCCTATAGGAGCTGGGACTGTGGGGTGTGGATGCCTGCCTTGTGTTTGTTTTCCTTTGATCCTAGCATTTGGGGTTGCAAGGTTTCCACCCAAGCAGAAACAAAAGCTGCCTTCACAGAAGTCATTGAAGTGGCTGACATATTTTTACTTGTTAATTTTTATTTTTCTTGACACAATGTCTCTCCATATAGCTTTGGCTAGTCTCAGATCTATCGATCTATCTATCATCTATCTATCTATCTATCTATCTATCTATCTATCTATCTATCTAATTTTGAGACAGGGTTTCAAGTAGCCAAGATTAGCTTCAAATCTCTGATCTCTCTGCCTCTACCTCCCAGGTTCTGGGTGTGCATCACCAAACTGGGGATCAAACCCAGGATTTCAAGTTGCTCGACAAGCACTCTACCACCCAACCCACAGCAAAAGCCTCGCTGCTAATTCTTTTTGCCCTCCTATTCCGGCCGGCAGAGAAGACCCCCGCCCCCCGCCTCCCCCCACCCCAGCTAGAGTCATTATTTTCTGTTTGCAGCTGAAGAGCTTAAGTTTGAGAGTTAGGCAGATCTGAGCACCAGCCTTTCCATATACTTGCTCTATAACTTTGGACAAAACATGTAAAAGTCTGGGAGTCTCAGTTTTTTCATTTTGAAAATGGGTTAACAGTGATGGGCTCACAGAGCTGAGATCATTAAGGAAAGTGCCACATATAAAATGTACTTCATGCTGGATAAATGATAGTCATTGCTTTTATTTGGCGTTTCTGGTATAATGTTTTAAAGTTCATCCATTTGAAGCTGGGTTTGATGGTGCATGTTTGTAATTCCAGCAACTTGGCAGGCTAAGGCAGGAGCCTGGGCAACTTAGCAAGACCCTGTTTCAAAGTAAAAAAATGAAAAAGGATGGAGATGCAGCTCAGTGGTGGAGCACGTGCCAAGCACGCACAAAACCCTCTGTTCAATTCTTATCACTGAAACAAAAGGAAAGAAAAAACACACAGACATTTTAATCTGCATTCATAACATGTCAGAGCCGAGCTGAAGGGCATCTGGTAATAACTTAGAGTGAAGGTCAAACTTTTTAAAGCATTAATACAGACGAGCTTTTATACAGAAGCCCAATTAGTACCTAAAACCGTTAAAAATGGGCTGCTTTGATTGAGGTGGGGGTGGCCCCCTGGGCTCTTCAGAACGAGGCAGGAGAATCACAGACGAGGACCTGGCTACAGGGACGACAGGAGACAAGTTTCAATTCTGCTCTTGTCACGCACCATGGATAAGCCAAGTCCTCTGGGCTTCGGTCCTCGTCTGTGAAGTGGGAGCAGTGGGACTTGCTTGGCAGTGTGGAGACAGCCCTGAAGCTCATCTCCCTACTGCTCGATGCTCTCGGAGAAGAGAAAGTGAAGGCTGACAAGCCATGCCAGGCTGTGAAAGAGTCTGATGCAGGCAGACTCTAGGGGACCACCCAAATGGCACTGTCCTCTGTCAGCCTGCCTTCTGCTGTGCACCTGGTGGACACACCACCTCATTTCCTGAGCTCCAGGCAGCAGGAAGGCCATCTGCCAAGTCTCTGACCACAGCCTTTCACTGGGTCCATCCCTTTCTGCACATGGGCCTGCTTTTGTCTTCTGGGGGCGGAGGTCCCTGACTGTGTAATGAGCATCCTCTTTACACCTGAGACCAAAGCCCCTTTCTGCCCTCAGCATCTCCTACTGAACCTCCTAAGACAGCATCATTTCCCTCTGCTCCCAGCCTGCTCCCTCTCTCAGGTGGTGGTATGCCCCTGCCTGATGTCCGAGGACAGCGGGGACACCAGGTGTCAGTCTCTCCTCTCTTTTATCTGATGAAACTGCAGGTCCCATCACTTCCCCATGGGAGTCTCTTGATAAAGATGATCACAAACACTAGTTCCTTCTTCCTTTCAGGGCTCTACTGTCACTTGGGCACTTAGTTGCATTTCCTGTTGCAGCTGCCTGGTGCTGTCCTGACACTTGGGTCTATTGGGGAAATGACCATCTTCAAACTACCAGCAGAGTGTAGCAAGTAATCATGGACTATACAGATAAGAACGAAGACGGGCCTAGAAATACCACCAGGGCTGGATTGTCCTGGCTCCTGGCTGACGAGGGTGGGGGGGGGGACTTCTGGGAGGTAATTTTTAGACTAAGATCTGCTGAAGACAAGAGGCTACATGGGCCTGGGTTGCGGGGTGATCATCCTGGCAAAGGGAAGAGCTGCTGCTAGAATCCTGAAAGTAGAAAGAGGGGCTGCACACAGAGGTGGAAGCTGAGCTGAGCAGGCAGGAGAAGGGCTGGGCTGGCTAGAGCTGTCAGCAGGCTGGATGCCAAAGCAGTGGCTGGGAGAAGAGAGGCGTTTGAATGGACTGTGTGACGAATGGTAAAAGTTAAGGTGATGGATGTGACAGTAGCTTGTGTTGATCTCCACACAGTGTGTATAGAAATCAGAACATTACACTGCAACATATAAATTGTATTAATAGTATGTGTTGCGTGTCCATTAAAAAAGGTTAAAAGCGATCTAAATACATTAATAAAAGAACACTGAGGCTGCTTGTGTTTGGAGGGGAACTGGAATAGAGTAAATGGGAGGGGGATGAGGCAGAGCTCCTAACCAAAGAGGGGCCAGGGAGCAAGTCCTCCAGGGCTCTTGGGGAGGGAGAGAGCCTTTCCTATCCTTGGCAGGCACCATGTGGGATGAACCTCTGTGAGCACTTGGAGTAGAACGTTCTCTTCTCTGCACGTGTGCGATCTGGCCCTGGTTCAGCGTGGAGAGTTGAGCTGTACACTACCCAAAGCAGCATCAGCGAGATTTTTCAGCTTAGGTTTACACATGTATGGTCTGTCCCTGACCCTTGCCTACTGTCACCAAGCATGTGGTAGAGTGTGGCCCCCTCTTTGTCCATTTGTGGCACACTCAGTGAACCTCTTCAACCTCATGTTTACTGAGGGGCATGGTGGGCAAGGAGAACTCCAGAGCCCTACATGTGCTGGAACCCTGGGGCGGCCTTGCCAGCTTCCGGCAGGTACAGGTGCTCAAGTTGGAGCAGTCAACACACCTGGTTTGCCAGGATTGCAGGGATTCATGTGTGTGAAGGACGTTCTGGTAGAGTGGTCTCATTCTCTCACATTTGGGTTTGTTTTTTTCCTGACTGGTAGAGGAGTTGACAGGTTCCAGCTCTAAAGGGAGGTAAGGTCAGCATAGCTGCACAGGGGATAGGCTATAGGGTGAATCTTATGTCTGTTGCTATGTTGGGTAGTCACTGAGAAGACTGTTTCCTCATCTGTAAAATGGACACACTTAGTCTCTAGGTTGTGGTGGATCTCAGTCCTCCAGGCCAAGCAGGAACATGCCCTGTAAATGAGATCTGGAAGTAAGGCTTTGTCTAGGAAATGGCAATGACCTGGTGGAGAAGAGGGACCGAAAGTTTGCCAGCTCATGGAGCCTAGGCCCACATTAGGCTCAGAGGCTGTGGTGATCTGCCTCGGTTGGTCCCTTCTTTCTCAATGGACTCAGGAGGCATCTGCTGTCCACATCTGAATCCCTCTGGTTGGAGAGTGCTAGAGTTGGTTTGGCAAAATCTTATTGAGAACATGGTGCCAGAAGCTTTATTTCAGGTACTGCAGAAAAGCCAGTGCTGGTCACTCTTTTCCAAAGCAGAGTGTGGCGCACCCATGAGTCCAGGCTCTGAGTCACATCACCTGGACCTTCGGGTGTGGCTTCATGGCAGATAAGTGAGGAAATCAGGGCTGAGTAAGCAGGGTTCAGACCAAGGAGGTGCCTTGTAGCTGCCAAAGGGTCTGGGGACTACCTGACTCCAGGAGACCCTGGAGGCCCAGGCCAGAGCTCCTGGATCTTGTTCTGCATCAGACACAGTCAGAACACTCTGGATGCAGCTAGGCGAGACAGTATCAGGTTATCCTGGGCTCTCAGAACACTCTGCACTCCCAGCATCATGAGGTCTTCCCAGGGTGTGGGGTACCTCCTTATGTTCACTTATCTTCCCCTGTGCCCCAGCATCTGTGATCATCTGCTTGTTAGGCTTACTGTCCAGCACCTGGTCACTCCTCATGCCATAAACTATGGACTTAACATCCGTCACTCCAAACATGTCCAGCTCAATAAGTATTTCCTGTGCATCCACTATGGGCTTGGTCCTGGACACTGTAACTGCTCACTGGAGAGCGGGGCTCCCAGTTAAGACTGGGTCTCTATTCCCACGGGTTTAGAGTTAAGTAAAAATGATGTCCTAGTCCTGTCAAAGGGACAGCATTTCCTAGGCCTATTATTTTGGCACTCAGCCACACGCCCAGCAGATATGCACTCAGTGGTTGGTTTGGACCCAAACTGGGTTACAGAGTATACTGCAGCTTCTCACACTGGGCTCTGTGGGGTACCCAAGCCCAAGAGAAACACAGAGCAGCTACTGGGGCCACAGGCTTTACTCAGGGGTTTGAGGTGGGAAGGAATTAAGAATTTATGTTCACAAGAATAGGTCAAAGAGTGGGAGCTATGACTCTGAAGGTGCCAGACTTGTGGTAGAGTTGAAGGCATCTAAGGGCTTCATACATCTAAGTGCATGAGACGAAGCAGGGACTCCACTGACTGAGCTGCGGGAGACCATCACCTGCTGCTCTCCACTTGCCCTTGTCTCTCCTTTAGGACACCTACCCTTTGGAACATGGTATCTGAGCATCCGTCACTGAGAGTGTTCTGGGGATCCGCTCAGAACAGGTGCGCATGTCACCAACTGGCCTGCACTGGACTTTCCTGTGGTCAATACTGAGATGAGGGTTGGCTAACCTGGAATTATTGTGGAGTCTCATTTTCAGGAGTTCTTAGACATTGGGTGAGTTCTAGATCTGATTCTGATAGACTCCCTGATGTTGGATCACTCCCTGTCTCTGGTCCACAGTTTCTCTGTAAAATGGGAATAGTGGATTGAACTAAATATATCCAGATGTATATAATTAAAATTAAGCTAAGATTTATCTAGATCCCACAAAAATATATGGCAAGCATCTTTTCATACACACAGTTTAATTTAGTGTTCTCAAAGCCCCGGAGAAGGCCAGTGTTTATCTCCACTTTGTATACAAAATAGGTCCAGAGGACTTCTTCATGTTAACTGAGATCACACAGCTAAGAAGCCCTTTCGCTGAGATTCAGCCTCTAGTCTGACAATCTTCTCGTCCAGGGGACTGATACCACTGTGACCCTCCCCTAACTTAGCTTCCAGGCCCATCCAGGAACGCAGCTCCTCTGTGATCTAGGGAGCTGAGAGATCGAAGGGAGCACTGGCTGAGCTGGACTGCAAGCCGCTGTAGATACAGGTGTACTGTGGCTGGAAAAGGCGGTGAGCAAGGGACTGGGAATGGTGGGGAGGGGCTTGGCCCCACGTTACAGGAGAGTCTCTGAAGCTCCATTTGGCTATGAGCCTCTGCCCTGTCTTCTGTTTGCTCAATCTGAGTCTCCCTCTTCTCCCAGATTCCTGCCTGCCTTTCCCAGCCCTCAGAAATCATCACCTAACAGTACAGGCTAGAGGAAAGGTACCAAGACAAGCACTGGAGGGCCGTAGTGCAGATCTCCTCCCTAATTACCGGGTAGACTGCCAGGGAGGCGTTTATCCTTGCCAATTCAATCACCACCAGTCTGCACGCTTTTGAGACCTCGGTTGGTTGTCTTCTCAGAACCTTTGGTGGCCTTGATTCCTGCTATGACACTGGGCAAGTGACTATCTCCCTTTGGGCCTCAGTGTCCCCATCCAGGCAATAACCAGCTGGACGTCAGGCGCCTTCCAGTGGTGACATTTTAGGATCCACTGTAATCTACGTTTTCTTCCCTCCCAGAGGCCAGGGGGCCAGATGCCCTGGGGAGACATCAAGCTCAACGGTAGCTCTCCAGCTGGAGTGTCCCCACTGGGCGGCTGCAGGTGCCCCCCCCTCTTGCAAAGCCAAAGGATTGCTTCCATCAGGCCCAGGTCCGCGGTAGATCCAGGCCTGGCCTTTTAGCCTTGCAGCTCAGGCAATGCCAGCGAGCCAGAGAGCGAGCGCAGTGCTATAGCGGCGACTGCGGCGGCCGCCGCGGCGCAGGGGGCGGGGGAGGAGAGAAGCGCCCACTTGTCCCGCCGCTCCGCAGCAGCCCTGGTCCCGGCCCCCGGCGCAACACAGCGGTCTTTGGAACCCTAGGATCTATTGGCCTGGCCACAGCCAACGGGAAGCACGCTATCGTTCGATCACAGGGAACGACCCCCGAGGCCCTGCAGACCCCAACTGGTCCGGGTTAGCGCAGGTAGCTCTGCGCCCCTGGCTGCGGGAGGCAGGGGACCGCGGCGCTTCGACGCCCATCTCGCCCTTCTTATGCCCAAGAGAGTGGAATTCCAGGTCTCAAGCAGACAACCACGGCTGTCAGGGTGGGGGTGGGGGTGGGGGCACCATTTTGGGTCGGACGTGGATCCAGATTCGTTGTCTGTGTTGGGTCCTCCGGACCCCATTTCCCTGGGCATCTCCAAGTTTCAACCCCTCCGTCCCCGCTCCTGCCCGGTTCACCCGGCGAAGGGCAGCCGCAGCTCACCAGCAGCGCCCAGCCCGCAGTCCCTGCCCCCTCTGCCCGCCCTACGGTCCCCCTCCGGGTTTGGGCCAGCCCTCCCGCTCCGGCTGAGGACGCCGAGGGCGCCCGGGATGCTTAGAGTATAAGGGTCAAAGTTCGGTCCCAGATGGAGGTAGAAGGCCGGACACCCGCGGGGCCTCACCCGGGGAGGTCAGGACACTCGCCTCACCTGTTTCTCCAGCGGCTCCTTGGAGGAGAGCGCGGGCTTGGGGGAGGGCGCGCGGTCACAGACGCAGCCCTCCAGCAGGTAGAGCCCCGAGGGCCGAGAGCTCGAGTCGCTTTCGAAGTAGAAGAGCAGATTCTGCAGCAGCGCGAACCACTTGGTTTGCCATTTTGTGTTGTCCGAACTCCGCTTGCTCAGGTAGCCTTTGCGCGTGCCGTCCTTTCGCGCCAGCAGCCCCAGGGACGCGACGTGGCCATCGTTCAGCCGGATCCCCTTCTGCATGGTGCTCGGAGGCCAGCGAGACCCCACGCGCTTACATCTTCCCCGCGCGGCACCCGGCAGCCTCGTCGGTGCGCGCCGCGCCGCCCCTCTGGCGCTCGCTCGCTCGCTCCCCCTCGCGGTCCTCTCCCACCCCAGGTCTACTCTCCGGAATCTGGCGCCGAGCAGAGGCTTTTTGAACCGAGATGGACCACTCCTCGCCGGAACCTCTTCTCCACTCCGCAGAGCCCTGGGGCCCGGGGAGCTGTCGCTAGACCCTCCTCCGGCAAGTGAGGGACGGGCGGTCTCTGCGCGCTGGCGAGGGGCAGGCGGAGTCACGTGACGCCGATCCCTCGAAGAGCCCGTTTCGGCAGCGCGGACAGGGACACACGCACGCAGCCCCGCCGAGGCGCAGAGCCGCGCGCAGCTGCACCTTGGCACCTCCTCCCTCTCCTGGACACGCGCGCACACACACAAACCCTGTCCTCCGCCCCCAGCCTTCCCTGCCCCCTCTTGTCCCCTTCGGGTGTTCCAGAGCAAATCAGATCAATGTTCGTTTAACCCAATGGAACCCCGGAGACTCATCGTCATCATCCTCCCGGGAGTTTGTGTCTTTGCGCCCCACCGCGGCGCACTGTGGACCTGGGGTTAGGTCCCAGTTGTCACTTTCTTCTCTACAGCCTTTCCCCCACCATCCTCCAGTACTTTATTTTTCTAATTCAAGGCGGATGGACGGCGGCGAAAGAGATCGAATATATGTCAGTGTTTTTTGCATAATCGTCCGCATCCCATTATTTCGGCATCTAGGCCGGTCCCCCGGCTTCGCCAGCGACCTGAGAATGTAAGGGGGCTAGGTTGGGGTGGGACGGGAGGAGCAGGAGGAGGTGGGCATTTATTTTATTTCATTTTGAGCGTTGTCATAATTACCGGCGCCACCCCTTGAGCCCTAAGGTCTGGCTGGCGAGCCTTTGCTGGGAGTTTTCGGCAAATACCCCCGAAGCCTGAAGGCGGGCTTCAAACGCAGGCGCCGGGGACCATGGGAGCCTTCAAATAGCTGCGCTGGCGCAATGATACCTTAATGATAGATTTTCCGTTCTTATTTTTAGCTTCCATTCGCCTACACAGTTACACGGCATTTATCCGAGAACGTCACAGCGCCCGCATGCTGCACCGGCGGAGCGCGCGGGCTGCAGGGCCAGCCGGGTGCTGGAGAGGGGAGCGCGCATCGCCGTCTGCCGCAGAGGGCAGCGGCCTCGCCGAGACCAGGAGCGGCGCCCGGCGCAGCCAGTTTGCAGCCAGGACTGGCGTCCGCGCAGCGCCCGAGAAAGGGAGGGAGGACACCATCTTTTTGCGCAGAACCTGCGAGAGCCCTTCCCCCAATAACACACACACACACACACACACACACACACACAATCACACACACACACACACACACTCACACACACACACCTCACACTCCTCATGGACTGGAATGGAGCTGTCCCTGTGCACAGCACAGTGGCCCAGGCCTGGTGCTAATTTTTCTTCACAGATGATCTAAGAGGGAGGATGGCTAATACTTCATGCAGTCTGATTCCAAGAGGGACCTTGCATTATGACCACCTTTACTTGTTTTTTTAACCTTCTCCCTCTCTTCGCCTTTTTTCAAACAGGATCTTGTTATGTAGTCAGGGCTGGGGCATGGACTACTGATCTTCCTGCTTCAACTTCTTGAGTGCACACTCAACCTTTTCCCTGACTATCCAGCCTGGTTGGAAGATTAACTCCCCCCATCCTGCAGCACTAACCCAGTTCCTGGTATGAATCCTACACCTGCACTTTCCAGCTGAGTGACCCTATGCAAATCAATCTCTCCTTGTACACTTCCCGAATGTACAGGAGAGATGAAAAAAGAAAAAAAAAACAAACAACCTACTCCAAAGGTTTTAGAGATGGTGAAATGGCTTAACTGATGCAAAGCACCTAGCACAGCCCTCTCTCCCTCCCAGGAGTTTCCTCCGCCTCAGTAACAAGTGTGCTGAGAAGAGTTTTGATAAAAACCTCAATCCTGGAAATTCTGCTTCCATAAAGAAGCCAAAGGAGATCTTTTCTTGAGTCAGTCTTGGTGACATAATTTTCAAGATCATTTATTCATGTTTTCCAATTTATTACATTCATTACTAAATCGTGTCTTATAATTCTAATTTTTCCTCCATCTGTTACTTCCTTTTTTAATGTGTTGATTTTAATGTGTCTTTATATAACCAGTCTTACAAGCATTTAAATTATATTATTATTAAGACTTTCACTTTTACTTATTGGTTCTGTTCTCCAGATCACTAATTTAGCCTATATCTTTATTAACTTCCTCTTCCTTTCTTTAGTTTTGTTATTTTTCCTTTTTTATTTTATTTATTTATTTTTTGAGACAGGGTGTCCTTGTAGCCCCAGCTGGAATGGAGCTTGCTATGTAGATCAGGCTGGCCTCCATCTCACAGAGCTCTGCCTGCTTCTGCCTCCCAAGTGCTAAGCTTACAGGCATGTGCCACAGTGCGTGACTTCCTCCTACTTCTTGAATTTGAAATTAATTTATTTTCATTATTTCTTTTTTTAATGTAAGGGTGTTTAGGGTTGTGCCTTTTCTTGTAAGGACCGATTTTCACCCCTCAGATCCAATAGGATTGCTATATAACATTATCATTATAGTAAAAGAGACTGAAATAAATTTCTTTTTAGGAGGCTGGTTATCAGATTTTAACTGAATGCCTTTTCAATTTCCAAGTAGAGTTTTTGCTTCTGCTTATTTCCAGTTCGATTGCATTGCGCTCAGAGAATTTTCCACATTTTAAAATTTATGGCTGTTTTTTGTTGTGTTCTACATCTGCTCAGTTTGTGACTGATCCAGGGATTCTGGGGAAGACACACACTCTGTTCACAGGGTATGGAGTTTGGCACATTTTCATTAGCTCAGTTCGATAAATTACAGCATGCAGGGACAAACCTCTCTAATCGTGACCTGTGTTCAGGGTGGCTAGCTGGCAGCTGCGAGCAGAAGCTGCAGGTGTCCATGGCAGGCAGTACTGGGAAAGCTCATGTTCTTCTCATTTAATTCCTCCAGTGTCCCCGTGGCTCAGGAACTTGCTAAAATCTGAAGCTCGGCAGCAGCCAGGGAAGCCGACAGACCAGCGAAAGGATGCAACATTGCCCATGTGTGCCCAAGCTCTGATATCACAAGACTCGAGCCTCCTAGGCCCAGCTCATTCTTGGCTGTGGTTTGCATGCCCTCTCAGAGTTTAATCACTGTGTTAGTAGTGTTAAGATGTGGGACCTTTAAGAGGTATTGAATCATGAGGGCTCTGGTCTTATAAAAGAATCAGTGCATTATCAATAGGATTGGGTAGCCACGATAGGCATGCACTCCTTGTAAAAAGAATGAGCTTAACATGTTTCTCACACCATGCTTTCTTACCTTTGTGCTATGTTATGACTGCCATAAAAATCCTTTGCCAGATGCCGGTACCATGTTTTGCGTTTCCTAGTCTCCAGAACCATGAGCCAAAAGCAGTTTTGCTTTCTAAGTTACTCGGTCTATGATATTCTGTCATAGCAGCAAAGAGTGAACTAATTCATTGCCTTTACATTCACACTGCACCATGCCTTCCAGTTAACTTGGTGATAAGATTTCCAGTCCATCCAAGACTTAGAGCAAAAAGTTCACAGATGACTGAACCAAATGTATAATTGACAGGAGATGAAGAAAAAACAAATGCACGCCCTTCAGCCCTTCATGAGCACAGCTGATAGAGGGCAGGCCACCGCGCAGTCACCAATGCAGAGCACTTGCGCTAGGCGTCCTCCACGCGCTGGTCCAGCTTGGCCTGTTCTCCTCCCCATCCAGCCCTGTGAGTGCTGGTCTCAGTCTCTGATCTTCACCAGGTGAAGAGCTTTTTATTGGGTTTGACTAGAGAGCAGTGTTTTTTGGAGAAAGGGAAGAGTGAGGTTGGTATCGCATCCTCTTGTCCAGTCCCTTCTCCAACCATGCCCTGCCACCTGCCGTTCTGTTTGGGATGAGGGGCAGTGCTCAGCCTGGTGCAATGTGCTTCTGTTGTTTTCTTACTTCTGCCCCAAACCTTTGTAAGTTGTCTCTTATTATACGCTCTTAAGTTACCCAATTTCAGTGCTCCATCTGCTTCCTTCTGGACCCTAAGTCATACAAAGATGGTAGAAAATTCAGGAATAATTTAGTTCCACATTCTTATTTTTTGACTGAGAGAGTGATACACTTGAGATCCCAGGAAGTCATGGCCAGAGCATCATCTAGAACCCTGGGGTCTTTGCTTGTGTTCTTGTCTCTCCATTGTTAACAATTTGGATTAACTTCTGTTACAGATAGAGCTAGTGTTGACTTAAAAGCATGGAATAATATAAAAAATAATTCCAAGATTTGCCACCCCCTTCACTGGAATCAGGCCCAGCTAATCTGATCTCTTGAATCATTTTAGAAGAGTAGGAGGAGAGGTAGGCATATGTGTACCGTTTCTCATTTAGATTCACCATTCTTTCTTTCTTTTTTTTCTTATCTGTATTTTCTATCTTTTAAAATAAAAGTGTCTGTAGTAAAGAAATAAGACAGGGACATGCAAAGAACTCTGAGAAAAATTTAAAGTCAGTAACTTCTGGAGGGCCAGTGAGATGGCTCAGTGGGTAAAAAGCACTTGCTGCCAAGCCTGATGACCTGAGTTCGATTCCCAGAACCCACATAACAGAAGAATTGAACTGACTCTCTCAAGTTGTCCTTTGACCTTCACCTGAGCACTGTGGCACATGTGCCCTCCCTCATAAGAAATGTTAGAAAAAGACTTCTGGAAGAGACAAATCTTCTGCCATCTAGATGCTCATCTAGCCATAGAGATACAGTTCTGGAGAGCTCTAGAGTGCCCTGGAGGAGAGATTTTGCTTATCTCACAGAAAATACCTGGTCTCTAGAAGAATCTGTCCCTGGTTCTTTGGGGGCAGCCCAACATAAGAGACATTTTAAAGAAATGGAATTCAGGGAATTTTCAATGTTGGCCCATTATTATCAGGCTGATTCAGTATTTCAAATGAAAAAATAAAAGCAAAAAGGAGAATTGTCCGACTGGAGTTGAGCTGCCCTCAATAGAGAGCAAGCTCATCAATAACTTTTTCAGGATGTCCCATCGTTCTGACTTGTATGTACTTCATGGAGAAGGGTAATGGGTCTTTTTCATAGTCTATGCCCTGAACACAAACCCCTAAGTGAGCTTCAGGTCTTAACTAGTGGAGTAGACCCTGTAACATGAATCCAAAAGTTCATGGCATGAGACCAGGGGACGTTCATTTGTGTTTTAGTAGTTCAGGGTATTTTGGCGAGTGTCTTTCCACATAAACTTTACTTTTAAGGTTCTGGTGTGTGAGTGTGTATGTGTGTGTGTTGCTGAGAGTCAAACACAGGGCCTTATGCATGCTGAGCAAGTACTTTACCACTGAGCCACAGGGCTTTGCTATTCTTGTGTTCCAACCTGCACTTCTAATCTTGGGAGGGGAATGAACTTGGAGAAGGCATGTCTTCCTTTTAAATCTTTCACTTCATAAGTGACATAGTCCTTTCTGCTCTTAGTCTATGGGGAAGAATTTGTCATTTGGCCAGTTATAACTGCAAGGGGAGGTGGAAATGTCAGTAAATCATGTGCCTGGGAAGGAGATAATAGGTTTGTATGGATGGAAACCATGTCTCAAAGATATTAAAGAATTGGGCAGGTCCAACCACTTTTATAGAGCAGGGGTGAATTACTGTGGGTCCATGTGCCATGCCGTTTACACCATATCCCGCTGCTTCTCAAAAACTCAGATGACAAGAGTGAGAGATTTTCACCTTTCATCCACAGAGCTTTTATAGTTTACACTATATAGTGAATTGTATGTCATCAATTCCTTTGTTTCCATAGTCACTAATTTCTTCCCTCCTCTCTCCCCGACTTTCCTGATCTCTGTCTATCTTCAGCTCTCCACGCTGGGTACCCAGATGCACCTTCTCTGGTGCTTCTCTGTGCTGGCTACTGAGCTATTCCCAAACATGTGGGATCTGGCTGCCCACACTGCTCTCCAAGCAAGTTTGTTTTATTGCGTAGTCCTTGGTCCCTTAACAAAGATTCCCAGACTGTTTCTGAGCTTCCTTTTTCTGGCAGTTCCTGCCCAGGTATGACAACCTCTGCTCCACTCAGGTCGCTGTCCTCTAAGAACAGCGAGGGCTCTGATTCTGGAGACTCAGGGTGGAGCTGTATCCCAGAAGTGCTTTTTTTTTTGGGTGGGACTGAACACAGGAAATCTCTTCTTTCTAGATTCCCCATCCCCACCTCTGAGAACCCTTGGTGCCGAGGCTATGGAGGTTCTTGTGACTCATTTCATCTTTCTGCAGGTCACCTGGCCTGGTTAAAGCCTGGTTCTTGTCTTTGTGATGGGAATTGGCGGCTTGTGTCTGTTCCCTTTGTGGAACAACAACCCTTTGAGATAGCCATGATCATCTCTCTTTATGGCTAGGTAAAGGGCTCACAGGCGATTTTCCCAAAGACATGTGACCCAGATGAAATCTGCGTTTCCTCATTCTGGAATTGTTCACAGTAGCCCAGGAATTAGATTTGAAGGAGACTATGGACCTCGTTTCCTCTGACTGTTCTATACTCCCACCACTTATGAACATCTTCCCCTGTCTCCATGAGGAAGTCTCTGAGGCTCTCAGCTCAGCTAGGGACACGGAGGAAGAGGAAAGCCAGTTTTGTGTCTCTTTTCTAGGACTCCTGCTGCTTTAGAAGCTGACAGAGGACCCTCATTTGTGGAGCTTCCTTCTGGAAAGTTCATCATGCCCAAGATTTCAGGAGATTCAAATGGCTGTGTGTGCCAATGGTATTGCTGATGCTGGAAGCTTCCTTCTTATCCAGTGAAAGCAAGTGTTCAGTTCCCACCGGACCTGTTTGCTGAGGAATTCTACACATATTAGAGATAAAGCATGAATGTTCCAAATGATCCCAGGTGTAGAAAAGCTGGGTGATTACCCACTGCACACACACACAAGTGTGTGTGTGCGTGTGTAAGTGTGCCAGCGCACAGCAAGGTCTCTTACTGAACCTGGAGCTAGGCTGGTTGCCAGTAAGTCTCAGCCATCCATCTATCTCTGCTCCACCTACAGTGCTGGCGTCACACACATACGTGTGGCTTTCAATATGGGTGTCAAACTCAGCTCTTACCCACTGAGTGATCTCTCCTGATTTGGGGAGCCTCAGGAAGTTCAGGGATAGGACTGAATATACATACTGATCTGCACCTAACTTCAGAACCCTGGGATCTACAAACCATGGGAAATGTACTTGGTCCCGCTGGGATCAGAGCTCTGTTCTGCTAATCACTTCACCACAGATTTTCTAGGTGACCTTGGGTAACTTGCTTCTCTTCCTTGGGGCTCCGTGAAAGGCCTCCTTCATTCACTGCCAGGCAGTAACCAAATCTCAGACATTCAGGCTCTGGAGCATCTCTCTACTTCTTTCTCCATCCTTTTTACTAGGTTACCAATTCCAAACAGACTTCTCACTGGCCTCCTCCCTATAGCCTGGGTCTGGCTTCTTTCCAGATCTAAGAACAATAGCTCCTGATTATACCCCCTGAGTTCCTTACTCTCAGAATGAAATTTAAAGCCACCAGTATGTCATTCAGGGCACATCCTTTCCTGCCTCCGACTTTTGGCTGAATTCATGCTGAGCTGCATGACACTCCAGCTCTCCCAGTCTGGTTCAGGTCTCTAGTGTCTGTGTGTGTGTCCCCTCTGCCTCTAACACCCTTCTGTCTCAGAAGTTACCTTTCACCTGCAGCTCACTTTATCTCTCTTTGAATCAACTTTCTCATTTTTATGATTGCCATCTTTGGTTTCTGCTGACAAAGTCTGATTGTAGTTTCTTTAGTGTTTACTTTGTCAACTTGATTACAATGTGTCAAGGAGAGGCTCTTCTCTGGCTGTGCCTATTCTGGGTTATAAAGGCCTGTTGTGCTTGGATGCCCATTTCTTTCCCAAGATTTGAGAAATTTTGTTATAATTTTATTGAATAGATTTTCTCTGCCTTTACCATTATTAAATCTTAAAAATTTATTTATTTTATGAGTATAAGTGTTTTGCCTGCATGTATATAGGTGCACTTGCATGTGCAATGCCTGTGGGGGCCAGAAGAGGGTGTTGGATCTCCTGCAGCTGGACTTATGGATGGTTGTTAGCCGTCATGTTGTTGCTGGGAACCAAACCTGGGTTTGTTTGTAAGAGCAGCTAGTGCTCTTAACTGCTGAGCCATCTCTCCAGCCCCTATGTTTTTAGTTTTTAACTCTAGGAACTTCTACCCCATGGGTTTTGGTCTCTTAATTATATCTCAGAGTTCTTGGAAGCTGTGGTCTTGCTCATTTTTTTTTTTTTTTTTTGATAATCATGGGTTGTAGCATTTTTTTTTATCTTGCCCCCTACCCCTAAGTCTTTCTATTATTGGTCTACTCTGTTGGGGTAAAAAACTACAGTTTTTATTTGATTCATTGAGTTATTTCCAACACTTTTTTCTGTTTTAAATCTCAGTTTTTTTGCTGAATTTCTCGTCGATGTCGTGGACTTTTTTGCCCATGTTGCTGAGTCCCTCATCCACGCTGTTGGAGTTCTTCTCCGGGTCCTCACTTCATTCCCTTACTTCAGCCACCAGCTTGTTGATTCCTCCAAGGCCATTGATCATTTTTACAAGTACAATTTTGAGTCCTTCAGCTGGCATTTTACCCATTTCAGTCCCTTTGGACTTAGCAGCTGGGGAGTTAGATCTTCTGGAGGAGTCATGTTGCCTTTTTTTATGTTCTGTTCTTGTGTGGTAGTTTGCGCATCTATTGGCTATCTCATCTGGTATTATTTGGGGATCTTAGTGAGCAGCCTATTCTTTTCTTCCTGTTTATGTGTGTGGTATTCATGCCTGTGTGTATGTGTTCATGTGAGTGTGAATGTTCACATGTGTGTCTAGGGCCAAGTTGACATGAGGACGCTTCCTTGATTCCTGCTCTCCACCCTGTTCATTAAGGTTAGGGCTCACACATGAACACAGAGCTTGCTGATATAGCTAGTCTGGCCAGTTTCAGGATCTCTTATCTTGGTCTCCTGAGCACTGGACTTGCAGGGGGCTGCCATGACTACTCAGCATTTACATGGGTTCTGGGTGTCCCGACTCCAGACCTCATGCTTGTAAGCTCTTTAATTTTTTTAGCCAGCTCCCTAGCCCAAGTAGCCTACTTTTAAAGCCTCAATCCCCAGCTCCACTTTTGGATGAGGCTTCTGTCTCCTGCTGGAGAGCTGTGTGGTTGGAACTGAGTAAGGCTTACTTCATCTCACTGAAAAGCCCTTACTGACTAGGAGAGAAAGTGGAAAAAGAGGGCTAGAAGATCTCTGAAAGAAAACCAGGGCTTCAGTTGGAAAATGAGACACAGGCTCCTGCTTTACAATCCCCTGGTAGAAAGAGGGATTCTGTCGCTTCTCTTCTCACGGGCCTCAGGTCCGCAGAGGAAGAGCAGGGCTCTTCTTGGGACCTAGTCCGCCTCCTAACTCTCCTGATTGCTGTCTAATGTGTTCCCATCTTCCAGCACAGGAACAGAATTATAGGAAGAGACAGCCCAAAGGGTCTCAATAACAGTGGTGAGGGGCCTATTCTTACCTTATTCTCTATCTCGGGAAAGTCCTCGGTGCTTCACTTTTAAGTCTGACTTAAAACAGGTGTTCTTTGTGAAGCTAAGGACTTTCCTTTGAATTTTTAGTTTCTGGAAAGATTTTCTTTTTTGAAGTGTAAAGTGATGAACTTTTAAGAAAGTTTAAAAAATATTTTAAATTTTATTTTATGTGTATGAGTGTATTGCTACGTATATAAGTTGCACCTGTTTGTGCAATCCCTGTGGAGCTCAGAAGAGAGAGTCAGTTCCTCTGGAACTGGAATTTCAGATGGTTGTTAACTGCCATGTGGATGCTGGGAATCGAGCTAGGGTCCTCTGAAGAGCAGCCAATGCTCTTAACTGCTGAGCCATCTCTCTAGCTACTAAGTGATGAATTATGTCAAATGCTTTTTCTCTATCAGTTGTGCTTAAAAAGTCGTTTTCTTTGCATTCTACCAGTATGGCAGATTACAAATACTTTAAATTGTTAGTATGGTTGATGAATTTTTGATTTTGATTGCAAATCAAAAGTTTGTAAAGAAAAGTTCTAAGAAATTCTATTTGATAGTGGTGTATATCTATTCTCAATTTCCGTTTATTGGTATTGTATTAAGGAATTTAAAACCTGTGCTTACTAACCATATGGTTTATATATTTTATTTTTTGAACTGTAGTTGTTTGATTTTGCTGTCATGGTAATAATGGTCTCATGAAATGAACTGAGAAGTGTCCCCTAATCTATGTTCCAGAGTGTGTCAAACAAGTGCTAATTTTTCTTTAAACAATTCAACATGGTATTGGAAGCCTAAGCAGCTCACAGAGCAAGAACGGGAAATACAGACCAGAAAGGGAGGGAAAAATAAAACTGCACCTATTTTCAGGTCACATGATAATCTATACAGAAAAATTCCAAGGAGTCTACCCTACAAAGAGGACAAATGAGTTCGACAAGGTAGAAAGAAACAAAATAAACACATAAAAATCAATTTTAGTTTTAGACTCTAGCAATAAGTATACAGAAACCAAAATTTAAAATAGAAAAGCTTGGGGAGGTGGCTCAGTTGATAAAGGGCTTTCTGTGCTAGCATAGGGACCTGGGTCAAATTCTCAGCACCCATGCAAAAGTTGGGTGTGACAGTGTACACCTGTAAACCCAGTGTTGGGAAGGCAGAGACAGGCAGATTCCAGAGGATTGCTGGTCAGACAATCTAGCCAAATTGGTGAGCTTCAGGTTCAGTGAGAGACCCTGCCTCACAAAATAAAGTGGAGAATGGTTGAGAAAATACTCCCCATCAATCCACACACACATGCATACATTCCTCCCAGCCTGTACATACACACATACACACACACACACACATACACACACACTACTATTTACAATTGCTTAAAAATTGCAATTCTTGGGCATAACTCTAACAAAATACATACAAAACTTTGATACTGAAAACTATAGAAGCTGATTGAAGAAGAAAAAAATCTAAATAGACAGAGATATTGTGTTCATAGGTTTAAAATTTCAATACACTTAGGATGTCAGTTCTTCATACAGTTTAATGCAATTCCCATTAAAGTTGTAACAACATTTTTCATATCAGAGGTAATTCTAAAATTTGTACAGAAAGACAAAGGACCTAGGATAGTTAAAGGAATTAAAACAATAAAAAGGAAAAAGCAGGACTCATTCTCTCTAGTTTTAAGGTATCATCCAGTAGTGTGGTATTGAGAAAGGAATAGTCATACAGACACGTGGAACTGAAGAAAGACCCCAGGAGCACAGCCAAATGAATATGCTCAATTGACTTTTGACAAAGATGCAATAAAATGACAATTCTTTTGAGGAAGATGCTGGAACAATCACATGTCCATAGGAAAATATGTGAATCTCTACTTATAACTTCCTGCATTAAAAAACAAATCAATTCAGGGGGCTGGAGAATTGGCTTAGTTGTTAAGAGCACTGGGTGCTCTTGCAGAGGACTTGGATTCGTTTATCAGCATCCAGATGGCAGCTAACACCCATCCTTAACTCCATCTGACGCCTTCTTCTCACCTCCATGGACAATGTATGACACGGGTGTACTTACACCAATGAAAACAATACACCAATACACTCATCCATATAAAATAAAAATAATAAATAAAAAAACTCAAAATGGCTCCAGATACAAATATGACGTGAAAAACATAAAATGTAGAATAAAGTGGGACTGGAGAGATGGCTCAGTGGTTAAGAGCACGGGTAACTCTTGTAGAAGACCTGGGTTTGGTTCCCAGCACACATATGGTGGCTAACAACTGTCTATAACTTGAGCTCCAGGAAATCTTATGCCCTCTTCTGACCCCCTTAGGGGTTTTACAGCACAGGTGCACTTACATCCATGTAGGTAATACTCTCATGCACATAAAATAAAAAAAAAATAAATGAAATATTTATAAAAACATAGAATAAAGTTATCAGGATACAGGCTTGAAAAGTAGGTGCATATGACAATAGAAAGATGATTTACTGAAGAAAAGTGTCTAAATCACATAGACCTACTTGAAATGAGAAATTACCTTTTAAGGAGGATAAAAGGCAAGATATAGACAGAGAAGATATTTGTAAGCCATGTCTCTTGGATTCGTATATAGAATGTGAGACACACACACACACACATACATACACACACATATATCATACATATCACCTAAAACTCATCAGTAAAGCAGCAATACAGTTAGAAACTAGGCAAAATCAGGAAGAGACAGTTTACTGAAGACAACATATGGATGGAAATGAACAGATGACAAGGGTTCAAAGTTACTAGGTGTTAGGAAAACAAAAACTAAGACCATGAAGGGCCACCACTTCATCCCTAGGGGAAGAAAAGGAGAGAGGAAGGGAAGGAGGGAAGAAGAAGAAGAAGAAGAAGAAGAGAGAGAGAGAGAGAGAGAGAGAGAGAGAGAGAGAGAGAGAAAGAGAAGCCAGTGTTGGTGGGGATGTAGAAGCTGCAGCACTCCGAGATCACTAGTAGGAATGTAAATGGTACAGCTGCTCTGGGAGAGTTTGGCAGTTGCTTCCAAAGCTGAGCACAAGCTTACTCCAAGACCCCCACCCCCCAAAATCACACTTCTGGGCATTTATCCCAGAGAAATGAAAATTTATGTCCATATAAACTTGTACAGAAATGCCAATAACAGCTTTATTGCAGTAGGCAAAAGTTGCAAAAAACTTGAATATTGTTCGATAGGTGAATGGCCAAATTATGTGTGGTAAAGCTACACATTGCATAGTACTGTTGATCGTGTGAAAACTTGGATAAACTTCAGGGCTACTATATTGTACAACAAAAGTCAATTTTAAAAGGTCAAATACTACATGAATTCATTCATATGATGTTGTCACTCTGTCAAGTTATAGAGATGAAAGGCCAAGGCTGCAGCTCAGTTGGTATAGTGCTTGCCTAGCATGCACAAAGGTCTAGGTTTGATTCTCAACATTGCATAAAACTGAGTGTGGTGGTACATGCCATAATTCCAGCTTTTAGGAGAGGAGGATCAGAAGTTCAAAGTCATCCTCTGCTACACAGTAAGTCTGAGGCCAACTTGGCCTCCATGAACTCCTGTTTTAAAACAAAAGAAGCAATGAAAGACAGATGGATTGTTTCTGGGTCTTAGGAACTGGGGAGGGGGTCCCAAGAGAGAATGATGAAGTGTGACCGAGTAGTTCTGTGTCTTAGTTGCTGTGGCAATCACATGAATCTACATGTATAATGGTAAGACCTAGAGCAAGACTCACAATCTACCAAGCTCAGGTTCCTGGTTTGACTGTGGTATTACAGTGAAAAAAGGTGTGATCCTGGGGGAGTTGTGTGACCCACGCACAGTGAGTGGATGTCCCTGTTCTCTTTGCAACTCTCTGCAAGTTTAGAATTATTTAAAAATTAAAGCTAGGAGCTGGAGAGCTGGTTCCGTGGTTAAGAGTACTGACTTCTCTTGCAGAGGACCTGGGTTCAGTTCCTAGCATGGCAGCTAACAGGTGTCTGTAACTCTAGTTCCAAGGGCTCTGATGGCTTCTTCTAACCTCTGCGGGCACTGTAGGACATGGGTGCACTTATACAAATGAAGACAATACACACAAACACATTAACTAAAAACAGCCTTAAAAAGTAAAAAACAGGCATGTGCTAGAAAAAAATAGTTCTGTTTGATAAATATTTTCTAAGTCTGTAATTTGTGCCTTTTTAGGTCATAGATTTAAGCAATTGACTAAAATTTTATTTTTAAAAATTAAAATGATTTTATGTATTATTTTTATTTTATGTATGCAGGCTTTCTGATGGGCTCTATCTCCTGGCTACAACAGAGATTTCTGAGACTTCTCTACACAGCTTCGGGCTTGTTTCCTGCACCAAGTATCTGTGTGAGACGGAATGCTTAAGTCTGTGGAGGCTTGAGAGTGTCTTTAGTCTGTTTTCCCTTTGGACTGTTAATTTGGCCAGCGTCATGTTGAAATGACTTTTGCTACAGTCTTGGAGGCCTCTCTCCACTCCTTTCCAGTAACTGGCTATTGGGAACTCAGAAGCCAGTGGCTTGCAAATGTTTCTGTTCTACTGGATGCTTGTAGAGCCTTTTAAAAATTTTTATTTATTTATTATGTATGTATATGTGAGCATGTGCACACATGTGCCATGGAGTGCATGTGGTAGTCAGAAGGCAACTTTCCAGAGTCAGATCTCTTCTTCTACCATGTCGGTTCTGAGGATCAAACTCAGGTCCTCAGGCTTGACAGCAGGCACCTCTATCTATGAGCCATCTTACTAGGCCTCATCGGGCCTTTTGTTGCTGATGTGAAACTTTAAAGAGTCCTAGGCTTTTGAAATTCCAAAAAGCTTTTCTCAAACTCATATTGTTCCCTTGAGTTCCAAAAAAATCTATTTTGCAACTCAAAAGTTAAGAGCGGGTTGTTTTTTTCCTTGACATTTTTTCTCTGTCAGTAGACTGGTGAAAAGTTGGGATGCATGAAGCACCCAGGGGAACAAGGACATTCTTATATTTCACCGTGCAATGCCAGCAAGATGCTCATGGAGGACAATAAGGGAAGACCCGAGAGAAAATTTAAATCCAAGGTTGTTCTGAACGTGTGTAACTCATCACCGGCTTCAGGGCCTTTGTTCCAGCTGTCTCTGGCTGGGATTTGGGCGTGAGGTGTATTTTCTCATGTACAGGAAATCTGGATACAGCCGGCACAGGCTGGTGATGGGGCTCCATGGTCCTGAGGCTCGAGCCCTGCTCTATCACTCTCCTCAACTTCATCTTCAAGGTCACAAGATGGCGGTAGCTCTTCTTTCAGGCTCCAGGTCAGAGGAAAGGTAGAAGCAGCAAGGGGACATTGACCAGTGGACTGCTTTTTATGTTATGATCTACTTATGTATTTGTTATTTTTGAGAAAGAGTCTAGCTATACATGCCAGACCAGCCTTGGACTTACAATCCTCCTGCCTCAGTTTCTTGAATGCTGGAATTACAGGAGTGTTTCACTATGCTTGGAAAACTGGTTTGCATTTTTTTTTAAAAGAAGGCCTGGAAATTGTTCAGAAATCTCCATTTAACTTTATTGGATGCTCAGAAAGATGCTGGTGAGAGCTGAGAGATGCATTCATCCTATGTATAGAGGTTGCATTGAAGATGTGTCACTTAGAGTTAAGCATCTCACAGACACTTATTCTCTGCATTTGAGCAGTTTTGGAATCTTGTAATAATCTCTATCTGCTGCAAAAAGAAGCTTCTTTGATGAAGAGTGAAAGGCACACTTGTCTGTAAATATGGGGATGCATCTTTAGAACAAAGTAAGGAATTACGTTGGTCTAGGGGTGCGGCAGAAGCAGGTTTCCTTATGCGGCACGTGGTGATTAACACAGAAATACACAATTGGCCAATGTGCAGAGAACAAGAGGCCTCAGAGGGCTTGACTAGGACTCCTATTTCAAACCTCTGCTTTCCAAAACTCAGGGATCATTTTGAAAGAGGAGGCAGAAAGATTGTAAGAGCCAGAAGGTGTGGATGACCACAAGAAACAGTATTCAGTACAGTTAGTCAGTTACTCATATAAACTCACAGTAATGATGACAGCATGTACAAGTCCTTTGTATGCTCATACTAGACAAAATCCCATATATGTGTACATTAAATTGGGTGGGGCAGTGGGGCAGGTGGGGGTAAGGGAGGGCATCTAAATATCATCAAACTATATTGTACGAGAATCGCAAAGATTCAATAAAAATATTTAAAAAGCAAAAAGGCCCCAAACTAAACCAAAACACATACCACCCTCCCTCCCAAAAAATGAAAGAAAGAGATGCTGGGAGTCTGGGAAGATGCCTTAATGGGTAACAGTGCTTGTTGTGCAAGCATGAGGACCTAACTTCAAATCCTTAGTGCCCACGTAAAAGTTAGACACGGTCAGATGCAATCCTATAACCTCAGCATTATATCATGTGTGCATGGAGGGCGGTGGTGGGGGCATTGCGCAGAGAGGCACATCGCTGAGACTTGCTGGCCAATAGTCTAACTCCAGGACTCATGAAAGAACCTGTCTCAGGCCTGACATCCTCCCTGGCCTCCACATGCTCCACATGTGTGCATGGGTACATGCACCCACACACAGATACATACGAGAGAGAGAGAGAGAGAGAGAGAGAGAGAGAGAGAGAGAGAGAGTTAGTTAGTTATGCTGGAAGTAATTCCTCAGTGGAGAAATTTCTGTCCAAAAGGTGTTTCCATAGTGAGGAACGGGGATATCAGGGTCTCTGTGATTGAGCCCTCACCTCTGAACCCTTTAGTACTGAGTCCTGGAAGCTTCTCAAAAGCACAGGTAAGGGACATTTCTGTTCTTGGTGCCTTGGACAGAACCTTAGCCTCCTCTCTTCTGTGTTCATATCATTTCTATTTCTGCACCCAAAGTGTCTACAACCTAACTCTCAACCAGCTCCAGCTCCCCACATTCAGATCTAGTCTCAGAGGGCTGGTTGGCAGAAGCTGCCACACCCTTTCCTTGCCTTCACCTGCTTTGGCCTGGTGACTCTTCTGCCTCTGAGCAGCATAGGTGCAGTGAGATAGACAGGGTAACCTGCTGCTTTAGTGTGACTAAGCTTGGGGCTCTGCTCTTCCCATCAGAATCTGTGTCCAGGGACTAGAATCAGCATGGGGGACAAATGATTGACCAAAGTACTGATATCACCAAAGTCCAACTTGGTAAACCAGTGAATTTTGGGGGGTCACCTACTTGAAGTGTGGGTGAGGGGTCACGGGAGCAAGGGTGACTCAGAAACAGTTGCATTCATTACCGAAAGCCCGCCCCACTATGGACAAAGACTCATAAAGGCTGGAACTCTGGGACTCAGTACCACTTGAAGGCAAATCAGAGAGTCTCTCTCCTCAGAGCCCTCACCACTTATGTAACTTTAGGGAGGGAAGGGCCTTGAACATCTGGCAAGTTGCATGCAGGAACTTCCTGAGACTTTTGAGTTGTTTATGCTTCTTGAATCTTAACAAGTTTCCATTTAGAACTTCCTGAATCTTAAGGAGCTTCCCTCCAGGATGACATATTTCAACTGGGAGGAAATTGTTACGCAACAGAGGATGACAGGAGGCCTTGTCCATGAAAGCTTTTGCAAACGTGATATTATACAAATGTGTGACTGTGTTCTTCCCTGTGCTGACTGACATCCCTTCTCCAGGTCTGTACCACACTCTAATGGCCACGTTGGTTACAGGAATGCTTGTTTCATTTCCCTCCTAGACTGAGAAACCAGAATGTAGATGCTCTAGAAATCAGAGACCGACTTTGTAGTGGGATCTTTGTAGATATTTCATCAATAATGTCCAAGGACCACTTGGTACTTTATTTTTTTGTAAATCAAAGCAGATCCAGCTGCAAGCTTCTAGCCATTATGGTTGAGCCATTTGCCCGGAGCTTTGAGGTGGGCAGGGTTGATTGGGGTGCACAGTTCAGGTCAATGCCCTGCAGTCACTGTGCTGGCTCCTGAGAGTCAGATGTGAGCGTCTTCCCCAGCTGTCCGCTGGAACTTGGCCATGATGGAAATATTCGTATCGCAGAAATCAGTGTACACTGTATAAAAATCAGGCTTTATTATTGCACTTAGAGAAGTGGTTGCTAGTCTGTGTGTGTGTACACATGTGTGGGGTCCATGCACAGGTGTGCATGTGGGTGAGAGGGTCCAGAGGCCAGAGGATAACCTTGGCTGTCTTTCCTCCTCAGGCACACTGTTCACCTAATCTAAACAGGATCTCTCATTGATCTGGAGCTCCCTTGGTTATGCTAGACTGGCTGGCCTGTGAGCCTTAGAGATCCTCCTACCTCTGCTTCCCTAGCACTGGGATTAGACATGCACATCTCCACACCTGGCCATTTCCAGGGGTTCTGGGCATTAAACTCAGGTCTTCATGCTTGTACAGCAAGTTCTTTACAGACTGAGCTGTCTTTCTAGCCCTCAGTATTAGCTTTGGCCAGCAGAGCACCTTCTCATCTGTCGCTGGAAAAGCCATATCTCCCAGTAGTTTGGACTTTCTTCAGCCCATTGCAGAGGGCTGCCCATCTAAGGCATCCAGCTCAGTGCCCAGAGCCTCCACTTTCAGTTGTCTCTAGCCTGTAACCTCAGTACTTGGGAGGTAGAGGCAGGAGGATCAGGAGTTCAAGGCTAGTCTCAGCAATGCAGTAAATTTGAGGACAGCTTGGGCTACATGAGATCCAATCTCAAAACACCAGCATCAGCACCAGAACCAGCACCAAAGCCTGTGTATCTCCCCTGGATGTAGAGCCCTCTTGGGTCTCCTTAGAGGAGAAAGGCGGGGGGTTCTCATTTTGTATCAGTCCCTTTCAGAGGCCTGTGGTGTCAGAAAGCCACATTCAAATTCATCCTTGCAATGCCTGTATTGTGTCCTTGTTCAGGTGGTGGAAGGATGCCTGGCATTCACCATGCCTGGTGAACCAGGCCATATTAGCAGCACCCTGACATACACACAAGGGATGCGCTCCACGGGAGCAGCCCCAGGCTGAGGCACAGCCCTCATCCGTGAACTTGCCTCAGCAATGCCCTGACCTCTTGGCTGTGCACTTCTTTACATAACTAGTGCGAGAATGCTCCGTGGGGCAGCTGGCTCCGAGGGATTTCTCATTTTCAGATATTTATGCCTTAAACTGAAAACCAAATACTGCTGGTTCTTGTCTCCCATCTCCTCATGGCATCATTAGTAGCTTTCAGGAGCTGCGCTCTGTAAGTGAATCTGCCAGCTTGTCACTGGTGAGTTTTAAGTTCCCTGTGACACTTGAAGAAATGCCCAGAATAGCTCCAGCCAGCCAGCCAAGCAGAGCTGGGGAGACAGTGGCTCAGATGCCTGCATTTATGGAGAGCAGTGGGGAGCTCATCCAGAAACCCCATAATAGCGTGCATCTTGCTCTAAGGAGCTGAGCAGATGGCTGTTGCTCTCAGTCCTCCTCAGTACTCCTGGGGGAGGACGGTGAGCAGGCTAGCTTTCTCCTGCTGCACAGGCTATACAAAAGGGCTGAATTCACAGTGTGTGTCCATTTCTGTGGTGAGGATATTTCTACCCTAGCCGAGTTCAAGGGGAAGACAAATAAGAGGGGCTTAAGTGAATCTACACAGAGGGAAGTAATGAGCTTGCATAGAGATACATTCAGCCATGCATTTATTCAACTGGTTCCCAAGAGCCCCTCGGCGCTATGCTCTTTGCTAGGATGAGACAGAGAGATTAAGGAGACAGGATTACTGCTCTCAGAAAGTTCCAAGTCTTGTAGCAAAAGCAGACCGCTAAGCGATAGTTTGAGGGTCACAGGTTCAGGGCCACCATGCAAGCTGTTTAGGTGCTTCATTACACAAGGGTGCTGAGCTCAAGAAGCAAGTGGGCCTGAAATTTGGTCTTTACTGGAATGGTGCTGGTTCCACAGGAGAAAGGAGCAGCTTTTCTAGCAGGGAAAGCTTGTGTGGGTGGCTGGACTTGCCACAAGGCCCACTGCAATATTTTGGTAGTATTACTGTGTTGGATAACTTCAGCTGTCAACCTGATACACTTGGGAAGAGGGACCCTCAGTAGAGTCTCTGTCTCCATCTCCTGTGGCCATGTCTGTGAGGCCTTGTCTTAATTACTGGCTGATGTGGAGGACCCAGCCCATTGTGGGCAGTGCCATCCCTGGGGGGCAGGGTGCTACCCCTTGGTAGGTGATCCTAGGTGAGAAAGGGGCAAATAAATCCCTTTCTCACCAAGTTGCTTTTGGTTAGTTCTTTATCACAGCAATAGAGAAGCTAACTAGAATAATTATCTTCTGCAAACCCTTGCAGATACGAATCACAGGTGGCTGACCTGACACGGGCCCCAGGTTTCGGTCTGTCATGACCTGAGTCTCTGGTCTCCTGGGGAGTAGAGCGACTTCTCTGCACGCGGATAGCAGATGAGGGAAGGCCCGCAGCCCGACAGCCCCGTGCCGCTGTGTCCTAAGGGGCATTTGACAGTGATGCCCGGAATCTGGTAGGTCCAGTGAGAAATACCTGTGGAGGCAGGACAGGCTCAGGAACGGCCTCAGGTAACAGTCTGGAATTTCAGTCATGAGGGAAGGGCATCCTGAGACCCATGTCCAGAGGGCAGATCAGACAGGTCCAGTGTGGTGGGTGGGACAAACAGAAGTATAGGCCAATTGGGAGAACCAAATGGAACTGACTGATATGCAGGGGTTCAGGTTGGGTTCTGGTTTGGGAATTTAGGCTCTTCAGGTTGCTCAGCAGGACCAAGGTGGAGCTGATCAGTGGGCATTAAACGTAGGCACATAGGTGGGAAACTGGGGCCAGGAGACACTTGGTATAACAACAGTGGGTAAAGGGCCAGCCACCTGCTATACCCATCAAGGCTGCAAGTCTAGGCTCAGGGACCCAAAGGTGAGAATGTGGGTAGGCAGAGGCCAAGCACCCGAGGAAGGGAAAGGAAGTGTCCCCAACAGACTCAGAGTGGAGCCACAGTCGAGTCTGGAGTGGGCGCAGCCAGGAAGCTGAGGCCCAGCCCAGTCTAGTGTTCCAGCTGGGTGACTTCAAGTAGGTGACTAACCCTCACTGAAGACTTGGTGTTCTTATCCCCAAAATGCACACTGAAGTCTTTGCATTGGGATAAGGGAGATAGATCATTCAGCAGAGCTTGCCTTGCAAGCATGAGGATCTGAGTTCAGTGTCTGGAACCCATACAAAAAAGTTAGGAGGCAGAGACAGGAAGGTCCCTGGGGCTTGTTGGTAAGCTGGCAAAGCTTACTCAGCTCTAGGCCAATAAAGAGAGCCTGTCCAAACGCCGCCTCGACAACCACCACCACCAGTAACACTAATACCACCCACTCCCACCAATACTCAAGGTGGATGACATCTGAGAAAACAACATGAAGTCAACCTCTGGCATACACATGTATGTGCATTGAGCACAAATATGTCTATCTACACCCATGCAAACACAGAGATGCACACCCACGAGAACATATACAGTCTCTGCTTTGCAGAGTGGCTATGAACCATAATGGTGTTGGGTATAAGGCCATAGAGTGTGGACTTTAATAAACAATAGCAGCTGGGTGTGGTGGTACAGCCTGTAATTCCAACACCCAGAGGGTGGAGGCTAGAGAATTGCCAGCTTGAGGTCAGGCTGACCTGTGTAGCAAACATCTCAAAAATAAAAATAAAACAAAATGGTGACTTCTAGCTTGCTGAGTGAAAGAGGTTGGTTGCAGAACCCAAAGAGGAAGCCACTCCTAACATGGTGAAGAGGACATATCAGCTACCTCTCAGTAGTTTAAAATGTTACCTTCTGCCACACAGCTGGACAAAGGCCCTTCCTGTTTAGCTTCAATGACTCCTTTCTTTACTCAAAAGAATCAGCAGCAAGCTCGTCACCAAGTTGTCTTCTGAAGACAGTGACAGGCTGAGTCTGGGCAGCTGGAGGGGGATTGCTATTTCAGTTGCCGACAGTGTCAAACAGATACTTGCAACGTGCTGTCAAATTGGACGAAAAGGGGAGGAACTCCGAGTTTAGGCAGGATTCTCATATCTTTGTGAGGGGTTCAAATGAAAAAACAAAACGTCCTCCTCTCCCCAACAAAAAAAAAATCCTGTAGGGTGGACCAGTTTACCTGTGGAGTAAGTAGTTGATGGGACAGCAGCTCTGGGAGTCTCAGCTGCTCCCATTCCATAGTCTCACACAGGACAAGTACAAGGCAGGGGCAATCTCGGAGGAAGGTGCCAGACCCTGAGCCCAGGGGGGGCCTCACAACTTGCCCTACTGTGAGCCTGGTCTGTGTTGCAGGCCGTGAGTGGCTCAGTTGCCCTCCAGCCTGCCTTCCCAATCTTTTTTCACTTGTTATATTTTCTGTTTACGGATTCAGTCATTGGAGACACTGCCTGTCCTTGATGGGTTGAGCCCCCACGTTGACCTTCCCAGAAGCCCTTGCATTTCTCCTTTGTGAAGTCCTGGTGTGGAGAAGCCCTTGCTCTCTGTGCTTTCAGTAAAATCAGTAATGACTGACTGGCTGACTGAAAGGAAGAGCAAGCTCTGTCAGAGTCTGCCCCTGTTGGTTTTTATGTAGGTTTGGGAGCTACTGGCTCAAGAATGAAGGAAAGGACAGGCCCCACCAGGTATCAAGAATTCCACTATCCTGATGGAAAGAACCTTGGGGCTCTAGGCCTACAGTGATGGGTCACTTAGGATCCCTGAGGTCAAATACCAGACACTGGCTTGGAATGATGACTAGTTATTTCACTTAATTGTCCTAGGACCGAGACTCTTGGAAACTACACTGCCGTAGACCTGAATTGGTCTAGCAGCTAGGCCTTTGCTTGACTGAATCTGTTGAGGACTGTGAGTCTGAACATACCTTCGTGCCGCAGGACCTTTGCTCTTCTCACTTCCTGGCTTCCTTTGCTCTCCCTCACACAATGAATTTTGACCTGTGGTTCTCATTCTAATTGGGCCCTTCTCTGATCAGTGTATTAATAGATCTATCTGCCTGGTTTCATTACACATATTAGAATTTGAAACAGTTCTAATGTTTACTTGTATGTGTGTGATAGTGTGGTTTATGTGTGTGGTATATGTGCATGTATGTGTGACTGTGTGAACCCATGTGTGTGAGGGTCAGAAAAGAACACCAGGTGTCCTGCACTATTGCTCCCTGCCATATTCTCTTGGGGAAGGGTCTCTCACTGAACCTGCAGCTAGGCTGGTAGCCAGCAAACCCCTGTGATCCTCCCGTCTCTGCCCTCTACGGCACTGGGATTACAGGTATGCATGGCCATGTCCGGCTTTTTATGTGGGTGCTGGCGATTCAAACTCAGGTCCTCATGCTTGCACAGCAAACACCTCTACCCACTGAGCTGCATCTCGCCAGCTCTGTTTTCTTATATTCAATTTTTTTCTTTTGTAATAGAATATAAGCTTCTAGGAGACTCTGCTCGATCTTTATTGTGACTGTGAGCAGGTAGCCATTAGTGCTGATGGGATGTTGGTTGATGAGATAAGGAGTCATATAATGGGCCAAGGCACTCTTTCAAATTGAGATGACTCTGCAGTTGCATCTTTAAAGCGTGTTAGAAACACTTTACATTTGTTGTACTTTGTGTATATATGTGTGGGGGTGCCATAGCACACATGTGGAGGTCGGAGGACAACTCATGTGGATCCTGGGGATCAAACTCAGATTGGTAGCTTTGGCAACAGATGCCTTTACCCTCTGAGCCATCTTGTGTCCTTGAGGCAGCCTGGGAATGCATGGCTGCATCCGTGAGATAGCTCGCACTGCCAAAGGCCTTAGCTGTTTATGCTAACTGGCTGACTTCCTCTTGCTCACCTTGAACATCTGTAACTGTACGTCGCACAGCTAACAATGTGTGAGAAGACTCAGATGCCCCCTCCTGACCGTGTAAACATGGTGTGCACTGTAGGTCAGACTCATCTGTTTTCTAGATGACAGAACAATGTAAGTCAGCCAACCGAGTTGTGGCAAACAGTACTTGCTCCACGTTAAGACTGTGGTTTTGGCTAGAACGCTTGGGTTGGGTCTTTGGTAGCCTTGGAGCCTGATAGGAAAGTGCTGTGTTAGGCCAGATTCTGCTGCAAGTGGACAAGGGCTAGAGATGGCCTGCAAGAGACTTTTGTGTGAATTAGAAAAAGGTGCCCCTCTGGGTATGCACAGCACTGCACAGGGGCAGACGCCTTGGTAAGTTCCCTCCTGCCCCTTTGACTGTGTCTGTGTGGTAAGCACTGTACGTGATGGCCGCGGATGGAAAACATCTCTAAGGCTGTGGATCTTTGGGGCTCCTTATAGCCCATCATTTCTTTTTCTCAGCCTTGTCAAAGCCATTTTAACCTTTTGGGGAACTTAGCTGCTGGCACTAAGTGTCTTGGGAGAGAGCCACATTCATCAGGTGACTGTTGTGTGCCAGTCATCGGGTCAGATGCTGGGTGTAAAATGCTGAGTATGAACTGGTCTTTTTGTTTTATTTTGAGCTGTTGGGCAGAGGGGAGGATCTTGGCCTATGGAGTATCGTGACTCCATATCCAGACCTTTTGATGGGGCAAGGATGAGAGGTACAAGGCAAGAGCCTTCGTAGGAGGGCCAGACTCGGAAGAAAAGGGTGGAGCCTCCTTACAGGGGATGAGGACGGAGTGTCCTGCTGGTGTGGGCTGGGGAGGGACACTGTTGAGTGGATGGCTAAGGAGGCTGATGGGAGAGCAAAGGCCTGAGCACCCACATGATGGCAGAGGGGATGGTTGCAGAGGCCTCTGAGAAAGGCTTCCTGACCTGTCTTAATGTCCCATCAGGAGCTGGTCCTGGTCCTAGGTAAAATGCTGGCCTTGATGGCTGAGCCGTCTGGCCCTGGCCCTGGAGGGACAGGTGGTGCCTAGGTCTGTTCTGTGGGAAGGAGGCTGTGAGGGCTCTGGAGCCTGCACAGCCTGTTTCCAACACAGCCCACACACTACCACGCACACACTTGTACACGCTCAGCCTTGCCACTTGCAGTGTGCACTCCTCAGATGGCACTGCGTAGCTCTCTGCCCAGCAGCAAGGAAAAGCCCTGCTCTTATTCTAGGGGGTGTAAAGGATTGCCTAGGGCTTACTGTCCTCCAGAAATGTTTGACATGGCCCCTTCCTCTTGCATCTCAGAAACCTAAATATTAGGAAATCCAGGCCACTGTGCCAGAGATATCTAATATGAGAGACCACAGGAGGCGTACACAGCCCTCACACATAAGAGTGAAGCTCTCTTGGGCCTCCAGCTGAGTTGAAGGCTGTGGAGGCACAGTGCACAGATGATCTTCCCCTCTGCATTCCCGACCAGCAGAGCCGTGAGCAAATAAAATCCTTCTTATGTCACCAAATTTTACAGCACAAATAACTGAAACAACACTCCTGGCCTTGCGCACCATGAGCACCCCCCCCCCGTTTTTAAATGACTGTAAAATTACCATATGTTAATGACAGATGATAATGGGCTTCATTATGATGTCTTCATCATGTACACAATGTATTTTGGATCGTATTTGCTCTCCCTCCAGTCACCCTCTCCTGTCCTCCTCTCACTCCGACCAATCCCTTCCTCTTCCCAACTGGCCTCCCTTCCACTCTCTTTCCAGCTCTTCCACTCCTTTTCCTCTCGTCTTTTCCTTTTCCTTTTCTCCCCCCCCTCCTCCCAGAATTCCATGGGAGTCTTTCAGCTCCTGCTTCCTCATATGCCAGCAGCACCTCTTTTTCCTCTGTACTCAGACACCGTCCACCCAGTTTGAGGACGTGCAGATATGAGGCAATGAGCATCACTTCTTTGGTTCTAGGGGTGAGGGCCGTGAGTCTCCCCCTTGGAAAGACATTTCCTTTTTGGAAGTGTGTTTGTTGCCGGCCACCGATGCCTCACTTTGTATTCAGACACAGTGAGCTCCTTGCCTTGGTGTAGACTGGTTTCTAACCTTGAAGTGAGAACCGGGTGCTCTGACTCTGTGGACATGGTGGAGGGAGCTTACAAGGTACTCTGAGGAGTAGGCTGGCTCAGGGGCTCTCCCCAGCTGGTGTGATCTGGAAGATCTTCCTCATCAGGGGACTGTGTAGGCCCCAGGAGAGGCTAACAATGGTGTCTGGGGTAAGCTTGGGAAGACCAGGGTGCAGGTGGAATCCCAGGGCCATGCAGGGAAAGCGGTTAAGGAGAAGCTATCCTGGAGGGTTGCTCCGAGTTCCCTTGTTCTGTGTAGGCAAAAGTCATTACTGAATGAAAATGTCATCCTTGAGCAAGGGGGTTTTGTATCCGGTGGTGTACACGCACGAAACTACGGAGAAAAGAACTTAATCCCCATAAAAATGAGCAAAGTCACTAATTAAAGTTTCTCCCCATCCAAATCAAAATCACCAAGTAAATAAATCCCCTAAGCTAATGAATGTTCTCAATTCAAATTTTATTAATAAAGCTTAATTTGTTTTCCCAATTTTATGGATTAATTTCCCTAGTTATGTTATTCATTCCCCAACACCTTTTCTCCTTGAATCATAAAATAAATGTCAATTTCAAAAGTTAGTTGGTGAATATTCATTTTTCCCCCTAGACTCTCGTGGGTGGGAAGCTTTCTCCTGATTTAGAAGGGGAAAATTAAAATTTCAATATGAGGTACACAGAACAGAAAAAGAAATTGCAAAATATCTTAATAGAGTCTTTTACAAATTCCCTTTTCAGACCCTTTCTCTCCTCCCATCACTCTCCTCCCGTAGGACACCATTTCCGTGTGCTCAATGAGTGTCAGTTTCTTTGTGTCTTTCGGTAAGTGCGCACTGCTGCTTTGTGGATGTTTCGATTGTTAAAGTACTATGTGTTAAGTCTGCTTCTTAATTTTCTTCCCTCAGCACTGTGTTCCGAAGCTCTGTCTACATTGCTCGGTGAACATCTGATCATAGATTCTAATTGCTGCAGTGTCTGCCACAGAGTCTGCCCTCCATGTTTGCTTTCTCAGCCTAGTTGGCCTGGGAAACCTGGCTGTGTTCAGCAGCGTTGTGCTGAACAGCCTTGTTACTGTTCCCTTACAGACCAATTAAACAAATGTTCTTGCATTTTATTCACAACCATGTGCAGATTCATGTGCCTTTGCTGGGTAGAAAAATTCAGTGTACATGTGGATTTATGAAGCTGAATTCAGATTTGTTGTAGCCTCTCTAGATTTCCATAATGAAAATGTCCAAAAAGATACAACTGCTAATTTTGTGGCTTTGAAAGCAGAGGGAATCATTTTAGAAATCAATTGTTTCCTAAATAATCAGCCTATATTCTGAGATGGAAAAACATGTTAAACAAAATCAGACCTGTTGTACTTGTCAAACACAAGCTTGCAGGAAAACCTCTTAAGGTTTGTACAGCTAGTTTATTTAGTACCCACTTTCAACACTGTACAGGTCATTCAGAGACAAGACCAATAAGGGGAAAAATGAACTATGCTTTCAGCTCAATGGATCGAGCTGGTAATTGTGGAGCACAGCAACAGAACACACATTCTTTTCAAATGTTCACAGAACATTGTTCAGTATGGATCATATATTAGGCCATAAAACAAGTCTTAATAAAGATACAAGAAAATTGAAATCATGTCAAGTATCTTTTCTGACCACCTGGCATGAGACTTGAAATCAATAACAGTTTTTGAAAACTCATAAATATGTGGAAGTTAAACAACATGTTTCTGAACAACCGATGATTATGAGGAAATTAAAAAAAAACAAAACACAAAACTTAGACCAGGTGTGACAGCACACACCTGTATTCTCAGCACTCCAGAAACCAAGGCAGGAAGATTAGTGTTTGAGGCTATTCTGGGCTACATACAAGCCCTTTTCTTAAAAGAAATAAAACACATTTTGAGACAATAAAAATCAGAAACATATCAAAACTTATAGGATGCACAGAAGCAGCTTATGGCAAAAAATACCTACATCAAAGAAAAAGATCTTGAACAAACAACCTACCTCCTCAAGGAAAGAGAACATAAACTGAAACTTAGCAGGAGGAAGGAAATGAACACCAGAGTAGAAATAATCACAGTGGAACCCACAAAGACAGTGGGAAAAGACTGGCAAAGCTGCAGTTGAATGGAAAAGCCATAAGCAAAGTAGACAAGGTTTTAGCTTTTTTGATACAGGGTCTCCCTGTAGCCCCAGCTGGCCTGGAAATAGCTTTGTATACCAGGCTGGCCTTGAACTCACAGAGATTCACCTGCCTCTGCCTCATGAGCGCTGAGATTAAAGGCATGTGCCACCACACCTGGCATAAAATGAAATTTTAAATTGTTAAAAAACTGGGGGGCCAGAGAGATGGCTCAGGGGTTAAGAGCACTGGTTGCTCTTCCAGAGAGCTCCTGGGTTTGATTCTACGCACCCATATGGCTGCTAAAAACTGCCTGTAACTCCAGTTCCGGGGGATCTGATGACCTCTTCTGAGTTCTTAGGGTGTAGCACAACGTGGGTGCACTTTCTCCCATGCAGGCAATACACTCATACACATAAAATAAAATAAAAATGCAAAAACGAGAGGCGGGAATACTGATAAGCTTACCTTATGAGGCCAACATTACCCCAAGCCAGAGGTAGAGAAGACCTAAGACTGACATCCTTGATGAGCATAAGTGAACAAATTCTCCACAAAACACTGGCTAGCTGAATTCAACTTCATGCTAAGAATATCATGATCAAGTAGGTGTTAACCCAGAGATTTGAGGGGCATTCCGCATACGTGCATGAGTAAATGTGATGCATAATATTAGCAGAAAAGAAGGACAAACATCACATTGTTTTCTCAACAGAAAATTTTGTCAGAAAAAAAAATCTGACAAAAATTGACATTAGTTCATAATAATAATGAAAAACCTCTTTACAAGCCAGATCTAGTGGGCTGAAGATGTGACTCAGGTGGTAGAGTGCTTGCCTAGCGTGCACGAAGCCCTGAGCGCCATTCCCAGCCCCAAATATAACAGGCATGGTAGTAGTCCCAGCACACACTATGGAGGTGGAAGCAGGAGGTCAATTTTGTGTTGGAATTTTATTTATAGATTGAATTTATAGATTGCTTTTTCACAGTATTAATCCTATTGATCCATGAGGATAGGAGGTCTTTCCATCTTCTGGTTTCTTCAGTGTCTTAACGTTTTTATTGTACAGGTCCTTCACTTCCTTTGTGTTCTAGTTTGTCTTCAATCACTATGACAAAACACTCAGACCAATACCAACTTGGGGAGGAAAGGGTTCATTTGGCTTACATCTCCTAGGTCACAGATCGTCACTGAGAGAGCCCAAGGTAGGAACTCAGGGCAGGAACCTGGAGGCAGGAGCTAAAGCATAGGCCATGGAGGATCGCTGCTTACTGGCTTGCTCCTCTGGCCCATGCTCAGCCTGCTTTCTTGCACAATACAGGAGAATGCCATTTATATTTTGAGAGAGATTGTGCTGGTTCTGTAGATGACTTGTGTAGGACAGACGTTTGACAATATTAATTCTTCCAGTCAATGAGCACAAGCCTTCCTCCATTTATTCCTGTCGTCTACAAAGTCTTTCATCAATGTTTTAGAGAGTTCAGTGTACTGGTCTTTTACGTCGTTTGCTAAATTTACTCCTAAGTATTTTCACTGTTATTATAAATGGAATTGTGTTCTGAACTTCTTTGTCTGGCAGTTTATTGTTAGTGTGCAGAAATACTATTGATTTTGTGCGTGTGTATGTCGCTTATATGGGGAATCTAGAACAGTCAGTCTCAGGAACAGAGAGCAGGAGGCCCCAGAGGCCACAGGAGATGAGCAGGGCTGGAGAACAGGGAAACGCTCATCAAAGGGCACAACATTTTAGTGAAATGAGTCTGAAGGAGCTCTTGCACTGCAGCTAACAATGATGTATTGTGTAGTTCAAAATTGCTAGACGAAGATTAGATTTTTAACATCCTCGCCACAGAAAATGATAAATTGCTAAGGTAATTGATGTGTTAATTAGCTTGATTGAATCTTTTTACAATTGATAAAACATTACATTGTATTCCATAAATATACATAATTATTGTCAATTAAGAACAAATTAATGTAAGAATCAGGCACTTTATATCTATAAACCTATCACATAAAAACTTACAGATAAAATAAAACTGGAAAAATATTTATAGTATATATGGCAAGTTTTAAAATTTTTAGTTATTAAGACATACCACAGATTAGTAATGATGAAGGGGAAGCTGGGCTGGGAAATGGGTCAATGCAGTGGGTAAAGTGCTTGCTATGCAAGGATGAAAATCTGAGTTCCAACCCCAACACCCGTGAAAAGAGCCTGACATGGTGGTTGGTGTGCACTGGAGAGTCTGCTAGTTAAGCACAGCCTCTGCTAATATTAACGCTAGATACAGCATTATCGCCAGAAGAAATCTGCCAGTCATCTGTGATGGTTTGATTTCATCTCTTTTCTTTTTATTATTTTATTATTTGTGTGTGTGTGTGTGTGTGTGTGTGTGTGTGTGTGTGTGTCTAAGCACATGAGTGTAGATGCTTGCAGAGGCCAGAAGAAGATATCAGATCCCTTGGAGCCGAGTTCCAGGCAGTTATGAACCATCTGATATGGGTGCTGGGAACTTAACTCGGCTTCTCCCAGCATTTTTAACCGCTGGGCTGGGACTCCAGCCCCATGATTTCATCACTTGAAGAGGTGGTACTTTGCTGATCCTAGATTGTTAAGCATTCTTGATGTGGCCTTGCCCTCTCTGGGTGAAATTTCTCTACTGACACTCTTTCCTGTAGACACATAGATTGCTATGGTGTTCTGAATGGCATGGCCTCACCAGGATGGTCCTATGTCATGGATCAAGGAGAGCTCACCAGGGCACAAAGCAATGAGAGACTGGTGTGACCAGTAGCTAGAACCTATAAATTTGAGACGCTAGGGAGAGACGTGGTTTGCTCCCTCTCACCCCTGCTCCTGACGCTTGAGAAGGGCAGCTTGCTTGTCCTGGACACTGTGATTCGATTGGACTCAAGGTACTGTCTCTAGGTGAGGAAGCTCCTCCAGCAGTCTCAGGAGAGCACTTCTAGACTCAGACCTGTGCCCCTCACACCCACCCATGCTCAGGAGGTGGACAGTCATGGTATTCACTGGCATTTGAGGGATTCTCACAGTATTAGGCTTGAATCAGGATCTGAGGGAAAGTGCCGTATCCACAGGGGGATCCTGGGAAATATACAAAGGGTCATGAGGAAGGGAGAGAGATGGAGGAAGGAGCCAACACAGATGGCCATGGTGAGAAACTAGAGTTCGGCCTGACTGGGGACCTCAGAGAGACTTGGACTGTGCCTGAGAGCTGCCTGGTGATGGCTGGCAAGCTAGGGCATGGGCATACCACCTCCTGCTCCTCCCAGGAACTTCAGTCCATCATACCTGCCTGTCCTGAGTGTGAGCTTCAAGTGTCCTGGAGATTGGAGGAAAGCTCAGGCTGGAGCAGCAGCGGTCACAGGGAAAACCTGTGGTCCGAGTGCAGCACCGTAGCCTGCACAGCACGGTAGCCTACACATCCATGACCTGGAAGGGCTGTTCCTTGGACCCGGATCTTAATGTCTGGCAGATCTGATGCGATCCAGAAGTCTCTTCCTCAATGGCTTATCCAGCTCTTCATCTCCAGGACTGCTTTCTGGATTCATCTAAATCAGACCATAGGAATGAACCTTCTAGCAATGAAGGAAAATTAATATTTGGTCCCTGCGTGCACAAAATGTGATGCTTGATTAACAGGGGGACTGTGAATAAAAGTTCCTGGACAGAACTATACTGCACCTTCTGTCGGACTGATGAACTGATTAGGACTTTGACTGTGGAGAGGCTGGAATGTTGCAGATCCAAAGCTTAATTATAATTTATCTTGGGTCATCATTAGCCCCTAAATAGTTATTCCTTGCCCACCTCTGTGTCTAATTTAACATTCTTATGACTACCAGGTGAAATCTTTTGGCATATGTTAACAGACCACTAGCTTCTTCTAACCAAAAGGCTAAGAATGCCATCAGAGAGCATCTGAGGCCCGCAGCAATTTCCCCAACCTACCTAATGTTTCCACAAACGTATTTGAAAAGTGTCTTGGCTTATGACATTGCACGAGGGCCAACAAAATGGCTCAGTAGGTAGATACTTGCTGCCAAGTCTGATGATGTGACTTTGATCCCGGGACCCACATGGTGGAGGGAATCAGCTCCTGCAAGTTGTCCTTTGACCTCTGCATGTATGGTGTGGTATGTGTGCCACCTCTCACACATGTGCACACAGTAAATAAATAAATAAATAAGTAAACAAACAAAATTTATAAAAACTTCACGAAACTGATGCCACATTGGAGCACTGAATTTGGGATCATCTGAATCTGTGTTCTTGGACCATAGTCAATCATATTAGGTTCCAAAAGAAACTATCTCATTTTCCCTTTGAGGTGAGAGCTGCGCTTTTACGTTGACATGGGGAAGGTGCCACCGTGTCTCTGCTGGCTCTAAATGCACCAATGACTCTTCGCTTCCCCATCCACGGAAGTGGTTTCTTCTCAGGTCAGCAGGGCTGGCTTCTATGCTTGGCTAAGATCCAGGTCCCGTTTCCAAGTCTGTCACCAACTCTGTGACTTGTACTTATTCCCTGCCTTCCTCACCGGTAAACTGGGGATGGTGGGAGTCCCTGGCGGCCTTGGTAGAGGCGGTGAATGTAGTCACTGGATTTCCATGCAGCACACAACGACTGTCAATCGATCTCCTCCATCACTCCCCGCCTCAGTGAAGGCACCTAGAAAGGAGGCACCCAGGGGCTCCTGATTTCCCAAGCCCCTCTGAGTGCTGACTCATATGTTTATGTCCCATGTTTGCACCCTAATTTCTACACAGTATGCTGTGCCTGTTCCTTGTCTGTAATACTGTCATACAAGAATGAAGAACTTCACGTAAAGGACCCGGGGATGGACCCTTTGCAAACATAGGGATCAGAATTTGATCCCTACAACCCAAGTAAGAAAAAGCTGGGTGTGGTGGAACACACCTGTAATCTCAGCACTGGGAGGCTGAGGGAGGCAGACAAGATGGATGGCATCCGAGGAAAGACACTTACAGCTGTCCTGACCTCTACATGGGTACAGACACACACATGCTTGTATACCCCCTCTACATGAACACACACACACATACATGGGGGGGGAGAGAGAGAGAGAGAGAAAGAGAGAGAGAATGGCTTCTTGCACCCAACCACAGCTCAGCCAATTCATCACCAAGTGAATTAGAATAACACCAACTTTTGCTACCATGGTAACTGCTGTTGGTTGCGCAATTGCTGACTTTTGGAGCTACTTAAAAATGTGCAGAGCATTTTGCATAAAGTAGCTTCGAATCACCAAGGGGAGTGGTGGTGGGTTCCCATCAAGACTTGTCCTTAAGAATATTTACCTTTCTTTCTCCCTTAGCAACATTTCACAATTTCTATGTTAAAAAGATTATTTTAAAATAAAGTTCACCAAAATAGTTTCCTTATGCCCATGGAAGAACAAATAGAAATTGAAAATGAAAGACTTAATTCTGCTGGTTAAAAAATAAGAGAGTTGGGGCTGCAGAGCTGGTTCAGTGGTTAAGAACAGTGGCTGGAAAAAGCCATTAGTCAGCTATGTGACCAAAGACCCAGGATGTTCCTTCTTAAGGATCTGAGATCATAACTTTGAAATGTAAAATGATGTAAAAGGACAGTGTCCTTACCTTCCAGTTTCCTGGAAGTTAGGAGACACCAAGTACCCGAACTCCTTCCTTGTGGCACAAACTTGAGGACCCGAGTTTGACTCTCCAGAGCTCAGAAAGGCCTGACATGCATTGAGAAGGGTCTTTAATTTCAGTGCTCCTACTGGGAAGATGAGAGGAAGAGAAAGTAGAGTTCCTGGAGGCTCTCAGCTGAGCTAGTGTGCAGTGCCTAGTGGGAAAAGAGCATCCCGTCTCAAACGGGATGGAAGCTGAACACCACCACCTGTGGCTGTCCTCTGACCTCTACACGGACACACCTCTCACACAAGCAGGAGAAGCTTATTTCCTCTTTGGATGGAGACAATTAGTGAACACTGTCAATTAGGGGTAAGCTGAGATTTAAGAAATGGTGCTGTTGAGCCTGCTTCCTTGAGTTCTGCCTACGGCTGATCTTGAAGGCATGCTTATATGGGCTGAATTTACTTTCTTACAGGAAAGGGTGAGACTTCCTGCAGCCTTTGCCTTCTCTTATACAATTCCCTACATAAGCCTCACAGTCTAGCTTGATGCTTATCCAATAATGCAAAACTTTGCTTTCTCTCCCTCTACCTTTGTGGAGAGGTTTTCTGGGCTGGGAGATTTTGCTTTAATCATATTCCCCCAACACCCACCAGAACCAAACATTTTAAAACAGCGCCACTAAATGCTCTTGTAATGAGGTTCTGTGAAAAGTGCTGGAGGGAGAAGTGTTGGGAGTTAGAGGGAGAGGGAGAGAAACCGCATCCACCCCCAACACGCACTTAAAAGGTGGGGCTTTGCTCCAGAAGCAGCCTGCCAGAGATCTTCCTCCCTCAGCCTTCGGTGCTCCTCCCTCAGCCTGCAGTGCTCCTCCCTCAGCCTGGTAGCACCTCTCTGTCAGCTGGCAGGTTGTCCTCAGCCTGGCTGCTCCTCCCTGGGGAAATGCTGGGGTTCTTTACAGGTCATATTATTCCTATTGCTTTTCCTTTGCTTTTTCAGGAAAATAAGATAAAATCATATATATTTTCTCAGACACAACCTATGCCTAGTACTAATGCTGTAGTATGCCACTCAGGTTAGGGGTACCGAGAGGTTCTGTCTTAGTCTGGGGTCAATGTTCACATTGTAGCCTGTGTGCAGTGCCTATGCCTCAGTGTGTAGGCTTCTAGGTCTCAGTCCCTCAAGAGCTTATTTCAGAAAACCATGTTCAATTCACTTATATCCACTTGCAGTTCCTGCCTTTTGTCACAGGGGACTTCGGGAGGACTTTCAGATCTAAACGACAGCACGTGACCATGAGTGAGTTCTTTTCAGCTTTCTGTGTCCTCATCTCTGCACCTGCTAAATGGTGCCAGCACACACATCAGAGGATCAGCAGATGCCGCTCAACAGAGATCTCTGATGTGTGTCTGGAAGTCCTGGACTTCCTGTGACTGTTTCTTTGTTGCTCGGATTTCTTTTCCTCAGGGCGACCTTCCCTGAACAGGCAAAGTGAATTAGGACACACCTGCTTGTTGTACAGCTAGGCTATTTAACTTTTTGTGGCACTTATTGCCAGTTTATTTTCTTTCTCTTCCTTTCCTCCCTCTCTCCCTTTCTTTCCCCCCTTTTGCATTTCCCCCTCTCTCTACTTTCTTTCCTCCCTCTGACCTCTCTCCCTTCTTCCTTCTTCAGTCTCTCCCTATTAGATTGTAAGAGACAGGTGGGGCAGCTATGCTCTGGCTTTCCTCTGAGCCGGTAGCTTGAGCTAGTGCTTGCACACAGGAGTCCCTCTACAAGGGAGGCTAACATGCTTGCTTGCTTCTTTCCTTTGCTGGCATTTAGCTTGATTGTCTCAAAGCTTTGAAAGACATTTTTGTGTCGGTGACCTTGCAAATCACAGCATCCTGCCTGACCGCCATGACCCTCTGAGGGTTCAGATGTAGCCTCGGCCTTCTAGCACGACCTTCACAAAGACTGAACAGAGGGCCTCGCACAGTTAATTGCAGTGGCTGCTCTTGCAAAGGTTGGGTTCCCAGTACCCACATGGTGGCTAACAACTGTCTGTAATCCCAGACCAGGGAATCTGACATCCCCTTCTGGCTTCTGGGGGCACTGTATGCACATGGTACACTTACATACATGTAGGTAAAACACTCACACATAAAATACAAATAGGATTTTTTTTAATAAAAAAGACAAAACAGAGTTGTCTTAAATTTTTAGAGTTCAAGGTCTTCCTCCACTATATAGGAAGTTGGAGGCCTGCCTGGGATACAAGAAACTCTGTCTCAAAACAGCAGCCACAACAATGACAAATAAAAACTTCCAAAAACGAAACAGAAAGGCAAAGAAAAGTGTGGGAAGATTCCAGAAGCAGAGGTTCAGATCCCGTCTTCGGGGATTTAAGCTGAGCCTGTGGTAGGGAGGACTAGCTTGAATGTGAAAAGATCTCCTGCCAGCATCACAGGCATCTGAGTCTACCTCAGTGCTGAAGGTCTGACGGCAGCCTGCCAGTCCATGCAGGCTAAGGGCAAAGTTGCACTCCGCGAGCTTGGGACTCCCCTGAGGCTGCCGGGAGGTGGGTACAACGCTTAAGCATAAAGACTCAGTCCAAATTCATTCCTAAGGCGAAGTGAGTTGTCAGAGCTCACAGCAGGAAGCAAAACAAAAAGCTGTAATACTTTGGGGAATTCGGAATATTTACATTCCCCAAACAACCCTTTCTTCTGAGAAATGACTTGTCTTTTAAAACCATATGGCGGGAGCACACTCTGCATGTAATACAGTTCTTGCTCTTGGTGATTATGATGATGAAGCCACCACAGTGGTAAACGATGTCACCTGACTGACTGCGAACTTGCAGGCGCCACAGTCAGCGGTAGCTGGGAGTTTCTTATTTTTAACAATCTCTGAAGGCCCCAGAATACATGAAGCGAATGCCATCGGGTGCTTTTGGCCAGAGTCTAGCTTGGAAAAGAACGAAGGAACGAAGAGGAGGGTGCGGAGGAGGAGGAGCAGGGCGAGAGGAGGAAATAATGTGCAGAGGGAGTAGAATAGAACCTGCTTTCTCTTTTGATAAAAGTCATTATGCTGTCAACAGAAGCTGCTGGAAGCCTACTGGTTTTTAATGTGGAAGTGGCCTGCAGGGGGAGGGAGGGCTATTTGTCAGAGCTACCTCCCGGCATGGACTCCTGGGGCTGGAGGGAGAAATGCCTTTGTCACAGGGAACAGGGGAAGGAAGGGACTGTGAACAGGGAGAGCGACTACCCACAGGGATTGAGCCTACACGCTCCAGTCTCCAGATGGGATGAACTAGAGTTTGGCCTGCAGGGGAGAAGAAATGTACTAGAGGACTGGGTGGTCTTGAGTCTACAGCATCCTGATCCAGGTACTTAGGAATCACCTTTAGCTCATGCACGCAGGAGACTGAGGCACGAGGATTGGAAGTTTGAGGCAGCCTGTGCACTACACGGAAAGGCCTTGTCCCAAAACACCAAGATCTGGGGATGTAGCTCAGTGGTAGAGCACTGGCCTACTGTGCACAAAGCCTTGATTGAGTCAGTCCCAGTCTCTCCTCTCTCTCTCTCTCTCTCTCTCTCTCTCTCTCTCTCTCTCTCTCTCTCTCTCTCTCTCTCTCATTGGAGAAATCCTCTACCATGGAAGAAAGATACAAACAAAAATCTGATATATAATTTGGGAGAACAAAAGGAAACAAGAAATAAAACATGGGTTGCTCAAAGTACTTGCCGCAAAGCCTGAGAATCTAAGTTCGATTCCAAGACCCACATGGTGGAAGGAGAGGAATGACTCTGTAAGTTGTCTCTGACCTCCACAAGGTGCCCTGAGAATAAATAAATGTAAAAGGTTTAAAACATTCAAAAATCACATATAATTAGTATCCACAGATTTTTGAAGATACATTTGCAAAACATGAAGAAGAGGCCATAAAAAAAAAATCTACTGACAGAGAGAAAGAAAGTATTTAAATCACTGAAAACGATGGGATAGTTATCCTATTTGTGTTATAAGTAATAAATGGAATTAAATTGATAACTTCTGCTTGTGATTATGTGTGTGTTATTCTAAATCAGTAGGGATCAGAAACGGAAAATTTCTCTGGTAAAATAAGGGTTTGACTTTTACTTCCCCATTTCATACTGGATATACTGTTTTAACAAAAGAGAGGACCCCTGGAAAGGAGAGTCCTGAGAGAAATCTGAGGGAACAGGCTCTCAGAGGTTTGAGTCTGCCCTTGGCTTTAGACTACATGCCAAAAGTCAGGCTGTCCTTATTTAAGCATTGCTGTAAGGTGGCATCAGATAGTAAATACCACATTGAATAATTAGAACTTAAAAAACTTAGAAGGACAATGGAGGGAAGAAACTATGTAAGAAACGCAGGATCATTTTCCTGAGAGAGGCACAAAGCTTTCTACCAAGAGGGCACACTGAGAGCTAGCCCAGGAATGAAGACCAGCAAGCAGCCATTTGGCTGCAAAGCGTTGTCACCAAGAGCCTGTAAGACCTCAGGGGCAACTCAACCATCTTAAGAACAAATCTTAGACTTAGCTTTCTTACTAGCAGAACCCATGCCAGACAGGAATTTGGAGGAGAAAAAAAATGCTATTTTAAAGCATTAATAATTTTTTTTTTTATTAATCTGGTGCTGGGGAGATGACTAATCTAGTGAAGTCAGGTGGATCCCTGAAACGCACCTGCTGGCTAGCCAGTCTAGCTTCATGGGTAAACTCCAGGTCTCAGTGACAGATCCTGTCTCAAGAATCATGGCAGAGGGCCACTGAGATGGCTCAGTGGGTAATGGTGCCTGCTGCCAGGCTCAGTGATCTCAGTCTGATCCCCGGGCTTGCACTGTGGAAGCTGGAAGGAAGGTGACCTCCACGTGGGCTCTGTGCCACATGTACATGAGCTTTCAAGGGCATGCGTGGATGTACTCACGTGTGGATGCATATGAGTGCACATACAACATATGCACACACAGATACAAAATAAATAAACGCTAAAAATTTAAAAAAGCAAAACAAGGTAGAGAGTGTTCCTGAGGAGTGACACCTGAGAATGCCCGCTGGCCTCCACACACACATGCTCCTTCCCACAGAATTGTAAATGTAATTAAAAATGAAGATATCAATTACATATTAACATCACATCTTATTGAAACATGACCCCTTTTGGAGTCTTTTCAGGCTCCACTTTGTAGAAGATAGCCAGAGTCTTACTTCTGGCCCTGTCCTCAGTCTACTATGATTTGTTGTGGTTGGGGAAGGGAAAATTGTAGGAATTCTATACCCAGCCAAACTGAAATTAAGAAGCATCATTAAAACATTTTAAAGCAAGCTGGGTTGCCAACATGTTGCCTCCTACATCCACACTTTCTGCAAAGCTATTTTGAGATCATGTTACAGCAAAGCAAAGGAGTAAACAGAGCCGACAAGGCCTGGAACTCAGGAAATCCAAGAATTGACCCCAAGTGAGCATGGAGCAAGTCAGGGCACTCCTGTGCAAGTTGAGTGCTTGACAAAAGCGGTGCTAGGGTACGGGGTCTTTGTCAAGTAAGTGATACGATGGGACATGGGGGAAAACAGAAGCATCGATTCTAGCAATAGAACAGAATTATAAACTTCAGGAAATGCAGATAACTATGTAAGAAAGAACAAGTTGTAATCCTGCTCTGCTGGGCTGTGAATGTTTGTCCCACGGTCATAACCATGTAAACAATGCTTACTGGGACGGGCATTTAGTTTCGCTTCGCAGAAAAACGAAACTATTCTTTGTTACAGAACAGTATGTTTATCGGTGTTTAAGATGTAAAGGTAGCCAAGTATGGTGGCACATGCCCGTGATCCTGGCACTCAGGAAACGGAAGCAGAATTGCTGCAAGTCTGAGGCCAGTCTGGGCTCCAGAGTGAGTTCCTGGCCAGTCTGGGCTCCAGGGTGACACACCCCGTCTCAACACAAAAAGAAAAGGAAAAAGCACAGCCGCTAGAAACAGAAAGAGAGAGGGAGGAGCACTAGCTGAAGGGAGGACGGAGTCACAGGATCTCTTATCACACACAGGGAAAACTATCTGATAGAACAAGAAATACCCTGTTAGCATGCTGCTCATTTTTACAAAGGTAGCTGAAAGTGGAGCTCCAGTCAGTGCTATGGTTGAACTGGGATGTTAGAGTTGGGTGGAGAGAAAGGCCAACATTTAGAAGCAACACTCATCCAACAGAGCAGGAAGTCAACCCTGCCATGAACTGCGGAGCCAAGGAGTCTGGCGGAAACCTTGTTTGTCTGTGGTAGGGAGGCAGATATCGTGTCAGTTGATTACATGGAGGTGGAAAGAGGAAAGGCGGGAAACTGCTGTGTCTATTAATTGTATGTTTAAGAAATAACTTTGTATGTTCCAGGCCACCAACATACATGATAAGACCCACCTAGTTTGTCTTTGTGTTTGCGATATTGAACCGGGGGAGTCGGCAGTCAGAATTTCATCTGATTTCTTTCAACCTACATATCAAATATGGATCTGAACACTCCAGAGAGCCTCCGGGGATCCTGGAATGCAAATGAGGACCCACTCTTTTTCAGATAACACTGTTCTTTCATATTGAATTCCATTTCTGTAGGAGGATTGACAAATGTTCTCTATCATCAAGCACAACTTAATGCATTTTCAGTGGAGGGTGCTGGGAGGGTGGAATGGGATAGAAGGTGATGTTCCCTCTTCAAACAGCCTCGATGGCGGCTCTAACTCTCAAGAAAGGACTCTGAAAAAAAAAAATCTTGGCAAGTCACCTACCACGTTCTCGGTGAATGTGCTAAAAGATTAGTTCAGATGCTAAAGTAAATCAGTTTATCAAATCAAGCACGGGAGGCTAGAGCGGAGTTCTTGGTAATCGGAGGAGGAACAATGCACAAAGAAGGCAGCTGTGAGGAGACCTCGTACACTTACCCAGCAGTGGGGGATACCGTGATCACAAATGTGGCTTTCCCAGGGTGAAGCTTATCTATTGCATTCTGGATGTGCTGACCCCTATGACTTCCCCAAATGTGGAAAACTGGATTGCATCGTTTGTGGTAGTGGGGTACTGTGTTTGTGCTTTCCTTTTTTTTTTTTTTTTTTTTTTTTAAAAAAGAGAGACCTTTAGGAGTCTGGGGAAATGAGTTTCATCTCCAGCACCTACTTAAAAGCCTTGTATGGTCATATGCATTTATGATCTCAGTACTGGGGGGTGGAGACAGGTGGGTTCCTGGCTAGCCAGCTTAGCCAAGGGTTCCAGGCCCTCGTGAGAGACCCTGTCTAAAGAAGCAGTGAATAGCACTAAAGGATGATACCCAAGGTTGATCTCTGGCCTACACACATTCCTGTATACATGTGCACACATGCATGTACCCACACACACACGAACACATACACGTACAAAAGACCTAGGGCAGATCCTAAGTCAGGTGACTGGTAACATTGACAATAACCAAGCAGATATCCCAGATGCACACAGGGGGCCCAGTAGTGAGGAATGCCAGAAAAAAATCTCATGAGTCTCTACCTGGAAGAGATGCTTCATGTCACACTGTAGAGAGCAAAGAATCCATCTAAGCCAGATTTGCTCACTGTGAAGTTCATATAACAATGGCATCTTGAGGTTCAACTTAAGAATCTGGGAAAGACACTGGTGCCCACAGAATTTCTCTGTGTGATAGACTGTAGGTTTCTTTTAGGAGCTGATGTCTGCAACTCCTAAAGAAATGGAATTGTGACAGTTGTCCCATCCAAATGTCTAAATGTGGGTTTCAGAGCTAGAAAATCAAGGTGGACAACCAAAATGGATATTGGCCATGCTTTGTGGGTATTTAAAGTCTCTCTGAGTCATACTGCTGTATTTAGAGAACACCCAGACTTATAGGTCCCTGAGAAGGAACTTGGAGAACTCATTTTTTTTAGCTTTCTTGGTGTCTAGGAGGCAGGCACATGGTCTCATTCTTGCTAATCAGGTTCACCTACTTGAGATTTTAGTTTGGAAGTGAGTGGCAGCAGGAGGAGACTCTGAGTGGAATTTCTGTTCTGACGCAGGTTCTGCAGAGGCATCTGGTTGTCAGGGACAGCATAACCAGAGAACTTGCAGGGTCCATCAGCAGGTGAGTTCTGCTGAATGGCTTTGGACACTGATCTAGAACTCTTAGACTCAAGCCTTAGCTCCCCCAGTAGTTCTGAGAATAAGCACTCTGAACTCCTTAATGAGTGAATTCCTTTCCTGCTTAATCAGACTCAGTCTCTGTCACTAGCAGCCAGGAATCCTGACATGACCATGGCGAATTGCTGGGCCACTCTTTTAAATGAGAACATATTCATTGAACAAAAGTGTAGTTAATGTATATGCTTAGGAATTAATTTTTTTCTATATAGACTCCCTAGTCTGACTAAGGGTATAGAAGAGAACTGGTCTCTTACAGATATGAATGAAGTTTCAACTCCAGTTTTACAGGCGACATTTCAAAGTTGGATAGACTGACATTTTATTTGGTTTTCAGTGTGCTAGTTAACTTTGACTCTGATTTGTAACGGCAGAAATGTCTGACAGTATAATTGCGATTGTGCCTATCAGTTACTTCATATTGTACAAAATGTAGATCTTTTGTTCTCCATTAAGCTTTTGAGGAGTGGGTGGGCTTTTCTGCTTGCTTTTGATTGTGGTAGATCTAAGGTGGATACCTGAGAAAATGTTCACATTGTGTTATTTTCAAGTGTTCTTGAATCAGGTTGTTCTTTAAGAATTTTAGAAGAATTTCAGATTCAGTATGAAAGTGGTTGTCTACTAAAATCCATTCAGTCCAAACTTTCTGGAAGGTTATTTCGTAAGGGACAGAAATTACAGTAGAGCAGTCCAGATTCAAGGACTGTCATGTTGCAGGATTTCTACTGAGGGAAGCCCAGCTGGAAGCAGATACCAGAGAACACATTTCTGATCAAGACCAGAATTCTAAAGGAGTCGTATGATCTCACATCCTAAACCAGAAAACTGGCTCTGTGATTGCCCCAAACCCAAAGAAATTCTGCCTTCCTTAGTCAGATCAACAGGGTGTAGGCTTCTAGGGCATTGTCTCTTCCAAAGGGGAATCTTCCCCAAGCTTCTGAATACATGATGATAGAAACACAAGGCAGGTTTCCTTAGAGTGCCAGCACTGAGGTATCTGCAGTGACTGACCAAGAAATTTATCCCATGGTCAGATAGTGTAATCTTTATTTATCTTTATGAAGCAAGGTGTATGATTTTTATTTCCAATTTCTCAACAGGTGTGTGTGTGTGTGTGTGTGTGTGTGTGTGTGATTATCCCTCTACTATATATTACTTGAGGATCCTGGTCTTAGAGTTAGATACAATAATTGGATATCATTTGGGGGCTGTCTTCTTTAAACATACACACATATATAATATGTATATATACTTATATATGTTGTGTATATGTGTGTGTTCATTTGTGTGTAAGCATGTGCATGCTGAGGCCTGCCTGTGGAGGTCAGAGGACAACCCTGAACATGAATCTTTGCTTTCCACCTTGTTTAAGACACTGTCTGTCTTTGGTTGTTTGCTGCTGGGTGTGCCAGTTGCATAGGCCGGGCTAGCTGGTCCATGAGCTTCCAAGCACTGCCTTGTCCCTGCCTCCCATTATGCAGTGTTAATGCTGGCCTCACTGATGTGTGCTACTGCGCTTGCACCAGGTTTATTCTTTTTTCAGTGTGTATCTTTATTGAGTTTTTGTGCATTTCATACCTCTTAATATATTTAGACCCTTCCCCTAACTGCAACCCAACCCCCACATCTTGCTTACAGGTTTCATGCATTCCTACATGTATGTTAAGGTCTACAGAGTCAAGTTTGTGTCCCCAGATGTCCTTCAGTGTGAGTTCATCCACTGCAGCCTGAGCAGCCTCTCTAGCTTCACTCCCTTAAAGAAGACTAACTCTCCCTCACCTAGCAGTGATCAGCTCCTAATAGTTCCCTGGCTAAGGTTGGGGCCTCCTGACCATTTCCTCAGTTCTATGCTGGATTTTTGTCTGATTGAGTTAGAGAGAAAATCAATGGTCCAATCCCAGCTTCAAACTCTAATAACCACAACGACTGGCCCAGCAAATTCTATCAGTGCAGTAGTGGCACTTTTATCCTGGGGTAATCCACAGCTATCTAATTGGCCTTATAGTGGGAGGGAACTCATGTGTGGTACTGTAATCATAGCCAAATACTCATGACTGCAGAGGTCGTAGATCTTAGAGAAAATCCTGCATCTGTCACATCCTTAGACAGATGTAGTTTCTTACTGTGCTAAATATGGATCTTTATATTTACAGACACGTATATCTATCACTACTCATCAAAGAAACTTCTGTTTTGTGCGAAGTGTGATGGTGACTATTGCAGAGTTCCACGACGGGTCACACACACAGAATAAGTGTCTGTGAATACTCAATCCTAGGTGACACATCCACAGCGGAACCTCTACACCTAAGGCTCACAGAACGTGGTAGAAAAGAGGGTAAGAAAGTGCTAACACATCTCCCCACTCTCACCAGCGAAGCATCCTCAGGCAGCAGAGGGCAATGAATGCAAAAGCCACAAGTGGCCAGAGTGTAGAGAATAAGAGACTGCAGAGTGCATGTCCCGGGACAGGACACTTGATCAAACCTCATCTACCCAGGGCTCAGGGACCATTTTGGAAGAGTGAGTGCAAAGATTGTAAGAGCCATGAGTGGTGCATGATCACGAGGAAACAGAGTCTCCAAGGCCTCTGGGAACTCGCTCATATGGACTTGCTGCAGTGGTGAGAGCATGCACAAGACCCACGCACGCTCAAAGCACTGCTGTACGATGTTCTGGAGATCTGAACTCACACACACTTGTGTGGTAAGTGTGGTACCCACTGAGACATCTCCTTAACCTTATTTATATATTTTTGATCTATGTATGTATGTATGTATCTATCTATCATCTATCTATCTATCTATCTATCTATCTATCTATCTATCTATGATAACTGTATTTTGTTTAGTGGCTTTTAAAAATGATATGCATGAAAAGAAGTGTGAACGTATTTGTATATACACATACACTGGTGTGCATGCAGAATATTCATCCAAGTGGTGGAATGTGGCAGGCCAAGACCGCTTTAATATAGAACTGCTTGGCATAATTTTTAGTATCCTTCTTCTGGTAAAAGTGACTGATTTTTTTCTTCAGAAAAGTATTCCTGACTGAAACTTAATTGCTTTGATGTGGTTTTAAAGCATAATTACTCATCTAACTTTGGCCACAGAAAAGGGACACATGACCCTGGCCTGACTAGTCAAGAGGAAACACTGCATTAGGCCACAGTGATTGATCCAAATTGGGTTCAAATTTCTGGCTGAGACTTTTCATCTTATGGAAAATACGGTCTCCCACCAGGAATGCTGTTTCAAGATGATGTGAAACTGCAGCTGTCGGTGGCCAAATGGCAGAAGAGACCACACCTTGCTAGTATTTACTACACACTTACCCGCACCAGTTTCTGTTTAAGTGTTGTGGGTGCTGTGTCTCATTCAATCCATGAAACACCTCTCTTGAGTAGGGCTTACAAATGAAGACACTGATACATGGAGAATTAGGTAATCAATTTCTTATGCTCATGGTAAGCGTTCACAGTCACGCAGACTTGTATCCAGGACATATGACTTCGAAGGCGAAGGCTTTAACTGCTATGACACACATTACTTGAGCAGAGAAAGGTCAAGTAGAGAGAAAGGGGACTGTGAGAAGGGAGAGAACCCTGATGACATGATTTGAGGGCACCAAGACAAACAGAATCAAAAGATAGAGATAAAGGAGGTGTCAAATCTAGCTGTGATGAGCTGGCTAATCTCCAGGACTGTAGGTACGGGAATAAGCATTTCTCTTCAAGGTTTAGATGACTTTGTATTGGGCTTTGGTAACATACAACTGTAGGAATTTGAGCCTAGATGACTGTATGTTCTATTGTACAGCATTGGCGTCCAAGAGAAGAAAATGTTCTCATCTATGATGTCTATCTCAGTAGCTACTAACCATGGATGGCTATTGAACCATTAAAAGTACATACTTTAATGAGAGGGCTGAATTTTCAGCCTTATACTAATTAATCCTACTTCAACATTAAATGGCTATATGGGCTAGTAGGTGCTGTGTCAGACAGCTCAGATCTGGAGGACACAGGTAAAGCCTTCCATTACTGTCTTGGTTTATTCAGATTGCTGAATAAATGCTGAAGACTGGAAGTTTTTAAACAACAGGAATTTATTTCTGGAGGATGGAAAGTCCAAGATTAAGGCAGTGGTGGATTTAGTGTCTGGTGACAACCCCTCTCCTAGGTCACTGACAGTAATTTCTCGCTGCTTGCTCAGATGGAGGAAGGAACCAGAAGGCCTTTCTTCATAAAGGTGTTGGTTAAACATAGGCTGTATCTCATGACTTAATAGCCTCTCAAAATTCTCCCCTGAATATTATCACTTTGGGAATGAATTTTGATGAGGTATATAAACACTTAGATATGAAAAATGACTAACGTGAATAAAAATTAATTAATAATTGTTGTGACTCATGAATTGAGAAAAATAAGGAAACACAAATGTAATTGAAAACAACTGAAGGATTTATGAAATGAAAATGAAATTACTGACTCAGAAAAAGGAAGACTTGGGTCATCAAAATGTCTCAGTGGTTAAAGGCGCCTGTGTTAAGCGTGACAACTTGAGTTGGTTTTCCCAGTCCACATGGTAAAAGGAGAGAACTGACTCCTGAAAAATTTTCTCTGGCCTCTGTGAATGTGCTGTGTCACACACACACCCACACTACACATACACAAAAAATAAATGTAAAAAAATATTTTAAAGGAACTCGAGAGATGGTTCAGAGATCAAGAGCACTGGCTGCTCCTGTAGAGGACCTGGGTTCAGTTCCTCACACCTGCATGGTGGCTCACAACTGCCTATAACTCTAGTTCCAGAGGATCTGATGCCCTTTGCTGGCCTCTGTGGGCACTGCATGCATGTGGTACACACACAGACAATCAGGCACACACACATACACATAAATAAAATTGGGATTCTTTAGATACTTTTAAAGAAAGAAAATAAGAGTAGAACAAAACTCAAAGATGTAAGTAGATTGAAATGAAATATGCACGGACATGGGCAAGTCATTAGCTAACCCAATAAGGCATAAAGGCAAAGCCAAGTGGACAAAAATTGAAACGATTATGGAAAAGCACTTAGATACCAGGGAAATTAAACAAATTCTTAGACATACTTGTTTCTGCATAATAATCCAGAAAATTCTGGATTCTTTTCTAGGAAAATGTATGTTTTTAACATTTTTGTGTTATGGATGGAGAACCTAAGCCTGCTGGAGGACTGAATCATTTTTGATTCCATCTATCATGGAATAAACAAGAATAATTTCAAAATGCTAATTTGCTTTCTAGTCTAGACAATTAGCAGGTGTGTAATATTCTATTACAATTATTATTACTTTAAATTTAGTTTATTATTTTAAATTTTATTTGTATTATTATTACGTGTGTGTGTGTGTGTGTGTGTGTTTGTGTATGTGTGTATGACTGCCCATATAACGGCATGTGGATACTTAAGAGAATCAGTTCTCTCCTTCTACTGTGGGGTCTGGGGATTAAACTCAGGTCCTCAAGCTGGCACAGCAAGCATTTTTACCTGCTGAGCCATCTCACTGGCCCTATTCCAGTCATACTTAATCATTTTTAGCATTGCTGGGCATTTATGATGTTACAAGTCATTTAAAATTTTTTTTACTCATAAATCGAACATTATTGAATTTGAAGAAAAGGAGAATTGCACAAGTCTTTAAACTGTTCTAGAGAGCTATAAAAGAAATATTACAAATTTTGCTTTAAGCCAGTGTGATATGGATTTCAAATCTAGTGAAGCATAAAAGAGAATCACAGAGATGAACTTCACTCTGGGGGATCAACATGGACTTCTAAAAGAATACTAGCAAAGGAAAACTGGTAGAGTGTCAAAAGATAGGCAGGACTGTTGCTAAGCATATCACTAAGAGAGGTTCATCCCAGAAGTTAGAGAGTGTTCAGCATTAGCAAATACTGTTTTATACTTCAGTTATTATCACTCTTGATTTTAAATGTTTGGTTAGATGAGAAAAATCTAAATAAAACACTTTCCATTATTAAACACAAAATGCACCCTAAACCAAAGCCTGCATTATTCTTTATGATAAAAACTTCTTAACAGAGGGAATTGTATTAGTCCAAAAACCTGCTAAAATCCATATACAATATCTCTATATGAGTACATGTGCATAGCTGAATGCTATATAATAAGAAACAATGCCAGACTGGAGAAACCTTCCTTTGAGTTGTTGGCCAGGGTGGTCCAAGAGACTCCCAAAATTACACAGGCTATTGACACAGCCATTGATTGCCTATCAGAACCTGAAGGTAAGACCCTATTGCTGAACACAGGACACACTTCAGACACAGGATTTGGAGCAGTTGAGTTGGAACTGCTTCTAGCCACTTCCCCTGAAGGATAGCTCTCTTAGCTTTGGAGAGCTCTACTCAAGCTAGTAAGGGAGAATATCAATAGATGGTCCAACCCCAGCTTCAAGGCCTAATAACCACATCAATGACCAGCACAGCACACAACATTGTTACAGTAGTGGCACTTTTATCTTGTTGGCAATCAACGGCTACCTAATTGAACTAAAACCCACTCAATGGGAAGCAACTCGGGTGTAGTACTGTAAACAGTCAAATATACATGACTGGAGAAGTCATAGATCTTAGAGAAAACCCCAAGATTGTCACATCCCTAGACTAATGTAATTTCTTATTATGTGCAAAATGTGTATCCTTATATTTACAGACAAATATCCCAGTCACCACTTTGATTTGTAGCTTCTTCTGTACCAGATGGAGACTTGCAGAGTACCACAGCTTGTCACATACAGATAGTGTCTGTGAACTGCCCAAACCTAAGTGGCATATCTACTGTGCAACCTCTACCCCTAAGACCCATGAAGCATAGAACAAGGGGTAAAGAGGACACTAATGAATCTCTTAGTTCTCATTAATGCAGGTCCCTCATGCAACAGGGGTCACAAATGGCCAAAACATAGAGATTAAGAGTTTGCAGAATGCTGGTCTTTGGACAGGACTCCTATATATACTTCACCCACCCAGGGCTCAGGGACCATTGGGGAAGAGGGGGCAGAATGACTGTAAGAGCCAGGGACAGGTGCAGACCATATGGAAACAGGGTCCTACAAGCTCCTGGGATATTTGTCTGTAAATATAAGAACACATATTTTGCCATATTCGAGAACCTGGAGGACATCATGCTTAGGGGAAGCAAACCAGTCACAGGAGGACAAACATTCCATGATTCCGCTTATATGAGGTGTCTAAAGTGTCCAAGCAGAAAGGACAGAGTAGAACGGCAGTGGTCAGAGGGAGGGATGGATGGGGAGTCATGCAAAGAGAAAAGATTTTAGGATCCACTGTACAATACTATACAATACCGTACCTGCATGACGCCAAAGCCACACACTCAGAATCTGAGAAGAGAGATCTCTGCTTGTGTGTTTTTTACCTTGCAATACATTTAAGAAAGGGAATAAAAATTGTAAAGAAAGACAAAAATTGACATTTCAAATGCTCTGCATCTGCCTATTACTATAAAGCCCAAGAAATCAACTGTAAAAGCTATTAGAAAGTCAGAGAATTCACTGAGTCATTGAGAAAATCAATATGTGAAAACCAATAGCTTTCCTAAATAAAATAACACTTTACTAGTTCATCTGATGGAATTGAGATGTGAAAAAGGCTAAACCCCATTTATAGCTAATGAAATCAAAGGAAAGCAAGGACTCTTTCACTTAGCGGATCGATAGAATTTTTGATGGCATATAAGATTCAAGAGTAAGGGGGCTGGGGAGATGGCTCAGTGGTTAAGAGCACTGGCTGCTTTTACAGAGGATCCTGGTTCAATTCCCAGCATCCTCATGGTAACTAGCAACTGACCTTAAGTCCAGTTCCAGGGAATCCAACATCCTCTTCTGACCTCTATGTGCATTGCATGACATGGGTATACTTACATACACGCAGGCAATAGGCTCATTAACTTAAAATAAAAAATATAAAGAATGAAAGTATAAGAAAGTTGAGGCTCTTCAGAAATGTTAGAGTGTAGCCTTGGTGCAGCTTATTTAGTGGCCAATTGACACCATTTAGCACGATAAAAACCGCACAGCCTTTGATGGAGCTGTTCACCATCTGAGAACTTATCCAGAGCTAATTTGCCTATGCACAAAGACATATATAAACGGACATTTACTGTAGTATGATTTGAAGCAGCAGGAGATAACAGGCAGGTTGCAGCAGAGACACCTGCATGTCCTTGGTTACTGCTGTGGTTTTCATAACAGTCAAGCTACAGAATCAGCCTATATCTTCATCCCCAGATGAACAGAGAATGTGGCATGATAGAAAGAAATGAATTTTTTCTTCAATAAAGAAAATATGGCACGACATATATGTATATACACAATGGAGTGTGATTCGATCATTACGCACAAAATTATGGCACTTACAGGAAGAGAAAACTAGAAATCAACAAGTTTGGGGAAATAAACTGGACTCAGAATGGTAAATCTTGTAGGCTTCCCTCACATGTAGAACCTAGACTTAACACACAGCGGAACAAAATAAAACAAAAGGGCTTGAAAGCTGATGGGGCTGGTATTTGGGAAGAGGAAGGGCACCCGTGAGGACAGGAGAGGCTGAGGGAGGTGAATAAGATTAAAGTACAGGATGTGCCTGTCTGAGCATGTCCTCATGACACCCACTAATTTGCCCAGTCAAACAGAATTGGAGAATGATTACACGTGTTTGGAATAGACCACTGCATGACTGGTTAAGCGAATAAAGTGATCCATTTGTGTAGATAGGAGGGGGTATCTTAGTTCCTGCTGCTATAGCAAAATACTTGAGGCTGGGTAGTTTATTTTTTATTTTTATTCCACTTGGCGCATTTTATTATTATTTTTTAGTTAGCGTTACAATAATGGGTCCTACCACGACACTTTTATACATATATGTCCTGTAGTTGGCTTATATTAATCCTCCATTCCCCTCCATATATTTGTGATATTTAATATCATAAATAGAGATGTCTGTCCTATGCAATGTTTGTATTTCTTTCCCTCAATTTCCTCCTTTTCTCTGACACCCTCCCTTTAGACCACTTGCTCTCCTCACATAGTCCTTCCGTTTTCTTGAGGCTGAGTAATTTATAAACAACAGAAATTTATTGCTCACAGTTCTGGAGGCTGAGAAGTCCCAGATGGAGAGACTAGCGCATTCCTCAGAGATAGCCCTCTTTGTGCTTTTCTGTGGGGGCTCCTCCAGTCTCCTCCCTGAGGGCACTAACCACATACATGTAGGTGAGCCTGCATGACCCCACCTTCTCCCATTGGCCTCCCTTGTGACCTCACTCCCATCCCCTTCAGAATTAGGGTTCAACACATGAATTTTAGGGCTCACAAACATTCAGACTGTCAATCTCCAATAAAAATAGCAGGAGAAACAAACCAGAGTATGTTTCCTTTCTCTCAGGAAAAAAAGATACATTTTAGTGATAATTTCTGGAAGCATAAAATAAAACAGATAAAAACCTGCTACTAGGTGACCAGAAGTGCGGAGGGGAAGAAAGCACTGTTCTTTCAGCGTACCACCCGCATCGGTTACTTTTCATCTATGACCAATATAAACACGTGAGTGACTAATGAATATTCACTTATTCCTTCATGCATGTAGCATGTATAGAATTCCCCTCTCCCACCTTTGCATCAGGTACTGTCTTGTTCCAAAGAGTACGCAGGGAGTGACACATGGTGTCGGATCCCTTGTTCCTAGTGCTCTGAGAGTCTCCATTAAGGCCTTGTTACTTCCTTGTGTGGTTTATGGGCCAGCAGCCTCAGCACCACCTGGAGCATCATCTCAGATTCCACCCAAGTCTGCTGGAGTGCTGACGAGTCCCCAGGGGATTTCTGGGCACAATCTGTCTTAAAGGGACGGGACTAGGGATCATCCCTGAGTAACCTCACTCTCAGCAGTTAGACACGGTTTCCTGCCTAGAAGAGAGGGCACAGTAGAGGCCAGATGGGAATGTGCTGAGCGCCTGCAGAGGAGTGCTGGGGAGGCAGAGGTTAAAGATCTGCTGTCCGAATTGTACTATAACTTTACACTAATTTTTGTCCTGCCTTTTCTCCCAGGAGTTAACAACTAAATAGCTTTGCTGTGTTGTTACTATAGCAACAGAGTCCAGGAGCACTTTTACTGTTTCTCGTTGCAGTGGCCTCCTGACGGTCTGTCTCCCTCTGCCTCCAACCAAGCCTGTTTCTGGTTAATCAAAGTTGAAATCAGGCACGTGGCAATTGGGACAATTACAGTCCCTGGATGATACAGCAGGTGCAATAATTGCCTAACTGCATTAATTTAGAACTATTTATGATTATGCTCAATTGATTCGCAAATCTGGCATGGTGGCTCCTTCCCACAGGGAGGAAAAATAACTTCTTTGACAATTGTGTATTTTCAGTTTTTAATTTCTATATTATTTTGCTTTAGAAATACAGTAAAATAATTAGAAAATGCAAATGAGTAAAATGCCCCGATCTCAAGTTTAGACATAGCCCTTTTCAGTGACTGCATGTTGCTTCATGGACAAGAAATAGGATTATTCAGTGAAGCACCTGACTCTGAGCCCAGCACATAGTGGGTCTACCATTAATGAAGTATGCAGGACAGAGTCTAGCATTTAGTTAGTCTACTATTAGAGAAGCACCAAGTCCAGCACACAGTAGGTCTTCCATTAGTGAGTCACCTGTCACCAAGTTCAGCACTTAGCCTACCATCAGAGAAACACTAGGCACCAAACCTATAACATAGTCGGTTAGGTCTACTGTTAGGAAGTATCTAAAACCCAGCCTAGCACATAGTGGGTCTACCATCAGTGAGGTACCTGACACCAAGCATGGCACTTAATGGGTCTACTCTCATAGGGATTTGCCTCCAACCTTCTCTGTGGGTGAGGTTTTGGGTGTTGCTTCTCTGTGAGTTGCCTCTGTTCTCTTGTTTATTTTGAAATAGAGAATTTGGGGACAGGCAGCTCATGGGAACCAGTTTCTTGATGTCTGGCAAGGCCTGCCCATTTGTGGATGTGGCCTAATGGTTTAAAGAAGTGATAATGCATGCAGCAAATTGCTGGCAGAGGGGAATGCACATTTTTAGATAATTAGATTTTTTCCTCTGAGGTTTCCAATACAACATTGATTAAATTTCATGTTTTGTTGAATTATACTTCAGTGAAGTATGCATACCTTACATGTACGACCTAGAGGAGTGTCACATATGTGTACATCCACCATGTGACCAGAACCTATGTCAAGACATAACTTGGCTAACACACTAGCAGGCTCCCTCCCCATAACCCCAATAAACATCCTGTCCAAAGGTATTGCCATCATCTGTAGGCAGGGTGACTGCCTGCAACACGTGGCTCTGAGCAGAGGTGAGGCTGCCGCCACCACGGTCTCACACACTTGCAGGGTGGAGCTTTTTGCAGTAACAGTAGTAGATCTGATATGTATTGGCCGTTTCCCCTGTGCCAGGCACTGTGCCATTATATGGCTCATTTAATGCTCACAGCTCTACAGAGCCAGTGCTTCTGCCACCTGGCATCCATCCATCCTTCCATCTGTCTGTCTGTCTGTCTATACATCAACTATATTTATCATCTATCCATTATGTATCTATCATTTATCTATCAATCACCCATAATCTTTACCCTGTCTATCCAATTACCTAGATCTAACATCTACCAGTCACATATTTATCTATATCTATCCTCTATCATCTCTCTCTGTCTATCTATTATCTATCTATCTATCTATCTATCTATCTATCATCTATCTATCTAGCATCTATTATCTTTCTTTACCATTTTCATCTATCATTTTCTGTCCTATCTTCTATCACCTATTATCTGTATATCTAGCTATAATCTATCCATCGTGGGATTTGTTACAGGGGATTGACTTCATGATGTGGGGTTACATCTTTGCATATGATGCTGGGTCTTGAATTCCACAACAGGGAAGGGAGTTTCGTGAAGAAGAGAAAGCAGAAATCACCTGGAATTTGTAAGCACAAATGAGGACAAGGCGACCAATACTGCATCCTCTTCTCTCAGAGCTGAGAGTGTTCCTGAGATTCAAGACTTACAGTTTTAAAATTGGGGAAGTTCCAGGAAAACCAGGACATCATGGTTAACAGTGTCAATTCTTGCCAGCCTTGACAGTGAGGGGTCCTACAGAAGAAGCGATGTCCTGTCACGGAGCTGAATAGAAAGACGTCGGAGAGGCTGAAGGGGCATCCAGAAGAGCTGCGGGTTCTGTCCCAAAGAGCTAAATGACAGTTCTTGTGAGCCACAAAATGGCCACCACCTTCACTTTGCCCCTACCGGAAACACAGGGGTTGAGACTTCCAGGAGAGGAGAGCAGCTCAACCTACTTTGTCACACTCTTGCCTTTTCTTTAAGTGGAAAACAGTCCCAGAGAGACGAATCTCCCAGCCCAGGCTCACAGGGCTCTGGCTCTAGAATCCCATCCCAACCAGGCTGCATCTCATAGGCTGGGCTGTTAACAGCTGGGTGGGCTTCCACGTTCCAGATATGGAGGCCAGGATTCCAGAAAGGGAGGCTCCTTGGACTTGTAGGTGTGTGAAGTGAGGCTGATATTGTACCCACCCACCAAGCAAGTCATTTGCCACAGTGTGAAATGGACTCATCGTAGCACCCACATCACAGGGCTTTTTTTTTTTTTTTTTTGAAGGTTAAAGGAGTTGATTCAAGGACCAGGAGTTCAATGTGCGATTCAGGACTGTGCAGATGGCAGGGTTCATACATGCAAGGAAAGCTTTCATGGCTGGATGATGAGAAAGGTATCTTTATCACACCAACCCTCGAAGTCCTCTCTCAGGCCAAGAGAATAAGGCAGAGTGGAATAGAGCCAAGGGCTCTGAACATAAGGCAGCTGGGTCTACACTGAACCTATGGATACTCCATGGGGGCTACAGAACCATGTGGTGAGGAGCTGAGGGGAGGGGTGCTTTAGACCTTGGGCACTGAGCTCCCTGAAGGTTTACCAGCCTACTTCCTCCCCTGCACAGCAGAGGAGGGTCCTTCCTGTATCTGCCGCAGCCCTGGGTGAGTCAGCAGGACTCTTGGGTATCAGGATAGACCATTAACGGGAGAAGTGGAGCAGCAACCTTGCAGCGTGTTGCCGCAGGCGCTGGGGGCAAATGCACCAGTTTCCCAGAGTTTGGTGCTAAATTTAGAATCCAGCTTCTTAGTGAGCTCAGCCTTTGTTTAGTCAAAGGTGAAATCCAGGGCCGATGAAGCACACCTGCCTGTCACTGCCCTGCCAGCCATCATTCATGCGGACAGGCCAGGAAGCTGGTGATGTCAACGTCTGTGCCCAGGCCAGGGTTGCATGGCCACCATGGCACCTGCCTGACTTTGCCATGGCACCAGCAAGGCCTGCACAGAACCACTTCCTTGAACCCAGTGACCAATGGCTCTCTCAATGTGGGGTCACTTCTGAGCCTGTCATCGGGAAGCTTCTGCTGCCTTTTGAATTTAGCAGGGGAAAGAGTGGATTCAAGATGGGATCTGTTGGTCATGGGATCAGTTATTTCTCAGTGTCAGGGCAGAGCCCTGGCTCAGTGGAAGTCAGATGTAGGGACAGGGTATGTGCTATGTGTCCAGGAGTGAATAAAAGCTGTCAATCTAAGCAAGGTTTGGAACTGGCAGTCTCTACCGACTAGGTCATGAAATTAATTTAGTGACTCATGACCAGCTTTTAAAGAAATGAAATAAAATGGAAAAGATCAGAGTATACTGAAATAGAGTGGTTTAGATTTTGGAAACTGTTGTTGATGCAAGTGAGCGCTAGGTGGTAATATAAAATACTTTTGTTATTAAGGGCCAGAGTCTAGGAGAGATTCAGAGACCTGGCCTAGAGGAGATGACTCTAGCACAGTGCAGTTACAGCTGTGGAACAGAAGAAAGACCTGGATTTGCAAGACTGGAGAGAAAGCCAGTTGGTCAAGTGCTTGTTGCATAAGCATGAAGACCTGAGTTCGAATCTGCAGCCCCCACATAAAAAGCTGGCATGGTGGCACACACCTGTGTTTCTAACACTGGAAGAAAGGAGGATCCCTGAAGCTAGCTGGTCAGCTAGTCCTGCTGAATTGTGGAGGTCCAGGTTCAGTGGGAGTTTGAAAAAATAAGGTGGAGAATAATAGAGGAAGGCATCTGACTTTGACCTCTGGCCTCCACATGCATACACATCTTCACATACACACATACAAACACATGCCATCCATACAACACACACACACACACACACACATACACACACACCTGGATTTGAACCCTGGCCCTTTTAGCTGCCATATGGACCTGGTCCATGCAGTATCTCTAAATCCCCATCCTTTCCCTTCTTTATAAAAATATTCTTTCCTCCAAAGGATGTTCATGAAAGGTAGAGCTGCTATCTACCCAGCGCAGAACGTGGATAGCAGATGTTCAAAACCTGGAAACTAATGGGCTCATCAGTTGAGGTTAAGATCCTGTCCTGCTCTTGCAGAAGACCTGAGTTCAGTTCCCAGCACCCCCACTGGGTAGCTCACAACTGCCTGGAACTCCAGCTCTAGCAGAACCAATGCCTCTAGACTGCAAGGGTACCTGCATTCAACTCATAGACCTACACACACACACACACACACACGTAAAAATAATAAGAATAAATTAAAAATATTTTATTTATCATTATTTTATGTGTATGAGTGTATTACCTGCATGTATGTAAGTGCACCCATGTTGTGCAGTGCCCACGGAGGTCAGAAGAGGGCACTGGATTCCCCAGAACTGGAATTATGAATGATTGTTAGCTGTCATGTGGATGCTGGGATTTGAACATGGGTCCTCTTCAAGAACAGTCAGTTCTTAACCACTGAGCCATCTCTCCAGTCCCACAGAAATAGATCTTGAGAAAAAGAACCAACAAGCTACCTTGTAATGGGAATGAGAGACAAGGGGAGGAAGGTGACTGGCTCGTTCAGGGATCTGGAAGAGACTTCGCAGAAGCGCTGGTGCGGGGCTGAGTCCTAGAGGGTGAAGGGGCCGTGAAGGACAGAGGAGAGGGCGGGACTTTCTGGGAGCAGAGAAGCATCAGTTCTCAGGGTCGGGAGTGCAGAGGGGGCTTTTCAGGGAGCAGCTGTGGAGTTGGGCTGGTACTGTGTGTAGTGTGTAGCAGGAAGTGTGTGCGGGGAGATGGGCCTGGCTCCTGACGGGGCCCTTCAATAGTGAAGGTCAAAAGATGATGCCCTGGGACTTTGAGCACTGTTCTGCGGCACACTGTTGTCTGTGACTGAATGTGTCTGCTGCTTTGCATTGCTTTTCCTGGGGAGACATATAGAAATGCCTACTCAATCCAGATAGGATACCAACAGCCTAAAAAAACGATTCCATCTAAGTCTAGCTTGAATGAGTTTAGTGGGATTCCTTACAGGAACACAGGTGACTCTCAGGCAGCAGCATCACCAAAACGCAGTCCCAACCCTTGGGGGGGCGACCATGGTAGCAGTAGCACTCCAGTGTCCTGTGCAATGTATGGGCAGCTACATGACTGAAGAATCTCTTGCACCCAGCAATTGTTTACTGCTTATATCTTGGGCAAAATGAGGTGCCTTGTGAATAGACCCAGTCTTGTGAGGGTCTCATGTGGGTGATCACAAGTACTCTGATTCAAATGGCAATGAATCTCCAGGAGGAAAGAGTCATATAATAGTGGCCCTTCCAAAATTCAAGTGTTGAACTTATAGGGGTTCCTCCCTCATGAATGGGGCTAAGACTCATAAAAAAAAGAAGTGTTATGTCACACTTTCTCACTTGTCCTTCTGCCTTCTACCTTGTGAAGATGAAGAAGGAGGGTCCTCATCAGACACCACACCAGTGCCTTGATCTTGGACATCCCAGCTTCCAAAAGTGTGTGTAGTATGTTCCTGTTGCTTATAAATCACCCATGCTTAGGTACTGAGCTATAATGGCACACAGGGACTAAGCCAGGGACCCATTAGGGAAAGGACAGATCAGATTTGCCTTGAAGCTTAGCTTCTTATTCTGTGATACCCCAATGATAAAATCTCTTCGTTTGGAGGTTCATCTCACTACCTTGACTTTATAAGAAGCCTTCTAATTGCTAGGTCATTAAATCTGGTTCAATAAGGGAGAAACTTGAGTTTTCTTGGCTGGTTTGCCCTGTTTCAGTCTTGAACTCATATACTAGGGGTAAGCAAGCAGAAGTGAATGTATCTCTGCAGAGCAGTGAGCCAGAGAAGAAACACTTAAGCACCGAAGGTTACATTTAGATCAGGTGACCTTGGAGGGCTTGTTAGTTCCAGGTTTGATGGTGTTGCCTTATGTGGTGGGAGGGGGGATCCCGAGGGCATCTTAGAATGCCTTTTCTCTTCCCACACTGAGGGGGACGAGGAGAGGATCTTGGTCAGAGAGAGTAGCTGTATGGTCTAGTCACCTCCCCAAGGTGCCAGAGTCAGGAGGAGACTCTCTGTAAGGAGGTAGAAACTTCCTGGGTCCTTGCAAAGCTGATGCATGACCTGGTCTTCCTGAACTGCTAGCAGGTGGACACATGGAGGAAGGACAGGGGCTCTCAGCCTTGGGATTGAAATCTCCATTTGTGGGCTGGGTAGCTTCAGGCAGTTCTCAAACTCTGGGTCTAAGGTGCATAGGCAGGATGATTGCGAGCTGTAGAAATAGCTAGGCCTGTAAAGACAATCGATAGAGAGTAGCTGTTATAAGAGTGAGGATGGGAACATGGGAAAGTACACCTCACTCTTACCAGTTAGTCCAAAATGCATGACTCTTGACCCATCCAAGGACCTTCTATCAGGATTTAAATTGCTAAGGGGTCTAAGAGATAGCCCACGGCTGAGTTTCCACTGAAGACCTTGGGGGTGAAGGATGTGGCCAGGGGAGATGGAGAAGCATGGGGCAGGGTCAACCATGTTGGTCAAGCCTAGGAGGATCCTTAGAACACTAATTAAAGAAGCCCAGGTTTCCTGGTGGGGAAAAAACTGGTCTCAATAGTGAAAGAGCACTTGGGACAAAGAGGAGGCTGTGGAGAGGGTGGACCAGAAGAATCTGAGGCAAGATGGTTCAGAGAGTAAAGGCACTTACCACCAAGTCTGACTATCATAGTTTGATTTCTGAGATCCACATTGTGGAAAGAGAGAACTGACTATTGGAAATTGTCTTCTGACCTTGATACCCCACACTGTGGCACTTGTGTCTCACACAGACACAGACACACAGACACAGACATGTGGTAAAAAACTTTAAAAAGAACTTGGCATGTCTGTGCATCCTGCTCCTGCCCAGCCTCAGCAGGTTTGGATGCCTGTCACCTCCACAGCTCTTGTACTGTGAGAACCAACTCAAGGGCAGAGGGGAGAATAGCAGTGTCCCCCAGTGATCCCCACCTCTTGGTGTTCATGTCCTTGTCACTCTCAGCCCTTGAGTGCGTGGCCTTAGGGACTGCTTCTCACTGGTGGGACATGGCAAAGGCGGCATGATATCCCTCTGGTGAGTGTTTGGTTATATAAGACTGCATCTTAGCAGACTGAAGGCAGACTCCTTTGGGCTTGCTGAAAGACCAGATTGTTGGAGACTCCCACATGGCAGGGAAGCACAGAAAGCTTCCAGAATTTAATAGTGGCCTCCAGCCAATACCCAGCCAAAAGCCAGGGCCCTCAGCCATCCAGCCACATGGAAGCGAATTGTGCCAGTAACCCAAGCGAACTTTGAGTTAGACTCTTCCCCGTTCAAGTTCCAGATCAGAATGCAGCCCAGCCAGCACCTTGATTACAGCCTGGCAAGACCTTGAACACAGAACCCGGCTCAGCTGTGGCTGGACTCTTGTCCCACGGAAAGGGCAACATGCTAAATGTTTGCTTTTGAAACTGAACTTGTGATAATTTACTATAGACAACTAATCGATACCATTTCCAATGTTGAGTGTAGTTTCTATGCCTCACCCTGCTGTTTCATTTCCACTGTGTATTATATCTAACGTTTCAAAAGATAATAAATTCATACAGTATCAATATTTTAGAATTTTTGAAGAATTTATAGGAAAGCATCTTTTCTTGCTCCTCATTCCCAGTGACTCGTCTCCCTCCCCAGGGTAATATGTGTCATAAATTTCTTATTTATCCTTCCAAGGGGTTCTCCCACTGGTCTTCAAATTCCACCCCACATGCATCTCTATTTAGTGCTGTGGAAGCTTTCCTCTGTCGACTGCTCTGCCCTCGTGGTTAGGTCTTGAAAGTTTTCTTTTTCTTTTTGGACGGATGGATCATAGTTTAATTTAATGACTGATGGATTTTCAGGTGGCATCTAGTCTTTGTTTTTACAAACAACATTGGTGGACGAGTTGTGATGTGATGTGAGCCTATTTCTGCAGAAGAAGTAAAATTTCAGAGTGATAAGGCATATTTTTGTAATATGTTACAAAATTTGTGAGTGACAGTTCATTCCTATGCCACCTAAGTGTGAGAGAATGTTTCTCTTCATTTAAATTTTATTTTAATTTATGTGTATGAGTATATTACCTGCATGCATGTAAGTGCACTCGTGCTGTGCAATGCCCGAAGAAGTCGGAAGAGGGCGTCAGATCCCCTGGCACTGGAGTTATAGATAGTTGTTAGCAGCCATGTGGGTGCTAACATTAGAACCTGGGTCCTCTGTACGAGCAGCCTGTGCTCCTAACCACTGAGCCATCTCTCCAGCCCTCAGAGTCCGTTTCTCTTTCTCTCACCGAGCGGCATCAGCATTTCTGTCCCTCAGCACACTATCAGGTGAAAGATATTTCATCGGTGCTTTGGACTGGAGGCTGAGCACACTTTCATAGATTTAAGAAAGCTGTATATCTTCTTGCTCTGAATTTGTTTTGTATTCTTTCCCTCCTCTCCTAATTGCTTGCAGGTCTTTTATTATTTTTCCAGGTTGATGTGCACAGAGCTGTATCTATTAGGATAATTAGCTCTTTGTTTGGGATTTGAATTGCAAATTCTGTATTTTTCCTACATGGCATTTTGATTTTGCTTATAAGGGTCTTTGGAATGTTTATTTCTTCAGAGTCAAATTTATCAGTCTTATCCCTTCCTCCTCCTCCTCCTCCTCCTCCTCCTCCTCCTCCTCCTCCTCCTCCTCCTCCTCTTCTTCTTACTTTTCTCTCTCTCTCTCTGTCTCTCTTTCTCTCTCCCCCCCCTCTCTCTCCTTTCCCCTTTCTGTTGCTCTTGCTGCTGGATTTGAGTCATACTTAGAAAGTCCTTTCCTCACTCTGAGAAAATAAAAAAAGTCCAATTATTATACTTCAGAGACATCAGTTAAATATAGTAGAAGGAAACTGGTCCCTTTGAGACTGACCACGGAGGAGCCTCTGCTATGAGCTGTGGAGGAGGGAGGCATTTCAACTTTGAAGACAGAACATGGAGAGGCGTCTCTCCTGGGCAGAGACTAAGAACAGTCGAGGAGATCCCAGCCCAGGTTGGCCTGATCCTCATCCCTGTTACACTGAGGGGACAAAGCCCAAGATGCTTGTGACAGTGTCCTCATCTGGAAAATGGGAATGCCACTGTTGTCTGCTTCAACCTGTCTGCCTCGCAGAGTTGCTATAAGGAGCAAACACCACGGTGGAGTGTGGAAAGTCCTTAAGATCTCTCAGGTCCTGCGTGCGTGCCTATTACCCGTCTCACTTTCCCAGCATAAATATGTCTGGCCCAGTCAACACCAATGGTGTCAGCATTCTCAGAATCACCCTGGCTCGGAGGCTCACTGAGCCCCGGGTGGGCTTTCTCCTGCATTTGACCGCCTTGTTCTCCTCTCACCACCCTTGCTGTTGCTGTTTTGGGTCAGACCATCATAGTCACGTCCTCAGGGTCTGCCTGCCACTGGCCCTTTTCTCCTCCGCTCTACTGTGCTCACACTCAGGCCTGGCCTTGGGAGAGGACTAACCACAGCTGCTTGGAGCCAACTGATTTTCTCCCCAGTAGTCACCGTCTTTGTCCTGGAGTACAGAACCCCAGTTTATTCAGCATTAGGTGAATAGACCCTTCTGTTCTCCAAGCAGGTGTGACTCTTCACCAGCTTAAGCCAATCCTGGAATTCTATACAACTTGCCTGTGAGTGATTGGCTTAGGGATGGGCATGGGACACTATTTTAGCCAACAGGATGTGAGGAGAAGACTGCTAGGGAATTCTGGGAAAGGTTTTCTTGTTCTGAAAAGGTGAGAGGTACTAAATTCTTTTCTGCCTTTGCATGTTACTGGTCTGCATGGGACACTGAAACTGTGGCAGATATTTGAGCCCCTTCAAACTGAAGAGGGCAGAAAGGAGAAAGTGAAGACACATGGTCTTCTGTTGAACTAATGACACCATCATGGGCTTCTTCTGTGAGATAATAACCATGTGGAGTGCTCTGCACTGGGTTTCTGTTAGGTGGAGACATGAGTAATGTCACTGCTTATAATTAGGACACATTCTGATATAACAGGGTGTTATGTGCTCTTTCCTGGGGAGACCTGAAAAAAATGTCTATTTACTCCAGATAGGACCTTAACTATGGACCTGAAAAATGATTCTGCCCAAGTCTAACTTGAAGTCTGGCTTGATGAATGAATGAGTTTATTGGGGTTACTTATGGATGATGTCTCACGAGAGCTACATCATTGGAGCTTCCTGCACAACTTGCAGGCAGTTCCCTGGAGGGTTATTGCTTCTGTAACCTCAGGGCGGAGTCCTGTGACTTCCCTGGGCCTCTCGACATCACTCAAGGAGGGGAGCATTTCAACCTGAAGGAAGTAGTACACAGCCCAGCAGACCCTGTTCTCCAAGGACAATGTTTACGGTGTGAGACTTGTCCTCTTGGTGTAGAGGAGGAGGAAAGGTCTGGAATCACACCCCAGTAGTGGAGATGGAGAAATGGAAGAATGAAGGAGTTGCTAAAGAAATGATCTCTCCCTCTCACCACGTCCATGTAGATCTTCTGTAAGACACTCACCTTGAGTTGGGCCAGGAGTCAAATCACGAAAGATGTTGTGAGACCCCATGTTAGTCAGTTTTCTGTTGCTGTGCCAAAATACCTGAGAAAATCAACTTACCGGCTGAAAGGTTTGAACTCAGGGTCCCTGGGCCTCATCGCTCCTGGGCTTGTGATAAGGTAAAAAAGAATCATAGCAGAGAGCATGTGCTGGAGTAAGCAGCTCACTTCATGGCAGATAGAAGGCAGAGAGCAGAGAGGAGGTAGCCACAGAAAGATACAGCCAAAGGCATGCCCCGAGGGACCCACCAGGTCCCATTCCCTTCAGTTCACATCATCCCAACAGTCCATCAAGTTATGAGCCCATCAATGAATATATTAGCCTATCGATGAGGTCATACCCTTTAGGATTCCATTACCTCCCAGAAGCCCCATATCTGAATACTGTGCGTGGAAAACCAAACCTTCAAGGCATGAGTCTTTGGGGAGAATATTCCAGATCTAAACTATAATAGACCTTGAATGCAAGTTACTTCAGGGACCAACAGGCAGGCAAGGGCAGTGAGGGATGGCGGAAGAGACTGCTGCAAGAGTCCAAACATGGATGAGAATGTGGTCTGGTTCAAGAGGGTGACCGTGGGCTGTGCAGGCGGCCAGTCAACTCTCCTCAGTGGGAAGAGTGAGCAGAGAAAGCCACTGCTGTGACTGTAACCACAGAGCCTGAGCTTTGACACATCATCAGTGCCAGGACAGGGTCACGGTGATGGGAAGGGTCACATGGTCCAGCAGACAGGGGAGCAACAGACTTCATACTCCCGCCCTCAGTTTGGTGATGAACAACGGTACAGGTGACAGGTGTGGAGATGGCTTGTCTAAGCTCCTGTGTTTCTGGCAGTGGTGTGGGTTTGGGAGTTGGCAGAGGCAGGGGCGCAGGAAGGTTTTCTCTTGAATCTTGCTCCCACTGTTGCTTATCTGCACGAGGGGGTGCTGGGTCTGCTGGTGCTATGGCATCATGTGCACATATGGCTGTCTTGCTACTGGAAGAGGGCAGTCCTGGAGTATACTCAAGGGCATGGGCATGCCCCAGGAGACTCAACAGATTCGTCTCTTGGACTTTGCGCCTTACTGCCATCTACAATTTCCTGAAGCTGCACAAGGCCTTTTTGTGTTTGTTTTCTCTTTCCTCACTCTGACAGGCCTGTTCGTATGCGATCAGAGTCTGGCCCTAGTACCGATGACAGGTGGGCACCTGCAGCTGGAGTCTGTTGCCATAGAAACAAGGTAGGGAAACTGCCCCAGAGTGCCGGTCTGATTGGCCCCTAGGGCCAGCCCACTTTCTGTCTTGTCTTCCGGGCGCTGCTGTCTGACAGTGTCTGGGATTTTCCAAGACAGGTACTTTAAGTGGATGGGAAATTAGAGGTGTAACCAACAATACTGTCCCCTTCTCTTCGTCATATATCCTTGCTACTACCAGCTACAAATAAGCAATTTCCTGTCTCTGTGTCAATTAGTAGCAATCACCAGAAAGGTGGTGCTACTCCTGTGGCTGCTGGAATTGTGGAGAATGCTTTCTTGGGACCTTATTTGCTGGTCTGAGAATTTGCTGTGTTTCTCCGGGAGAGCTATCAGTGGCCTTTAGGTGGCTTGCTTTGCTCCTGTCGCCACAGCCTAATACATACCATAAAGTGGACAGTTTAAACCACAGGCAATTGCTTTTTCCCCACATCCTGGGGGCTGGAAGCCTAGTCAGGGGGCTGGCCCATGAGGCTTCTCTTCAGGACTCTGGGGGCTTGCAGACAGCCATGCTCAGACTGTCTTTCCTCTGAATGCTCATGGGGAGACAGCAAGCTCTCTGACCTCTATTTTTATATGGCTCAAATCTCACCATGAAGGCCCCATGTCATTTCACCTGATCCTAATTGCCTTCCATGGCACAACCTTCCACACCATTGTATTGGGGGTTAAAGCTTCAACATATGAGTCTTTGAAGGACATGGACATTCAGTGTGTAACCGAGAGCTTACACCATTTAAAATGGCCCTCCAGGACCCAAGGAATTGTTTACTATTTCATTCAGTTACTCACTCAGTCACTTATTCATTCCATAGGTATTTTTGTTTTGTTTTGTTTTGTTTTTCTGAGACAGGGTCTCACTGTACTCCAAGCCAGGCTTGAATTCATGATCCTCCTACCGCAGTCTCCTGAGTGCTGGGATTGCAGGTGTAATAACACCATATCTGACTGCCTCGTTTGACAGTATTTTTTGAGTGCCAAGCACTGTTTAATGTGCTTAGAATATATTAGTAAGCAAAGTAGACACAAATTCCTATTGCTGGGGAGTTTGCTTTGTGGTGTAAGAGATGGAAAAATTTGAGAGAAAAAGAGAAAAGAATCAGTGCTGGAATGAGTGATAAGATGATATGAGGAGACACTTGGAAGGGGGCCTGTGACAGGGACGGTCAGACTGAGGGTGTTTGTCGCTGAGTCTTGCGGCTCTCTTACTCTAGGTCATGGAGCTTAGCACAGCCACAGTCACCTTGCTTCCCATCCCATTGCTGCTTTTGCACGAAGCTGTTCTCTCACAGGCTGCTTCCCACAGATGCCTGATGATTCTTGTCAGCCCCCTGCAGCGCTGGGAAACCCTGGGGTTTTGCAGAAAGTTCCCCAAACCTCATGGCATTCAGGTAACTTCCACTCTACCTTTGCTCTGCCAGCCCTCCTTTGGGGTCAGCATGACATCACTATTCCGCTGCAGCTCCAGCCACTGGTTCATCCCCATTGCCTTTTACACACATTCTCCCTGATAGCAGCTGTGTAGGAGAGATTGGAGAGATTCCACTCTTTGCGCAAGCCTCCGCTTCTCAGAGGACTAGCACTCAGGCAAAGCGCAGAGGAGTTTGCCTGTGGATTGCAGATGCGTTCGGCTTTACTTGCCTTTCATGCTAATGGTCAGCCTGCAGAATGTTTCTGGGTCAGGGCTCCAGCATTTGTGGCTCAGTCATCTCCAAATTACACTGGTCAAAACAAATCAGAAAGATAAGGATACCTCAAAGGGAGGGAAATGACTCTCTTGGTATAAGAGCTGCAGAAACAATGCAAGGAAATACAAAGAGAATAATTACAGCTCATTTTTCAAATCACCGTCACAGCCAGGACTGGAACGAGGTGCCTTGGGGGTTTGAAGACATAGAGGGAATTCCTTGAGTGATCAAGCAAGGCCTCATGGGAGACCTAAGTGTTGAGTCTTACCCAGTTCTTACTCAGATGGCTCAGACAGGACCACCCACCTGGTCAAAGGCTATTGGCTGCCTTCCCTGGGGTCTCCCCTGCTGGCCCAGGCTGAAAGGCATCATGAGAGCCTCCCGTGGTTCAGACTTTGCTTTTTGGTGACACAAAGCATGAGAAGGGACAGAGATAAGCTATGACTAACGTGCTATGTCGCCGACTCCTCCGTTATTATCTCCCTCAGGACCAGTGTGTGCCCTGGCACCAGGATCCAGCTTGCCACCCAGCTAGGAAAGGGACTCCTTCATGCAGAGCCTGTCCCTGTTGGAAGTTTCTCTCTCATCATTAACTAATTTGCTGTGCTTTGCCACGGCCCTTGAATCCATAACCATGGTAACCATGCAAAGAGCTGTACATGCATTTATTTTGGACTTTAGAAGTCCAAGTGGGGTATATTTCTCACTTGACATCTGAGTGCCAAGGTGGGGCTGGGGGTAGGGAGGACTGACCCTCTGGGGACCTGAGTTCTGTCAGGTGTGAGATGAGGGGTTGGGGGTCAGTGGTCACTGAGAACTCTCCCTGGAATCAGCAGGGAGTATTTAGGATGTAGAGCGTTTCCCAGCCCACCCAGGAAGCTGTGAGCGGTTGTGAGTCCTGGGACTGTGGCTGCTGCATCTGACAGTGCCCTCGTTCTGCTAATTTGGTGTCCTCACTATATAATTACACTGTGAAATTCCCTGACTGAAGATAATTTTTTTTTTTAAACATCTTTCTCTGACTCCCACCACTCACCGCTCAGATTCGTGAATGGCGAAGTGGGTGTTCGCAGCTTTTGGAGGCGAGCAGAGATGTTACGCAACCTGCCCTTCTCTGGATTTCCGCAGCGCCACCCCCATGCTGGGCCCCAGGGAGAAGTAAGACTGTTCAGAGTAAGGAGACATGGATTCCGACTTCCTTGGGTCTCAGTTTCTTCATCTGGACAGGGGAGAAAATGATTTCCCTGTTGAGGGATGTCACAAGCACTCTGTGCCTCAGTCACCAGGGGCTGTGGCAGAACATGGGCAAGGTGACTTCACTTTTTTGAGCCTCAGTTGTCCCTTCTGTAAATGGGGCCAGTAAGAAGTTTTGTACAGGGAAGTGTAGGGGATTGAATGGATCACTGTCCCAACAAATGCCCCCTGTTGAGCTGTTACAGTTGATGTTTTTCCTAAGTGTCAGCAAATGTCCCTCCTTTAGTGTCTGGTGATCTGGGTGTGTCTTTCAACTGGCTATGGTCTGGGTGGCCAGGCCAGTCAGATGTGGCCAGGGCAGGCAACTAATAGGCCTGTCAGTTTGATTCAGTGTGAGTCTTGGAACCCCCCAGAGGCAGGTGCCAATGCCACACTGATGCACACTGTTCTCCCGATGAATGCCTGACACTTCCTGCTTGTTCCCCTGCCTGCCGGGTCAGTGGCCACACTGAGTTTCAGCTTCTCCCTGGACCCGGCCCTGGGTGGGAGCCCATTTTGTAGAGCGGTTGCTCAATACGGCTTCTCTCAGCACATTTGGATTTTAAAACTCCACCCCTAAACACACACATACCTTATTTAGCATGCATTGCTTTTCTCTTTGTTTTTTGTTTGTTGGTGACAAGGTCTCACTCTTTAGCCCAGGCTGGCCTTGGGTTTGAATTTCTCCTACCTTAGCCTCCCAATGTGGGAGTTATAGACTGCTCCATCATGCTTGACTTATTATTGTTCTTTCTTACATAAAGAAGGTAATTAGAATGCCTTTGACCATATTTGCCCATTGCACATGTCAGCATAGGTTTATTTAGTCATGCATAGAGGTCTGGAAGGATCTCATCACCAGGAAGCTAACAGTTGTTTCTTCTAGAGATTGAGGCTAGGGAGAGGCTGGTGGAGACACATTCTCTTCTTTACAGTGATGGGAATTAGCAAAGATGCTTCATTTTAATTTGAGCAAGTGCTCTTTCATATATTTTATAAACTTTTTTATTACTTTTACTTTATGTGCATGAGTGTTTTGCCTGCATATAAGTGTACTTGTGTGATGCAATGCCTGCAGAGGTCAGAAGAGGGCATCAGATTCCCCATGAACTAGAATTATGGATGGTTGTTAGCTGCTGTGTAGATGATGGTAATTGAACCTGGTTCCTCGGCAAGAGCAGGCAGTGCACTTAACTGCTGAGCCATCGCTCCAGGCCCCTTTTGTATATTTTATGTTTAAGATATTTTTAAAAAAGTAAAGAGCCCTTGAATCTTTACATTTTTCATGTTCAGCTTCAGCTATTATAGAATCCATTGGTGGGGAGGGGAAAAGCCCTTAACAGAGAGGGGAATATGGGTGATACGAAGGGGAGGGGGTAACGGCAGGGAGGGCTAAGTCGGGAGAGGGATGGCAGATGGGGACGAGGAAGGAGTCGAAGGAAGGGGAAGCAACGCTGAAGATGTTGGAAAAAGACATGGAAATCGATTTTATAAGCTTATAAATAAGATAAATCTATTTATAAAGTATAAATAAAATAGTTAAAATGGAATTACCAGACACAGGGGATAGTGCTCCTTCAAGAAGCCATAGGTTGTCAAATAAAATGCCCAGTGTCAGGTATGGGATAATTCCCCTTAAACTGTTGATCAGAGGTGTTCACAGACACCCCCAAACAGTTTAGGCTATTGTCCCTGCTCTTGGTTGCCCACCAGAACTTGACGGGGGTAAGACCCCATTGCTGAAGACACCACATACTTTGATCACATAACATGACATGGAGAATTTAAGACCAAGAGTCTTCCTCCTGCCTCCTGACTTTCATAGCACTGGAAGGTGCTATGTAGGCTACTGGGAGAAGAAAATATCGACAGCCTTACCCATCTGTGACCCCTGATAACTAGAATAAAGACCAACTTGGCAAGACATGCCCATGGGTGCAGCAACTGTATGAATGTTATGTGGGTTACCAACTAATTTCTGATTGGATTAAAGGCTTGTTCCATAAGAGAAAATGCATGCCTGGCACTATAAATCTGTCTAAGGACCCAGGGTTGGGGAGCTCACAGATACCAGGGGTGGATATTATTCTGTTAAACTGATATAGTATTAAACCACCCTCTAAATTCTTACCTCTATACCCTTAGATTAGCACAGCTTTCATATTTCATTGGAGAAGAGTCTTTGCATAGTGGAAGATGCAGAAACTCATAACTGGGAATAACAGAGAATAACAGATAATAAAAGTTTCAGTTGAGTGCTCAGCCACAAATGTAACATCTATATCAACCCACCCCTAAAGCCCAGGGACCATCACAGAAAGGGTGTGTGGGGGAATTCTAAGAGCCAGAGGTCAGGAGGAATAGAGCAAAACAGCATCACCTGGACATGACAGGATTTTTGTATTCAGAGCTTACAGTAGCTGGGATTGCCTGCCTAAGACCTGCACAAGATCAGGCCAGTCAGCATTGTAGTGCAAAGGGGATGAGGTCTCAAGAGCCTCTTCCCCAAGCTTAGTAGCTATTGACGGCTGATGGCTTCTCAGGGAGGAGGAATCAGTTTTCTTTTAGGGTGTGGCCCCTGGCAGATGGACCACACTCCTGTAGAAGGCCCCACACTCAAGAGTCTATGGACAGCATAAATTTAACTTGGCGAGTTATTTTCAAAAAACGGTGTGGGGGCGGGGTTGGGAGGTGAGAATAGAGATGGGAGGAGGTGAAGTGGGTTAGCGTCAGAGTGGGGTTAGCATCATAATGCAGTGTTTGAAATTCTCAAAGAATTAATTAAAATATTGTATGAAAAAAGCAAGTGGTGCTGGGGGCTGGGGAGATGGCTTAGGTAAGAGGGCTTGCTGTGCAAGTGTGAGGACCTGAGTTGGAATCCCTAGCAGCCATGTAGAAACCCCAGTGCAACTGTACCCGTGTGCGCCTATCACCCTAGCATTATGGGGTGCAGAGACAGAGGATCATTGGGGGCTTGCTGGCCTCCAGGTTCAGTGAGAGACTCTGTATCAAAGGAGTCAGGCAGAGAGTGATATAGGGTACCAGGACACCAAATTTTCTCTACTCCTGTGTTCGGATACATGTGCAGACCACACACACACACACACACACACACGCACACGTACGCACACACACAAATAACAACAATAAACAGCACGGTTTGTTTTGGAATTGGAGATGCATTTTCAAAATATACAAAGACTGCCATTAAATCCACTTTGAGGAGGAGCCTCCCGCCCCCACCATCATGTTTAAACTGAGCTAATCAGTTCTAGGCACCTGTACCTAGTAATAAGTTTGTGTGTTCAAACTCCCCATGGGGGCCAGTGCGTCTCTGTGTTATTCTCATGTGGTAGATGTGACAGTGTAGCCTGACCTGACCCTTCTCACACATGATCTTATCCACGTGCTGTGAAGTGAACTTCCCTCAGCTGTTGTACACACAAGGTTAGTGCTACAGCTATGCAGACCAGTCTCCTTGTGAAGGCCAGGCTGAGTGCAGACTCAGGATGCCTCAAACACAGGCCATGGACTGGGTGCTTTAGGGAAAGACGCCCTGTGATGCGGACAACAGCCACCCCCAACCCCAAGGGACCAGCCACTGCCTCACCTCTCCCAGCTCCTTGGAGAGGCCTGTCTGTTCCCTTGACTGTGTTTCTCAGTTGTGCCTCTAGGTAGCCACTTTGGTCATTGCCCTGCAAGACTTCCTGCATGTGCAGACTTTAATTTTTCCTAGGGTTACACTGGCCTCAGAACCCAGGCCCCAGACTTCATGTGGACCCACCCACAGGCCTGAGGTTCTACTTTGGGTCTCCCTTCCAGGACCAGGGGGTCCGTCTTCCAGGATGACACTGGCTCTGAGCTTGTCCATTCTGGGCTGGGGCTCCTTACCTTTTACCACCGTCCTGGGCTCTGTAGGTCTTCTGGATAGCTCTTTTGGATTGAGGCAGACTGTGTTCTCCTAACACCGTACTGGACTCTCTTGTTATTGCCATGGAAAGGAACAGTTTCTGCTTCCATATCTCCTGCTGCCCCTCCCGGCTTTGTCTGTACCTTACACACGTTCCTAGAGCCGCACCCTGATGTCTCACCCACAGAGCTGTATTAGGTAGACAAAGAAACCAAGAAATGGCCAGCCTCTCCTCCAGCAGCTGTCCTTGTCTCTGGCGCTGCTCCTGACACTCTCAGGCCAGCCTCAGCTTGCCACTAGCTTTGCTCTTCACACGTATCCCCTTGTTTCTTGGGCTTTGGCAGGCACCTGTCAGGCCCAGCTACAATCCCTGCACTGGACTTCCACCTTCATGCCGCTATGGCATCCACTCACATCAAGAGGTGGCGGTAAGCTGTGGATGGACTGAAGGATGTGCTTTTCTAGGGCTCTGCAGATGCCTAGAGTAGCTGCTGAGTCCAGACAGCAACGCAAAGCTTGAAGGCTGCATCTAGTCTGTTTTGAACCTTGGAGAAACTACCGATCTCTGAGAGTGTGCTGAGCCCTTTTGTGCCCAATGAGAAGCATGCAACAATGTCTATTTTACCTTCCGGAACCATGTGGGACATCACAGGTTAGGGACAGGAGCTTGGTAGGTGGGGGGTGGGGGGGACAGAAAGTAGCAGCATGGTGCCAGCAGCAGTCAAGGCTGGAACAAAATTTCGGGTCTCACTGCCCAAGGCTCTCCCACACCCCAGGTTTCCAAGTGACTGACAGTTGGCTCTAGCTGATGAATTTCCATCCAGTCTACGCTAGATGTGGCTGCAGTCATTTAAACTCACCTAGCAGCCCTGAGGCTGGGCTTTGGGCTATTTCTTCTGAGGCCAGGTTGGGCTGGCTGCCAGCAGGCTCACTGTGCTGGGACACACATGTGCAGGAGGTTGGCTGCCCCTTCTGAAAACTACAGCCTGGCCCCAGAGCCAGCAATAGGCATGAAAAAAGAAATGAGCCAGGTACTAGTGGAAATGAATAGTGGTAATTAATTGCTAAAATCACACAGAGACCATGGCAACAGATGGATGGCAAAGGCAAAAGCGTTATTTCCGTTCATAGGCTGCGCTCCAAAAGGCTCCACGTCTTTGTAAATAAGTTGCACTAGCTTGTGAGGATGTAGGGGCTGCAGGTCTTAGTAGAAAACACCAGTGAGTCTTGCATTTGAAGCACCCCCCACCTCTTCCTTGCTATGCAGCTCCATGCGTTTCCTTGAGCTCATTTCCTCAACTGTAAACTACAGAGAACAAGTTCCAATTGAGAGAATTTTCCAAGAGGTCAGACAGCCCTAACATGCATGCGAAGGAGGTGGGCTTGGCCGCCAACTCAGATTCTGACAGGATCACTTAGTAGCTGCATGATGTAGGGTAAGGCATCAAACATTCTGAGCCTTAATGCCTTCATCTGTACAGTGGGGATGGCAATAAACATCTCACCATCAGGGTTTAAGTAGACAGTAAAGTGCTAAGCACATGCAGCATGTGGCTCCCTGTGCTCCCTATGAAACACCTCACCATGGACTGTTTAATCCTCAGCATTGGAAAAAAAAATTTTGGTGAGCATGTGGAAACTAACCAATGCAGAATCCAAAGAGGGGTCCAGTTAGGGCCAGTCACTGGGCAAGCTGGTTCCTCAGCACATTCTGATTCGGGTGGTGGCTTCACGAGGGCCTGTCCTGCTGGGCAGGCCTTGGCTCAGTCCCCACTTGCTCTTCTGTGGAACTCAGCTCTTTGTCTAGGGATGCTCCCTGATCAAATCTGGTCTTTCTTCTAACCCTCTAAACTATGTAGTGATATGACCATTCAGGCCTGTAGCCCACAAACTTGGGGTCATCTCAAATGTGGAAGATGACAGAATTCAGGGAAAAGGGACCAGAATGTAACTAAGGGCCTGGAGGTGGGAGATGCCACTGACTGGCAGGAGAGGCAAATGAATTCATAAGTGAATTCTTTGGGTGGGGGAGAGATTGAGATTGTGACAGAGATACAGATACACACAAAACAGAGATACAAATACAGAGAGAGAAAGAGATAGACAGACAGACACACACACGTGAACACAACACACACATGGAGGTGGTTGGGAGGGCCTGGAGGTATCCAGAAGGCAGGCAGGGTTTAGGACCACAGTTGCAACTTTTACAAACAAAGTGGAACCACCTGAGGCCCTTTAAATGTTGCTGTGGAATGCCACCTCCACCTCTGGAGGTTGACTGACAATGTCAGGACTTTTAAGAGTTTCCCAGTTTGGGGTGGTGCTGATGACATAGCACTGTCAGTAGAGTGCTTACTCTGTAAGCATGAGGACCTGAGTTTGATCCTCTAGCACCCAGGTGAAAGCCAGAGCTATCAGTGGCTGCTTCTAATCTTCGTGATAGAGACAGAAGTATTCATGGGACTCCCATCAGTTAGCCAGACAAATAAACTCTGGGTTCAGTGAGAGATCCTGACTCAAGAAAGCAAGTGAACAGTGCCTGAAGAATGACACCCAAGGTTGGCCTCTGGCCTAATCCCCTATCCAGCCACACAAACACGCACCCCCCCCCATCCAGCCACACAAACATGCACCCCCCCCACAGTGTCTCCAGATATGGCCAAATGTCTCAGGGGGAGGGTGAAAAGTGTCCTAGGATGAGACTCATTCCCTAGAGGAAAGATTCAGGCAACGCATTTGACTGATGAGCAGCAATTTAAACTTACCCATGGTGCCATCTCCCAAGCTCTGGAGATATTTTTGATGATCACAGATTGGGGAGTTGGGGGCTGCTACCAGTATTTTGTGGATAAAGGCCAAAGTAGAGGCTGGTGAGGATGGCACAATGCACAGGGAAGACCCCCCAAACACAGAATTTCTTAGCTCACAATGTCAGGAGCATTGAAGTTGAGAAACCCTGTGCCCTGTGCTAGGAGAGGAAGAAGATAATGAACCCAGAATTGAACGGACTGCGTTTCCAATTCTTGTGGAAGTGTTAGATGGAGATCTCCAGCAGGGGGAGAATAATGAATCTGGAGCTCAGAGAAGAAGTGTGGGCAGAGATCAGTACCTGGGCGTCCAGCTACCTCGTCTGTCGATGAACCCCACCCTGTATCCAGACTATCTGATGGGAGGCTTAGACTCCTGGGGAGGGAGCTGAGTGTGGATAAGGGCTGAGGTCAGGGAGCAGCCACACTCCAGGGACATGAGGAAAGGGAGGAGGCAACATCTCTGGAAAATTCTGGCTGAAGTCCAGTGCTGTGTGCTGTTTTAGTTGTGTCCAGTGTCCCATCCACTCTGCATTTGCAGGCATTAAAGATGGTAAATGCATACTTTTGCTGCCCAGTATCTCTGACTTTGCCGCTCAGGTCAATGCCCACAGTGTCCTGAGGTGTCTGAAAGTGACTCTCTACAGACTCCACATGCTCCAGGCAGTCTTCCTCTGGACATGGCTCTTCTTTAAGAAAAGAAGGATAGGATGGAAGGAAGGCACGCTTTTCACTTTCAAATGCCCCTCTATTCTGCAGCCTCCAATGCATGCACAGAGGGTGTTCCCTTACTGTCCCATAGCTGAGCACCCAGTTTAAGAGATTTTTCTTTTGATTGATTGGGAGAATGATGCCAACCAGTTCTGAAGACTGTCCCTACAGTGGGTTGAATAGTGCCCTCTAAAGATGCATGTCTATCTGGAACCTCAGAATGTGATCTGATTGGGAAAAGTGTTTCTACCTTAAAAAGAAGTTTGTTGGAGATGTTGAGATATTATTCTAGATTTAGAGTGGAGCTGAATACAATATTTTCGTAAGAAAAGGAAAGGACAGAGGGACAGGTAGAGAAGAAATTCACATGAAGACAGAGGCAGAGACCAGTTATGTGGCTACAAACCAAGGCGTACCCTGAAGTTTCAGAAACAAGGAAGAAGGAAGGAAGAAAGGAGGAAGGAGGGTGGGAGAGAAAGGGAGAATTCTTCATCAGCTCCTGCTGAGGGAGCTTTGCCCCACTGACAACTTGGTTTCAGACTTTTGCCCTCCAGAACAGGAAAGAGAACCAGCTTCTAGTGTGTGTGAGCCGCTTGGTGTGTGGTGCTTTGTTCTGGCAGCCCTAGGACATGAGGCAGTCTCCTCCAGTTAAATGCCAAGAGACTGCACTCTGACACAGATATGGAGCCCCAGCCTTGCTTGTCAAATTCCCTAAGGTTTATTGTGTGGGTGACAAAGGAAGATTGGAAATAGGAGGCCACTGATGTCTCTTTCTTAAAGACCACCTTTCATCCATTGCCAGTTGGTGACTCACCTTAAAGGGAAGCGGGTTTTTGAGGTGCAGTGAACCCTGCAGTCCAAAGCAGCTCCTGGTAGTCAGAAAACCAGCTGATCTTCAATTCTGAGTATAGCAAGTGTCCAGGTGGTTTCCCACAAAGGGGGCCTTTAGGAGTTCGGCCGAGAAGTATGGGAGTGGGGCATTTTCTGTACACTGATAAAACACATCGTTCAGCCTCGTGGCCCATAGAGTTTGAAAAGCCTGGAGGGAGGTGAAGGGGGGTTCCAGGGATCCATGTGGAATGGTGGGGGACGGTCACTTCTGACACATTCCCCAAGGCTGGTTGTCCTATGCCATTCCAGGCGGCACTGGGCTTGGCGTTAGAAGGGGATGACTCACACAGGGCCTTGTTAACCCAGTGAGTCATCTGGGTCCCCACAGGCTCAGTTCCCTCAACTGTAAAATGGGAGTACTAGCAACTGCCAGGTCGCCTCATAGAGATGTGGGGTCTAAATCAAAATGCGCTGAAGACAGCCTACAGGGCGTGTGGACTGTAGGTAAGCCGCATCACTGCAGCCAGCGGAGGTTCTGCTTCCTGGTTGCTGAGCCAACACCCTCCAGGGACGAACTGTCCAGGTGGCACATGCGCACAACGCTCAAGTGGCGCATGCGCACAATGCGTAAGAGCGAGCTGGACGCATTTATGATGTCGTGCTCCGCAGTGGTAATGATCTTCAAATTCCGTCCTTGTACTTCCTTCTTTAGATAGCTGACTAGAACTTTAAAAACATAGCGACAAAGAAAAGACAAGCCAGAGGTAAAACCCGGGGCAGACGGAGAGTCGGGAAAGCAGCGCGTGTAGGCTGAATACTACTGGTCCGGGATCCAGCCGTGATCGGTTCTCAGCTGGGAACGTACATCTTCTTGTCTTCTGGTCTCTAGTCTCTTTGGCCTCAGTTCTTCTTCGATCTTAGTTGTATATTTTTGAACGCGCGCCCATTATTTCTTCACTCGTGTGGTTTCCGCTGCCCTATAATTTTTTCGTGGCACACCCTTCTGCTGTTCCGAGGTGGATTCAGAGGCGGCTTGGAAACTTTAGTACCAATGTGCTCATTTGACACTGAATTAATAAAAAATTTCAAAGACTTTTCTGATTGCAGTTAGCTAAGCCTATTTCTCTTAATTAAAAAAAAACTTATATGTTGAGTGTTTGCATATATGTAAATGTACCACATGCATGCCTGGTGCCCTGAGGAGGTCAGAAAATGGAGGTGAATCCCCTAGCCCTGGGATTACAGACAGGTGTTAGCCACAATGATTAATAGAAACCGAACCCAGGTCCTCTGAAAGACTAGGAAGTGCTCTTAACTCCTGAGCCATCTCTCCAGCCACAGTCTATTTTTGCTGTTATCGCCTTGGTCACACTTGCTCTTGTGTCAGTGATATTGGAGAAACCACAGGACATATTCACAGTGTGATGTCACCCAGTGGCCTTGCACTTCAGAGGCATGGCACCAGGTGGGCTGGCCGGTGGGGCACAGGGAATGTTCCTAAAAGCCCTTCCAACACTATAGTCATCAAACTACACCAGGATGGCAGTGAACCTCAGGGGCACCATTAAATGTACTCCTGGCTCAGATTCTCTTTGGCTTGGACTTCAAAGGTACTGTTTAAGCCTTGCAATTTGGGGAGTTTTAAAGAGTCTAAATGTATTTTTAAGATTTTGAAGAAAAATTTAAACAGTGATACAGGATACAAAAAATTCATTTAAAACAGATAATAAAGCTCAGTTATACCACCCTAACTATGTCTGTAAGACTTCGGAATGGTTCCTTAAGACAAGTCAAATCTGAATCCCAACTTGGCTATATCCTGCTTTTTAGATCTTTCAGTTTATTAAAGAAACAAGAGTATTCAATTAAAAATTAATGACATGAAACAAAATATTTATTTATAAAGATAAATAAAATTAACAAATTCTTCTGCTACTGAAGAATGAATTATGGGGCTGTGGAGTTGGCTCAGTTGGTAACGTACATACTATGCAAGCACAAGTATCTGAGTTCAGATCTCCAGCACCCTACTTACAAAAAACTGACTGTAACTGGGATGGTAGTGAATGCCTGTAATATCAGCAGAGGTGACTCATCTCTGTGAGATCGAGGCCAGCTTGGTCTACATAGTGACTTGCAGGTCAGCTAGCTTGGGCTACAGGGAGACCCTGTGCGAAAAAAAAAAGCTGGATATAGCACATGAGCCTGTGTAATTGTATTGTAGTACCTGACTAGCAGAGACAGAAGCATCCTGGGAGTTGCCTGTCATCTAGTCTTGCTGAATTTGGTGAGTTCCAGGTTCAATAACAGACCATATCTCAAGAAATATGATAAGAACAATAGAAGACGACACCATGGAGTTCTTGCTCCATATGCATGTACACATATGTGTGTATGTACCTGCACAAATATGTGCATATACACGAACATGTACATATGCATATATCACATGTATACATCCAGAAATAAATTTTTTAAAAAGAGTAAATTATAACACAATTCATTGAGAGGAGAAGAGGAATTTTAAATACAGATAATGAATTGATTTCTGGATGGCTCAGCTGATAAGTTAATGAAGAAAACCCAGTCATAAGAACATATTTGAAAAATATTTAAATTTCTCCAATATTTGGAATAAGTACTGACATTGACAAAGATAATTCCAAAGCTATAATAAGCAGTTACCACAGACATGTTAATAACAAGCTGGCTGACAAGTGATCTCAAGTTAAAGAGAATTTAAGATGATCCTTGCAAAAGAGAACTTGAACTACACTGAATCTGATAGGCCATTTATAAAGATCACTGATAGAGGTTTTCTCCCATTGCTAACTATTATGGTTGGGACACAAAACATCCCCCCTACACTCAGGGAACTGAATATCTTATCCCCTTCCCCAAACTTGTGGCACTGTTTGGGAGGTTGTAAACTCTTTGGAATCTATGTGGCCCAGCCTGCAGAAGGCATGTGGCGGGCCTTTGCCTCTCTTCTGGTCCAGCTTTCTGCTTCCTGATCCACCAAGCTGCTGCCTCACACTCCAGCTGTGAGACCTTCTCCACCATGAAGGCTGTACCCTCTGAAAGTATGAGCCCCAAATACACCTCTTCCCTTAAGTTGTTTCTGCCACAGCAATGGAAAAAGTAACTGATACAGTATCAATACTGAATATTAATAGTCACTTGATTGTGAAATTGTCAATCAATATTATCTCTGATCTATCATGCAGGAGGAAAGACTGACCTCTTTTTATGTTTTAGTGACAAAAATAGATGACATTACCAAGTTATTGTTCTACGTAGAGACTATCAATGATTAAACAGATAAGAATATAGGAGAAAAGTATTTTAGAAGCACATCAGGCATTATGATAAAAACCCTCATTTTTGTGAAGTTATTAAAGATTTCTACCTTTACAAAATTATAATCTGCTGCGATTCCTTTTCTCATTTTAAATCAATATTCGATTTTGTACTCTGTTTTGTTTCCTTTTGTTCAAAGAGTCTCCCACGGCCTCACACCAGTGAGTGTGCACGCACATACCTTTACAAGCTTCAGGTCCCGTGAAAAGTGGAATGGGCCTAGTTCACCCTTCTTGATTTCAGAATGCATCTTTTTTTGGGCAGCCTTCCCAGTGATACAGCAGAGGGCAACACCCTCTGCGCTGGGTTCCCTCAGCACACAGGCAATGCCATCTTGTCCCCTCTTGTGGTGTCCTGGTGACTGATTTCTGACATCTTCGTTGTTTGTCTCTGGCTGCACCCAGCAACGGGGACAGCCAGGGAGTCCCCTGTGGGAAGGAGAAAGAACTGGGCATGAGTGGAGGGATGGAGACTGTGGCAATGGGAAGAGACAGTAACTGAGCCTCCTGGAGAGGCCTAGGATGCATCCTCTTGGAGTACCCCAGTTTTCCTGCCTTTTATTTCAAGGTTTCTTCTGGAGAGGCTGGGAGGCAGGAAGTAATTTTAATCCTTGAGAACACCTGTTTTTTCTCTCTTAAATAAATACTTTGAACCTCATTGTGTTGTTTTCACTTCCTGTTGTGGGTGGCTGAATAGTCTGACAAAAGTAACTTGGGGGACACAGTGTTTGACTCACAGTTGAAGGTTACAGTCCACCAGAGCCAGGAAATCACAGCGGCGGAGGCTGGAGGGAGCTGGGCACAGGCATCCACGATTAGGAACAGATTGCAACTAATGCATGCACACTTGCTCAGCCCCTCCTTTTCACTCTGCCCAGGGCCCAGCCGGTGAATGGTGCTGCTTAACTCAATAAATTATCCACTTAAGAAAATCTCACTGAACCTTCCGTCCCAGGTGATTCCAGGCTGTATCAACTTGACAGTTAAAGCTAACCAGCAACACTCTTTTCCTTATTTGCAAAGAGTGTATGACTATGGGAGGAAAACATTAAATGACAGGATCACTCCACTGAGCCACTGTTCGTGACATTTCCTGATGCTGGACATGTGACAGTACAGGTCTAAAGTCCAGTGGCCCCGTGGGTTGAACCCTGGCTTTCCCCTGATGCCAGCAGAATTTCTGGGCCTAATGCCTTTGTTTGGAAGCTTCTAGGTGTTGGAAGTCACACATGTTCCCGGAACTAAGTTGTGGAATTTCTGGATGTTGGGTCTTCAGAAGCCATCGAGGCCAACATGTTCCAGACAGTTACTAGCCACAGAATATTTGAAATGAAGTCTGGTAATAGAAACTCAGTTTGTCAAAGGCTGGTGGTAGTGCAGACTGAGGGTCTCAGGCTTAGGTACTCTCTCTGGTCAGGAGGTCTGAAGATAGTGTGCCCCCGCTTCCCGTTCCAAAAGGAACGACCACCAAGCACAAAGTCCTGTAGTTGGGAACCGTGATTCTAGTCTAAAAGGCTTATATAGGGGATAATGAACATAGAGAAAGAAAAGATTGCCCAGGATGACTCTCAGGAATCTTTTGCTTTCTTCTGGCCTCAGTTTCTCATCTGTAATCTGCAGGTTAGAGTAAGACCGCCATCTTCCAAGGTGGTCCCCCCACCCTCCCCTCTGCTTTCCAGTCTAACGCACGACACGGGCGCCCCCTTGTGGTGACAGAGGGCTCTCGCCGGTGTGGGAAGCTCTCCTCTGCAGGTTTAGACTGAACTCAGAAGTCTGAACACTGGTCACCCGGGGTTTCTGGCCCGGGTTAGTGCTTTCCTGGATACAGGGCTGTGAGGGTGGAGTCTTAATCATGTCCTCACACAGGGCAGAGCATCAAGAGGTCTGAAGAGGAGGCTTGGTGGGAAGTGTTCCCTTGGCAACACTAATAATTCCTGTGTCGTTTTCTTTCATTACGGTTCAGTTTCCATAGCTGTAGTTGGCTGGACGGGAATGGGAGAGGTCAAGCCCTAACCTGGGATCTAAGCCCTAAGCCTGTGGTTGGTTGGGGGTGCTGTGAAATTCTTGGAACTTTAAGCAACGTTATGTGTCCCAGCGGCTTTAGGAGGTAGGAGTCTAGGGCTTGATCTGCTGGTATTAGCAGGCCTGGCCCTCAGGCTCTAGGGGCAGGGATTTCCTTGGAAGTGTCTCACTCTAACAGCCCATCGCGTTCTCATTGGGCAATCATTCCCTGTTCATCACTGATGTTGAGAAATGCTAAGGAAATAAAAGAAAAACAAAAAGCCAAATCTCCAGGATCAGGACCAACAGCCAAAACAGTGCTGGCTGCTCAGTCCCCACAGCCCTGACCACCAGGGAAGGACCAGGGCTGGGTAGCAGAGCCCCAGAGTTCTGCAAACCTCTGCCAGGCGAGGGTGCTGTCTGGCTTTCTTGCCTCATATGTTCACCGTGATCTCTGGGGAAATCCAAAGACTGGAGTTCACAACTCCAAGAGCCACAGTGAGGGACTGGGTGTCCCAGGCTTCACTCAGTCTCTCACACTCCCGAAGCTCTGATTGCTTTCAGAGCTGTCTACGGGTGACCCATCTGGCTCTTTCTGCAAAGCATAGCGCTGGGTTCTAGAGGCAGCCGAGGAAGCCTGGGTATTAGACCAGTGCTAGTTCATTTCCTCTGCACAATAGCTCTGAGATGCAGGTTATTATGATTACATAGCAGCAGAATTTGAGGCTCAGAAATGAAAGTGAGTGAATGTGCTGATGTCTAGGCTGTGCTTTGTGTGTGTGTGTGTGTGTGTGTGTGTGTGTGTATGAGTGTGTGATGTTAAATTTTTTTCCATGTAGTTAAAAAATTTTAAATTAGCATATATTAATTATGCATAATAATGGTTTCATTATTACATTTTCAGACATGTATGCAATGTATTTTAATCATAATCATATTACACCCTCCTGCCTTCTTCCTACCCCTGCGGATTTCCTTTTTTTTCACAAATAGCCCCCTTCTATTTTAAGTCTTTTATTTATTTACTTATTTTTTTATATCTATGAGTATTTTGCCTGCAGGAATGTGAATGCACCCATGTCATGCAGCGCCTATAGATTCAAGGAGAGGGCATCAGATCCCCTGGAACTGGAGTTACAGACGGTTAAGTCACCATGAAGGCTTGGGGAACTGAACCTCAGTCCTCTGGAAGAGCAGTCAGTGCTCTTAGGTGCTGAGCCAGATCTCCAGCCCTTATGTTTTCTTCTTTTTTGTATGTGAACCAGTGAGTTTTATTTTATGTGTATGAGCACTTTGCCTGCATGTATGTAAGTACATCATATATGTACAGCAGGCATAGAGGCCAGAAGAAGTAAGATCAACAGGAACTGGATTTCTGGATGGTTGTTAGCCATGTGGGTGTTTGGAACTGAACCCGGGTCCTCTGTGAGAGCAGCAAGCGCTCTTAACTGCTGAGCCAGCTCTCCAGCCCCCACACTGGGCTTCTAATTGTGTCTTGTAGTAGGCACACGTGGCACTCACAGGACTGATGGGGTTTCTGAAGAGGACACTCAGCACCTCAGGAGATGTTGTGCCCTGCTGGAGTGGGTGACATTGTCCGCTCGAGGATTCTGAGGTTGTTGCCAAGCTATTGGCTGAGGGCGTTGGCCAAGCTCCTAGGCTGGCTTTACTGCTGACCCAGCAGTCTCTGACTGCCCACTGACTGCTGTTTGGATTTCTCATTTCCTGGTGACAGGATCTGACCCTGACTCTTCCTGGCCCACACCCAGCTCTGAACCATCACTGGGCTTGTGAGTCCACTCATGTGGAAGCCCACACGCACCTCCTCGTTGCTTTCCCCATGGCCTACCAACTGATGGCTTTCTGAGACCCCATCCTTGCACAATAACACAGGACCACACTTGTGGCAGAGCAGGAACTGACTCACAAGGGAGGCCCGCCCTCCCCACACTGCCACCACTTTCCTGCCTCACCCTCCCCACCAGCTGTATGAGGGTGCCCTGGGCACTTAGGAAATGATCAGGCCTTCGAACGTCATGTCATGCTTCTCTTTGTTGCTGGGGCCTGACGGGAGCCAGGGTGGCATGGACATTCTGTATTCCTGTCTGGAACAAAGTCTCCCACTCCTCTTAGCCACTACTCCAGCAAATATGATGCCCAGGTTTCAGGCCTCCTGTCCCTCCTCTCTGGCCACTGCTGTCATCAAATCAACCTCTGTCCACACTGGACTGTCCACACTTGGAGGCTGTTTCCTGTCAGAGCCTACACTCTACAGAGACCCACTCTACACAGTTTTCTGCCTCTGAAGTTGACCTGGATGGCCAGGCTCATCTTTCTTGAGCTTTTTGTTGGACTGGGTGAGTGGGTGGCTCCAGCTAGAATAGAGAGAGGTCAGGGTGTTTATTCTCCTGGCTTTACCCACAGGGTAACTGTGTCTGGAAGCCCACGGTTAGTCCCGCTGTAGTCTGGCCTTCTTGACATGACTGTCCTGGGTTCTGACAGCAGACCCCTTTCGCTCTCTGTCCCTGGACTTAGGGATGGGAACAATTCTGCTGTTGTGACCCTGAGTCACAGTTCTGTCTTTGGGATTTCTTTTTGAAGTTTAACCCCACCTGTGCAAGTGGTCCATTTATGAATGACCCTCCTCAGACTATCCTAATGTAACCGTACTGTGTGTTTTCACCGGGACCCTGCTGGCTAAGATGTTAGTCACCCAGTGTTCCAGACTCACATAGTAACACTGGTTAACCTCAGATACTAAATCTTTTCTGAGAACTTTACAGATAGAAACCCTCTGAACCCTTCCATTGATTCAGTGAGAGGAAGACTCCTGTGAGTGACTGAACAGACACTCAGAGTTCAAGCAGCTCCCAGAAACAGCTAGCCAGTAAGGGGTGGAGCTGGGACAGGATCCCAGGTAAAGTTAGGTCAACGCTGAGGCGCAGACCAACACACTCTGCTTCCACACAGGGAAGAAGCCTCATGGACGTCTATGCTTCGTGCAACCTCAGGTGTTTGCAAATGAGAGGCATCTGCCTTCCAGAACCTCACCCAAGCCGCAGTCAAGTTTAACCAGTGGCTCTCACCTCCTTCCAGGCGTCAAATGTCTTTCTAATCAATAGGCTTCAGCTGAACTTGTGCAGTTGGTTTCCAGTTGCCCTGGCTGTGTAATTACGCACTGCTACAATATGTCCCCGTGGCTGTCATGCTATTGACCCATCATTAAACTGAGAGGAAAAGTACTTCCAGAAAATTCCAAACGAATCTACCGAGCCTATTATATCCAGGGAAGTAGCTGGCTCTTTAATGACCTCTCTTCAGGAACGTCCCTTTCTTTCTGGGAATTGTCTCTGGGCTTCCATTTAATTCCATCACTCTTATCCCTTGATTAATAACCCATTAGCTGTTAGTTTTAGAGTCTTGGTTTCGACTTGTTCTAACCTTGGTGAGGTCTCTGAGGCCAGCAGATGCCCAGTAAGGTGGAGAAGCTTGAAGGCAGATGCTCAGCAAGGTGGAGAAGCTAGAAGGCACTTTGAAGTTGTTTTACACTCAGAATTCTCTGGTGGAGAGCAGCTGCCTTGTGACCTGGAAGAGAGGCATACCAAGAGGAGTTGACCCCAGGGCAGATGGGCCGGCTGTGTTTGAATGTGATATTCACGATATTCGAATTCATTATGACTGCTAGGCCCTATGTCCTGGGACTGTCCAAAGACTCCAGGGGATTTTGGCCAACCAGAGTTTTGTGTAAAGATCATTCCCAGTGGACATACTAGATACTAAAGATCAACTTTCAAACATTAAATATTTGGTTAGTCTGCCATTCAATCCCAGGGCCTGCCAAATGAGACATAGATTGAATCTAGGTGTTGCTTTTGAGTTGTTTAGAATCCAGTCCCACCTGTCTGTCCATGACTGGTGAGGGGGACAAAAGATTGTTTTGGAGGAAGACTTTCCCCAAGCCCATAGGAACCTTGTCTGAATTAAAGCCTCATCCCATCCCCCCTCCCTTCCACATTCCTACTGTGAGGTTTTGAGCTCCTACATAGTCTGTTCTCCCCCCCCTCGTCTGTGGAGACTAGAAGTTGATTCAGACTTTATCGATCATTCCCTCCCTTGTTGTTATTACTTGAGACGAGTTCTCTCACTGAACTTGGAGCTCACTGATTCAACTAAAGTGGCCGGCCAGCACTCCGCACGGACCCTCCCCTCTCTGCCTCCCCAACACTGAGATACAGGCACCTGCTGCACACCTGACTTTTAAAAATGAGTGCTGGAGGTTGAACTCAGGTCCTCAAGACTTCACTGACTGATGCATCTTCCCATCCTCTAAGCATTGTCTGTGAGTCAGGAGAGAAGATGGAACACAAGTCTGAACCCATTCTCTTCATCACACTGGTGAAGGCAGATGCTTCCCACATTCACTGAAGCTCCCCTTGAAGGCAAAGGAGAGGGATCGTGTAGCCATGACTTGCTAGGCAGGTGCTTTTCATTTCAGAAGTGTGAGGAAATCAGTATTGAAAATCTGGGGAGGTTTAGTTATATGCTTTGTGGGAATAATGCTCTGCAGAGAGACACAGTTTTGAAGCTGCTGCTGAGAATGTGTGGTCATTAGAAAAAGCAGCAATGAGTTAGCTCTGTGTTAGAACAGGGCAGTGGTCTGGCAGAGCCAGGAGCTGAGGGGACTAACAGTGAGGTAGCCACTTCTTGGTGAGAAGCTGGTGTCTGGGGCAAGCTGAGAAGAAGGTGGAACTGCAGGAATTTTCTCTGTCCTTCCTTCCTGTGGGAGGGATGTTAGCGGGGAGGAGGCACATCTGGAAGGTTCTTGGTGGCCCTCTGTCATGGTAATAGGCTCTATGTCAGAGGATATAGCTCAGGTGGGCTTCTGATTCTTGGGAGAGTTGAAGTGTGTTTTCAGGGCCAAAAGATGTGCCGACCTAGTTGAGCAGTCTCTGAAGTTCATGTTCCACTCCCATGATGATGAGATTTCTCTTCCTTCTATCTCACCGTTCTTATTTGAATCTATACATTCCTGTTTTAATAAGTTCACACAGCTCCTTGATTTATGATGGAATTATAGCCTGATAAACCCACCATAAGCTGATGTATTGAAAGGCACTCACTACACCTAATCTACTGAGTATTTTTGGCAGAGACATGTTCATATGAACGTGTGACACTGGAACATGTAATTTCTTACCTTAAAGCAACCAGGCCTGCTCAGTGCCATTACCTGGGGAATGCTTAAAATGATTCATGCCTGCTCCACACTCATCAGTAAAGTCTGGAGCTCTTGAAGGATTGGCTTGGGAACAGACAGGTTAAGAAGCTCATCAGTGATTTTAGCCATGAGTTGGAACCATGGTTCTGTATGTCATCATCTGGGTGACCGGTGGTATGTTAGGGTAGGTGGATTATTCTACAGTAATTCATTATTCCCTGCCTCTTAGTGGCTTCTCACACAAACATTCACTTTTTGATTACACTGCCTGTCTACTCTTTGGCAGGGAGCAGGCTAATAAAGGCTTTGACACTGTTTTAAACACTCATCCTTAGCGTCCATGAACAGGGAAAGCAGGCTCCTCCGTGCTTGAAGCTGTAAGTCTCTCGTGTCACTTCTTTCCACTGACCAGAGCTGGGATGGAAGAAGCTGCTGATGGTCTGAACACCACTTCTCTGCTACCTCAGTCCCTGTCACACTGGGCCACCCAACACTGGCTTGGTTTTTAACTCAAACAAGGATCAACTCAGGAATTTTAACTCTAAAGAAAAAACTCGGGCCTAAAACTGTGATCAAGTTCAAGTCTCTATTCCTTTGGGAAAAACAAAATAAAACAAAAGGAAACAGAAAACAAACAAACAAACACAAAACAACTGCCCCTCATTTTAGAATTTTTCTAGTCCCGACAAGATAAGTCCTATCAATGATTATCAGAAAGCAGTCCTTCCTGTGGTCACTGGTATGTGCAGTCAGCCATTTCAGAACTTTCCAGTTGTTTGTCATTCTCATATTTGCTGTTTTAGGAACTGCAGCTTTGGGGCTGGAGAAATGGCTCGGCAGTTAAGGATGCTGCTGGTAATCATGATGACTGGGGTTTGGATCCCAGCACCCACATAACAAGTCAGCCATCCTGTAAATCCTGTATCTCCAGCTCAAGAGATCTGATGCCTTCTTCTGGCCTCTGCTTGCAAGGTGTGCACCTCTGCCGCCACGTGCCATTTTCTCTCTCTCTCAAAAATAAAATAAATTTTAAAAAGAAAAGGAATCGCAGCTTTGCAGAGCACACCCTATTTGTAGGGCCATCCCTCTCACTGCTAATCTATTTGCTTGCATGCATCTGTTACTTCAGAAAACTCTTTAATAAAAAAAATGGAATATTGCATATTTCTTTATTTCCACGTATTTGCTACAGAAACTTTTTAATAAAAATTTATTGTCAAGAAATTTGGCTATGATTTCTAATGAGATTAGACATCTTCACAGTAGTATATCTTGCCTCAAGAAAATGCTATATATTGGTCATTATAAATGGCATTTAAGAGATGCTATTGGAGGACTGAAGAAATCATTCAAAGCTTAAGAGCACTGACTGTTCTTGCAGGGAACCTGGATTAGGTTCCCACACCTGTATGGTGGCTAACAACTGTCCTTAACTCCAGTTTCATGGGTATTGCACACAGGTGGTATACTTACATACATGCAGGCAAAACACTCATACACATAAAATAAATAAATAAAAGAATGCTACTGAGTTGGGTATGATGGTGTAATCCTTTAATTCCAGTACTCAGGAGGCAGAGGAAGATGGATCTTTGTGAAGTCATCCTGGTCTACAAAGTTCCAGGTCAGCCAGGAAAAAAAAAAAAAAGCCCTTGCTGCTTTTCTGGAGGGTCAGAGTTTTGTTCCCAGCACCCACATCAGGTAGCACATTGCCTGTAACTCCATCTCTAGGAGATCTGATGCCCATTCTAGCCTTCATGGGCACCCTCACATGGGGCACATCTATATAAAATAACACTGAAAAAAAATCTTAAAAAAAAAAAGACTTCAAAAATGCTATTTTTGGCTGGTGAGATGACTCAGTGGGTAAAAGGTGCTTGCCTGACTATGTGAATTCAATCCCTGGGACCCACATGGTGGAGGGAGAGAACAGACTCTTGCAAGTTGTCCTCTGATTTCTATAGCCATAAGCATACATGCACACACACATGTATACACTGTTAGAAAGGATGTTATTGATATTTATATAACCATTTTATAGCAATCACTTTGCTAAACTTTAATGGATTTCTCCAGGGAGGAATTTATACTGCCTGACAATGAGTCTGGTGTTGTCACGTCCTCTTTTATAATTTTGTTTCTTTACCTTGCTGTATTGACTAAGTGCTCTAAAACAGTGCTTTCAAACAGGAGAATAGAGATATTCTTGACACAGTTCCCATTTTGATGGGAGCAGCTGCCGAGTTTCTATTGAGTAATGTTGATTGGTATTTTGGGGTAGATCTGTTCTTTACATAAGAAAGCATTCTTCTAATCTTAGTTCACAGCGTGTATTTTCTACTAGCACCAGACTCTGGATTTTAAAAAAAATGCATTTTGACTTCTGTTGATTAGATCACATGCTTCTTTTGTGTCATTTTTTTTTTGTACTGTTGATGTGATAGCAATCATTTCTTTCATTATATTTAATCCCTAAGGAATCAAAACAAAACTATTCTGGCATCTGAGATCTTTTAAAGATGAGCTCTCAGTCAGTCTGGCACATGGCTGTAACCTCAGTACTCAGGAGGCTAAGGCAGGAAGATTGAGATTCCAGGCCCTCATGAGCTGCAGCGAGACCCTGTCACGACAACCAACACACAGGCTTTCTCCCAACTGACTTTCCAGATTTCCTTCTCTGGATCTCCCCCATTGCTCAGCATGCTCTGTAATTTCTCAGGCTGCTTGTCTAAGTCATCTCTGGAGCTAGGGTGGCCCTGGGCCCTCATTTGCTGGGAGCCGTTCTGGCCTGTCCCTTTTGTTCTGATGAAATCACTGCTCTTAAACACGTTCTGGGTTAGACAGTGAAGTACTGCTCACCCTCTCCTTAGATAAACTTTCCTCGCACCCCCACAGAGGTGCATTTCTCCACATGCTCCCATGTTTTGCACATGCAGGTACTTCCACTACAGCATTTATACGTTATAATGTTCAAAAAATTTACATAAGAAGAGCTTTCTTCCCAGGGTACATCTCTCCTCAAGGCATGTGCCCTCTGAGGCTTCCTGAGGGCCAGCAGAAGGCACACTTCTCTCCAGCTGGAGGCCAGCCAGGGCTGCCAGCTGCAGCCACCTCAGAACAGAAGGGACTCCTGCAGGGACCCCGCTGCTTCAGGCCCTGTGACTTAGCATCTTACAGGAGGAGAGGAAAGGAGAGGAGAGGGCCTGGAAGGCAGGAGGAAGGGACAGAGAGAGCAGTAAGGGAAGAAAGGAACAGAGAGCGTGGGGAGGGGCAGCTGGGCGGCAAGAAACAAGGGGAAGGGCAGAAGGCTGCCCTCCCGGGCTGCGGCTCACACAGCTGTTTTCGAGGTGTGACTTTCTTACCTACTTGGGGAAACTTTGCAGGGTAGCACCTATCTTCAGTCTCAGGCTTGGACAGCCTGGGATTTTAGAATAAGAGTGCACTTCCTTCAGCTATCCAAATTAAAATCAGAGGAGCCTCTGCTCTACTGCTCCATGAAGAACCCGGCAAGTGCAGTCTGGCCTATCTTTGTTCCGAGGCAGCTCCTGCCGAGGCTGTCCTCCTGCCTCTGCCCCAGACTGCCTCTGCTGCTCATGGTGGGCCCACCTAGTGAGGCCCAGCCTTTCCTACAATTCCCTTCATCTTGGGGAGAGGACCTCTGTTCTCCCTCTGTTCCTCAGACCCTTCCCTCAGTTCCTCCCGCACTCAGGTTTAATTGTTACAAGGCTTTATTGAGGTGTTGGAGAGAACAGTAAGGAGCTCAGGGGCAGCCCATCTTTCAGGGCCTTTCCAGGGCCTCCCGTCATTGCTCCATCCTGTGGCACTTCACAGAAGCGCTGTTGTGACATTTTTCCTGTGAAGACACAAACAAATGTCTATTCACTCCAGGTAGGGCATGGAGGAGAGACCAAAGAAATGATTACACCAGGTCAACCTTGATGACTCAGTGAGTTTGTGGACTTATTTACAGGAGCATGTGACCGTAAGGGGCTCCTTTCTGAGGGTGGGTGACCCCATAACAGCTGTATTACTGGAGAGTTTCACCCCAGAATGGGTGACAGTCCCCTTCTTCAGATAACCTCCCACCTCTTACATACTTAGCACCTGCCAAGGCAGCGCACAGCTAGGGCAGGATTATGTGTAACTGTGTGTGTGGGAGCAAGAATGTCTGGAATCTCAGACCAGGTCTGATGCTCCTTCCTGACTCCTGTGAGTGAACGTTGGTAGACCTGATCTTGTGAAGATCATAAGATCACAGCTACTCTCCTGTCCTGATGGCAATGGAGAAGTGGTTGTGTCATGTCTGGACGACAGGGTTCCACAACAGGCACCTCATCTCTGCTTCCTGCCCAGGTAACCCCTGAGAAGAGGCAACTAACCTCTTCCCACAGCCCCCTCCAAGGCCTATATTAGTCTCCTGTGGCTGAGGTTAGTTAACAAATGACCACAGAGCACACATGGCTTCTAATAATAGGAACTTGTTGGGTTTTTGTTTGTTTGTTTGTTTGTCTTTTTGAGACAGAGGCTCCCTCTGGAACTGACTGTGTAGACCAGGCTGGCCTTGAATTCACAGAGATTCTCCTCCCAGGTGCTGGGCCTAAAGGTGTGTGCCACCACACCTGGCTAGAAACTTATTCCTCCACCGTCCTGGAGGCTAGAATTCTCATCCTGGGTCCCATCCTTGCTTCCGTCTGGAGGCTCTGAGGGCCGGGTATCGGCCTGGTGGTGGCGCTGGCTCATCTTGAACCTCCCTGTTCCTGCTCTCTTGCTCTTAGGAGGACATTAGTCATTGCTTTTTTTAAATGTCACTTTTTTGTGTGTCTGTATTGGGTTTTTTTTTCATTTTTAATTGAAATTTTGTGATTTTCATACAATAGAGTTTGATGGCATTTGGATCCATTTCCCCTCCCCACCACCCCCCACTGTCTCCTCCCCAATTTAATGAACTCTTTCATCTGTCTGTCTATCTATCTATCTATCTATCTATCTATCTATCTATCTAATATGGCCTACAGAGTATGATTTGTGCCCCCCCCCCCACAGCATCCTTCAGTGTGGATTCATCCGCTGTGCCCACCAGGAGTCCCAACCCTGTAAGATACCGTCCTTCCCACTTCCATTAATTGCCAAAAGTTCCTTAGGTTGGGATGGGATTTCTTACCCACGTCCCAGTGTCTATGCTGAGGTTTTGTCTGGTCTGCGCTTGAGCAGGACTTGTGCATGCTGTCGCCACTTCTGTGAATTCATGAGTGAATAACCAGCTGTCTGGAAGTCTGTTTCCTTTTGGTCACCCACACCCTCTGGCTCTTACAATCTTTCCATCTCCTCTTTCAAAATGTTGTTGATCCTTGGGAGGCAGAATTGCAAGTCTCCCTGTAGTTCTGGCTGGCCTGGAACTCACTAAGTAGACCAAGCTGGCCTCAAACTCATGGAGATCCCCCTGGCTGTGCTTCATGAGTGCTGGGATTAAAGACATACAGCATTACACTTGGCCTTCATTGGATTTTTTAAAGGCCACAATTCAGCCCATTATAGAGTCTTTATTACCTCCAGGATAGGCATTTTCTGTGAGCAAGTGCCCTTCATTCTACACCTGTGACGTAAACTAGATTCACTGGAGAAGAGGGGACCTCAATTAAGGAATTTCTCAGATCAGATTGGCCTGTGGCCATGTTTGTGTGGCATTTCCATAGTTGCTGACGTAGGAGAGCCCGGCCTACCATGGGCAATGCCATCCCCAGGCAGGTGAGCCTGGGCTGTATAAGAAAGATAGCTGAGCAAGGGAGAGAGCAATCCAGCATACAGCTTCTTTCCATGGTCTCTGCGTCAGCTCCTGCCTCTAAGCTCCTGCCATAAGTTCCTGTGTTGGCTTCCCACAGGATGATGGACTATAACCTGTAAGATGAAATAAGCTCATTCCTCCTCAAGCTACTTTTGGTCATGACATTTCATCATAGCAACAAACAGCAGGAGGAAGTGAGCAGCCCAAAGCTAGAATCTGTTAATGACTGGCGCTGATTGGTGGAATTAGAAGAGACCACAGTAGTCACACACCCAACTTTTCCCCTGCGGTTCCCCTCTAGCAATAATGAGGCAGCGAGTACTAAACACTGTAAGAGAGGGCAGGGAGGGAGTTCTGTGGGTCAACCAGGAGGGAATACCAGGGCCAAGAAGACAAATGTATTTCCACAGTGAAGAACCTCATACTGTCTGAAGCCAGAGGTTGCAAATTGAAATGCACTCAGGCTAAAAGATGTGGGTCAGACAGGGACCAAGGGGACACCGGAAGGTGCCCTGCAATAGATCAACGCCTTCCCTCTGTTCACCTGTTGATGTATGTGGCAGCAGAACAGCCCCCACGCCAAGGGTTCAAGGTCAGACTCCAGCTCTGGCTGCCCACTAGTAGATACATAAATGGAGTAATATTCAAAACTTCTTTGTATCTCTGTCTCTGCCTGATAACTCATCTCCCAATAGTGTTTTAAAGCAATAGCAATGATTTCTCTTTACATTTTATTTATTTTTTATCTGTGTGCTTGTGTGTGTGTGTGTGTGTGTGTGTGTGTGTGTGTGTGCTTGCATGTGGAAGTCAGCAGTCAACCTCGGATATCATTCCTCAGGAGCCAATCACCTTATTTTTCTCAGATAGTCTGCTGCTGGTTCCCTGAATGGCTGTTTTAGGCTGGGCTGGCTGGCCAGAGAGCCCTGGGAACCCTCCTGTGTCTGTCCCCTCAGCACTGAGATTATAAGTGCATCACCACACCTGCTCTTCTTATGTGGGTGCTAGCCATGAAACTTAGGTCCTCATGTCTGTGTGGTAAGCACTGAGCTATTGCCTGAGCCGCCGATAACAGTAATTTCTTTTGCTCCATTGTGTGTTGACTGGGCTTGGCTGGGCAGCTCTCACTCAGTCTCTTCAGGACTGCAGCCAGAGAGTGGCTGAGGCTGGGGTCGCAAGGATGGCCTCTTTACTCGTATGCCTTTGGGCTGGGGAGGCTCACACAGGTGAGGTTTCTCACGCAGTGCTCTTACCACGTGGTCTTCAGGTAGTAACTCCTGATGTGTCAGCTAACAGGTCACAGAATGCCCCAAGAGACCTGTACAAGCTTCTTTCCAAACCCATACACCGAGGGAGTTGCTGCATAGACGCAGTGGCAGTTAACATTGCCAGGGTCACTCCCACCCATTCTGCTCGTCAAGACAGCCACAGAGTCCCAGCCAGCTTCCGGGGGAAAGGGGAGAGGCTCTACCTCTTAAGGAGGAAGAATTTGTAGACGTGTTTTCAAACCGCTGCACTATGTGATGAATTGGACCCACATTTTCCCTTTACAGGACAGGTGCTACATGGTCTATTTAACTGATTCTTCCTGGGACTACTTTAATAATTCCAACTCTTTAATCATGATTCATGATACAGAAGACAGCACCTTTGAGCCTGGTTTTTCTTTCTACTTTCTGCTCTTTTTCTGGGAGGGGACACCAAGCCTGGAGATTGTAGATTCAAAGAATATGAACTTTTAACTCTATTCTGCAGTTTGCAAATATGCTGAGAAGACTTTGGGCTGACTTGCAGTCCCCATACCTTGACGGTATGTGCGTGGGCTGTGGAGATGTTTGGAGCCTGAACTCAATTTTATTTCTATTATGTTTTTTTCTGTTTCACCTTCATGATGCATAATCAAGATGCTTTTGTTTAAGCGGATAGGTTGGCAGCTCTGAAAACAGCTCTGTGATCTGCAGGACTGTTTCCTCTTCTGGGCAACTCTGATGTGGCCAGGACAAAGCAGGGAGGACACAGAGGGACCTGGCTGTCTCTAAACAGAAACACAAGCCTGCGTTCCCTCCCTGGCTTTCTTACTTGGTTTTCTGATGCTCCTCACAATCACATTATTGTGTGGAAAGCATTCTGGAAAGTGTATGAGCGTTGGAATAAGATCCTTTTGAACTCCATCTTCTCCTACCTGAAGATTAGGCTGCTCAGCTGGAGGTAAATAATCTCTGCTCTGCTAAAAATCCTCAGTTCTCCTTGACTGAGACTTGGAGATCTGGCAATTATTCAGAAAATTATCATTAAAGCAAAATTACCCTGGGAGACATTGTCTAGTTAATTACTTCTAGAATTGATGTCTCCTGGTCACATATGGACTTTCAAAGCTGCACGACACATGAGCTTGGAAAGGACTAGTTACTTCCCTTGTAGATTTCTGCAGGGCTCATGGAGATCATTGGAAAACATTGTTTTTCTTTGTGAATTTGGCAAGGGATGATAGAGGGACTTGGCATTTAGTTAAATTCTTCCATGGTGACAGGATATGGAGAATCTAGCCTGAATTACCCGGTGGGTATCTCTGGGAAAGCCCTGTTCTTTAATAGTTTAAAGACCCCATGAACGATATGGAGCTGCGTATGGCCATTTACAAATACCACAGCTCTGGGGTCTGCAGATAGGAGGCAAACATCCTGGGTTCTTTTTATGTGTGTGAGATGGAGTCTTTCTGTATCTCTCCCTGGCCTGGAACTCATTGTATAGGCTAGCCTGGTCTCAAACTCACAGAGATCCACCTGGCTCTTCCTGAGTGCTGATGTTAAAGGCATGAACCTCCGTGTCCAGCTTCTGAGGGTCTTTACACCAATATTCTTTTGTTTTAAAATTGCTTCATCTACTGCTGCTTGCAGGTAGTCATGAAGGTTTGGTCATGGAGGATAAATAAACACTGTATATTTGGCAAAAGGGTGTTCTTAGTCCATTCAGGCAGCTATGCCACAAACTGTGTGGTTTATAAATAACATAAATTTTTTTGTTGCTATTCTAGAGGCTGGGGAATTCAAGATTAAGTTGTTGGCTTGCTGCCCCATAGATAGTATATTTTTTTATGCCTTCACTCTCTGGGATCTCTTACATAAGGACAACAATCCCAACCAATAGGGTCTGACCCGATCACCTCCCCAAGGTGCTAGCTTCTAAATATTCTCATCTCAAAACTTAGGATTTTAGCATGTGATTTGGGGGTAGTTACATATATCCAGACAGCCCAGGGGTTTAAAATGGAAAGAAATTTTCTTTAGTTAGAGTTTTCTAGAAACAGCCCTTAGACAAGGACTTGACTGTAAATGAATTCCTGACTGGGGAGGTGGTATAGGCAAGTTGAAGTTTCAATCTTGGTTGCCACCTTGGCTGGATTGACAGCCACTTGAAAAATTGGGAAAGCATATTCTTGAATGTGTGTCAGGGATTTCCACTAAGGGGAAAGGCCTGCCTGAATGTGAGTGTTCAATAGACTGGATGAAGCGAGATGCAGAGAGGGGCGTCCACCTGCACAAGCAAGCGCCCCCACCCATGGACATCAGACTCCAGCTTCTGTGGCCTAGGAACAGGGACTCCTTCCCTCCCTCCCTCCCTCTCCCTCATTCTGTTAATTCTACTTCTCCAGAGAATCTGACTGAGAAACCAGTGCAGAGTATGTAACGAGCAGGTTTCCACTGTGACAATGTGAACTCATGCTTGCTGGGCACTTCTAGGAGAACAAATCTCAGAGTTGTGTACCTGAAGATGCATTTTCCCTTCCAGGAGTGTTAGCTCTCCACATATCCAACTTTCTTTCTGCACAAGCATTCAGATAGAGCACTGCAGATACTTGCAGTGAACATGCGCAGGAATGGCCACGCCAAGAGGATGTGGGCAAAGGCCTTGACAATATCCGCTTCTGTTACTGCTACATGGAACGTTCTGATTTTCTTGATTATTCATTGCATTAGAGTGCATAGGAGATATTCCTTGTAAGACAGGTTTTAAGTATTTGGACATTTTGTCTCGAGTTGGTGACAGTGCTTTGGGAGATCTTAGAAGGTGTGGCTGGAGGAAGCATGTTACTGGGGGCGGCCTTAGAGAATTCTTAAGCCTTGTCAAATCTCCAGTCCCTCTCTGCTTCCTGTGCCTGCTTGAAGATGTGAGCGCTTAGTTTCTGAACCTAGCCTAGCCACCTCTGCTGCTGTGCCTCCCCGCCATGATGGACTCTTGCCCCTTTGAAACCATAAGCTAAATAAACTCTTCCTTTTATAAATTCCCTTGATCAGTGTTTCTATCACAGCAATAGAAAAGTGACTAATACAGAAGGCCAGGCTTGTATAGAACTCTGAGTGTCACTCATGAGTCAAAAGTACCTAGCTTAGAAGCAAAAATGTAGGTAATGGGGCGATTTCCTGTGAATGGAGAATCCTGAAGGGCACCTTCTACCCTTGGCTTTCTTCTATTCTTTTGGGGAATGTGGTTCAGGTTTGAGACCGAACTAATCTCCCAGTAACTAGCTCCTTCTATTGCTGTTTTTCTGGACTAGTTCTGTCCAGTTTCCATTACGGATCTTAAATTTTTATTTATTTATTTATTCATTTTATATATATGAGAAATTTACCTACATGTATATCCGAGCATCACATGTGTGCAATGCCCGCAGAAGCCAGAAGAGGGCATCAGACACATTGGAACTGGAGTTACAGGTGGTTGTAAGTCACCATGTGGATGCTGGGAACTGAACCTGGGTACTCTGCAAGAGCAGCCAATGCTCTTAACTGCTGAGCCATCTCTCTAACTCCCAGTTTCTATTAGGAATCTTGCATGTGATCTAGGTTTGCAGAATGGGCTAGGCCAGGTTAATCTGTGGACTGGAACTCCAGAGTCAGAGAAAGAGGCCAGAGCCCATTTCCCTAGGATGACCACATTGGAGGATTACCTGGCCTGGTATGAGAAAAAGATAAGACACTTGAGTTTTTTATGTTCAGATTTTAAGTGTACCAACACCAGGACAATATTAAAACAAATTCGTAAGCAGTCCACCACACTCTGCAAGGAAATCATTCTCTTGCATATTCATTTTTCACTAAATATTGATTGAGCTTCCATGACTGAAGCTTCTGTCCTAGGCATTTTGGAAGCGACAACGAATAAGGCAGATAAAGCTCACAGAGCTTATGTCCTAGTTGGGGAGACAGAATAAACAGAGATGCTCAGCAGCCAAGACCACTGGCTGCTCTTGCAGAAGACCTAAGTTCAGTTGCCTGCATCTACATAGTGGCTGACAACCATCTGTAACTCCAGTTTCAGGGAATCTGCTGCCCTCTTCTGGCCTCTACAGGAACTGTAAGCACATGGTACACTCAGGCAAAACACTCGTACATGTAAAATTAAAACGATAAATAAATAAAAATAAATAAGCAACGGAGGAGGAGATGTGCAAGGTGCTGGTTCATGCCCCTCATCAGTCACAGCTTCCAGAAGAGGGACTGCTCTTCTTTGCTTGGCCTTTGTGACCCCGCTCTGTACCCATCTCCTCCTCTAGCCCTGCTGCTCAGCCTCCCAGGTGCAGCACAAATGCTCTATTCACTTGCTTCCATCCAAATGCAGTTAGCTTTCCTGGATCTGGGGTCTCGATCCACTTTATAATTATTAACCTGGTTTGCTGAAAGCATTCCAATATCAATTTTTTCTTCTCTTTTCTTACACACTTAAAGCCATGATTTAGGATGAAATGATAACCAGATACTGAGTTGGGCTAAGGAATTCTGGCCCCAGGCCTCTGTTACCTCCCATCCACCCCAGCCTGGGAGCGCTGGCTTTAGCTCGGGCCCAGCAGGTGCTCAGCCAGTGCTTTCTGAACAAACCCTCAGATTGGCATGTGAACCTCAGAGGGAGGCAGCTCTGCCTATGACTGTTAGTGTCTAGTGGTACCCAGGGAGGGGAGTGGTGTCCTTGACCTGCTTCCTCCAGCTTTATGGGGATCACAGCCAGACTGAAAATGGAGCCTTCCTCAGGTGCCAGCCAAGGTCTATAGCATGTCTATAGGACAGGCCAGGTGGCTGTTTAATGTACTTCAGAGCCTATACAACATATGCTCTGAACCCTGCTCTGGGCATTGCTTGCTTATTGCCAGTGGATGCTGTCCGAGGGCTGAAATGTGTGCTTCTGCAGGTGGATGAGCAGAGCCTGGGACACAATTCAGTCCAAAGATGCCAAAACAAACACTGAGTGTCTCAACTGGTTGCATTCTTGAGCTCATTAGATGGGATAAACTGAGCCCAGCCAGATGGAGCCTGGGGAGGAGCCTGACAGCCAAAGCCCCAGGACCCAGATGAGGCCAGGCAGCAGTGCCTGCTCGAAGGGACTCACGCTTGGTCATTTCTGTCCCTTTGCGTGTCCGGGTTCAGTCTCTTCCACAGTCTAATGCTTCCCCCACCCCCATGGCGGTATCAGCTTTGTTGGTTGAGGTTACCCTTGGCACTGCTCAGAAGGAACACAGTAACAGGCAGGCAGACAGGCTTGGGTGGAAGCAGTCAGCCGGCAGGAAAGGATTATGTGAGATGCAAGCTGATGTGACGGGCCGCCCAGCCGAGAACGGGCAGGCTGGGATTTCATAACCAGTGTAGAGTCAGACAAGGCCAAAGGAGTTAGAAAAAGAGCCCAGGGATCCTTGGGGTCACTTACAGTGTGCTCATGAAAGGTGGGTGGGGCATGGCTTAGCAATGCAGTAGTCATTTTGCTTTACCTTCAAGCTAGCCTCCTTGGTGTGACTGTCTTCAATTTGTGGTTATTATGACTAGGAAGTGGTTTTAATGCTGTGCATGACTTGTAATCTTTGTGAGAGGCATTGAATACTATATTCATTTTCTAGTTTGTACACTGAGAAAGGGAATGATGTAGAGAAATCAAGTGGAGACGGACATAGGTGGGTTCTAATTCTGATGAGCTGTGAAACCTTGGGCAACTTGCGCAAACTCCTGAGCTGTTTCCTTTTCTGCAATGAGGCTGGTGATATCCTAAGAACAGGTTTCTGGACAGTGATTTATATCAGAAGTGGGAAAATTCAAGTCAAATAATACTTTGACCTGCAGTGGGTTTAGAATATGTTTTCGTAAAAAGCCATGAAGATGTAACAAAGGAAGGAAGGCTACAGGGTGTCACACTTGTGACAGCATAAAATGAGTGAGCCAGTGGGGGGACTGATGAGTGGCCCTGGCTGGGGGTCAGCTATGTGGAAGTCCATCTAGACTGCCCTGGCTGTGGGACTCCCTCTGGGCACTGATACTATTTTTAGGAACCATGAAGTGACCCTTAACTAGAGGATAGCAACACCTTGTCCTGTTACTCGGCTCTGAACGGTGGATTGGAATGAGTTTTGGGGATTGCTGGGGACAGGCTCAATGAGATGGAAGTTTGGGTGATAAACCAAAGAGTGGCACTGAGCCTGGAGCCTGTGGGTATCTTGAGTCTGATACAAATATGACCAGTGTAAATAAGCCAGAGGTTATCATGCTGATTGACTCTCTCCGGATACTTGGGGGCCCTGCCGTCTGGAGGGGCCCCTGGGCTGGGAAAAGATGGGGTTCATTCTCCTGGAGATGCTTTTTGAATTAAATCATGTTGCCTTGACTGTTTCTATGACTCTCCCTGTAAGGAAGGTTTGTACCACCCGGAAATGCACCCTGTGTTAGGTTGAAAGCTTCAAACAAATAACACAGAGCACTGAGCTGAGCCCAGCAGGAAGTTGCTGCACAAATAGAATTCCTTAGCTATTAAAGTGTCATTATATAATTACTTGAAAAATATGTCACTCTGTGTGTATATGTGTGAGTGCATGCATGTCTATGTATACATGTACGTAGTATGTACAGGTATTTGTGTTTCATGTGTGCTTAGGTGCATGCGCATGGTGTTTTCTCTGAAGAGCTGTCCGTCTTTGTTTTGAGACAGAATCTCTTACTGTCCTGGAATTCTCCAAGTAGGGTCGCTTGATTGGACAGCGAGACCCAGGGGTCCGGCTGTCTCTACTTTCCCTGAGCCGGGATCACAGGTGTGCATCATGTGCTTGTTCTTTCTTTTTTTAGGAATAGGATTGAACTAAGGTCCTCATGTTTGTGTGGCAATCACTTTACCCACTGAGCTATTTCTCCAGGCCCAAGAATGTGTGAAGTTTAACGTTTTGTTAAGGAAGAGACACCATCCTCACCGACACAGCATGGTTCAGCTTCTCTGCCCTTCTGGTCTGTGCCAGGAGCACTCTAGTGCTCCCTCCATTGCCATCGTTCCCTGAGCTTCTTCCTTTGTGTCTGACTTGAATGCGGCTTTTCTTAGACCCTTAGTTTCCTTTTGCCCACCAGGTAGGCCTTAAATCAATTAATGCGATGCCCCAGCACCATGATTGGCCCTCACCTTGTATCTCTGGCCTTCTTTTGCACCCTCACCTGCAAACTAGACTGGCTGCAGTCTCCAGTCAGAAACCGCCATTCCTCTGCAGGGTCTCTGGCCCACATCCTCTCCCCGATCTCCTCCAGAGGAAGCGGAGCTCCCTTCTCCGCTCCAGGTGTTTAAGGTCACTGTCATCCCTGAGCTGCTCAGTTCCTTGTCTGCAGAGACTGAGTTCTTCCCTCTGTGTCTTACAGTCTACAGCATCCCTGCTGGTGAGCTGTCTCTTTGACGCCTGTTGATTGAATTCCATTGGGAGAAAATGAAAGGAATAACTATAAAAAATATACATATTAAACAACATATGTTATTTTGACACTGAAATGTGAGTGTTCCTTGTACTGGGGAAGCAAGATGATGGGAAAGGGACCTTTGGAATGAGCTCCTTGCACCTGTCAAAGTCTTTCCTTTCAGGCATGGAGGCAAGTAGGAGTCATCTTTGAAGATACTTTCTAAGTTGTACAGCTGAGTACTTGTACATTTCCAAGCCTGTGAGTATTTATAGACACTGCACCTGGGTTGTGGCGAGGAGGACTGCTGTGGTCCCCAAAGTACAGGACAATTGCTCACATAGAAGAAGAGATAAACTGTTGCATTTTCTTGTCTCGTAATTTGAGGCCCTGGTAAGTGTGAGAGGACCATGTGTGATGACTAATCAGATAGCCACTTCCTTTCCTCCTACTGTTAAGAGGGAACCTTCTTCCTCTCTGCAGATACTCCATTCTCTGGTCTATAACAGGACTGTACCCTGGGCAATGGTTAGAGACATAACTGTGTTCTTCAGATCTTGATCTGACTTCAATCCTGGCTCTAGTTTCTTTTCTAGAAAACAAGGAAGCTGGACCATAGATACTGTCACCATCCAGGCCCAGCACTTCCTAAAAGCTCACTTGAGGGACTTGGGGTGTCTTTAGATCACCTATTGGTTGTAGGTCAGGCTCCTCTGGTCTCTCACTGGGTTGGACTCCTCGCATTCAAAGCACTCCTCAAGTCCTGGGGTTGACTTTGAGTGTCATGGGCCAGAGGCCCTCATCTCATTTCTCTTATTGGGCCCTGGATCCTTTACCTTCAAGCAAACGCTGGGAGCCCTGTAATCTCTTGGTGCTGCTTCGGGAGCTTGCTGTAGTTGGTAGGTACTTGGTACATCCTGAATAGGAGGCAGCTGGGGCAGAGGCTGATTCACAGGACTGGCATGGCCTGATCCTGAGGAAAACATACTCGTGGGCCTAGCAACACATTTTGGAGAACATTTGTTGAAGTCATGGTCACCAGGTGGGCACCTCTTGTGTCAAGGCCACCGTCTGTGGGGACATTGTCTTGTTAATGATGTCAGCCTCACATCTGTTAAACTCTGTGCTAAGTGGCTTTTGGTCGCTCATTTCCTCTACCATTCATCATAACTGTTGGAGTTGTCACAGGTATGTGTTGCAGATATGGAAAGTGAAATCAGAGAGTACAAGAACGTCTCACAGAGCCCGTGAATGGTGTAAACCCAGGCCAAGTCAACCTCAAAGGCCTTATGCTGTCTAAACCTTATGCTGTACATTTTAATCATCAGAACCACTCTTTGAGGTAGACCTTAAAATATTTTCATTGAGTTTTTGGGAATTTCATGCGATGTATTTTGGTTGTATTTAGACTGCCCTCCCTGTCTCCACCTCCCTTACTGGCCCCAGCCCAGTTTCACATCCCCTATTATTATTTGAAGGCTTGTCAAGTCTAATTTGTGTCCCCAAATGTCCCTTGGTATGGGTCCATCCCCAGTAGCCTCGTTAACCAATCAGCATCACACCCTTAAAGAGACTTTCCCTCTCCCAGCAGGTTCAACTGTCAGAAGTTCCTCAGCTAGACTTGGGGCTTCTGGAGAGTAGACTCTTTTAGAGCTCCTTTTTTCTTTTTCTTTAGAATAAGAAACTGATATTTGGAGTGTTCCAGATACCTGCTAAAAATTGACCTCATCAAGAAACAGCTGACCCTGGATATGAACTTAGCCCTTTCCACCGACTGTCACATTGAATTCTCACACAGTCCAGGGAGTGAGCTGGAACAGCCAATCCTCTGTGTCTGTAGGCTCCATGTTTATAGATTCACTGAGGGTAGATGGGAACTACAGGGTAAAATCATGTCTATACTGAATGTGTATAGATATTTTCCTTAAACAATTCAGCGTAGTTATTTACATGGCCTTTATTTATCTTGTGTTAGGTATTATAAGGTCTCTAGAGAGACCTACTACATCACTTTATATAAGATATCTGAGCATCTACAGGTTTGGGTTTTTCAGGGCCCTAGAACCTCATGGGTACCAAAGGGACAAATGAACTGTATTTCATGGCCCGGGAAACCAAGGCTCAGGGATATGTAGTGATTTTCAGTTGCACAGTCAGGAAATGGTAATCAGATGGGAGTCAAAGCTGATGTCCTCCCCATAACGAAACATTTCTATAGAAATCTATTCCTGAGATCCGGAATAGGATTCTCAGATATACAGAATGGTGTCAAGTTCTCTACAATGGAGGCCACATCAACAGCTTTTGGCTTTCAGAGACTCTGTATGGAATCAGTGTTGAAGGTGAAACAGTCAAGAGGAAGAATTTGACATGATGGGGCAGTGAGCCTGGTGCTCGAGCACTCACTCACCATTAGACCTGAACTCCACCCTGTGTAATGCCCTGAAGGTCACACAGCTGGGCGGACACATCCAGCAGATTTGCTGTTGATGGGCCCTGGACTGAGGCCAGCCCCTCTGGAGGACCAATCCTAGTCAGAGGAGGAGACTTCCTGCAGGGACTTTATGAATGGCATGTGGGTGTTGGCTTAGCAGCAGACCTTTGGGAGAAGCAGCACCCAGCAGGTCACCAGCCTCAGACTTGCAGAAGCTATCAGGTAAAAACTTCACTCCTTATTAATGTTTACTTTTAATTGAAAAAAAAATTTAAATGCAAAGAATTCATTACTTTCCATATCTGTACAGGAGTGTGGGATTCAGTTTCCTGGAAATAGAGACACTTCTCCAAGTGTCAGAGGCACAGACTGGGAGTGACCAGGACAAAGCAGAAGGAGCTGGGGTATGAGTTGCAGAGTGCGCCTGCTGGGATGTGTGGGGTGAAATCAAGTGTCAGTTTTCACCTGGTCCTGCGAAGCTTCATCAAATCTCCTTTGCTTGTCAGTCACCTTCCCTTATCACTTTTCCAGCCCAGCTTTGTGACTAAGTGTTGGACGGAGAACTGATAAGGCTAGGTGGTTGGCATTCACAGCCTTTGAAGCCCTGTGGGTCACCTGCACCTTCTGGCTGGAAAAACCTGGTGCTCTGGACGCTGCAGGACACTGCAGGACTTGAGGAGGAGGAGGCCTCTAGGGATGGGCAGCAGGGTTAGCCTGTGCTTCCTGCCAGAGGATGCTTGGGTAAACCTTGTGTTCTATCCTAGGTGAAGTCTTCACTTTGTTTCTCTCTGCAACTGGGTTTCAAGTCTCCCCCAGGAGGCCAGTGCTGGGGACTGGGCAGAGCAGTTGTTCCTGAGACTTCCTGCTGGAAGGTGAATAAAAGGGCTATGGGACTTTGGAATTTTAGGTCTTCTTCTTATTCTTCTTTTTTAAAACAAGAGCCCCAATTTCCATGTGATTTGGGCGGAAGTCTCATCTCATCTAGACACTGTCTTCACCTAGTGACGGATGCTCACTCAACTTTTGTCTTTTTCATTTCATAGGAACCATGCACTAAGAGAAATGTTTCATGGCATCAACTAAACTAATATTCTTTTGTATCAAAGTTAGTTGTTCATTATGTTGTTTATTCAGATTGATTATTTGTAAATCAATTGCTTCTACGAAACAAATCAAATTCAATAAATTTCTGTAGATTGGTAAATGGCAGTATTGAGTGACACATGCACAAGTCTAACTCCAGCTATATGTAAAGACATAAAGCCACAGGTAAAAATCCATGTACTATGAAGGTTTCCATATCCAGAAGCATGATTACAGTTTGATGTACAATGGTTTGCTTCTCAGCTGAAAGGGTCATTCTTTTTTTTTTTCCACTACATTAACTATTATGATTTTTCTTGAAGAGTAGATACAGTTTTAGATTATGACAGTATAGTAAAAAAAATTTTTCTTTTTGAGATAGGGTCTTGATATGTGGCCTAGGCTGGCCTCCAACACATGATCTTTCCGCCTCAGCCTCCTGAGTGCTGAGATTAAACGCATGCTCTCAAAACAGTTGTTGTTGTGTACGTTTTGTATGCATGCGTGTGTGTGTGTGTGTGTGTGTGTGTGTGTGTGTGCAGGTATATGTGTCCATATACACATGTGTTAAGGCCAGAGGAAACCATAGGGTGTCCTGCTCTGTCACTCTTCCTCATTTTCTGATGCAAGGTCTCTTACTAAACCTGGAGCTTGCTGTTTCAGTTAAGAGTGACTGTCCAGCAAGCTCCAGGGATCCAGTCTCCACCTGTCCCCACCAACCCTGTAGCTCTGCAGTTACAGGTGGGCATGGAGTGACACATGGCTCTTATGTGGGTGCTGGGGATCCGAACTTAGGTTCTCATGCTTGTCCCCAAAGTGCACATACCTATGGAGCCATCTCCTGTGGTTTTGAATGATCCTAACGTGAAGCTAGTTAGACCAGGATCTCTGGGTTGCAGCTTCCATAGGAGCAGGAGTAAAAGGACTGACTCAAGGTACTTGGTGTTCCCCCTGTGGGCTCCTTGCTTTAATGGCAGAGGACACCAGCTTAAGTGTGCTCTGTTGATGTTGTGTCCCTCATCTTTGAAGATTCTGATTTGATTGGTCTGGCTGTGGCCTGAGCATCACAGCTATACCAAGCATTCTTATGAACAGCTGAGGATCAGATGCAATAGTAGTTGATGATCTGGGAGTTCGAGTGACTGGGTTTGTATTTCAGGATGGCTCTCAATCCCTACTGTAACTTTAAGACTTTAAACCTTATCATGTTCATTTCTTTTTATATAAACTGGAAGTTGGGGACAGTGAGAGAAGTAGATGTCTCCTCAGGGTCCTTCCTAGCTGAGGCCCTTGAGTTCTTTCACACGGCTGTGGTTACTAGTGGAGACTCAGCCCCTGATTTGTTCAGCTCTGGATCTGAGGGTAGGAGGCAGCTCAGGTGTCCCTAGGACGGAAGGGCAAAGGCAGCTCAGAGGAACAAGTCCAAGCCAGAAACTTGACTAAATCCCTCCCCTTCTGGCAGAAAGAGGCCAATTAGGGGCTGACTGTACAGTGGTTGTGTAAAGGCTCACTGAGAAGTCCCCCTCCTCTCTTGTGGTATCTGATGCTGGAACGATGTGGAAGTTACTTGGTGAGACCCTGCTGGGCTCCAGACTATAATAAAAACAGAGCACGTGCCTGCACTCTGTTCTCTAGGGGAGTTATTTTTAGTTCTTTATGTCTTTGTCTTTATAGAGAATGTATTTACATTTTTGATTTGCTCCAAAGACACACTTATGAAAAGATGGAAACAAATCTTGTTCTGTCATTTAGAATATAAGAATATTGATGATTAAGAATAGAGTACCCATTTATCTAGAGCTTACTAGGAGCATCTGTGTGAAAAATCTCTTTCATTTTAACCTAAATTATTACTTAATTATTATACCTGTGGTCTGAGCTAGGTACTGCTGTTATCATTCCCAGTTTATGTTAAGAATATTAGAATCCAAAGTGGGTAAGTAACACACAGTAGAAGAGAGAGTCCAGATTTGAACCCAGTACACATGGCTGGTGAGTGGAAAGGTTCAAATGGAGCCATTTTCCTGAGGTGTGAACTGAGCTTCTGTGGGGTTTGGCAGAGTTTGTTGACGCTATTCAGTCCTGGATCCCAAGCCCCTGTCATGCTTGACACATGATAGGCTCAAAGTCAATGTCTGTGGCGCAGACAAGAACAGATGTGCACAGCTGCAATGTCACCCCCGTCAGCTTCCAGCCTCAGTCTCGAACAGCCTCTCAGAGGAAATTCAAGTCTGAGAATGACCTCTCCCAGGAAGGGAAGCAGCCGGTCTTTGGTGACATGTCCACATCTGGACCTACGTTCTAGAAGTGTTCACCTTCTCTACTCTGGCTTTAAATCAACAGCAGCTTAGGACCTCCTGGTCATGCTTGGCAGACCCTGCCAGGCTCCTCAGACATGGGCAGCGGACTCTGGGTGATGGTACAGGACATTCAGTTCAAATCCAGATTTTGACAAGCAACTCCAGGACTGGGTTCAGCCCTGGTTTCTCCATTTGTATAGTGAGATGTTTGGAAATCTTTCAGTCCCTGCGCACGTTCTTCCTCGTCTGGGAAGCTCTCAGGGTCACTGTGTAGGGTCAGGGAGAGGGGAGGCCTGCGTGATCCACTGTCTATAAAGACAGCCAGGCACGTAGACACCCGCCTCCCTGCTCCAGGCTACTGCGTGATTGCTCATGAAAAGAAGGCTTACTTCTGGCTGGAAACCCCTGAGGCAGCGGATTTTGGTGTGAGTAATCAATTCCAGGCACACTGGGGAATGCAGGTTTGTCTGGGGAGCAGAAAGCTACACTGGGTTAGATGCAAAAAAGAGGAGGAAGCTTGGGTTTCCTCAGGGGCCCAGGCGAGCAGCCCTGATATTAAATCCCAGCGAAAGAATGTCTTCATGTTTATGGATGGAGGAAGAGGCGATGCTTATGGAAAGAACGTGAGACAGTGGAGCCAGGAGCAGTGAGTCCCCTTTACCCTGAACGGAGGTCGAAGCTGCCCGGATGTGGGCCCTCCAGCCTCTGGGAACGTCTACGCGAACTTGTTGGGCTGGAGTGTGGGCGCAGGGCCTCTGTCACCACTGAGCTCTGTGGCTAAGCGAGAGCCTCGCAGACAACGTCTGTGACTTTCCCCGACACAGACTGTGTGCTCATGTGCTGCTTCATTCCACCTTTAATCTCAGCGCAGACGAGGAAGCACAGGCTTACAGAGATCTACCTGTTCCAGGTTCAGATACCACTGCTAATAAAGGCGCAGCCAGGTCTCTGATCACGTGATGCCCACATCCAAAGCCTTCTTGCCCCCTGGGACCACATATGCTAAACCTGCTGCAGCATTTCTGGCCTCCACTGTAACACATGTGTCTATTCATCTACCACAAGTAGGAAAATGATCTCTTATGAAAGTCAGGGCACTAATTTGTCCCCTGCTCTGAGCAGAACATGGCTGCAATGTGTGTGGGCAGAGAATTCACTGAAGGAAGGCATGTGGCTGGTTCCCCTTCACAGTCTCACGAGACCTATGTGTGTGTGTGTGTGTGTGTGTGTGGTGTTCTTATGACACATTTGGAGGTCAGGAGATAGCTTTCAGGAGTCAGTTCTTCCTTGGGTCCTGAGGATCAAACTCAGCTTATCAGGCTTGGCAGCAAACACCTTTACCAACTGAGCCATTTTGCCAGTCCAAGACCAGGAATTCTGATGAACAAAAGGATGACTGCAGCCAATAGCATTTGCCTCTTGATTCTCAGCATTTTGGCACCAGGGATGTTTGATTTTTTCAACAACTGAAGGCATCAAACATTATTTCCAGTAAGTGGACCAGAAAACTGAAGCTCAGGCCTGCTCAAGAGACATAGAAAAGTCCCAGACACAGCTCATGTTTCATCTCCTAAAGGCACACAGAATATTCACCTAGGAACTCTGAATCGATAAAACGTAAACTCATATGACTGGTGTTCCGCACAGGCAGCACTTTAAGCTGAGTTGCAAACACTAATATGTTATGTTAAAATGAAACACAAGGAATGTTGTTTCCCTGGTACCTCTGTGGAGACAGAGGAAGAGACACTCAGGATGCGGGCTGCACAGTTAGCCCATGGCCAACCTAGGGTTGTTCTGAAGTCCACGCTCTTTCCACTTGGGTATACTGCCTTTCCTTAAAAGCACATAATGATTTGGTCACTGATCTGTGCTAGGTGTTGGGCTCTACTTTGCTCAGTCCTCACAATAGCTCCTGAGGCACAACTAAGCATCCCTAAGTGACATCCACAGTACATGGTGTGTTGTGCATGGGACTGTGAACCCAGGTCTGTCCTGTGGCCACCACTGTGGATTGCAACACTTGAATGACCCGGGGTGCTGGATAGAGATGGTGATGGGTTATGTGTCCTCAGTGGAGTCGGGGTTTCCATTAATTAGTTGAGGCCAAGCCTGTCAGTGGGCCTGTGATGTGGAGGGAAGACAGGGTCCGACTAATCCCGCTGTCAGGGCTCTGGGGCTCCAGGTAAACACAGGAGCTTAAGGTGACAAAAGCAAAGATAAAAGGACAAGGTTCATGACACTGAGATGCATTCTGAGGGCATGGAACATATACAGTCCCACGTCTGTTCCCTGTGCAGTAGGATAAGGATGTCTCAGTTTCAATGGGGAAACAGCTTAGGAGGAATCCCAAGTTCTCTGGGTCTGGAGTCCCCAGGAGTGGCCCCATTTTTAAGACTCCAGGCTTATTTAAATTCTGCTGTCACTGTCTTGAAATCTATGTTCTTTTAACAAGGAAGCTGGCAGTTTCATTTTGTTCTGGACCCCAGAAATCATGTAGCCAGTTCTTCCTCCGGGAAGACCCTCTCGTGAGGTCTTACATTTTAATCAGCTCTTATTTCTACATGCCAGCCAAAGTTCTACATCCAGACTGGGTGCATGGGCAGAGGTTGAGGCCAGAGTGTGGCCTAGGTATGTGCCTAGGCACCAGCCAGGGAAGGGCTCTTGCAACCTCTGAGGATAGCGGTGACAAGCAGGCGAGGGTACCAGGACTTGAGGGCTAGTGCCAAGTCTTCTGTGTTTCTGTAGCTGAGCACAGGTGACCAGAGGTGGACGGCCACGTAGGAGATGTGCAGGGAATGGATGTGGTACTGTGGGAGTTGTACGCTCTCAAAATGCATCTCATGATCTCCGCTTTGTCCCTTTCTCGTTGCTCTTCTCCCACTAAGCTGATTCCTTGCCATTCTTTGCACGCAATTTCCCCAATTTTAATCGGAGCGGGAACATTGTCACTGAAAATGCAATTGAGTGCTCACCTGACAACAGTGGGGAGGGAACACAATTCATTTAAATATGATTATACAGACAATGCGCATCTGAACATTAACAGCCAAGTGATGGGTGTGTAGCATGCATATTTAACAAATATCCGTGGAAGAAAATGAAGATAGATATATAAGTTTTGCATGTGCAAGTATAAATTCCTTATAGATTAAAGATCTAGGAACTGAGGTTTCAGGGGTTAAGCATTTGCTGCACACACGTGAGGACTAACTTTTGGCTCACCTATAATTCCAGCCTCAGAGTGAGCTCTGGGCATGCTCTGGGCTTGATTGAGAGGTCTTGCCTCATTGAGTAAGGTGGAAGAGCACTGGGGGAAGAGCATTTGAGCCTCCACATGTACATGTATTGTGGGTCTCACATGGTGGAAGGAGAGAAATGATTCCTGCGATTGTCCTCTGACCTCCACACGTGCATGTTACACTCCCACACACATACATACACAAACGCAATGAATGAGCGGATGAATTAAAGATACTTTTAAGAAATATAAGCTTTAAAGTAAACCGTGGGACAGTTGGGAAAGATGTATTTAGTAACCATAGAGAAAAGATTATTAGATTTAATAATATTAAAATTTCAAGTGAGATGTGGTCAAAGGTAACATACAAATGGGAGACAAGGGGTGGACGAGGATGTGTGGTCGAGTAAAATCACCCATGCTGGCAGCGATGGTCTGTTCCCACTGTTAATGCTGCAGCCTCCAGGTGTCTACTGACACACGAAGTGAAACTGGCGTGACTGAGGAGATGAAACTTTATTTAAGATGCTTAGATGCTGATAGCTACAGGTGTCTGGTGGTTCCCATACTGGCCGGCATAGCTCTTCGAGAAAATTCCTGAAAGTCATATATGTCTGGCAAAGGGCAGTCATGCAAATGATAAAAAAAAAAAAATGATGAGATGATCACAGCCTAGGCAGAAAAAAGTAGCTAGAATATACAATGTGGAAATTCCTAGAAGATGCAAAGGAAAATAGTTGCTCAAGGACATTGGTAACCAAAGAGATGCAAACTAAGATAAAATCAACGTGCACCACATGGGAAAATCTAAGACACCAGTTCCATCCCAGGCTGTTGGAGCTGTAGAGAGTGGGGAGTGTCAGACTGCTGCTAGGAGAATACATTCTGTGGGTTTGTGGAACAGAGGTTACTCCAGTTGAAACTTTACCCTGATGCCCATCCACTTCTAAGAATGCATTTTAAAAATTCTAACTTTTATCGATCTATACTATACTTGTATGTTGGTGTGTCAGTGTGAGCGTATACCATATGTGTGCAGGCGCCTATGGAGGCCAGAAGAGAATACTGGATCCTCTGTAACTGGAGTGACAGGTGGTTACGAGCCACTTGAAGTGGGTACTGGGAATAGAACTCAGGTCCTCTGGAAGAGCAGCAAGTGCTCTTAATTGCTGAGCCATTATCCCTCCATCAGCTAAGAATGCATCATACGAGAATAAAAGCAACAGGACCTAAAGACAGAAATGCAGTGCATTCTGTCACTGCTTGTAAGAGCTCCAGACTACAAGCCGCTCTGATACCAATCAGTAAGATAACTGGGACGGAGACTATTATTTCTTTAGAAAGATCTTCAAGTGATTCTGGTGACTGGGGTTGAGACCACTGAAACTGAATCACTCAAATCTCTTAACTGCTTGGGTTGCTTCTTATTTTTACATTTTCTGTCGGTTCCTCTCACGCATACAATGTAGGATGACTGTTTCCATCTCCCACTACGCCCCTCTATCTCCCTCCCAGTCCTCTCTCCTAACTGCTGCCTCCCTTACTTTCCTGTCTTTTTGAAATTTTATTAATTAATTTTTGCAGTAAATTTTGCAGATGGAACCCAGAGCTTCACACATGCTAGGTACGTGTGCTACTAATAAAACATACCCCCAACTCTTGAGTTGTTATAACAGACCCAGACATAAGAAGGGAAACCAGACCCCACTTTTATAGAGGATGAAGACCAAAATAGCAGAGTAAGAAGATCATGTGGGAGGTAGGACACATTGCTGCAGTCCTCTTGGAAAACAGCTGTGATTGCAAAAGGCGGAATACATTGGCGCAGTTTAGCAATTGGACACTAGAGGGTGGACGCTTGAAGCAGTTTCTGTGGTGATTCTGCAGGGTCCAGTTTACTCTAGCCAAGATCCTTATTACTTCGTGACACGGAAGAACACATACTTCAAGATAGAGATCTCCTTCCCTCTGAGGTCTTAGTCCAGAGCCTGGACACCTCAGTAGAGCGGGAATACAGCAGGGGAAAGTACATGCGTACACTCTTGTTTATCTACCCGCTTATCCATCCATTCATCGTATCCACCTACCCATCTACCCATCGATCCTATTATCCAGCCTTTTGTTCCAGAAACATTCACTGTGCAGCTACTGGGACCTATTGATCCTTGCTGGACATGGCGGGGGTGGGGGGACTGTAATTAGTAAAATTCTCCCTGCTAGGCCTTTCCAGTTTGGGTCAAGAGATGTCTCAGAAGCAACTACCACAGCACAGACTGGTGGCTTCAAGTGTCTACCCTTTGATGTCTAATTGCTAGCCTTCACTAAGGGGTTGCACCTTCTGCAAGCACAACTTGTCTTACTCCCGACATGATCTTACTTTGTGATTTTGGTCTTCTTCTTATGATGAAGTGGAGTTTGAGTTTCCTTCTCTTAAATCTAGATCTGTCTCTGGGTCCTGTCCTTGCGCCTTCTCCATGGTAGGGAAGAACCACTGGGGGCACATAACAAAGGGTCCCTCAATGCTTGAGGCATGAACTGCCCGTGAGAATGCATCAGCACGCAGCAGGCACCCAGTTTCTCTTCTGTTGCCTGTACTCCAGTCCAGGTCCACAGCCTGGCTTTCCTGTCTCTCCCCAGCGTGGCCTCTGCTGGTCTTAACAAAAGGATCTCTTATTCCTCTGCTGTGTACCTCATCTCTGGCTACATTTGCAATTCCTGAGTCTCACCTGCGTGCCTCCACATAAGAAAGCCTGTGAGCCAAGCACCCTAACATAAATGGTTCATTAAGCAGCTGTGATGAAGCACGGCTCTGAGGGGCTGTCTGGCTTCCCCTTTGACTCCCCCGGCTCTTGCTGTGCTCTCCCTGGGGGCAGCATCTCTTCCACTAAAGGTACACTCCGATTCCACAAAGTTCACTCAGTTGCCATTACAAAGAACTCAGCAGTGATCATTTTCAAATGCTGGTCTCACATCTATTTAAAGCTCTTCTTCTCTTCCCCTGGAGCAGGTGAGACAGGGCGTGCTGGTTGTTTGGGATGCAGTCGGAGGCTAGGCTGGGGTGAGGGGTAGGCCTGGTCTGCTCTCACTGTCCTCACTGTGGTACATCCCAGAATCAAAGTGGGAGGAGAAAGGGGAAGACAGAAGCTTAGTCTTAGTGCTCGGAGAGCACAGCCAAGCCAGCAGGTATGATCATTTTCAATGACCTTGACCTCCTGTTTTCCTGACTGTGACCCTCAGGACATCCCCTTTCTCCAAGCTCAGATCACACAAGCTTAGATAGAAATCTGAAGATAAAGCATGTGTCTAACCAGGGAGGCAAACCCAGTCTTCATTTTGAATGCATCATCTAAATTTTCACGTCTCTCGAAGCCCCCTTCCTCCTATTGTGGGAGGAACACTTCATTTCCTGTGCCTACTAGGAGGAGCAGGACAAAATTCTGTCTCCTTGCAAGTGTGGCATTCCCTGGATAGTACTTGACGTCACTTCCAGTGTTCCCCTCTGCCCAGGGCTGGGGACTGGGAGGATTGCAGGGAGTGTCAGCTGGCCCTGCTGCCAAGGCACTGGCTCCAGGTTGTTGATCGCCTGGATTTCAAGTGTGAGATAGTTGTCACCATTCATTCTGAGTGGTGGGCTTTAGCTATCATTTTGGAAAAAACAGAAAAATGACTGTTATTCCAGAACACCCATAGTAGGTCTTCGGAGGTCCAGGACTCTTGAATTCAGGCTCCCTGCTTCCTGCTGTCTGAGGTTTGAAGTCACTCACTTCAGGGACACTGGAACAAGGCACTCAAGCATTACTCGAATATATAGCACCATCACACGAGAATTTGGGCCTCTCTAAAATACCAGTCTTGGGCTCAGCAGCTCTCCTGATGGCCTGAGACGCCTCAACAAATGAATCCTTCTGAACTGGGGCAAGTTACCTTTGCCAGAGCACTCTTCTCGTCCCTTGATGAAGAGTCCTCCTGATTGTTATGAGACATGGGTTGTCATGGTGATGGAGGGAAGGTCCTGAACTGGAAAGGGAATGATGAATAATGCTGAAATGTCTCAGAAAAGCTTCTGCCTCTGAGCTGGGTTCACAATCTTGTTCTATCTCTGTTCATATGCTGGGGACTCTCTTGAGATCAACAAAATCTCAGGGACCTGGGGACTCAGACTGGCCTGACTTCCTGTATCTCTCTGGGGGCTTCAGGTGGAGGGAGATGTCTTGGCCATGCCTTCCTTTCTCTATGAGCCCCTTTCTCCCTCCTTCCTCAGTCCCTTTGTATTGGTATGCACATTTCAGATAGCATATATATATATATATATATATATATATATATATATATATATCACTATCTAATGTGTCTCAGGCTAGTTCAAACTTTGTGTAGCCAAGGATGACCTTGAACTTCTGATCTTCCTGTCTCTACCTCCTGAGTGTTGTGATTACAAGCACATGTCATCATTCCCAATTTATGCAGTGCTGGGGACTGATGCCAGGGCTTGGTACATGCTAGGCAAATACTCTACCAATTAAGCTATATCCACAGCCCCAGAGAGCATTTATTCTAGTTTTCTGTTCCTGCTTTGTGTTTACAGTTCCAGACATTCTGCAGCAACCAGATGTTGGAGCCTGGGAAAGAAGCCTTCTGAATCAATACTGCATATGAACGCCCTTCTCAACCCCTTCTTCTGCAAACGCTGTTGAGGTCAAGAGTTTGGTTATTTTCTGTGCGCATATTGTATCCATTGGTCATTTCCAGTTTGCATCTTGGTCCTTTGGCTCCCTCCTGCATTGCCCCTGATTTGCTAGCCCTAAATACCGTCTCTTTTTAATTCGTGCAGGGTTGCCATGGCAACCACATACAGTTTTTAACCCTACAATTGATGTTTTTCTAATTCCTTTTGGAAACTGCTTGAGCTGGAGTCTGCAAACTGTATCTTTAGGGAAGTCCTACACTCTTAATGAGTTTCTCTGGATAAAATGTGAAATTAAAGTTACCAGACAGAATTTATAAGGAAAGCCATGTAGACAGAGAGCCTTTTCTTTTTTGTTATGTGTCCTGTGTTTCCTTCTTTGAGAGCGGAATACTATACCATTGCATGGATATGCCACACACTGCTTATCCATTCATCCATTCATGGGCCTTTGGGTCATTTCTACATTTTGGCTCTTGTAAATAATGCTATGTGAACAGAGGGGTGAAGATGTCTCTTTGATATCCTGTCTTTAATTTTTTGAATGAATACTCAGAAGTAGAATTGCTGGATCATATGATTTTTCAAGGGACCTCAAACTGTTTACCGTAGTTGCTATACCATTTACATTCTTGAGTCAGTAGTGCATAGAGTTCCAATTTCTCCATATTCGTAACAGCAATTATTATTATTTTGGTTTTATTGAGACAGGGCCTCCCTGAAGCCCCAGCTGATCTGGAACTTGTTATATAGACCAGGCTGGCCTTGAACTCATAGTGATATACATGTCTCTGCTTCCTGAGTGCTGGGATTAAAGGTATGCACTACCACATCTAGCAATTGTTATTTTTATGGCAGCCATACTAACAGGTATGAGGTGCTATCTTGCTGTGGTTTTGATTTGCATTTCTCTGATGATTGGTCACATCGAACACTTTTTCATGTACCTATTGGTCACCTAAATGCTTGTGTATAATGCAGTTTGATCATATCCATATCCTGTCACCCTCTCTATTCCTCGCCTTCTGCTGCTGACCTCTTACCTAGTCTCCCTTTTACTTTCGTGTCTGTTTTTGATGACCTAATGGGTTTCCTTAAGGTTAGTTACAGGATCATGGGTAAGAGGCTGTTCGTAGGAACGTGGACACCTTACCAGTGACTACACCACTGAAGACAATGTCTCTCTGCCCCCAACGACCAGTAACTGTGTCCAAATCCTCAGGGAGAGGCGGAGTCTCATGAGATCCTCCCCTCTGCGTGATGGGTGTTAGCAGCCCCAATCTTGTATAGACCTTGTGCAGGTAGTCACAGGTGCTGTGAGTTCAAGAGTGCAGCAGCCCCATGCCGTGCCTGGAAGTCAGCGTTACACACAGCTCCCCTCTTCTTCCACATTTCTTTTGAGATGTATTCTGAGTCGTGGAGGGTTGAAATAGATGCACCATTATGGACAACTCTGACCTGTTGTCCAGGACAGTGTGAACAAACTTGTCCTATCCGTAGACAAGCAGAGAAATCTGAAGACCAGGCAGAAGTCGAGGCGGGTGGATGAGGCTGTTCTGGGCCTGGGGCTTCAGTGGATCTCACATGTTCAGGGACAGGTGCATTTCACCTGGTGTTGAGGTGATGGAGCTTTGCAGAGGGGTCAGCAGCTGTGGAGGAGGGGTGGCAGAGAAACTGTGATGACACCTTTGGTTCCTTGAAAATACATGCCTACGTAAAAGGGATGTGCGAAGCTCTCAGAGGAGCATATGGCTAGAGACACGGGGCAGGATTTGGGAGGGTGTTGTTGTCATCTGGAAGTGCCCAGTAGACACTGACCTCACAGATAAATCTGAGATCTTGCAAAAGTTCGTGTCTCTTTTGCAGGACCATAACGGTTGCACCAACTTATATCTCATTTTTTTTTGCTGTGGTATGTGTGTGTGTCTGTGTGTGTGGTGTATGTGCACATGTGTGTGGTATACACGCACCTGTGTGAGTGCAACCATTCATGCACATGTATGTGAGGCCAGAGAAGGACACTGTGTGTCCCGCTCCATTACTTTCTGTCTTATTCCCTGGAGCCTGGCTCCATCATTGAAGCTTCCTGTTTTGGCTAGATTTGGAGGACAGAAACTCCAGAGATTCTCTTCTCTCTGCCCACAGGGTACGGGGTTTACAGGTGTGTGTACATCTGTGCATGATATTTTATGCAGGTTCTGGCAGTTCAAACTCAGGTCCCCATGCTTGCACAGCAAGGGCTCTTACCTACTGAGTCCTCTCCTCAGCCCCCACTTGGGTTTCTTTTTCATGGATTTGACTACCACTTGGTATCAAGGTGACCTTGGGAAAGTTTCTTTACTCTCTGTGACAAAATTCATTCCTGGGCAGAGCAGGGATAATAATACGTTCCTCGTGTGCTTTCTGTTTGTTTTGTTTACTGAAGCATTTTTTGAGGTTGTTGACTTACAGGGAATCCCAAGGAAGAAAACAGTTTTCCTCTGTACATTTTAGCCAGTATTTTCCAAATGATAACATTTTGCGAATCTAGATTATTTATTTATTTATTTATTTTTTTTATGGTGGAACCCAGAGCCTTGCACATGCTGAGCCACAACCCCAGCCCTTGGAGTAGTTTTCTTTTTTCCCACCCCAACCCCATACAACACTGGTGATTGAACCGTGGGCTTTGAGCTCATCAAATGCTGCACCTTGGATACCTCTGAGTCCTGGCCTAGACTGTGATTTTTATCTCTAGAAGTTCAATTAAGTGATTTACATTTTCTGGTAAAGGTACACGGAGGCTGTAGAAAGTAATAGAAAGATGATTAGAGAATTTCTTGGTGCCTTGGGAATGAGAAAGATCCGTGCCAAGACCTGGGTGCCTAGTAACTTGTGGAGTCAAGTACCCATAGGGAAGTAGGGAGTCCACAGAGTTTCAAGAAGGATTAAAACCGACCCTTAATAGTATGCCTGGTCTAAAAGAGAGGTCCTATAAATGTTACTTGTTTTCATTAGTACTGTAATTATGGCTAATCATAGACAGCAGTTTTATAATTTTACTTGAAAGAGTTTTCAATACTGTCAAATATTTCCTGAGAAGCCAGGAGTGGTGGCACTCGGCTTCAATTCCACACTTCGGAGGCAGAGGTAGGTGGATCTCTGTGAGTTCAAGGCCAGCCTGGGGGTCTGACACATATCAAGTTCCAGGCCAGCTGGGGCTATAAGGAGACCCTATCTCAAAAAGACCAAAAAGAAAAGCAAACAAACAAACAAAACAATATTTTCTGAGCTTGTGGTCTGGGTCTGGAGCTGTGAAAGGCACCCCCAGGGCTGTACCCAGGCTAAGCTTCCTGTTCTATGGGATCTGAGACTAGAGCTGGGGACAACACATGTGAATGCCTTGGACTAACTCTTAGAGGATGGGATAAACACTCTGGTCCAGCAGGAATGGTGGCGATCAAGGGCTGGGCTGAGCGCTCTGGGTGGGGCTGATGCAGAGACGTCTGAGTCTCTACTGACGGAGCTGACTTATGGCTTAGCTGCAGCTTACCAGTTTGGCTCAGTTATTTTTGGAATGGTTCTGTAATAGTTTTACTTCTATGAGTGCAGGGAAAGCTTAACAAATGTCTTTCCAAACTTATACTATCCTTCCTGATGTATCCAGAAACACTAATTGGATGCCAAATGGTTGCTTTCCTGCTGAAGGAAATGTCGGGTTCTAATAATACTGCATTATTGGACCCACATAATTTCATGCCTGGACAATTTGGACAGCCTCCCTACTAGTCTTTCTGCTTCGAGCACTTTCCTCACCAGTGGCGGCCAGTCCTCAGTGTTGCTGCCCCCGAATTGCCATTCTTGTACTTAAGAGATTTCAGTGGTTCTCTGTTAGATGGGTCTAGGAACTAAAGGGTGGGGAAGGGCACAGTCCTGCTAACACCACTTCCAATAACCCTTGTGAGGAGTCTGTGGCTTTAGAGTTCTTGGCTCTTGGATACGGGTAATGATTCTTTCAAGAGGTACAACAAGAGTCCCACTAAATGTCAAAAATGACTGTTGCTTGGTCACTCTGGGGATCTTTGTACTGACAGTAAAGGGAATAATCCACCCTTCCTGTCATGGTGATTGCCTGTGATTAGGTTACAATAGAATGCTGTCATCCAAACAGAGGCAGAGAAAAATGTGTGTGAAACCAAATTGAGGCTCTGAAGCACCTTACAGACACCCCTGCCAGCTTTGATGGGCAAATGTTTGAGCCATAGCTTGAGGAGGGCACTGTGACCAGGGGCTCAGACCACAGGAGGAACCACAAAAGGCAACCCACACATATGAAAAGAGGTGCTCATTGAGAGTGAAGTGACTCATACGAAGGAAGGAGGACGGAGATGAAGAGACCAGCTGTGGCCTTGAGATCAGCTGCAATGGCAGAGCTCCCGTTTGCTTACTGTTAATTCATAGTTAGTAGCTGCGTTTATTCGCATGAGCGATGCCTGTGGGGTGTTACGTATATGTGGGTGTGTGTGCGCATGGAGACCAGGTGTTGATGTCACGTGTCTCTTCACAATTAGTCTCCACATTTATTTTTCGGATAGTGTTGCTCTCTGAATCTGAAGGACATCAGTTTGGGTAGGCTGTCTGGCCAATGGACTTCAGTGATCTGCCTATCTTGCTCTATCCCTAAAGGCTGGGATTGTAGGCATGTGCTGCCATTCCTGGCCTTTTGCATGTGTTTGTGGGATCCAAACTCAGAGCCCTCATGCCTGAGCAGCAGGCATATTACCAACAGAGCCCAAGCCGGATTTGTTTTTATGAGTCTCCTTGAAGAAATGAGGCCTGTCCTCTTTGCCTGAATCCTGCAGGATTGTTCTCAGAAGTTCCACCAACCAAGCAGATCTATGTGGCATAAGGAGTGGACTGTCCTGTCCTTGACCACACTCAGAGTTCTTTCTCAGGACTGAAGTGCTTAGTTTCCTGGTTACAGGAAGTGTTGAAAGGCTGGCATTTTTTAGCTGAGTCTCTCTCTTTCCAGAACTTATCCTTGGATGAACAGAGTCGTTTCACTTAAAGTTCTGTTCCTTGTTCCTTTTTGGTTCAACCTACATCTCATGGTTGGCTAATGAGGCCATTAAAAGGTCTAGTCCCCTTGCCCTTGTATGAGAACATCATTCTTCTAGCTAAGCTGCAGAGTTGCTTTTTTCTTTTTTTTTTTTTAACATGATCGGCTGAGGACTTACTTTGATGCATCTCAGCCCCGAATCTGCTTCTGCCCAATCCTCCAATGTCTCTCACTCACCTGCAGGTTATGACCTTAATAACACACCCTGATAAACTCTCCATGAAAATATGTATCTCCAAGTCTGCTCTTAGGAAATGTGACTTACAACTGCCCCATTCTTCACCTTTCCATTCACCAGCTGCTTGGAATTTTGTTTTGGGGCAAATGGGGGTATATTTTGGGTGGATTTTTATAGTGGGGATGAGACAACACTATAAGTCTGTTGGAGTAAAAAGCTAAAAAGGTGATCTGAGTTTCAAATAACTTTGGAGCCATCATTACATCTGAGCTTCTACCCTTTCATAGCCTGTATTTTGGGGGTTCTTGTTACTTGAAGATGAGCAAGTCAAACAGATAACAAAGTAGAGATGGGGGATTATGTAACTGAATGAATATACCTAGATTTGGGGTTTGTGCATGTGAACCAAACAATGAGATGGTATTGAAAGCTATGGGAATACAAATGCAGAGAGAAGAGGTCACGGCCTGAACTCCAGGTATGGTAAGAAGTAGAAAGAAGAGGAGGAGAAGGATCCAGATAAAAAGACTGAATCTGAGGAACCACTGAGGAGGATAACCAGGAAACGGCCCCCAGTTCTGGAAACCACGGAGAAAAGAAAAAGATTAGTCAAAGATGGCTTCGTCAGTGGGTCCCTATCACTAACGTGATAAAACAGTAAGACTGATGGAAGAACACCCAAGATCCTTCTTAGTCAACACTAGACTTGATGCTTCAATAATAACTGACTGCCTTGGTCTCTTCTGCACCCACCGAGCTGTTTCTAGTCTCAAGTCTTGGCACCTGTGCTCAGGTGGACCCCTCATAGGGAGTGCCTCTGTCCCTCACCAGGTTAGCTTCCACTCAGCTCCTTGGACTTGGCTCACCATCAGCTCTTCCAAGAAGCTTTCTCTGACGTGTTTCCCCTCGTCGCCTCCCAGAATTAGTTATCTGCTTTTGGACAGCCATCCGTCTCTATCAGATCCCTGATGCCATTGTTTCGGACATGTGATTGGTACTATCTTTTCATCTTCTGCATTGGTTTGTGAACCTCTTCATGACACAGAGTGTGTAACATCTATTTATATCATAGGTCATATCTGAAACCCAAGAGGTACTCTAAAATTATATGTGGAATGAAATGAGTTCATTGTAATTTATCTAGCTTTCATAAAATATTTCATCAATATTTATATATGCAAATCATATTTAGATCAAATTCACTACCATCCTCCTATCCTCCACTTTTGCATTCCATGTGTTCTCTCATTTTTAAGTTATGTATGGAATCCATTTAGTGCTGTCTATATATGTAGGTGTGAGACTATCAAACTGGAGCATGGGTAGGCTTTCAGGAGCCATACCCCTGAAAAAAAAACCGAGTGTCTCTCCCCAAACTGCCATCAATTGCCAACAGCTCCTTAGATAGGAATGGGACATCATGAGTCCCTCCTCTCTCCATGACAGGATTTTTGCAGGCTTGATCTTATGCAAGTCTTGTGCATGCAGACCACACTTGCCAGGCCAGCCATTGTAGCTCTAAGAATTCACAGCTGGGTAAGGCTGTAGATCATTTTTCTCCCTAAGTGATAACTTTTCTCTCCCAGTGGCATGACCATAGGAATGAAATACTTGCCAGTAGGAATGGATGAATAGGAACTCACCACTACTATGAGTTCATGTAAGCAAATGTTCTGTCATGCCTGGCAAATATTGTTTTACTCTAGACATCTATTCCCTCTGGCTCTCCATTTTCCAAGATGATTCCTGAGCTTTGGAGTGGGCTACACTATAGATATTATATTTAGAGGTGAGCATTTCACACTCTGCTACTCTCTATACATTGACCAGTTGTGGATCTCTGTGCTAATTGCTATATACTACAAAAAAAAGAAAAGAAGCTTCTCTAATGAGAGTTGAGATATGTACTGATCTATCCATAAAGTTAAGAATATAGGGGGAGATTATTAGTATATTATTTTAATAGAACAATGGCTTGTGTTCTCAACTGGGGTCTATGACTTAGCCAACCTTGGGTTTTGACCCAGTTAATGGTATTAGGCTTGGGTTCCATCTTGTGGAGCAGGCTTCAAATCCAATCAGAAAGTTGTTGGTCACTTCCATAACATTCACGCCACTATTGCACTAGTTGGCGTATCTTGCCAGGCCAATCATTATTGTAGCTCACAGGATTCACAGCTGAATAAAACTGTTGATGCCTTTTCTCTCCCAGTAGCATGGACAGAACTTTCCAGCACTATGAAATCTAGCCAGGAGGGATGAAGCTTCCAGGTGGCTAGAAGTTTGATTTCTTTCTTTATGTCCTATGACTCTTTTATGTCCTGTCTTTGGAAATAGAGTCTTACCATCAGCAACTTCTCTAGCTTATTTAGAATTTACATTTAGGTAGGAATCTTATCATGGATCACTTTATGTATGCTCTTAAGTATATATACTCATTTTACTTGAAATGTTAACTATATGAACTCATGTACAAGGTGTAGGCTAGACACATTGAAAGGATGCTGATAAAGTCAGGATTAAGGAACATGCACTGCTGACCCAGCCTCCCTCTGAGCTGGTGCTCCAGCTGTCAGGAGACCTGCCTCTTCTTCCCTATTCTTGCTGCAAGAACATGCAGGTTCAGTTTTTCTCACTTTCCCCATCTGCACCTTTAAACCCTTTTCTGTAGAACAAGAGACTTTACCTCCTACTCTTGATAGGTTTCTGTGCTAATCCTAATTTGGAAATAATCACTACAAATTGGATTTCTATTCAGCACCTCCTACACCTGCCTATGAACTCTAGCACATTAACATATACCAAAATATTCATGTAAAAATATTTCTCCCTTTAGAGAACACTGTTCTCTATTCCAGGTACTGCTGTTTAATGCCATATGATCAGGGTTGACTATGGATTTATTTATAATCTTATTGTAACCTGACATCATTGTGTCAGACATGTAGCGAAGAGCACTCTGATCTGGGGCTGAGGGAACAGACAGCAGTGGAAAGATGACTGCACACAGGGCACAGAAAAGCTCTCCCTCTAACCAGGGATGGTGGTGCACACCTTTAACCCCAGCACTCAGGAGACAGAGGTGGGCAGATTTCTGTGAGACTGAAGTCAGCCTGGTCCATGTAGGGAGTTCCAGACCATCTGGGGCTACAGGGAGACCCTGTTTCAAACCAACCAACCAAACAAACAAACAAACAAAACAAAAAGAAAAGAAAACAAGAGGACTCCCAGATGATGGGGTTTGGGGAGGTGGGGGTGGATCTGGGAAAAATTAAGGGGAGGCGTGGGGGGTGAAGATGGTAAAAATACTTTGTACGAAATTCCAAAATAATTAAAATATTAACAAGAGCTGCTATTTTTCATATCAGAAAACTGCAAACTGAAGCAGAAACTACAGTATTAAGAGCAGTAAAACTTAATTAAGACAAACAAGAGAGACAAAAGGAGAGTTTATGAAGATAAAATTTCCAATGTCTGTAAAGGTCTTCTAAATCTATTATTAAAATGGTGTCCGCATAAACAAAACCTGCAGAATTCACGGGAAAACAAAAAGAAATGGAGAGAGACAAATCAGTAAGACAAATCACTTAGCTCAGTTAAGGGGGCGTGTTGGCTTTCCTCCCCCGAGTAAATATGGATACCTTAAAAGCAGAGGAGCTACAAGAACCTCCAGCACTCGTATTTAAACCATGAAGTTGACTGTCAAGAGAACGTTAGCTAATTAGAAAATACAAAAGGATGGTTCAGATCATAGTTCCAGTTTCTAATAAAACAAAACTGGAAATTAAAGACAAAAACATAAGAGAAAAGCCTGACATTTTAATGTCATCCTTAAACAACTTTGTCAAGGAGCACAAAACTAAGTTTCGAAAGCTGGGTGCCTGCTGTGGTTGGGAGTAGCCGCATGGAGCCCCGGAGATGCAGCTAGTCTGAGCTGGTTACCATGAACAGAAACACTGGTTTCCTAAGATACTAAATGAAGAAAGCGTACAATGATGTATTAATGCATTTTGTTGGTTACATGTTGAACTGATTGTATTTTATGTACACTGAATTAAATAAAATGTATTATTAAAGTTGATTTCACCTGTTTCTTCTTTGTAGCTTTTAAAATGTGAAGAACACTTGATAGATGAAAAATGACATCATATTATTATTTTTGATTGGATTCTTCTGCTCTAGAACATCTGTAACAATAAGAAGTAAGAATACAGGAAACATTCCATATCACAGACTATAGGATGTGGCGAATTTCAGCAGAAATGATGATTAAACATTCACGCTATTAGGAAAGAATTAGAAAGGAAAAAATTAGTGGATTAATTAAAATGTAGACTATATATAATTAATAAAACTTAAAGCAAAGGGAAGACCCTGATGAAGAGAAAAATCAACAAGAAATTACGGGGATGGCAGTAAGCAAAAACTTGATATAGCCCTTTAAGGTCATAGATTCAAGATTTCCTGAAAGAATAATTAAAACACAATATCACTACCTCTGTCTGCAGAAAAAAACTCAAAATCTGTGCTGAAAAGGAGAATTTAAGATGTAAGGAATGCTTTTCAAGTACTTTACATAACCTTTATGGTTAAATATTAGACAATTTGGATAAAATTTTTAATTTTCTCAAAAATCTAAAATTTCAAAATTTGTGAAAAAGAATCAGATCATGTAGTTAAGCTGATCTTTTAAAGAGTTTAATGTATTTTCTATCAATCAACTGAAAGAAATTAGAAAAGAGCTATCCTCTTTAAAATCAACTCCGGTAGGGTTTTACAAGAGCAAATAATTACAGTGCCACTTAAATGTTTTCTGAGCCTAGAGAATCTTGCAGAATACTTTGTAGAAACCTGATACCAGCAGGAGAAAGGCAAAGTCAGAGAAAGAGAGAGAGAGAGAGAGAGAGAGAGAGAAATTTACAAAGATCTACCGGTCAAGTTATGACAGATAGATTATGATGAACAGTGCAAAAATCCTAACTAAAATGTCAGCAGAAAGAAAGCAGAAGACAGTAAAAAATACATTAAGAGAAATGAATCCTAGTAAAGCAAGGGTGGTTCCACCTGAGAGCATCTTATGTGAACGAATGCATGGCACCAGGTCTGGTGACTCAGCCTGTGACTCCAGGACTCAGGGTGTCAGACCAGCCTGGCTTAGAGTGAGACCTTGTCTTAAAACTCCCTCTCCACCCCTCAAAATGATACATTTGCAGTTTTTAATCTTTTGCTCAGTTTTTTTTAAAAAAGATACTGTATTAGTGACTTTTCTGTTGCTGAGATAAAATACCATGACCAAGGGTCTGGTATTGACTTACCAGAAAGGGTCTGTTTTGAGTTTCAGTTTTAGAGAATTAAAGTCCATAGTGGTGGGGATGGCACGGCATCAGGCAAACATAGCAACTGCAGGAGAGATGGCTGATCAAAATTTTTATCCACATATAAGATGGGGGAGAGAGAGAGAGAGAGAGAGAGAGAGAGAGAAGGAAGTGGGGCAAGACCATAAACCCTCAACGCCCACTCTCAGTGATGTACTTCCTCCAGCAAGGCTGCACCTCTTAAAGGTTCCACAATCTCCCCCAACAGCACCACAAACTGGGGACCAAGTGTTCAGATACACAAACCTCTGGGGGACATTTCCCATTCCAACCACCACAGATACTAATGGAGAGTTCCCTAATTATAAAAACAACTCTGCTAATACAACTTAATGTAAAGAGCTACAATCATCCCCATTAAAGTCAGAAATAGGAGCCCTTATTATCATATATGAGAAAGACATCAAATTTAGAAGTGTATCATTAAAATTTCTGGTAAAATTTAAACTTCGACTATTATATATAATCACCAGTTAAAATTTGATGAAAGAACCCTTTTATGTTTAAAACAAATATTTTGGAACAAAGATAATGTTAGGGCCTGATCCTAAAAATTAAAAATTCCTATTGGAAATTAGCATTGAAAATGATGTTGATAAGTAAGAAAAAAACTCTCTTTTTTCCCCTTATAAAACAGTCAATAAGACAATTTCAGTTCTCAAATACAGTCCATAAATCCAGTGTATTCATATTCCAAATTCCAGTAGAATTTTGCTTGAAATTTGATAAATTCAAACTAAACTTAAAACACAGTTATCATTATTTAGTTATCATTACTAATGCATAGTTATTGACTTTTGTATATTTATTATTATAATGCACAGTCATCATCACTAATGTATTAAAATTAATGTACAAATCTGTGTGATGTGTATGCACGTGTTTGGTACACACGCCACAGCGCGCATGTGGAGGGCAGGGGACAAATCTCGGGAGTTAGTTCTCTTTGTCCACCATGGTTGGACAAAGGTCGTCAGGTTTGTATTGAAAGCACTTTTACCCACTAAGCCATCTCATTGACCAAAGCTGAACTTTATTTGGTGGAATAAACATGAAAAAAGGAGCAGTGAATATAGATATGCTTCTATTAGGTATTAAAAACATTGTTTAAAACCCACACGGTCGCTGGGCACAGTGGCTCAGGCTTGTAAACCCAATGAGTATGAAGAGGCGGAGGATCACCGTAAGCTTAAGGCCGATGTGGTCTACATAGCGACCTCTAGGCTAGTTGGGGCTACAGAGTGAGATGCTATCTGAGCCTCTGTCCACTCTCCACAGTGAAAAAACAAAATTAACAAAACAATGCAAAGCATTAAGATTACAGATATCTACTATAATATAGGGCAGAGTTGGACTGAGATTAATGTAAGAGAGACTCCAAAACGAATCCAATATAGGAATTGAGTTTTTAATTAATATGGCATGATTAAGTTTTTTTTTTTTAGCAAGAATGGGTTATTCAAACTATGGTGCTGGGAAAAGTGGTTAGTTATTTAAAGATGCTGGATTCCAAATAGAGGTCTCCCAGTAGATGAATGCTGAAGGCTCACTAGGAGTTGGGTAGCAGACAGGTGGGAAGGATATTTTCCAGAAGTCTGGCCTTTGAAATGTCCTTTATCACATTTTGTCACAGCTCATTTTTTCCAGCTCTCTTTTGAAGCATAAATACATAAATAAATATTATGACAAAATCAGCTTTACTTAAAATATACAAAAAAACCCAATATAATGATAAGAAATAAAGAGGTTAGAAAAGTGGCCGCTGATCAACAGATGCTCAGGATGCTGGATGGGCACCAGGCAGAATCAGGAAATTGTGTTAGAGAGGCTCTTGTTCATCATGGTAAATGGGGTTAGTTGCTTTGGAATAAACCCCATGGAGATGTTTGTGACCCATCCTGAGAAAGCTATAGTACTTAAAAAATTGTGTGTGTATGTGTGTGCACACGCACACACTCACACAGGTGCACTCACTTGTACAGCTGTGTGTGGAAGGGAGGGACTGTCAGGATGTCTTTCTAGGATCCCTTCTCCACATGTATTGTTTTTTGACACAGAGACCCTCACTAACCCGAAGCTCACCATCTTGTCTAGATTGCCTGGGCAGCAAGCCCCTGGGACCCACGTGTCTCTCTACCCCCGTGCTGGGGTGACAGGCACTTGTGACCTGTGCGAGCTACATCTGGTTTTTATGCGGGCTCTAGGGATCTGCACCTCAGGCCTCACAGGTGAACAGAAGTGTTTTGTCCACTAAGCCATCTCCTGGTACTTTGATTCTAATAGGAGATCAGAGTAAGCAGAGAATTGCATTTTTCTGGCATGTGGGAACATAATAACAGTGGAAACATGGATTCTGCTCTATCCACTTTACAGGGCACATACGGGGCAGCCACAGCCGCCTTTGACTCTGCTGCCGCTGTGTGTTTGCTGCACCCTCCAATTTGCTGTAGAGGGGCTGGCCAGGGAGTCAGCATGCATGAAATCAGAAGAATATGCCTTTAAAGTAGGAAGAAGTAGCCTTTGAGTCCATCTATGACCATCCATTCAGTGCTTTTCAAATCTGAAGCTTATTAAAATAAGGGTTGCTGAGCCTGGGCCCAGGATCATGATTCAGGGGGTTGGAGCAGAGCCCAGAATATGCCTTTCCAGCACGTTCCCAAATGCCATTGAAGCTCTTAGTCTGGGATTCCACTTTGGGTATTGCTAGATGACTCAGTTGTCTCAGAGGCCAGGAATGGGAGACTGGCAGCTCAGTGTGTATTCCAGGATTCTTGGAATCTCCCTTGAATTAACTAACCACTGGATCAACTTCTAGTTTCATCCTCATGACCTTTCAATGGAGCTTGGCAAGGGCTGTCTTTATCTTTACTGTCTTTTTGCACTTCATCTGTTAGGAAGTGCTGGAAGGGTAAGGGGACAGTAAGTCTCTCTCTCTCTCAGACTTAGACACAAATTCCTGAAAGTGCTCACATTTTCTATATACCCAGCAATTCTAAGCAGAACACTCCAAACCTGTCTTAAAAGTTGACTAGTGGTATGACTGGAAGAATTAATGACCAAGTAGAAGAAGCAAAGCAGTTTTGGGGGGTGTGGAGAGGGCAAAGCTAAGAAGAATTTGAGGATTTTCCTGCATGGAATAAAAGGAATAAAAGCAGCTGGAGTGGAGATGCAAAGAGAAGACTATGTAAACCATGCTGGAGAGAGCCAAGAGTTGGAGCCAGTTACTCGAGAGCCTCTAAGGTGCACATCACTAAGTAACATGGAAGGGAAATTTAACCTACCACACTGGAATACTGAGGACTGAATCTGAAGGAGGATTTAGACTTACACCTTATCATACTCACCAAACTTGAAGCTAAATATTTAAAGATATCAGAGACTGGAAAGATGGCTCTGTGGATAAGAATGCTAGCTACACAGCATTCTTATGCTGAGGTTGGATCTCAGTGCCCACATCAAAAGATAGGCATGGCCATGTATACCTGTGACCCCAGTGCTGTGGAGATGGGGACAGGAGGCTCTCTGGGACTTTCTGGCTCCAAGCCTAGCTCCAGATTCAGTGAGAGGCCCTGTCTCAAAGGAATAAAGCAGAGAGTGATAAAGCAGGGACCTGATGTCCTCATCTGGCCTCTGCATGCACCTGTGCACACACGTGTTCATACATATCACACATACAACATTTAAATGCAGCAAGTCTTGGAGATACCTGTGGGGGACTATCTTGATTGGGTTCATTGAGGTTAGAAGATCCATACTGTGGGTGGTAGCATTCCCTCGAGTGGGATCCTGTACAAAAATTCTATAAGAAGAGAGTGAAATGAGCAAAAGCTTTCATTCAGTCATTGCTCTCTGCTTGAGTGTGGATTCGATGTAACCAGATGCCTCAAGCTCCTGCTTCTGTGACTTCTATGCCATGATGGTCTATAATCTTGAATTGTGAAACAAAGATAAGCCCTTTCTCCCTTAAGTTGCTCGTGTCAGAGTGTTTTTATCAGAGCAACAGAAAAATAACTAAGGTAGTCATGTTATCCCATTGTGTGGAAGAGGAAATTAGACTCCAAGAGGTGAAAGAATTTGCTTGGACCGTACCCCTTGGTCTGTGGCAGAGCTGGAGTTGTAATTCCTAGGATGTGCACAAACTGATCATCACATAGCATGTGCTTGATATCTTGCTAAATTATGTCATAGGGTTTCGACCAGTCTCTGCCTTCTCTGAGAGCCTCAGGTTAAGGTTCTGAATATTCCATCTGTAGACCACATTTCTCCATCCTAGTTTGGGAGGAGAGCAATACCCTGAATCCTGTAGATTTGTGAGACCACAGGAACTATGTGTGAAAGATCATTGCCCCTCAGGACCTGGCAGTTCAGCCAGGATGCTCTCATTCACTTGGAATCTGCTATGGAGATTTAAGTCTAGCTCAGGATTAAGGATGATGGTCTTTATCTGGAGCCACAGGGCGCTACATAAGGAAGAACGTGCTACTATATCAAGCACCTACCATATACTATCTGTTATGCTATCATAATTCTCATGGTGTCTTGTGATAATGTCATGGTCATCCCATTTATACTGATGATGGAACAGAAGCTTGGAGATGGCATCTTACACAGCAGCATTTCAAAGCTATGGGTTGTCTAAAAATTCAAAGCCAGCTCATCAGGTGAGTCCTCATAACATGTCAGACTTGTATGTCCTCTGTCTTTCTGGGTAGAGAGAACGAGGATCTTTGATTATTACTGCCACTGAAAAGTGAGGAATTAAGGGTAATGATGTTTGTATCAAGCAACTGAATTAGAATCTACTATTGGGCTCCCATTGAGCGTGTGCAGATGGTACAGGGCCTCCCTCCTGCAGCACGTGAGCAGCAGAGTGAACCATGGCAGGGTCTGGAGCACCCTTAGCCACAGATACCTTGGGGATCCCTCACCCCTGTCTCCTGAGGCAGGGAGTCACAGTCTCTTTCCTCCTTACTCTTCACTTTTGCTCCCTTGGGGACAGGAGAGAGTGAGGTGCAAAGGGTGGGACCGGAGACAGGGTCCGTGATTGGATCCTGTTCCCCCTGCTCAGTGCCCTTGTCTTTGACTCTCACGCACTTAAGTTCCTGTCCCCTTCCTCTTAGGGGAATCTTGCAGTTTGGAATATATAAACCCAATTCAGAGAAAATTTGGGGGAAATCAGATTCGAGATGCTGCTTTCCAGGTTGGGTTTTCCTGCTCTAAAGCTGATTCTTGGATTCGTCCCTTGTGATTGCCTAGAGCCCGTGGTGGGAAGGGTCTGAACTGATTTCTATTTCTTAGGTTAATATTAAACCTGGAAATGCTAACTATGGTGTGTGGGAAGGCAGAGGAGCAGCAGGACACATTCTGCTGGCAGGCCTGCGCACCTTCTGCTGTGCTTTCTGTACCACCTTCTGTAGTCCGCTGGATGCTCCAGGGTCACCTCTACTCCTTTTCCACTTCAAAAATCCTCCACGCTTTACCTTATGGGTTCAAAGGGAGTGTGATGTGCTTGGATCCAGGCTCCCATGTGCCTCTCTAGGCTTGTCTCCTCCAGGCTCTGATCCATTAGCACTGCATTCTGAATATCATTTACTGTACACATTCACTTCCTGCCTCTGCAGCCTGCCTTCCACTGGCAATGTCCATGATGGCATCATAGCACATGTGAGGAGCCTCAGAGGTCATATTTCCATCAGAGAGGCTGTCTAGATTTGGCTTCAGGCCTCGCTTCTTGAAGCATTCTCTCTTGTGACTTGGCATTTGTAGCTCTTCTTATGTGGGAAATCTGCCAACTTGCTATTTTTTTTTGTCTTGTACAAGTGTATTTTAAGCAACCTACAATCTAGGCAGAACTCCCTGTACCATAGGAATTAGATGGTGTTCCACCATTCATTGGCTTGAGGCAAGAACTACTAGCTCTCTGGATACCTGCCTAACCTTCTGAAGAGGTTTTGAGCTCCTCGAAGCTATGATGATACTCCAGCAGCCTTTCTACTCTTCACGCCTAGGTGGAGGAGGTGCCAGAAAACGCTCTCCATCATCTTGACCCAGAGTCTTGCTCCTGTCAACAGTTCGATGGGACTGAGGGGTGGGCTGTGCTAATGACTGCATCCATTTATGACCCACCGAGCATCTATAGGTCAGACTGGCATTCAAGTTACTCACTACCTAAAGGAAGAAATGGACTTGCACGTAGGAACTGAGTGTGGCCCCTGCCAGAGAGAGTGTGAGGGCATAATGGAAGGAGCAATTGGCAGACCAGTGCTGTAAGTAGCCTGCAGAGAGCAGCAGAAATAGCCACAGACATCACAGGGGGCAGGGTTAACAGGAGGAACAGGGCTGGAGAGCCCAGGATTTCCATTTGGCACATGCCTTTTACCAATACCTGCTAGATAGAACGCCATGAACAATTTTGAGGAAAGAAAACTGTCTTGCAACTGTCAACTACTGGTCTATACTTAGTGTATCCAACTTGATATGATTTGGCCAGGACTCTTCTAATTTTATCCCCAAACCTCTCAGTCTTTCACAGATCAGGCTGATTGATCACTCTTTTTAGATGTAGGACTAAAAGAACAGTATGTATTATTATGTGGATAATAAGCTCTTTAATTGTCTTCTGGCCAGCACAGTTATATTGTAGTTATCTTGTTTTTATGATTAAAGACATTAATGGGTTAAATACAAATATTGAAGACATGCTGCTGTTCCTGGTGGTCAGTATCTGGACTGGATGCTTCCAGGTAATTGGTGTCTTATTGAAATAAGTTCACATTCAAAGGAGCAAGGAAACTTTATCCAAAAGTGAAGTGATAATGTAGATTAGATACGTCCTCAAGCGTGACAGTGGGCTGCCTAAGTAAAGAGTACTCAGGGTTCCCAGGCTATTGTCTGGGGTTTCTTTTATGAGGGTCTAGGGAAAGAACTGGTCGCTAAGGGTTGTAATTTGGGTGATTCTCTATTTTGATTGATAGACTTGAGTTATAAAGCTTTTTTTATTGTAAATGTCTTTTTTATGATGAATATGATTTTAATCATAAACCCAATTATGCATAAGCTTAAGATGGCAAATAGGAAGTTTTCCTTGAGCACTCAGTTAGAGGACACAGCTTTCCTTATTGTACATGTACCCAAAACTAGTCTAGGCTAGATTGGCTCCGTTATGCTCATATACAGTATATCTGGGAATGTTTTTGAATAGTAACTTCCCATGAAAAAGGAAGTCATTGATACTTGTTGGGGGAGCTGAGAGGCCTATTCCATTGTTCTGAATGGGTTGTATGTAGTTCTTGATGAAGGTGGTTTCTAAGCTATTGGTTGCATTGCTAGAGAGGTGTGTGCTAGAGTCCAAGTCAAGTGGAGTCCTAGGTTGCTAATCTAGTCCCTGTTTGCCCCGCTTCCTGCCATTTTTGAAACCCTGTATAGGGTTCTTAAAAAATAGCCTAACTTTACTGAAAATCTCAGCCTTCAAGAGGATCAAGCTATAAGTAGAGATGTGGAAAAGGAGAGAGAGAGAGAGAGAGAGAGAGAGAGAGAGAGAGAGAGAGAGAGAGAGAAAGAGAGAGAGAGAATATGGTATACTTAGGACAGGTAAAGAGAGAGTTTCTAGAGCTCAGTGGCCATACCTTCATACAAGAAGGATGGTAGAGATGATATTGGAAGGCTGAGCAGTGGTCAAGGGCCCAAGGAGCCAGGCCAAGGGTTTCTATCTCACAATCTCAGGGAGTTCAAACTTTCTAAGCAAAGGACTACCACAGCTGTACCAGGCAATCCACACAGATGCAGCTTTGGAGAATGGACTAAGGTGGGGGTGTAGAGAGCCAAGATCAGAGTAGGAAGACTATTCTGGTGACTCCTGTCATTATGAAGGTAACATTCTTTTGCAATGGGGAGAAGGACCTCACTTTGTGGGAGAAATGGACAGAGCTCAGTAGCTGGCAGGTAAGGATGGAGGTGTGTGGTTGGGAGAGGTGATGACTTGGGCTCTAGTTATGTGACAGCATCAGTCACCAAGACTTTGATACAGATGTCTGAAACTTAAGAAAGAAACATGGGATGGACAGAAATATTCAGGTGTCATTCGCCTTCCAAGTCCAAGGTCAGGGGCTGAGGTAGCAGAGGATGTGAGTGCAAATGTTGGAGGCTGCAGCCTAGGAGCCACAAGGGAGCTGATTTGCTTTCTGGAGAAGGGGCTGATGGTTGAACTGCCTTGGCCCATTCAGTGCTGCTGCTGTCTTCAGTGTGCATGAAGGGTCTGATCCCTGTGAATCATCTGGAAAGCCTGTCCTCTGTTCCATGACCCAGTTCTAGATAACATGACACTAATAATACCCACTGACTTCTCGGGATTGTGAAGTCAGGAGCTAATATATGCACTGGGCTCATTATGCAAATGTTCTCTGGCACAGGCAGGACAGGCAATCTTTCACATGGTCCTCTCCTCTCCCCTCACAGGATTCTGAAATTGTTGGCACTATTGAGATACAGCCCCTGTCTTCCTGTTGTTAATCCAAAAACTTGTACATGAAAACATTTTGAAAGCAATAACATTAATTAATGATCAGAAGTGTCTTAAAACCATTCTGGGTATGAGGATGCTCAACTGAGGTTATTTATATCTCTATTAAAAAATGTGGCAATAGACACACAGTCCTAGGACTCAGGAGACAGACTGTGACTTAGGGCAAATGTCCACCTTTGAATTTCTGCTACCCGTGTGAGCAAGACTTTTCCAGCTCAGAATGCTGAGCATTTGAGTCTAGTCAACAAAGACATATCATAGCTTGCAAATGAGTCAGAAATATTAAAATGTATTTTGAAGGGAAATATTAAAATCCTCATTTTACCATCTTGTTTAAATATTCATTCGGTAAATATGTACTGAATGCCCACCAAGGCTAGACGCTGTGCTAGCTGTGGTTGGAGCAATGGGATGGAAACATACTCTGGCAGGCTCTCTTCAAGGTCCAGTCGAAGGTGTTTGACCAAGACACTAGCTCCAAATGCAAGAGAATCATAGAAAGGAGGGAGAAGGGGAAGAGAGGCCAGTGAGGAGGCTGTTGCCTTCACTCCATTCACTACATTTGCCTGTGCCCGCCCACCTCTGTTTTCATAGGAAAACTTGCTTCTGGGCCCTGAACATATGATGCAACCCCCAAGGAGCAGCCTGCCCCAGGGTGGAATGGGCTGTGCCGCTCAGCCATCCCGATTGTGCAGCTTTCCCGGTGTCACTGTGCATTGACTCTTCAACTTGTGACTAAACTATTTTTAACTGACTGTCACCATGGCAGCGTAAGAACTATGGGGAAAGATGTGGCCTTTCTGGCAGCATTTGAGATGCTGGCTGTCCTCTCTTTTCCCTTAATCCCCTGTGTACCAGAGCCAAGATAATCTATATTAAATCCTACCTTCTACTGACAGAGACAGAACTAAGATTTCTCTGTGTGCTTCCTAGTCTGCGAAGGAAGGATTTTAATAATAAAAACTACTGTCTTCAAGAGTCTGTAATAGGGTCCAATTAATCTATTAAGAGAAATGAATGCATGTTCAAATGTCTCTATTGTTATCATCTTAAATTAAATGAGAATCTCCCACTTCTTGCTTCCCAGCTTCTGACTTGTTGGTCTCCCACTAGAGTTCTAGAGATGCCAAAGAGTCTAGAAACAGAGACAGAAACCATTTACCATTTTACAGATTGCTGACACCCTTACACATTACACACACTTGCCAAGGTTCCCAGACTTTTTGAGTTTGCCAACCCTGCAGAAACTCTTCTCACACCTCCAGTAGAAGCAGTGCTGATGCAGATATATGAGCTTTGGACCTCTCGATGCCCCGCAGTTCCATCACTGCATCCTGCCTTGCCTTTATATCCTGGGGATCCAGGGCTATGTGCCATCATCTCACCCTTAGGTTGCGAAACCCAGCACCGCCATTGAGGACAGATAGACACTTCATTAATGTTTGTTGAAGAATAACTATAAAGCTAATGAGAAAGAACACAGACCAGACTGTCTCTAAGGGTGGGAACAACTGAGTTTCCATGAAGAGGCCGGGCTGGGGCACAGAGGACAGACATAGAAGGAGGCAATGTCTCCAGAGCGCTGTTTTCTGCATCGATCCTCGTATCTTCATCACTTCAGGGAGGAGGATGCTGGGGCTCAGGGACTGAGTGAGCGGCCAAGAACACCTGCTCAGCAAGCGGCAGAGATGAGAGGTGCACTCTGTGAAGTCTGACTTTCTCCCCTCTTGGCCTGCTTGGAGTAGGAAAGTAATCAGAGGTGGGGATAGGGCACATTTCTAGATGCAATGACACAAGTCAAATAGTGGAGAGAGGTCAGGAGCTTCCTCCAGGCCTGGCATCCCATGGCATTGGGAACACGATCTATGGTGTATGAGGATGTGCATGAACCTTAGGAGGTAAAGGATGCTTGGAGAGTCCTTGAGCCCAGAGAAACACCCTCACTCTGGGCAGGAGGACATGGAAGCCACTTAAAGGTCGGATTAGAAGGATGGGCGCAGGGTGAATGTCTTCATTTTGGGGCTCTCATGCCCATCTCCACAGTCCACCCTGTACCCAGCGCACCTCTCCCCTGGATGGTCTGTGTTCACCTGCTCCCCTCCACAATAAACTTTCTTCCTCTTAAACCTGGCCTGAAACTCAGCCCCGTTCCTTTGGGTCCTGGTTCACACCCTGTGTCCACATGGGTGTGTATGTATTGCCTACTTCCACTCTCTGGGGACAACCAAACCTTTTTTTGTTCAAAATTTTTTTTTTTTGCCAGTGAAATTATGAAGTGATTTGGTTAAAAATGTATTTGAGCAGCAGAAGCAGCTTATAGAATCCAGTAGCTCTAAATAGCTCCCTGTGAACTCTCCAGCTAAACCAACGCCATGGCTACTGAGGCCATAGGTGGTTACAGAAGTACCAGCTGGATGTGGTATTTCCAGAGGGTGGCAGGATGTCTGCTGCCAGGGTGACAACTGATCTGTTTCTATATACATTATGTCTTCCCTGGAAGAGCTGACAGGAATGAGCGCTTCCATTCTCAGAAGCATAACGGAGAGCCACTTTGGGGTGTTATGGGAAATCAGTTCTGGAAGCTCTACACTGGGGCTTGAGCCTTGTGGACGCACCCAGGGGGAGATCTTTGATTTGGTTTGAGATCTGCAAAGAGCAGGAAATCTACACTCTAGCTCAGTGCAGAAGCTTGACCAGAGGAGATGTGGCTTCCTGATTTCTCCTCAGAGAGGCTGTGGGGAAATATTGAAGGTTTCTTCTAACCGGAGAAGCAAAAGTCCTGGGTCATGGTCTCTTTAGGCCAGCACAGCTTTGCTAGAGTCAGGAGACAGCAATCCCCAGGGAGAATGTGTCCACTTTTGGGTGTGCCAATCTGTAGGTCTAACTTCAGGAAAACTAAGAGGACATATGATGGGTTTTGTCTGAGTGGGAACAAATGGGACACACTGTGGGTTCTGAGCTGGCAGATACTGTGTTATCTATTCTTGCCTCCTTCACCTCTTGCTTCTGCCCAAGCTTCTTCCAGAAGCAGGACTTGAACATTGGTGGTCTGAGCTACACCTCTGGCCTAGTCTCCTTCTAGGTGTGTTTTTGAAAATAAATGTTTTTTTTTTTCATTGTAACACAATGACTTATCCTTTGTAAGAAATCTAGAAATATGGAAAGATACAAAGAATATGAAAACCAGCTGTAATTGAATTAGCCAGGGACGATCACTGCTCAAGTTTTGGTATCTAGCTTCTCCTTTATGATTAACGTGTTACATATGTACATATGTGCATGCATATTTACTTATAGAAATGTATAGCTATGCAATGAGTATATATTTTTAGAAAACAAAGCATCTGAGAACACAGACTCTGTTATCAGACTGCCTGGTTCCAATCTTGGCTGTTGTTTGTGGCATGTGTGACCTTGATGTTAGCCTTTCTGAGTTTGTTTCACTATCTGTAGAAAGCTAGATCGGTTTGTGAGGAACAGTATCTCCCTGTTACCTGAACAGGCAGCTCTTTGTGGGGCATTTGTGTTTCCTATAGACTGTTTCCTCGTCCTTTCTATCCTTTGATTATTCACAGTTAATATTGTCTCTTCAACTTCTATCTTTTTTTTTTCATCAACCAAACTTATCAATAAAAATGTTCATTTAAACCATGCTCAAGGGCTGGGATTGTAGCTCAGTTGGTAGAGTGCTTGCCTAGCATGCACATGACCCTGGGTTCAGCCTCCAGTACTGCATAAACCAAGTGCACTAGCATATATGCCTGTAATACTAGCTTTTGGAGGTGGAGGTAGGCGGGTCAGAAGCTCAGAATCAATTTTGGCTATGCAGGGAGTTCATGGTCAGCCTGGGATAAAAGCCATGTCTCGAAAACCAACTAACCAAACAAAATATATTAAAATTGCTTCTATTTGAGGCAAATAATGAAAAACACTTGCTGAATGCTGCACTCTCCTTCCTGAGAGCTGTCTGCTTTCATCACATACAGTTCCTCATTCTCTTTTCTCCACCTGAGTCTGGTTTCTGCCCCAGAAAACCACTTGGGGCAAGGTTATTAATGGCTTCTGTGGTGGTTTGAATGAAAATGTCCTCCATAGGTTCCAAGTATTTGGACATTTTGTCCTCAGTTGGCGGCATTGTTTTGGGGGAGGTTTAGGAGACGTGGTCTTGTTGGAGGACGTACATCACTGAAAGTGGACTTTGAGAGTTCTTAAGCCCATTTTCCAGCTACTCTCTGCTTCCTGTGCCCGCTTGAAGATGTGAGCGCTCTTTTTTCTGCTCCAGCCACCTCTTGCCACCACGCCTCCCCGCCCTGATGACCTCTAATCCCTCTGGAACTGTAAACTCGAATAAACTCTTCCTTTTCTAAGTTGCTTTGGTCACAGTGTCTTATCATGGCAACAGAAAAGTAGCCAACACAGTTTTGTCATTGCCAAGTCCTGCAGGTGCTAATGAGTGCTTATCCTCATTGACCTTTTGCACTTAGCACTAATGCCCTGTCCCTCTTTTTCCTGTCTCCCCTGATCATGTGCTTCCTGTCTTCTGTTTTTCTCTGTGTTTTACTCTCCCATCCTTTTCTGCTTTCCGGCATTGTGCTTTCTCTTAGTCTTTTCTTTTGGCCATCTCTGCTCTCTCGCATTCTGGCTGAATTTACCTACATTTGTATCTTCATTATATGTTCAATGTAGACAGTTACCTGAGCTCCAGATCCATATACCTAACTGGATACCTTCATGAAGACATCCACAAAGCCCTAGCATCAATGTGTTTCAAATGATCCCATTCCTTTTCTTTTGTTTCTGTCTTTGGAAAGAAAGGGTTAAAAGCACAACCCTCTTGAAGTATCCCCTGACTCACAAGCACTTGCTTTCAGGTAGCTATGTTAAGGTTTGAATTTTTTGAATGAGAGGTTGGGGGTTATGTAAATAGGGAGAGCTGGATTTACCTATGTGTCAAAAGTCACAAAAGCTGCCTTGTTTTATACTGCCTTGCATGATGTCAACTCTAGTCTTGACAATGAATACTTCTAATTATTAAATGACTTGGGTGCCTTAGCTGAAAGGGCTCTCACAGACCATCTGGTCCAGTTGTGGCCCAGAGAGAGGTCTGTGGTTCCCAACACATTTCCAAGGGCTACTTTCATCACTGATTTTAGAAGTTGCTCAGAGAAAGAGCAAAGCAATAAACCTCACATCGCTTGACTGTTGACACCACCGCTGCACACTATCACTATGGCAACCACGGCTTTATTTTCAGGAATATGCACATATCCTTGTTGTTGCATAAATTTATTCTCCACGCCTTAGCGGGTGGGATCTGGTTAATCCAGCTGGATAAAGTGGAAACTGATCTTCCATTTAGACAGACGTATTTATTTACAAAGTCTATAAAGTCGCTGGATACCTGCGGCCCGCCTGCCCCCGACGTCTGCAACTGCCCCTGGCCAGCCCACAAAGTTTGGGACAGCCGAGTGTGGGGGCAGGTCTCATAGTTCGTTTCCAGCCAACATTCCACTTTCATTCACATGATCCTTAAGATGGCGGTGACTTGTCACGCAGGCTCCTGGGTTCTGGCCTTCTGCCAGGGCCTGGAGCCGGGGCATTTTTCTCTGCCCGGCTCCGGGATTCGCCACCATGTTCCTTCTCCTACTCCCCGCCTCCCTCCTCCCTTATTGGTCAGAGGGCCAGACTTGAAAAAAAAAAAAAAAACTTCAGAGAGGGCTCCGTCCCGGCTACACTTGTCTAGCTCAACCACCAACCCTTCCTTTGACTCCACATAAGTATCTTCTGGGCCACCTCTTGACATCAGAGGGCCTCTGACACCATCAATACTATGCTAACATCATCATTTTCTGAGCACGGGCCCTATGAAGAGCCACGAAGTTTGGATACACACATGCAGACATGGAATGCCACTTTCCTCCGCACTTAAGAGCACCTTGTTTATTTATCCTACAAATATCCCTACGCTCTTGCTTAGGAAGACAGATTTGAGACTTGGAACTCGTGCCTCCTCACAATTGGTGCAGCAGTAAATAAACTCTTCGTATTTTCCAAGCTTGAGGTCTGTGGCTGGCATACAGTGGTCAGCACTGGCCTTGTTTGATAACAATAGCAGGCTGAATCTAAAATAATTATTGATGTACTTTATACACCTTTACATTAATTAAAATGCACTTTATCCTCTTTGTGCTTTGAGTGGATCTTTTCCTGAGCATGACTCTTTTTGCACCTGTCTCTGGTCATTTGGAAAATACTGGCTGAATAAGTTGTATCAACCTTACAAATTCTGATTTTATGATTTAGTATTCAAAAATACATTTGTTAACATCATTTTTATCAGAACGTCTTTATATTCTGGCAAGCTGGTAAGTACACATTTTCTCAAATTCTAATTTTCATTTGAAAGCTCAAATCTTATGACTGGAAACAGATTCTGTCCACGGCATTACTTAAAGCAACCCTTGACTTTGTTGATTTTTGAAAAGGTGTCTCTTAAGTATCCGAGTCTGAATTGACAATATCTGCTAGATTTTCAAGAACGCACCCTGTTCCTTGTACAAAGTACCTGACTCAGCTTGAAATTCAAAGAATATGACAAGCTCTTTTCTTGGAGATCAGGACCGTTCTTTGGTGTGCAGCACAATTGCTTCCTTTTCCTCCATGTGTATCATCAAAAAGATGTATGATGGAAGATCAAGATTTCTCACACTTTGTCATCTCCATTACTTTGTACAGTACATTCTTAATTGGAATTGGCCGTTTCAATATTCTGTCTTAGAATAAGTGGCTAGCAAGACTCCACAGCTGAGGAGAGCTGCAAAGTTCTCCATTGTTTTTGTTCCATCAATGCAAATGTTAAAGCCATCAGAAAGGCGAAGGGCACCTCAATTTTGTTATAAAAATAGTTTCTACAAGCTGGAGAGATAGCTTAGCGGTTAAGAGCACTGGCTGCTCTTAAAGAAGACCCGGGTTCAATTCTCAGCACCCACATTGTGGCTAACAATGGTCTGTAACTCCAGTTCCAGAGGATCCAACACCCTCTCCTGACCTCTGTAAGCATTGCATAACATGGGTACACTTACATACACGCTGGCCTGGCCATACACTAGTAGACATAAAAATATTTTAAAAATAGCTTTTACTCTGAAGACCCCTGGAAAGAAATCTTAAGAATCTCCCAGGGTCTATGAACTACATTTTGAAAGTAATATTTTGAAATGAAAGCTTCAGGATCCTATTGGTGTCCTGTAAATACTTTATATTCATCTCTGATGAAAACTTAACCTCAACACTAACATTCACATCCCACACAATAAATGTACTCCTAACATAATTTATTAAGGCTCAAAACTTAAAAAGTGTTTTTTGTTTTGTTTTGTTTTGTATTGCTGCTTGCTTGAATCAGAATCGGAATTACACCCGCACATGGCGTTTGTTTTCTGTGTGCCTAGAAACTGATTTCGCTGTCTTCTCTTGCTCCATCTCCATTCCATTTGGTGGTTGAAGAAAGTGGATCATTTGTACTATCAAATCTCAGGTACTCTGGATACGGCTGATGGCATTTTCTTGGTATCACTGAGCAATGGCCTCTCTACCCCTGCTTGTGAACAGGCATTTGGACTTAGAGCAAGTTTTCTCTACTGCACACTGTTGAGTTCTTGGACCAGATGATTCTTTGTTAGTGGGGCTGTTCTGTGTACCATGGGTTTAGTGTCGTCTTTGGCCTGTATGCATTGGATACCGTAGTACATTTATCTCCACAAGCTGTGACAAGTGAAACTGTCCCAGACGATGCTAAATGTTCTCTGTCTGGGGATGGCAGAAAAGACCCACAGTTGGTTGAGAATCATGCTTCTGGCTTTCTAGAAAGTTGGTTAGATTCAAAATTTTGTCAAGAAAAAGTCAGTGGACAAGGAGTTGTGGCTCAGTGCTTGCCTCCTGTGCACAAAGCCCTGGGTTCTATCCCCAGCACTGTGCAAAACAAGTGGAAACAAAGAAGGACACAAAATAAGTCATGGTGAAGTAGAGTACTTCTTAATGTCTGGTTGTCTCCCTTATAATCATGCTGAGCTTGGTCCTTGAGTTCCAGGGTGGTCAAATTTGTCAACTTTATAACTCAATAACTCAATAACTCTTCTAAAAGTCTATCACATATTGATGAATGTGGCCTAGATCCATTATTTCATTAGGGATTGCAAAGTGGGGATCTACTTTCGTTATGTCAGTCATTTTCTCCTGTTTTCACTACCTAAAAACACTCTCTAAAAACCACCACTACCATCACCATCAAAATTCAAACCAAACCAAACCAAGCATTCCCTGATCAACAAGTGTGTTATCCTCATCAGCTTTCATCACTATAACAAAATGCCTTAGATAAATGGTTCATAAAGAGAAAAAGTTTCTTTTGCTCATGGTTTTACAAATTTCAGTCCATAATTAGTGGCCCCATGGCTTTGGGCAGGAACATATGGCAGAGCAAAACCATGTACCTTGTCTTGGGAAGAATAACGAAGAATGAGGAAGGGTCTATCCAGGGTCTCACAGTCTCCTTTGGGGGAGCACCACAGTGACTAAGGACCCTACACAAAACCTCATTTTTAAATAAAAAATTTTTGTTGGGGCCTGGAGAGATGGCTCTTTAGTTAAGAGCACTGGCTGCTCTTGCAGAGGACCTAGGTTCGATTCCCAATACCTACATGGCAACTAAAATCTGTCCGAAACTCCAATTCCAGGGTATCCAATGCTGTCTTCTGACTTCTGTGTGCAGTGCATGATTTTATTTTATTTATTATCATTTTTACTTTTTATGTGTATGAGGGTATTTGCCTGCACTGTGTTAGAGCAGTCATACGATGCCCGTGGAGGTCAGAAGAGGGTGTCAGATCCCCTGGAACTGGAGTTGAGGATGGTTTTAGCCAGCAAGTGGGTGCTGCAGACCCGGGTCCTCTGCAAGAGCAGCACAGTGCTCTTACCTGCTGAACCACCTCTCCAGCCCCACAAAACCTTTTATATTTGAAGCTTCCATCCCTTCTTCATAGCACCCCCTGGCCAAGCTTTCAATACACCAGCCTCTGGGGACAACATTCGAAGTTCAACCGCAGCAGGCGCCAATTAAGTTAGGTACCTCGTCTCCTTTTCCTTTATTTACTATTTCACAGAAAAATATAAATCGATGCCTTATCGATTCTTTCCATTGTCTTTTCTTCCTACTTTCAAATAATTTCAAACTTACATAAAAATCCAATAATGGCTCAAAGGGGTGTTTTTGCCCTTCACTGAACCGTGTGAGGATGAGTTGCTGGCAGGATGCACGTTCATCTCCCCATGCTTCAGAGTGGTCTCCGTGACACGAGAGCTACAGCGCCTCCATTGACTGATCTGCCCTGTGCCGGCTGCCATCGTCACTGCCATCCCGCTCTGTGCCCAGAACACAAATGCCCTCCTCTCTCAGGTCCATGTCAGGCCTCCTGACTGCTGCATGCGGGCGCTTTCAACATCTCCGTGCCAGAGAGACACAGACCCAACATTGTGTTGCAAAATCACTTGAGACTTTTCTTTCATAGTTGAATTACAAACCTGATACTTAGTTTGTTTCAGGTTATTTCCAGTCTGGGAAAGTGGAAAATTGATTCATTTTGTGTTTTCAGTTACACAAAACCATTTCATAGTTCCAAATTCAAAACTAAAATACGAGACAAGTATAGCTTCCAGAGTTCCGAGGGGACTCGCTTCCGCCCATGTCTCCTGGTTTCTGGTTTGTCCCTCTCCTTATAGATACATGTTTTGCTAACTTTTTATAATTGCATGGTTTCTTTTAAAAATACCTGCTCCTTTACAAGAAGAGAGCCTCACTCAACAAACCACACTCCAGCTATAAACCTGGAAATTAGTCGTATTTATCAATTGCCTTCTATAACATTGTACCACCGACTGGCTGAGTTATAAAAAAAGGAGTTTGAGTTCATGGTTCTGCAGATCCAAGTTGAGGGGCGGAATCTGATGGTGAAGACATCTTGTTGGCAGAACCCTGAGGCAGAGAGTGATATCGTATGGTGAGAAACGTGTGTGTGTGTGTGTGTGTGTGTGTGTGTGTCCCGTCAGATCTCCTTCCCTCTTGTAAAGCCTTCAGAATTCAGTCTTGATGTGCCACCCTAATGGCCTATCTAATCTTAATTATTTCTCACAGGTTATTTGTTTACTTAAGGTAGGCTGAACTTGAACGTATGATCCTCCTGCTCTTGAGTGCTGGGATTCCAGGTCTGCTGCATCCTGCATGCCCAGCAGGCCCCACCCTTAAATATCATGCTAGGATTTTGTTTCTTCCTTACCAGATTCCCGAGAGATGTTCCCAGCTCATGTGTTTCTGCTGCTGAGGCTGCTACTAATGCCCCAGCTTCAACATCTTGCCTGCCTGAGGCTACTTCCAGGTTCCAACAGAACCTCATTGTCCAAGTCCAGCACACTGATGCTGACCTTTGGTCAGACATATTGCAGTGTCCCCAGAATGGGCTATCTAGAATATTCTACCAGAGACATTTTGTAATCATCAGAATAACTATAGATACTGCTTGTTAAACAGCTAATTCTTGAACTTAGCACAGGATATTTAGAATTAGAATATCTAGGCACAGCAACATGCGCTTGTAATAAACAGCCCAGCTTATTCTGTGGACATCAGAGTCTTAGGACAACTTTTCTAGGCTGTAGCTTTTACTGTCTGGTCCCCAGCATCACCTGAGACGCTTTAGAGATGTATATTTTCTGAAGAGTATAGTAATTAAACTTGAGAGACTGCAAAGTAAGCTTGACTACCTTGTGTTTCGTTTGTTCAAGACAAATGCTACTAGACTGGTAAAGACAAGTGCTATTAGACTGATTTTCAGACATTACGATGTTATACGGTTCATAGTGAAGAAGGTGTGCATGTCATCAAAATGTTCACATAAAAACCTGTTAAGATAGTGTTATACCTGCCAATTTTAAGTTTTATGTAAATTATTTTTTTGTTTAAAAAAATTTATTGAATTTTTATGTATTTCATACAAAAACAGCTTAATCATCTTCACCCCTCCCCCATCCTTACTCTCCAATAGCCCACAGCCCTTCCCACCCGAGTTCATGCATTCTGTTATTTATATTAAGGCTATCCAGGTAAGTTAGTGTACCCAGACGTCCTTCAGTGCAAGTTCATCCCCTGGGGTCCAGTCAGCCTATCTAGAGTCACTCCTTTAAAGAAGATCAGCTCTCCGTCAACCAAGCAGTAATCAGCTAAGACTGGGGCCTGATGTCCATTTTCACAGCTCTATGCTGGATTTTTTTTGCTTGAGTTTGCACGGATCCTGTGCATGCTGACACCATTGTTGTAGATTCATATGTGCAAGGTCTCAGGAGGCTGTAAGTCTCTGTTTCCATATGGTTATGTACGTCCTCCTCCGGCTCTTACAATTGTTGAACCCACCTCTTCAAGGATTTTTGCAAAGTCCAGTATTTATGTGGTCAAGTATGGATTTGACATACCGATCTATTGTAAGAAAAGCATCTTAATGATTTGGTCTTCATGTAGCACAGAGCATCATGTAGTATACACACCAAAAGGCCTAGAGCACTGTAAATGAGTGTGATGGTTGATTTTTGTTGTCAATTTGACTGGATGTCAATCACCTAGGAGACACACCTCTGGGCGTATCTGTGATGGTATTTCCAAAGATGTTTGACTGAGAAAGGGAGAAAGCCTGAGCACCAGTCCATGGGCTGTGGTGGCAGCCTGAATAAAAGGGGGAAGGAGAACGTGAGGTGGGCAGCAGGCTTCATCTTCTCTGCGTCCTGCCAGGAGATCAGCTGCCTCATCCTCCTGCCGCACACTGCAGCTGTGGCAGCTGCCATGCTCGCCCATCTGCTATGGAGTGTTCCCTCACACTCTGAGCCAAAATACCTTCTCCTCCCGTAAATTCTCAGGTCATAGCCAGAACTCCTGAGTCAGAAACTGCGTTCATTGAGGCCCAATGACTTGTGTTTTATATGCTTCTGGGGGATTCTGAGGCATGCTTACACGTGAGCACCACTGGGATCCCAAATCAGACTGTGTGCCAGGACATTCTAGAAAACAGTATAGCTTTAAAAAATTACCAATATACAGGGATTATGGTTCAGTTGATCTGGAGGGGCTTAGTTGACTTTTTTTTTGCATATTATGCTTTGTTTATTTGTTTATTTAATGGCTTTATTTATTGATTGATCTTTTTGAGACAGGAAACCTTTTAGCCCCAGCTGGCCTGGAACTCACTACATAGGCCAGGATTTCCTCAATCTTACAGAGAGCCACCTGCCTCTGGAGTGCTGGTATTAAAAGCCTGTGCCACCATACTTGGGTACTTTAAATTCATAGCAAAATTAAGCAGAATTTCCCATGTATCCAATGACCCCCCTCCTATTTGCAAAAGCTCCCGTGTGCAAGCATCCTCCACCAGAGTGGTCCAGTTGTTAGACAACCACTGAACCTGCACTGACACAGCATTAGCGTTCAAAGCTCACAGTTTACATTCATGTTCACGCTTGATATGACACTTTCTGTGGGGCTAGATAAGTCTCCAATATTACGGTATTAGACAAAATAGTACATGTACGTATAATAAATTACATTTTAATATTTCTATTAAGGTGTATGAGCGTATTGCCTGCATGTGTGTACATGTTCCTGTGTCATACAATGCTCACAGAGGTCAGAAGTGAGTGTGAATTCCCATGGAACTGGTTATGAATAGTTGTTACCCACCACGTGGGTGCTGGGATTCAAACCTGGGTCCTCTGCAAGAGCAGCCAGTGCTCTCAACTGTTGAGCCATCTCTCCAGTCCTGAATTTACATTTTTTTTAAGGAAGGAAGAATTTCCCATGTTATGAGTCCTTTGTGCTGTGCTTTGCCTTTTCTTTCTTCTTTTTAAAAATTATGTGTGTGCATGGCTATGCATGGCATGTGCATGTTCAAGTGCAGGTATCCCTGGAGGCCCAAAGAAGGCATCCCTGGAGCTGGGGTTACGGGTGACTGTGGGCCACCTAATGTGCTGGGAACCGAACTCAGATTTCCTGGAAGAGCATCAAGGGCTTTTGACTGTTGGGTCTGTGTGGTCCTGCTTTTCAACCCTTCCTCTTCATTAATGACTGATAACTACCAACTTTTCTTGGGCAGAGGCAATTTGAAGCTCCTTCAGAGATGAGAACTATCGGTTCTATGCTTGGAAAAGCCGAGGGAAATTTTTAGTTTTCACAACTGTGTGGTGGGAGATATTGTCATCTAGGTGGGGATAGACCAGGGATACTGCTAAACACCTTGTAGGACAGTGTCCAACAAGAAAGAGAACTCAGACTACAATGTCAGTGATGCCAAACTGAGAAACCCTGGTCTAGGGTAGCAGTTAGACCTGAGAGTCTCCCCTCCTAGGCTTTGTTTAAAATGGCACACATTCTCTGGGGATTCTTTCTTTGTCAGAACTAAACACACTTCATATGGCTTGGTCACTCCCACCTACATGACAACATATGCAGATATACCTACACACCAACATTTGCATTCATAAAAGGCATCCCTGATGCATCTATATCTATATCTATATCTATATCTATATCTATATCTAGGCATACACAGATCTGTGTACAAGTTTGCACACTAAACCACACACACAGCTATACCATATATTTCACAGTAATCCTCACTTGTTAAAACATGCACACACACACAGACACTGATGAGACATGTAGACACACACAGACACTGATGAGACATGTAGACACACACAGACACTGATGAGACATGTAGACACACACAGACACTGATGAGACATGTAGACACACACAGACACTGATGAGACATGTAGACACACACAGACACTGATGAGACATGTAGACACACACAGACACTGATGAGACTTGTAGACACACACAGACACTGATGAGACTTGTAGACACACACAGACACTGATGAGACATGTAGACATACAGACACGAACACCCCCACTCCCACTGACAATACTATTTATTAACTAGCAAAGGTCTGAGGGTCACTCAGATTCTCTGTTCCTTCCTATCCATATTCTCTTTTTATTTCACCCGAGTGACTTGTCTTTAGAAACCTGAGTGTTGTACCTGATACAGTGGAGGCTCCCAATGTGGAGGTCAGAGCTGCATGTCCTTGGGTGCCACGTATTCAGACATGGTGGGAGGAGTCTCTTGGGGAACACCGCTTTGGAGAAGCAGAAGGAACAGAAAGAAGGAATATGAGTTCCAGGCGCACCACAAACGTGAAGGGTGGAAACAGAAAGAGGGAATAGGTCACACTGCTGCTCAGGGGAGGCTGACGGGAGAAAGCGGAGGACAGGTGTCTGTGTCTAGACCGACAGACATAGACATAGACACTGAGTGGAGTGTAGCACGTCTGCAGCGGCCTCAGCTCCTGCTCAGAATGGGCAGAAACAGTGTTTTCTTAGAGCCCAGTGGACACTGGTTTAGAAACTTGCACACAGACAGACTTTAAAAGACTAGAGTATGGAGACTGGAGACAGACCAGGCTTGGATTTCAGGTCTGCTGAAATTTACTTATTATTTTTATTTTATGTGTATGAGAATACTGCTTGCACATATATAAGTATACCCAGTCATGCAATGCCTGCGAAGGCCAGAAGAGGGCACTGGATCTTCGGGAACTGGAGTCACAGATGGTTGTTAACTGCCCTGTGGAGTGCTGGGATTCAAACCCAAGTCCTCTGCAAGAGCAGTCAGTGCTCTTAACCACTGAGCTATCTGTCCAGCCCCAACTTAACCCTTTTAATAGGAAGACAGCAGATAGGCAAATAAGCATGGTCAAGCCTCTGTTGATCCTACTTTGTGGTAGATTATTGGTCAGAGATTCAAACTGTAAGAACAAAATTGAAAAGTCTATATGATCAAATGAAAAGAGAAAATTTAAAATATATTTTCAACAACTGTTATGCTGAAATACATGCACATTTAAATAGAACTTCAGGCAACTCTATAAAGCAGAACTTCACAAGCTTTTTCTGTGAAAGGCCATGCAGTGTATCACACCATACCATTTCCTAATCACTCAGTTCTGATGTACAGCGTGAAAGCAGTCATGGGAAAAGTAATCTGGATTAAAACTGAATTTGATTGTTAACCTGATTTGATTGCTAGGTACCTGGAGATGGGGAGAGCATCTTTTGGGGGTGTTTGTGGGGATGCTTTCAGGAATGATTAGACCCCAAGGATTCTGGCACAAACAATTGTTTAATCTGCTGATGGATTTAAAATTGGGTAGACTAATGGAAGTAGCAAAACCATGGAAAGCAGAGCTTCAGTGGAGGATGCGCAGTGCAGGCCGTGCCTGTGAAGGCTACAGGCTGGCCCTGGTCCTTTCCTGTAACTTGTCTCTGCTTCCTGGTTGCCAACTAGATGAACAGCTCTGTTCTGCCAGCCTTCTACCATGGCACTCTATCTCATCACAGGAGTGACATGGCAAGCTGCTCATGCACTGTGACTTCTGAAAGCATAGTTCAAAAAAAGTCCCAAACCAATATGCTTTTAAATTGTTTGTGTCAAGTATTTGTCTCAGCATGTGAAATGTGAGAGACAATATATGAATGAATGAGGATGTTTTCTAATAAAACTTGATTTAAAAAAATGTGGTCTGGGTGGGATTTGACTATTGGGTCAGTTTCTTAGCTCTTGTTTCAACATGAAAATATTATGACTATATCAGAATATTTTTTTCTTTCTAAACTTCTTTGTAGTCTTACTGCATAATAATCTTTCAGAAATGTAAGAACAAAAGGTATATAAGGTAAAAATGGACAAAAGTGCTAGTCACACAGAAGAAAAACTAGAGTTCCATAAACATGAATAGTACAGTGGAAAATGGTGTTCCAAAAACTAGAACACGAGTGCTTTATTCACTTATTATCAAAAATGAAATGCCTTTGAAAATTAAATCATCACTTTATTATAATGAACTCATAAAAAAATATCACACAGCTAATTTAAGGAATGGAATAATATTTAGCTTTAAAGAAAGGTGAAACTGGCTGGGCGTGGTGGCACACGTCTTTAATCCCAGAAGAGGCAGGTGGATCTCTGTGAGTTCTAGGCCAGCCTAGTCTATATAGCTAGTTCCAGGTCAGCTGGGACTATAGGGAGACACCATTTCAAAATGACAAAAAAAGGTGAAATTATGAAATTTGTGGGAAAATTGATGGACTTTGGAAAGTATATAGTATTAAGCAAGGTTACTCAAACAACTCAGAGAAAGAAAAAAACCCATGTTCTCCCTGTACTTGTTATGTAAATAGGTGTAGGGTGGGTATACCATAGCATTTAGAAGAGCCCAAGAGGAGAGTAATACTAGGTGATGAGAAAGGATGGAATGCAACGAAAGGACTCATGAGTCGTGAAACAGGAGATAAAGCTAATTACTTTTGTAGTGTCAACTCTGTCATACCTTTTTTTCTTTTGAGAAAAGACTTACCTTATTTTTATTTTATGTGTATGAGTGCTTGCCTGTATGTGTGTTTGTGCACCATGTGTGTGTGGGGCCCAAGAAGACCAGAAGAGCATATCAGATCCCATGTTGGGAAATGTGGAAAAACATGTTCTACAGATTGTTTTATTAAAACTTGGCAGTATCAAGCTAAATAAAAATTCATATGCCTTTTGACTAAAAAATTCACCTAAATCTTTATTTTATAAATGTAATCATGATTTGAATGAAATATATATATATATATATATGTAGTCTATTCACAAGGATCTGTTAAAATATTGAGCATAGTTACAGTACAGATAGATGCCTGCATACCATGCTGATCTCAGTCACTGTCTGGAATCAGTCTAGGTGCCCATTAATAGATGAGGAGATAAAGAAAATGTGGTATATATATATATATGCATGATGGAGTACTGTTCAGCCATAAAGCAAACAAAAATCATATCATTTTTTCATTAAAATAGATGGAAATAGTAATCATCAGGTTAAGTGAAACTAGACTCAGAAAGAAAGTATCACATGTTTGCTATCATATGTGGGATTCAGGAAGAGAAAAACACAAAAAAATAGAAGGGAGGCCATTTGAGAAGGTGTTATAGGTAGGGACGAGGAGAAGGGAGGGAAGAGGCTAACGGGGGTGCGATTTTGATGAAAGTGTTACACGCACATGAAAACGTCAGCATTTAAAATGTCTCATTTGTTTTTTATTTTATGTGTATGGGTGCATTCCCAGTGCACCTGTGTCATGCAGTGCCCGCATAGGTCCAAAGAGGATGTCGAATTCCCTGGAACTGGAGTTACTAACTGTTGTTAGCTGTCATATGGATGCTAAGAATCATACCTGGATCCTCTGTAAGAGCAGCCAGTGCTTTTAATCACTCTGAGCTGTTTCTTTGGTCCTGAAACACACTATTTTGTGTATTTATCATAGATTAATAAAAATTTTAAAAATGAATTATGCATAATATGCATATTTATAAAATAGAATACTGTAAAAATTATGCAACTGCATATAGAAAGTTAATGTTATAAACTTATTGACAGGAAACTATCCCAAGATATCTGGCTCTATGAAAAGGTATGGTGAGAAACTGCACATTGTGCTAAAATTGTATAGTGGCGCAAAGAAAAATGTGTATCTGTAAAATAAAATGTGCAGATTACTTTGGAAAAAAGCAAGACAAAGTTGTGAGAGAGAATGGGTCTGGGCAGGAAACACGGGTGAGTGGATGGAAGAAAGGAAAACGAAGGTAATTTCTGTAGCTGCCTATTTATACTTTTGATTTTTATCACAAAACATCATTTATTTAAAATAAAATTTTCATCAGGCATGGTGGCCCCCTTTTAGTAGTCCCAGCACTACAGAGACAGAGGCAGGCGAATCTCTGTGAGTTCAAGGCCAGCCTGGTCTACATAGTGAATTCCAGGCCAGGTGGGACTACAGGGAGACTCTGCCTCAAAAAGACTGAAAAATTAAAAGAGTTTTCAACAGTGCTTAATGTCACAGGAAACTATTCACACCTGTATCTCTTACTTCTCCAGCTGGAAGACTAAGTGGTGTCTAAAGTTTAACATCTTCAAATCAAGCTCCAGTTCTTCCTCCACAACCTGCTCTGGGCCATTTTCTCACACCAGTTAATGGCAGTCCCATTCTTGTAGCTGCTCAGGCCCCAAAGCTCAGTGCCTTCCTTGACTTCTCTGTTTTTCTCACACTGGGGTTCAATAATGCTACACTGGCTTATCTGCTTTTCCTAGAAAATGCTAAACCTGTTCTGGTCTTTGGGCTTTGGTCCTCCTGTCTATCCTGCCCAGTGACCTTCCCCAGAGCCTGCATGCTTCTCTCCTTTCTTCTCCAAAATTTTGTCTATAATTTACATTACTGAGAAGCATGCAGTCATTTGCCCAACTCTTCTGACCTTTCACTTTGCTTAAAAATACTACATGATGTGTTATTACTTTGTAACATAATATGTAGTTTCCTTCCTTTTACACTGTATGTCCCTCTGAATGATTAAGCTTTATGAGGACGTTTTGTTTTGTTCATTGTTACTTCATTGGTGACAGTATCTGGCATATAATAAACTCACAAGAGGCATTTGTTGAAGAAAATGCATGGATGATTAAATGTAATATAGACTTTATAAACCATGACATGAAATTGTATTTGTAATGTAAATACAATAATTGCATGACTTTTCTATGGGGGTGGGAGTGGATGTAAAGAAATGTATACTCTCTCTAGGACTTTTATCATGAAGGTATGTTGGATTTCGTAAAAGATCGTTTATGCATCTACTACGATGATTGTGTGACTTTTGTCATTAAGTTCATTTATCATTTATTACATTTATTGATTTATATATGTTGAACCATTCTTGCATTTATGGAATGAAGCGAACTTGATTACTATGGATGATCTTTTTACTTCTTCTTATACCCCCGGATTAATGCATCTCTCAACACTTGCCAGAGAAACTTCCTTAACTGCTTTTGATTAGTTTTGGAGAATGATTTTGTTTTTAAAATCTTAACCCTTCTGGCACTGAAGCACATGGATTTTTGTTCTTCTTCAGAGGAGAGCGATATACACAGAAATATTAAAAATGTGGGTTTAGGGCGGTGGTTTCATGAGATGTGTTTGGGTATACTTTTCTTTATTTTCTTTATGTTCTCTAGTTTATAAGTATTATTTCTATAACAAAGACCATGCCTTAACAGTTCCCTTTTTCCTTAAGCTTTTTTTTTTGTTTGTTTGTTTTGAGACACATTTATTCAATATCATGAGCAGACTATCTGTCAGCATCATGGGTGAAAGAAAAAGAGTCTACCTTAAAATCCTTGGTTGGAATGCTTTGCGCGTTCCTCACAACAGAACCCAAAATAACCTGTTATACAATTAGTCAAAAATACAGTCCTTGCCTTTCTTTTTTTCCCATGCGCATGAGTGCTGTTTGAAGCCGGTTTCTTTTGCAGCAGCCCCCATGTCGTGGCTGCGTTCCCAGCCCACTGTGACCCGTAGCTGCCCGGCGGCCTCTCTGACTCTCCTCTCTTGCTCCACTTTGTTTCTTGGTGAGAATGAGACCTTCTTCCAGGGTCATAGCTATTGCTGCTGCTGGAACAGCCACAGCCACTCTGGGTTCGCGGTTTGACGAAGTGTTGGTGTTTGTCACCCTTCACGACCCCCCAAATTTGAGGATGGAGTTACGCAATTTCCCAAATCACTGTGGCTTCCACCACCTCTAAGGTTTCTCCTGTCATTCCCAAGTCCATTCTAGCCATCTCCACCGTCGCCATGTCCGCCACCACCACTGACGTTCCCGCCAAGACAAAGGCTATCTCAGCCACAGAAGGCATCTCCATGGTTACCAGAGTTTCCAGGACATTTGCCTCCTTGGCTAGGTGGAGGCCGAGCGGTTCCACGCTTCTCTCGGCTTCTTTCCGGCTCTCTCCACCTTTTGTTCTTTGACATTTGCAGACATGCACATAATGGATTTCCATCTTCCTCTCTCGTCCCCCTCTCCCTCCTCCTGGAGCAGTTCTCCCTCCTACTTTCGTGTGTGTGTGTGTGTGTGTGTGTGTGTGTGTGTGCGTTTCTTACTTCCCAGTTGTGCCCATTCACAGTATGGCATTGCCAAAATGAGTCTCATCCAGGGGGTCACGGTCCTCAAGGGGACAAAACACAGCGCTCTTCTCCCCACTGCCTCAGTCACAATGTTGATCACTTCAGTTTGCCCACATTGCCCAACATACCTGAGTAGGTGATATCCTTCAGTGTCTTTTTTGATGCTACTAATAAAGATTTTTTTTTTTCACAGTCACATCGGCACCTGGTCTTTGAGAATCTCCTCTCTGCACAGCTCTCTTTGGTTCCACAGTTCTTTTATCCACCTTGTGTGACCTGTGCTCAGCGATGCCTCCACCTCCTCAGCAGAGGCATAAGTGATAAGCTTACATTCCCTGGAGTGCTTGGCATATGGATCTTTCATTAACACACAGCTGGTGAGTGTTCCCTATTGTTCAGAATGACTCCTCAGAGTCTTGAATATGTTTTCAAAGTTCAGTCTTCATATGAAGAGCTTCTAAAGCTGTGCCTGCTCTTTAAGAGACTCTGACGTAGCCATGACTTCAGTGAGAAAGTATGTTTTGTTTTTTAAAGATAGGGTCTCATACTGGAGGCCAGGCTAATTTTGAATTCATGGTCGTCTTCCTTCTTCAGCTTCTGGAGTCCTCACGTTACAGGCCTGTGCCACCATGCACAACTTGCTTAATTTATTACTCACTGCGCAGAGTCAATAGCACTTGACTCGTCCACACTTAGCAAACTGGACAAAGAGGAGCCTGTCCTGTTGCAGGCACCATCAGACTGTGGCCTAGACCTCTTCCCTTGGACCTCTACCTGCCTTTCACCCTCGTAGACTCTGCTCTGTGCTTGCCTTGGGCTCTCCAGGTCTCTCAGCAGCTGGCTGCCTGGAAAGTCACTTGTCTTAGTTCAGGCTTGGACCTGAAACTGAAGCTGGGCTCTTCTTTCTCTCCCACCTCTAATGGGGCTTGGTTAAAAATCATGCCGACCCAATGCATGCACATGAAACAGTTTTGTTTTTAATTTTAAACTTCATAGAATTCTATCATGACAGCTTAGTTGAGGCTACTCTTCCAAGTCTTTGGGCTACTGTCACAGTGGCTCAGTTTTCTGGTTTTCACAGAACTTAGCACACTGGCTCTTCTGTGCTTAACCTGTGAAAGTCCCTGGAAAACAGGGATGAGCTGATGACCTCTGCTGCTGCTGCAGGTGCTGATGACAGACTTTAACCCCATGTTTTAGTTGCACACCTAGGCCAGGACATTCTCGAGGACATTCTTTGCTCTTATAGATATGCCCTTTCTACAATAGGTGAAGATGTCCATTTTCCTCCTAGACCATGGCAGTGGTTGAATTAAAATGTAAGACTGTCCTCCATATTTGCTCTAAAAAAATGAGTGCTAAAAATGTCAGCATAGGGACAATCGGTTCCTGGAGAGCCCTGATATGGCAGGCCAATCTTGTCCATATTACCAGAAGGGACTTGAAGCACCCTAGAGGGGCTCCCAAGGAACTTCTGTGTAGCCCTTGCCCTGGTCCACATCTGCATAGTGTTCCCTGGGGTTTGCAAGGAAGGGCTGCATCTCCAGACAGGTTAGTGCTTGGCTCCAGGTTCCTGGAAATTAGCATATCCATATCTTCCTTTGGGAAAAGAGAGGGTTTTCAGACAAGATTATTTTTAAAAACACAAAGCTCTTACAGGACCCAAAAGCACAAGCTCACAGCTTCTAACTAGGTTAGCTAAACAAGGATGCTCCTTGGGAGGAACTGAAAGCGTGGACTCTATTTTAGGCTTTTAGGAGGAACACGGGCGATCATGACTTCTGCTAGAGGGAGCAGCTATTTAGGGACATTTATTTTTGCTGAAATATTTGCTGAATATTTTTATAAGATACTTTGAATCTGAAAAGACTAAATCATTTCTGTGGGAACCTTTAGAAGAGGGTGGGAAGGGAGAGAGCTGCCACGATCTTATTGGCTCCATGTGGTGGTGACACCTTCAATAGTCTCCTCAGAGCAAACAAAGAAGCAACACAGAGGCGGCCACATAGATTTCACAGAAGGCAGCTCCTACCCTGCTGCCTTCCCTGGAGCTTCCATTTTTCCTGACAGCCAGGGTCATAGTACAGAAGTTAAGGGGTCGAGCTCTGGGTTGGTTCAGGTCTCGGGATTCTGTTTTTTATTAAGTTTCTGTGCCATCTGCGGGTCTGGACACTTTTGCTCTTGTTTCTCTGGGAACATCACTCTCAGCATCGCCAGTGTCATGGGGGAAATGCAATATAGCTAAGATCTTTCTTCAGGACTCTGTAGTGAAGTCAGCTGGGACTCAAAAAAAAAAAAAAAACACCCTTGCTTGGGCTCTAGCCCATCTATTTACACAACTTCTGAGGGTGGGGCTCAGGTGTCTGGACTTTAAAATTACCGCACGTGACTGTAATGGACAGCCTACATCAGAATTACTATTTTGAAATTCAGACTTTGATGTGCAGAAGAGTCCCCTGAAGCATTTGCTGTCCCCACTCAGCAGGTCTGGGATGGTGCTGAGAATCTGCATTGCTCGCAAGCTCCAGGACCCTGCCGGTGATGGTGTCTTACAAAAGCAAAATGCAGAGCACTTGGTCCTGGACCAGTTGCTAGGGACAGGAGGGGTTCTTTGTCAGTAATAAAAACTGCAATTCTCAGTAAGTCTAAGCCTGAGGTTTCTCCACCGAGAGGAAATGTAAACTGGGCCATGTCATAGCTGAGAGCCCTTCTATGATTTTGGAGGATGTTGGACAGGGGCATATTAGAACTGGCTTGTAACAGCTTCTAAGAACTGGTATTAAATAATAAATGAAATATGAAGCATATATATATAGTACAGAGGAACAATAATTATTTTTGTATTACAAGTCTGTGTCTCTAGAAAATAAAGGGAGTCAATGGACGCACTGAGCATTCAGTAAGGAACGGACAGTCAGAGCCATGCACAGATTACACACCTCAGTCCTGGGAGATGGGGACTGCCTCGTCCCCTGCATTCTGGATGGCATGTCCTTGCTTCATGATTGTCAATATGATGAGGAGACAGAGTCAGATCAGAAGTCAGACACAATTTCAGGATCAAGTTCTAGGTTCAGTCTATCATCTAAGACCTGGCCAGACTTGGCTAATAATTCAGCTGACTGAATAAAAACAAATCAGGAGAGAAGAAAGAATACAATTTTATAGCACATTCCTGGAGGACAGATCAGAAAAAAAGATTCAAGAGCATGTAGTCTGTCTGTTGGGCTTTGTTTATGGGGACCCAGTTCGATTTCTGTTGTGTGTGCACACCTGTTACCTGTCCTCACAGCTTGTGGTCTGGTGAGATCTTTCACAGGCCCATCTTGCTTTGTGTAGTGTTGATTTCATCCTGAGACTGAGCCAGGGTCTCTTACATGACTTCTAGTGAATCACTGTTTCTGGTAATTTTGATCTTTTATTACTGAGCCTAAAGAGCCAGGAATTAGGAATTAAGATCATACACAAAAATTTCTTTAAAACTCCCTGGATGTCTACAGGAAAGTATAGGAGTGAGGGGTAGGATGGGATTTAAAAGAAACCTTGACCCTATATTTTAACGTATAATTATAGTTACATCTTGCTATTGCTCCAACATATAAGAAATTGTCATGTTCAATCTTTTGGTGATATTGTCATTTAAAGTTCATGCTGGAGAACCAAGGGCTCAAGTTGCAAAAAAGGAATCACAAGGTCACTCCTACAGTGTCTGCCAGAAGTTCTGAAGTGGTTTGAGGCCTTGCTGTGCTCCATCCGTGACAAGGTTATAGAAATTTCTGACAATAACATGCTAAAATAAATGACAGTGTAAAATAAAACTGGAAGTCTCACATCTGAGAACCTCATGTTAGATGGTCAAGTCAGGGCAGAGAGCCACCCTGCTCTCAGAACTGTTCATCTGTGCTCTACATCCCCTTCTCCTCTGCTGTTTGGGAGCCACGTCATTTGAATCACTCAGGGTTTTGTGGCTTCCTCTACTCTGCTCTCAGCACACACATACACCAGGAAATAGATATTGTTAGACCCACAGTGACCTCACCCTTGCTGGATCCAGTAGTTTCCAGGCTCTTACTGGTCAGTCATCCCCTGGTCTGGGTACATGCATTCAGCTTCTTTCTATCCTTGGCCATGTGGCTTCCGGGAGCACTGCTCGCCTGGCTTTCCATCCGCTTCACTAGCTGCTCATCAGCAAAGTGTGGGCTCTTCCATCCCCTGTTTCCAGTTCCTGTGGAGCTTTGCTGAAAGGCTCAGCAGTAGCATGATGGGTTTAGGGTTGAGTTGTGGAGAGGAGAGTTCTAGACACAGGGCGGCACAAAGGCATGAGGTCGGTGGATGGGTGGCAGGTTGGAGAAGTAGCGAGGAGGCCACTGTGACGGGGGCGGGGGATCACAAAGTTCATAAAGTGTAAATTAAGTTTATTCTTTTGTGTTAGGCCACATTCATAGCTGTCCCACAATGCATGTAGCTGAGGGCCACAGGTTGGAAAGGTTTGCAAGTGTTGTACTGCAATTCTGTATGTTTAAATTTGTGTGTTGAAGATTAGAAGAGTTTTTTTTTTCCCTACATTTTCTTCTCTCCTCTACTCAAATTATTTTCTAAAGTTAGTGGCATTTGGATCAAAGTTTTATTAGAAGCTACATTTAATAACACTCCCACGAAAATAATCTTAAGCTTGTTTGCATAGCTCTTTATTTTCATTGGAAATGGAATTCATTGCTTTAGGTCCTTTTAAATGTGTATTCCTATCACTGGGGCTGACTCTCTGTTTGAATATCAGTTTACTTATAAGGTGTTAAATCCTATATTCTGTTTACAATTGAGGAATGAGGAATTCAAAATGATATCATAGCTTCTATGAAAAGTGAAAATTCAGTCTTTTGTTTTTCTATTGAAAACAAGTTCATGTGTCCAGAAACCAAATCAAAAGAGTGAGTTTAACATCCCCTTCCCCTTTCCAATATGCTTTATCTAAACTTTTTGCTAATGGAAAGTCAAAGTAAAATTTAAATACTAAGATTTCGGATTTAGGGGCCAGAGAGATGGCTCAGCATCTCTTGCAGAGGAGTTTGGTTTCTAGCACCCACCACCGGTCGACTTACAACCAATTGTAACGTGGGTTCCAGGGAATCCAGTACCCTCTCTGGGCTCTGTGGGCACCTGCACTAATGAGTATAAATCTACACAAGGATTGCATGCATATACACAATTAAAATGAAATCTTTACAAAAGTGTTTTTTTTTTTTTTAAATTTATTGAGCTTGAATTATGCTACTGTACTCAAGTAAAAATGAAGGTAGAGCCAGGGTAAAAACTTAATATGAAGTAGCTTTGCAGTTGTAACAATTATTTATTCGCTTTCCTGTGACTTTCCATGGTCTCTTGAACCATAGCAAAGGGGCTTGGCATTTCTCGGTACTGTTGTGCTGGGGTGATCAAAAGTTTCTAAAGACATCTCAGTTTCTGGTTTTTGGAAAAAGTATGTATTAAATTCTACTAAGTGACGGATGAGAATAAAGATAAATGATTTTTGGGTTTTGCACACAAACGCAGTGGAATTTGTGTAGTCTCATGGCTTCATGGTCACGAAATAAAAAAGAAAGGAAAATATCTCTTAATTTTTCTTGCATTTAAATACTCAATCTCTACTCTAAGCTTCTGACGTTTTAGAGGCAGAAATGGTCTAGTAAAAATGTAGTAGTAAGGTTTTAACCTTTCATCATATGTTTATTTTTTTTCATATATTTGCTAAAGTGACGTATTCAGCTTGGCGATATCACAGGTTAAAAATGATTAGCGAAAGGGGCAGTAGTCCCCACCTTACCAACCATAAATGTTTCTTATTCTATATCGAGTTTAATATTGGACTATAACACTTTTCCACATACAAATCAATAACATCTTTTTTCCTAATCTTCAATATACAAATTCAAACATGTAGAGTTGTTGTAACACATAAGTCCTACATATTGGGCAGTAATAAGTACTTAATTTGATGTCTAGCTGAAGTATTGATATATTGCTTAATTTCTTTATGAGACTCATGATGGAAAGACATATATAAAGTTGAGAAAAATTGAAAAAAATTAGATTAGTTGTTAAATTATTATATGTACTTTAATTTTTGTTTGCTTATTTATATCCTTCTATTATAATGCAAAATTGGAAGAATTGTACAAGAGTTGTACAATATTTTCAGTGATATTTCTTTTTTATCCTTGTGGTTTCTACTTAAATATGTCTGTGTCACCAAGTATTAGAAGGCTTTCTTTTTTTTCTAGACTGTCAAAATATCTTCCGTAATGCAATTAGTCTTTATTTCAAGGCTTCTGTGATGGTTAGCTTCAACTATCAGCTTGACATGTTGGGAAGAGGGAACCTCAGCTGAGAAATTTCATCTACCACATGTCTGGGATGCAGGAGGCCCCAGCCACTGTGGGTAGGGCCATCCCTGGCAGGTGAGCCTGGGCATCTCAGAAGGTGTAGGCAACAAGCCAAGGAGAGCCAGGCTGTAAGAACATTCAGTTCCTGCCTCTCTAGGTTCCTGCCTTGAGTTCCTGCCCTGGCTTCCCTCAGTGATGGACCACCACTTGAAAGTATAATATGTAATAAACGCTTTCCTTCCCAAGTTGATAGAGTGCTTTATCATAACAATAGAAAACAAACTAAAACAGTGTCTTTCATGAAAGTTTGGTAATAACATTGGAGGAACCAGTACTGAATGGAATGCTTTTGGGGAGTATGTAGTGCTTTGTGTTATTTTTTGTGTACTGTTTATTGAATTTTTGTGTATTTCATATAAAACATCTTAATCATCTCTATACTCCCTGCCCTGTCCACACCTTCCCAGGACCCTGCAGCCAGATTTCATGCATTCTGTCATTTATGTTAAGGCCTATCCAATCAATTCTGTGCACCCAGAATTCCTTCAGTGCAAGTTCATCCATGGAAGTCTAGTCAGCCTATTTAGAGTCATTCCCTTAAAGAAGATCAGTTTTCCTTCACCCAGTACTAATCAGCTCCCAGTAATTCTTTGGCTAAGTTTGGGCCTGCTGCCCATTTCTCCAGTCCTGTTCTGGGTTTTAGTCTGCTTGAGTTTGCATGAGTCTTGTGTATGCTGTTATGATTGTTGTAGATTCATATGAACAAGGTTTTAGGAGCCATATGGTCATGTACCTTCTCCCCTGACTCTTACAGTCTTTTCACCCCCTCTTCCTAAATGGTCCCTGAACCCTGGGTGGGTAGAGTTTAATACGAGTCCAGTCCAAGACTCACCTTCTGCAGACTCTTATTCTCTATGCTTTGACCATTTGTGGTCTTTTGTATTAATTGCCCTTTGTTGCATATTGTTCTTCATTGATGAGAGTTGAGAGACGCATTAGTGTTCTCTCTATCCCTTGTTCTACCATGTTCTGTGAGTCTTAGGTGTAGAGGTTCAATTGCAGATGTGTCACTTAAGGTTGAACATCTCACACACTTATTCTCTGTGTGGGGCCAGTTGTGGAACTCTGTAATAGTCTCTGTCTGTTGCAAAAGACTCTTCTTTGATGAGTGATGACTGGCATACTTGTCTGTAAATATGAGGATGCATATTTAGCATATAGTGAGAAATTACATTTGTCTAGGATGTGACAGCCTAAGGGTCTTCTCTGAGCTCTCTGACCTCTCCTGCGTATTTGGCTATGTTCACAGCACCATGCATGACTTCTTTCCCAGAGAGGGGCTTTAAGCCCAGCTTCCTAGCTGTTAATTACCTCCAAGTGCTACTGTTGCCTCAGTGTAGTTTGCTGTGCCAATCATAGTTGTGGTTGTTAGGCTTTAAAGCTGGGATTGGATTATCGATTGATGTTCTCCCTTACCAGCTTGGATGGTGTCCTCCAAAACTATGAGAGCTAGCCTTCAGGAAGATGGCTTCCAGGTCCATTTCTGTTTCATTGCTTCAAGTCCCGTGTCCAAAGTATGTCCCGTCTTACCTTCTAGCTCTAGGGGGCAATCAATGACTATGGCAATAGCCGGTGTAATTCTGAGAGTCTCTTGGACTACTCTGGTCAACATCTTGAAGGGACAGTTCTCCTGTCTGGCACTTTTTCTTGTATATAGCCTTCAGCTATACACATGGACTCATGTACAGATATTATATGTGGAATTTTTCAGAAGGCTTTTGAACTAGCACATTCACCTAAGGGTTTTCATACCAGCTAAGCCTTTATCTCTCTTCTTTCTCTCCCTGTCTAACTCTTCTTCCTCGCTACCCAGTTAAGGTTTCTTCATTTCCCCATTTCACCCCTGACCACACCTGTCTCCTATGGTTCCCTCTCTTGAGCTCTTTCTTCTTCTTTACTCCCATGGCTCCTTGTGCAGCCCCCCCCCATTTAAATACCCCCATCTCCCCATCTCCCCCGTGGTGACCCTGCCTCCCACTGTTATTCTCTCTCAGCTTCCTTCTTTCTCTTTATCTCCTTGGTTCCTTTCCATTTTCCTAGTTCTTGCAGGTACATCAGGATCAGGATTTGGTGCTAAGATCCACAAAGGAGGGAGAGTAGAGCATATGTCATTTTCTGAGTCTGTGTTACTTCACTTGGTATAACAGTTTCTAATTCCATCCACTTACCCGCAAATTTCTTTACCGCTGAGTAGAACTCCAGCATTTAAATGTGCCACATTTTCATTATCCACTCGTCAGTTGAGGGACACTTAGGTTGCTTCTATCTCTTAGCTATTGTGTAAAGGGCAGCAATAGACTTGGGTGAACTAGACTCTTTGTAGTAGGATGAGTTCTTTGGGTGTATCTGCAGCTTTCCGTAGTGCTTGCACGGGTTTGTAATTCCATCAGCAGTGATGAGCCCTCCCCTTTCTCCACATCTTTGCCGGCATTTGGTATCATTTGTTCTCCTGATCTTAGTCAGCTTTTAGTTTGCATTTCCCTAGTTAGTAATAATGTTGAACACTCTTATAGGTGTTTCTTAGCCATTTTTATTTCTTCTTTTGAGAACTCTTTTAATTGGTCATTTGTTTTCTTGAGTCTTTGTTTTTTGAGTGCTTTATAATTCAGATGTTCAGCTTCTGTCAGATATGTCACTGGTAAAAATTTTTCTCCATCCTGTGGGTTTTCTCTTCACTGCCTTGATTGTTTCTTTTGCTGTACGGATGCTTTTTAGTTTAATCAGGTCCCATTTGTTGATTGTTTGCCTCAATTCCTGAGCAACTGGAATGTCTGATTTAGAAAGTCTTTTCCTACACCTGTATCTTGTAGGTTACTGCCTATGATTTCTTCTAACAGTTTCAGGTTTCACATTGAGGTCTTTGATTCATTTGGAGCTGACTTTTGTACAGGGTGAAAGATAAAGGTCTAGTTTCATTCTTCTACAGGCTGAGATCCAGTTTTGCCAGCAGTATTTGTGGAAGATGTTGCCTTTCCTCCTGTGTGTGTTCTTGGCACCTTTCTCAAATATCAGGTGGATGAAATTGCCTGCACTCCGGGTTGGGTCTTCAATTAAGTTCCACTGATCTATGTGTCTGTTTTTGTGCCAGTACCATGCTGTTTTTATGACTATAGCTCTGTAATATAGTTTGAGATCTGGTATGGTAATCCATCCCTTCCCCCAGCATTGCTCTTTGTGCTCAGGGTTGCTTTGGCTATCTGCAGTGTTTTGTGATTCCATCTGAATTTTACGATCTTTTTACCTAATTCTGTGAAGAATTTCATGAGGATTTTGATCGGGATTGCACTGAATTGCTTTTGGCAGGATGGTCATTTTCCCAATATTAATTCTTCCAATCCATGAGCATGGGAGGTCCTCCCATCTCCTGGTGTCCTCCTCCATCTCTTTCTTCAAAGGTTTAAAAATTTCATTGTAGAGATCTTTAATGTCTTTGGTCAAGTTTATTACTCTATTTTTTTTGAGGCTCTTGTGAATGGGAGGGTTTCCATGTACTCTTTCTCCAATTGCTTGTTATTGATATATAGAAAGGCTACTGATTTTTGTAGATTAGTTTTATAACCTGACACTTTACTGAAAGTGTTAATCGTTTCTAGCTTTCTGGTGGAAATTTTGGGATCTCTTAGGTATAGTATCACATCATCTGCACAAAGGAAAAACTTGACCTCTTCTTTTCCAATTAGTGCTCTTCTAACTTCCTTCTCTTAGCTTATTGCTTTAGCAAGAGTTTAACGCACTGTATTAAAAAGGAGTGGAGACCGTGGACAGCCTTGTCTGGTTCCTGATTTTAATGGGAATGCATCCAGTTTTTCTCCATTTAGAGTGATGTTGGCTGTGGGTTTGGTGTACACAGTTTTAATCATGTTGGGGCATGTTCTCTCAAGTCCATTTCCCCTTAGGACTTTCAACACATGTTGGATTTTGTTAAAGGCCTTTTCTACATCTATTGTGATGAACATGTGATTTTTGTCTTTGTGTCCATTTACATGATTTATTATATTTATTGACTTCCATATATTGAACCATCTCTGCATCTCTCAAATAAAGCTGATTTGATTATGGTTGATGGTCTTTTTGATGTGAGTCTGTATGTGGTTTGCAAGTATCTGTCGAGAAACTGTGCATCTATGTTCATTAAAGATATAGGCATATAGTTTCCTTTTTCGCTTGTATTTTTATCTGATTTTGGTATTAGAGTGGTACTGGCTTCATAGAAGGAGTTTGGGAGTTCTCCCTCTGTTTTTTTTTAATCTTTTTGAATAATTTAAGAAGTATTGGTTATAGATTGTCTTTGAATGTCTGGTAGAATTCTGCTGTGAATCCATCTGGGCTTGAGACGTTTTTACTTGGGAGGTTTTGTATTACTGTTTCAGTTTTCTTATATGTTATGGATCTGTTTAAGCTGGTGATATCTTCTTGGTTTAGCTTTGGTAGTTCCTATGAACTTAGATATTCATTCATTTATTTTAGGTTTTCAAATTTAATAGAGTATAGGTTTTTAAAGTATTCCCTTACAATGTTTTAGATGTCTTTGGCATCTTTTGTGATATTTAGCCTTTCATCTCTGGTTTTGTTGATTTGGATTTGTGCTTTCTTTCTTTTGGTTATCTGGACTAAAGGTCTTATTTATCTATCTTGTTTGTCTTTTGAAAGAACCAGCTCTTAGATTCATTGATTCTCTGAATTGTTTTCTTTGTTTCTATTTCATTAATTTCTGCTCTGATTTTTGTTATTTCTTCTTGTTGAGTTCCTTTTTTTCTTGTCTTTCAGGGGCTTGAGTTGTAGTGGTAAGTTATTTATTTGTGTTATTTTTGTTTTAATGTAGGCACGTAGATCTATAAACTTTCCTCTTAGGACTGCTTTTAAATTGTCCTAGAGGTTTTGTTGTGTTTTATCATTCTTTTCATTTAGTTCCAGGAATACTTTTATTCCTTAATTTCTTCTTTGACCCATTCATCATTCAGCAGTGTGTTGTTGTTTAATCTCCATGAGTTCATGTAGTCCTTAGAGCTTCTTCTGATGTTGATTTAAAGTATTATTGCATTATGGTTTGATAGAATGCATGGGATTATTTCAGTTTATTTTTTTTGTGTTTGTTGAGGTTTGTTTTGTGTGCCAGTAAGTGTTCAGTTTTAGAGAAAGTTCTATGGGCTGCTGAATAGAACACTTGCTTTGGTGTTTGGGTAGAACATTCAGTAGATGTCTGTTAGGTTCATTTGATGTATGGTATCATTTAATTCCAATATCCCTCTGTTTATTCTTTGTCCCATTGACCTGTACATTAGAGGTAGTAGGGTGCTAAAGTCCCCTCCTATTACTGAAGTGGGGTTAGTCTGTATCTAAAAGTCCTACAGTACTGTTTTTATTAAATAGGATGCACCAGAGTTTGGTGCACATATTTCATTCTTGTAATATCTTCTTGGTTAATTGTTCCTTCGATTAGAATGAAGTGACCTCTTCATCTCTTCTGGTTAGTTCAAGTCTGATGTCTATTTTGAGAACTATTAGAACTGCAGCCTCTGCTTGTTTCCTAGTGCCATTTACTTGCAAAATTTTTTCCATCCATTCACCTTAAGAGAACTCCTGTTTTTGAAAGTGAGATGAGTTTCTTGCACACAACAAAAAGATGGATTGTGTTCCTAAATCGATGCAACTAGCCTGTGTTTTTTGATGGGGGAGTACAGCCTATTGATATTTAAAGTTATTGAAAGATGTGTATTTGTTATTGTAATTTTAAATTTTCTTTGCATTCTTGGTCCAATTTTATGTTTCCATAATTACACCTTCATTTATTTCTTTTTGTTGCCTCGTGGGTATAGTTGTTCCTTTCTTCAGTCCTTTGCATTGTGTTGAGTATTCTTTGAGGGCTGGTTTGGTGGACATGAATTCTTTAAGCCTGTTTGTGTCATGAAAGATTTTTCTTTCCCCTTCAACTATAATAGACAGTTTTTCTGGGTAAAGTTTTCTGGGTTGGCATCTATAGTCATTAAAAACTGGGAATATGTTGATACAGGTTATTCTGGCTTTCATAGTTTGCACTGAAAAGTCAGCTGTGATTCTGATGGGTTTTCCTTTATATACGACTTGTTTTTCTCTTGCAGCTTTCAGTATTATCTCTTTGTTCTGTACATTTAGGGTTTTTACTATGATATTTATGGGGAGTTTCTGTTCTGGTCCTGTCTATTTGCTGTTTTATGTGCTTCTTGTACTTGTATGGTTATGTCTTTCCTCAATTTTGGTAAATGTTCTTCTATAATCCTATTGAAGATCTGGTCAATATCATTTTTTTCTTCCTCTCTGTCTATGATGTGGTCTTTTCATGGTGTCCCACATTTTCTGCATATCAAAAATTTTCATGTTCTTTGCTTGAGTGGTCCAATTCTTCAACTCTATCATCTAATCTTGATGTTCTGTTTTCTATTTCATTCTTTCTATTGGTGAGGCTTTGTCCTGTGGTTTCAAATTGGCCTCTTGAGTTTTTCACTTCCTTCTTCATTTCACTCTGAGTGTTCTTCAATATTTCTCTTTTGTGAATTCAGTCAGAAGTTTATCCCTATCCTTAAGTTCTTTGAGTTATGTGTGTGCGTTCTTTAATTTTTAAAAAATTTTTGGTCATATTTATGATTATTCTTGTAAATTATGTGTCCTGGGTTATCTCTCAAGGGTATCTAGTTGTGCTCTCTCTATCCCTACTGTATTGTAGTGCTCTTCTATAGGACTGGGGTGTTTTTTGAGAACATATTTTGTGTTTTCATATTACTGTTTTATCGTTGTGGTTTTGACATGTGGATTTCTTTTGTTGCTTTGGATTATGGTATGAAACTCAAGCCTTTCTTTGTTGATTGAGTTGAGGTCTGATTCTGTTTGTATTATTGATGCACCATGGTTTCTTTCTGATTGGGTATGAAAGTCTGGTTGGTTGAGGCTTCAGGTTCTTTCTTTTGGTTTTCTATTGGAGGGGCCAGATGGCTCCAGTCAAGCGACTCTGGGATTTTCTAGGAAGGCAAAGTGGCCCTAGTTAGTTAGGACCTTTTCAGAAACCTCATATGGATAGTACCAAGGTCGGAGAAGAAGAGATGGGTGATGGATGTGCTTGTCTCTACTAGTCAACAGGGAAGCCCTGGAGCAGTGGTAGGGACTGCAGATGGTCCCAAAGCAGGTGGCTGTGCACGGCATAATTTGACAAGCTCACCCTAGAGGCCGAATAAGGTGCTCTCAGGGAGCCTCCAAAGATCTGGGCCCCTACTAGCCAGCAGGAAAATCTGGCCCTTGGGCAGTGCAAGGGGCTGCAGATGGTCCCAAAGCAAGGGATGACACAGTGTGATTTTGGAAGCTCATCCCGTAGAGGCCAAATGTGGTTTGAGTCAGGCACTCTCAGGCAGTTTCCAAAAGTGCTTTGTATTTTTTAACTTTTTTATGCACCATCATTTCTGGTTTTACTAAATTGTTAAATTATTATAGTACAGCCATGGAAATGAAAGAAATTAAAAATTCATGAGATGAGTATATTAAAAATCAACAACTGTCTCACATTTTAATGGTATTGAGTTAGAAATAAAGAAGACATTATTTACAATAAAAAATATCAAAATATCAGGGTATAATATTTACCTATCTGAAAAAAAAAGTGAGGAGCAACTGAGGAAAAACACATACATACACACACACACACGCACATACACAGTGAAACCTAACTAGTAATAAAGGAACAATGGCTTGATATATTTTTGATTATAATATCAGCAATATTCTTCAATGATAAAATTCAGTATAGCTGAGGATATAGTTAAATATGAGCAAGGAGTAATTAAAATTGGCATAATCAGTCTACAGAACACTTTTGCAGTGTATATCAAAAGTATTAAAACTTTGCCTTTCTTTTAGTTTAAAATATAAATACTTTACCTTAAGGAAATAATTCCAAATTTTGAAAAGTATCAACTTAGCATTTTTATTGGTGCATATTCATGAGTGTCAGGATTCATAAAGGCAATTTATCTCTTTAAACCTGTCATGCACCTCAGGCATGTTCACCCCTCCTGTTCGCTCATGTTATCCACCTTCCTACAGACTTTCAGCAGTCTCTTTCCTCCCCCACTTCCCTTTCATGTCATTGATATATGTGTATATATATATATACTTTCATGTGTGAGAAATTCTAGAATCTACAAATAAGAGAAATTATGCACTATTTGTCTTTTTGTGTCTGACTTACTTTACTTAATGTGATGATCTCCAGTTGTATCCATTTTCTAGCAAATGACATTATTTAATTCTTCTTTAAGGCTGACTATAAATCTACTGTGGATACCATATTTTCTTTATTTGCTCATTTGCTAATGGATACCTAGATTGATTCCATAACTTGGCTATTAATATATAGTGCTGTAATATACATGAATGTGCAGGTGTCTCTATGGTATATTAGAGAGATGGCTCAATGTTTAAGAGCACTGACTGCTTTTGTATAGGACAGCACCCACATGCAGTGAAAAACAACCTGTAACTCCAGTTCTAGGGGAGATTTGATGCCTTCTTCTGTCCTCCATGGACATTGCACAACATAGGTGAACTTACATGCATGCAGGCAATACACTCATAAAATTGACATAAAATATAAAACAATATTTTATTAATTCTTTGATAACTTCATACAATGTTTTGATAATATCCACCCCAATTCCTCTCCTTAACACCTCCCAGATCTACCTCCACCAACTTCATGACCTTATTTTAAAAGTCTATTATAACTTACTGACCTCAGTTTGTGCTGTCCGTGTGCTTCTGGTGAGGAGCCATGCCCTGCAGCATAGTCAAATTACCAGGAACTATAGCTTTATAGAAAACTGACTCTCCTTTCCCTAGAAGGAGAGTCAGCGGTTCATAGATCCTCGGTTAAAGGTGGAAGCTCATGAGCCCCTTCTCCTCCATGCTAGAATGTTGACCAGATCTTGTGCAGCTTTTGTGTAGGCAACCACAGTTGCCATGAGTTCCCAAACTACAGGAGACTTACTTGTTATGTTCAGAAGACACTGTTTTGTTCCAGTCCTTCCCAGCCTCTGGGTCTTACAATAGTCCCCACCTCTCTTCTGAGACAGTCCCGAAGCCTTGGGGATGAGTGTGAAATAGATGTCCCATTTGTGACTAAGCACTCCACAGTCACTTAGTTTCTGTACTTTCACTAGTTGTGAGTTTCTACATTAACCACAATCCACTTCAGTAAGAAACTTCTCTGACGAGGCCTGAGAGCTGCACTAAAGTAGAGGTAGAGAGGTACAAACTTGGAGGGAAGTTTGATACCATGTGCATTTAGCTAAATAATATTTGTGGGATCACTGCCAGGTGTGAGTCCCACAACCATGTGTTTTCAGTCAGGTTTGCAGTACAAGGCATGTGCTTCCTCCTGTGGATCATGCCTTCAATCCCATCAGAATGTAGTTGGTTCCCTCATAACACTTTGCCACTATTGTACCCATGGGCATATCTCGCCATGCTGGTCATTATTGCAGTTCACAGGGTTCAAAGCTGGGGAAGACTACTGATAACTTTTTTCTTCCAGCAGGCAGCACAGCACCTCCCAGTCCTACATGATCAGAACTGACTTGATTTCTCCATATCCTATGACCAAAGTGTGTGGTGTCTTCACCAATAGGGTCTTAACTATTAAGTTTTGGTGGTGGGTAACCAAGAGCAACGGCAATAGTCTGTACCACTTGGGGGGTGGTCTCTGGGACCCTCTAACCAGTAAATTGAGGGAGGGGCATCCTCAATAAAATATAAAACAATATTTTATTAATTCTTTGATAACTTCATACAATGTTTTGATAATATTCACCCCAATTCCTCTCCTTAACACCTCCCAGATCTACCTCCACCAACTTCATGACCTTCTTTTAAAAGTCTGTTATAACTTACTGACCTCAGTGTTGTCCATGTACTTCTGGTGAGGAGCCATGCCCTGCAGCATAGTCAAATTACCAGGAACTATAGCTTTATAGAAAACTGACTCTCCTTTCCCCAGAAGTCAGCTGTTCAAAGATCTTCAGTTAAAGGTGGAAGCTCATGAGCCCCTTCTCCTCCATGCTAGAATGTTGACCAGCTTGATCTTGTGCAGCTTTTGTGTAGGCAAGCACAACTGCCATGAGTTCCCAAACTACAGGAGACTTGTCATGTTCAGAAGACACTGTTTTGCTCCAGTTGGGGCATCCCAAGCCTGTCATTAATATAGCTTAATATTGGCAACCTATAGCTTCTAGGATGAACATAATTCCCTATGTAGGATGATCTGATTAAATTCTCTAAATTTTCTGTCTCTCTTTTCTCTCTCTCTCTTTTCTCTCTCTGTCTCTCTCTCTCTCTCTCTCACACACACACACACACACACAAAATTAGTTTTATAATGATGAAGAAAAATTAACCTAACGTGTGGTAGATGACTAGGCACTAACAAATGTATTTGATAAGAACCTTATGTACTCCAAATAATAAGTATGTTTGTTGATATATGTAGGTGTGACAGGACTTTATAATAATGATTTTAAGGTTTTAGATTTATAGGCCTCTATTTTAGGTTTGCGTTTACAAGTTGTAAAAAGGAAAATCTTCCACTCTGAGTTCAGTTTCAGGCTACTAGAAAACAGACAAAACCACAAAACCACAGTCTGTGAGCACCTTGAGAATGCTGCCTGGCAGGTGTCTTGAGGAAACAACTTGTCATGTATCTTGTTAGACATGGCTGAGTTTGTGCTGCATCAACAATGTATCATATTGCTGAGGATGTCACAACCTTTGCCCACACTTGTCTGAAATATCTGCCTTTGTAAATCGCTGTCTGTTTAAATTTCCTGTAACAGTCGAAAGGGCATAAACACATCTATGCCGAAAGTCTCAAATCCACTGATATGGTTGCTGCCCAAGTATGACATGAAATATTCTATAAAATCCTATGTGTATTACTGGTCGGGGCCTCAGTTTCTCTAGAGCAGGAGCTCAGACCAAGGTCTACGTATAATAAAGGAAAACTTCCTCTCTGAGTATGGTTTGAGTCTTCTTGCTGACCCAGCCAGCTTCAGTTTAATTTTCTATAACAATAAAATAGTAGATTTCCTTTTCACGTATCTTTAGCTACACCTTCTCCTAGCCCTTCTTTCTCTGTTCTACCATCCTATCCCTCTCCCCACTTAAACTTCTCTCCTCATTCCTCCTTTCCACTTCAAATCACCTTTGTTCTATTATCACCCCTCCCCTAAGGTCAGTCTTCCCCCTACTCACCAAAGGTCCCTTTCTTGTTTCCTGGATTCTACAGGTACTCCCAGTTAAATACACAGATCTAAAGATTTGATGCTGAGATCCACATATGTGTGAGAATATCTGATGTTCGCCATTTCTGGGTCTGGGTTGTCTTAGTACAATGTTTTTGAGCTCTATCCATTTACCTTCAAATTTCATGGCTTCATTTTCTTGACAGTTGCATAATATTTCATTATATGTAGGTTCCATGTTTGTTCTGTGACATTATTCCTGTAAACAAATGTGTACTCACCGCAGATAGGAAACCAATGACAGACGAAAGTGAGGAGACCACCAAAGTCCAGCTTGGTGAGCCAGTGAGTTTATTGGTTACTTATAGGGATGTGGGTGAGGGCTTACTTATAGCAGCAGAAATGACTCAAATAGAGCTGCGTCACCAAAAAGCCCACCCAGTATGGGAGAGATCTCACAACTTGCAGGCGGCTCCACAGGCTGGAGAGTGGCTCTTTCTAAGGGCTCAGCTGTCTGAGCCTCTTCCAGGAACCTTGTTCTGTTTGAGAGGGTCTCTCTGCAGCCATTAGGGTTTCTGTATATTGGGGAGGGAGGAACCTAGTGAACTGGTCAATGTCAGGGACTTCCTGAGACTACTGACCTGTTAACTTCATTTTAGAACAGCCTGTTGTCTTAAAGTTTCCTTTCAGGATGGAAGGTTCTTATCTCAGAGGAAATTGATAGCACAACATTTTCATTATCTATTCATCAGTTGATGGAGCTAGGCTGATGAAACCTTAATGCTAAACAGAGAATGGGTTAAAGAACTGCTGGTTTGTGTATACACTAAAATATAATGCTGGGGAAGACAGTGTGTAATGGTATAGAACTATTATACAGGAAAATAAAAATTAGTTTAAACAGCTCTGTAGCTAATGTTTTGAGGAAGAAAGGACAGGAGGAGACAAGAGGAGCACTGTTTGCTTCATTGTTCAATTTTTCTTGTTTAAATTATATTTTAAGTACTTAATATAAATATATGATCTCCCTTATGTAGATTTTGTAAAGTCTTAACATATGATAATTACAGTACTAAATTTTTATCTCTTTTTTGATCATTGCATGCTGTTTTGTTTGGGAGCAGCAGTAGATCAGACCAGAGGAAATTATTTGTCTCAGAAAATTATAAAATTCTTGCTTTCCATATTCCTGATCTCTCTTTCATATGACTTATTTCAAATTAAAAGAAAATGAAAGAAGATGACTGGGAGATGCACTACTGTGGAAGGTTTGGAGGTGAACTGACTTCATTCCTTAAACTCTTTCTGTGTAGATTAGAGGGTATGCTCTGAATTGTCAGCAGTGATCTGGAAAACAAAGATAAGCACTGATGCTGGCCCAAAAGCTGTGAGCTCCTGACCATTGCCACAAGGCTGCTCTCAGACTTTTACCGTACTAGAAAAATCTCTCTAGGGGTGTGTTGTGTAGCATTGTGCCTATTATCAATGCTGCGTTACCCCCAACATTTGCCCTGGAAGTATACTTTTAGCTAGTGTTCCCATCAGAATTTGAAATAAGAAAACAAAGAAAAGGAAACAACCTCTTCTTTGTTTAAGATGAGAGTTCTAGTACTTGTGCCTGTCCTGGGCACATTTAAATGTATAAAAACAGTTGAAAGAAAGCATTTTTAAAAGGAAAAGGTGGAAGAGAAAACTTCAAGCATTCTGAGTAAGAAAGTGGACCAGAGCTTCTGTGTGATCTGAAGGAAGAGCTTCAGAAATTCCTAAAGGACAACTGAGAAGTGCAGAGAAAAAGATGAGGGAAGCTCAGAAAGAAGTGAGCTAAGGTAACCAGAGTTCCAACTGCATGGCTCCCCAGAGTCATGGAGGGGAAGCAGAAGCCTCATCTAAACAGGAAGTCAGGCAGTGCTAGTGGAAGAGCCTGAGAGCCATGCTCTTGGGACAAACCTATGCCCTCAAAAACCACACCTCCACTTGCATATTTTGTTGAGAAATTGGTTCCTTTGGCAGATAAGTCACAGTAGTGGAAAGGAATCCCGTTTGTCATTCAATATGAGTCAGAGGATATGACTACGTGTCATCTTGAGAGAGAATCTGTTTAAAACTGTGCTATTCTGGAAGCCAGAGAATAGAGAACAACCATAAACTAGCAAGCCTAAACATGCTTCAATCTGAAGTGGGATGTAGTTGTGGAGACAGGAGGTGCTGGTGTTGACAAAACAAAAAGTACTGGCAGTAAGAGGCTGGTCTCAGACAGTGCAGTGCACAGGGAAAGGTGGCCCGTCCGCAGTTGCCAGGAGATTTCAACAACTGAGTCATCCTGGGGATTGACACTTTTGAGCCTAGGTCAGTGGATGGGCATATCTCTGGAGCCACTTATTTGTTATTCACTGATGAATCCTGAAGGTACAGCAGAATACTTGACATCTACAGCTCTGCCTTCCAACAGGGTGGTCGATATCTAAGGTGGTTATTCTATAAAAAGCTCAGTGCTGTGGTTGTTTTCCCACAACCTAGTTTGAATATTAGCTACTGTAAAGAGTATAATCTGGAGAGTCTTGAGGGGATGGGAGACACTGCCTAGCCCACAGACATCTAAGTTAAGTGTGGGTAGCAGGGGCCCTGGTCGCAAAGAAAGGACGTTACTAAAGGGAGATAGTTGAAGGCTCAATACCAGCAGAAAACACAGGAAACGCAAGAATTCATCCACCAGTTCAACTGACTGCCCCATCTCACACATGTAACTTGCAGTCTCTAATTTTTGAGGACCCCAGATGAAGCTATTCCAACATTCATTTTCTTTTTGCCCCCCCCTGTACGTTCTCTTTTACTGTTTTATTTTCACTTTTCATACTAGAAAATCAAACTTTTATCGTTTATTTTTTATTCTATTTCATAAACACATCAAATTTTGTTTATACATCTTTCAGTATTAGACAATATTTTTCTTTTCCTTTTCTGTGTTGACCCACTTTTTCTTTTGATTATACCTTTGGTATTATTTTGACTTCATTTAAAAAAGTTTTTATGTTTTCATTTTTATTCTTCTTATAGTTATCTAAGTTTGGTTATGGACTTTCCCGTTATTGGTAAATATTTTTCATTTTAGTTTTCAGACTCTTCCTCTTTCCCCCTCTCTACCTTCCTTTCCACTTTTTCTTTATTTTATTTAACTTTGCTTCTCTACTATTTTCTCCCTTTCCCGACTTATTAAATAATTTAAAAATTCATAGCACGCTTTGCATTGGTTTTGTAATTTTCCCATTTCATGGTCATTAGTGGTGTATTAGTGAGATTAAATTAACTGTAAGTGTATCTATCTTTATAGTTTGACGACCTTGATGCTACAGCAGTTTGTTTTCTTTATTCTGAGAGGTATTCAAAATTATCCCAAAATAAAATCAGAATAGGTATCCGAAGCACAAATTACAACACAAGAAATATGTAAAAGCAGGACTCCTCAGCTTCAGAAGACCATAACTCCTCCACTACTGAGTTCAAAGATATTGAAATAAGTAAAATGCTGGATGAAGATTTCAAAAGTTTACTAGTAAATGCTCAATGATTTCAAAGAGGATGCCATCACATAGGCAGATGAGTACAATGTGGGATCCAGAGGGTTAAACTGTACTCAATTGGATTTAACAAATGTTACAGAATATTCCATCTAATTTATAATGAATACCATTCTTCTTAGCAGTCTATAGAACTTCCTGTAAAATAGAGCACACTCTAAGCCACAGAGCAATTCTTAAAAAACACAAAAGAATTAAAGTAACTTTTTGTAAAACTTGAAATTAATAGTAAGAGAAACTACAGAGACAACACAAATACCTAAGAGTGAATAATAAACTTGCTCTAGTGACCAACAGGTCATTGATAAAATCAGGAAAGAAACAAAAACATTTGTAGAATTCAGTGAGTATGTAAACAACTTAACAGGCATTTGGGGATTCAACAAAGTCAGTTCCAAGTGAGAAGTGAATATCTATGCATGCTTATATTAAAATTTCAGAGATTGGCAAGATGAATGGCTCAGTAGCTAAAAGCACTTGTTGCATAAACTTGACGACTTGAGGTCAATTTCAGCACCCATTGTGGAAGGAGAGTACTAACTCCCCCAAATTGTCCTCTGACCTCCACACATATACTGTGGCATGAGTTCTCCACACAAACACACCATGCACACATAATAGAAATAAATAAAATAAAAAAATTAAAAATGTAGAGAGATCTTAGACAAACATCCTAATGATGCACCTTAAAGTGTTAGAAAAATAAGAATGGACCGAGCTTAAAGCAATGAACAGCAAGAAACAATAAATATCAGGACAGAAAATTTGGAGACTAAAAGAATAATACATAGAATCAGTTAAAGAGTTGGTTCTTTGAAAAAGTAAGCAGATTGACCAACACTTAGTCAAACTAGCAAGAAGGGCAAGAAGCCTCAAATTAATAAAATTACAGATGGAAAAGGGAGGTTACAACACATTCCAAAGGATTCCAGAGGATCATTAACTATTATTTTAGAAGTTTGTGTCCCCTCAAAAACAGAAAATCTAGTAGAAATTGATTCTTGGATATATGTGATCTACCAAAACTAAAGCAAGAGGACATAAATAACTTAAACAGATCCACAACAAGAGATGGTATTGAAGTAGCAACAAAAATCCCAACAAAGAAAAACTCAGAACCAGCTGGATTCACAGCAGAATCCTACCAAACCTTTAAAGAAGAGCTAACACCAACCTTCCTTAAATTGTTTCATGGACTACAAAGGAAGGAAATTTCCCCAAATTCATTGTATAAAGTCTGTATTCCATTCATGTCAAAACCGGATAAAGATATAATACAAAAAAGAAAAAAAAATATAATCTAGTTTATCTGATGAACACAGATGCAAAATTCTCAATAAAGTTCTTGGAAACACATAAAGAAGATCAAATACTATGACGAAATTGCTTGATTCTAAAGATGAAAGAGTAATGAGCATCCACAATCAATAAATGTAGTACAACACATAAACAGACTCGAGGACAGAAATCACATGGTTATCTCAATAGATGCAGCAAAAGTCTTTGACAAGGTTCAATGGCCCTGCATGTTAAAATCTCTGAAGAAACTTGGAATAGAAGAAACATACTATTATAATAAAGGCTATGTACAAGAAACCTAGTTAACACTGTACTAGACAGGAGGAACTGAAAGCATGTCCTATAAAAGCAGGAACAAGACAAGAACACTTGCTGACTCCATTCTTGTTAAATATAGTGCCCAAAGTTTTAGCTAGAATGGTAAGAGAAATAAATAAAAGGATACAAAAGGAAAAGATGAAGCCAAATTACTTCTGTTTGTAGATAACATGGTCCTAAAGACTCCACAAGAAAACCTTTAGATCTGATGAACACTTTCAGGAACTATTAGGATACAAATCAACATTCAAAAATCAGTAGCTTTTCTATATGCCAGTAATGAATTTATCAATAAAGAAATCAGGAAAATAATTCACAACATCTTAAAAATTTACCTAGAAGTTGGGCCAGGGAGATGGCTCAGCAGGTAAAGACACTTGCTGCCAAGTCTCACATCCTGAGTTCAATCCCCAGAGCCCACAGGGCAGAGAGAGAGAAATGACTTCTACAAGTGTCCTCTGACTTCCACATGCACACCACATACATATACCCCGATTAAGAAATGTAAAGCTTTTAATTATCTATAAATAAGCTAATCATGCAGATAAAAATATTGGTGGACTGAAAGAAAATGAAGACATTAGTGGATGGAAAGACTTCCCATGCTCATAGATTGGCGGCGTTTATATTGTGAAATGACTATATTACTGAAAGTAATTTATAGATTCATTATAATCTTCATCAAAACTCAAATGACATTCTTCACAGAACCAGAAAAACATCCTTTAAACTCATATGAAAACACAAAAGATCCCAAACCAAAGCAATCTTAAGCAGGAAGAACAATGAGAAAGGTACCCCAATATCTGGTCTTTAACTATACCGCAGAGCCACAGTAACATATCACAGTACTGGCATAAAACATGCAGGCAGAACAACAGAATAGAGGACGACAAATAAATCCACACAGCTGTAGGCACCTAACCTTTTACCAAGGTGTCAAAAACATGCATTGGAAAGAAGCCTCTTCAACAAATGGTTCTGGGAAAAAGTGTGTGTCCACATGTGAAATAATGAGACTAGATCTCTATCTTTCACCCTGCATACAAATCATGGACCAAAGATACAAATACAAGACTTGAAATTCTAAAACTTCTAGAGAAAAATATAAGCAAAACATTTCAAGATATAGGCATGGACAAGGACTTTCTGGAAAAGACTCCAATAGCAGAAGAAATAATACCAAGAAATAACAAATCTAGTGTCTAGTGTGTTTGGTCGGAGGGAACCGACAACATAGTTTATTAAAAATGTATTGCTATTATTAGCAATTGTTTTAAAAACATTGTTGTTATGACTCATCAATTGAGTCTAGTATGTAACGGGTAGCAGTGAGGAAGTGGGTGCACCGCCTGCTACCAAGCGGACTTGGATTCGTTTGTAAAGGGCCTTTGCTTCATACTGTCATATGACATTGGTGGCATGGAACAACAGCATACACCCACATACACACACTGACACACAGGGAAATGCACAGGTGCACATACATACACATCCACACATGTATGCACACACATATACACATAGACATGTACACATATGCACACATACACAGACACATACTGGCATATACACATACACACACACATACAGGGCTGCTGCTGAATCTTTAACAGGCCCCATTTGCAAAGGGAGACAATGTCTGTCTTGTTCACAGATGAGTCTCAGCATGGCTAAAGAGAGCAGATGAAGTCAGATAGCCCAGATGCAATGACTTTAAAAAAAATTTAATATCTTGTGAGATCTTAACAGTTTATTTTAAAAATATCATTAGAGCTGAGTATGGTAGAATACACTTTTAATCCCAGCACTAGGAGGCAGAGGGAGGCAGATCTCTGTGAGATAGAGGCCAGCCTGGGCTACACACTGTGGTCCAGGACAGTTGGGGATATAGGGAGATTCTGTCTCAAAAAACAAAAAACCACCAGCAAACAAAAACCCCAAACAATAAAATATTAATAGATTACCTACAGACATAAAAAACACATAAATCATCCCTATTCCTCACCACAAACTGTACTAAACATTTCACATGTGTAACTCAGTCATCCCTATCCCAGTTCTGTGGAGGAAACACTACTGTTAACCTTATTTTTTACTATGAGAAACGGGCATAAATAGACTCCATGTTTGTTTCAACAAAATCTTCCAGCTGGGAGGGCACAGAATTGGGATTCAAATATAAGCAACTTGTTTCCACCACGTGTACTCTTAACTAACAGAATATACTGCCTTGAAGTGCAAAGGAAAAACGTGAAGGGTGCTAGCATACCACGAACTCTGCAGAGATACTTGTATTATTTACACATATAACAAAATGTGATGTTTCTTCAATGAGTGTTAGGGAAAATGCTCACCAAATATTTTGAAATGGTCATATAAACAGAGTATAAAATGGAAATTATATGTCACACAATCCAACTATAACAAAATAGCACTAGATCACTAGATTGAGTATCAAAAATAGTGGGTAGGAACATGACATTAGTGATGAAAGCGGGATATAAAATCCATTTCCAAGATGAGTAGTTGTAAGAGAGGACAATTTGTAACTGGAAAACTATAATTTAAAAATATAAAAGAAATATTTTCCCCACTAGGAAAATATAATGCTACTCAAATTGGTTCAATGAAAGTAAAAAAAATGAACACTCCAACAGTCATCAACGCTTTTCAAAAGGTAGTCAAGACCTATTCTTTTAAAATCCACAAGGCCTGATGATTTTCTTAGTGTATTCAAGGGAACTTTTGATGAATAGATAACCATGTTAATAATTTAAATATCCTGGAGGAGAAAACCTGAATGCTTTCAAAAATCATTCTATGTGGTAAAGCTTAAGGAGATCCTAACTGTCTGAGAGAGAGAGAGAAGGAGGGAGGGAAGAGAGAGAGAAGGAATGAGAGAGAGAACTATTACAAATGGAAAAACCCCTAACATAAGTAAACATATTAAATCAAGCCGTGTGATTGTATGGTCAAATACAGTTCATTTGGAGAATATAATACAGTACAATTAATGATGGTGCCTCAAATCAGTAAACAGAGTGGATTTTTCAGAACAGGTGTTGGGACAGCTGGCTTCTCACCTCTGTCTGGTCTTTACCTTACTCTTTCACACAATATGATAGCTATACCCATCAAAACATTTAGGGAAACATTGCTGAGATGCATGGGGAGGAAGTTTCACTTAGCAAGATGGGAAATGTAGAAGCCATGACCACACAAATGTACTCTATAGCGGAAACTATAAACAACACCACCCATCATTAGAATTCTGTGTGAGATATGGGAATGCTAAGTGCTTTATTAAACGCACAGTAGGAGATATCTATGCTTTTAAAAGATAAGTAAGACTGATAGCGCTCTAGTGAGTTTGGTTAAAAATAAACAGAGAATCAATCGAGTGGTAGAAAACACTGACAGACTATTAGGAATGCAAAGAGGGTCTCCTCACAATAATGTCACAAGAGACTGAAATGGTAAGACAACTCGCTGCTGGCCACTTTGTGTGCCGGCACATTTGAAAAGATAAATAAGATGAATATCTTCAAGGAATATATAAATGACTAAAGTTGACTCAAGAAGTAGGACTTTTTTTGATAGGATAAATAAAAGCTATGTGTGCATATATTTTTAGACGAAAATGCAGCGTACGTCTGGGAAGCTGACTAGTGGGAGAAGGGTGCTAAAGGGCTGGAGGAAGGAGGCACCTACTTCCTAAATATAGAGCTCTGCTTTCAATAATATGCAGCAGCCGTGGATTAATTTTGTTACAAGACAGCAAAAATTGTTGCTTGATGACGCCACGGACAGTAATGGGAGTAAGAAGGAGATGGGCTAAAGGATAGAGGAATGCGTGCCCAAACCAGCACCGATAATCAGATCTCCCTTAAATTTTAAGGAACACGTCCCAGCTCTTCTCTTCCTTTCTTCTTCACACCCTGGATGTTCATTCAGAGACCCCAGGGAGTTTATGAAGGAAATCCGAGGCAGGCAGAGCCACAGAAAGAACAAAATAGACACGAGTTTGAATCCCTCCTCCTGCAGGATTAGGGGAAGGTCTCTCTCTTTTCTCTGGACCCCGCTGGCTGCGTGTGCAATCCGCCCTAGCTGCCTGGGGCTCCAGGGTTCCTGGTGAGTTGAACAAGTCGGATCCCTCCCAGAGCTGGGAACCAGGGGGTGGGGCGGCGGCGACACCTCTTCCCACAGATGCAGGTAGGCACTTCCCCGCCCCCACGGCCCCTCCTTTCTGCTTCCCCGCTCACACCCACCCACACAGCCCTCTCTGTTCACGGCTGGAGAGCCTTTCTCAGGCGCCAGCGGGCAGCAGCGCCTCCTCAGCCGGGAGAGCCAGTCAAAGACCAAGCTGCAGGACTGGGCTGCGCAGGAGCCCTGCAAACCAGCAGCTGGACGCTGGTGAGAGTCTCGTGTTTCTCTCAAGATTCTTTTTCTTTCTTTAAAAGCAAAATCCGTTCGCACCGCAACTTGGAAGAGCGGGAGTGACTGTGACTGGAGAGATTGACGCAGAGGTTCCATTTATGGACCCTGAAGAAGTTCCGAGCAAGTCACTCAGCGGCATCAGCGAGGACCCAGCTAGCTCAGCTTCTGGCCCTGGTGCAGCCTGGCAGAGCCCTCTGGCAGTCAACTGGAAATCAGCAGCTGAAATGCTGGGTGCCTCTGAGCAGCTGCGGACCTAATGGCCTGGACCCAGGTGGCCTTGCTGGGCTAGCATCCCCACCAGGTAAGTGCGCTTCAAGAGCATTCCACTGGTCACCTATGGGGATCTTAAGCTCCCCAGAAGTAAGTCTGTGATGTCTAGCCAAGGCAAGAGGCGGGGCTGGTAGACTGCCTGCTTTTATCGCAGGAAATTGTGGGAGACTGGAAAGGAAGGCGAATTTAATTTGAAAATTATTTTTTTTCTTTGCATTAACGCATGGGGATGAGATGCGTAGGAGCTTAGAATTTTCGTAGGAAGTGGTTACAGATCCGGGCTGGGTGAAGCGTCTCAGTTTTTATAGGAACGGAAGCAGGAGCAAAGTCTTACATTTTTGCATAGCCCTGCAAGGCGTGGGCCACGAGAAGGTATGATCCTGAAAACCTTCATAACATTGTAAAGAGTATGTATCTGAGGATTTCTGACAAATGGTGGGAGAAGCACTTACCGCTCTGGCTTCGCTTGAGCCCCCACGGTTGGCCTTCTTTCTGGAAGGTGCTGACTGACACGGGGAGCAGCAGACGCCCGCATCTCCAGCGGGCGGGCACCAACCCCGTTTTCAGCACCTTGGACAGAACTCGCCTGTCCGCGCAGCTCTGAGAGAACACTCCTCACTCAGGCCACCACTACCTGTGGTGGGCGGCCACTCCCTCAGTTCTGTGAGACAGGGCTCTGGAATTGCAAAGGCAAATGAGGAGCTCAGTTTTTCATCTGCTTCTAACTGCTTCCCGTGACTGCAAAAGGAAGAGGCGGAGTGTAAAGATCCTCTTAAGCGTCTATGAATGCTGCCGCTGAACGAAGTGGCTTCTTTGGTTTTGGAGGGTGTGTCCAAACTTCCCCAAACACCATTTATAAAGCACTTACCATATGCCAACACCCTGTGCCAAGAGCTCTATATGGGTTATTTAATTTTATACACCAAGAGAGGACTATTTGTGTGCTATATCCCCATTTTCCAGATGAGAGAATGGATACAAGAGAGGCAGAAACTTGCGAAGTTTATGCAACCAGCGACTATTGGGACTGAATCTTTAAACTCCACCTCAGCCTGCAGAATTCCCATTGAACTTGGGGTCAGAGGACACAACTGGATGACAGTTGTAGCACAATGCCTATGGGCAAAAGTACTACCTCTGCTTGAACTTAAAGATCAGTGTCTGTGGCTGTAGCTCAGTTGGCAGAATCTTTGCCTCGCATGCTCAAATCCCTGGAGAAGATCCTTAGCACCAGGAAAACCAGGCATAGTGGCAGCACACCTGTAATCCAAGTACTCAGAAAGGAGGTGAAGTCAGGAGATTGAAGTTCTAGGTCACCCTCCAGTGCATAGTGAGTTTGAGGCCACACTGGGATACACAAGACCTTGTCTCAAAACAAACAAACATACAAACAAACCAACAAACCTTTGCCTATAACATTAGGATGATAATGCTTTTGTGGGAGAAATGAGGGTGGGATGGTGGTATCAACAGGATCTTGTAGGGGCTGGAGAGATGGCAAAGTGGGTACGCACATAGGCTGCTCTTGCAGAAGACCCAGGTTTGAATCCCAGCACCCACATGGTGGCTAGCAGGATCTGGCGCCTTCTTCTGTCCTCCAAGGGCACTGCAGGGTATGGGTGCACTTACATACATGCAGACATAACTCTCATACACATAAAATAAAAATAAATAAATAAAAATTTTAAAAAAGGATCCTGTATCCTGTGTGTATGTGTGTGTGTGTGTGTGTGTGTGTGTGTGTGTGTGTGTGTTTATGTGTAAATGCTCGGCAAACTCAGATTGTGTTTGAGGAAGGAGCTATTAGAAAGAGTTAGAAGGCGCTAATGAACATTACTGTTACAACAAGGGCTTGGGTTCAGAGCCTGACAGGGCTCCCTGGAAGGAATATTAATAAGCCTAATTCAGTGTAATAATCCTTTAGTTTTATAAAAACAGAATTTCATATAAGACATTTCCACATTTCCTATCATTTGATCCTTATAGCAATACCATGAAGTAGGCAGGGTTTGGGGGTTATTCTACTCATTTGACAAAATGAAATTCGCCCAAAATTCCTCAGGGAAGTCCTGCCTAATAACAGGTTTGAGATTAGAGCCTGGTGTCTTGCAGTCCTCTTGCCTTGGTACTTTCTTAGGAGCTTGGACCACAAAAATTATGACGCTGAAAGTATTTAGACAGGTAATATAAATATGTGACAGGGAGATGATTTTAAAACTATTTTTGGATCAACTTAAAATGCACATTAACTAATTCTATTTTATTTCTCAAAGAATTTAAAACAATCTATAAAGATTCACAAGATATCAAACTTATATACCAGAGTAGGAAGTGGAAGGAACACAAAATGAAACTACAGCCAGAAAGAAGAAGATACAAAATTTGTATATTAAAAAGTCCCATAAACTTGCCCTGGGTCATTAAGAACACGAAAGTATATGTCCAAACCTTCTGAATAAGGCATAAACAATTTGGAAGGTATTCAAAATCTGTAGATCTTTCTCATTTGCATAATGGCATCTTTCAGATCACTGAAAAGTTTGCTTATGTACCAAACGAGGAATGATAACAGGAAGAAAGGGGTAAGTGAAGGGCATTACGTCTTTACTGAAGCAATTGTTAGTTACACAGTTTGTAATGGCTCACTGGGCCAAACTGTTTACTTTAAAGTTTACCTCTAAAGCTTCTGCATCCATTGGTTTGTTTCAGCCTTCTGGCACCTTTGAGGAGGTCAGCAGCCAAAAGTGACAAGTGATAGAAAGGGCAGAACTATGGCCTCATGACTTATATTTCATGCATTTTGCTTTTATAAGCAAACCCATGTCATGTCCCTATATAGTTACCATAGATAGGTAACTATAATGTATGGATCAGTCCAGTCATAATACTATAGAGAAAGGTTGGGTTTTTCAGGCTGAACAATGACTGGCCCACATCAATCCATTTAAATAAAATGACTTAAATGCCATGCCAGTCAAATAGTACACCACTATAGACCACATGGCTCTCAGGCCTTTAATTTGTATACTCAGTCTACGAAGACCTGGGGAGCTGTGGGATCAAAAGAGTCTGTATTCTAAGAGAAAAGGCTCTTCTTATAGCTTCCTGTTTCTAAATTATGAAGGTCTCTGAACTTTAAGAGGATGCAACATTTTCATAGTTTGGTAAACAGTAAAATAACTGAAGGATTTCAGGACAGAGATGGTACACAGCTTCTGCCTGTTGGAGGAGGCATAATTGTAATTTTGGGTGCTGGTGATATTCAGTCTTCAGCATTTGTTTCATAGCCACTGTGCCATTAGAAGTCATGTTCGTCATTGTGGTAGTAGAAATAAGTTAAGATCTCTAGATTAAAAAAAGATTTATCTATTTTTATTATTATGTATATGTACCTGTAAGGGGATGGGTAGGTGCCCACAGAGGCCAAAAGAATGTATCAGATTCCCTGGAGTTGGAGTTATGGGCAGTTGATGTGGGTGCTGGGAACCAACTCAGGTCCTCTGAGTTACCTCTCCAGCTAAGTTAAAATCTCAAGAAGCCATGAGAGGCAATAGTGTGTGTGTGTGTGTGTGTGTGTGTGTGTGTGTGTGTGTGTGTGTAAAGAGCATGGTAAGAAAGGAGCCAGGAGACACTGCTCACTTCCTAGTCTAATTTTATTCTGAAACACATGAAAATTAAGTACTTTGGGATTATATATATTTTTTTCTCATTTACTTTTTGAAGCACTGACCTGTAACTTATCAAGTAGGCTAGACTGCCTGGACAGTGAGCCTTGGGAGCCTTCCTGTCTCTGTCTCTCCAGAGCTGGGATTATAAGTGCATTCTATCATACCTGGCTTTTTCATATGGATTCTGGGAATTCAACTCAGATCCCTCATACTTACAAAGCAAGAAATTTACTAACTGAGCCATCTCCCCAGGTCTAGAGTTATGTTTAAAGGTAAAAAACATGATGTGTAGGGCAACCGAAATGATAGGATTTCAAAATTCTTAAGACATGTCAGCAACAGTGAGGGGTACAAGTGTAGAGACCCTGTAAGGCATCTGGCCGTTCCGTCTTACGTGCTCTGAGAATTTACTCTTTATGATGCAGAACAGAAGGTGACTCTCAAATGAAAGGTAATTAGGTTTTGGTTTACACTCACACTGTGGATCACTGTTCAGTTTTGCCTTGCAGACCTGCCTCTCTCCAGCTTGATTCTTTCTCAGCCTCAGGATACTGGCAGCTCCAAATCTCTTCTTAGGCGGCCTCCCAACTTCTCTCGCTCCCTTCCCACCTTCTGACCCATGATTCTGTCATCGTTTCCCTTAGGACTCTTCATTGCTTGTCTAGTTTCCCATCAATCTTTCGGACAACGCTATCAAGAACATTGCCTCTTCCACCAGTTAGCTTACTCCATCAGTGACTCTGCCCCTCACTCTAACTCTACACTACAAAGTTCTCAAAATGTCTGTGCTATGCTACCATTTGCCTTATAACACATAGTTATCCCAGCAGTAATGATTTCTGACTCTTGGTTCAAGAAACTTCCATTGTTTTTTCCTCAGGGGCGAGTGGCATCATTGGCTCATTATGAACTCTTTTCCAGCTTTGTACCTTTAGCTCCTCATGGCACTCATAATCCCCCTGCTCTACGCTTGTTTTCCATTCTGGGACTTGCTACACCAAAATACAGTGATTATTTTGTGTAGAGACTTTGTGCAACAAGCACATTGACATCAAGGTAAGACTGTTGATTTGAATTCAAACTCTACAACCTACTGTCTAGGTGATTTTGCATAGGTGGCTTTATCGCCCTGATTCCCAGTTTAAATTTTAGTAATAAAGAGATAATAATATCATCGATGTTATAGCATTGGTGTAGGCATTAAGTGATGATGCATATAGAGAGCTTAGCACATTTCTTGGCACAGAGTAAGCATGCATAAATATTCATTATTAAAACATACATCTACCTTCCTTTTAAACTGTAAACGCCTACAATCTGTTCGGCTCTTTGTCTTCACATCTAGTGTAAGTATGTGGGTAATGTGTGTTTGATGATGAATAAGTGAGTAAGTAACACTAATATTTTAGTCAGAACTTGATTATAAGTAACAGAAATTAACTCAAGTCATCAGAGACAGAAATGTGCTAATTAACTTAAAAGCTTCTAGAGTGTCTTTGATTAGACTCCAAAGACCAGAAAATCTCAGAAGACAGAGAGAGAGGAATTCACTCTCCAACTCTCATCTCTACTTCTTGTGGGTTTACTTCATCAGTTACAGTCATCTTGGGGCTGGTTGAGGCTAGATGGACTCACCCACATTCAGTGGAAGCTCCATATGTCTTTTTTGGTGGGATATCCCAGTCTTCACATAGAAGCTGGGTTCTAAGACAGCAAACTTGGACAATGCTGGGCCTATGAAGGCTTTGCTCAAAAGTGATATAAGTTATTTTACCTATTTTATTGGCTAACTCCTCCATAGCAAAATGGGAATTTGTGGCCATGATTTACAGTCCAACATAGGTATCAACGCAGGCATGGAATAACAGGCATTCGTCCAGTGTGTGGTATCAGCTACCCCCAGCAGACTCCTGATGCTTTCTAACTTCTTGCATCCTTGGGACTGTCATTCTGTCTACTGTTAACTATGCTGGAGAGGGTGTAGTGGTATCTCATCGTGCTTTCATTTTATTTTCCTTGACTACACACAAGGCTGAGTACCCTTCTGTGCTATTGGTCATTTGTGTATCCTCTTTTGGAGGAGGTGACTTGTACAAGTTCTTTATATAGTCTAGATACGAATCATTGTAATTTTATTCAAATTTTCCTTTGGATCTTGATTGATTTTCCTCTTGATTACAAAGGAAGTAACATTTGAGCTGATGTTTGGAGGATGATGAATAATTAAAGAAGAGCAGAGAATCCTTATAGTTAGAAACATGAACTGTGCCAAGAGGGAAAAAAGTGGTATATTTAAAAATATTCACATTTGAAGGGAGGCAGAATGTGACAGGAGCTCACATTTCAGGGAGTGATTCTTGAAGGTGAGTTGGAATCAGGGGATGATCCTTGAGGGAATAAAAGAAACACATTTTCATCGGACCTTCTCTTTAAGTTAGTTAGTCTTTGGAAACTCTGCTTTAGATTTGCCGGAATGTAGACACTGGGAAGCCCATATACGACTTTGATGCAGCCACTATATGTAGGACCATTGAGGAGATTATTACAATGGCAGGAGAGAGAAAGCCTTTCCCTGTCTTTCATATACACGCACGCCCACAGAGGTAGAAGATCTATAGGAGATTAAAGGAGAAATGAGGAAGGAGATAGAAAGACAGAAACAGAGACATGTCAATCTATTAAATAACATGCAGTATCTCAGGTGATAGCAGTTTTGCAGAAAATCTAGTAGAAACACATAAACACAATTGCAAGATTAAGCTCAGTGCAGCACATCTGCAGTAGTGGAAAATGATCTGCAGCCAAAAGATACAGACTAGACTCTTACTGTTTTTACTTTAGAAGCGTGCTTCAAGGAGGAGTGGGGTGAATGAGTGAGACTTTTCCTCTTTAGACACCGAAGTATGATACGGTTTTTAAAAATATGTGTATGTGTGTTTGTGCAGGTATGGGTACATGTTTGTGTGTGTGTGTGTGTGTGTGTGTGTGTGTGTAGGTCACAGGTCTACTTTGGGTGTTGTTCCTCAGGAACGATTGACTTTTATTCTTCTTTTTCTCTTCCTTCCTTCCTTCCTTCCTTCCTTCCTTCCTTCCTTCCTTCCTTCCTTCCTTCCTTCCTTCCTTTTTGGAGAAAAAGCCTCTCTCTGGGATCTAAGCCTCTCTCTGGGATCTAGGGTTCACCAATTAGACTAGGCTGCCTGCCCAGCAAGCCCCAGGAATCCTTCTGTTTCTGCCTTGCCATCTCTGGCATTGCAAGGGCGCTCCATCATGCTCAGTTCTTTATATGGGTTCTGGGGATTGAACTCAGGTCCTATGCTTGCAGTTATTTCCCAAACCCTGGTTTTCTTTTTTAAATAGTAAATATATATTGTGTATTAAAGTTTTTAACAGGATATATATCTGTCTCTCAAATGTCAATCAAGAAAAGCTTTTGCCTTCCAATTCTACAGTGAAACAGAAACTGAGAAGTAATTGTTCTGGGTAGTGGAGTAAGAGAAAGACTGTTGTGGATTCGATGAGGAGGAAGCCACAGGCCATCATCTCAATGAGAGGTGGATATTCAGGATGTCCACGTGGAGAGCCTGTTCTGAGACATGAGTTAATGTGATCAATACTCATAGGGTGACCAGACATTCATGCCAGGCTGCCCATTAATCTTAATTTGTGAAAGGTGTCTCAAGTACACAATGTGGAGGTTCTGAGTCCATGGTCTAGATAACTCATACAGGGAGGACAAAATCTTGATGGAAGAAGCTTCAGTTTGAAGTTTATTTCCTAATATTTATGAAACATAATGCTTTACTCCATCCTTTGCCACATATCAGTTCAACTAGAGGGAAGGACATGTCATGGTGTTGTGGAAGTATTCTGAACGAAGGAAAGAGAATTCTGACATCTGCTGGAAAAGCGAGGACTAGAGCCTACATGATCCTAGTGGCACATATTTATTTTGGGAACACAACAAAAAGAAAACAATGGAGCCCCCCGCCCTCCACAGTCCTATTACCTAGAATAAGGACTAACATTTTGGTGTATTTTCTACTAGCTTTTTTTGTTGATGCACATCAATAATAACAATGTATTCGATGATAATGTGTGAAGCAACCTACTTATTATATTTGAATCATTGCTAAGTGCTAAGGGGTCAGCCATGAAAAAAGATAGACAAGAAAAACTTACTTAAGTCTATATTTTTGTTAAGGACTGAGAAGTCAGCACAATCATATCTTGCATTTTAAAAATACTTTGTGTTATGCATTATGTTAACTGCTTTTCTTATGATTGATTGTCTTATATCTACTATCTCAAGCCATCTTCAGAATAACCTTAGGAGGTATGTTACTGTTGTCTCCACGACCCCCATTATAGATGGAGAAACTCACTCACAGTTTTTAGATAACTCAGATCAGGCAACACAGCTAGGAATCAGGCTGAGATACAATTGTACCTGCACCTTGTAACAACCATGCTGCACAGATTAGTGATAGAATCTATAACGCTTTCCCCTCTCTTCCCTTGCTAGGTCTGATTGCCCCTGTGGCTCAGAGCTCCTAAACTGCAGCCACGATGATGGATGATGACACTGAGTTGAGGACCGATGGAAACTCCCTTTTAAAGGCTGTGTGGCTGGGGAGGCTCCGGCTGACTAGACTCCTCCTGGAAGGGGGAGCTTACATCAATGAAAGCAACGACAAAGGCGAAACAGCCCTCATGGTGGCGTGCATCACCAAACATGTGGACCAGCAAAGCATCAGCAAATCTAAGATGGTGAAGTACCTGTTGGACAACAGGGCAGACCCCAATATCCAGGATAAGTCTGGGAAGACTGCGCTCATCCACGCTTGCATCAGAAGAGCTGGGGGAGAAGTGGTCTCTTTATTGCTGGAGAATGGAGCAGACCCCAGCCTTGAGGATCGCACTGGGGCTTCGGCTCTGGTTTATGCAATAAATGCAGATGACAAAGATGCACTGAAGCATCTCCTTGATGCCTGCAAAGCCAAAGGGAAGGAAGTGATTATTATAACAACAGATAAATCATCTTCAGGCACCAAAACGACCAAGCAGTATCTCAATGTCCCTCCTACACCCAAAGTGGAAGACAGGCAGTCCCCTCCATCGTGTACATCTCCTTCTGACATTGAACTGAAGACTCCAGGCCTGGGTTCTGTACCCAGCGAGAAGGATGATGACTTCTTCAGCGTCCAGACAGGACACCAAAGTGGTTGCAATGTTTCTAAGGTCCTTAATGAGTCGGGCTCACCCAACAGGAAAATGTCTAATCTCAAGAGGGCCCGTTTGCCCCAGCTGAAGAGGCTCCAGTCTGAACCTTGGGGTTTGGTCGCACCCTCTGTGCTGGCAGGTTCCACACGTCAGGATGAAACTCAAGGCACCAGCACAGATCACGAAGTCATCAGAAGTATTAGTGACATGTCCTTTCCTAAAAGAGGGCCTCTCTCTAGAGCCAATAGCATTGATAGTAAAGATCCCACACTCTTCCCCACAGTGCCAGAGCAAGTTCTGAAGGTTCAGACTTCTGCACCTGCTTCCTGGAAAGTAGCTTATGAGAAAGGCCAGGCTCCTCACCCACGTCTGGCAAGGAGAGGAACACTTCCTGTTGACCAAGAGAAGAATGGGATGTGTCCACCAGGACCTTCAGCTCTTAAAGAGTCAGCATCCCTCAAGCGGCTAGAAAATGACCTTTATGACTTAGACTTACAGTCAGGGGCCGATTCACCCAACTCCATTTCCTATGAGCCAGGCAAAGGACCCTTAGATAGAAAGAAGCTCAATAGTTCCCACTTATCTCTTTTCCATGGCTCCCGGGAGTCCTTGGATACTGTGCCCAACACATCTCCCAGTTCAGTGCGCCGCAAGCCACCTCATCTTCTAGAAAGAAGGGGTTCTGGAACTCTGTTACTAGACCGTATTGCGCACACTCGGCCTGGCTTTCTTCCCCCTTTAAATGTGAATCTAAACCCACCTATTCCAGATATTAGATCCAGCAGCAAACCACCTTCCCCACTTACTAGTGGCTTCAAATCTATGGTTCCTCTTGCTTCAAGTTCACCAAAGAGTGTTGACTTGAGAAGTAAAAAGAAACTTCTCCGAAGGCATTCTATGCAGATTGAACAGATGAAGCAGCTGTCTGACTTTGAAGAAATCATGACCTAGAACCTTTTAGAACTGGTTCCTCACGCTTACGTAGATTGCATAGTATGGAAAGAACCGAAATCTAGTCCAACACAGTCACACGGCCTCTCTTCTTCTCAATCATTCCTTAGTGTCGGTGTGTGGCGATGTCAGAAAACATGGGGACAGGGTTCTGCTTCACTTCTGAAACAAGCCCAATGATTGTTTTAGAGTGCCACTTCTGAGATAATCCTTGTATTTTTTTTGTTGTTCGTTTTGTTTTTATTTTTTAGGCCTACTTAAAAAGAGCTCAGGATAATTGGGTTTTAGAGATGAAGTTATAAGAAAGAATTCGCCAAAGGAAGAAAATCTTTGTAGTTTGAAGGTAACACAGAAAGTGTAATGGTCTGTATTTTCTGTCAGGCAAGCAAAAAGTTACTAGATTGCATTTGGAGTGTGTAATCTGTAGTCTATAAAGTGCCTAAAAAGAAAACGAGGCTTTTACATTTTCTAGAATGTAAAAAGGCTCAAAACTACCCCCCCCCAAATTACTATATCTGGACACCTGGATTCTAAATGATGAAGGAGAAGCAAAGGTTCTCTCATAGAAGAGGCTCTGGCACAGATCCCACCTCTTCCTGTGCAATGGACATTGTCAAGAGTGGGGAGGATCATTTGGGTCTCCACTATTAATGTTCTGAACACGTATTAATTTGGACATGCTCTCAGTCCCAAAATACCACATCTATGTGGGTCGACTCAGACATTCCGTGGTAGTTGGTGACTCAGATGAATTTTGCTCCAGAAATGGAACTTTCCCCCAGACATCAACATAAGTTCCTTGTTGAAGTCTTGTGGAAATACAAACCCCTCCAAAAAAAAAAAAACCACATAAACTAGGTGGACTTGAACATGATGCAATCGACATAACAGACCTACAAGAAAGGTTTAAGACAAATGGGTGAGCTTTACTGAAGCACAGTGATATATGACCATAGAATGTGCGCAGATTAAACAGCACAGTAGGTAGATACAGTAGGTAGTATTTCAATTTTTAAGACTGAAATTTTTATGGGGTGAAAAGCATCATTTCTTCTTGAATGATTTGAGTAATTTGAGGGCAATCTTTTTTTCTTTACCTGAACTTTCTAGGCAATAGAGGAATTATAGAAGAACCCTTACAATCCTTTTAAGGTGCAAACAAACCCATGGAAGAAGACACATTGGACATAATGTAGCCGCATTTTGGATGAGGAGATCCCTGCTTTCTCTTCATTACTTTTCGTCCTCTGCTGCTGAGTGTATTTGTTCTTTGGGTAAGAAGCTCAGTGGTCCCCATGGCTAGCATCATGTCAAGGAAGAATCAAAGCTTTGGGTCTGACAGATTTGTGTTTGCATCCCATCTTTTTCACTTACTGACTGTTTGGCCTTGGGGAAGTAGTGATACTATTTTGGATCTCTATCTCATCACCTGTGAAATGGGATTAATAATGTTTATGAAGTTGTGGTGATGATTAAATAACACAGCATATAAAAATGTCTAATTTTGTGCCTGGCACAGGTATAACTCGGTAGATAACAGGCAGTTAATCATAATTTATTTTTTCAGACCTTGGAAACCTCAGAATCTCAAGCAGTAAATTGTACCCTACACAAACTAGGCTGACTGGAAGATTAAAGGGTCTCTCTGTGACCTTCAGGATTCTATAAACCTCAAATTCTGAAAAAGTCACTTATAATGTTAAAACTTGTCACATAGGCCCTTATGTGTTACATCATTTCCATAAGAACATATGAAATTAATCCAAATATTCTAAACAAAAGCATTAGTAATAGTTACAACCAAAGCAAAATGCTTATTTTAAAGAATGATCCCTTTAAGATAAGTGCAGACTGAACCCCAGTTCTACTGGCGTTTGGGGCTGATAATTGTTTGCTGTGTGTCGGGGGGTATAACCTATGTATTGTGGGAAGAACAGCAGCATCTCTGATTTCTACTCACTAGAAGACACTCTGGCCCCCAAATCATGACAAACCAAAAATACTCTAGTCATGGCCAAATGCCTCGTGGTCGTAACATTGTCCTGATTGCTCATCAGTGCTCTTATGAACGACTTACTGCATACATGGTAGAAATATCTCAAGAGCTACAAATCAAGTTGGAGGTACGGCCCTCAGGATTCTTAGCAAATACACGCAAATGGGAGCACTAAGCATCTTGTACTTTGTAGAAGAAGAAAAGCACATGAGGTAGTGAAAATCTAGGCTTATGAACTTGGTTTGGTGTGGACAACTCATATGCTTTTAAACACTGTTTGATGATTAGAAATTCTTATGAAGTAGGCATAATTACAGACAAAGAAAAAACTTAATGCAATAGAGAATCATACAGAGAACCACTGCTTTTAGCATGTTACTAAACACACACACACACAAACACACACGTATCGCTGCCACCACCACCACCACCACCACCTCAAGTTTTAAGTACTTTTTCAGTGGTTATTAGTGCCACTGGGACTATCCTCTGTTAGTAGTCTCTAACTGCGGGAATACCAAGACACTGCCTAAGAACATTTTCCTAAACCTTTAGCTAAGATTTGGAAACCTAATTTATCCTAAGTAGTGGCTGTGTGATACATTCATAGTAATTAGCTTAGGTGAAACACCAAACACAATAAACTGCTCATTCAGAATGGCTGGTCTATGGCACAAATGTATAATATGAGGTATTTACCTGCCTGTGTCAGCCAGTTGTGACCTTTCATCAGCCTTTCTCTAGGCAGTCATCAAGACAACATCTTATCTCATCACTTCCTGATGATTCATTAGCTGAGTTAGACTGTTCTAAGCTAGTCCAGTGGCCAAAATACTGTATTAAGGGTCATGTATAAATCAGTAATCTTGTCCACGTCAATATACTACACCAAAATGCTTTTCAAAAGCGCATTTTAGATTTACACATGCTTTCTAGTCAGGGCCCAGCCTTTCCTTTTGGAAGCCTAGTCACTCTTCAAGTTAGCTGCAAATTATTATTTCAATAATCTATCCTCTTAAGAGTCTGGATTGTTTATTAAAATATAATTTAGAAAGCGAGCCTAAAGTTTTAAGTCTAGAACTTTGGTTTAATTTCTAGACATCCTAAAATCTTTGTTATTTTTAAAGACACAAACTACTGTCAAGTCCCTTAGAACTTTGCCAGTAAATGGTACCTTGCTCATGCAGGTTGTGTCTGACCTTCCTCCTTTGTGTGTGTTGGTGATTCGTATGTAGCCTGTGTAGCCTGATGTGGTTCTCTGCAATGCTCTGTCCTAGTCTCAAGCTGAAGATATGTGCAATCATGTTTCAAAGTCCATGTAATGAAACAATTTGGATGTTTCTAATATGTCAATAAAAGATATACTGCTGCCCTTTAATGCAAAGTATTTCTCATTTTTCTCAGTGAAATTTCAATGACAAATATTCTTTCTCTGTAGTTTCTTTCTTTCTTTCTTTCTTTCTTTCTTTCTTTCTTTCTTTCTTTCTCTCTCTCCTTTTTTCTTTCGACGAGGTCTCATGCCTAGACTAGTATATTGTCTTTAAGATGGGATTGATAGAACTGTCTAGCATCATCAACTTTGGCAAACACTCAACGTTTAACACTCACACTATTTGAAAAAGTAATTTTACATTCTACAAACATTATGATTCCTTTCCCGGTGAGAAGAGAGTACAGTGAATGAGAAGGTGCATTGCCACTATTAAGGGGAAATGTTTACATTCATTCACGCTGCTTAGGTCCTGTCAGGGCTGCTTGTGTTCTCTGAGGGCTAGTAGCACAGACTTAATGTCCCAGCATATCCCTCCCTGGGCCCTGGAAGCTGACTTCTGTGAGCTCTTGTTCAAGAGCAGGGAAGCAAGAATGAAGCACGTTGGAAAGTCTGTCTTGTTTTGTAAACATCTGTGTTCTGTGATTCTCTGGATTTCTCCAAACTTCACCCTCAGGACTGCTCCTAGACTACTGAAATAAAGTCAGTAATAAACAGGTGGGGAGTGGGAAGGGGGAGACAAGTTTAAAAAATTATTTTATTTATTATTTATTATTAAAGGTGGTTGTTAGTTATCATGTGGGTACTGGGAATCAAACCTGGGTCCTTTGAAAGAGCAGCCAGTGCTCTTTAACCACTGAGCCATCTCTCCAGCCTGGCATATCTCCATTTTAAAGTTGCCTATGTATCAGTGTGCTTCATTCCTGGAAGACAGCACTTTCTCCAGTGTCTGGAGATGTGTCCCTGTCCTGGATGCTGATCAGGGCAACCATTGGGCACATATAAAGGTCTCTCTTCTCTTTCCTTAAACCTCTATACATGAGTCATTGTGTGTGTCGGGGGAGTGGGTTTAACATGCTTTTTCCATACCTCTGCCTTCAGGAAAGGAAAGCTAATGCCTCCAGATTCTCTGAGGAGAGATTATGTGTGAGAGTGATTGAGGAGGAGAAAACATTGGGGCAGGTGGAAGAAATCATGAGGAACAATGGTAAAATGACTCACCTCAGAGGAGGGACTGCACCTCCGAGGCTGCTAAAAGGCTGAGAGGTTTGGGTCCTATGGATGGAATCTGCTCTTTTCCAGAGTTCAATCAGAGAGAGAAACAGAAATGCTGCAATTCGTGGAGCCGGACCCGGTTCAAGCTTGGTAGGAAGACAATTTTGATGGCTAATCTTGGCCATCAGCCTGACTAGACTGTGAAGTTCCTAGGAGGTTAGTACAGCACTTCTTTGGATGTCTATGAGGGCCTTTCCAAAGAGGGTCAACTAAGCCGAGAAGAGCTGCTGGGAACGTGGGCGTCACCGTCCTATAGACTTTGGACAAATGAAACAGAGAAAGGAAAAGGAGAAAGCCTGAGTATGCATTCTCACTCTCTGCTGCATAGATGCTCTGGTGTGGGCTGCTGTGCTCCACCATGACTTCCTCACAGTGATGGGCTGAAACCTGGGTTCACCATAAATCCTCCTCCCTAAGTAGTTTTCTCAGGTGTTTGATCACAGTCATGATAAAACAAACACAGTAACCAAGCCATCTTTCTTAAAGAAACCCCAAGGCTTGGACAATAAGCACATCAGAGACTGCTAAGGATGCAGATCAAAGGGTGCCCGAACCTATACTGTTGCATACCCCACAGAACAGAGCAAGGGCAGCACCTCAGTATCTAAGAAGGACTTTCTTACCACCTTTCCTAAAGTGGGATGAGGATCAGGATCAATTTTAGCTGATTTATAAAAGTAAAGAAATGGGGGTATTCTTATGCCCAAAGGTAACGTAGAGACATTCTTAGCTTTCCATGTCCTCTTGTCAAATTGCAAAATAACATGTGTTCTAGTTTTCCTTCCTGTTGCTGTGGTAAAACACTGACCAAAAGCAACCAAGGGAAAGAAAGCATTTATTTGGCTTTCACCTTGAGGTCGCAGTTCTTTACTGAGGGACATCATGTCAGAAGCTCAGGCAAGAATTCAAAGACAGGCCTGCTTACTGTTCCACACAGAATTACCTCTTAACCAGGGAACTCACAGCCAAGAAAGTACTGCAGAAACCATGGAGGAATTGTGCTTGATGGTGTACTACCTGGCTTTTTCTAAGCCAGCTTTTTTACACAGTTAAGGACCACCTGCCTAGGGATGATACCACCCACAGTGTGCTGTGTCCTCCTACAGCAATTAACAATCAACAATCCCCACAGACACACCCACAGGCCATCTTAATCTAGGCAATCCCTCAGTTGGGGCTTTCCTCTCAGTTAACTCTAGGCTACGTAAAGTTTACAATTAAAGCTAACAAGGGCAACATGTGTATGTAGGAAGCTCAGGGTCTATAAATTGCTTAAATTTGCCAGGTAAAGATGTTTTAAAAGTAAAACAAAAGGAAGGAAGCGCTGTTCTAGTTCTTATACAGAAGGGTCTGTCTGACAATTTTCATGGAACTTCTTAGCAGAATGTGTCAGATTTTATTTTATGGTGTGCGTGTGTATGTGTGTGTGTGTGTGTGTGTGTGTATGTGTGTGTCCATGAGGCATAACTATGTGAAGCAGTTTATAGGAGGAACATTTTATTTTGGTTCATGGTTTCAGTGTATGGTTGCCTGGCTCCATTGACAGTAGGGTGTGGTGAGACACAGCAGCATGGTGGAAAGCAAGTAGCAGAGTACAGCTACTCACCCCTCCGAGCCAGGAAGCAGAGAGGGATGGGAGCAGCCCAAACACAATGTATCCCTCCAGAGGCACGCCTCCAACAACCTACTTCTTCCAGCTGGCCCCACTTCCAGAAGTTTCCACCAACTCTCAATAGCTCTACCAGCAGGGGATCAAACCTTTTTGGGGTAGCAATTCACATCCAAATCACAACAGTGATTATATGACTCAGTTTCAGAAGACTGGTTGTGGAAGAATTAAAATCTCCTGTTCACTGGAGAAAAGACTAGTACATATAGAGAGGCTTGGAGGAAAGTGGAAGAGAAAGAATTGAAAAGATCAAAGGGGTCAAGGTCACTCTGAGATAAACCAATCCAGACAATAAGTCTGATGAAAGACCATGTAGCCTCCTTTCTGGAGTCCTCTGTTTCCTCCTGGCCAATGTTCTCAGAATGACAGACACTCCTGATCTGTAGAAGAGGGCATGCTCATAAAGGAAAAGGTAAGGACCTAAAAAATAAGTTTGAAGTATTCCATTTCAATTTAGTATTTAACCCTTTCTTCCTTGAAATGGCCAACTGACAGACTAACTTCACTGAAGGAAAGTCTAGTTTTTCTGTTGAAGGAGAGGTCTTCTCTCCTTTTTAACAGTGATGATCAATAAATATGTTGTCTTAACTTTACCTGTTTGTTTGGCTTGATAACCTCTTTGTGATAATGAGAGAATTGGAGTCAAGGCTAAAGCCAACAAGGGAGGACAGAGTCAAGAGAAGAGAAGGGGAGAGAAAGGAGGGGAGAAGAAAGAGAGGAAGAGATGGAAGCTCAGATAGGAGAGCAGAACAGAGGAGAGACACGGACCCAGAGCCCTGACCACTCTATGCCTGGAGCCCCAGTCACTTCCAAACTTTTCCCTCTTTGAGAGCATATACTCTTGTGTCATTGAATCTAGATGAAATGAGTTTGTACTTACTTGAAACCAAAAACATTCTAATATCACTCTCTAGTCTGAAATATCATCTTTATACATTGAATTGTTTCTTTTACAATCCCTGGGTCTATCCTCCATCACATCCCATCTGATCCTACCACATTTCCTTCCATTGTGTTACATTTCATGGATGTCTTTGTTTTTCTATATCAGTATTACATCACAAAGCCTTAATCATTCTAGAGTTTTAACTCATTTTCAAAAATCATGGGACAAGTCGACTCTTATAATGCTCCCTGATAGATAAACAGTTCCTTACAATCATTTCATAAAATGTTAAAGTTGTACTGAGATTATGAATGAGAGTTGATGAGGTTATTAGTTATGTTCATTCTAATTAACATCCTTTAAAGATTAAGTTTTCCAATTCTGACACACAGATTTGCTGCTCTAAAAACTCAAACCTTCATTTTCTTTATCCCCTAGGAACATTTAGGTTTCTTCATAGAGACCTTACACATTTCCCTTTTCATTCCATTACTAAATATTTTATGTTTCTACTAAGACTATGTTCATGACATTCTTTCCTACACCATCAGACATCATTAGTATATAGAAAATCTAGGTTTCCTTTTAAATTTTTTGATTAATTTTATTTATTTATTTATTTATGTACCATGGTGTGCATGTGAAGTTCGGAGGACAACTTGTTGGAGTTGCTTCTCTCCTTCTACTCCATGGGTCCTGGGAATCAAACTTGAGTCATCAGGTGTGGCAGCAAGCGCCTTTACCCACGGAACAATCCTACCAACCCTAGGTTTTAACATGTGACTACAATGAGGATGCCTACAGGATTTTTTTGAAAATGACAAAATGGTCCCACAATTCATATGGAGCAGTAGTAAGCTGAAAATACCTCAAATAGTTTTGAAGAATAATGAGAAAGATCATGATACCAAATGATTAGACTTAAAACCAACAATAATTAAAACTACATAATAAACGCAGCAATACACAATTGACCCACAAAACCAAAACAGAGCAGAATCTCATAGAGGTGAGAAACATAGGTGTGAAAGAGGTGGCATTTCACATAAACAAGTGGTGCAGGGACAATTTGTTTTTCACATGAAATAAAAATGAATTTGGATCTTTATTTCATAGCATCGAGTTGAAAGTCTGAATGAAAAAAGCCAGGCTAATTTTGAGGGTTTTTTGTATTCATACGTGAAATTGGCTCACAGTTTTCCTTTCTAATACTCTTCTATGTCTGGCTCCTTCTATGTATAATTACAGATTTGGCTACGTGATTTTATGCCTCCCTGGTTCATTCCTTTCTGTTACTGTGTAGCATTCTGTAGTACTCATAAATCACAACTTGATGTAAACACTTGAAAGGATGGTTGGGACTATCAGAAATACGCATGCGACCAACACTGAAATTTTTGCATAGATACGGTCTTCCTCCTTTTTTCTTTTGCAAATATCTAGTTGTAGGCTGGCTGAATGGTAGGTACACACTCAAAATTTTGAGAAATAATAAAACTACATGTTTTCCAAAGTGGTTGCATCATTTTCATTCCCAGTCATAGTGCATGAGAGTTACAGTTCCTACATATCTTCACCAATACTCATTTTGGTTAGTCATTTTAATCTTTTCTATTCTTCTAGATAAGCATCTCATTGTGCTGTTAATTTGGCTTAAATTAAGATTTTAATTTAGTCACTCTGGTGACCAGTGATGTTGAGTGCCATCTCAGGTGTTGCTTTTGTAAATTTTGAGATAGGACCTCACATGGACCAGGCTTGCCTCCAAGTTGCTATGTAATTGAGAATATCTTTGAATTCCTAATCCTCCCACCTCCCCCTCTCAAGTGCTTGAATTACAGGTGTGCCCCGCCACACCTATCTTCACATGCTTCTTGAAATCCATATTATCGTCTTTGGTCACATATTAGTTAAAATTCTTTGTTTATCTAAAAAAAATCATGAGTTTTTGCTATTGAAGACTGAGTGTTCTTTACATATTTTACATCCTTTATCTGTACGAGATTTCTAAAGTTTCTGTTCTGTTTTGTGAACTTTTGTTTCATCCTCTTAGCATTGTCTTGTGAAGTATGCACAGTTTTAGTTTGCTAAAGTTTAATTACCAACTTGTCTTTCTATTAAAGACTATGATTTTTGTCTTCTAAGAATTCTCTACCAAATTTAAGATTATAAAGATTTTGTCTTATGTTTTGTTCTAGAAATTCTATGGCTTTAGTCTTTACATTTAAGTCTATGATCCACTGGAATTAAATTTTACATGTGATGTGAGTTATGGATGGTCGCAGAGAAAGGGCAAGGATTAGAAAAGTAGGTAACCAAGTTCAACACCAACATCATGGCAAAGGGACACTGGCTCTTAAAACCTCAAGAACTCATGCCATAAGTCGTCTCTGAACTTTGAACCCCCTTAATATTCATATATGAAAGCATCACATGCTTTAGGATCAAGGTATAGGGATTAAAAATAAAAAGCCAGGGATAAGGGTGTGATCTCGCTTCGGGACACAGATAGCACCATCTCATCATACCTGTGTCACCACAGTATACTTATTTGCCTTAAATCTCTTAGGGCTGCGCGATCACGTGCACAGAGGTTATAGAACATAAATGTGTGATTCAAGACCACCAACAAAATCATAGTGTGCAAAGATGAGTCCCCTACAGCGTCACCTTTAAATCTGACTCCTCTTGCTTAGAGGTAGCACAATTCTGGCTTTTCTCTTTCTAGTGTGTATCCTTTTATTTCTATCCCTTATCTCTCCTTTCTGCCTAGAATTAAATGCCAGTCCCAAGTGTGAAGGCAAGCATTTATGCTGTAACACCAATTTCAAAGGGAAAGACTGTGTGCATGTGTGTGTGTGTGTGTGTGAGTTGTGTGTTTATCGTGTGCATACATATGGAGGTGGTATATGCGCAACTGTGGGAGGGGTGTGCTCCTGTGTGTGGGTAGAGAACAGAGGGAGACATCTGATGCCTTGCTTTATCTCTCTTCACCTTACTCCTCTGAGACAGTCTCTTTCTGAACCTGGAGCTGGGCTGGCAGCCAGCAAGCCCCCGAGATCCTCTTGTCTCTGCCCTCCACAGCACTGGGATTACAAACTTGTGCATGACCATACCCAACTACTTTATGTGGGTGCTGGGATCCAAAATTAGGTCTTCCTGTTTGGGCACAGGCACTCGTGTCCATATAGCTCTCTCTCCAGTCACAAAGCGAAAGATTATTGTTTATCATGAACCATGAAGTTTGTTCCAATTTTTAACAAACATTTTAATGACATTAAGGGAATTATTCATTATTCTTGGTTCACTAAGAGTTTGTATCATGAACAGGAGTTGAATTTTGTAACATGCTTTTTCTGCCTCTATGAAGATAATCATTTATTTTTTTAAAAAAGAGTTCTACAGAAGTCACCCTAAGACTAAGGTAGTACTTTCTACCATATATGATGGAATATAAAGTTTAGAAGGCATTTTAAATTTTATTTATTTTTATTTTTTATGTGTGAGAGTGTTTTGTCTGCATGTGAGTGTACCTGTATTGTACAGTACCTGTGGAGGTGAAAAGAGGACATTAGATCCCCTGGAACTGGAGTTATGGATGGTTGTTAGCTCTGATGTGAGTGCTCGGAACTGAACCTGGGTACTCTGGAAGAACAGTCAGTATTCTTAACCACTGAGCCATCTCTGTAGTCCTAGAGGCATTTCCATTTTAGAAGTCCCAACCACATTCTTTTTTGTTGTTGTTTTGACAGGGTCTGCCTAGTCCCAGCCAACCTGGGAGTCACTGTGTGAACCAGGCTGGACTTGATCTCACAGAGATCCACCTGCCTCTGCCTTTGCCTCCTGAGAGCTGGTATTAAAGCATGTACCACCATGCCCAGTGTTCCCAACTACACTCTTACTGAATCATCTCTACAGCATCTTTAGCGAATGGATAACTGTCCACCTGCCTCTGTTGAGTATATACAGAGGTGAAAATTTTGCTGTTTATTGTCTTCTTTAAAAAAACTCCAGTTCTAGAAAGATAGTTCTTATGTTGATCTGAAATATACTTTAGTGTCAGATTCATGCTTAGGGCCAAGTTTTGTCACATGGGTCATGCCCTGAGAGGTGCCTAGAGGAAGTGCACTTGGTGGAAAGCACATAGCTTTCAGGACTGGGCAGATCTGTGTTCAACCTCTGGCTTAGCCACATACAAAGTATGAGTACTGTAGCAGAATGTTTATCAGTCACAAATTCTTCTCATCCCAGCTAGCTCCTCCTTCACAATGAGCCTTGGCAATTTCTAACATTCGGAGGTCGAGTCTATTTCTCCCTTTCCTCATTGCTAGGTCAGCTTTAGGACTTGCTTTGACCAACAAAATGAACAGAAAGTAATGCCGGGAGAGTTCTGGAGCCTAGCTCTTAGGGAACCTTGTTGATTTTCTTAGAATGCTTCCTTGAGCCTGCCACAGAAGGAAGTAGCCTTGCCTACTAGCAGTGAGAGGATGCTTGGAAGAGAAAAATCTGCATCTGAAAAACACATGCATGTGAGCGGACTCTGAATGAGGCTTCATGGGTAATTCTAACAAAGACCATCTGAACCTAAACTTCTCCGCTGAACCTACAAAGTAATGGAAATTATAAATCACTGCTGGTTTGAGCCCTAAACACACAGCATGAGCTAACAAAGACAAATGTTATTGAATGAAGTGTCTTGAGCTCCTGTTTCCTTCTTGTCGAATAGGAAAACCTTTTTAAGACATAGTGCTACTGAGCATTAATGAATATAAACTAGGTGAACTGTATGGGTAGGTGGCACTGGGACAGGTGTATTGTTAATGCTAAATAAATGAAAGCTGTTAGGATTGCTGACATGTAAACTTTTAAAGCTAACATTCACGTTGGTTTTTAATTTTCCGGGTTAAATCCCAGGTCCTTTGACTTTCTTTTGCGTGAGGAAGCCTCCTGGCACTGCTGCTCTCCTAATGACCTTCCTTTGACTAATCTCCCTGTTTTGTTAATGCCTCTCCTCAAACAGTACAAAATAGATGGCACCTGACAACTGTCTAAGGCAATAATTGACTAAAAAAACCAGGCGTTTCTCTTGTTTTGCATTCAGTTTGCTGTCCATTATAATTCTGCCTGCTCTGACTTAAGCAGCTGTGGAATTAGGCTTCCTCATGCTGAACTTACACAGGTGTTTTCTTAGAACGTAAATGGAGCACTTAATATTTAACCTGGAGAACTTCTTTTTGCTAGATTTTTAGCCTAGCAGTCTGACTGGCCATCTTTTTCCTTTTCTCTATTCGATACATCAAGTTAGATATTATAACTTTAGCATCTTTGATCAGCCTTCATTAAAAATAATGTTAAAAGACAGGCAGTGAAGGAAACCTGAAACCTACCACTAAACATCTCTTCCCAGTCTGGTACACAGCCAGCACATAGAGTTAATAATTATAGGTGATGTTATTTCACAGCCTACAGACAGATTTCACATTCATTAGCTCATTAATACAGGGTTAAACATGGCCAGTGGCAGTATATGTCAATCTTATGCATGCGGGCAGTAAAATTGTTCGCTGAACCCAAGAGTCCCCATAACTAATAATGTTCTACTGAAATAAAAATTTTTAGAGTAGCAAATAGCAAATATCTTTTCTTCCTGTTTATGGGATTACAGGGAACATAAAATCCTATGGGACTCTGCAATTACAATTACATTAATAAAAACTTCTTAGGTCAGTAGCACAGATAAGATAATAAATCAGCTTACTCTTTTCAACGTTTTTCAGAAGTTGTTTGTGTGACAGTTTCTCCTGGAAAGAATTTTCAGTCTATCCTGAACGCCAAAGACATATCTGAAATTGTTGATTTTGCATTTTCAGAAAAGCGTTGAATGTGAGCGCACCTGCTTCCCCTGAGCATGGGATTTAATTTATTGTCCAGTACTAGCTGCCACCTCTTGAACACTTTTTCATCTTGGAAAAGGGATGCGGATGGAAAGGAGGGTTCATTGAGTTCCCAGCATGTGTTCCGTACCGGCACATCCGTTTCCCTACAAGACGGAATTCCCGGGAGAAGAGGGACAGCAAGTCAGAAGCAGACTGGGAACCCCCGTGCTTCGCACTGTTGGAGCGAGGAGGGAGGCGCAGAGGGGGAATAGCCACTTCCGCCCCGACCCGCCCTCAGAGCCCGGGAGCCCGGGCCCTTCCCAGGCCAGCGCGGCGCAGGCGCAGCGGGCGGAAAGGGCCCCGGCCCCCACCTCGGCGCGCGGCTGCGCACTGGGTCCCCCGGCGTCCCGGAAGCGCTGTGCGGAGCGCGCGCCACGTCTCTCCCAGCGGTCCCTCCCAGGTTCCTGCAGCCGCAGCAACGGAACTGCAGTCCACAGACCGGACCGAGAGCACCATGGGCAGGGAGGCCCCGTGCGCTGCATCCTTCCCGCTGCTGCTGCTGCTGCTGCTGCTGCTGCTGCTGCTCCGTGCCGAGCGCCTGCGCGGCGCTGAGCTCACCTTTGAGCTGCCGGACAACGCCAAGCAATGCTTCCATGAGGAGATCGATCAGGGCGTGAAGTTCTCTCTGGATTACCAGGTGCGGCAGGGCGGGCAGCGCCAGCTTGTTACCGCCGCGCGTCTCACCCGGGCACCGGCGCGCCGCAGTCCAGAGTGGCGGAATTAACCCGAGACAGTTGACGTCCCCTCTAGAAAGAGTGTTTACATCCACCAGAGCCCACCTGAGACGGACTGGGGTGACTGAAGAGGTAGCCAGTACCTCGGATGGGGGCCCTCAGTGACCAGAATGACCCCCCCCTCAGGTCCCTTCAGCTCCAATGAATGCCCATATTAATAGTCTGCCCTAAGTCTCTCTTGCCTTTTACCTGTGCAAGTTAAAGTTGCTGTTGGGGCAAGCCAGCAGGAATGGGGGATTTGGAGGGGAATCTGCGCCCAGACTTTGAGCCCTGGCGATGTTCACAAGGAAAAAAAACACCATAACGTGGTTACGAAGCTTTCCCATTGCCATATGGCGCAGTAGAGCCAGCTCCTGTATTTCTGGCTCTATGGGCAGATTCCCAGTTCAGTTGTTTGGATGAAGTGTCAGTACCCAAGGGTTAGTGAGTAGATCTAGGGTTGACGTGCTGCGTGGGCACTGGGGGACAGGCCTTCTAGAGTTGAGGTGACATGGGCGGCAGGAATGGGACTGTTTGAGCAGCCCTTCTGTCTAGAGGGTCTTCTGCTTGGAGAGTGTGGTAGAGTCACCAATGAGACCACTCTCACATGCGTGGACAGCATGCAAAGTGTATGTGCCTGCATCAACAGAGGTGACCTCAGTACGGTAACGGAAGTGATTAATAATGTGGATGGAGAGGCTCAAGAAGTCATCTGGGCACGTTGCCAGGGCAGGTCAGCCGGTGTCCAGTAACCAAACACTGCTTCACACAAGGCTTGTTGAATAAGCCTAGTAACTTAAATCTGGGCAAAGAGCATTTAAGTTTGGAAGCAGATGGAGGCTATCAGCTGTGTTTTTCTATGGACTTAGTCATAATAGTTGATGGAGTGATTCTGCTGTCTGTAGATCTTTGCTTTCTTGAGTTATAGGGAAAATTTGAAGTAAATGATTTCTGTGGTCTCTGACAGTCCTTGATTCTTGAGTGTGTGTAAGTGTATGCATGTGTGGGTGGGTGGGTGCTCACACCTGTACATGTACACATGAAGGCCAAAGGTCAGTGTCCTGTGTGTATTGTTCTTTCCCTTATCCTTGAGATAGGATTTCTCACTGAATTTGGATCTCATGGATTGGCCAGACTAGCTGGCCAGTAAGCTCTGGGATCTGCCTGGAGTTATAGGCATGTACCACTACAGCCAGCTTTTTTTTTTTTTTTAATGTAGATGCTAGGAATCAACACAGGTTCTTCTTGTGCTTGTATAGCAAGCACATTAACCACTGAGCCATTTCCCATCCTCAGCACTCAACTGAGTGTATGAGATATCAGTATTTGCATTGACTTCTGCCTATTCTTGCCCAGGGTGGCTCCAGGTCGCATCCCACCCCCATACCGTCTCCTTCAGAGAGCCAGTGTGGGCTGTCCAGTAATTGGCTGACAGTTGTTGGACACATGCTTTGTGTCAGGTACTATGCTAAACACTTTGGATGTGATAGCGTATGCTCACTGCAACTTTATGAAATCAGTACTAGTATCAACATCCTTTCACAGATGGAGACGTCCCCACAGAGGAACTTGCCCAGGGTCACACAGCAAATGAGTGGCAGTGCCCAAAAGAACTCACTTGTTCTGTGTCTTGTGCTGAGGACTGAGCAAAGATTCCTTATTCTTTCTTTATCCAAAAGTGGTGGCATCTAGTTGTCTTGGGACAGTGTCCTGGGCATCCCTTGCTTCCTCTATCTCCTGGCTTTCAAAGCCCTGTTCATTCATGTTGTAGAAGAAGATAGTGGCTAAATGTTTGAGAGATGGTGCCTGGTATCCCCCAGGTCAGATACTAGCTCTTTGTTTTCTCTTGGGTAACATTAACTATTTATTTAGCTCTGATGCCTTACTTTACTCTTCTTATAAAATGTGAAGAGTTAGGCTCATTGTACTTCTTTGCAGCAGAATTTTTGGAGTGAGGTGGACATGGATTTGAATAGCCCTGGCACTTTACAAAGTGGTTGTGATGGTTAATATTGACTGTCAACTTGACAGGATCTAGAATCATCAAAGAGAGAAGCCTTTGAGCATGTCTGTGAAGGAGTTTCTAGATGACATGGGAAGATTCACCCTAACTCTGGGTGGCACCATTCCATGGGCTGGGGTCCCAGGCTGAAAGCCAGCTGAACACCAGCTTTCATCTCTGTCTCCTTCTTGACTGTGGATGCCGTGTGACCAGCTACCTTATGCTCCTGATACCGTGTCTTCTCCATGATGGAATGTACCCTCACACTTCATTATGTGAGCCAAAATTAATCATTCCTTCCTTAAATTGCTTTTGTCAGTAACAGTACTGTTAATTGCCATGGCCAATTTAACCTTGCTCAGGCTCAGCAAAATGGGAAGTTTCATAGTACCTGTGTTGCAAAGTGGTGAAGTTTAAATTATGGGAATGTTTATAGAGTGCCCACTGTTATGATCCGCATTTCATAAGTTCCCCTCTGGGTAATGGCACACATTCTGTGGTTGTCAGGTCATCACTGGAGGCCACTACGATGTGGACTGTTATGTGGAAGACCCAGTGGGATCCATCATCTACAAGGAGACCAAGAAGCAGTATGACAGCTTCACATACCGGACCGAGGTCAAGGGCATTTATCAGTTTTGCTTCAGTAACGAGTTTTCCACCTTTTCTCACAAGACTATCTACTTTGACTTCCAAGTGGGTGATGAGCCCCCCATTCTCCCAGACATGGGGAATAAGGTCACAGCTCTCACACAGGTGAGTGGATATTTACAGTGACAGGCCTGGTGGAACCCTCCTGCCCCCAACATGTTCTTGCTTTTCCTTGTCTCAGCTAATGACCAAGAATCATGACAGACTCTTTTCCTTTCCAGGCTTCCCCTTAGCCAGATCCCTGTAGCATCTGCTGTGTCTGCCTCCACCGTCTTTCACTGAGTTCCTTTTTGGAGTGTGGTATGCCATGTGTGTGTCTGCTATGTGATATACTCAGATTGTAAAGACCATGGTCCTGCTTCATGGTATATTGGTGAGGGTAACACGAGCTGCCATAAGAAACTCCATATGTCAGTGGCTAGCTCAGTGGAGATTTGGACTCACTCTTGCTGGTCTAGAAGAAGCTGGCCTGTGACTAGGGAATCCAGGCTCTTCTGTTCTCTGCTCTGTTCTCCTCTTCCTCTCCTTTCTTTTTTTCCCCTCCCTCCCTCCCTCCCTCTCAGATTTGAACCCAGGGCCCTTATGCATGCTAAGCACACGCTCTACTGCTGCACTGTGTCTGCCGCCCCAAACCTTCTCACCATTCTTCTGCCTTCCCTTGGGCTTCAGAGTCCTCTGCCTCTAACCACCAAAAGGAGGAGAGATGAGCTCAACATGCCTGCTTCTTGAAAGCCCTGGACTGTAGTCACACATGTCCCTTCTTCTCATGTCCCTTTGGCGAGCCCTTGTGTAGCAAATCAGGATGAAAGGAGGGCTGGCAAGTATAGTCTCTGAGCATTAGCTCCCACTGTGGAAAGGACCTATGGCATTTTTGGAGGATGGGCAGTTTCCTCTGTCCCTGCTGGCTCTCAAGATGAATTATTGACTCACTCAACCTCTTTCCTGAGTTCTCCCTGCTATTTAAGCTCCACCTTCCTCCCACATGCAGGCTGGGCTTCCTGAGGGCCATGACGCTGGTATTTACTTTTGTATTCTCAGTGTCCCACTGTAGAAGGCATGGCACCAAAAGGAGCTCACCAAATATTGGTCTTATGACTAATTGCCGTGGATGGCAGAACCTGTAAGACAGGAACAACCATGTATGGCATGTGCTCCAGGACTCCAGCCAGTTTCTTGAGTTTCCAAGGAGTCCCTTCTGTTTACCCTCTGAGGTAACCATATGTATTCCATTTCTCTTGGACTTATGGAAGTTGGTCAGTCTCCTACCTTCTCTGAACAATTGGAGGATAGAAATGTACCACCCAGTATAGTAACCGCTATCTACATTTGGCTGTTTAAATGAAAACTGAGTTAAAAACTCAATACCTCATTTGCTCAATGCACAATGATATGGATGTGATACCTAGTAGTCGCAGGTGGCTAGGCACCAGTGTCTCCATTGGATGGCCCTGGGTGTGTTTTAGCTGGCCAGTGTGTCTGCCTTTGGAAGATCCTGCTGAGGGTGTGGCTTGTTCTGTTGGTCACTGATGAAAGAGTGGAAGATTTCCTATGCTTGAGCTTAAGCATAATCATTGGGGGAAAATGGTAGAGGAAAGGCCTAGTTAGATCAGCAGAGAAAGAGCTTGGGTATTAGAGTTTAATTCTGTTACAGGAAAGAATGGCTTGGGTTTCCTTTCTCCAACTTTTTAGAAGCTTGCCTAGGCTCTTGCTTAGCTGTGAAACAGGTGTTTCTTTCCATTTCTATAGTTCAGGCCCCTCTGCCTCGACCCAGCATCTGTCAGTCTGCTTTTGAAGGCCCTGGCTCACCTCTAACAGACAGGTGTTTGTGTGATCTACAGACTGGGCCACCAGTGATGGAAGCACTGGGATGGGGGATGCTGTCTCTGTGTCAGGAGCCTGTACGGATGCATCCCTGGTAGCCACTTGGCCTTAGGGTACTGGTCAAAGCTGGGATCAAAGGGTAGAAGGGCCAAGAAGGTGTTACCGGGCAAGCTTTGGCTGAAAGTGAAAATGTGGAGGCAGCTTAAGAGTTTATCTGTGACAAGAGGCAGAAGAGCCTCTGCCAAGGGCAGGGGGATCTTGTGAAGTCATCTTTTCCTCTTTCCCCAGCCTGGTTTCACTCTGCATGGCCTGCTCCCCGTTTAGCCAGCCAGTACCAGCTTTCTCACACCCTCTGAAGCAAACTTGAGAGATTGCCTAACTGAAATTTTGTGGACACAACTTGAAGAGGTTTCTAGTAGAAAGACCAGCACTAGTGAAGACCACAGTGGATGGGGAAATAGCGTGCTTCTATGATAAGACTATTCTGTGTGGCATTGTATGTGGCCTAGGCGTAGTGCTTTGGGGGTCTTTTAGAGGGCTTATGGTGTCTCTAGTGCGGCAGTGTTAAGAAGTGGTGGGCTGGTATTACTGAAGTGCTAGGCCAGGGCGAGGCCTAGAGTTGGAGGAATTCCTAACTAGTGAATCCAATGAACTTCAAGTTTCTGAATATTCTTGTGACAGAAATAAACTTGGAGAATAGATTTGTAACCTGGAAAACTAAATACCTGTGCATTTATATAAATAAAACCTGTGTGTGTTTGCACAAATGTGTATATATATGTATATACATATATGCACATACAAAGCCCATAACTGTGAACATATCACATACAAACGTGTGTGTTTATCCGTTTTTCTATTGATTTCAAGATCATCTCTTGGATACTAAGTTCTTTGATTTTAACATCCTAACCCTCCCCAAAACTCACTCTTTCCAAGCACCATGGCCTTCTTCACGGTGGCCTTCATCTTTGGTAGTATTGTGGCAACCTGGGTGCTCTTCAGATGGCACGCACAGTCCTCCACATCCTCTGAACCTGGCACTCTAATCTTGCCATTCTGTTCATTAGCTGTGGCGGGAGCAGAAAAGGATTCAGTGTGACACTGCAGACTCCTGTGCTTGCTCTTTGCACTGAGGTTGGTTAATATTTCCTTTTTACTGTCATCTTTCTGAGATCCAGAACTATTGGATTTAAATTTCCAGTGCCTAGAAGACAAGTTGACTTTTAATGTTTAGATGAGTGAATTTGTGCAAGTTTGAACTATACAAGAAAACTAGTCATTATTTGAAATTCTTGTAGCCTCATTTTACCGGTCTCATGAGTCCCCAGCCTACTTTCAGAGATTCAGTTTTTCAGTGATCTGTGGGGAGATGTGAGCTTAGAATTGACCTGGCTTGCCCAGTCAGCCTCTGGCACAGTTGTAGGTAGGGCCTACCTAGAAGGAGGCACTAGGGGTTCTCTGACGGGAGTCATCTCTGACTGGGTTCATGTAGGTTAAGCCTAACTTTATGATCTTGCCTAGTTCTGTCCCATCCTAGTCCTCTATTCTATCCCCATGTCAGCGGACATGACGTAGTGATCTCTGAAAATACCAGTAGGTAAGTGGGGAGCACTAAGCCCATAAATGCCACCCCCACCTCCACATGTACTAAGACCTCTTCTGTTGGTTGACAGTGGAGGTCTCCTTTGGGATCAGTTTCTTTCTTTTTCCCCCTCCCCTCCCCCTCCCTCCCATCCCCCCTCCCCCTCCCTTCCCCCTCCCCTCCCTCCTTGTTTATACTAATTTTTTTGTTAGTATATATTCTTTTTACAAAACAATGGTTTTCATAAGGACACTTTTTGAGTTTTTACTTTATTCTTCCTATCTTTTATTTGTATGAAATATAGCATGCTAAATCTACTTTTTATTTAAATTTTTTTTTTCTTGAACCAGGATCTCTGTAGTCCTAGCTGGCCTGGAACTCACAGTATAGACCATTCCATGCTGTCCCGCATCTCACAGCGCTCTGCCTGCCTCTGCTTCCCGAGTGCTGCTGTTAAGTTGTATACTACCACGCCTGGCTACTTTGAACTTTTTGTAAAAGATTATTTTTATTTTTATTTCTGTTTCTGCTACATGTCTACAAGTGCCCCAAAAGGCCCAATGACGGTGTTGGATCCCATGGAACTGGAGTTACAGATGGTTGGTTATAAACCATCTGATACAGGTGCTGGGAACTGAACCCGGGTCCTTTGCAAGAGCAACAAGTGTTCTTAACTGTTGAGCCACGTTCTCAGCCACTTTGATTTTGTTTTACTTACTATCTCTATCATGGTGATATTTTTCAAGCTGTTTTCAACTGTACCTCATTATGAGAATACATTGTAGTTTATCCCATTAGAATTCTTTTAAAGGTCTACTTATTTTACATATATGAGTGTTTTGCCTGTTTGTATGTATGTGCACCACATGTGTGCCTGGTGTCAGAAGAGAGGTGTCAGATCCTCTGGAATGGAGTTACAAAGTTGTGAGCCACCATGTGGGTGCTGGGAACCAAACCTGGTTTTCTGCAAGAGCATCAAGTGCTCTTAACTGCTGAGCCATCTATCTACCCCCTCTCCTCCATAACTGCTGTTATTTATTATTATTATTATTATTATTATTATTGTGTGTGTGCGCACACACGTGTGTATGCCAGCCAGTTTAATCAGGATTACTTACAGAAGCACAAATGAGGTGTTATTTATAGGAGCATAGGCATCTTACTAGGATCTATACTATTGAAGAAAATGTATCTCCCTTCCATAACAACCATTCACTGCCTATAGATCTCTGGGGAGGGGCCATCCCTCCCTCCACCATGACAGAATGTTGAGGGGCCTAATCTTGTCAGTCTTGTGCAGGTAATCACAGCTGCTGAAAGTTCAACAGTGTAGCAGCCATGTTCTGCCCAGAAGACAGCTTTTTGCAACATCCCATCCTACCCCACCTCTCCCTCCCACATTCTTTCTACTCCCTCATCTACAGTGTTGCTTGATCTTTGGAAGGGGTTAAGCAATCAAGTCACTCGTTCTTCGAACTTTGACCAGTTTTGAGTCTGTAGTAGCTGCCACCCACCATAAAAAGAAGCTTCTCAGGTCGAAGCCGACAGCCACATTCATCTGTGGGCATAGAAATACAAAATGATTGGACAAGCACATCCTGCAGATCTTTGTCTTGATGTCCGGAGCCCCTTCTTGGGATTATTTGTCCCCTTTTCTAGTGTCAGATGTCTGTTGCTACAGCCTTTATAGCAAATGTTGGAAGAGAAGAAGCCAAGTTCTCATAATGCCCTGTCACAAAGGAAAATTGTACGAGTCGGAGGTACTAGGATGTGTAGTAAGTCATTGAGAGAGCGAGATAAATGTTCCCTTGGGAGACACACTAGTGACCACACGTTTGTTCTTGACTGACTTCTGTTGCCCAGTCCCTCTTTCCATTTCCATCCAGTACCATGGGTCCGCACGAGAGGGCCAGCTGCCGTGTGTGGAAACCCTTCGCATGAGACATGGTCAGATGGCAGAGCAGTAGCAGGTGTTGTCCAGTAAACACAGCAAAGGCATTTCCTTTCCTACGTTGTCTAATTTCTCTCCTAGAAGGGCCCAGTGTAAGGGATGCACTGTGGCAGGTAAGGGCAGCCCCACTTCTCAGCAGTCTAGACACAATAGCAGTGGCTCCACTGTCTTAAGTTCTTGGAGAGCAAAGATTCGTGGTGGTGGTAGGAGGACGTTTTCGGAACTCTTCTGACCTCCCAGAATATTCTAGTAGGTACCAGAAGTTGTAAAATGGTGTTACATATGAGCGTATGTGTGTATGTTCATGGTTATGTGCATGTCTGTGTGTTTGCATGTGTTTTTGTTTATATGTAAAATTGTAGGCATCAATTCATAGTAGAATAAGCAGATTTGGAGTCCACCTGATTGTCGTCCAGTTCACTTTGCTGTTGATGAACTTATGTGCCTTGGACAGTTCATGTGACTTCTTTCAGGCTCAATTTCCTTATCAATGAGGAAGAGTAAGCTACCAGCTGACTGTCCTAGACACTGAGGGTCATGTTTGTGACGGTCAGGGCATTGTGAAGATTAAGCAGGAGAAACAGGCCAGGGTTTGCATAGACAGGCTCAGTATTCAGATAGTTCAGTCAAATGCTGATTCTGCCAACTAAACATGCAGTTGGATGAGTTACCCTCTATGAGCCTCAGTCAGTCTTGTTTGTAGGATTAAATAAACCACATAAAGCATTTAGCACAGACCCCTAGGAGACATCCATAGATGTTCCCTAGAATGCTGCCAGCCTTGGTCAGTTGTGGGATTCCATGCTGCCTGTCTTAGGGTTAGCAGTTGATCACTTTTCTCCTCCTACCTAGATGGAGTCTGCCTGTGTGACCATTCATGAAGCTCTGAAGACTGTTATCGACTCCCAGACGCATTACCGGCTCCGAGAGGCCCAGGACCGAGCCCGAGCCGAAGACCTGAATAGTCGAGTGTCTTACTGGTCTGTTGGCGAGACTATTGCCCTGTTTGTGGTCAGCTTTAGCCAGGTGCTGTTGCTGAAAAGCTTCTTCACAGAAAAACGAGCCATCAACAGAGCGGTTCACTCCTAGCCGCGCTGTTGCAGCAGAGCCTCTCACACCCCTAGGGTCCTGGGTTCCTGCAGGTTAGGGGGTGTAACACAGGGTGGAGTGAAGCTTCAGGGAGAGGAGAGGACAGGGCAGTGTGTTGCCGTGGCCACACCTCCCTGTCTGTGCACACACCTGATTCTTGTTTCCCAACAACTGGCGCTCAGAGCCCATAATCTGAAGCGTTGGATTGCATTATTTGTGCAACGTTGACTGGGAGTGTTTACAGTCAGGTTAGGGATTGGCCACTGTCGGGGGCAGGTGGACAGTGAGCCAGTGTCTAACCTGTGGGAAAACTCTAAGTGCCTGAGCCTCCAGGGCAACTTAGGGCTCTGCAATGCTCTGTGACATGTGGGTCCTTTGACTTTTGTGTTCCCTTCCATGTGGAGGAGAAAGGAACTCTCAGTTTTGACCTTCTCTCCCATGGGCCTCTCTGTACCTGAGGAAACCAGGCCTAACAAGGGAAGCAGCAAGTCACCCATGTAGAGCGGACCCAAATGGAGAGTGGTGCCTGTGGTGATCTGTCTCTCCTGGAGGCAGAACTGTTAATAAAATAAGTTTGAGCATCCTGGAGGGGCGTGCCTTTATTTCTTTGCCTTAAAGGAACTCAGCTTAGGGGGTCACGGGTCTGTGGATAACCAGTGTGATAGGTCAGGTGGTGCCTTGGAGCTATGCACAGTGTAAGGTGCTGGGCAGAGATGTGTAGAGGAGCCAGTGAACCATGCTTCTCTCAGGAACTGAAACAGGAAGACCCCTTCCCATTCCTGTCACCCACCAGGCTGTGCAGAAGGTCTCTATAAATGGTTTTCTTGGTGGAAAGTCCTGGACCCTGCTGATTAGATATCATCTCTCAGTTTAGGATGGCACCATGACACCATGGCATCTGCCCCATCAGGTCCTATTAGGAAGGAATTAATGTGTATTTACTGAATATGGTAAGCCTGGAGGAAGGATTGGATGTCTGCCTAAAGAAAGGATCTCCAGGAATCTGAAAACCTGAGCTGACTGCTGTTAACAGTAATGCATTGTAGGAAAGAAGACAAAATCATCTTTGAAAAGGAAACTTTATTACTTAGCTTGATTGAAAGATAGCTATCTTCTCAATGGTTTTGATGGTATTTCTTTTCTGTCCTTATTTTGAATTTAAATATTATATATATCTGAAAGATTGTCTTATCTAGGACAGAATGAAAAACACTGCAACAGATCCTCATGTACCTACTACCTAGATCAAGGGAACACATCACCTGGGCCACTGCGCACCTGACAGCAGTCCACCACCCGGGCTGCTGCTTTGTGATTTAAAAAATTTTTTTTTTAATTTATTTTTTGCCTGCGTGTGTGTACATGCACCTGTGTCATGCAGTGTCCGTGGAGTGCAGTGCCCATAAGAGGGCATCAGACCTCCTGGAACTGGAGTTACGGCCGGTTGTTAGTCGCCATGTGGGTGCTGGGATTTGAACCCAGGTCTTCTGCAAGAAGAGCCAGTGTTCTTAACTGCGGAGCCATCTCGCCAGCCCCTGCTTTGTGATTTTGTTAGGTGAGTTTAGCTCTAGACAGTTGTAGTTCTGGTTGGTCTCCAACTCTTAATCTTCCTACTTTAGACTCCTGAGTGCTGGCATTATTGGTGTACCACCACAAAGCACTGACCTTAGAAGTGCTGTAGCTGTTTGCCCCTTGCAGCCATCCCTCTGTGGGAGCTGCCAGGATGAGCATTCTCAGGCACTGAGAAGGGTTCTGAGGATCCCAGGGTCATTGTCACAGAACTTCTCATGTCATTCTTCACTTAAAGGAAAGAAAGAAACAAGGCTCTTCTCCAACCTTTGGAAAATCCCCTCCTCCATTTATGAATAGTAACCATACTATTCATGTGTCCAAAACAGACCCGGGGAGAAATCGCCCTGTTCATTCGGTTAAGTGATAATGCTGGCAATGAAATTTATGTTGTTTGCTATTTAGAAAATAACTGATCAATTATATACTAAAAGCAATTTTAACAAGTACCTAGTCCCAAAGACATAATTTTTAACACATAGAGGTTTATAGTTCCAGCCCATGAAGCAAATTTTTAAGACTTAAACAGAAATGTAATAGCATGTTTCAAATAGGAATTTCACGGGAAGAGCTATGGGTGTAGGGGAGAAGAAATGGTGCTGGGAGTTCAGGAAGGAAAGATGAGAATTCTGGGCACGTTCTTATGGATGATAACTATTGAGTCGTTTGATGTCTGTTGAATGCATTCAAAATAGTCATGTAGCTTTTAACAAATTGGTGCTTTGAGTTCTATTCATCATGGAAAGTTTTAGATAGAAATTTAAATATGCACAAGGTCTTACGGTTTCTCCAGTTTTCTTTGGGGACATTCAAGAAAAAGCAAAGAAGATGCCACGTTGCTTTGTGGCTGGGCTGTCCAGGGAGACTTCCACTTGACACGAAGGTACTCAGTATTAGCATTGAATAGAAAGTTCTGAACTGGGTTTGACCCTTCTGGATTTGAATCTCAGTCTACTATGTGTTAACGGTGTTGCTGTGGACAAGGTACTGAGTTACTCTGAACTCTCCTTCCCTGCTGAATGGACACAGGCAGTGTTCTGACTGGGCAGAGAGAGGGGTGTGTGCACCCTTGTTGGGCAGAATTAGGGTTCACATTCCAGAAAAATCCATTTCAGTTTGTCTGGATGTCATTGACAACTGGAGTTTAAAGGCACATCTGTATTAGCTTATCCAGGAGACAGAATCCATGGGGGAAGAAAGAGGACTTCTGACTTCCACTGAGATTCAATATAAGGTGAAGAAAGAAAAGTGTCTGTGGGTGGAGGTTGTCACTCAGTGGTAGAGTGCTTGCCCCTCATACACGAGGCCCTAGGTTTGATTCAAGTGTAAACCAACAAACCCACAAAAGCCCACAAACTGCAAACAAACAAAAGTCTGATGGAGTATGGCTTGCTTCCTGCTGTACGTTTCAAGAACAAGTGGAGGTTCCTGCAGAGACAGCTCCCCAAAGTGATTATGAACTTTGATAGGCAGGCCGGGCTGAGCCCCAAAGACAGAACTGGTACAGGGTGCTGATTCTGGTTGCCTTGGAATATAGCTATGTTATCATCAAATGAGAATACGGTATGAAAGAACTGTAATATTCATGTAACTTTGCTGTCAGACACCTTGCATAGGATAGCCCTGAGGTTGGAGTAGACATTTGTTAAAAGATATTTTCCCAAACTGTACAATCGTTAAGCCTCATTCAGGTGTCAAATGAACATAGACTGAAGATTTTTCTTTGCTCATGATTCAGTGAAGGAATCAAGGCTCATAATGGTTAAAAAGACAGTTCAAAAAACCAGACAGTTGTAGAGAGCTGTGAAATAGCTAAGATGTTGACCCAGGATAGAATCAGAACTCAGGAAGATGTGCTATTTGGAGGAAACACATAATTGCGAAAATAGCTGAAGATCAAGGCTTAGATTTTTTTTTAAACATTGTCCTTTTACAAATTTAAAAGAAGTCTAGATATGGTGGTCCAGGCCTTTCATTTCAGCACTTGGGAGGTAGAGGCAGGTAGAGAGGCCAGCCTGGTTTATATGGTGAGTTCCAGGCCAGCTAGGGCTACGGAGAGAGCCTGCAAGCAGAACTCCTGTACAAGAAACCAAAAGGAGGCTATTGAGCTGGCATACTTACCATTTGGGGAGTGACATCAATTTCTAATTAACCAGACCAGTTCTTTCTTTTTTTTTCTTTCAGTTCCATAACGGCTCATTCCTTGGCCTTTTCAGGCCAGGCCTGGGAAGGACTTCAGCTATTACCTTGTGAGGTTTCATCTTAATCTTATATATTTTTCTTCCCTTAGCCTCATCCGACCTTTATAAATAGTCCCTCTGTTAAATTATTCTCAATATAAAATAGCAAAAAAGGAGGGATGGAAGAAAGAAGGAAAGAAATTCAGTTGCTGCAGATTCTAGGCTCTGTAGATTAAGTATTTTTGTCTGGCTGTCTTCTAGTTCCTTAGTTGAAATCCTGCTCCCCAAGGTGATGGTGACACAGAGAACGGTGTGGGTCCTTAAGGATGATAGAGGCTTTCTCACCTCAGATGGGCTTAATTCAGGAGTTTGGGTGCAGAAGATTGCAGGCACACCAAGTCAGTGGCTTCCGAGTCAGCAGCTCTGGGTTCTTGTCCTGAGAATTCAAAGAATGAATTTTACAGACCACAGAGAGGGTGAGTACTATAGGTTCATAACTGAAGGCTTAAGAGGTAGGAAGCAAGCAGAACTCCTGTACAGCAGGAGGCGGTCCCAGAGATGGAGTACCTCTGTGGGTCCCCACTGAGGGGCTAATACAGCATTTCTGGGTGTGGGCGTGGAGGGTGGGTCGGTCAGTCCTGTGGGCATACCGTAACGTGGCCTGCTGCCTCTCAGTCTCAGTTTCCTCAGGAAGAGCCTCCTGGGAGAATGCTCATTTAGGCGTGTAAAAGGGAAAGAAAGGTAACAAGGACCAGAGCAAGGGTCAGGCTCCCTCTGGCGTTTCTGGCCTCTGCCAGGATGAAACCAAGGATATTATTTGACTTCTGGCCATGAACAGGAATTAGAACTTTTTTTTTTTAGATTCTGGTCCCTAAAACTGCCTGAGCAATTTCCATTCCTGTTCATCAGTGGTTCTGGGAGGTTGGACCTTTGGGACGTGATGAGATCATAAGAGCAGAGCCATCCTAAATGGGATCAGTGTCCTCATCCGGAAGGCCTTACCCGTTCTGTCATGTGTGAACACAAGAAGACAGCCATCAGGTACCAGAAGGGAGGATTTGACCAGATGCTGAATCTTGGGTGCTATAATCTTGGACTTCTAGGACTTCCAGTTTGTGAAACTTTGAGAAGTAAATTTGTCTTGTAAATCAGTCTGTGGTAATCTGTCACAGCAGCCCACGCAGACAAGACACTAGACATAATGACTAGAGCAGAATCACAAATGCACACATTATCAGGGCTGGGGAGAGCCATTCCTGGAGCAGCCTGGACCTTCCTGTGGCATTAAGGGTTCCTTGACATGTAGAGATGTGTTCACTCAGCAGTTTCTTCCTGCTCCTGCTCACCATTGGGTCTTGTGGTGCCCTACCCTTGTCTAAAAACAAATGCAAATTTTCTCTAAACTCAGCAGAAAACTAATAAACTAGATGTGATATCTCTGTGTAGGCATGGGGTTCCTTGTTGGGACTGGTGGTTCAGTAGCTTTTCTTTGTTCTTCACTGGGTCTTCAGTGATCATGGGCTATACTTTTAGGAATGGTTCATTTTATCTCAACGTGTCCTTCAAAATGAAATAGAAAATGATTGCTTGCTTTGGGTTAGGAAGGGTTGCTCCACCCAGCCGATGGCCATGTCTCTCTATCTGCATCTTTATCTCTTCTTTTGTCAGAGTCCATGTGTTTAGGCCTAAGAATTCTAAGAAATGTAGGTCTGAAGTTGTCAGTAGTTTCCAAACTGTTAACTTCCGTTCTGATGTTCAGAGAAAATGAAGCAGCTTCTGCTGCAGTCCTCCAGTGAACGTCAGAGTATGGTGCTTTCTTTTGGAATTTGTTCCAATATTAGCTTTAAAAAGTCATGTTTTATGGACTGGTGCGATGCCTCAGCAGGTAAAGGTGCAGGCCACTGGTAAAGCGGAGCTTGATCCCTGGAACCCACATGCTGGAAGGAGTGAACTGACTCCCCTGAGTTGTTTTCAAACTTCCACATGTGTGCCGTGGCATGTATGTCCCCCAACTCAACATGTGTGCATGCACACACACGATAAACAAACAAATGAATAACTAATTTAAAAAGTCACCTTTCTTCGTAATTGTGTCCCTGGCAAAAGGAAACAGGTCCAAGTGGGTTGTGTGATACAAGAAGGCAAGGTCACAGCTTTTCATCCCGGATCACCACACAACCTTCTGATTATAACCTAACTTATTTGCCTTTAGGAAGAGAAGAATTGCTTTTCAATTGTAAAACCATTCAAAGTCACATTCTCGTTTAAATTTATAAAGTCATATTTCAGACAGCTGAGGTGTCAACTTGCCTTACCTCCATGCAACATGTCCCCAGTGCCCTCTTTTGCCATGGTGATGGGACAGAAGGACTAGGAATTGAAACTTCTGAAGCATTGAGTCCAAACAAATCTTTCTTGCTTTGAATTGTTTCTTTGAGGCTTTGACACATGGATGAAAAGGAGCTAACGCAGACATTCTTTTAAAAACACAGTGATGGTAGAAATTAAAAGATGAAAAGATCAGAAAGTATCAACCAACTGAAAAGAGAGGGAGTGATCATAGTATCTGACAGCAGAATTCAAGGAAAATGATCACACTGGGCAGTAATATTACATTCATATTAAAGGAACTCCTGAGAAGAATGACAGATCAGTAGATACAACTGAAAAGCAGACTGTGAAACCACAGAGAGAATTCCAGCTCGACTTACAAGGCTCTGAGAGAAAAGCCACACAATTCCCACTAGAGCCTTGAATATTCCGAGGCTTTATGTACATATCCAACAGGCCAGGTAGCAGATTTTCAACTTAAGTGAGGCAGATGGCTTAGAAACGTGGTGGTGGGGTGCGGGGAGATGGCTCAGTGGTTAGGAACACTGACTGCTCTTGCAGAAGAGCACTTACATGGTGGTTAACAACTGTCCAGAACTCCAGTTCCAGGGGACCTGACGCCCTCTTCTGTCCTCCTAGGACACTGGTGTACTCACATACTTGCAGACATAACACTCATACACATAGAATAAAATAAATAAATAAATAAATAAATAAATAAATAAATGTGTGCAGGGAAATTAGGGCACATTTACAAGGTTATTTTTACCAGAATCTTCCTCCAAGACATTTGAAAACTTGTTGGGGGCTGACAAGATGGCTCAACAGGTAAAGTGTTTGCCACCAAGGATGACTATCCTTGAGTTTGATCCCTGGAACTCACATGGGAAAGAGAGAACGGATTCCCACAATGGTCCTCCAGCCTATCCCCCCCATCTCCCCACATACCACACACAGCACATACCACACATACCACACAGCACACACCCACATACCACACATAGCACACAGCACACACCCGCATACCACACACACACCACACACACATGCACACACCACACACACATACCACACACACCACACATATACCACACATAGCACACAGCACATACCCATACACACACCACACACACACATACCACACACAGCACACACCCAAATACCACACATAGCACACACCACACAAAATCAGCACACACAGCAGACACATACCACACACAGCACACCACACATCCATATATAACATACAGCACACAGCACACAATCACACACAGCACACACCACACAAACATAGCACATACACCACACACACATACCACACACAGCACATACCACACTCAGCATACACCACACAAACATACCACACACACCACACACACAGCACACACCCACACACCACACAGCACATACCACACAAGCACACCACACACACACACCACACACAGCACACACCCACGTACCACACACAGCACACACCACACAAAATCAGCACACACGCACATACCACACACAGCACACACCACACAAACACACCACATACAGCACACACACACATACCGCACACAGCACACACCCACATGGCACACACCACACAAACAGCACACACCACACACGGTACACATTCACATACCACACACACCACACACAGCACACACCACACATGCACACATACCATACACACTACACACAGCACACACCATGCACACATACCATGCACAGCACACGTCCATGTACCACACACAGCACATACCACACAAACACACACCACACACACATACCACATACACCACACAGCACACACACCATATACACATACCACACACATACCACATACAAGCCACACACAGCACACACACAGCACACACACACATACCACACACAGCACATAGCACACACACACCACACACACCACACACACATACACACCACACGGTGGGTGCATGCATGCAAATAGGAAAAAACAGAGACAAGACTTCAAAAACAGGCTAGTGGAATTGTAGAGGTTATAATACAATGAAACAGACAGGAACTGTTGGATCTTAGGAGCTATGTGGAAGAAACAGGAATCACTGTAGAAATGATGGTCAATTTGAAGACACCGAAGAGAGAAAGAACACCACTGAAGTCAAAGGGACACTGGGAAAGCAGGAGGCGGAGAAGTCCATTGAGCCTGAGGAGCCTGAAAATCAGGAGAAGCCTTCCCAGAATGGAACAAGAAGACAAAGCCCAGCATTACTAAGGACTCAGCATCATTGAGAAATTGGTACCACGACGACTATCCATCATGTAGATAATTGGGTATTCCTGGAGAAAATAGAATGGCTCCAGAGATATGAAAAAGAAGCGTTAACCAAACTAAAGACTATAGTCCTCAGTTTAAAACGGTACTTTGCTCGTCAGGAAAAATTGAATCAAGTGATGTACCTGGTCTTCAGTGGAAAAAAGAAACGACCAACAAAGCAGACAAAGAGCGAGTCATCTGCTGGGGGGAAAAGTCATGTGATCTCAAGTCTTTCTAGATTTATTTGGGAGAAAATATTAGTCTAAGAGGAACTCAGCCTGTGTAGACCTAAAGTCCTTTCCTATTATTAATACTTATTTATTTGAAGAAGATCTCACTACGTTCCTGCTGTCCTGGAACTTGCTAGGTAGATCAGGCTGGACTTGAACTCCCTCTGATCCTCCTGCCTCTGCCTCCAGAATGCTGGGACTACAGGTGTGTACCACCCTGCCAGGCTTGCAGAGCAAGGACCTTATAGCTCAGGTGCAGAAACAATGGATAGCCAGATGGAAGGAGTTCTGGGTTAGAGCTTCCACACACCATTCTTGAATAAACTACCCCATGAAAGCTCTAGAGAGTCAGGAAAGGCCAGAATTGTCATTCAATAAGGTGGCTAGAGCCTAGATTATATGTGTGGATACGTGTGAGTCTACTCATGTAAATGAGCATTTATATAGGACGTGAAAGTGAAGGTGAGAGTATCTGAAAAAGCGGGAACAGCAGGGGGTGGGGAGGAAGGTGTGGGTGAGTGTGATAAGCACATGATGTGCTTGCATGAGAATGCCTTTCTGAACCTCATCGCTGTGTCCCATGACTGCATGCCAGTGTGAGAAGCACAGCTGACGAGTAAGCGTTTTATCCAGTGATTTCTGTAGACAACTCTGAGACACCTATTCAGAGTAAGCTTTATAATGCTTAGTAATTTAAGCATAGCAGAATAGCAAATTGAAATAGAGAATTAAGGTGTGAAGGAAGACAGGAGGAAGTGCAAGTGCTAACCTTATGTTTCCTGAGCATATTGGCAGCAGTAATGTTAATAACTAGAAAAGAAGTCAGGACGAGATCCTGCTTGGTGCAAACTCCAGTTCTAGAGCTTTATATGTAGCATCTAAACAGCAACTCTATGACACAGGGAAGATAAATATTCCCTTTTTTGTAGATGAGGAAGCCAGCACAGAGGATTCAGTCAGCTTTTCCCAGGGCCGTCCGGCTACTAAATGTAAGACGAAGAGAGCTATTTAATTAGCTGTATAATGAGTCAGTAAGATTAGCTCAGGGTAACTTCTGATGAAGGAAGACTCAAGGATAAGAGTGGCTGCTCAAGTGGGGCTTGCTTCTGTCCTTCCGAATGCCTGTGTCACTGAGATGGCAACTTTCAAGTTGGTTGGGAATATTCTCTTCATGTAATTCTGGCTGTGGTACCCAGATAGATGTTAAAACATTTAAAAGAGGGACGTAGGACTGGGGTGATAGCTCAGTCAGTAAAGTGCTTACAGTGCAAGCGTAAAAACCTGAGTTTGGATCCCTAGAACCCACGTAAGAAGCCTGACAAGGTGGTGTAGTGTGCACTTGCAATCCTAGAGCTAAGTAGCTAATCTAGCCTATTTGGTGAGATCCAGTCAATTAGAGACACTGTCTCAAAACACAAGGTAGACAGTGACTGAGGAACGATAGCAGAAGTTGTCCACTCACTGCCTACCCCCACCGCCGCTACACACACACACACACACACACACACACACACACACACACACAGAAAGAGAGAGAGAGAGAGAGAGAGAGAGAGAGAGAGAGACTACTCAAGCAGTCTCATGACAACAAAGCACAGTTACCCTAAGTAATACTTTGACTATAGGTAAAACCCCACCCACCAAAGTTGATTGATTTACAAATTTGAGAGACATGAACACTTTCATGCCAGAAATACGTAGAAGATTTGTGCTCAACTTCCAAGTGTCACAGAGAAATAGTAATTACTGAATATTGTGTGCAACCCCTTACCTCATAGTGGTGCAGGGGTTGAAAACGTGTTAGGTATCCCATCTGGCCCTGGATGGCTGTGCCTGCCTGCTACCCGTGCCTTATCTCAGCTAACTGGAGTCCCATGCCTCCATCCTCTTTAGCTGCTCACTCTTGTGAAACATATTAATTTGCTCAAGTTACCATCACAGAGTACTAGATGGACTAGGTGGCTTAAAGAGCAGAGATCTATTTTCTCTCCGTTTTGGAGGCTGGAAGTCTGAGAACAAGATGTCCGCAGGGGTCGTCTCTTCTGAGGCCTCTTTGACTTATAGATAGCTGTTTTCTCCTGTAGCCTTCCATGGTCTTCTTGAAATATATGAGTTTCATGTTTCACAATTCAGCCCATGACATGGGGTTCTGGACAAATATCATCCAATCCTCTCAGTCTGTGTTGCATTAAAAAGTAAATTACATTCCACTCAGGACTACTATTTTGTCAAGATTAGGTATTTTACAGCTTGAATGAGTTGCTTTTTTTTTTTTCTTGTCTCCTTTATGAAATATTGACCTGTACAAATATGCCTGGAGGAAAGAGCAGGTTTATAAAGATTCAGTTCTAACTGTACCACCTGGGAGGCGTGTGCTGATGGGGAAGTCTCATGGTCTTTCCTTCCTGAACCTCAGTTTCCTCATTTGTAATAAAGGTGATATTAAGGGACATGTACACTGATGTTCACGGCAGCGTTGCTCATGGCGATGAAACACAGGCTATAATAAAAGATAGCCTATAACATAGGCTTCCATTGAAAATGCCTATCAAGAGAGGGATGGATAAAGAAAATGTAGACGACTCGCATGTAGGAATACTTCATTATGGTTGGAAGCGAATGGAATACCTCCCTACACAGCAGCATGAAGTGGTATTGAAAGTATATTGAAAAGTGAAAAAATGCGAATGTTCCAATGTGATATTCTTCATATCTTACTTAAAAACATACACAAAACAGTATTCTTATGGGAAAGATATGTTTGTATGCATTATATTTCTACACTATAAATATATATTAAAATCACAAAACACAGATTGTATATAAAGTAAAAAAATAGAACGTTCCTGCTGGGAATGGGGGATGAAAAATGGCAGTGTGGGGGAGTTCAAAGGCCACTTCCATTTTATTTTGACGCATTGTTTTGTTCTTTAAAACCTCTGAGGTATATATGACAAGATATTATAACTTGTCAGTTCTGGATAGCAGGTGTCTGCTATGTTCCCTTTTGTACTTTGTGTGAAAAATCTCAAAAGCAATGTCAATTAAAAATGGAGCTAGTATTTGCCTCATCTCTTAGGGCTGTTGCATGACTTTAATAGTAAAGTATTTGTGAAAGCGATTAGCAAAGTAAGAGTCTCCGTCCAAATGTTATTTATACAGCTAATTTATTCTGTTTTCTATCAGTTCTATTAGCTTCCATTGAAAAAGTCCACGTTGTTTAGTAGCTCAGAATTTGGGCTCATGTTTGCAATGACCGTGGTATGAAGGTGGTGGTAGAGGTGCTGGAGGGGCTGGTAGTGATGGAGGTGGTCATAGTGATACGGGAAGGGTTGTGGTAGAGGTGGTGATGACGGGAGAGTGATGATGATGGTGTCCGTGGCGATGGTGGTGAGAGTGGGGATGGAGATGGTGATGCGAGTGATGATGGATGGAACAGTGAATGATGGTGGTGTCTGTGGCGATGGAGGAGGGGCTAGCGGTGCTGGCGATGGTGGTGTGGCCGGTGGTGAGGGCGGGGATGGTGATACGCGAAGTGAGTAGAATTAGTCCCCTAATTTAGAGAATTTTGTAGTTTTGAGGCCTAGTGTCTTACTCCCAGCAAGGCCAAATCCTTCAAAGGCAAACTGAGTGAATAAGTATCTCCCAGTGATCCTCCAAACACTCCTCAAAGCACTTCATGTAGTGCTGTAATTAGGTTTCTCTGTAGCTACTCGGTGAATTTCATCTTTTTCTTTAGAACTGCAGCAATGCAAGAAATGGTCACAAGAGGGCAGTAGAGAAACATCACTGGAGCCCCTCGGTGCCTCAAGGAAGTTCACCATGGTCTCATGTTACAGGAACTGCAGGGCTGTTCCAGGTGTCGGGGTGTCGCTGTCATGGGATTTAAGGGCTATTGTGAGCCATCTGTTCACCTTCCTCAGCTTTAACCTAGCAGTCCTTTGCGACTGAAGGGGGAACCTTGAGCCGAATCACCCGGAGGAACCCCCTCGGTAGTCCTGAAGCCGCAGAAACAAAGCAGCCACAAGAAATGATTTTGTTTCTTGTCTTTATTTTTGTCCTGTACGGCCGTCCTTGGAGAGAATGTGATACTGTGTGATGCAACACAAGGCCACCGCTGCCCCTGGCAAGCTGCAAACAGTCCATACGTGTCCAGTGTAATTGTTATTAAGGTGACTCAAGTGCAGAGAAGTAATTTCTTTCCTTGTTCCCTCATTAAGTGCGATCATTTGTCCCCACTCATCTCAGTCGTGATGTAATTTGTGTTACCATTCATTCTCTCATTCATTTCACAACATGCCGAACCGCTGGACAGAATCATGTCAGAAGCAGAAGAAATCACTCATTTGCATACTCGTTGAGTACTTCACACATCTGTCTATCCATCATGTACATGCTATGATAATGGTCCTGGCTCAAGGCAGGGCGTGGTCCTTTGAGTGGGCAGGGTCAGAGAAGGTGTATTAGAAGAGGTAGTCCCCAAACTGAGGCTTAAATGAGGGGCACTTGATGAAAAACAATTGAGCCAGGCACAGACGTTTCCCGTGGGTGCTCAGGGAAGCAAGGACTTGGGTAGGGCTGGACGGTTGGAGGAGCGTGGTAGGGACATGTCCAGTAGGGAGTGAAGATGTAAAGGAGGCAAGGCCTACTGAAGTCTTAGCATGATGCACGGAAATCACCTTAACAAGGTTATGGGCTATGTCCTCCGGAGTGTTTTCAGCAGTGAGGAGTATGGCCAGGTGTAGATTTTCAGATCACTAAGGCTGCTGTTACGGAGGCAGATGGAGGAGAGCGATTGCACTGTGAATTGTTCAGGATCTGCCAAGCTGAGTAGGCCAGGGAGCAGTGCAGCTCACTGAAATTCATTTATTTCCTGTACCACACCGTAAGGAAAATCCCTGCTTGACTGGAACATGGGCTCATCCCACACAGAGTTATTCACCACTCCCAGAGATGAGCAGCCAGGAGTACAGACTCCACTGGTGGTTCCGACCCAGGACTGATTGTTTTTTAGGGGACATCTGGTGATGTCTGGAGATATACTTCATTGTCACCATTGGGGAGGAGGAGGACGCATAGTGGGTAGAGTCTGGGGTACTGTTGAACATCCTTTCATTTGCAGAACAGCCTCACAACAAAAGTACACACAATAAAAGCATCCATAGTAACTAGGCCAAAAAGTCTGCACAAAAATATAGCAAAATACAAATGAAGAAAAGGCAGGAAAAAAAACCCACACACATTATAAATAAAGAACACTTACGAAAAAGAGTCAGTATAGAACAAGTGAAAATAACTACCAAATATGTCATTAAAGAGCTACAGTATAAGTAAATTGCCTTTAGAAGTTTGAAGCAGATAAAAATGATTGATATTACAAAGGTAAAGCAGACTGTTAGACTTAATATGTTAAAACATGCAGAAATGCAAATATATTTTATAACTTCAAAATTTAAAGAAGTTTGAAGCAGAGATAGGATATAAAAATAAAATAAAAAGAACTAATGTTAAGCATGTCTCACATATAGACAATGGGCAATCAATGGGCCATTAGAGACAAGTGAAAGACAAAACATTGCGCTTCAAAGCAAAACCTGTTTTGTTGGATATAGCATATGTGCCACATGTAATATGCTGTATACAAGAAGCACATTCAGCAAATCTGAAAGTATAAGGGGGTGGCAAAGACATATGTATGATCTGAAAGGAGGGCTGGAAGCAGCCAGCTGGTCAAGTCCTTGTCTTGATCCCTGGCACCTTCATTAAAAGCTGCTTTTAGCTGAGTGTGGTGGTGCATAACTTTAATCCCACCACTCAGGGGGCAGAGGCAGGTGGATCTCTGTGAGACTGAGGCCAACCTGACCTGCATGGCAAGTTCCAGGCCAGCTGGGAATACCAGGAGACCCTGTCTGAAGCAAACAAACAAATAAACCCCTCCCCACAAGAGTTGTTTGTGGTAGCATGTATCTGTAATCCTATGGTAGGGAGCTGGAAACAGGCAGATTCCTAGGGCTCACTGGTCAGCCAGTATAGACTATTCAGTGAGCTCTAGGTCTCAGTAAGAGACCTTGTCTCAAAAAATAAGGTGGAGAGGCTGGAAAGATGGCTCAACCATTAAAAGCACTAGCTACTCTTGTATAGGACAAGAGTTCAGATCCCGGCAGCCACATGGCAAACAACTCTCTGTAAATTCAGATCCCAGGGATCTGATGCCCTCTTCTGGCTTCTGTGGGCATTGCATGACATGGGTGTACTTACATACATGCAAATAAAACATTCATACACATAAAATAAACTAAATAAATTAAATTAAAAATAAGGAATGACACCTGAGGTTGGCCTCTGGCCATAACCCTCCACCCCCAATATGCACACACACACACACACACACACACACACACACACACACACAAAGACAGAAAGGAAGAAAGAAAGAGAGAAGGAAAGTAGGAAAGAGAAAAGAAAAAGCAAGAGAAAAGGAATGTCCAGTTTTATTTCCTAGAGCACACAAGTACTTTGGGCCTTGCTACATCTGAGTTTGCCTGGACAGCCCCATTAGGGTCAGACCATAAGCCTGATGCTGGGCAGCTTATCTGAAAAATGGCTACAGAGTCCTGAATGACTGGTGCAGGGGCCTGAATGCTGACAGAGACTGCGGCGGCATCCAAATGCTGGTCTGCCTGGGTGCCTTCCAGACACCTCAGTAAGTGGGACTGAAACAGGAGAAGGGAGCCCAGAGCCAGTGGCCTGTGTCACAAATTTACGTCGCAGAGGGCTTGTTTCTGATGCAGCAAAGCTGGAGATGCTTAAGACATTTACAGGTGGGCCACAGTCCTAAAAAATGTTGGCATTTCTTTCTGAAATGCACCCCAAAGGAAAATAAAATAAAAGCAATAGCTTTAAATATACAAAATAATTTTTATTTCTGGCTAGGATGATTTTTAAAGTGGAAAACTCAGAGCATTAAGTAAAAACCTATCAGAACTAAGAGCATAGTAAAGAAGCTAGTTTATATATATACAAAATTATTATTTTCCTATAAGCCAACAATAGCTGGTGGGAAAACTGAATGGAAAAAAAGTCCAATGACTGTGGCAACAAAATTACATATATTTTACCACTAGAGATAAAATTGTATGTTTATTGTATTTTTAATATGCTGAAAATTTATACAGAAAAATAATTTGAGAGGTTGTTTATTTTAATTTTATGCCTATGAGTGTTTTGCCTGACTGTATGCAAGTGCACCATGTGTGTGCAAGGCCAGAAGAGGGTGTCAGATCCCCTGGAACTGGAGTTATGGATGATTGTTATCTGCCATGTGGGTGCTGGGAACCAAACTTGGGTCCTTTGAAAAAGCATCTATTTCTCTTAACCATGCAGTCATATCTCCATCCCCAAAAGAAGGTTATAAAACACTATCTATAATCTGTCCCCATTTGAGAATAAAGATACACTCCCACACAAACATATATACACATACACAAATACACCCACACACATAGAGACATACATACACATGCATGCACACACATAGACACATACATATTCATGCACACACATTCATATACATGGACGCACATGTGCACACACTGAGGCATATATACAGTTTTTCATTGATAACAGTTCAGAAACAATGAATTACTGTGAATGGCAAATCACGTATGACTTGTAGATTTTGTTTTACTCTGTTGCTTATTTGTATTTCCACTTTAAAATAAAAACATATTATAGCATAGTAAAAGAAAATCTGAAAGAGAAAGGAGCCTCTCTTTAGTGAAGCTCCCTAAAGCAACTTTTTCATTTTTACCTCCCCCCTCCGGTTCATGCGCAGTCCTTTAGCTCTTCCTGACCTGTCAAAGAGAGCCACATGACTCCAGCTTCCCCGGGGATTCTTGCCTGGGCAATTATGAGCTATCCTGGGAATCTTGAGTCGGGGACTGAGCCAGGACATTTACTAACCCACCATTCCTGTACAGTGAATTGTGGATGGACCCTTGTATGGACCTAAAGAAAAGAATACAATTGCAGGAAAATGATTTCCCGTGTATGACGGACATGTTTTCCTCTGAAATTTCAGGATGGAGTGAGACTCAAAGCTAAGATGGTAGCAATGTGTAAAACTCTTGATTTAGTCTGATGCAAAGGTCCCTGTATTATTGTCACCAAGTTCTAGAACATGAAGGTTATGGTTTAGATGTTCTGTGACGCCAAAAAGGAGAAATGGTCAGGCAGGACCTAGAAGACCCAAGTTCTTGTCTGACATTGACTCCAGAGTACAGAGATCCTGTGGAAGTTTTGGCACAAAGGACAGACTGGGGAAAGCCTCATTTCTGTACCAGGAAGGCTTTGACATTAACCAGAGATCTCATATATGGAGTCTGTGTAGAGTAGACCTATGTGGACTTTCCTGGGTTCTGACAGATTGTGACTGATTCTAGTCTTTGTGACGAGCAAGCCTTCGATTTAAATAAATTTTTAATTGATTCCAGAATTTCATATAATATTTTGATCGCATTCAGAACCCTTCACCCTTTCCCAGCCCCTCCCCACTACCTACCCCCATTTCATGTCCTCACCTATCTATTTGTCTGTCTATCTATCTATCTATCTATCTATCTATCTATCTATCTATCTATCTACCTGTCTGTCTGTCTGTCTATCTCTCATCTATTTATTGTTTTAAACATATTTTATTATTTTTATTTTATGTGTTTGAGTATATTGCCTATATGTAGGTAGGTGCACCCATGTTGTGCAATGTTTGTGGGCATCGAATACCCTGGAACTGGAGTTATAGACAGTTAGCTACCAGGTGGGTGCTGGAAATCGAACCCAGGTCCTCTGCAAGAGCAGCCAGTGCTCTTGACCACCGAGCTACCTCTCCAGCCCCTATTTGTTGTTTTTAAAGGCTGATCAATTCCAATTGGTGCCTCTCAAGTGCTCCTGGGTGTGGGTCCATGTCTGATCATCCTCCTAGGTGTCACACCAGTAAGGAGAACTGATGCTTCCTCTTCCTCTTTCTTTTCCTCTTTCTCTTTCTCTTTTTCTCTTTCTCTCTCTCTCTCTTTCTCTTTCTCTCTCTTTTTCTCTCTCTCTTTCTCTCTTTTTCTCTCTCTCTCTTTCTCTTTCTCTCTCTCTTTCTCTTTCTTTCTCTCTCTCTCTTTCTCCTTCTCTTTCTCTTTCTCTTTCTCTTTCTCTTTCTCTCTGTTGTGAAGTGGGCCTTAAACCCGATTTGAAGGTGATTGGCTACTCCCATAATATTTGCACTACCCTTGTACCATTGGGCATATTTCTGCAGCCCAGTTGTTGTTGTTGAAGCGTGCAGGTTTCACTGCTTGTTCAAGTTAATGATTAATTTTTTTCTTCAGATAATATGTACAGCACCTTCTATGACTACAAGATTTAGCCAGTAGAGCTGAAGCTTTGAAGTCAGTACCAGCTTGATTTCTCCTCATTTTTCTCTATGATTCGTACATGTAGTGTCTTCAGCAATAGGGTCTTAACCTCCAGTAAATTCAGGTTAAGAAACTAATAAGGTGCTGTGGGAGTGGTTGGTGGGAGGGGGTGGGAGGGGGAGGGACAGGATGCAGTGAGATAAATGGGAAGGGTGAAGGGGTGGGGTGAGGAGGGGAGGAGTAACCAGCACCAGAGCCTTTTGAAATGTAGAAACCTACTATGGAAGCATCTCTTAATGTGTATGTATACACTATAGGAAGAGTTTAAAGGTAGTTACTCCATAACAGGGGTTCAGTGACCTTAACAGACTAGCAAATGTAAAGCCCGATACCAGGAATGGACTCCATATTTAGAAGTTGTTGACTAGAGAGATCTCATAGATCCTCAGACAATACTGACTGTTGCCGTTGTACCTTAAGAGCAACCTTTGTACTCACTGTCCTCGATGTCTGGCTTCAAACATTCTACAGGAACACTGCAAAGAAGAAAAGAAACCAAGAGAGAAAAGTGCAGAGAAAGATGCTGGGCAAAGGAGCTCTCTGCAGGAGAGCACAATGCAGAGACTGAATGTCTCAGACTGAGGAAAAAGCGGATCATTCCCTGTGGAAGCCTGAGCTCTCCACTGAAAGCGTTCCCCTTCGAGCTCTGCTCTTCACGTTCATTTTTGGCTTGATTCTCATTCATGTCAGAAGGAGTGATGATGGGGTGGAGAGGCAACATTCCTGCAGTCTCATAATTGTCATTGCTGGGTTATTTCTCTTTATTATGATGGTGAATTAGGCCGGGGATCAGTAGAGTATCAGAGGATTGTCCTCACTATTGGGGTTGCATACCCACATAGTACCAAACACAGGAAGTCAAATCAACCCTTTAAGCTTCTACGGATACTCCATTACTGAGGACTCCAGATGTCCCTGAAATAAGCTAAGATATTATATTGAGTAAGTGACTGTATTGTGACCTATGAGTCCAGGAAGTAAGACTTGTCATCCAAGAAGTCCACTTTATTGGGGTGTTCAGTAGATAGCTTATAACAGTGAAACGCAATAGAAAGAGGAAGAGACTTGTTGTGTAGCAATTTCCTCTGAGGTAAAACAACAGGGTGTCTGAAGGGGTGACAACAGTGTCTGAAGTGGTGACAACAGTGTCTGAAGTGGTGACAACAGTGTCTGAAGTGGTGACAACAGCGTCTGAAGGGGTGACAACAGTGTGTCTGAAGGGGTGACAACAGTGTCTGAAGTGGTGACAACAGTGTCTGAAGGGGTGACAACAGTGTCTGAAGTGGTGACAACAGTGTCTGAAGTGGGTGACAACAGTGTCTGAAGGGGTGACAACAGTGTCTGAAGTGGTGACAACAGTGTCTGAAGTGGTGACAACAGTGTCTGAAGTGGGTGACAACAGTGTCTGAAGGGGTGACAACAGTGTCTGAAGTGGGTGACAACAGTGTCTGAAGGGGTGACAACAGTGTCTGAAGTGGTGACAACAGTGTCTGAAGGGGTGACAACAGTGTGTCTGAAGTGGTGACAACAGTGTCTGAAGTGGTGACAACAGTGTCTGAAGGGGTGACAACAGTGTCTGAAGTGGGTGACAACAGTGTCTGAAGGGGTGACAACAGTGTCTGAAGTGGGTGACAACAGTGTCTGAAGTGGTGACAACAGTGTCTGAAGTGGTGACAACAGTGTCTGAAGGGGTGACAACAGTGTGTCTGAAGTGGTGACAATAGTGTCTGAAGTGGTGACAACGGTGTCTGAAGGGGTGACAACAGTGTCTGAAGTGGTGACAACAGTGTCTGAAGGGGTGACAACAGGGTGTTTGAAGTGGTGACAACAGCGTTCTGAAGGGGGATGACTGATAACTAGATGTTTTGAGGGGAGGTGAAACATTCCGTCCTGCAGGGAAGGACTTTAAGCTCAGGAAATAAATTCAATAAGTCCCTGAAATTGACCAGATTCACTAGGCCCTGCCCTCCCTAAGCATATATAAGCTTGAAGCACTGTGAAGAGACTCTCAAACAAGCAGAGCTTCCTGGAAGAAGCAGACTCATGGAGCTGCCATGAAGAGACTCAGGCCAACCGAGCTACCTGGAAAGGACCCTCTCCAACCTGCTGAGCTGCCTGCAAGTCGTGCAGTGTGCTTCAGGTCATCTACTCTGGCGTAGGTTTTCGGTGATGCATCTGTCTTTGAGTCATTTCTGCTCCTGTAAGTAATCCCAATAAAATGCCTTGGTTTACCAAGTTGTATTTTGGTAGTTCCTTACTTTGGTCTGTTGTTGGTGTCCTATCTGGGGGTGAGCAGACATTTATTCATGTTGCCCCAGGAATACTGTCACACAAGATTCTACAGAACCACTTAACGTGGTGAGCACAAGGATGGCCAATTAGAGGGCTACTTTGGAGCATGGTAGGTTAGGTTATAGGATTCTGTGCAGAAGAATGCCACGCCAGCTCAGCCAAGTGAATGACTTAGCCAGGGAGATGCTCCGAGTCCCAGAAAACCAGTTACCATCAAAGCAGAACTCTATTCTCAAGGGGACTGGAATTTTGAACTGGTAACTGTTCTCTCGAACCCAGAACCTTACAGTAACCACCATTACCAGTTATCTAATATTGCTTGATCATACTTACCATCCATCCTTGGCTTGACAAATGCAGGGTGATGCCAGACTTGCAGGTGGGAGAAGAAAGTTCTCTGGTTTTCATCCTTTGGTTTTGGCAAGACTTGGGCCTGAGGGGTGGAAATGCCAGCAAGTGTGAGCACTGAGAAATCTTGCTCAGAGGAGCCAGCCTTGACCGTCCTCTGTGTGGCAGACCCTCGTTCTCTTTGACCCCTGTCTGAGCCCTTTGCATCTGTGGCTTCCTGAGGAGCATGCTGCCCACATTGCAGCTAGCTTTTAATGGATTAAGTAACAATGTTTGAGAAAATGCTATTTTTTTTTCAAATTTTAAGTGAGAGGTTTAATTTTGGATGTTTGGCCTTCAGTAAACATCATTATTGCAAGTTGAATATCAGAGATGTCAGGGAAATAACAGTTGTCTAACTCAGCTTCTTTTCATTAGCGTGGAGAACCGGCTTTCGTGGAAAATTCTAATGAGCTGTTAGTTCCTACCACACATCCTGGGCAGTCGCACATACAACAAGAGGTTGCTTTTCCAAACCCAGGATCAGTACGGAACTGTGTGATGTTTTTCTTCGATGATGAACCAATTGACAGAATTTTGTTAGACTGAGAGGAAAATGGAGCTGGCTCTGAAGAGATTAAAACATTTTTCAACACCAAATATTCCCTACCCAAGAAAAATCTTTTTCATTTATTTAACAACAGAGAGTTTTGTCTGGTATCTTTGGTACTGCATCCCCAGAGCTTAGTACTGTTGACATGAAATAGGTGCTCAACGTGTGTTTAACTAATGGGTGAAAGAACAGGTGAGTGACATATGGCATGCTCAGATTCAGGTGTGGGCCACTGAGATGCTTCTGTGGGTGCATGCCACCAAGCCTGATGACTTGAGTTCTTTCTTCAGGACCTACATGACGGAAGGAGAGGATAGGCCCCCGCAAACTGTCCCCTGATTGTCATACAAATGCCAGAGAATATGCATGTGCACACACATACTCTCACATAGACACAATAATAAACGTGTTACTGAGACTGGGTTGCCACAGTAAACCAATAGCCAATGCTCCTGTGCTCGAGGAGTTTCTAGAAGGAAGAAAGGAACAGTTAGCCAATAAATATAATGCACTCTCTCAGATGGCGGCAAAAACCCCGAGACAGCAGCAGCAACAGCAGCAAAATAAGTGGATGGAGAATGTGAGGGCCTTTGAACCTCTTTTGAAGAGAAGTTTGGGAGTGATCACGCCAAAATTTATAGTCGAAAGTACTCAGTTCATTTGCTCCTCTGAGAATTAAAAAAGAAAGTGGTTATTCAAGGATTTCATACAACGTATTTTGATCATATTCACCTCCCACACGCCTCGCTCTAATCCTCCCAGACGCACCCCCACCTCCCTAAACCCTCCTATGGGGATTTAAACTACAGATCCAGAAGCATACAAAGACCCACATTGGAGATGCCCACCACAATGTCATTATTACTTGTCCAAACTGACATCAACTTCATATCCAGCAATAAAGTCAATAAGGTGTGGTTATCAACACTGAGGGCTACTCAAAATATCACATAAAGAGATAATTAAATTGTAGAACACACTGTACAGTGGGAGCCGCTGTGTGTGTGTGCGTGTGTTGTGCATGTGTGTGCAGGTGTTCCTGTCTATGAATGTGCACGTGGAGGCCAGAGATTGCCTCCGGGTATCTTTCTCTGGTGCTCACCCAGCAGACCCTGGGGAGCCAGCTGTCTCTACCTGGCTACCACTTAGGTGACAAGTGTATGTCACTGTACAAGGGAATCTGACCGCAGGTCTTTGTGTTTGGATGGTAAAGTTACTGATTGAGCCATGTCCCCTGCCCCAAGAGCCAAAAATCCCACCAGAAATCTGTTAGGAATGATGAGTAGTTCCAACTCTCCTTTTTGACAGGTCCTGAGTTATTTCAACTTGATTCTGAGGCTGCAGGAAGAGCACTGTCTGGGAATCAGGAAGCTTGGCGTCTGTTTCTTCATGTGTGGAGGTGGAAAATGAATGAGGCAAAGGAAGGAGGCAGGGAAAGGGAAAGAGAAGCGAGACTAATAAAAAGAGAAAGAACAAAGGGAAGGGAGGAAAATGTCTATGGGAGGATCCACAACGGGGTCTTAGAAAAACAGAGAAAACAAAAAGTGATTTCCTAATAAGGAAAGTTAATAATAGTTGATCCGTGTAAGAAGAGGAATGGAAACATGAGTATTAAGAAAACCCAATAAAACAAAATCAAAATATTATTGATCTATAGAGAGGGGAAAGAGGGAACACAGGAAGGAAAAAAGAAATTAAGGAAAACAAAAAGTTCTCCAAATTGAAAAAATATGCATAAGTAGCATTAGCTGGGTACATGGGGGAGAATACCAATAAAACATTAGAATAAGATACAGTGAGCAAAGTCGTGCTAATGTGTAGTGAAGAGGACAGAAAAGGAAGGAATGAAATCATAAGAGGAGGAAAGAAAAACAGGAGGAAGAGGAAGAAAAAGAAGGAGGAAGCACAGGAGGAGGAAGAAGAGGAGGAAGAGGAGGAGGAGGAGGAAGAGGAAGAGGAGGACGAAGAGGAGGAGGAAGAGGAGGAGGAAGAGGAGGAGGAAGAGGAAGAAGAGGAGGAGGGGGAAGAGGAGGAGGAAGAAGAGGAGGAGGAAGAGGAGGAGGAAGAGGAGGAGCTGTTGTTGGTGTAGCTTCTCTGGGTTCTGGAAAACTGGACGCTGCCAGTCTTCATGCAGGAGGAGGTAAGGTGAACGTGTGGACTCTTGATTGTCCTGTGGTTTGTGTTGTTGAGTGCACTGGACAAGTCTCAGGTCTGCGGGTTGTTTTCTCAGCGGGTCACACTTAGGTTCGCACTCTGTGGGTGGGGCTCCTCATATTATACTGTACCCCTTGGCGTGGTTGATGTTTTAGTTGGAGGTATCTCTCAAGTGCCTTGGGAGGGTGTGAAATCACCACAGGACTGAGACTGGTAAAGCAGATTTGTGTCTTCAGGTTTCAAGACCTCTGGTATTAATCACCCTGCTAGAAGGGTGCAGCAGAGGTGTCATGTGAACCCCTGCAATGTCAGAGGTCTCCGGCTATAAGGCAGTGAATGACAGGTGGCTTCAGAGTTTGACCTACCAGCTGGCCTCTGGCTCAGAGCAATCAAATGCCAAGCTTATCAAGTTGATGTGATCTGGTTCCTGCCACCAAGGGAGGGCCATGTCTCCTGCACTTCTCAGCCTGAGCCCCTCCTCCTCTGTCTCCAGCCCACCAGGGACCAGCTTTCTACTCTCTGTAGCTGCTTCTCAGGGCCTTCTGTCACACTGGGGCTGTGGCTAGGCTATCTAAGGCTCCCCAGATGGTGGATGTCTCCTGATCTCAGGCCTCTGGTGTAGCCTAGTATTGCTTTTCTTCAAAAGAACCATCTCTCCAGATAACACCCGGCCACTGGCCTCTGAGTGATCCAGTATGACAGAATGAGATTGCCCTCCACCACTGACTGGCCTGCAAGAGGAATCACTAGCTCATTAAAACCTGCAACTGGGTTTGCAGTTTGTAAGGGCTGTGGGCTTGTCCTGAGGGGAGGACTGCCCAGGTTTCTTCTGGCTTATGCTTTGTAAGTGTCTCCTGCTTCTCCTGTCTCCTGTCAGGGAACTGCATGGCTGGCCCAGAATGTTAGACTTACTTCTAGTTGAATATCTTTGTTTTAATATTTTTAGGACTCTTTCATCTTCTTCCTAGGTGTATGAAGCTTTTCCTCTATTTCTCTTTTGTAGATTATAATTTATTTAAATTTTTCGTGTGTGAGGGGGCACGGGCATGCAGCATACATGTGGAGGTCTGAAGACAACTTGCAGGAGTCTGTCCTCTCCATCCTCCATGTGGGTTCTGAGAATTGAACTCATGTCATCAGGCTTGGTGGTAAGTGCCTTTGCCCTCTGAGCCATCTTGTGGACCTGTCTACTTTTTCTTATTCTGACTCTCCTTCACTGGCTCACACAGGCTGCCTTGAGTCTACCGTCTTACCTAGAAATGTGTATTAGTTTTGTATTACTGTGACTGAAAACGGAACAGAAACAACTTAAAGTAGGAAAGATTTATTTCAGCTCATGGTTTTAGGAGATCTCAGTCTTGAGGAAATAGAGTGGCTCTGGTCATGGTAGCTGAGTATGAGTCAGAGGTAATTATGTAGTTGTTGACTAGAGTGGCTAGAACTAGAAGCTGGATTATAACCTTCAAAGACTCATCCCTAGGGGCCTACTTTCACCAGTCAGGCCCTACCTCCTAAAGGTTGTACAGCCTTTCTGAACTCACCATCTGTCAGTTAAGCCCATGGGAGACATTTTAGATCCACGCGGCTCAATTTAGATCCAAATGGCTCAATTGCTTAGATCAAACAAGATGCATACTTTTTACGATCTCATTTCTAAACTGATTAGAGTCCAGTATTCCTGACTGGCAGCAGGTTGGAAATTGGAAGTGTTAATACTCTGTAGTCAAAGACCACCAGGAACATCTGCAATTGAATAGGTGGGCTTATTACTTGCTGCCAGAAGGAAGCTCAAACTGAGGGAACTGTGGAGTCCCTCAGTAGGAGAGTGTTAGAAAGGGTCTAGAGTCTTGTTAGGTGTTTCAGGGATAGTTTTAGGAAGTGGTGTCAGAGGATGAGAATAGAGGGTAATGCTATGATTGGGTATCTTAGTACATTTCATCTAGAAGATGGAAGACTAACATGAAGCCCCAAAGATAACCAGCAAAGAAGCAGCATCCAGTGCTATCAGCCAGGAAGGGCTGTGTGATCATTTTTGTCATGTTCTCATGTTTTGTCTGCCTTCACACAGGATCACGTGGTGGTCTTCTTGTGATGGGTTTCATCATGGGTCTGGGAGGCCTTACCTGATGTCCTTATCTGTCAGATTGTTTGTGTACACTATCAAGGCTCAGTTGAGCCAACTCCTGGCAGGGAGAGGCTGCTCTGCTTTTATTCCGAAGGAAGAAAAACTTCCCATCCCCTGTTTGGTCACTTTCAGCAAGTGACAATGCAACTGCAGTCCTGTGCAGGCTCCAGGGCTCTCTTCAGGCAGGGCAGTTGCAGCAGATGTTGGATTCTGGCGCCAGTAGGAGCAGCATCTGGTGGACTTAGGCCCCGAAGCTCTGTCGTCTCTGCAGATGTAAGACTCCTGGCATGCTGCAGATGTCTGCTGGCAGGGGCAGGGTCTTCCTCAGTCTCGGTGATGGGCTCTCTGAATTGCTTCTCCGTGCACGTGGCTTTAACTTTAGCCTTCACTCTGGCTTCTCCATACCTTTGAATAATTTGAATACTTTCAGTTTTCCTAATCTGAAACGGATTGATAATTTCTCCTTGTAACTAGTTTGTCATTCAACACCTATGTCAAGTTTTATGACCTCCTAAGTGACAGAACTTAATTACCAAGGCAGTATTTTTCAAACAGATGCCACAGATCCCCAGGATTCCACAAATTCACCCTCAGGTCTATGAGTTCTTAAATACGAGGAATGTTGCCAAGCTCTTTGGCTTCTGGTGTTTCTGTGAGTGAGTCATTTTATAACATCTACGATGCTTCTCTTTTGGGGTTGCCTTCCATTGCATGAATGTCCAGTCTCCCCAGTGGAGAACTCAGTCCCAGGTCCTGTGAAAGACAACTGCAAAGTTTTCCCAGCCACCCTCTCCAGGGAAGCATGTGAGCTGCTAATATTTGATGGTAATCAAATTGAAAGAATATGCTTCTAGTTCTTCTGAAATTTCACTAAATATTGGACTCCAGAGTTGTCAAGAATGCATCTTTTAATTTACAGAGAAGTATGCCAAGTAGGCCCTAATTCAAGAACATCAACTACACAAAGCATGTGTATCAGTAAAGAGGCCAATTAGAATGCATATTTTAAAACTGAGCTCCCTAAAGAGCTTTAGAGGATGATAGGAAAAATACAAATATATTTTACATCCAAGTTTTTAGAGACATGATAATTTTAAGGGAATCCGTATAAAATGCTTTCAGTTGATGAAGGACGGAGGCTGGTAACTTTTGGGGTGATAGTACGAAGTAGACCCAGGATGATGGGAGGTCATGGCATAAGTGGAAAACTTATTGGCCAAGAAAAAAAAATGTAAAAAGTGGAGTGGAGGTCTTGGTCAAGGTGGAGAATTTGTGGTGTTGGCGATCTAGGGAGAGAATGAGTTAAGTAAAATAGATTCTTACCAATCTGAAGGTTCTGTCTTCACAGAACTTTCCAATATCCTCTTACCTGGGTGGTCAGAGTTAAATAAAATTCTATAGAACCCCCTCCTTTGGTTTTTATAGTTTCGGGATTGAACCAGGGCCCTGTACACGCTAGGCAAGGGCTCTACCACCAAGCTACGGCCCAGCTCTTACAAGTCTTCTTTCTTTCCAGCATCCTCATTAGGCCCAGAATGCATTCCAGGTTTCTTTTTTCCCAGTCAAATTCCAGGCTGTTTGTCCCATGAAGTTTAAAGACTTCCCCATATTTCTTAAGTCATTTATATGGGATTCTTCAGGGCTCAGCTCGTTGATCTCTTTAGGCTACTCAGCTGAACGGGCTGAGAAGAGAACAATGTCCCTATACATCTGACTTTAGCAGATGTATTTTCCTTTAAAATAAGCTTAAATTAGTAATTCTTTTGCTACCCAATGAACCTGTGTTTGTCAACATCACCATTCATGCTGATAAGGCCAGTGAAAAGCTGTTTTGTCTTTCATTCTTGGTAAGGGATGGAAAAGGCCACGTTTTTTCGATGAGCTTGCACTGGTCTGGAAACTTCGTCAAGAATTTTCCATCAAGGTACCTTATACCTGTCTGGTTTTCCTCTTTGAGTATTTTCTTTGGCTGTTCAATGGTCTTTAACTGTAAAAGGCCATAAATATGGTTTAATGTGAGAGATCCCATTGTCCAATGAATTTCCCATGCCTCCCAACAGTCATTAATCATCCGTCTCGTTCACTCTTGCAAATGAACAGAAAATTAAGCACGGTACGAGGTCATACTAGGCATGCAAGGCAAGAACTGACAGACTTTCTGAGCCTCTGTCACTTGGGATTTCATGGGTGATATAATTGGTTTGAGACTCTCTCTGCCTAAAGCAAAGTGACTTTTAAGAGTCTGTTGGGTAGCTGGAAATTGTTGGAAAATATATTCAACTTAATATCTCACATGGAATATTGAATAAAATCAACATGGAAACTGATAAAATACAAATGCTTTCCTTCTCCGTCCCCAGCCTCTCTCCCCTGGATGCCTGCTCAACTGTCTGCCTGATTAACAAAGATTTGGGAGTTTAGAACTATTTCTGGATGCTGTGTCCCAAAATAGTCTAAGTAAACATTACCTAGAGGGTGTTTTTTATAGTCACTGTCAGTTCGTCAGAGTAGGAGCCTATCTCAGAGTTAGTTTGCATCTCATGTAATCAAATTTTTGAAAGATTATTGTGACAATCCCTTTACATAATGTTTAAGTAACTTCACAGCTATGCATACATTTACACACACACACACACGCACACACACACACGCACACTCCCTCCACCCCACACTCCCATACTTTTTACAATATCTTGGATCTGAGAAACTACAACCACATAGAGTTTCCAGTTAGATTACTTCATTTCTTACATAGCCCATTCCTAGTTCCGAGAGAGTGATACTTGGTTTCCTGTTCCCTCCTCACCCATAGAGCACATACTCAGGAAGGGATAAAACTCAGATGAGGAACTTGCTTCCTTCTCCATGCTCCTGAGTCTGAGATTATGAGCTCAACAGCAGCAGCTGTAACAACAGAGTTCTGGTGAAGCGACTGCTTTCTCACAGTGGAGGCACATAGCGGGGCTCCCTGCCTAGCAGCAGGTGGCTTTGTCAGCAGTCAAGCCTGACGTGACACACCTAACCAAGCTCACTGAGTTCTCTGGTGCTTTCCCAGAAAACCAGCTTCTGTCTGTAGGAAAAAGTTAGTTATACAAGGTAGTGAAAAGCTTTGGGCATGCTTAGCCTTAGGAGGAAGCTGGCGGATGTGAGTGTGTGAATATATAGAGGAAAGATGCCCTGAACAATGGATAATGCCCATGACAGAGTCTGTGACAGGTCACGACCAACAGTAAATTTATGGAAAACTCCAGTCATAAAAAGTTTTTAAAAGTGCCATGAGGATCCATCCTACTCATAAACCAGAAACCCAAGCAGCTACAGAGAGTGCTTCCATTCGTAACACAGCCCTCTGTCTTCAGTTCTGCCTCCATGGATTAGAACAATTGCTGACTGAAAACAATCAGGAAAATTCTAACTGTTCTGTATATCTGGTTTGCTCCCTAAACAAAATGGCATAATTACTTTCATAGTATTTGCATTATATTAGGTACTGGTAGTAATTTGGAGGATGATGTAAAATTCATGCATAAATGATGCACAAATACAGCACGATTTTATACCCTGGACTTGAGCACTCATAGATTTTGCTATACAAAGAAATTCTGGGGGACAAATGTATTATTAGCCAGATGGAATAACATTCTGTGCAACCAAAAGGAAACAATTTCTCCAATGACGTTCCACTACCTCTGTGACACTAGAATATTTCGGTTTCAAGCACTGTGACTGGGATGTGCTGGAAACAAAGGCAATGACAGCACACTTCTCAGGGGTGCAAGAGAGGGATATTGTTGCACATGGAAGAAGCTGGTTATTGAAAGGGGGGCAGAGTTTTGGGTGTGGAACTGGGGAGCCACCCAACCTGCTCACACTTAGCAGGATTGGAAGTTCTCATTTGGCAGCATATTTAATGACACAGACAGAAACTATGGTTTCATTCAGATTAAAGATGTATAAGCAAGCAGTGAAGACTGGAGGTATTTCAAGAGAAGAAAATAACTTGTTTGGTCTGTTGTGGATGAAAGAGAGAGAGAGAGGAAGGAATTCTGTAGAAAGTCTCATACCCAGTTTTATTATGTTTTTGTATTTGTAGATTGACAATGGATTTATTACTTAATTTGGAAATATGTGTACAGCTTGTAGAAATTTCAGATTCACATAGTAGTGTGTTGGGTTTTATTTGCTTTGGCTCAAACTTTAAAATATTTTTTAGTTTTATCTGTATGAATGCTGTGCATTCATATATGTATGTGGACCACATGTGTGCCTACTGTCTGCAGAGGCTACAAGAGGGTGTTGGATCCCCTGGAACTGCAGTTTCAGATAGTTTTTAACCACCATGTGGGTGCTGGGAACCCAACCTGGGTCCGCTGCAAGACCAGCACATGCGCTTTACCATTGACTACCTCTCCAGCTCCTGGTTTAAATTTTTATAGGCATGCAAACCAGGTGTCCTAGAACAGGGATGTACTTTGTTTTCTCCTCTTTTTCCTTTCCACTTCTTTTCCTTCTTTATCTCTTTTGAGCCTTCCCTGTCTCTCCTGTAGTCTTGCTTTCTTTTATTCCCTTTTCTCACACATGCGAAGTCTAGCTGCTTCTGTTTCATAGTCATCAAATGCTATTTTTGTGCTTGAGACTAGTGAGAAGACGCGAGAATGTTTGGGAAGCCTCAAATACAAGCCAAGGTTAGGAGGGAAGATGAGCTTCTATAAAGACCTGCTTGAAGTTTACATGACAAAATTATTTCTTTTTGAGTGCTCCCTGAGTCTGAAGGAGTAAAGGCTGAGTAACTGTACACTGCCCATTTCCTGGCAGCAGATAACTCAGGCAGCCTTGGAACAAGGTGATGCTGCTGGGGGCTCTGGGATTTTCTCTTTTGTTATCACATCTCTAGTATTTGTATTGTATCATTATTTGTGAGTCAAATGGAATTTAAGTGAGAACACTGAATTTCCTTGTTGCCACTTGAGGGCACTCATAAGTATTTGCATTTTTGTGGCAGTCAACCTCTAGGTGCCATTCAATGATTCTTCTGCCTGATATCAATGCTTGTGTATAATCCTTCTCCTCACTAGACAAGACGCAGTTCTGAGAGATGTGGAGATGGCTTCTGAGGCTAGCTCATAAAACGTATTATTATCACAGTTTCTTGGATTGATTTCCTAGTTGAGCTGGGACATTGAAACAACCTATAGAGAAACTGAGGAGGAACCAACCTTTAGTATTGTCTGATTAACCATGAGTAGCCACATTGGGAGTGGCTTCTTTACCTGTGGTTTGAACAAAAGACCCCATTCCTCATAACAAAGGCCAACCCAGAATGTCTCAAGGAGTAGGATGTTCTTTATAAGCACATAATTCAGAATTTGTTTTCATTTACAGGTGTGAAATCAGACCTAAATTTTAGTTCAGAGCCCTTCAAGATAAAATTGTTTCTCTATAATAAATAACTATTTAACCACTCAGCATATATTCACTGAAAGTGTGTTAGGTACCAGAGATTGTGGTAGGCATCAGGACTTTTAGGTCTGACCAAAATATGAGCTTTAAGGCTAATACAAACAAAGATAATTCTCCCATTGTAGAAATCAGAGTTTAGTGGTGGAAGTAAACTGTATCTAAGTGAATAGAAGCCTAATTGCTAACTGTGGGAGTGTTGTGAAAGAGGTCAAGGAAAGTGATAGAAAATGCTGGTAGATACATTTTGAACAGGGAAGTCAGAATGGCCTCTATGATAAGTGAATTTCCTTCTCTGATGGGTAGAAGGACTCCAAGGAGGGGTGTAATGGGAGAGTATTTGCAAAGACATGTTTTCATTCTTGGGACAGGGAAGAGAGTGTGTACAGATACTGAGTCAGGAGAACTGAGGGTTATCTAGGCATTGAATGGTCATTGCAGCTGGAGGCCAGTGAGTGGTGAAGAAGATATGTGATGAGATCAAAGTGGAAGGAGAATCAGAGCAATAAAACCGATAGGACATATGCAGGCATCTAGATGCTACATATAAATATGCAATGCATAGAATGACACATATTGACATATGTTTTATTATCTCCATCCATCTTTCCCTCATTTACCTATCATTTATCTCTACATCATCTATCTCTCTACCCACCTATCATCTATCTACCTATATATCTGTCTATCATCTAATTGATTTAAGGAATTGGTGCACACTATTGTGAGTACTATTAAGCCCAAATTCTGTAGAAATTACTGGCATGATAGTGTTTCAGGAAGAAAGGTATGCTGCAGTTTGGGGGCACAATTGCCTTTAAAAAATTCAGGGAGGTGCAGGGGGTCATGCTGTGGGGAGGAGGGAAGTCAGGAGAGGCTGGATGGAGGGAGGCTGGTATTACCAGAGGGAGGGTGGGGATAATGCAGGTGCTGGGGCTGGGAGGGAAGGAGGGAGTTCTGACAGGAGGAGAGAGAGCAGAGATGAATGAATCTTGGAGGACTAGGGAACCCAGAGAGAAATGTGATGCCACCAAACACTCCTGAGAAATGTCCAAACAGTGTGTAAACATTAGTACATGTATGTACTTAGAGACTGTTTGGGAAGAGGCACAGTGCCAGACAGAAGGTACACCCCTTTGTGTGATTGGTGAGAGTGGTAAAGGGATTCCCAAAATAATAGAGGCCATTGCCAAAGTTCTTGGTTATGCCCCAGAAGTAGAAGATAACACTACTGCTAAAGACAGGATGTTCTTGGACTATAGGACTTGGAGCAATGGAGCAGGAACTGACCTGGAAGCCTTCTAAGTGAAGTTTAGCTCCCATAATGCCAAATGATAACATACAAACTGCTAAGAGGGGACATCAATCAACGGTCCAACCCAATCCTAAATTCTAATAACCATAAAAACTGGCACTGCACACAACCTCTACTGGTGCAGCAGTGACCCTGTCATCTGGGGTGATCAACAGCTATGCAATTGGACTTAAAACCCTCCCAATGGGAGCAAACTCATGGGTGGCATCATAGACTCAGTTCAAATACATGGGGTTGAAGGGGGCATAGATCCCAGAGAAAACTCTATCTATGTTATATCTCCAGAGAAATAAAATTTCTTACCATATTCTAAATATGGATCCTTATATTTACAAACATACAGTCCACCATTCATCAAATAAGCTTATTTTTGTAACAGATGGAGGCTGCAGCAGAATTCCACAACCGGTCAGACACAGCAAACGTACGACTGAGGGATGCCAAGTCCTAGGTGACATATCTACAGTTGAGACTCTACAAGGCACATGGAATGCATCAGATAGAGGGGTGGAGAGAAAACAAAGCATCCCTCAAGCCTCTCCAGTGGAGCTTCCTCAAACAGTATAGCACTACCCGTCCAGAAGGCCACACTGGCCAAGTTTTAAGAATAAAGACTGCAGAGTGTGTATCCCTGGACAGGACTCCTATACCGAACCTCACCCACCTCAGGGATCATTGAAGAATTGGGAATGGAAAGAGTGTTAGAGCCAGTGTTGGTGCATGAACTTAGAGAAGCAGAGTGTCTTAGGCTACTGGAAGTTTGCACATGTGAAAATGTGGCAGTGATGGCACTAAGCACAGGACCCACACCAACTCAGATTACACAAGGGCCCAGAGTGGAGCAATAGAAGTTGATGGCGGGCCAGAACTAGATTGAGGACTATTGGAGACTGAGTACTACTGGAGAGGGAGAGTAGGCCTCACTTACAACCTCTACATAGCCTGACCAGACGCCAGTGGATGAATTTGTACTAAAGGACATTTGTTTGTCAGATGCTTGACTGGATAGGACTTAACATGTATGACAGAATGCATGAAGTCCAGTGGGTTTTAGGGAGATGGATGGAGGAGGAGGGTCTAAATTTGATTAAGAACTGTTGTGTGAAATGTATAAAAGCCAATAAAAATAAATAAACAAAATATTAAAACAAAACAAAACAAAAAATCTTGTTTTTCTTCTTTAAGTAAAACTTCAACTAGCTAAATGAAGGCATTTTAACTTAAAGCCAATGGCTGATAGTTGTTAAACACTTCTGCAGAATGCTTTCATAGCAGTACCAAAGCTAACCACTAATTAGATAATTGCTATCACAGCCCAGCCATGTTGACACACAAGGCGAACCATCATATCAGGTTAAAAAGTTTGAATTTCATTTGAAGTGAAGTAATTGGTTTGTTCATCTTCAACAGAAAAAGCGATGTCTTCTAATAATGAGTTTTCAAGGGCAGCCAGTTCTTTGGGTGTAGAGTGGTGACGGGGAAAAATAGAAAGACTACTGGCAAATCTTTGCCTAATGAATAGGTGACTGTGGCTTACAAGTATCAGGATGTTTGCGTTTTGCTTTAGAAGTAAAGCTGACAGTTTGTGGGGACATATTGCTGTAAGGGAAAGGACCATAGTGCTGCCAAGAATAGTCGGTAAATTTATGACTCTAGGAACTGGCTGGATAACAGTGCCACTTACCACGCTAACAAAGAGTTGAATGACAAAGGATTGGCAAGAGAAGAGCTTTTGGAGCTCCTTTCTTGGGGGCACTAGTAAACTATTCAGGTGGGCAGTCTGCTTCTCAGAAAAGATCTGAGCACTGCTGGCTTTTGGGTAGGCTTGGTGGCAGGTGGAGGAGCTGACATTCCCAGGGAGAAGGTGTAGTGTAGGATATGGCGCTTGTGGCTGTCTTCCTAGAATACACTGCAGAAAGTAAGCTTTTTATTAGGGAGCCAATTGCCCTTCCTGACTCTTTGAGAACAATTTCAATTGGTGATAGTGTTGCCATGGGCTTTTGTTGTGGATGGCTTCCTGGGTGGAAATATACTGACCTAGCCTGACCTTCCAATCTGTAGCAATGAGACAACACACACGAGACTAGTTGTTATTGCTGGTGGCCTCTATTTGGCTCCAACCTTGTGCTATTTAAAAAATATATCTCCAGGCAGCTTGGCACTTGTGCAATCTTGAGCACATTTGCATAGCATCCTCCCTCAGATCAATGCAAGCTATATTTATAATTTGAAAATTTCTTTCTGAATAATTGCACATCTAAGTCATTTCCATTACTTTATTTGTATTAAGGCATTATATTATTTCCTCTTAATAACAATATATAGGAAATTAAGTTTATTTTATGAATAAAATAATATTAGAATATAGTGTAGCTCACATTGATAATTTATGAATTATGATTACAACAATGCCTTTTGGCTACCACAATGCCTTAATGATGCTATCATTGGCTCTGGAAACCCAGGCTAACCTTGAAATTATAATCCCTCTGCTTCACCTCCTCATTTCTAAGGTTATAAGTTGGCATCACCAAACCTGAATGTTCAGAATAGACAGGACTAGATAAAACCAGACCACACCAGATAAGATAAGATACACTGGACCAGACAAGATGGGACTGGACCAAACTAGATCAGACCAGACTAGAATGGACCAAATTGGATCAGACTGGACCAGACTAGAGCAGTTTGCACGAGAATGGATGAGTCTCATCACCAACTAATTAAGTTGAAATATCTGAGGAGGCACGTACATTAAGGTACTCTGTCAAACTGTATCAACAGTATTTTCAGTGTTTCCTGAATTTTGCTGATCACAGGACTTTGATTTCCAGGGCACCTGTGCTAAAGGCAATAGACAAGATGTGCCAGTGTTTAATTCTCCCCGAGTGACAGAAGTGTGGATACGGTGGTTTATTTTTTTCCTGATTGCTTATCTTATTGTATATATTTTGTAAGGATAAATTGTTTTTGTAATGAAAGAAACATTAACAAAATAAAACCCCTATTTGTTTCTGATCAGAAGAGCGGGAAGAATGAGTGGACGAGCAAGCAAAGGCATCTTCCCCTGGGAAGTTTCAGGCTTGAACCAGAGCACCTGTTTCTGAGTTAAAGCTTGAAAGATGGTGGGAGCAGCATAGTTACAGAAAGGAATTCCAGTTCCAGCTCCTCACCTTCCAAATGATTCCAGCAGACCTGGTAAGGGTGGCTAAGGAGGAGCTCAGTGAGGGGCCTTGGTGCAGTCTTGGCATGTCCTAACTTGTGTGTGAAAAGGAGCTAGTTAAGTCTTGGGCAGTACGTGACCAGCCTGGTTGGGTCTCAAGATTTCCTCCTTCATGAACAATGCATGATTAATAGCTAGGTCCTAGGACTTTCTCTCCCTTGAACAGTATGTGATCAGTCCCAGGTTGCTGTGTCCCAGGTTGCTGTGAGACCCAATACATACTCACTGAACCTTTAAAACAATTGGTTATGCCCACCTCACCATGGAAACCCCATTTGAGGTTTTTGCCTTTAAATGTTACCTGGCACTCCCTAATAAAGGAGTCCCTGCTCTGACTAGACTCCCTGTGGCATCTGATTGTCTCTGGGAAGGGGAGGCTGAGGAACCTGCAGACAGTGCACTCACCTTTCCCAGGCCCTCTGTGTGGAAGGCCCTCTGGTAGCTGACCTGCTGGACAGGATCAAGACCCCTGGGGACCCCCACACTTGGGACCTCTGTTCCCATCTCTTATTCCCAGCCAACCAACGTTTCCTAAGTTCAGGAATCAATATTGAAAGTCTGGCTCCTTGTGGTAGGCTAGGCATTTTAATCCCTTAGTGAAAGAAAGCTAAGAGTCTTAACTTCAATTCAATAAACATATAGATAGACTCATAACAGTTTCTATGGATTAAATGTTCACTCCCATTGAACTTATATGTTAAAGTCCTAACCCAATGTGATGGTATTTGGATATGGGTCTTTTGGTGTTGTTAGGTGTAAATAAGGTTGTGAGGGTGGGGCCCATGATGGGATTGACTAGGAATTTTTATATATCTTCTTGTATGTTACTTAGTGCCTTCTATGTTTACCAAAACACTAATCCTGGTTCCAGTTATGCTAAATTTTGTTTAGTATTAAAGTCACCATGATTTTATTTAAAAACATGTGTCAGAGTTACTAGCTTTTCAGTCTAGTAAAATTGACTCATCCACCCTGGATTTAGTCCAATACAAAGGCCAAAATCAGATTGTAAAAATACAAAACCATTAAATGGTACATTGGAATTGACCAATACAATTATTACCCCTCACTTCCTTTAAGTTGTTGATATTTTATTTTTGTTGAGCCACATTTTATTTTATTTAAACTTATTTTTTTTGTTGTTTTCGTGGATGTGTAGAGCATATTAAGATCATATTTGCCCTCTGCCATCACCATCTTAGCTCCCACCCTGGCTGACTATTTCCTTCTCCATCTGTAGGTATCCAACATCTGCACTAACATTTTCATTTAAAAAGAAAGTCTATGGCTTCTGGGAGCAATATCATCATCTCATCCGGGTACCTCCATTCAAACCCGCGTCTTAAAATTAGAATTGTATTTCGTTCCTATGGACGCAGGTTTCCATAATCCTTAATTTTGACTGACCCTTTCCCCCAGCTTTCTCCTTTCCCTTCTCTCCTCACCCCAATCACCATTTAAACCTTTTCACTCCTAGTATTCCCCTCCCGTACTTGTCTTATGTATTTTGCTTTCCTCAATCCCTGAAATATCTCCTGCTATGTGTCTGGTCTGTCCTGCTCTCTGACCTCTACAAATACTAATCCCACCTTAAATATACAAATATAAAACATTTCAGATTCTGGGCTCTGTTCCTCAGACTCCCTGGTGCCCCACCACCCTAACCCTCAGACTTCCTCACGTCATGGAGATCCTATTCTGTCTCACATCTGCACATCTCCTTAGATTCGGAACGTCAAATCCCGACTGTCATTTCGGCTCCCAGGCCAATTTGGGTCTCCAGGATCCTTCCCTGTCCAGATTGCAGTCCTCAACTCCCATTCCCGAGACTCCTAGGCACAAGTCCATCTTAGATCACAGACTTCCTTGTGTCACATGGATCCTTTCCCACTCTAGGGGTCTACAAGCCCCAAGTCCTGGCAGGGTGAGTCCTTTCTGCTATTTCAGCTCTAGGGCCAGCTTAGCTCTTCAGGGCCCTTTCCTGCCCTAGACTTGCAGCTCTGAGCTTTCATTCCTGAGAATTTCCTGAAACCCTGACATCTGAGCTCTGTGAGTCCCAGATCTGAGAAAGTCCAACTTAATCTATCAACCAACCTGTTGAGTTAGCAGCCCCCATTCCACCTTGCTGAACCAGGATCCTGTGTGGTCAATTCTGAAATTTCAACTTAAAAGTTGTACCTATTCCAGCGTGGCTTTGGATAGGACTCATATTAAACTTTGCCACCGAGGACTCAGGGACCATTGCAAAAGAGGGGTCAGAAAGTATGTAAAACCTGCAGGTGGTGGATGACCATACAAAAATAGTTTTCCAGGTGGCTGGGAACTTATTCATAGGAATTTACAGCAATAGGGACAGCATGACCAAGACCCATGCACATTCAAACGAAGACTCATGCACATTCAAATGGGACATAGAAGCAGAGAAACGAGTGAGAAGCCCCAACCTTAGATGAGGAACTATTGGCAATTGATCACTGTTTGTTGAGGGAGAGCTGATCTTCTTTAAAGGAGTGACTCTAGATAGGTTGCCTAGGCTCCAATGGATGAACCCACAATGATCAATACCTGGGAACATAAACTTGACTTGACAGACCTTAATATACATGACAGGATATTTGAATCTGGTGTGGGCTATGACAACGTCGCAAATAAGAGAGGGGATCTAAATATGATCAAGGTGTATTGTATGAAATGGAAAAAATTCAATCTTTTACAAAGTTGTACTTGTCTTTAGCTGAACTGAGACTACTTCTTTAAACCCAATTGTACATCAACATAAGGTGACCCCCACACAAAACACCAAGCACCACTCAGTTGTGCCACTATCTGACAAGTTGGGGAAACAGCAAAAAAAGATTCAAATGAACATTCAATAAAGATAGGATCCCTTACCCATACTAAGACACACTGCCAGAAGTCCAGATGCCTAGGTCTCATTGAAAAAATACAAACAGAATTAGTAACCAAGGTAATATGTCGACTGTACAAATTAACAACCCCATCGTAATGTTTCCTGAGAACGGCAACCTAGAGGAGACACAAGACAATGATTTTAAAATAGCAATTATAAATATGCTCAAGGAATTCAAAGAGAGTATGAATAAAAACTGAATGAAGGGTGTTAAAACAGTTGAATGAAATGACTAAAACAATTCAAAACATAAAATTGAAATTCAATAAAGAAAGTCTCTGAAGAAAAGCCAAACTGAAGTAATACTTGAAAATAACTCAGGAACCTGCACAAAAAAACCTAGAAGAAATAAGCAAAAGGAAGCGGAATGAATGGAACAGAGGATATCCGGTCTTGAAGGAAGATTGAGGAAATGGATTTCTCAGTCAAAGAAAGTATCATATCTAAAATAATGTAGGAATGGAATAGTGTGAAAAGACTGGGACAGTGTGAAGAGACCAAACCTTTGAATCATAGGCACAGAAGGAGCAGAAACCCAGGAAAAAGACACAGAAAAAAATTTTAATAAGATCATGGAAGAAAATTTCCCCATACTGGGAGATTCATGTAGAAGCATATACTACAAGAGGCATACAGACTACCAAAGAGACAGGACTATGTCATATAATAGTCAGAACACTAAGTGTACAGAACAAAGAAAAGCCATTAAAAGCTGTGAGAGAGAAAGATCAAGTCACAAATAAAGGCAGGTCCATCAGAATAACCAATGACTTTTCAGTGGAGACCATGAAAGCCGGAATGTCATGGACCTTGTGTCATACGAGTCATGAGAGAGCACAGATTCCAGTCCAGACTACTATATCCAGCAAAACTATCAGCCATAATTGAAGGAGAAAAAAAAGCTTTCCATGTTAAAGACATATTTAAGGAATTTATGCCCACAAAAGCTCTACAGAGAATACTTGATGGAATACTTTGGTCAGAGGCAATTAAATACTTTCACAAGGGCACAAAGAACAAATAAATTATCCCAGAATATTTAATCAAAAGAGGTCTAAGAAAATAGCTCTCCATCATCAACATAACAGGAATTAAGAAACATATCTCACCAGCAATGACTGGATCAGCGTAGGGAAAAGACGGTCAAAGATATTTCAAGTAAACGGAGCTAGGTATAGATGTGCTGATATTGGAAAAAATAGATTTCAAACTAAAACTAGTCAGAAGAGACAGGGAAGGTTGCTTCATACTCATTAAAGGGAAAATCCACTGTGAAGAAATTACAATTATAACATATACTCACCTCACACAAGTGGATCCAGTTTTATAAATGAAACTTTGTTAGATCTAAAATCACACATTGACACCAACACAGTGATAGTGGGTGACTTCAGGAAATTAAAGAAGTCTTAGAATTGAATAAAAATGAAAACACAGTATACCCAAACCTTTGTGACACAGTAAAGGCAATCCTAAGAAGAAATTTTATAGCATTAAGTTCCCTACATCAGAAAATTAGAAACATCTCTTATAAATTAATTAATGATGTACTTGGAAGCTTAGAAAAGCAAGAACAAACAACACCTGAGAAGAGTAAATAGTAGGCAACAAATAAAATCAAGGCTGAAATTAATTAAATAGAAATAAAAAACAATAAAAAGAATCAATAAAACAAATAGTTGGTTCTTTGAAAAGATTAACAAGGTGACAAATCTTCAGTGAGATCAAACAAGCCAACAAAAGGACAAAAAAGAGAGAAAGCAAGATGGAGGACCCAAATAGACAAACTCAGAGATGGAAAGGGAAGCATTGCAGAAGACCTGGAGGAAATTCAGAAAACTGCAAAATTAAATCTATATTTCGGATTTTAGGAATAAATAAAGACATGGATAAATTTCTAGATATGTATGGCCTACTAAAACTAAATCAAAATGACATAGATAATTTAAACAGATCCAGGATTAGATGGATGTAGCTCAGAATTCTGCCAAACTTTCAAAGAAGAAGAACAAATACCAATGCTCTTCAAATTAGTCTATAAAATAAAAAATGAAATGACATTCTCAAGTTCTTTCTATGATGCCAGCATTCCTAATACCAAAATGAGACAAAAACCTAACAAAAAGAGAAAATTATAGCTCAATCTCACTGATTAACATAGATGTAAAAATCTCAAGGTAATACTAAAAGCTGAATGCAAGAGCACATCTAAAAAATTATTTCCAAGATTATCTTCCATGATTAAGTTGGCTTTATCCCAGAGATAAAGAGATGGCTCAACATACATAAATCAATAAATGTAATCCAGTTCATAAAAAGACTCAAGGACAGAAACAACAGGATCATCTATCTCATTAGATGCAGGAAAGGGCTTTGACAAAATCTATCATCCATCTGTGATAAAAGTCATGGAAAGTCTAGGGATACAGGAGTCATATCTTAACATAATAAAGGAAGTATACCACCAACCCACACCCAACATCATAGATGTTCATAGAGAAAAACTGGAAGCATTCCCATGAAAACCAGGAATAAGAGAAGAATGCTACTGTATGCATTCTTGTTCAGTATAGTACTGAAATCTTAGCTAGAGCAATAAGACACATGAAGGAGCCACAAGGACACAAATTGGAACAGAGGAAGTCAAAGTATCCTTATTTGCAGATGATATGATTCCATACATAAAAGACTGTAAAGAATCACCAGAAAACCCCTAGAGCTGATAAACATATTCAGTATAGTAGGATATAATATTAGCAAACAAAAAAATCATACCAACAAAAAACATACTGAAAAAAAAATCCAGGAAAAGATCCCATTCAGAATAGTTGAAAAAACTATAAAATATCTTGGGACAAATCTAGAAATGAATGTTTTTGCCCTTTTAAGAAACCTCTACACTGATTTCCATAATGGCTGTACCAGTTTACACTGACACCAACAGTGAATGAGGATTCCCATCCCCTATATCCTCCCAGCATTGGTTGTCCTTTGCTTGGTAGAAGCCATTCTGAAAGGTGTGAGACAGAATCTCAAAACAGTTTTAATATGCATTACCCTGATGGTTAACCATGCTGAATATTTAGAAAACATTTATTTTATATAATTTCAATTGACATTAATTATATATGTTTATAGAATACATCACAATAAATATACACAACTTTTAATGGTTTTTGATGGTATTGGCTTATCACTTCAAACATTTATCATTTCTTTATGTTGATATCATTCAAAAATCATTCCGCCCAGCTAGTCAAAATGTAAAATAAATTAATATCAGGCAATTATTCTATTGTGCCATAAAGTGCTAGAAGCTATTCCTTATGTCCAAGTGGACCCCATTCACTCATTAATCATTATCTATTCCATATCCCTTCATTCTTCCCAGTATCTGGGAAGACTATTCTACTCTCTACTAAGTCACCATGATTTTCTAAAGTTTGTACTGGTCTTCTGCTATTATGACTTATCTGGTTCTAATGTCAGGCTAATGTCAACTAATAACTAATGCAGCCTGCCAGACCAGAAGCCCCCTCTCTGGGTATAACTGTGATGAAGTCTAGGAACTGAGCTCAGCATCCCATAAATTTGGGAGTTCACAGGGGACACAAGCTATTGGTAGAGCCATCTCAAGGTGTAGAAAAAAGGAAGATTCCTTCTTCCTTGAGCTGGCAATGTGCCTATAGATAAATTCAAAGTCTCTTCCTTCCTAGCAGCCTCCCTCTCCCTTCCTTATCCCAAGTGAGGCAACATGAATGCCTTGGAACCTCTCTGGATGCTATGATATGAATGTCCTACCAATTCATGTGTTGAAGTCCTGACTTCCAATGGGATGATATTAAGAAGTGGTGTCTTCAGGAAGCAATTAGGTCATGAAGGTGAAGTCCTCATCAGTGGGATTAGAGGCTTTATAAAGAAGTCCTGAGAGAACCCATTCATATGAGGGCACAGAAGAGAAGTATTATTTCTTCAAAGAAAGAGCTCCCTTTCTAGACACAGTCTGTCAGCACTTTGATCTTGGACTTTGAGAGATTCTAAAGCCATAGTAATAAATATTGTTTGTAAGTATCCTGGTCCATTGTACTTTGCCATTGCTTACTAAACTAAAACACAGGGCATAATGTTTTAGATTACATGGTACCATAGTTTGGGTCCAAGTACTTGTGTAGAAATCTGTGTCCACTATGACTCAAATGGCCACAGCAATGACCTGGTAATCATTGCCCAGCATCTTCTGATGAATTTTAATTGATTTAAAATTTTTTGACAGTTTCATACACGTATATAATGAATTTTAGTCTTTCTTCCTCCTATTGCTCTATCTCATCCCCACTTTCCTCCTTGCTGAAACTATTCTTCTCAACAATTCCCTCAGACTTTCATGGTTGTGTGTGTGTGTGTGTGTGTGTGTGTGTGTGTGTGTGTGTCCCACTGAATTTAAATGGGGTTGCCTGTGTGAGCATGGGCAAGAGGTTATTTATTGGAGCATGGACAACTTACCAGTGGTTACACTGCTGAATAAAGTAGCATGACTTCCCCCAGCCACTACTGACTGTCAATAGTCCCCCAAGGAGAAGTGGAACCTCAGGAGCCCTTCCACTTCCATGATAAAATGTTGATGAACTCAGTCTTGCACAGGTCTTGTGCAGGTAATCACAGCTTCAGTGAATTCATGAATATGTCAGCCATGGCATGTCCAGAAGATTCAAATATATTTTTAAAGGGATTTACCATTACGCCTCACCTTTCTTCTAACACTGTTTCCTGGTTCTTTTTCACATCTTTCGCTCAGTCCTATCATAGCTCTTGGAACCTATATATCGAAAAGTTTCAGAAACAGCACTCAAGAGAAAACTAAAATAGATTGGGGCGGGGAGAACATTATTAGAAGAGTTATTAATGTCATGGAAAGACAGAAAGAGACACAACAACATGTCAGGTGTTCTGAGAAGAGTTCAGGCCCCGGCACTAGAGACACACAGTATGGCAGAGGCTCTGAAGAGAGGTATCAGGACCATGTGGTACAGTTAGCGTCCTTTTTTACAACTCTCTGAGAAATGAGAGGTGGGGTGCTTCACAGAATGAACCAGGCTCTCTGGTTCCCTGCTAAGGAGTAGGGAAGGAATGGGGAGTAGGATGTATTGCCATCAATACCTCACTTCTTCAGGTGAGAAATTTAAGTACCTGGAAGTCTGTTAGTCAGAGATTCACAGACAATTCTCTTTATGGGATACCTGTCTCTAAGGGCTGCTGCAGTATGGTCAGAGCTCTAGCATCATAGCTATGTCTGCAAAGAACCAATTCCTCTCATTCCCAGGCTTCCTTAACTTACCTCCAATTAGCCTCTCAGTCACTGCTCAGCACCCTGAAATGAGTGGCAACTTGATCAGATCTTCCAGGAACCAGCCATTCTTTACAGTATGGCAGAACCTATGATAATAGATGTATATGCCAATGTATTGATACAACAAACCCAGGAGAGAATGAAATATTACAGGAATAAATGGAAAATTCTGCATTTGAATAATAGGTGACTGTACAATATGGGAAGTGTGTTGTATACACAACAGTAAAAAGGTCTAGAAATTTAGCTGATAAGAAATTATGTGATTGTAACAGCCAGTACTTGCATAATTATTGTGCCTACAGTTCTCTCAGAATTTATATATGTTAATTGATGAAATCCTCTCAACAGTTCCTTAGACAGAAGAATCGTTAATATGCTTATTATATAGGAGGGAAGCAGAAGTGTGGATATATGATACCAAGCTCACACAGCTAACAGGGCACTCTAACACTGAAGCTCATATCTTAGATGTGCTGTTATATTGAATCATGTTCCATATCAAGAGTTGTAGTGGATATATGGATATATCCTGCTATTAGCTGTTATATGGGAGGAGTCAGTCCCAGAAGTACATGAATTCCCTGATAATGACTTTTAAAAAAATTATAACTCTTATTTATTCTTGAAAATTTCATAAATGTGTACAATGAGATATGCTCATATCAAACCCCCATTTCTATCCTCCAACTTCCCCATAACTCCTTGAAAGTCTCCTCTCCCAACTTCATGTATCCTCCTCCTCCTCCTTCTCCTCCAGTAACTCATTAGGTTCAATAATATTATCCGTATGTGTACAGGTGTGGGGCTATCTACTGGAGCATAGCAAATCTCCCAGTAGCTACATCCTCAAAAAGAATGATACTTCTTCCCCCAGCAGCTATAAAGTCCTAATAATGCCTCATTAAAGGGTAGGGCCAGGAGAGCACTTCTATGCTAGAATTTTGTCTAGCTTCATCTTGTGCTGTGAGTTCATGAGTGCTTAGCCATGTCATGTCCAGAAGACAACATTTCATAGCACTCCTGCACATCCTCTGACTCTTACATGTTTTCCAACTTCCCAGAGCATTGGTGAGGAATGACAATAGATAAATAAGATGTCTTATTTAGGGCTAAGTCCTCACAGTCTCTCATTCTTAGTACTTTAACCAATTATATGACAGACACAGTCTACTCATCTCCATTTCTGCTTTCTTTCAGTTCCTACATACACACACTCACAAATCATACACACATACACACACGCACACACACACACACACACACACACACGCACACACACCATTGCCATAGGAGGAAGAGTTGCTAACTTGATTGGGGCTAAAGTATAATAGCTGTTCTGAAGAGTCAGACTTCTGTTCAAATTCTAGTTCTCTTACTCAGCAAACTGAAGCCATGGGGTCACATTGCTAGGTAGTCAGAAGGACTGAAAGTCATCAAGGATATACTCTTTTCTTATAATCACCAACTTGTAAAACCAGGAACTAAAGCTGCAGGACTTTGAGAAGTAGTAAAAAGAAAGATATAAGAGTCCTGTCTCTGGCACTAGGTGGAGACATAACATTTCAAACTCCTAATGGAGTCTAAAATCACTCTCTTGTCATAGGCTTTCTGATAAAGAACAACTACATATCATTGTTCCCTCCTTTAACAGTTAATATATATGTGCTTGTCAATCACTTGGGCAGGAAAACACACTTTAAGGAAGCTATCTGTTTTAAGGACCTTAAGAAACAGAATCAATCCTACCTAAAATGTAGGTTAGCATAATAGTTCTAAGAAATAGAATCAAGAAGGCCAGATGTGAGGTGTACACTCCTAAGCCAGGAAAGGCAGAAGGAGGCTATGAGACTGAAGAGAATGTGAAGAGTCATAGGCAAATAAGACATACTTTATTGACTGACACATAGGCTCCTAGGCAGGCAGATGCTGGCAAGCAACCAGGCACATGCCAGTACATATGGGGCACATACAGGCACATATATAGGCACACATGCAGACCAGAATACTGGATACAGGTAGGCACACACAGGCCTGCACAAGCTCACTTACAAAGGCAAAAACATTCACTTCTAACCCTGAGACTGTACTCATACAGAATCACACAAAAGTAACTTTTTACCAGGAGTAGTCATTTTATCAGATTGCATCACTGTTCACTTTTGAGTTCCCCAGACTTTCAATGTCAGCTTTTTTTTTACTTATTTATTTATTTATTTATTATTTGCTGACCTTGTGGATGTCTAACATTAGGCATCTTGGCCCACTCTGGATATCCATTTCAGCAACATGCGCCTTAACATAAACTGGCCCATAACTTTTTTGTTCTCTTTGGTCCTGATCTGCAAAGCATTGTAAAAGAATGCAGATTTCCTGTGTTAGTTTTACTGCATGCCTCCTTTGTCTCTAGTTCTATTTTCTTGCAACTTTAGCACATGATTAACCTTATAGTCTTATATTTTTCTCCCTAGGGTGAAGGCTATGATCATTTTTTGAGGTGCTTATAGCAAATGTATCATACTGGCTCATAAATGATCATTTTTATCTTAAAGTCCTGATAGGAGGGAAGTTAAGATGCCAGAAGATTCATCCAGCATCTTATGAGAGGTCATTCTTTTTGTATCTTCACATGGTGAAAGGGGTCAGTGAACTGCTTTTGGCTGCCTAAACTCCATTCATGAAGTTTTTGTTCTTTTGATCTGATCACTTTCAAAAGACCTTACTTGTTAATACTATCACATTGGTTATGGCATGTCAGTCCTAGGGACAGCAAACAGAGCACAGCAGCTGACTCTGTTTGAGTCAGAGTTATGGCATATCAGGCAGAATAATAGTATCCTCAATTCTTGAAACCCATCTATTAATCCATGGAATGTGTTAATATGTTTTTTATTGGGAAGGGGATTAAGGTTACAGGTGGGATTAAGGTTAATAATTTGGTGACTTTAGGGAGATTATCCTGCCTTATTCAAGAAAGACTGATGAAATAAAAGATCCTTTAAATACTCAAAAGACAAAGGTGATCTGTTAGGAAATTTGAAAACACTGCACTGCTAACTTTAAGGATAGAGGATGGGCCATGAGCCAAGAAAAGGATGCTGTATATAAAGACGAAAAGAGAGAAGGAAACAGATTTTCATTTAGAGTCTGCACAGGGAATGCAGCCTTTCTGACTGCTTGATTTTCAAGCCATTTTTGATATCTTCCAAAGGAAATAACAGTAAGATTATACATTTCTGTTATGTAAACTACAGTGCTAATCTTCAGCTTTCCCAGTAGCAGTAGAGAATTTACACTGTTTGTAACGCACCTCCAGGTGGAATTACTTGTATGCTTCCTTTCTCTTGAAGAACTCAGTCCTGTTCTATCTTCTTTTCAATGCATGAAAACATTTTAAAAATATGTTTGGCATGGTTTCACAGCTTGCAGGAAATGTCAAGGAAAAAAACTGTATTAGACAGTTCAACAGGCAAAGAGGACTATATTCAATAACATTGCAAGAGGGGAGAAAGAAAAAGCTCTGTTGCACCGAACCAAAGGCAATGGGATGGGAGAGAGATACCGTCATTCTGTTTGGTATTTACTGTCATTCTATTTGGTATTTATATTTGAAAATTTATTATAGTTTTATATTAAAAATACATTAAAGCAAAAAATTGTTTATAATAATGGGATAGTATGTGATATATTGACATATGTGTCTAATACACCGTGTTCCAATGGGGCTACAGTTATGTATGTCCTCAGTCATCTATCATTTCTTCATAGTGAAAACATTCAATAGCCTTTCATCATATTTTTGAGACCCATGGTCCTTTACCACTATCTATGGTCACCACACTGTTTAATACCGTATCCAGATTACTTCTAACATAAGATAACAAGCACTGGCTGAACTTTCCCTCCCTCTTCGTGCCCCTGCTGTGCTTTGCACCTGGTAACCACCAGTACACTCTCAGTGTCTGTGACATTAACCTTTAACATCATGTATATGAATTAGACCGAACAATGCTTGTCTTTCTGGCCTAACTTATTTCACATAACATAATCTCCAGTTCTATCCTAGTTGTTACAAATGATGCTTCATTCTTTGTATGACTGAATAATATTCTATCATACACATATATCATATTTCTTTGTTCATCACCTGATTGACACCGAGGTTGATTCAGTATATTGACAGTTACAAATAACACTGTGATAAACGTTGAAATATAAACGTCTCCTTGTACTGATTTAGTTTCCTTTGGATGTTTACTCAGTATTTGTAAAGGTTAATTTTCTTTGTCAAGTGAATGAGATTTAAAATTCCCAATGAAAGGTTTAAAATCATTTCTGTGTGGGATTACCTAGACTAGGTTATTTGAGGTCAGAAGACCTGTACTAAATGTGGGAGGGTGCCATTTCCAGGGACTGGGATTCCAGACCGTATAAATTAGAAAGCATTCCTTAGCGTCTCAGCCGCTTGCTCACAAGTCTGTCCTCTTTTGCAGAGATGGGGTCAGCTTGAGGCCTGAAGGTGAACCAATAAACAACAGAACCATGATTGACTCCAGGTCACAGGAGGCACGGTTAGTTCCTGCTATTCCTCCCTAGGCCACAGGCTTTCCTTGCTTCAAGGTCATTGGGAAGTGCCACATCTGAAGGTCTGATTCCCTAGGCATGCCTGCTCCCTGTCTTAAGACTCTCATAGTATTGGGCTACTGCTCACCTAACTTCATTCTTCCTCATGCTTTGGCTGTTTGCGAGGACTATAGGTGTGCCATCTCTTAACCAAGAGAGCCAATTTTGGGCTAATTGATATGGCAGGGATCCTGTACTCTGTGTCTCTTGGTATGTCATCTGAGGCTGTGTCTTCTTTGTTTGAAGATACATTGGCCATCAGCATAATTAGGAGGTATCTGGGGCCTTGTCCCAGTCCCTATTAGACTTCAAGTTTCTTGAGGACATTGGGAGTGCCCATGTTGCTGGCATAGAAGACAGAGAGAAGAGATGGAACTGAAGGATAAATGTGGTCTCTGGAAGTAAGAGAAGGCAGGAAACTGCTTCTCCCCTGGAGTCTCCAAAGGCAACAAACCTGTTCTCACTGTGATTTTAGCCTATTGAGGTGCACTTGAGATTACTGATTGCTGGAGCTCTTGTGTTGCTTTAAACCACCACATTTGTGTAATCTGCTTTTGGTGTCATAGAGATAAATGAGGTAGGACATGCTAGCATGAATCACATTGCAATTTAAAGAGAAGTTATTTCTGAATAATGCTGTGAAAAGAGCAAATATCCAAAGCCTGTAGAGTTAATTTTCACTCTTTCAATATGTGTGAAATTGTCCAGTCATAAATAAAAAGTTTATTCTTTTTTTTCCCCAAAGAAACAGTGTAAAGTGCACATTAGTAACCATGATGATTTCAGAAAGCTGTATAAAATACAGTCCCTGTTCCTCTTCTTCCATTTTACAAAGCCTGACCTGGGAAAGGGGGCAGAGAGGAAGAGGAGGAAGAGTTTCTGCCTCTGTCAAACTCTAGCTTCAGCTCTTCCTCTTGGGGCTCATTCACCAGGCCTTCCATCACCAAAGTACCATCTGGACCACCATGTGCCAGCTTACAGGAGATGGGAAGTCTAAGTAGGCCTACTCTCTATGGCTTATACTCAGAGAGATCAACCAGGGTAGAGAGAAAAGAAGAAGAAAGAAAGAAAAAAAGATAGATAGATAGATAGATAATAGAGACAGAAAGACAGACACAGACACAGACATAAACACAGAGAGAAGACTTCAGGGAAGAAAAGATGCTAGAAGATGCAGCCAAGATAGTGAGGGCATCATTCTCTTCCTCATAATAGACCTAAGAAGACTGTGAACAGGAAAAGAAGAAAACGGGAAAGGGAAGTAGAGAAGGGACAGTAAAGAGAAGCAGAACATGTGATATAATAGCAAATGTGTAGGAATTTAGATCAACAGCAGTTCCCGTCCCTATGAAGTATGATGCTAACGATGGACAGATAACCTTCTGCGCTTCAGATCTGAGTGTGTTGTGTGTGCTTCAGGAGATGTTATGAGATAAGAATTCCATACGGCTTTGCTTATAGCACTGGATTCTTTGAGGAACCATGATATGTGAATACAAGCTGAAGACCCTGCCTTTGTCAGTAAGGGCTTTACTCTAAAAAATCTAGTGTAAATTCCCGAGGCCTTGAAGCTCATCACAACCTATAGCTTGCCCTTGGGGTAGCCTGCTGTGGTGATTTGAATTACACATTTTTTCCATAGGCTCATGTGTTTGAACACTTTGAACACTTGATCAGTTGGTGGTGCTGTTTCAGGAAGGACATGGAATCATTAGGAAATGGAGTTCTGCTGGAGGAAGCTTATCACTGGGTGTGAGAGTTCATAGTCTGGTCCTCCTTGCAGTTTGCTTTGTTTTCTGTTTGCAATTGAAGATGTGAGCTCTCAGCTATTTGCTAAGGCTGTCTGATGCACTGTTAACCATCTAGAACTGCAAAACCAAAATAAACTCTTCCTTCTAAAGGTTTCTTTGTCATGGTATTTTAACACAGCAACAGAAAAATAACTAATACTGTGCTGGTTGGTTTTTGTCAACAAGATAAAGACTAGAGATATGTGGGAAGAGGAAACAACATCAACTGAGGAATTTCCTCCATTATTTTGGCCTGTAGGGGCATATATTTGATTACAAATCGATGTAGGAGGGTCCATTGTGGGTGCTGCCATCCCTAGGCAGGTATTGATTGTGGCTATATAAGAGAAGTAGCTGATCAAGCCTGTGGGAGTAAGCCGACTCTCTGGTCTCTGCTTCAGTTCTTAACTCTATGTTCCTGAGTTGAGTTCCTGCCATGACTTTCCTAAATGATGAATTGTCACCTGGAAGACTAAGAGAAAATAAACTTTTCCTTCCTCAAGTTGGTTTTGGTTAGTGTTTTGTCACAGCAAAGGAAAGCAAACTAAAATAGAGAAGTTGATACCAGAGAGTGGGCTATTCCTGTTAAGAATCTGACCATTTATTTATTTATTTTGTTAGGAATGTAGATGTCTTTGGAAATTTGAATTAGGAAAGTGGTTGAATGTTCTGAGCACAGCTTACTGGGTTTTCTATAGGGGTCTGAAGGAAAGTAGTACTGAGGGCAATGTAATTCCAGAGTGAAGCCAGAACTTACACGACTTTTCTTATGTCTCTTTAGTTTAGTGCTTTCCTTTTTGTCAATTCTTCATAATTTTTCAAGGTTCTGGTTCCTGCAGAGAGGACAGTGTTGGTCTAAAGAATATATTGCACTCTCATCTGACATCAGTCATTGTGTTCTGGGCATCTTTGAATCCAGTGTGCTATGATGTTGGAGTACCTGTATGCTATAGGCCCTGGTTTGTTGCATGAAATTCTAGATGATGTCTGAAGTTTCAGAATAATTATTGAGTATCTACTCTTTCACTCACAAGTTTCTCAAATGGGACAATAAATATGTAGCCACACTTCATGAGCATCAGTGAAAATTTCCTTACCTGATTTCTCAGACTTCACAATCTATTAATTTCTTTTGAAGCATTCCTTTGGTATGAATGTAATTCTTACATTTCTCTTCTTGTCTCAGCCACACATAAGCTCCAGTTCTGTTCCCAGTGTCTCCTAAGGACCTGGCTTGCCCACATCTTCTAGGGCAAAAGCCTATTTGTTGCCTCTGAATGAGAATACACCAGCCCATCCTTTAGGGCCATCAAAGTTGAATTCCTTCATCCCACCTTGATGAATATTTCTATGGATCCAGGTTCTTAGAGAATCATACTCATCCTAGCCTGTTTCAAATTTCATAGATATATAGGTGTCAAAGTGCTTAGAGGTCTTTTAGAGGCTCAATTTTCTGAGTCACACAACATGGATAATAATGACAACTTCATGGGATATTTTTTGTGAAGGCAAATAGACATTTAATATGACGAGGTACCATAAAAAGGTCAAAGTGCTGATTTGTGTTGCTGCTCATGTACCTGAGTCTTCTTTCCAGTAGGGATCTTATGATCAACCGTCCAATAACCCCTTGTCATGTCCTTACCTATGCTCCAGACTTACAGTTCTTTCTTCTAACTAGAAGAGCTCTTATAGTGACCTTTCCAGCCAGTAGTTGTGTCACATGATAGTCTCTGATTAATTCTGCAGGGGTTTAATGAGCAGCTGTACTATGCAAGTGTTCCATTTTTCTAGATTTCTTCCATTTATTAAGCTTCCCTAGAACCTATACTGTGTATTTGAAAGAACACTCAAACATCAGGCATTTGTCATAGAGTGATGCCAAGGTTAGGAGCACCCATGGACTGAAACCCACATGCTTGGTCTGTGAATGATGTTCCAACTTTCCAGACCCAATCCAGTTTCTAGTGTCTATATGCAGTGTAATCCTCATGAAACTTCTCACTTTCTATATACAGAAAGAATCATGTTCCTAACAGATGTCCTGAGACATCAGGAGAAACTCAGATTCTAATATCACATATCTAGACTTAATGTCAAGTGTACCTTACTTTTCTAGATCCAGTCAGTGCCTCAAATCCAATTGGTTTCCAAGGCTCATTTCCCATCTTGGTCTTCAATACATGTAATGATGACATTTGTACTCTGGAGCCCGATTTAGTGGATGTCTGAATTTTAGAAAGTCCTTGGGAGTTTAAGCACTGCTTTCTGACCACCAGCCGTGTCCGACAACCAGCACTCCATCTATACTGATGGCAAGGTCTCTGCCCATGAGAAGGGATCTCTGGGTTCAGACCCCTTGTATTTCCAGAAAATTCTAATCACTTTCTCGGTGAGGGTACTTTTTGTTTCTTATTCGCTCTTCTGTTACCATGTACACTTAGGTATTCTTTTGGTGCCTCTAGCTGGGGTTTGACTAATCACCTTCCAGCAAAGTCATAGGTAGCTTTCAGTGGATAATTAAGATAGAGAAACTATAAATATGACTGACAGTGACCTAGATTTGGTCTTGTAGCCTCCGACTGGCATTTGTTTTCCTGTACAGCTTTGTAACCACACTGGTAATCTTAGTATTATCATACGTAGGGTCACATTCTATCCAACAATCCAGGTTCAGCTTGATAAGCTAATTAAAAGAACAGAATTAATAGTGAAAATCAGAAAAAGGAGATTTATTCAATATGACCACATTAAAAAGGCAAAGAGATTTAGTGACTCGCTCCTCACCTCAAGTCTATCTTTAGAGTCCTGACAGGAAGTTCAGCTTTAAATAGAGAGCTAGAGTTATGCATATCTACACAGTCTTGGTCAAGGTATGGTCATATCTGTTAGTGACTTGGCTCCAATCTCTAGCTAGGTAGTCTGACAAGCTTTACATCTTTTTTCTCCCAAGCTTTGGGCTTTCTTTTCTCCAAACACAAGATTCCTGGGAATTCTACTTTCTTGGATCCATTGCTTTGATAATCTGATAGCCAAAGTGAGGGACACAGTGTTTCTTTAGAGTATATTTATCTCTGCCAGGATGGTTACATTAGAAAAGCTATGGAGATCAGTCCTTGCCTTACAGGGTAAAACCAACCAATGAAAGTGAATATAGGATGAGCTTGGCTGGCTGGCAGAAGACAACAGAGATATGATGTCTGAGAAAATGGAAAGATACCTCAGGCTAGAGGCCCATGTAGTAGCATTCTCTTCCCCAAACTGCAAATTATCTAGCAAGGAAAGAAAGTGTTGGCAGAATTAATTAGTACCTGGAAAATGATTTTACACTAGATTAAATAGGGGCACATGAAGCAATAAATATATTGTAAAACTGGATAACAGTTCTTGAAAATGGAATTAGCTATTATCAAGAATGACTGAAAATTATATTGTCTAGCAAAATTAGAAAAAATAATGGCAGAAGCTTGGACTAAAGAACTGGATACAGATGACCATGTGTTTCAGATAAAAGTCTGCTGTCCTGACATAGACTTCTGATAGAGAAATACTAGTCAGCTTGACTCTGTCTCACTGAACTAATGTGGGGGAAGGTATCTTGGGTTAGAATTAAGAAAGGAATGGAGGCTCCTAAAAGCAGGCTATAAAGATGATTATCTCCTTGAGGAAACAGAAGGAACTGTATGTTATGGTTAATCTTAACAGTTGAGTGGAATTTAGAATGTCAATGGAGACAAAACTGTTGGGCATGCTTGTGAGGGAGCCTTTAGTTTAATTGTGCTAACAAAACACACTCTAATGTGGTTATTACCATTCCAAGGATTTGGATCTTAGATTGAATAAATGAAGACAGTGACCTAAGTACAAGAATTCACCTTTCTTTCTGTCCTTTCTGACTGTGGGTACAGTGTGACCATCAGTCTCATGTTCCTGCTGTTGTGACTTCCCGTCATGAAACTGTGAGTCAGATTAAATTTTTAAGCTTCTTTTGTCAGGTATTTTGTCCCAACAATGTATAAAGAAAGTAATACAGAAAATGGGTATCAGGATTGGAGTCATTGCTGTGATAAACCTGACCATGTGATTCTTGGGCTCTGAGGTCAAGATCTTACCCATGAAAAGCCCCATCTTGTTCAAAGAGGTCTTGCTGATGGCCAAGGCAGATAGCTGATGCAGATTAAAAGAGATCAGGTTGTCTGCTAACCTATCAACAAACCAGACTGAAGAAGGTTCAACCATGATATTCTCAGAGCCTTGCTAATTAGTAGTAGTTCAATGTAGCCCAAGGTGATGCATAGGATTTGGTCCAGAGAAAGAAGCAGACAGACAGACTAATGGATGGTGGTATTGGTGGGGCAAGTCAAGCAACAGAGATCAGGATGAGCTGAAACTCTGGAACAACTGGAAATTCTTACAGGTACCAGGTGGATGGATGACATAATGACAGATGCATGGGCTTTTGCCGTCACAGACTTCCTCCTCTCAATGGTGTCCAGATAAGGGTGCTATGCTTCCTTGGTTGGTGTCTGTTTTTGAAAGGTAACGAGCCTAATTTTTTTTTCTGGCATGGTTTTAATATGCATATGTGCTCATGTATTCCCAATCTACTTCAAATAAGCTTTTAGGTTAGAGGTTTTTAATTGTAGGGATAAGTATTTGTCTACCGTACCTGATGGCTGATTGACAGGGGGTGATTTCTATGTGGAGAAACAAAATGCAAAGTTATTCTGCACCACATTTGTACTCAAAATGGAGCCGTTTGATACTTATAAAGGTAGTCATCCAGGGCAAGGCACACTCTGCAAGCCACAGTTTCTTATGATGTAGAACATGGTGGTGACTCAGAATAGTTACAACCTGATGTTTATGGGTGAAAGTATCCATGTTGTCTACAGGTGCCATCCCATCTTCTAGGCATAACCCTTTAGGCATCTCTGAGTGTTTAGTAACCTCCAAAAGTCATGATTTTTATTTATTTATTTTTAATTTGGTGGTGGTAGGGATGGAACCTGGGTCTTTTATATGTGTCAGTTGGCTCCATTTTGAGGTTTTCATATGGAGTTTTCAAACATCTTAGTGTTAGTTATCTCTCCTACAACCCCTATTCTACATTATCCTCTCTTCCCTCTCCCCACTTAAACCAACCCCCTATTATTCCCCATTTCTCCTTCATATCCACCTGTGTTCTACTATCCCCCTTCTTTAATACCCTCCTTCACCCTGCCCACCAATGATCCATCCTGTAGTCCCTTGATTCTACAGGTGCTACAAAGTAAACGTACATGTCTAAAGATTGGGTGCTAAGATTCATATATGAGTGACAATATGTAACATTTGTCTTTGTGGGTCTGGGTTACCTCACTCAGGATGATTATTTTCCAGTTCCCTCCATTTACCTGCAAATTTAATAATTCATTTTTCTTAAGAGTTGAATAATAAATGTTCCATACTTTCATTATCCATTCATGAACGTCGAAGTTGTTTCCATTTCCTGGCTATTGTGCATAGAGCAGGAATGAACACAAATGACCAGGTACCTCTGTAGCAGAATATAAAGTTCTTTCCTTATAGTTCAAGAGTTGTACGGCTGGATCAAGTGGTAGATCCATTTCCAGATTTTTTAAGGAATCTGCACACTGATCTCTTTACTGGTGGCACCATGTGCACTCCCACCAGCAGTGAATAAGATGCCCTTTTCCCCACATCCTTACTAGCATTTGCCCTGGTTTTTTTTGGGGGGGGGGTTGTCTTAGACATTCTGACTTATGTGAGATGTAAGCCCAGAGCCAACATCATATTAAATTGATAGAACCTCAAACCATTTCCAGTGGAGTTAGGAACAAGACAAGGTGTTGGGCCTTATGGAATTAAAAGTGCTGTTAAGATGGCGCCTAGAGGAAGTGAAACCAAACCAGAAGGCACCAAGAGATAAACAAGGATTCCTGGAAATAAGGAACCTGCAAAGAAATGAAACTTATGCTAATGAGGTGAAATGTAGAAGTGTTACTATTGGAGCAATATGTTACTTCCTCATTTAAAGAATTACCCCTCCCCTGTATGCTAATAAGGTATCCTTTCTCCTTGGTAGAGACCTTGCACTGTATGCTAATACCTGCGGCTCTGAGCCTTCATAATGTGCCTACTGAGTTCACTAAATGGCTTCCTGCTGCGTGTTGAAAGAGCTGTAACATTAAAGAGCTGTAACACCTGTGAAGCTGGCTGGCTGTGGACCTCTTCAGTTGGATAGGAACCCCAGAGGCCTCTGATTGTTTCCTGGGACCGGCCAGGAGGCTGGGAACCGGCCAGCCACGCACCTGAATTCCCCTTGATCCCCTCACAGACTCTCGTCTTCTGGGGGCGAGAGTCGGGGCAATCCAAGGGAGGAGGAACACGAGCTGAGCACCGGATCTCCCCCTCACTGCCTTCTCCTGCTGGACGGGAAACTGGGGATTTCGGAGAGAGGGAGTACGCCAGCCGGTGTCTGTCACTCCGCCACGAGAGAGCGACAACAAGGATGTTCACTGTCTCTGTTCCTATTCAATACTGTGCTTGCAGTTTTAGTCAGAGCGATAGGGCAAGTGAAGACAAAGAAGATACAAATTGAGAAGGAAGAAGTCGAAGTATCTCTGTTTGCAGATGCTATGTAACTATGTAACTAAAGACTATGTAAACTACTATGTAAAGTTATACGTAACTAAAGACTCCACCTAGAGCTGATAAACACCTTCAACAAAGTAGCAGGATACACGTGCTGAGAAAGAAACCAAGGAAAAATCCCTTTCATGATAGCTTCAAAAACTTAAACTATCTTGGAATAGATCTAACTAAGGGAGTGAAAAGCCTGTATCATAAAAATTTTAAAACATCAAAGAAATAGGTGCTGGAGAGATGGATCAGCAGTTAAGTATACTAGCTGCTCTTGCAGAGGATCCAGGTTTGCTTCCCAGCACCCATATGGTGGCTCACAACCATCAATACCTCCTGTTCCAGAGGATATGACATGCTCTTCTGTCCTCTCTGTGCATTGTACAACATGGGTGTACTTACATACATGCAGGTAATATAGTCATACACAGAAAATACAATTAATAAATAAAAATATTTTATTTATTATTTAAATTTTCTGTGTACGTGTGTATTGTCTGCATGTGTGTAAGTGCACCCATATCATGCAATGCCCTTGGAGGTCAGAAGAGGGCATCAGATTCCCTGGAACTGGAGTTAGGATGATGGTGTGAGCCACCATGTTGGTTCTGGAATTTGCACCTGGGTCTTTTGTAAGAGCAGCCAGTGCTCTTAATCACTGAACCATCTCTCCAGTCCCAAATAAAATAGTTTTAAATAGAATATTGAAGAAAGAAATTGAAGAAAATACCAAAAAATAGATCTCCCATGAATTAGCAGGGTTAGTATTGTGAAAATGGTCTTCCTACCAAAAGTAATCTTCAAATTCAGTGTGATACACATTAAAATTCCAACACAACTCTTCATAGAAATTGAAAAAAAGTAATTTCAAGTTATATATGGAGGCACACACATACACACAAAGTCAGGATAACCCAAATAATCCTGAACAATAAAAGAACTTCTGGAGGCATTGCCATCCTTGATATCAAATTATACTTCAGAACCATAGCAATAAAGCATCATGGCACTGTCATTAAAACTGACACATTAATCAATAGAATAGAATTAAGGACCCAGATTTATGTCTACATACTTATAGCTACCTGATTTTTGACAAGAAGACCAAATTTCACTTTGGCTAAAGGATATCATCTTCAACAAATGGTGCTGATCAGACTGGATAACTACATGTAGGAGAATAAATTAGATCCCTATCTCTCAGCCTGCACAAAACTTGACTCCAAGCAATCAAGCACCTCAACATAAGACCTGATAACCTGAATCTGATAAAGAATTAGGGAATACACTGTAACTTATAGGTGTAGGAAAGGACTTTCTGAACAGGACTCCCATAGCATAGGCATTAAGTTCAGCAATTGAAAAATGAGTCCTCATGAAACAAAAAGTTTCTGGATAGCAAAGTACATTATCATTTTAATTAAAAGGCAAGCTACAAAATGGAAATTTTTTTTACCAGCTATACTTCTGATAGAGAATTAATATCTAGAATATATGAAGAACCAAAAACAAACAAACTAAACATCCAAAAAACATGCAGCCCAAATGAAAATTGATGTAAGGAACTAAATAGAGTAGTCTCAAAAGATGTAACACAAAGGAGAGAAAAATATTTTAAATGTTCAACATCTTCAATCATCAGGGAAATAAATGCAAATTTAAACTACTTTGTGATTTCATAATATAGAACTGATTTGTACAATGACAAGCCAAAGGTGAGGGGAATTATTGCTTACGAAGATTTTTAACTATTCTGTTTTTGGTGAATTAGACTTGTCAAGGAAAAACAGAAAGCCAAGTCAGGTCTAGTTGAAAATATAATTCAGAAGTCTTAACTAAATCTTGGTCAGGAAAGCAGTTTTGGTGCTAGCTCTACTATCCTACTAGGTCTGTCGTAGCAAAGGCCTCTGAATGAAATCTTTGGGAATCCCTAGTTAAAAGAATAAGACAGCATGGAGTAGAAGCCTCAGTCCATAGGTCAGGCTTGATACTTCACAGTGTGCCTCTGAGGAGTTGAAGCATATTCAAGGCCCTTTCAAGTATTAGGTGAAGCCAACTTTCTTTCCAAGAAGCAGGGTGCAAGAATGACTGGGTGTCTATGAGGAGTTCAGTGGTCAGGCCTGTTCTCTGGGTAGCTAGTCAGAAGGGACAGTTTCTATACAGCAGAGCAGTGTGAGGCTTGATTCTGGGGTCACACTATCTGACACAGCTTTTTCCATAACCCGTTACCTTGGGAAGGCATTTCATCTCAGAGAGACTCTCTGCCTCTTTTCTGTAAAAGCATGGGTATAGACTGCAGGGCTTAAGTAAACTGAGTCCACATATCCCTTTGTGTGGTCTGGAGACTAGTATCATGTATTATTGAAGTGACAAGAAGTCCTCCTTCGGTGACTTATCTAAATGTGAAGTGTCCTCTTTTAGAGATTGATTGAACTTTGGGGAATGGTGGTCCCAGCATATCAGGCTATGGTTGGCCAATTCTGGGAGGCCAGAGAGATCATAGCAGAAAACACTGTGAAGGGAAAATATTGGGGCTCAAAGAACAATTTTGAGACCTCAATGATCTTGACTGAGAGAGACTTGAATGATACTTAGGTGACCTTTATATACTCTTTTGTTTGTAATAGTTAGTCAGGGATCCTGGTGCATTGTCCAAGGTTCAGAGGGACAAAGTGATTTGCAGTGGAGTAAGGGAGGGTGATATCTGGTATGTGGCAAAAGTGGTACCAAGACATGCCTTCTGGAGCTCTTCCTGTCCTTGTTCCCTGACTTTTAATCTCTTTGTGTCAAAGTCAGAGCTCTCCTGAGATTTCAGGTGCCCAGGTCTACAGAGAGATACTGTCCTGGCTAAAATACTGAAGACAATGACTACTCTCACAATGCTTGGTCTCCTGGGCCCCTCTTGGAGGCGTAGAGCCCATGACTCTTGTTCAGTGATTGGTTGGAGGCATCTTCCCAACAATAACTCTTGTGGGGAGCTGACATCAGCTAGTACACCAGTCTGATTCCTTTATCTATAACATTTTGGAAGAGGAAAACCCAGGCAGGACTGTGGAGCATGCAGTCTGACTGAGGCTTCCTGAGTCGCTGTGTCCACATAGCAGCTGTACTTTAAAAAAAATCAGAATATTCACAGCAGTGGGGTCTATGGGTCTATGGTAGGCATGCAAAAAGGTAGATCTCACATGGAGAACTGGCAAGGAGAGTTGCTTCATTTGGTATGATGGTTCTCAGGCTCTCTCTGTGATTTACAATGAATAGCCTTCATTGAACCCATTGACTGTAGAAAGTTATTCTTTACTTACACGTTTATCCTGAAGTACCAATAAAGTATAGACCTCTACTATCTGCATGTGAAGATGCTATTAAAATGATAAATGACTTCTCTTACTCTCATTAATTTATAGCCAATAAAGAAGAGACAGATGTGGATATCTCCAAGAGACAAAACTCTAGACCAAAGGAGTAGCGCAAAAGACTTGAATTTAGAGATAGATGAATCTGGTTTTAAGGACTGGAAGCACTGAGGGCTGGGTAAGCACCTCAGCTGGGCTGGTGGGGTCCTGGCAGAAGGACAGGAGCTTGACTTAGAAATAGCTTTGTCATTTTCAGCAGTTCCTTCAACAGCTGAAGACCACTGCTTACAGCCCTGTGCCTGGCTCTGCCCTACCTTATCTGTGACATTAGAATAGTCACTTCCATTCCTGTGTGCCTCTGCCTTTTCAAGATGTAGATTGCTATCCTCAGAGACGCTACAGATGGAGTAATCCTTCCCAAGACTGATGGGCTAGACAACATGTTATGAGTATAAATGAATTCTAGAGTTGGCTTATTGGGGACTCAGCTGTATCTGGATATTAAAGAGCACAGAATGCAGCCACTAATGTCTGAGTAACCACTCAACAGATGGAGCATATACCTGATCTGGTTTGGAGCCAACAAACATCAGAGATCATCTCTCTATAGCCAAACCCTCTATGGAAAGCAGAGCCTTTCCCCCAAGGCAATGTACTCCCTCATTTGGAGCTTCAGAGAGTGCTTGCTAACCTTTGCAAAACTTTCTGTCAATACACAGCATTTTGCTTATGAGTATGAAACAGTTACTTCCTGTCATAAAATAATAAAAAATGATCAGAATTATGGAGTTGTTTTCTGGCATTAATCACTTGATGGCATAGAACAGTGGTCACACAGAAGGGACACACTGCTGAGATCAGGCCATGTCCTTCTCTATACTACTCCATAGTTTGTAAAACAGTGGCTTTCAGATTGTGTCTTGCCTTGACTGACTCCATTTGACAAAGCAGTATTTGACTTCATTTACAAATGTGGAGGACAGAATGACTCTGTACTTCTCTGTGTAAGTATATACCACAACCTGTCCAACACCAACCGCGAGGCTCAGACTCATAAATAACATTTTCTGTTTTAAAATTTCAATTTATTTTTATTTTATGTGTATGATTGCTATGTTTGAGTGGGTGTAAGTGCACCAGTGTCACACAATACCTGTGGAGGACAGAAGAGGGCGTCGGATCTTGTGGAACTGGAGTTACAGACAGTTGTTAGCTACCATGTAGGTGCTGGGATTTGAACATGAATCTTCTGAAAGAACAGCTAGTACTCTTAACCGCTGAGCCATCTCTCTAGTCCTAACATTTTCTTAAAAGTCAAGATACCACCCTATATGTCTATCAAAGTTAACTGAGATTATATGAACATATTGGCATATTAAAATCATATCAGAAAGAACAAATTAGATTTATCAAGCACACAAGACTGAAGAAGACATTTAGTCCTTTCAATTGGATACAGAAAAGCTGCACCTTATAGATTAAAAACATACCCCTAGAAAGGGCTTATCCTTTCAGTGAGTCATGAAGAAGAAACAGAAATATACCATAAACGGGAGCAAACCAAATCTGATGCGTCAAAGAAATCTGTCATTTAACGGCCTCTACAACACACCTGTAAAGAAACACTCCCCAAAAGACCTTCTCTTACTCCAATGTAGCTACTTTATGCAACACCTTCATCTGGACTCCATAAAGAGTAGCACGCCTAACATTGCATTGATGATGTCCCCACCAACCTGTCATCTGGCCACCTGGTGTGTGCATCCAGAGACTGACAGGCAGATGACTCCTGACTGGCTCTGTGGTTTTCGTTCACCCTGGCTCCCACTGATGCAGCAGATTACTCAAATTGCTATTCATCTATTCATTTGCCCAAACCTAGATCCATGCTTTGTCTCTATATCCTTCATGTTTCTGCACCCTGTCACTTTGTCACTTAATCTGGGCTCCACTCTGCGTCTCAACTCAGCTGTATAGCCGAGTTCCTTAGTATTCTCTCTACTTCTGCCTCCAGTAAGGCCTCTTTGGACTCCTTCAACTATGATGTGGCCTCTGTGGCCCTTTATGGCCATTTTGTAACCTACATATATACATAAATAGATGAAGGTACTGTGTGATGGATAATATGTGATCTGAGAGTTAATATTTGCAACTAAGATTGAAGTGAAAAAATATGTGGTGGTGTGTTAATTATCAATTTAACACAATCTAGATTGATCTAGGAAGGCAGTTCCAAAGAGGAATCATCTAGATTAGGTTGAGCTGTGGTTATGTCTGTGTGGAATTACCATGATTATGATCATTAAGGTGGGAAGACTCATCTACCAACTATGGCACTATTTCCCTGGGTAGGACATTCTAGACTGCATGAGTGGAAAGTGGAAATGTAAGTTAAAACTACTTTAAGATTTCATCTTATTGAAGTCAGAATAGCTTAGATTAAGAAAACAAAAGATAAGAAATTCTGGCAAGAATATGGGGAAATAATCCTCTTTGAGAATATTGTTCCAACTATTTGATGATTTTACATTATAGTTCCTACCTCCTTTCAAAGAACTTCCAAAACTCCACCTTAGTGACCTAACCTTTAGCATATGGACTTTTTGGAGACACATAGGGTTTACTAGAGCAAGAATTCCTCATCCTTTGATGTTTAATCAATTTTCTTAGTAACTTTTCATCCATTAATCATTAATGCTCATGGTCATTGTCTATAATTCCTAAGATGTCTCGGCTGTCTTCAGAGTTAAGTTCATTTTGAAGTCTTTGTCTCCTATTTCAATAGCTCTAATGAAATCTGTCTTGTTGTCTTTGATAAATGTGCAGTGTACATTTTATTTTATATTATAGAACATCAAAATGAGAAATACCTACAGTAACAGGGGATCTTGTCTTCACATTTTTTTCTAGAGAAAAACAACTTCCTTCCACCATTCATCGAGGTATAAAAGTGTATGAATTTCTGTAGAACTTGCTATATTTTCATGAGGTAAATATATCTGCTCAGCCAGAAAAAGCATTAGAATAAGATGAGGAGACTGCTTCTCATTGTTGAGTTTCAGATAGGTCCAGAAAATTCAGCCTTAAACAATACTTCAGTTTGGAAGAGTCACCTTCATAGACACTGGAGTGCATTTCATAAATCCCAGCTGCACCCTCATACCCTGTCCTTCATAGGCTGAGTTTCGTATAGTTAAGTTGTTATGTCAGTTGCACATGCAAGAAATTAGAAGTAGAGGTCAACTGTCTTCACACATTAATCCAATTCTGCATGTGATATTTGTTTCTTTAATTCATAACTACTTCCTTATTAATTAAAATATTTTTCTTCAAAGTAGAGTATAAGATCTGTGAAGAAATAAAACCAATGACTGCTATTGATGGAGCTCCATTCTGTGTCAGCCACTGGCCTGGTGATGATATATATCACACAGTTAGCTCTTCCTGGTACACTGTAAGTGTGGGAGTATATCATAGGAGTCTCTAAATTAAAGGAACTCACTATTGTCATGAATCTAGGAGGGCTTTGGATGATCTCCAACATAGGTCTGACTATGAAGCCAGCCCTACTGATGTTGTGTTCCACGAGGACAAGGCATTCTCCAAAAAAGTGTTATTTACTGATGAAGGCTAACCCAGTCCTTCCTAAGGTGAAAATGTGAGCATCGTGGCTCTTCTCTAAAGTGCCCATGTACTCTACTTCCTGGAAATGGGTTAGGATAGAGGGTTACTAGAATGTTTTGTGTTCCCTAAAATTCATACATTCAAATCATTACCTTCAAGATGATAGTATTAGGAAACAGGGCCTTTGGGAGGTAATGAGTTTATAAAGGTAGAGGTCACATGAATATGATTAGTGTTCTTCTGAAAGGATATTCGGAGACCTTCACCCCTTTCACTGCACAGCTACAGCAGGAAGGCACCTTTCGTGTGATGGGAAGAGGCACAGGTGATCAAATGCTTGGTGCCTTGACCCTGGGATTCTACCTTTCAGAACTATGAGCAAGACTTGTCTGTTTTTTATAGCTGCTCACTCTATGGCATTTTGTTCCATCATTTGAAATATACATGTGCACAGGGGGATGTCTCATTTCACTCTGATTTACTCTATTGGAAAAAGATGCCTGGATTTTGGGAATCTCTTCTACTATTGATATTTTCTTCCTTGAAGACTCCAAATGCATCAAGTCTATACCACATATGCAGCAAAGAATACTTTGCAGCCTCTAGATGCGAACCATCTCTAACACCTCATAAGAGCCACGTGGAAGGTCAGGCCATAGCAGGCTTGTTTGGTGCACATCTTCCTGCCTGGCCTAATCAGGGACTCATCCTCCATAGGGGTCCCATCCAAAAAATACCATGTTAACCAGGCTCCTCCAAAGGCCTGTTTCATACAACTGCTATTAACTCAGTTTGAACTACATACAGTTGCTTCACACACACATAATCTAAGGACAGAAAACACAGACTAGAAGTAGGTGCAACCTCATTAACATGGGCTCCTTTCATTTAAACTATGTTCTTTCAAGTATTGTCTTTACCTTTCTATTATGTGTTTTAAGAATACCTTTATACTGAGAGAATAAATGAGGTCAGTAAGACCATTTATATGGTTGAAAAGAAAGGCCACATTACGCTTGTTAGGCATATAGTTCTGCATGGTTACACCTCTGTTCTCATTAGGCATTAATGATCATCCTCAGAGACCTCTACTGGACAATATTTTCTTTGTACGATTAAAATAAAGTATACAGACTTTTATTTTTAAAAGGTAATCAGAAAATTGTACAATGAAAATCAAGATAAGTATAATAACTAGAAAAGCCAATAGCAGTGCTTGGAGTAATGGATTTAGTAGAGGTTTCTGGATGTAACTGTCCCGGCAGGAACACAGACATTTGACTCTCAAACTACTGAAACAATGGTCCTCAATAAATTAGAATTTTCCTAGGACTCTTGCGTTAGGAGAAGGAAAAAAGTTGGACCTTCATGCCAGGCAAGGTGAGGGTGTGTTTCTCAGAAAGAGATTTCATACAGTTCTGATTTATTAGAAATATTTGTAGAATAGAGCAGAGCTGATGAGTGGGACCATACCTAGACCAGGACTGCATAGCTATGCATACTTCTAGTTACCTATTTAAACTTAAATTAAATTTCAGGACCCAGAAGATGGTCTTGATGGGGGAGGGTCCCTGGATCTCTGTTTCTCTTCTTTTTGAATATTTTTTATTAAAGTTTTAATTTTATGTGAATGAGTACATTGCCTGGATGTGTGTCAGTACACCCATGTTTTTCAATACCCATGGAAGTCAGAAGAGGCTGTAGGATCCCCTGGAACTGGAATTACGGACAGTTGTTAGCCACCATATGGGTGCTGGGAACCAAATCCAGATCTTCTACAAGAGCAGCTAGTGCTCTTAACTGTTGAACCATCTCTCCATCTCCTGATCCACGTTCCTCTTCTTAATGTGGTCACACTGAGTAAAGATTCTTTCTCTGCTTTTCACTGCTGCTTGTCAGTTTGTTAGATCTATTGAGGATGGGTGGCTGGGCTAACTTGTTAAGGCTCCTAAGAACCAGGCTATGACCCTACGAAGGCTAGCAACAATCCTATAAGAGCAAGGATCAAATAATAGTAAGTGATCTTTTCCATCTTGACTCCCTAAAAACAAGATAAAAGAAGAAAAGGTACCAAGATGGACGATGAAGGCACAAAAAAGGAGATTTTCCTACAGAAGCTCCAGAATGCTCTGCTCCTGCCTACAAAGTTTCACAAACCCATTCCATGCATAGGAACCCATAAATGTTAGTGATACAACCACCTTGTCATAGAGACGAGATTACAGAGGCTTCATGAGTTATTGAAATATTATCTTATGCTATGTTTACTGGCTTAGAGCCCACTCTAAAATCTGGGTTTCATGTCCTTGATGAAGGAGAAAGGGCTCAAAGACAATGGCAGTTTTATCATCAGGGAAAGCAAGCAAAGAAGAAAGGTTCTGGGCTTGCTGTAGTGTGGCTGACGGCACTGTGCTGAGGGCATACCTGTGGTATAAGCCACGTATCAGCACCATATAGCAGCAAAATAGTCAAGGGAATAATTTATCTACATGATCATCTTCTGTTGGTCAGAGGTTTACCCTTCTGGGCCTTTATTAAGATGGAAGAATTATAGCCATATGCCAGTACATCTGGTAACCCCCTGGATCTTAAGTCCACCACTAGAATGGCTGTGAGTCTAGGTGCTTTCAGGTTGTAGCCCCTTCAAGAGGTTGGTTGACCATCTTTGTAGAGTGGCTGGGGCTGTCATTATTGGCCAAAGGTTCTGGATGGAGATGAGACAGAGATTTGAGTGACTTCTAGAAGGGGTTTGATTCTTGCATAGTCCTGCGCAGGACACTGTGCCTTGCACCCAGCTAAGATCACAGAGACCTTGGAAACTGGTAGCATCCTGGTATAGGCAGGCAGACCTCTGTATGAGTGTTCAGTGTGATGGTTAATAGTGGCTGTAAACTTGATAGGATGTACAATCACCAAAGAACAAGCTCTACAAGGGTTATTTTGATTAGATTGCCTGATGTAGGAAGACGTGCCCTAAATGTGGGCAGCAGAATTTGCTGCCTTGGGGGAGGGTTTTAGACTGCACAAAATGGAGAAAGTTAGCTGAACAGGAGCATTCACGGCTCTCTGCTTCCTGATCACAGATGTGATACGATCAGCTACATTAAGCGCTTGTTGCTGCGACTTCCTTACTTATATACTGTACCCTGGAACAAGAGCCAAAGTAAACCCTTCCTTCCTCAGGTGGCTTTTGTCAGGTATTTTATTGCAGCAATGAAAAAAGTAACTAACATACTCAGTAACCCGGGAAGGAGGACTGCATTCCTTGCCACTGTGAGCAGGGAAGTGAATCAGCCTGGAAACTTTAAGACCTTCAAGAGGAACAAAAGGATGCCTCAGCAGATGTGTCTGCCTTCCAGTATTTTCTGAAGTTGAATGGTAAAATGGACACCAGGTCCTTTGAAGGAGAGAGGAACTGGTAAAGAATTAAAAATTTGTATATGACAAGCAATCAGTTTATAGTTGATTGACTGACTGTGAACTAGGTCTGACCAAAGCTCTGGTCTAGGACTCTGTTTTCCATCTCCCCCTGAAGAAACAGCATGATCAACACAAAGAGACCTGACTTCTCCCTCTGATGCCAAATGGATATGAATTTGGAAGGCGAGGAACATGCACTAAAGGATATATCATTTTTGGAAGCTGGAGACCTACAAGCCCATAGTATCCTCTCAGATGGGTTAGGGCAGATTCTCACTTTCTTTCTGCCAATCATAACCTGCTTTATGGTGAGGGGACTCACCACATGGCACTCATTCTGAGAATGTAGGTTCCTCAATAGACCCATCTCTACCTTATAGGGTTCACTCTGTGTCTTGCTCAGTGGCTGACAGAAGCGATTACATTGTCTGGTCTTCCTTTTGGAGGAAGCCTGATTGATATTATTGATTTGGGTGTCACTGTTAGCTTCAACCTTCTTGACCTCACTGTCTAAAGGTATCACTATCTTCACTTTGCAAACAAGGGAATTGAGGAGAAATGTGACAGCTGTCCTGCTCGAGATCTAGCCACTAGGGTTTATAGACATGGTACAGGAAGGCTCTGACTCTGAGACTGTCTTAGTTTGTTTTTTGTTTCTGTGATAAAACACTGATCAAAACCAACTTGGGGAAGAAAGAATTTATTTGTCTTATCCAACCCTATTACAGTTTATGACTGAGGGAAGCCAAGTCAGGAACTGACGTAGAGCAGAATCCGTAGACAGAAACCGAATTGGAGAGCATGGAAGAATGCTGCTTCTTGGTTTGCTTGTCTTGGTTTGCTTGGCTACCCTTCTTTTTTATTGAATATTTTTAATTGAATTTTTGTACATTTCATATAGACCATCTCAATCAATTTCAATCACTTTTATACCCTCTTCCTCATTGGCATACATCCACAGCTCCTTCCCTGCCCCCCGGGAATTCACATACTCTGTCATTTGTGTCAAGTTAGTGTCCCCGGACATTCCCCAGTGCAAGTTCATCTACTGAGGTCTAGTCAGCCTATCTGGAGACCCTTGCTTTAAGAAGATTAGCTCTTCCTCACCCAACAATAATCAATTGCCAATATTTCTTCATCTAAGATTGTGTTGTCCATTTCCCCAGTTCTATGCTGGGTTTTTGTGCTTGAGTTTGCATGGGTCTTGAGCATGCCAACACCACTGCTGTAGGTTCATATGAGCAGAATCCCAGGAGCTTGTATGACTGTATTTTCATGTGATTATGCATCTCTTCCTGTTCTGCCCCCTCTCCCACAATGGTCCATGAGCCCTAGGTGAGTGAAGCTTAATATAGGAGTCCTGTCCAGGGGCCCACACACTGCAGACTCCTATTCTTTGATCTTTTGTTTTCTGGGCCCTCTATTGAATGATGGAGCTTCATTAATGAGAGTTGAGAGATTCATCAGTGTCCTCTTTAACCCTTGTTCTATGTTGTGTGAGCTTTAAGTATAGAGGTTGCATTGTAGATGTGCCTTTAGGTCTGGGCAATTGACAGACAATATTTATTTGTGAATAGTTATGATACTCTGTAGTAGTCTCTGTTGGTACGAAAGAAGCTTCTTTGATGAGTGGTAACTGAGATACTTGACTGTGAATATAAGGATAAGATTTTAAACATAGTAAGAAGTTACATTAGTCTAGGAATATGACAGCGTTTGTGTCTGAGTGTATTGCCTGCATGTATGTAAGTGTACCCTTGTCATGCAATGCTATGTGTATTTGGCTATGATTATAAGATAGAACATGAGTTTCCTCTCATTGAGTAGGATTTAAGTCCAATTAGATAGACATTGATTGCCCCTAAGATAAAAGTGCTACTACTACACCAGTGTTGTATTCTGTGCTGGTCACTGATATGGTTATTTGGTCATGAAACTGGTGTTGGGTCATCAATTGATATTCTCTCTTAAGATCTTTCATAGTTTTCTCCAGAACTATGAGAGCTAGCCTTCAGGGGAAATGGCTTCCAAGTCAGTTCCAGTTCCATCACTCCAAATCCTATGTCCAAAGTATGCCCTGTTTTCAGAAATAGGGTCTTAACTTAAGGTTCTGGGATGCCATCAAGGGCTGTGGCAATAACCTGTGTAATTTTGGGAGTCTCTTGGACCACCCTGGCGAATAACCCAAAGGAAGGTTCCTCCTGTCTGGCACTGTTTTTTGTTAATGTAGACTTCAGCTATGCACACGGACTCATGAAGAGATATAGTATGTGTAATTTGTCATTAGATTGCTATACTAATATGATTCCCTCTGGTGTTTTACATTCAGCTACCCTTCATATACAGCCCAGGCCCACTTGTCAAGGCATGGTAAAACCCACAGTGAGATGGGCTCTCCTACATAAATTAACAGTCAAGAAAATGTTCCATAGACAAACCCACAGACCGGTCTGATGGAGGAAATTCCTTAGTTGAAGTTCCCTTTTCCCAAGTGTGCTAAGTTGACATCTAAGAAAAACTACCACAGAGGCTGAACACAGGATTGTGCAACCAGAGCAATGCTTAAGAGGATCTGCCCTGAGAAGTCACAGCTGAGGTCTTTCTTTCTCCCTGTCCTTACTAGTCAAAGGAGACTTACTTTTTTATTATTATTTTTATTTCATGTGTATGAGTGTATTGCCTGAATGTATATAAGTGCACCCTTGTCATGTAAGGCCCAAAAGTCAAAGGAGGGTGTTGAATTCCCAACTAAACTTGTAGACAGTTGTTAGCTGTCACGTGGGTGCTGGGAACCAAACTCAGTCCTCTGTGAGAGCAGTCAATGCTCTTAATTACTGTGTTATCTCTCCAGCCCCAGGGACTTTCTGTTTTGCTAAGCTTAAAGCATTTCTGAAGTATATGACTCAAGGCGAGTTCTTACCAGGAGCTGTCAGTTCCATGTTGTGGTTTCTCCATGCCTATGCTCTTCTGAGCAAAGCGTGTCTAATTTTCCATCTAAGCACATCCAGTATCTCGTCTTCTGGTATCCATTCATGCACCACTCAGTTAAAATGAAGTTTCTCTTAACCTGGGATACCTTCAGATGCTGGGGAAGGTAGGCAGGGTTAAAGAGGCCTTGGTATAGACCAAGTGAAAGGCCCTGGGCTGCCTGAACTAAGGGTGTTGGCAGGTTCATTGACCAGAAACTTCACATGCATAGTCTTCGTGTGTGTGTGTGTGTGTGTGTGAGAGAGAGAGAGAGAGAGAGAGAGAGAGAGAAGAGAAAGCATTTCTTAGGAGGAAATGGAGGTCAGATCAGAGAGGTAGGTGTACTGCCCAAAACCCCACTTTTAAATGAATGAGTCTGACATGGGCACTGGGCTCCTGATTGGTTGTCGTCTCACTACAGAGCAGCACACTGTACCACGGAAAACCATGTGCTTTTGTGTTTGTGAATGTGATAAAGACAACCATACTTCTTTGTGCGTCAGGCAGTGAGACACAGTGGACAGATGGAAAGAGAGAGCCTCACCTTTATTTCTGCTGAAGCTTAGGAGGGGGAATAATACATCTCTAAGTTTTTACCTAGAGACATAGTCACACCAAATCTCTACAGAACTGGATGGTAAAGATGAAGTTATCTGAAAACTTCCAAGCCAGGATATATAGAGAAAATAGCTAAACTCTCTTCAAATGGAATACAACCTCAGACAGGGCTGGTGATTTGTACAGTTCTGTCCTTTTCTCACTCAGATCGTCTCTTGGCACATTCTCTCTGGAGCCTCTGGTTGGAAAAGACCATGTGGGCAACAGTCCCACATCCCTAATCTCCCAGGTAAAAGTGCTTACCTGTTAAATTCAATTCTGGACTGTGCTCAGCCTCATGCCCTCTGTCCCAGGCTTGGCTCATCCCCAAGACAGCTCTGATTCTCACAGGGTCAGAAAGTTTTCACTTCTTTCCTTCTTTCTTTCTTTCTTTCTTTCTTTCTTTCTTTCTTTCTTTCTTTCTTTCTTTCTTTCCTGTTTTCCTTTCCTTTCCTCTCCTCTCCTCTCCATTCCTTCCTCTCTTTTTCTTTCATAAAAATGACATTTTTAGTCTTTGAAATTTCATATATTTTTGAACTCTTTCATGTTTCTTACATCTTGTCTCCCTCAAAATTTCATGTCATTAAAAAATTTACTTATTGTTTTTATTTTATGTGTATGAGTGTATTGTCTTTATGTGTAAGTGCACCCATATTATGAAATGCCTGTGGCGCTCAGAAGAGGGTATCAGATCCCCTGGAACTGATCTTATGGATGATTGTTATCCTCCATGTGAGTTTTGGGAATCGAATCCAGGTCCTCTACAAGAGCAGTCAGTGCTCTTAACCTCTGAGTCACCTCTTCAGCTGCTCATGTTATTTTTAAATTTGTCATTAATAACCCCAATGAATCCCATTGGTGCTGCCTTTATGCACATACCTGTATGGATGTGGGGCCAGCCACTGGGACATGGGTAACCTACCAGGGGCCATGTTCACAAAGAAAAGTGATTCTCCCTCTTTCAGCAGTTGTTAACTACCAATAGATCCTCTGCTAGTGGTGGGGATACACAGGTCCCTCTTGTATCCACGCTGGAATTTTGACTGGCTTCATCTTGTGCAGGTCTCATAATGGAAATTATAGTTGCTGCATTCAAAGCCCAAGTGTGTCCAGAAGCCAGTATTTTACAGCTCTCCTCCCTACTCTCCAGGCTTCACATCTGTCTGCCTCCTCTTCTGGAGTGTTCTCTGAGTCTTGGAGAGGGGGAGGTTGATATAGATGACTCATCCACAGCTGAGCATTCAGAGTTACTTATACTCAGTACTTTGACCAGTTATGGGTCTCTACATTAACCATGCTCCAGAGTACAAAGAAGCTTCTGTGACCAAAATTGAGAGCAACACAAATTTATTTGTATGAACATAAATTATTAGAAGACAGTTTGATGGCATCACCATTTGGCAAAACAACAATAGTAGGTTCTCCACTAGGACCTATTTTTTCTCCAGTTACAGGCTTTTGATCAGGTTTACAGTACCATGAATTAAGTCTCTCCTGTGAATAGTCCTCTTGTCCAATCAGAAAGCATTTGGTTACCCATATAACCTTTATGGCATTATTGAATGAATGGGTACATTTTGGTAGGCAGGCTGGTGTTGTAGCATGCAGAGGCATGTGCTGGGTATGAGCGTTGATGTCATTTTTGCACTCAGCAGCCTGTATGCTGCTTTCTGCCACTATGTAAGTTAGCCATCAGAGAGAGAATTTTCTGGTCAGTTGATGTTGATTTCTCTATATGTTCAATTTAAAGTGAATGGTGTGTTAAGCAAGAGGGTCTTATCATCTAGCTATGGTAGGCGATCAAGAACAATGGCAATATCTTGTGTTGTTTGGGGTGTTTCTAGGACCCACCCGAAAATAACGTGAAATCCTTTTACTTTACCCTTCCACACTCCATGTACCAGTCCACAAAGTGCATAGCCCAGTGGTGCTCAGTTACTGCACCTTCCCAGCTGGCTCATGGTCTGTGCAGGCTCCTTTGATCTTTGTTTCCATATCATACCTATCTTTCTCTGGTGACGTATCCTAGGGTGATTACAACCTCTTCTAGTGGCAGATCTAAAGGGCTCTGCCCTACATCCACATCATGGTCAGCATGAGTTTTTAGAAGTTTTGGCTGCCTCCAGATGGGTTCGAACACTATCAAGTGAAAATTAAGTTGTTCCTGAGTTATATGGGGAGCTATTGGACACAGAACAACATAAAAATAAAGTCAATAGACAGAAGAGGATTTACAGACCTGATACCATTTAAGTAGATTAGAGACATGAAACATGTTGAGAAAGCTGTACATGCTCTAAGATGTAAATACACATATCCAAATATTTGTTGTTCCTTGGGTTGTTAAGTACATGAAGGTTTATTCTTTGGAGGAGTTCCGGGAGGGTGGATATGAAGAACAGCCTGATGAAAGAGGAGAAATGACCCAAGGTAGGGGGGACATCTGTGGAGATAGATGAGGGCAATCCATGTGGGACACTGGAAAGCATGGTCAACTATGTTTTCTACTCCTGAGGACCAAGGAAAAGGAGGCAAAAAGCTAGTATAGAAATTGTATCAGGGATCTCTTTAGTTGCCTTCTGAACAGTGTCGTCTGAAATGTGAAGTGACAGTTATTTTTCATGCGACCCTCCCACACCAGGTGGGCTTTCACCTCTCTAGTCTCCTATTTGTAACTGTCCCTACATCTCCATGCATCCCCAAGTCAAGAGTGCCCACTGTGTACAATACTGGAGATGAACATAGTTCCTGCCCTCAGAGCATCACTATTTAAAAATGGAAACAATGTTTGTATGTGAATAGCTAAAGTGGAAATTCTATAATCTGGGGGACCAGAGATGTTCTACTCACTGTCATCCAACCATGTGGGATGAATTGCTCACATTACTGGATGTTGGGGAGCTTAAATCACCTCCATTTGACAACTTAGCCATGATTTCATAATTAAGAGAATTATAGGATAATTATTATCATGAGAACAGACAGTATACCTTGAGTAGATGAGAGACACAAAACATAATGAAGAAGTTATGCCTGCTCTAAGATATACACATGCCCAAATATTTGTTGTCTTTTGGGTCATTTGTCAAACACCTGAAGGTCAGCTAACCCTCTGGTAAGGTTCAGGAGACTGGGTCTGTTAGAAATAAATAACTGAAGAAAATATTAACAAATTGGACATACAAAAATAGCATATTATTTCATAAAAAATTTGACTTTGTTTTATAATGTAAGGTCAATTTAACAATTGAAAAAAAATCAATACGTATAACTTTTTAAATTAATAGAATACTTAGAAAAGACTTATACTGTAGAAGACGGAGAAAAGCCATTTCTAAAATTCAAAATCAATTCAGAATAAAAACATTCTACAGAAGCATAGAAAACAAGAAAAAGTTTTAATAAAATTCATACTGAATTCAGGATAAAAACATATAAAAGTAAAAGAATGGTCTCTGCCCATTGCTCCCATAGGCCAAATTCTAAATTCCTAGAATTTCATGAGCAGAAGTATCTTTGCTGTTCATGATCCCTTGGCCTTAATGGGGTAAGACACTAGGTATCTTCAGAGTGGTGTTGCCACTAGAGGGACCAATAGTTTGAGTCTTGAACCAGCCCAGTTAATTTATAGGGCATATTGTCAAGTGAAAGGAGACTATCTCAAAGGCGTCATGCTTTGTGACCTAACTCTATGGCGTTATGGAAAAGGCACAACTATAGTTACCCAAGGACTTCAGTTTATTATTTATTTATTTATTTACTTATTTATTATTCTTGTGTGTATAATGAACAGGTGGAATAAAGGGAGTTTTAAGGGCTGCTTAATCAAAACCCATTGGACTATGAATCTTAGTTTATACTATGGATTTTTTAGTTAATGCATATACTGCAAACTTTTAAGTTAAAAATGTATTGAGAGTGGCTCAACTGTAACATACCATAGTAATTCTAGGTGTAGCAATAGGAGACATTTTGTATGTTGTAAGGTGACATATGAGACCATTGTCCTTTCTGCTTAAGTTTTATAGAAACTTTAAACTACTCTAAAAAAATGGATATCATTTCTTTAGAAATTAATAGCTTTCCACTATATAGTCTACCATGTGGGTTGGCCTTACAATCTGTTATACGCATTTGATAAAAGTGTGGATCCTTTCATTACTGGATGAATTGTTCTCTTGAATCTTCTTAGGAATAGTTGGTCTTCAGTGCTGTCCTTGTTTGCAGTTCTTCCTTCTTTTCCTTTTAATATAGTTTTATTTTTTATTAACTTTGTAGTTAGCATACAAGGTAATGGGCTCCATTATGGCATTTTCATATATTATGTCATTATACTTTACTCTTATTTGACTGTCCCTTCGCCCTCTCCCCACTCCCATGTCTTCCACCCCCCCAATAGCTCTCCCTACTTTCATGTCACATGTGTACATTTCTTTCTCTTGGTCTGACTTGCCTGCCAATTATGCATCTATATCAGTTTAAAACTAGATTATGTACATGAAAGAAAACATGTAATACTTATCTTTCTGAATTTGCCTTATTTTGATAACCATCATGCTTTCCAAGTCCATCCATTTTCATGAGATTATCATAGACAAAAAAATTCTATTGTGTATAAAATTCCAGAATGGTTATCATTTCACTTCTATTAATTTTGTGCCTAGTTGTAGTGCTGTCAGTACTTACAACTATTATAATTAAATGGCTCATTTTTCACTTTTATTCTATATTTTGCTTCATGAAGTATAGAATGCTGTTTGAAGTTAATAGATGTTCATTATTGTTATAGCATCTTCGGCCATTTGCACATTTATTATTATGAAATGCTATCTTTATCTCTACTATTATTTCTTGTTTAAAGCCTATTTTGACTGATGGTGGTGCGTGTACTTTGGTTTTCTAATTCTATTCTGGGGAGAAAAGCCATCAGCAGTTTTACCCAGCTCTTGACTCTGTGTGTTACTCCACCGATCAGCTAAGCATGATTTGCCCACTGCGACAGTAATGGAATGACCCTTATGGGGGTACCTACTACTCTCTGATTGGATCTGAGTCTCTCTGGCATCCCATATTTTCACTTTAAGATTCTCTGCATCTTTAAACCTCAATTATGTCTTCTATAGACAACATATAGTTATATCTTTTCTAAAATATGAAAATATAACAGCCTCCCCACTTTCGCCTTTGAGCTCTTGCTGATGCCACTTATCATTTCTCAGCCCTTTCTACTTTCATGTTTTGATAATGGTGTCTTTATTACCTTAATTAAAATTAACTTACATGAAAACAGGTGTGGGCTTATTTACAGGTTCGTAGCAATTTACCTCTAGCTATATCATTGAAGAAAACATCTCCCTCTTCCCTTGAAACCATTGACCTCCCAATAATTCCTCTGAGAAGAGAGGTACCTGATGAGTCCCTTCCTCACCCATGACTGAATGTTGATAGGCCTCATACTGTGTACCTGGATTTATTTTGTTGCTTGGATTCTTTTTACCAGCTAGATTATTTCAGTTGAAGGATTTGTAATGTTCATGAATGGCTAGGCTGCAGGCGTGTTGATGTTTATAGTTCAAAAGTTACATCATCTGGAATTCTGGTTGTCTGGCATGCTGTCTATATTACTCTCAGAGGAGAATGTTAACTGCATGAGTAATTACAGATGCTGAATGTGCCCATTATGCAAATTAGCCAATTAATCGCCGTGGTCCTGTTGTTGCAGGACAAATGAAAAAGGATATAGGATTGATATGATGGCTCAGTAGATAAAGGCACTTGATTCTTACAACCCATATCATTGAAAGAAAGATCCAACTCTTAAAAGTTGCCCTCTGAACAACACATAGGAGCTGTGATGCTGTCACCCTCTAAATAAATACATGTAGGAAAAGACTTTAAAAAGTATAGTTTGATGGATCTTAGCATTTTAGTTACTAATATTAGGAATGAGGATTTGGACTAGCATCAGATAAACTTTGACTTGCCTGAGCTAATTCAGAGAGTTTGTTGCTTCTTTGTGCATATTTTTTACGTGCTCAGACTCTTCCTTCCCACACACTTATTTTTTCACTTTAATCTGGATCTCCCAACATAGGACCAACATAAGATACTTTATTTACTAGCCACATACTTTAAGTTTCCATTACACAATTATATTGTACCTTTAGATGTATGTGGGGTGTGTGTGTGTGTGTGTGTGTGTGTGTGTCTTGAACTCTATCATCACAGTACATGGAGTTTACATTTTGGGGGCCTCATGTTTATCCAGTCACTTCTAGCTTGGAGAATTTCTGTGTTATTGCTCTTCAGGGTCACAACCTTGATCATGCATACTGTTGTTCAAGCTGGCATGGTGACTATGATGTTATCTTCAACCTGACTTCAACAGCTCAATCAGAACATGTGCTGTATGCTCCTCTGTTCTCTCCATGGACTAATGGTTCCATAGTGTGTATCTTGAAGAATACATTCAGATCTCCAGCATGTCTTGTAATGATTGTTACTAAGTGGAAATAGCTTGGTGCTGCACAGAGCTTTTATCTGCTCAGAGTTCTTTGCTATCCCAGGTAGACTCTTTCCATTTCTTTCTTTCTCAGGTCCTCTGTTACACTTCTGGTTTATTTGCTGTATTACTTAAATAAACACTCCAAGATGTGTGATTACTCTCCAACAAATTATGCCTACCTTTGGCAATGACCTTAGGCATTGCATCATCCACTCTTAGTCCTGAGTGTTTGTTTTTTTTCCTTCTTGGCAGGATCACTACATCGTGAGTCCAGAGTTGGTAATAGGGAAATGCTCTTAATGGCATGGCATCTCTATAACCAGGTACCAGTGAGGTAGTTGTCAGCATTAAATAAAATTAAATTATTAAATAAAATAAATTAAGATTTATTTTAATCATTTATAATTATGTCTGTAAATGTGTGTACTGTATGGACATGTGCCTGTGAGATGTCAGATGCCCCTGGAACTGGAGTTATAGGAGTTATGAGCTACCTGATGTGGATGCTTAAAACCAAACTCAGTTCCTCTGGATGAGCAATACCTCCTCTTAACAACTGAGCCATCTCTCCAGCCCCCTTCTTATCTTCTGGGTTTGGCAGTCTTGTTACAGGATCTCCATCCAAACTTGAGTGGCACCAACTAAGACTCAGTGTTTTTGTCCTGTGCTGCCAGGGCTAAAATTCTTCCCCTTGGGATAGGGATGGGTTGAGGTCCATTCCTCCTTCCTGTACTGACCTGGAATCGAATTCTGAAGCACAGATGTGGGGACGGGAAACTGCAAGAGCTGGTCCTTTTCTGGGAAGCATAGCCCTAGACTCCAGACTAAGGGAAGAGAAAAGCCTTGCTATCTTGACTACACATGCCCAGATTAGAGGTTTTGTGACATGAGTTGGAGAAAAGATAACGGGAGTCATGACTCAAATGATAGATTCACAGTATTTACTAAGATGTAGTAGATTTTTCTTTGTTGTATAAGCTATTACGAGAATTTCCAGAGACAGAGACTTTAAATGAGTGTTCTCTTTTGCTGCTTTCAATGTACCTATGTCCATATCTCTCATGCATATGCACACATATGGAGTTATGTCGCTTTGTTGGGTAAAGTGTTTTTCAAAGTCCTTATTCTGTCATCCAAAAGGTCACCTCAGTGGGTTTTGTTTTATTTGTGGTACTTGAGATGTATTTATATATGCCAGACAAGTGCTCTATTGAGCTCCACCCCCAGTCTCTCCAGCTGTGTTTTGAGGTAGCTTCCTGCAAGGATTAGCTAATTGTTTGCAACACTAATGTTAATCAGTTGGACATGACTTTATGGATAGCTTCTTAAGAAAATACCCAGCAGCATCTAGGAGTGAAAGAAAGCTGGTGTCACGGGTGCTTTAGCCTTGAGCGCAGCAGGAAAGAGTGTCTTGGATTCGCTATCCTGGTGTGCTGGTAAGAGGATTGATTGCATCTTTTAAAGCCAAGATCCACTCTTATCAAACCGTGATTTTATTTTCCTGCTTAGAAAACATTATGCTGTGAAAACTGAAATAGGTGGTGCCTCAAAAAAATAAGATAGCCTCTTGTAAGACAATTGTAGAAAAAAAAAAAAGAACAAACCCAGAAATTTTGCTAAGGCTGGTGAACTGTGTTTCTGCTTTAAATGCAGGTCTCTTGTACTTATTCCAGTTTGCTAGTATGGGGGCAGTGAAGTATAGGCAGAGATTATGGATGCCAATCTGTGGACAAGTAGAATATGGCTTGTGTATAGACACTTGAGTGCTGTGCTTTAGTGGAGAAATAGAATAGATAATGTCTCTGCCCTTGGCCCACAGAACATTTTGTGTTTCATTTACAATCACTTTCTAAACTATCTGACTGGAAGGTTTTCCTAATGCTCACAATAGATGGATTACAATTACGGCTCCCTAAAGTAACTGAATACTGAGAAATCCTTTCATCACCTGAAGAAAAAACTGAAGACAAAGAAAAGAGGAAATTATTGGAAGGAATAAATAGAATAGAAAGAGCTTTATCACCTCAGGGTACATTTCAAAGCTCTTGGCATCTAGCTCCCAATTAGCAGATCTACAGTTCAACTCCCAAGTCAGGGTTTTCTGTGACCAGATGATGCAGAATTATTAGAGGTGCTGAAAAATTGTTTTAAAGCATTCTGCAGCTAAGGAGTAACTCATTCCCATCAAGCAAGCCAGAGCTTGCAAGCCAAGGGCACTGGGGATTAATAACTACACCTCCAAAGGAAGACACATTTAAAGGTTTCTCCCAGCCCTTCAGGCAAAGAGAATATTTCTTTAGTGAGAACTAGCTCTGGAAATAGGAAACGCAGCTACCCGCAAGGCCAGAGTTTTGGGAAGAAGGTCATTAGGGGCAATGAATTCAGGACTCCATGTTTAAGACTGGCAGGTACATTTTCAGAAATATATTTTAGAAATATTTACATTGATATTGCTTTAATAATATTTTTATTTATTCAGTGAAAATGTCATGCATTTATATGATGTATCTTGATCATATCCATCCCACTTTTCCCAGTCATTTCCGCTGTATCCAGCCAGGCAGAGGGTCTCATGCAGGCAGTTTCAGGGTGCACATTGTTTCTACAATATTGAAAAACTTACAAGTAACCTAACAAACTTACTGTTAACTGAAAACCTCTTTCTTAACTGACCTGCCCCTTGATTGGTGGTGATCTGATGTAACCATGGTTATTGGCTATACCTCTGGCATGATGTAATTGTGGTTTTAAACTTTAACCCTGCCCTGCTTCTTCTTGGGAACAAGAGTTCTTTGGGGTATTAGCACCCTCCCTGACCACTGGCTATTATTAAAGGACTCTTAATTCAACCATCACTATGTTACATAGTGTTCTTCTCTATATTTTCAGCATGTAATACACACATGGACATATAACACAGGTACTAATCAAAGAAATTTGAAGCTTATTTTTCTTTACAATCTCTATCTTAACTTACAAAGTGTTACCTCCAATAACTAACTCAAATCCTCCAGGTACTGTGGTTTGAATTTTGAGTGTACCCCCAAAGCCCATGTGTTAAAAGCTTGGTCCTCAGAGCAGTACTGTTAGGAGGTGGTGGAACCTTTAGAAGTGGAATCTAGAGGGACAGTCTATCATTGGTGGTTTGCTTTTTGAGGTAGGCAGCTTTGCCTTGCCACATGTGCCCTACCATGCCATCTGGAACCTCCAACAGAGGCCTAGAAAAAAAATGGATGTGACCAAGCAGAGACTAGAACCTCTCAAATCATGAGTCAAAATAAACTTTTCTCTTTGTAATTTAAGTATTGAGTTGCTTTGTTATCAAAATGACTATCACACTGTGTCAGAATAGTGTAGTTATAGAATCTGTTAGAATTGGTGTAAGGATGAAATAAGGTAGCCTTTAGGGCAGGTAGAATAGCACTTGGCATACAATACATTTTTTAAAAAATAGGACATTCAGTTTATTCCAGAACTGAATGTGAGTGACCATGGTTTGAGAACAAAGAGTTAAATTACTTAAAATACCATGTCCTAGCAAGGCAAAAGTTCATGAATTTTTTATTATAACAGAACAAAGAAAATGATAAATGAAGTCATTTTCAAATCTGTTATTGGAAATGTCAGGCATGTGTTTCCACATAAAGTGGAGGAACCTCACCTCTGTTATAGGCCTTATATACTATCTGATGATATTTTTAGCCTTTGTGTTGACAGAAGCAAGTACTCTTTTTAAATATTAGATATTCTAAAGTGCATATGATACATATGGAAAAGTATTCATGTATGTAATTGTGCTTATGGGCATATATGCATATTACCCTGGCATGGCAGAAATTGGCTAAACCAGAGCCACAAAGAAGATCAGCACATATCCACACAGTATACATATCCCTTTGTTTAAGTTCCAAAGCAGAGACTCAGGGAGCTTATCACCTCGCTACTTTTTCCTCTTGGGAAACACCCACTCCTTCTTCAGCTCAGGTCCATCCTTGATTGAAGCTTCCCCAACCCTAGGCATAGTGAAATGTTTTGGGGAGTGTAATTTATCTCAGGGCATTTAGTTTGGGGTGTTACTGAAGTATACGTTATCAAAGGGCTGGGGCTTTGTTTCAGTGTTAGTTCTTCTAACTAGGACTTAGGACACACTCCACTCCCTAGAGTCTAACATAACATCTACATATTTACATTCTGGTTTACACATAATATATTTCTTTGAATGAACAAATGAGCAAAAGAATGGGAGAACATTCAGATGAGCTTAAAATATATCACGGCTGATGCTTATTTTCCTTGGGACCTTGTGGGTGCCTCTGGAGAACTGTGTATCAATCAATAGCATTGTGGTTTGACTTTTGCTTCTAGTGTTTGGGCAAACTCCCTGTAGTAACATATAAAGACATACCTTTTATGTTTGCAGGTGTAGAACTTGTTCTTATAGCCTGGTTGTCCTCTCTGAAAGTAAAATTTGTGCCTTTATTTGAGATACCAATAGTTGCATTTCCTTGTGGTTTAGTAAAAGTTTAGAGTCATAATGAGTTAGAAAGATTTGATCCCAAGCACAAGGTCATGAAGGGGGCAGTAAGACAACCCTAAAACATGAATGGATGGCCTTACATACAGGGGAAATATTTGGAGAGAGGAAGACTTCATAGGCCATCTTAGGTTCAAATCTTTTGGGTTGTGTGTGTTTGGGGCCGGGGAGCATACATAAAACATTCAAGTTCAAATTATATATAAAATAACCCCTCGACATGTTTTAGGCGGTAGAGTTCAGGCTTTTCCTCTGGACACTCTGGTTTTGTTAACTTTGGCATGAAGCCTATGGATCTTTGTGACATATAAGCCAGGAGATTCTAGTGTGGCTGATCTAATAATTATGCTTTAAGGAAATGCAAATCTACTACCTCCATCTGCTTTCATGCCCAGTGTGTCACTGGAATCTCAAAGGATGCTAGAGAAGAAGAGCTCTTGGGCTCTTGTCTTGAAGAGCTTTTATCAAAGTTTTATCAGTGCCATCTGAACAGAGTATACTGAGCTCAGTTAAGAACCCACTTCTCTCAGGTGGCTTGTATTTTGATCCTTTGTGCACGTTACTTCAAGGAGGAATTCTATACTTGTGTTTATGAGACTGGCTCAGGTCCCCAGTTCCAGGAGGAAAGCCTACTGAATGATCTCTTGCTGGAGGATATCATTTAAAAAAAAATATCACATGGTCCTAGATGACTCATATGGTGGTATTCTATTAGTTTGGGGTGATTTTCTTTCACAGGATGAATTAGTTCAAATCTTGGGCTACAAATGTTGCATCTGTATACCTGTGCTTGAGTTATGTGACTTTACATATAATGATTCTTACTCATATTTCAACTACAGTGGACACTGTAGCCTGAAGTTCCTGGGGGTTGATACCTCAGTAGTAACTGTGCATCCTTTGTTCCTGTCTCTAGTATTAATAGAAAAATCTTCCCTGTACATAGTCGTCCCACTTCATAGTCTAGGCATTCTCTATATTGGTTGTTCTCCATGTCCTTGAAGATTGTGGCTCTATAACATATAAGTCCTTTGAATCACTGTCACATCCTGCTTTTGATTGACATGGGAAGCTTATTCTCTTCTCCAGGTTGCTCCCAAGGCTTGTTAAGTATTCCCTGCATGACCTGCTCCTATTTCTGCACTGGTCTCCCCATCTCCTCCAGGTTGGTGGCAAGGGATGCAGGCAGAAGCGCAGCTAACAATGAAAGAGCACATACAAATCTCAAGAAAAAGATGTATTGTTATATGCCTGAGTCATAAAATTCTGAACAATAAAGTTAATATGACCAGAAACTAAATTATCATTCACAAACTGGATGCAGGTAATTTTGTATCTGTGGTCACTGTGAAAAAAAGCAGAGCAAGAGCTTTTGGGAGTCAGTGGAAGTCACTGTTCTTGGGTAGCATGTGGTATGATGTGGAGCTGACCCAAGATCAATGGCGCTGGGGAACTGAATGGGCATGGTGACTAGGCCGCTCTCATACAGACAGATTCTGAAGAGCCATGGCACTACAAGGAATAACAGAGTCTCTGCTTTTTAACTCTCCTGGTAGGAGGTACAAAATTATCTGGTAATGAAACATCTGACCACAAAGAAATTGAAAGGGAAAAATCTTTGCATGCCTGGATGGGCCAGGAAGCATATGAGCACGTGTGTCTGCCTCCATCTTAGCCACTCTCGACGGCTGTTACGCACGGAGATGCTGAGGAGTCGGCATGAGGAAGCTAAGTGTAGCCAACTGTGCTGGTTGGTTGAGTTTTCAAGGTCAAACTGCCTGGTCTCATGACCACAGACCGCAATATTCCGACTTCCTCTTGGACATTCCAGGAGAGGTGTCTGGCCTAATGACGTGTCAGAGCAATGAAGAAAGTAACAGACAGACTAAAGTGAATGCATGACGAGCACCAAGATTTATTTAGGTACTTAAAAATGAACCGACAGGCTGGAAAAAATCGTCCGTCTTCAACTCCAGCATCACAGTTTTAAGAGGGGTTCCCTTAGCTGATTTCTGCTGGATGCTGTAAACAATAGTGTGATGTTTTGGTAGGTACCTGTTGCTTCTCTATCTGCTATTTGCACTCATTCAGAATCTGAAAAACAACTTCGATAGACTACTGTTGGGACAACAGAAAGCAAAAAAGACTTTTGACTGTCTTGTGTTTTCTATAAGGTTTACCTTGGGCATATACAAAGCCTCAAGGTGTACACAGGTAACATGCTATCCCGTGTATAGAATTTGGATTTAATGATCTGTTACTAGGATGATGTTGAACAGCACTATCTTCTGAGCCATAGACTTTCCATTTTTATTACTTCAGCTGGGTCTGATTGCAAAAGATTATCACAATTGGGCTTATTGATTATGAATGTTCCTTCATGAAAGAAAGGAGAAGCAGGTTTGTTGGACACTACCCTGAATATCCAGTCATTCCTTTCAGCCAGTTTCTAAATTTATTTCATGTTTTTTGTCTTTTTTTAAAGTAATTACACAGGTTTCCTGGTGGGCTGGATTGCTTTAGTGTCAACTAGACACACCTGGGTCAAGGGAGCCTCCCATTGGACTTGCCTGTGGCCATGTCTGTGTGGTATTTTCATGATTGTTGAGTGCTGCAGGAGAGCCCAGCCCACTGTGGGTAGTGCCATCCCTGGGCAGGTTGTTTGGTATTGTGTTAGAAAGCAGGCTGAGCATGGACCAGGGTGAATGAACATTAATGACCCAGTACCCCAAGAAATAAATTCTCATAGCTGATGGTAAATTTGTTAATGCTATTATGGCTCATGGTATTAAAAAAGAAGTTCAAATTAAATAACAAAGGGATACTTTAAATATTCGGAATGCAGACAGGTGCAGGCCTAGCACACCCAATTGAGAGACTTTAGAAGACAATGAAAAAAAAAATAGTTTCATAGATAGGGCATGATTTTTGCTAAGAATTGTTTGAGACTCAGGAATGGTGACACACAGCTTTTGTCCCTGCAGGTGGATCACTGCAAGGGATGATCCACATAGAAAGTTTATGGTTGTCAGTTTCTTTTTATAGGAAAAGATTTAGGCTTCTCACTTTCAGCTACTATGACCTTCTTTGTAGCTGGGACAAAAGATAACTTGACTGTTCATCTCTACAGGGATAGTATTCAGTAAAGAAAGGCACTGAAAAATTGGCTGGATTTAAAAAAGCAATCACTGTGTACATGGTAGCCAGGTATAGCAAAACAAAGTTGTTATTATGACAATTGCTGTTTTTTCCAAAAAACTTCCAATATGCTTCTCTGGTTTGTACCACACACCCAGTTTCAGCTTCAGATTGGCTGGATCAGACAAGTATTGGGGTTACCTGTAGCTGCTGTGTTTCTCTGTTTTATACAAGTTACTTTAGGGATTTTTCCCTTCTGTCAACAGCAAGAAGTAGGAAACTTATGAAATGTGCTTTTAGGTTGTCATTAAGACAGACAGAACTTTCTTTTTTTATCTGTAACAAGATGACTTGGCTCAAGATGAGTTAGGTTTCTCCTCCCTGTAACAGATGGGTGCATCCAAAGGGAAATAGTCTCGGTGAGCTTGGTCTGGCTCCTGATCAGTTGATTTCCTATCTATAGGTATGTGATGTGCTCCCTCCTCCTTCTGAAAGATTATCATCTTGCATGTGAGAAAGACCCAAGAAGAGATTGTTTTAAATCACTTTTGTGGGCTGTGCCTACTTGACCTGTGATGTTAGATGCCTTCTATTCCTCACTTATGCCATAAAAGCTCAGTTCCTCATGGGAATCTACATTATTAAAGATTCCAGTCTTGCCACATTCTGTGGGCTGCCATTTATGTATCTAAAACCACTGAATAATGAAAAAGGGGCTTAAAAAAAGATAAAAATAATATTAAAATTTCTACAGTCAAACCTCTCCCTAAATTAGTTCTTGTTAGCAATCATAAAGGCTGGCTGAAGGAACAAAATGTATGTCCAGTCTAGGTTTATTTAAGAATGTTTGGGTTTTGTTCAAGCTTGATATACATATGACATAGTAATTAAAAGTACTAGACTGGTGTTATTAAACATTTTGAATTGTTTAATAACTATATTTGGAGGCCTATACTAATCTGGTTCAAGGACTTAAAGGTAAATATTTTTGCCCCTGTCCTCCAGAGCCAACTAAGTCCTATGAGACTATGGGATACTGCAAAGTGTTCTATAGCTGTGTTGAGTCTCCTGCCTCTTGAGTTCTGGATTAAAGGCATGCAGCACCATGCCTGGATTTCCTTTATTATTTTTGAAAATGCTTCTTAATCACGATTACCAAAAATCCATGAACCTTAATCAATTACTCCCAAAAGAATTCTTTAATTCTTTTAATTAATTTAATTCTTTAATTAATACAGATGCGATTATTTAAAATTTTTGAATGTGAAATTTATTATTTATAAATTAGATGGGTTTAATATTACCAAATACAAAGTTCACAATTTTTTCATACCTCCATCAAATAATTGAAACAATTATAGGTTGGAGAGGTTCTCCAATATCTTCTGCTTCACTTTCTGGATCACAGAAGGCTTTTTGATTTTCCAGGAACTGAAGACCTAACTGAAAAGATCATCAAGGATTGTAGTCTCCTCCATGAAATTTGATTGTATTTAGAGCTAAAACAATGTATGACCCAGGAAAAATTCAGCAGCGACCATGACGTTTATAGTAAAATTTCTTCTTAGCTTCTCTGTAATGAATGAAAAAATAATTTATTGAATTAGTATTTTCAATATGCTGGGTATTGCACAAAGTTCTTTTTAATGAAGAGAATCTGAATGTGGATGGTTGTGGGAACTCTCTGCTAATATTTATATGCAGCTTAGTCTCCACACCCTTGCAAGAGTCCTTTTCCACATTTGGGGATTCTTGACTCTTTCTACTTTCACAGGTATGAATCAGTACTTGGGCTTGCATATATTCTAAAAAATTAGACATAGCAAGACACAGTTTAGTTCTCATGGCAGCTACTATGACCTGGTCCATTTCTGGCCTCTGAATGAATTGCACACATGTGATACACTTACATAATGCAGACAAAACACTCATCACATAAAATAAAAATAAATAAAAAAGGATATGATCAAGTGTAACAGCAGAAAGATTTTCGGTAAAAGTTCCCTGGATTGTCCTAGCACCTAAGGAATGTTGGGGATTGTTAAATAGTTCAGAAGACAACAAGAGAAAATGTCTTCCTTCAGAAGTCCCTGCATACCACTAGAACCAATTGTGATGGATTTCAGAGTTCTATGTTTAAGATTCTTGTTCACTTGCACTGCATCATGGTGATTATCATTCAGCATCTGAGCTTTGGAATAATACTATTATATTGGTTACCAGTCTGTGGCTTGAAGTCAATAACACTTAAGCTAAATTAGTATTCTTTCCAAAGAGTTCTATTGATAGCTAAAATAGAAAAACTGCTCTTAAAAATAAGAACTTCAACATAAGGTAAAAATGATTTTGTGTTTTTTTTTTTTTTTTTTTTTTTTAGTGAAAGTGATTTTTGTCTGTGTATGTTATGTATGTATAAGTTTCAGAAGCATGGTGATTTCCTTATCATTTTCTGACAGTTTCTTCATTGCTTTGGAAGAGCTATTATTTAATCATATGTTCTTACAATAATGCATTGCAGAAAATACATGTATTGCCATAAGTACGTCCATTGGTTCCACAGATGGGATCATATTCTCTGGTGCATCCATATTTAACGTCTACATATATACTACAGTCTGGCTGTTAAACAGAAAGAGACAGCACAAAATTGATCAGAAAGTGAAATAAAAGAACCATAATGCAACAGACTTATTCAGTATTAAAATTTGAACTTAAATATGAAGGAAGATACCACAAATCAAATATGACATTATTGATATATATATATACACATATATGTGTGTGTATTTAAAAATCTGATATTTTAAAAAGCCATGCAAATGGATGGCTGCAATTTTATAATTGGACTAACATGCACAGATCCCATCATCCTAATTATTTTACACTGTGGGAAATCATAAAACTGAATGCTTTAGTTTTCATTCTCTTTTCTTTCTCAGCACTTTCACTTTACTCCTATACATTACATTCACATACCTATCCTTTGTTTATATGTTACATAAAGACAGATAAAATCTAGTGCTGGAAATATTGATAGTTTGTAAAAATGGGATATATTGTGTGCATTCTTATGAATATGATTTTGAATATCTTTTAAACTTTATCTTTTCAATTATTTAGAATAATAGTTCTTCCTATGTATATAATATTTTAGCACGTTACTTGAAAATTGATCTCAACCCACCCTCACTTATATTATCTTAGTACTTTCTTTCTTATTAACTTGCTAAGAACAAACCATTCTATTTTAAACACTTCTAAGTATAATAGATATTCATATCCAATAATGCTTTTGACTATTAATGAAATTTTTGAATAACTGCATATTTCACACTCTCGATAATACTATAGTTTCAAATAATTTAAAAGCCAATTTTTGACCTCCTTGAAATAATAACAATAGTATATATTGTTTTTAGCATTGTTACATTGTACATTTTGTTTGTTGAAATTTGGCAACACACTCAAAATATGAAAAAGCAAAAAATTTTTTCCTTTTTAAGCTTCCAAATTTATTAGCATTTAACTTACCTCACCACTGGCACTCACTGAACCTGCAACAGCAATCTCTGTAACCAGCATAAAAACAAAAAAATCAAAAAGAAGAAGGAGAGGAATGGTGGCATGAATTGTCAGGGAACGGCTATTGCTACTAAACCAAAGAATCTGAGTTCAATGCACGAGACCCTGGAAAGAGAACCGACCTCAGCAACATGCCTCTGATCTCTACAGGCACAACCTTCCCCCACTCAGCAAACACAGTTCCCACTGCAGCACCAAAGAGGCACACTGTAACCTTGAACCCAGGTAGGAACTCCCAGCACAGCCCTTTCCCTACCCACCTCCACTTGAGGTCAGTGTAGTATCCTGTGCTGGGCCTTCTGAGAGCACTGCTCACTCCCACTGTAATCCCAGCCCCTGTCACCCAGGGACCAACTGGAGAAGCAAGTCTTGTGAAGATCAAGGACAAAAAAATCTTCTAACTGCTGATGATTGGCTCCTTGCCTGAGAGGTGCTCCTGTCTCTGGCTGTGATAAGAATATTTCTGAGACCCCATTCTATTCTATCAGTAAGGACTTGTTCCAGGGCTGAATTCCAAGCACCATTTAGGTGGTAGGTAATCTGAGAAGTTGGGTTTACAGTGAACAAAGATCCAAATACCCCGTCAACAAAGGAAGACTAGATATTCATACTGAGAAACACCGCCAGTGACTTAACTCCAGACGCTTACTTCCCACTGAAAAATCATAACCTGAGCAACAGTGACAATCTATCTCTCCTGAAATTAGCACCCCCTTCACAATGTTCTCTCAGAATAGAAAACTAGCAGATACGCCTGGCAATATTTTCAAATTAACAATTTCAAAATAGCAATTATCAATGTTTAAAAAAGTCAGAGAAGATATTTTTAATTCTGCAATTATGAACATGAAAACAAAAAGTAGATCAACAAAATAAGGAAATCAATTCAAGATATGAAAACAGAATTTAAGAAAGAAAGAACTTCTGAGGGAAAGTCAAATTGAAATACATAATTAACATGAGAAGCACAGTCAGTGAATTAAACAACAACAAGAAAACCTCAGGAGAAAGCCTCACCACCAGAATGGATCAAGTGGAAGAAAGAATATCAAGTCCCGAAGGCAAACTAGAGGAAGAATTGAATGACTTCAACAAAACCATAGAAGAAAATTTCCCAATCTAAGCAAAGGGTTGCCTATCAGAGTGCAAAAGGGACACAGAGCAACAAAAAGATAGGATCAGAAAGGAAAACCCAACATCATATCATAGTCAAAGTACTAAATGTAGAGAATAAAGAAAGAATATTGAGAGCTATGATAAAGATCAAATCAAAATTAAAGGCTTAGTTAGGAGATTAACACAGGAATTATTAACGGATACTTTGAAAGCCAGAAGGAACAGAACTAATATTCTAAAAGTTCGGAAAGACCAAAGATGATATTCCATGTTATTATACCTAGTTGAACTATCATCATAATCAATGCAGTAAAAACACCTTCTATAATAAAGACAGATTTACATAATTTATGATCACTAAGCAAGCTCAATAGAAGAAACTAGAAGGCCTGAAGAGAAGCACAGTCTGAAGAGAGCACAGGAAACAAACACAGGATTTCAGATCCATTAATCCAAAAAGCCCTAAGAAAACACCACCACCAGAACAAAATAGCAGGAGTTGGAACACAATGAATGTTGTGTAATAATTCATAATTCCCAACATTATCAGTTTAAATTTCCCTAATAAAGAGACTCAAACTAACAGACTCTATGAGAACACATGATCCATCTTGTTGCTCTCTCCAAGATATACACATCATCATTGACAATTGAAACAACCATATAATAAATGATGGCAAAAGATATTCCAAGCAAATGGAAACCATAATACAGATATTCTATTATCTGACAAAATATCCTTCAGCCCAAAGTATCAGATGAGATAAGGAAGGATACTTCATATTTATTCAAGAAAATAATTAAAAAGTAGGATATTTCAGTTCTAAATATTTATGCACCAAACATAGGAACACCAAATTTTATAAGAGAAATACTATTAGACCTAAAACAACAGATGAACTCCAACACAGAGTTTTAGTTACTACTCTGTTCCTGATATACAACACACTATCCATGGCAATTTATAGAACAGAGAGTTCACTTGGTTTATGGTGCAGAAGATTAGAATACATTCTAGCAGGAAGTCATGGGCAGCACAGGTGACCTGAGCAGAAAGCTGAGTGCTCACACATTTAAGCAGGCACAGAAAGGTCAGAGGGATGCTGTAAGTGGTACATGGCTTTGAACTCTCAGAGCCCGCCCTCAGTGACATGCTTTCTGCAACAGGACCACACCTCCTAAAAGCTCCATGACCCTTCCCAAACAGCACCAAAAAGCAGGAATGGAGTCTGAAAATACTCAGATCCTATGTGGGACAGTCTCATTTAAAGCATCCCACACTCTAATAGCTAGTGGCTTCAATATCATATTCTCACCAATAGAGAGGTCATTGAGAAGATAAAGGGGATACAAAATAAGGAAAATTTTGAAGTACCCTTATTTGCAGATAATATGACTCTATACATCAAAGAGTCTGAGAACGCCATTGAAAAACTTCTAGAGATGATAAAGACATTCATAAAGGTAGCAGAATACAGAATCAACACAGAAAAATCAGTAGCTTTCCTATGTCAGTCAACACAGAAAAATCAGTAGCTTTCCTATGTCAGAGAAGCAGGCACCAAGAAAGAAATCAGAGAAATGATCCCATTTACCAGAGCCTTAAAATTTCATAGAATACATATAACCAAGGAAGTAAAAGAACATATAATAAAATTTATGACCTGAAGAAACAAATCAAAGACAATTTCAAAAGATGGAAAGACTTCCTAGTCTTAGTGTTTTAAATATAGTGAAAATGGCCATCCTACCGAAAACAATGTACATGTTCAATGTAATCCCTGCACAAAACCTGCACAAGATCAAAGCAGTTGAAAATTTTAACATGCATTCAGAGAGGGTCCTAAAGCCCCACTCTTGGATGAGGAATTAAGACCAGTTGATGGCTACTTGGGAAAGAAGAATCACTTTTCTTTGGGGATATATGAGTCTCATAAACACAATGGAACTCTACTCATCATTGAAGAAAAATGAAATTTACAGAAAAATGGATGGAACTGGAAAATATTATACCGAGTGAGGGAAGACAGCCTTAAATACATATTTTCTCATTTATATGTCCATTCTGGCTCTGAATGTTTAGATTTGTGTTCAGAGTGTCTGTCGGGGACACAGATAAAGCAAGAGTCATGAGAGGTGTTTGGGGCACGAAGGATGAAAAGAGACAAGAATACTAAAATACAGGTGATTTGAAAGAAGAGTTTAGGGAACACTAGGGAGAAAGAGGCTTCAGTGGCCATCAGTGTGGATGGCGGGGACAGACGAGAAAATGGAAGAGGGATGTGTCAACAAAAACGTAGGATAAAGCCACATAGAAACTTACTAAGGTGATTATTGCTACATGAAGTATTAACCTGCAAGGCAAGAGATGTCCCCTGGTGAAATAGAGACATGACTGTTATGGGGTATCCAACCACTTTCTGATGTGTTTTGAGGCCTGTTCCACAGAAAAAAGTTTCATCCTGGTACTGTGATCCTCGTCTAAAGTCCCTGGCTTGGGAAGTCACAAGCCAGGAGGAGAACTCCATTCTCCACGCAAGTATTAATTTGCTTAATGGACATGCTGTCAAACTGCCTTCTAAATGTTGACGTTTATAGTCATAGAACTGGACTTCTTCCAACCCTAGTCAGAGAAGCTTCTTTTTGTAGTGGGCAGTAGTCAGTGGAGAAATTCATAAGTGGTCAAAATGTGGAGAACGAGAGACTGAGTGCTCAGCCCTAAAGGGTCAAAAGCACCAATGGCCCCACCTCTGATCAAGGCTCAGGAACAAATCTAAACAGCAGGCAGAAAGAGTGTAAGTGTCCGAGCATCTGGAGGTGTCACATGAAGCGCTGTGTGCTGTGCACGGCGAGGGTTTCACTCTCAGAAACTCCCAACTATGGGCATCTGTAGAACACATGCATAATTTCAATGAGCTAAAAAGCCTGTGTGGTTGGAATAGATGATAGGTGATAGCTGTCTGTTTCTGGGAAAAGGGAAATCATACTTTCTGAGGATGTGGCTTCTGAGAGGATTTCCATGCTCAAGTGGAGGGCCCCACACCCATGCATACATGGCAGCACTAACTGCAGATAGTGGGTTGGAAAGTTTTAAAAATATTTTATGTACTCTTATTTTTTAATTTTATGTGCATCGGTGTCTTGCCTGCCTGTGGACCTGTGTCATGCAATGCCCGAGGAAGTTGGAAGAAGGAGTCAGATCTTCTAGAACCCATTACAGGAGATTGTTAGCTGGTATGTGGGTGCTGGGAATAGAACCTGGGTCCTTTGTATGAGCAGCCAGTGCTCTTAGCCAATGAGTCATTTCTCCAGCCTCATGCAATTGTTTTAAAGGACAAGACTTTGGGAGAGAGACATAATTGGGGGAACACGGAGCAGAAGGAGGGGAGAAATGGGGAGTACATATGACCATGTTTTGTTTTATCCATAGATGAAATTCTCAAGAATAATCAAAAGTCTTTATGTTCATGCTTACTTAATTTCAGGAGAGGCTTCCAGCATTACCTGCTTCATGAGAGATGAGGGCAGAAAGTCTACTCACAATAATAAAGAGGAGATGCCAAGGTCAGGATGAAAGTTACTGTGACCCAAAATGAAGAGGATGACATTTTATCAAGTCTGTGAAACAAATATTTAATAGCATTTATAATATATTTAAAAATAGGAATCTCTTATAGATCAAGGAGGAACCACACACCTCTTACCCAGATTCCTAATGATAATGATCTCTTCCCTTTATTCTTTTTAGAACCAGTAAGCACAACATGAGCACAGAACCTCTGGACACCTGGAATGCCCACCTTGCACATTTAAGGATTTATTTCCTCCAAACACTAGGGCTCTTCCCAGTAGGAGCCTGGCTCATTTGAAGCAAATATCAACATTGAAATCTCAGTTTTTCCTTAACATCAGAAAGTTATTTCAAAAAGAAGAACCTGGAGACGTCCTGAGTATAGCAGTTTGTCAGCAGGAGAACCTCAGAGTGACTCCGCCTCACCTACCTGAAAGCAGGTAAGAAAATGAGCAATCCCCAGTGGCTGAATTTGCTATCTTTTTGCTTGCCTTCTCCTTTCCCAGTCATTGAGTCTACCTCTGGAGTCTTTATTGTCCTTTTGGTGAGGTGCTTGTTTATAAATCCCTGTTTTCTCCCTAGGAGGCAGAGACCAGAGCTGCAGGGGAGATTGGCCTGATTTCTCTAGGCTGCTGATCATAATCAACTTTTAGCATTATCTTAAAATGGCAGACCCATTATATTAACATCAGACTTTCCAGAAACCCAACTGTCAAGAGCAAATACTTTGGCAGAATGCTAACACACATTGCTTATAAAGCTTTGTAAAAGCACAACCCAGTGTGAAACATTTGAAAATTAAGCAGTTGTGTATAGATTTACTTATGTCTAGTCTGTTTTAATTATCAGGAGACAATGACTGTCGTGCCCCCTTTTACGACTTGTCTCATTGTATTGCTTAAGAGGAAAGTCATAGTACAAATAGGAATGCACAAACACAAACCCTGGAGAAGGTTAGGATTTTTAAAACCTCTATTTTAAAAGGCACTCTATCTTAGAGGATTTAAAGACATATAAAATAGCCAGCAGCAATTACATCATTTCATAGAATTTGAGCATTTTTTATATAATACAGCTTCTATTCTGAAATAAAATTAAGAATCTTTGGCTCAGCAGGATAATAAGTCTATGTCACTGGAAAAAACTAAAATTTTATATCTGATACATATTAGAGAATGGTGGTATTTATTGCAAACAGATTATATCCAAGTGAATTTTATATAAACAATAGAAAAATGCTTATTTAATCTGGAAGAATAAATTAATAGTAGAGTTTCATATAGCAAGATTGACCAAATGACAAATTTTTAAAAACTACAATTGGGGTAAGGGTGGAACAGGCTACTCTATGCTTGTAGAAGTCAGGATAGCAATCCTGCTTAGGAATATGAATATTCATATACATCTATATACATATACATTCTATCATATTCATATATGATACCTTTTAAAATATTTGTTGATTGTTGTTTGTATATTTATATTTTTGGTTCCCTTCCAAGTCTTTAAGACACTAAGGTATTGGAATTATACCTCACATATAATGAAGCTGTTTACTGAGAGTAAGTGGAATCTTGGAAGACCCATTACAGTCCATCAGCTAAGAATTCCTCTGCTCCTGGTCCTGAGGCTGAGCAGGGCGGGGCTGGGTAAATGCCGGCTTACAGTCTTTGCCATCATCCATTTTAGTCATCCAACAAGAAGAAATGAATATGAAATTCCAGCAATAAGAAATGAACAAAAGATTGCAGCAGAAGACCTTAAGCGTTTGTTTTTTGCCTGTTGACCAGATGCATTAGAACTGTCTGCATTGTCTATGTGGCATGGGATTTATATTATTTTTCCTACAGATGTCTCTTTTTGGTAATGACAAACACGTTTTTAAAAAAAGTCTGTTTTTTCTCAATACAGTTTTAAAGTTGATTTATATCTGGTCAAGTTGAGATTTTTAAGAACCTCAATTTTAATTTGTAATAAATTTTACAACTTGATTTTTTTCAAGAAAGTAAAACTGCAAGCACCTGGTAATAATGGTCTTAAATAATAATAATAAATAACAACAGGTGTATACATACATATCCACAATCATTAAATATATATACATTCCTTTTGTAAAATATTTTTTTTGTGTGTTTGCCTTCCTGAAAATTTTATTTAAAACTAATAGTCTTATTCACAAAATTGCTTTCAGGGTTAAAAAATAACTGACATGGAGCTGGAGAGATGGTTCACCAGTTAAGAACATTGGCTGCTCTTGCAGAAAACCCTGGTTCAGATCCAGCACCCACATGGGAGATATCAACCATCTGTAACTCCACTTCCAGAGGATCCATCACCCTCTTCTGTCCACTGCTGGGCGTTGCATGACATGGGTGCACTTACATATATCAAGCAATACACTCATACATTTAAAATATAAATTAAAAACATGACAGACATAAGATGTTTTTCAATCGCAAGATAATTGGTGATTCAAAATTGTTTAGGCCCTCTCCTATAGCTCTGGCTGTAAATGTGGTCTATATCCAAGTCTCTTGTTAAAAGACTTGTTACTGTTACCATGTCTCTTGATATTAAGAAAAAAATAAAGTGAAAGTAATCTAGTAAGTTGAAGAAAGAAACAGTAAAATGTGGAAGAAAACAGATATTTTAAATGAGACAGATTTCTGCATGATGACTTTGTCCTTAGCTAAGGTGCAGGACAAAGCTAGGAAGTCAAAACAACTGGAAAGGTCTAAGTTCTATCAGGCATGCAAAAGATAAGATGTCGACAGCACATGTGTTTGATAATTGTAGAGTATTTTAATTTGGTTATGGAAATATATATAAAAACTGGTTCAAATGATTTTTTTTATCAAGATGACCACTTAAGAAACTGACAGATTAGTTTTACCTTAAACAATTTGAATTTTGTGTATCACATATATATTGGTACCACAGAAAATTATTGACTTTTATAGATACTGACATTCTCCTTATAATATTCATGAAAAGTGAATTACACTGTAGACATCTCCTAAAATAGTTTTTAAAAGTGTATTAAGTTAATCTGGTTTGCTATATAAGAATTTCTATTCCAATTGATTTGGGCACTTGAAAAACATCTAGTTTTGTGTATTTCTTAATATATGCCAAAAACTGTGCTAAGTCTGGGACTTTTAACAGAATTAAAGCAAGCTCTGATCTTAGGAACACATGTATGTATACATGTGTTTCTATACCGGTATTATAACACAGTGAATTCTCAATATAAACCATCAGTTGTAACATCAACAAAGTAGTGTTTAATTCTGAATGCTGTTATATAAAATCTAAATGTTGTTATATAAAAATCTTACAAAGAAAGTAACATAATTGATGGAACTTTAAAAGATAAGAAAATTTTCATTAAGGAGTAAAAATATATTGGATAAAAAGGGTTCCATATGACAGATGAGGGAAGAGTTCTCTATGAAAGAAGAAACACGGGCATTTGAGAGAGGCTTGTGTGTGGTGGTTTCAATGAGAAATGTCCCTTGTAGGCTCATGTATTTGAACACTTGGTTCCCAATTTGTGGCACTGTTTGGGCAGGTTATGGAACTTTTAGGATGTGGAACCTTTCTGGAGGAAGTAGGTCACTGGCATCAGGCTTTGAGTTTATAGCCTCTCCCCACTTCTGGTTCAGTTTCTTGCTTCCTATCTGGAGCTAAGATGTGATCAGTCAACTTCCCACTCTACCGTCTGCTGCCATGCCTCCTGGCTCTTATCCCTCTGGAGCTATAAGTCAAAGTAAACACTTTCGTCTGTATGCTGCTTTTGGTCATAGTATTTTATCACAGCAACAGAAAAGTAACTGATATACAAGTGAAGAAACCATTAAAGCTGGAAAGAAGTACATGGAGAATAGAAGAGCAGTGTGGTGGCCTACATTTGCATTTTGCAAGAGCAACAGCATGATGTTAACTTTACTGTGAATACTAGAAACCAAAGTGTCCATAAAACAAATGCAACACCTACCATACACACCCTCACATTTTAAAGGTGCAGCAAATTATATGAGTAACTTGGTAATAGGAAGAAATACATTTCTGGCCGATTAGCATGGCATACTTAAATGCGTGCTGTGTGTAGGCATTGTTCTGCATCACATTTCAGGCATGGCCTTTGTTTCCTATCTATGCATTTTATTAGTTGGGTGATAAACACTTGCATAAAGGGCATAAATTTTCCTAAAGTACTAACAATAGCAGTCAGTGTTCAATACCACTCTGAACAGTCATGTTTATATCCTCTCTTTAGTAAACTACATTTTACAAATTCCAAAAGTTGAGGGAAGATAAAAGTAAAGTGAGTCTAGAAATATGAAACTTCATCAGAGATTGCTGGGTGAACACACTCACAGTCTACTAGCAGATTTTAGGTGCAACTAGATTTTAAGCATCCATTTTTTTATTGTTCACATTCAGAAGCTCATTAGAGAGCTGTACGCTTACTATAAAACTACAAATTTGACACTATCATATAATAAAGTAATTTCTCACTGTTCATATAAGACAGCAATATTATAATACATGAAAGTGGTTTGGGTAAGCTAAATAGGCCTCCTCATTCCATATTTGATAACAGTAATATTTGCTTACTGTATAAAAGAAAATGGTGAATTTTGGAAAATTATACAGAGACTACATACGAATTTATTCGAGAACATTCTTCAGTGCTCATTCTGTGTCAAGCACTGTTATAGAACTCTTATATTTCTCTTAATTATTTCAACCATCTAAGTGACATACGTAGTATCGTAAATTAGCAACTGAAGAAACTGACCTAGAAACAATGTGACTTGCTCCAGGAGAAAAGTAATATAGAAATGATAATATATAAATAATATAAAAAGACCCAAATGGAAACAATATTAATATCAAAGATACAGATATTACCATGAAAATCAAGCCACCCTAAGAAAACAAAAGTCTCAATATATAAATGGGCAAAATATTTGAACAAATGTTTCACCACAGATAGGCAGTCAACAAAGAGGACAGGGAGATACACTGAGTATCATTTAGTTATTATGAGAATGGAAATTGAAAACACAATGAAATACCAGTTCACACCTATCAAAATTACTAAAATTGTTTACTTTAACTTAAAATTAAATGACTGAAAAATTCATATTGGATTGAGGAAAACTAAAAAACATTCATTGCATCCAGTGTTGATGATGAGATGATAAATAACCACACTCCTGCAGCATTAGTGGGAATGTAAATAAGTATAATCCTTTAAGGAGCAATTTGCCAGAATCTATGAAACCTTTATGTGTGTCATTTGTAATTCAGTATATCTACTCTAGGATTCTCCCTCACAGAAGCACTTCTTAAGTGACACTGATGTACAAAGATATGTAAATTTTACAATTCAAAATCATAATGATAAAAGTTGGAAATTATCAACATGGAAATATGTGAATGAGTTAAGAAATATCTGTTCAGTACACATTATGCAACTGAGATAAATCTATGAGTTATGTGGAAGGGTATCCACAATATATACATATGTTTATTACATTTATTTGTCATTCTGTGAGACACAGCATGTATGCATATGTGTGTGGGCATGTCTGTGCCACAGCACATGCACGAAGGGTCAGGGGAGAACTTGCAGGAGTCGCTTCTCTGCTCAAACCATGTAGGTTCAAGCTCAAGTTGTCAGGCATAGCAGGAAGTACCATTACCTACTGAGTCATCTCATCAGCCCCATAGAACATTAAGGAGCGGAAGCTTCAGAAGTAAAATAAATAAAATAAAATAAATTTTAAATAAAAGTTATATATATATATATACATATTGCTAGTTTATAGAAAAAGGTAGAAAGGATCAGTTAGTTAATAGCTATGACTCTAATTGAAGAAAATTTGTCATGAATGGAAAGTATTTTCATTTTTAAATTGCTAAAAATAATTAAATTTTTTATATTGTGAGAACAGCACATGGTAGTTGCACATATGAACCCACAGTGCTTGTGACAGCATGCATAAGACCTGTCAAAACCCAAGCCAGACAGGGGCCCAGCATGGACGGGGAGGAGGACAAAAAGCCCCACCCCAGCTGAGGATCTATTAGTAATTAATAGCTGCTGGGAGAGCAAGAGTCAATTTTCCTTACTGGTATGATGCCCGGTAGGTTGACCAGACTCCAAGGGAGTGACTCCACACCAAAGAGCATTTGGGAAATACATATTAGACTCAACAGCTCGTTAAAATCAGATAATAACAGAGGCCATGAAGTGGGGTTATTAGTAAGATGAAGGTGTAGAGGAGGAGGGAGTCTAACTGTAACCAAAACATATGACATTCCTAAATCAATAAGAACATTATTTTTAAATGTACGTATATGTATGTGTGCCTGCTTCTCTGTATGTACTGTAAATGCATGCAGACGCCCATGGAGGGCAGAAGAGGGCATCGGAGCCCCTGAAACTGGAGTTACAGCAACTGTGGTTCTCCTGACATGGGTACTGGGAACAGCAAGTGCTCTTAGCTGCCGAGCCATCACTCCAGTCTCATCAGTCCATGCGCTCTAGCACTATATCCTATCCTGCCTTTACATTTCACAGCATATCCTAAGAATTTTCCAGTATCATGGGATGTAAAACATACTTTAAAGAGGTTTTAATAACTTCATATTGACAAGCTATGATTTATAAAACTGTTTATAGGACTATTTTCTGTATTTGGGTTATTTTTAATGTTTCACTATTATAAAACAGTGAATTTCAACAGATTTATTTTAAAAATATATTTTTAGGGGGCAGGATGTCAGGAATAACTCTTAGGCTTACTGACATCCCTGAAGGAGTCAGTCAGCTGTTGTCTTTAGAGTTACAATTCATTACAGTAAAAAATATAGAGTATAATCAGCAAAGGGAGAAGTTCATGGAGCAGAGTCATCTGGAGCCAGCTGTGGGCTCTGGAAAGCCCTACCAGTGGAAGTGCACAGAATCCCTTCGGCACTGGCATAGACATCGTGAACAGTGCCACTGAACAAAGTTCATCTGAGCCTGCTCACAGTTTTCTCTATAGATCAGTCATGTAGACATAAGCACGTGCTACACCTAAGAACGGCAGGAGAATTGCTGAGGCACAGCTAAAGAATTTGGACACAGCACAGCTTTTATACCTAAACCTGCAACCAACCAAAATGTTCATCAGCAGGAGAAAGGAGTATTGCGTTATATCTGTGTCATGGAACACTACTGAACAACAGAAAGGAACTGCTGGCACACTCTAACGTGAATGGATTAAAAATAATCATTCTGAGTGGATGAAACTAGGCACAAAAAGGTACACTGCTTTATTTACAGTGTATGGGAGTCTAGAAAGCACACGCTACTTTATAAAGTGAGGACAAGCAGATCAGCGGTGGTCTGGGATAAGACTAGGAAGGAAGTCAGGTCAGGATCACACAATGTAAAAAGACACAGGACAGCTTCATTGCCTGCATTAAGTAGTAGTTTCACAGGTATCAAACCCTGAAACTGATAAATATCTGGAATTTATAATGTGGCAATTATTCCTTGGCAAGGCTGTCTTTATGTCTCTGTGATGTATATGTTTTGCTATCATTTTAGTCAGGGTTAAAATTGTAACAAGTGTCATCCCTAGGTAGGGAAAGATTAGATATGTTTTCAGCTTTCTTCTATGAGTTCATCCTCATTTTCTTAATAATCTACAACAATTTTAAACATTCTGTTAAGACTACATGTTTTTCAGAGCTGGTGTGTTGACGCATGATTGTAATCCTAACGCTTGGGAGGTGGGAGCAGAAGGATAAGAAGTTCAAGGCTCGCTTTGGATAGAAAAACTAAACAACAAAATCACTAAATCTTCTTCGGTATTTAAGGTTCTTTAAAAGATAATTTTTTTACTGCTGGGTGTGGTACATATGCCTTTAATACCAGCACTTAGGAAGCAGATCTCTGTACGATCTAGGTCAGTCTGATCTATGTACCAAGTTCCAGGCCAGCTGAGGCTACTAGGAGGCCATTTCTAAAAATATATGTATATATATGAATATAATATAATATAATATATTGCTGCATGGAGAAAAAGATAGGCAGGTAAAGTTATGCTTGCAGTCAGTTAATATATTCTTTCCATTTTTCTACAATATTTCTTTACAACGAATAAAGTTCTGTATTTAAAAACACAGTAAGTTGTCCGTTGTGCTGGTAATTATTTCCCTATTTCTGTTTGTTAAAATAACCAAGACTGAGTTTATAAACATGGGTTTCGGCTATGAGCATTAACTCTAACAAAGCAACCTTCCCTCAGTTCTCGGCAGGAAAGATTAGTGATTGAGGGTTAAGAGACTGTTCAGTCCCTTCTGCGAGTCACGTTGTCTACTCTTATTTTCAACATTAATTGAAGTAAAATAATCAACTAGACGCTATTGAAACCAGGAATCTTGTGTCATTAATGTAGTACATGTTTGGATACACAGCATCTGTGTGTGTCGGCTTTCCCAGCCGCCCAGGACCACACCCATGCCTACTGTGACAGACGACAGTCGTGAGGTGCCCCTGATCGAGGTCTGGAACTCCAGGCCTGTGGAAGAGAAGGTTCTTGTGACGCAGAGGCCATTGCCTAAGCCCACATTCTGATTCAGATCCGACACTCAGCACCAGAGCTCATGCTGAACTCACCTGGACTCAGTTTCCCCACTTCCAAACTGGAGAAGTTATGCTGTCCTGCTTCTGGTTGCTCTCTAAGTACATGGGCCCCGCACGAATGTCCCTGCACAGTGCACCGCGCAGATTCGCTGCTCTACAGCGCTGGGCTGCCCGGAGCCCTTTAGGTCCCCAGCCAGCCTCCCCTGGACGCCAGCTGGCCACAGTGGCCTCCTCCCAGGATCCTGCTGGGCCTACCAGGGTGCGCCAGAACTTTCATCCCGACTCTGAGGCCTCCATAAACCGCCAGATCAACATGGAGCTCTATGCGTCCTACGTGTACTTGTCCATGGCTTATTATTTCTCCAGAGCTGATGTGGCCTTGAACAACTTCTCCAGGTATTTCCTTCGCCAGTCTGTGGAGGAGAGGGAGCACGCAGAGAAGTTTATGAGGCTGCAGAACCAGCGAGGAGGCCAGATCTGCCTACAGGATATCAAAAAGCCAGATCGGGACAACTGGGAGAGCGGGCTGTATGCCATGGAATGCGCTCTGCTTCTGGAAAAGGAGGTGAACCAGTCGCTGCTGGAACTGCACAATTTGGCTTCAGAAAAAGGTGATCCCCATTTGTGTGACTTTCTGGAAACCTATTACCTAAATGAGCAGGTGAAGTCTATCAAAGAGCTAGGTGACCACGTGCACAACTTGGTCACCATGGGGGCCCCAGCTGCTGGTCTAGCAGAGTACCTTTTTGACAAGCACACTCTCGGAAAGGAGGACAAGAACTAAGGCGCAGGCTGCCTTTCCCACACCCAAGTGCATCCCAACACCTAGAATCAATGGTCTCCTGCCTGCCTGACCTTGAAATTCAACCATGTCTTGACATTCTCCTCAATTTTATACTGTTCTGCCAATAAAGTGATTTGTAGAGAAAATATACTCAGCCCGTGTTAACCACAGCTTTCTGGCCACATCAAGATAATAATCTTTCCCCAGCCTGAAGGATGGCCAAGAATACTGTGGCATGAAAAAAACTGAATAAAGGCACTGAAAATAGAATCAAGTTCATGTTCTTCAAATATTATTACCAAATAGTTTTCCTAACCATGAACCTAAACTAAAATTTCACAACTTTCAATTCAGTAAGAATCTACTTTTTTCAAGATCTTACGCAAAATGTTAAAGTAAAAAAGCATGTAACTAATATATAAATATGTCAGAGAATATGTGTATTCTTTGAAAATCACACATGCAAAATTTTATGACAACTATTACATTTTTCCAGTGTACTTCAAACAATGGCAATGCATGAAAATCATCTGGTTTCTTTAAAAGCCTCCATGGTGGAATTTGGGATTCAATATATCAAGTATCAGTAGTGGCCTTGGAAAGTTACAGTAGATATACATTTAAGGGTTCTGAGAAGTCTCTCAATTAAAAACAAACAAACCAAAAAAAAAAAAAAAACCACAAATGAATGATTGAATTATTTCTATTTCAGTGTTTCCCAATCACAAGCAATTTCAAGCAATCTCAAGACCATTTCTTTTTACCTTAAAAAAAAGACTGTAACCTAACAAAGGAGGTTCGTTTGGTTCCAGATGCCATGCATCACCACTGAATTGTAGATCCCCTTTCAAAATCCTCCAGAGATAAAACTCTGCATAGCATGCATTTATGTGGTTAGAAGGGAGAGGAGAAAACCAGTGGAGCAGAGAAAGTCAGGAAAGGGTCCGAGATGAAGAAAGTCTCCTACTGGGTGAAGTTTCCTTCAGGGGTAGGGTAAGATGAACAGGAGAATGTTTGGTGAGCAGGTATTGGACTCAGTTGGAGAAGGTACTTAGGTGGTGGGGTGTGGAGAGGGTATGGGCTTAATTTAGGACTGGCATGGGAAAAGGTATTCAAGGGTTCCAACCGAGGAATGTTCCAGAAGTTGAGCAATCAGAAGCTTAACTGCAAATGACATGAGGGTCTACTGAGACACAGATTCCAATAAATCCATGAATAAGAAGTTAGAGGAGGCTTCCAGGCCTCTACGAGAAAACAGGGAAAGGATCTGGAGAGGCAACGAAGACCCAGGAAGATCTTAAAAATCTACAAGATGGAGGGAGGGGCTGTAGAGATGGCTCAGCAATTAAGAGCACTGGCTACTCTTAAAGAGGACCTAGGTTCAGTTCCCGGCATCCACACAGTGGTTAACAACCATCCATAACTCCAGTCCCAGGGAATTAGACCCTCTTTGATATCTGTAGGCATTGCATGATACAGGTACACTTACATACATGCAGGCAATGCACTTATACATAATAAATAGAATATGTATATATAAATCATATATATATGATTTACAAGGTAAATTTATGTTAAGCTTCTTGTAAATATAATTCCTAGGGAAGGAAGAAAAGAATTAGGGAATATTGTTCCACTCAAACTCCTTGCCCCATGGAAGTCTGTAAAGGGCTATCAGAAGACCTAAGACCAAAGTCATTACAGGAAACTCAAGAACCAGAAACGGGTCTGCTTAAGTAACTTTCCAATTACTTTTCCAACATATTTAGTGATTGACTGGGAGGCATCCACAAGTGTGGACTTTTAGTATGCAGCACTTGTGACCCTTGGCCAAGTAGGTTCCTTGTAGTCTTCAAAATCTGAAGAGTACACAAGTTAAACACAATGGTTCAGGTGAAAGCATCATTCACGGGATACCACTGCAGCTGCTGTGAAATGTAATTTTGTCAAATTATGATGTGGCATAAACTCATTATGTGGTACTTTAAAAGCAAGCACTATTATGATACAAGGTTTCATTATATAAGTCTAAATACATAGAATTATAAATTTTTAAATCATGAAAGTTACAAAGTTAGGAAATATATATCATATCAAATTGAGTGACATTGCATTTCAGATTTTAAAAACTATTTGCCTTTTTAAATAAGTTCTAATTACTACCAAAAAAAAAAAAAGAAAATACATAGAAAAGCAATAAAGGTCTGAACTGTGCTGAAAACATATGGGAGTAGAAAATCACAAATAGAGTGTAGTGAGAGTTCAGAGACAGAAGCATTTAAAAGTTTTGGTCATGAGCAATTGAAAGGAAGGAGTTGTCCAAATGGGGTGTGGGAAGAAGACTCATCAGTTCCTGGAGGGTGCAGTTCTAAGAACAAATCACACTTTCAGCAAGGGGGTAAGTGGAGAGGGCAGTGTGGAACGAGGCTACTTTGCTGGTGTTGATAAGGCTCATTTTACATTCTTCTCTGAAGCAGCCTATTTTGCTGGACAGAAATCCTATTGTATATCTTTAGAAAATTTCCTCTTCAATTTTTCTAGATGAGTGTTTTTCAAACAATACATTCTAACCCATTAGTGTGTCAGGAGATAATTTAGTGAGTCACGATTCACTGTTTATTCCTAAAATAGAATTGAAGTGAAAATCAGTGAAGTAAAGGTATTACCTAATGAGACTTGTTTCAGGTACATGTGTGTATGTCGGGGGGAGGGGTTCCATGAATTTACATCTTAGAGGGTGACATTTCTCTTTCTGTTGCTGTCAAAAACACTCAATAGCTATTCTCGTGGATAATAATTTTAGTCTCCAAGCTCCTCAAATCTCTCAATCTCCTTTCCCAACTGTTAGGTGATAATCCTCTTACTCACTGAGAAATCGGAAATAATCACATGAGAATTTCACACTGCTCTTGCACTGAATTAATCATATACATCTGTATTCATTTAGTATGCTTTTTGTTTTGTTACAATGATTGAAGTATTTAATGTAGCTTCCTAAACAAGCCTCCCAAATGTTATTTTTCCTCACCTTTAACAAAAAACACCAATCTTATACTCACAATAATTCTAGAAAACATCACCTTGTAGTCACCTTCTCTTTTAAAAGAACACTCCTTGAAGAAGCTGTCTCTTCTTTTTAATTGTACTTTTTATTCCATCCTCACCTGCTCAATCCCAAGTTCATCACACAAATGTTGACTTTCCTTCTGTTTTTATAAATTCATTTCCCACCAGATGGAAACCTATCAGTTCAAAGCCTAATGAAAAATTATACATACAAATTCTCTATACAAGTCCATGTGTATAGCTGAAGGCTATATAACAAGAAACAGTGCCAGACAGGAAAAACCTCCCTAGGAGTTGTTGGTCAGGGCAGACCAAGAAATTCCTCAAATTACACAAACTATTGCCATAGTCCTTGATTACCTCTAAGAACATGAAGCATATATTTCAGATACAGGATCTGGAGCAACAGAGCTAGCACTGACTTGGAAGTCTCCTCCCTGAAAGCTAGCTCTCATAGTTTTGGAGAACACTATGCAAGCTGCTAAGAGAGAACAACAATTGATGGTCCAGCTTTAAGGTCTGATAATCACAACAATGACTAGCATAGCAAACTATATTGGGGCAGTAATGGTACTGTTATCTTTGGGATAGACAATAACTACTTAATTGGATTTAAAGCCCACTCAATGGGAGGGAACTTATTTGTGGTACTATAAACATAGCTAAATACACATGGCTGGAGAGGTCATAGATCTTAGAAAAAACCCCAAGGATGTCATATCCCCAAACAAATTTAATTTCTTATTGTGTGTTAAATATGGATCCTTATATTTACAGACAAGTATCCCAGTCAACCACTCAAAAAGGAAGCTTCTTTTGCAACAGCTGGAGACTATTACAGAGTTTCACAACTGGTCGTGCACAGAGACTGTGTGTGAGATGCCCAACTCTAAGCGACACATCTACAGTGGAACCTCTGCACCTAAGGCTCACAGAACACAGCAGAACAGGGGACAGAGAGACACTAACGCGTCTCTCAAGTCTCATCAATGAAGCTCCCTCACACAACAGTGTCTGTGATCACAAAAAGACAGAGATGGCCAAAGTGTAGAGAAAAAGAGTCTGAAGAGTGTGTGTCCTTGGACTGGTCTCCTATATTAAACTTCACCAACCCAGGGCTCAGGGACCATTGCAGAAGAGAGGGCAGAAAGATGGTAAGAGCCAGGGGAGCAGGTGCATGACCACATGGAAAGAGAGTCTTAAAGACTCCTGGGACTTTGCTCATATGAGACTATAGCAATGGTGTCAACATGCACAAGACCCATGCAAACCTAAGCAGACAAAAACTCAGCATAGAACTATGGAAATGGGCAGCAGGACCCAGTTTGGGCTAAAGAACTATTGGCAGTTGATTATTGCTGGGTGAGGAATGCTGATCTTCTTAAAGGGAGGAACTCTAGATAGGTTGACTAGGTCTCAATGGATGACTTTGCACCCTGGGACATTTAGGAACATTAATTTGACTCCATAGGCCATAACATGGATAACAGGAAACCCAGTTGGGGGCACGGGAGGGTACCAATGGAGAAGGGCATACAGAGACAACTAAGACATTCTACATGAAGTACACAGAAATTCAATAAAAAGAAAAAATAATACATTCTATAAAATGCTTACAATTAATCCTATTGAGAAAAAAAGACTAAGTAAAGGTCATGATCCAAATTTTGTCTATGTAGACATAGGAAAAGGGACTCAGCAAGATGTATACAGTGACCATTTTGTAGTGTTTGTTTATATTTTTATATCTCCCATGATGTGACTTTATCACTAGAAAAGAACAATAAAAATGTTTAATATATGCACATATGAAAATGTCACAAGGAAACCCATTATTTTATGCAGCTAACATATGCCAATAAAGACAAAACCTCGAACAAAAAAGAAGAATCATTTCCCAGTCTTCAGCCACTAGCAGTGCCTGTAAGTTCTCTCTGAAAGCACTTTTGTCACAGATCTCTCACCTTTTATCCCTTGTTCTCTGACCTTTAAACCTTAAACAGTCCTAGAGCACAGTCCTTGTGTCTAGATTGCTCAGATCCATCTATATTTGCTTTTTACAGGTCTCATCCAGTCTGACTGCAAATCACATCATTTGCTAGTTTCACCTTTGAACTCCAGACTTGTATACTGAAATAGGTAATTGATACTTTTTTTCAGATACATAATAGACATCTCATATTTAACCTGCTTAAAGCCACATTCTTGATTTCCTCGCCCCCAAACTCTGTACAATGTAATCTTTTTCTTCCCAAAACTGCAGCTCCATTCTATTAGGTTCTATGATCCAGTCACGCTGTGTCCTTCCTCTCTTACTTTCCATTCCGTATGGGACCTTTAGCAAGTCCCTTCTAAAAAATCACTCCCTAAAACCTTCATGATCGGCCTTTGGGAACCAGCTCTCACCATTTCCCCCATCGTTACATTTCACAGTGTAGTCTGAACTGCTCTGGCTGCCTCCATGTATGTAGAGACACTTATTTCTCCACAAAGCATTTTTTAAAATTTAGCCTATCTTTATTCTCTTTTTATTTCTCAAAACTCTTTGAGGATTTTTCTCTAACAAAGAGAAAGACAAGACCACCATGTTTACCATGCTTCCTAGGGCCATGTGTGACCTGAGCCCATAATGACCCTGGGACTTAATATACTCTGTACGTATGTGAAGATGTGCATAACAAGCGGTGAGACTGGGAGACTATAAAATATGGTTCAAGAGCTATCAGAGTCTCAGTGTGGAGATGATGTACATTCTCTCTCTAATAAAGAAAGAGAGTAAAGAAGGGCAATGTGGGAAGAGGGTTGTTTTCCATTCTGCACCTCAGTCCCATTACCTCCCTGGCTCTTACAGTCTGCAGTCAGGCCTGTTCCCTCTGTGATGACACTTTGCTTCCTTCAGTTTTTGACATTGTACACAGAATACACTGCGTATCCACCTCAATTCAATCACTATGTTTTCCAGTGCTTGGCTCCTCTCACTTGATTTGGTTGACTCCATAGTATTTATCACTACCTGACACATTTTTGGTTTGGCAAGGATTTCTTTTCTTATTAGGATTCGAGTTCTGTAGGGCAGGGCCTTTGTCTTGTATAAATGTTTTGTAGCTGTAGAGAACTTGTCTGCTGGGAGGTTCATGATGAAAATGAATGAGTGAATGAAGTATTCTGAAACTGGATGGAAGTGCTAATCTGGACATTTCAAGAAGTTAATATTTAAAAAGTTGATTTAGAAGCTACTTAGATATGAGTAAAACTCAACTAAAAATAAAAGAAAGGGAAAAACAAAGGAGAGTTCCAAGAATAGAAACTTAGGAACCTAAGTTCTAGATTTAGGAGAGATTAGGTTGAAAAGACTTGAAAAAAGGAAAATAAAAAGAAGAAAGCAAAGAATAACTTAAAAGTGCAGCCCTGACCTTAGAGCCATGAAACACGTTTCTCTGAGACTGGAAGAGCTTACTGTGACTGTGGACTGAAAGGCCACCAGAGCTGGTGATCACACAGTCGAGAGTTATTTTAGGATAATGCCTTCAGGAATGACAGAGGCAGAATGTCAGATAGGATTAAGGGAAATGAGGTAGAAAATATAGAACTCCTGTAGTTTTTTTTTTCCTGTTGAGATCATCTAAGCACAGGAGAGCAGAGAAGACTGTAATGTTGTTAGAACTGAGTCATCAAAGAAGAGGCTTGAGAAACAAGAGACAGAACAGGGATCCAGGGAGAATGACACTCACAATAAAGAACTCGGGCATGACTTGGAGCGGCTGTCCATATGCCTGCATGCACCAAAAAGGGAAGAAATGGCACAGACTTTAAAATGAGAAGGAAAATTGAAAGTGTTTGCCTTGGCTGATCTCAATTTTCAAAAAAAAAATGAGATCATTTATGGAGACATGGAAATTTATGTAGAAATATTGATAGATATTAAAAATTACATGTAAATTACAGTACATTTGTAGATATGACAAATTACATTTTATAAATGAGAAGTAAGACTTTAACATATGTCTAAAATTTAAAACAAGAATTGGGGCTTTCACAATGTAAAATACATACAATAGGGCTAGGATAAGATGATGTCACCGCCATGTGACATGGTGAATGAGAGTCATTGGTTAGGATAAAAACAAACAGACTCTATTCCAAAGAGAAAGTGTGGAGAAGCATTAGAAACACAAAGGGGGACAGAGGATGGCTGAAACTGTGAAGAGACAGAAGAGCAACTAAATGAACAGACGTAAGTAGCAGGTGGCTCCCTAGCACGGGGACTGGAAACAGAGACATGGTAAAGGTAAGCTACCCACTGAGAAGAAACCAGTAGACTCACCCAACGGGCAAGCCCACAGTTCTTCAGAGCCTTGAACTCAACTGGGTTGTTTCGGTGATACAGTGACTGGCATGGAGGGTTGTGAAGAAGGGCTCCATTTTGTCACTCTTCATGTGGACGGATTGTGACCAGCCTTCCCGCTCTCACTGCTACGTCCACGCTCCTGGCATTGCCCGCTGGACCTTGCAGGCCAATGCAGAGGGTCTCCAGAGATTTTTTGTTTCTTTTTTCTTTGTTATATACACTTTCATTGAATTTTTGTGCATTTCATGCAATAAATCTTGATCATATTTAGACCCCTCCCCCATTTTCACCCACAAAGTCTCCGCCCCCACACACACCAGATTTCCTGCATTCTGTCATATATGTTAAGGTCTATAAGATGGATTCTTTAAAGGTTTTGGAAAAAATATTTTATTAGGTTTACTGTGTTTCATATAACAGTTCTTAACCAAATTTAAACCCTATCCCATCCATGCTCCTGACACCCCCACCAGGATATCTGGGCACAAATACTGGGGTGACGAGGTTCAGCACGTGCGGCGGTTTTCAGAGTCATCTCCACTCACTCGCTCTCCTCCACCTCTCCTCACCCTTGTCTTCCCTCCTTGACTCGACTTTGCTTCGCCTTGACTTTCTTCGTTCCCTTTCTTCATATTCATCCATTTCCTGTTTCTACAAGTCTCCTATATGATTTTTTACTTCACGACACATTTTACTTTATTCTTGCTGTTTTCTGCTTCTGTTCTTTACTGCTGATGTTTAATTAAACCAAAGTGCATTTCTATACTTTGCTCCGTTTGGTGTTGCTACTGTTACAGCACTATGCTTTATCCTTTCTCAGTGGTGCTGGAAACTGAGCCTCAACAGTAGGGTGTTTACAAATCTTCAGATTAAATGGGAAGAGAAACAGCACAGAACAAGAAACCTGAATAAGCAAGGCACACGATGCCAAAAAATTACAGATGAGGGAAGACTGATCAAAGAAAAATGGACAGATACTACTATTTTTCCCAAGGCAAATAGGCATTTTGCTTAATTTGTAGAGAACTTGTGTGCATTTTCAAACACTATGATATTAAAAGGTATTATATGTAAGAAAACAGGCGCCAAATTCAATAAGTATCACAGATTTTGTCAGAAAGGGCAAGTATCAGAACTGAGAAAAAGTCTATGTTCTCAACAAAAAGTTCTGTGAAAAGAGAGTGTGGCAGATATACCAGGCTCTTAAATAGTTTCAACACTGTTCTAAAGTCCAAAATCTCTCCTGAGATTCAAGACAATCTCTTAACTCTGAGCCTCTATTGAAAGAAAAGTTACATATTTCTAATACAAAATAAGTGTTTCCATTCCAAAAGGGAGGAAGAGTCAGGATGCAGAAGGACAGAACACCAGCAAGGCAAGAACCACATCTTGCACATTTATGCTCGGTATCTAGGGCCTGTGCTTACATCATTCGGGCTCCAAACATCTTCAGTAGCCTTGACCGTCCTCTTCTCCGTTGCCTAGGGCTTATGTGAACTCTTTTGGGCCAGATCTACTCCCAACCTGTACCTTTCCTTGCTAGACATCCCATGGTCCTGACATCTCCAACATCCTGTGGTCTTCATTTTAACCTAAATGTCACCTTCACAGCCTTAGGAATGGCCACTGAAGGACTGCTTATAAGGAATTAAAAGCTCACCACGAGTTCGGGCTGTGATGGCTTCCAGGAACCTTAGTGCAGGCCTTTTTTTGCTTTAAAGAGTTGATTCACCACTGCCTCAGCACTTCAGCTCCTCCTCCCCAGCTAAGGGCTATAATCCAAGCTAGCTTGAACAAAACTTTGAATCTGATCCAGTGTCTGGTGTTCTCTTCCCAGTAGTCTTGAACTCTGTAACAATATAAGCAATGATAAGAGAGGACTCAATGTTTTGAAAAAAATGTAAAGGTCACACAACAATTAGAACTTTTTTTACAGATTATTAAGATCATTTTGCACAGTTTCAGTTTCCGAGATTATTTTTATGGTCCTACACTGCCTTGTTAAATAAGAATTGCCTACATTGTACCAAAGGAAAAAACTTATTTCTGTGTTGGTAATATCACTGTAAAGATTGTTTTCTGATCTTTTCCAGGCATTTCTCCATTTAAATAGGCATCTAACTTACTACAGCAGTAATATAGAAAATAATTCATTGTAGACTTAAACTAGAAATAGGGACAATATTCTTGTTTAAAATTTAATAGTAATAATTTATAATAGCCTTGTGAAATATATGAAATTCCTTTACATATATTAACTTATTTATTTCTCATAATTCTATTATTTAAGTGTTATTTCCATCTTCTAGAAATGTTAGACTCAGAAGTCACATTATTAATAAGTATCTAAGCCAAAGAAAACTAATTCCCTGAGGTTTCGATTTCAGGTTCTGGGGATTTTTACTCTATATTTCTGTTTTCTGAAAAAGGATATAAAACCAAGTCCACATTGAGTTTCTCATCTGAAGAACTAATATAACACTTGGCTACAACAGAACCTGCAGTACACATGCTTCATGATTTATGAGTCTAATTATAGCCATGACTGATATATAATGATATCACACTCTTAATTATTAGATTTTAATCATACTAATTGACACTGAAAATATTACAAGTGTCAGCAGTATCTGAGTTGAATGTCTTGACGTTTAGCATTTATCACCACATGTGATGTATACGTTCTAACAGTCATATAACATGGTCATAGAAAAATGATTGTCAGCATGCCCAGATCTGTGCACTTCTCCAGATCTGCTGTGGTGAGTTTCCTCTGCCATCTCAGCTCTCAGATCCACTTGGGTTACTGGGATCCTTTCCCAGCCACAGACTTGCAGTCCTGAGTTCCCTTTCCTCAGACTTCTGTGAGCCCCAACATCTCATCTCTCAGTCCTGCTGGAGGAACTAAGATCCCTGTGCAACCAGGATCTTCAAGGTTCCCCAGCCTAACCTATCAGCCCATCTGTTCTCCTAGAAACCCCCAGTCCACCTTGTTGATCCAGGACTGTGTGGAGTAAGTAAATCCTGGAACCTCAGTTCAAAAGTTGCACCTATATCTAGCTAAATTGAAAAGACTGATTTCACTTCATTTGCATATCAACATAAAGTGGCCCTAAACTGAACAGTACTACTCAGTTGGGCCATAAGCTGAGAAGTTAGGGAATCAGCAAACATTCGATACAATCACTCACCCATACCAAGTCCACATGCCTAGGTCTCATTGAAAAAACACAAACAACATGAATAACCAAGATAAGATAGCTCCTCCACAAACCAGCACTCCCACCATAGTGTTTCCTGAAAAGGTAACGTAGTTGATGCTCAAAACAATGATTTTAAAATAGCAATTTTAAATCTTTTCAAGAAACTCAAAGAGGATAAGAATAAAAGGCTGAATGAAGATCATGAATACCCCACCCAAAAAAGCCTGGTTGAATGAAATAACTAAATAACTAATAATTCCTTGAATTATTAATGACAAAGGTACAAGAGGCAAACAGAACAACAAGTAGACAGGACCAGAAAATAAACTCTCCATATCAGATAATAGTAAAAAACATTAAATGTATAGAACAAAGAAAATATATGGAAAGCTGAGAGAGAGACAGAAAGTCACATATAAAGGCAGGCCCATCAAAACAATAATTGACCATTCAATGAAGACTATGAAAGACAGAAGAGTGTAGATCCATTTCACACAAGTCGTGAAAGAATACAGATTCCCATCCAGACTACTATACCCAGGAAAACTATTACTTGTAATGTAAGGACAAAGAAAAAATTTCCATGATAAAAATAAATTCAAGGAACTTATGTCTACAGAACCAGCTCTACATGTAATGCTTTATGTAATACTTAGGTCTGAAGACAGGATTAAACACTCTCAATAGGGCCCAAAGATTAAACAAATTATTCCAGAACACTCAACCAAAAAATGTCTAAGAAAGCAACATTATAACATCAACATAACAGAAATTAATAAACATTGGTTGATAATAACCCTCAAAATTAATCACCTCAACTCCCCAGTAAAAAGACAGACTAACTGATTGGGATAGAAAACAGGATCCATTGATTTGCCCTCTCCAAGAAACATATGACAACATCAATGATCAACATTATTTGAGGGTAAAAGATAGAAAAATCTATTGCAAGCAAATAGAACTAAGAAACAACCAGATGTAACTATTCTAATATCTGACAAAATAGACTCCAGACTAAAACTAGTCAGAAAAGACAGAGAAGCTCACTTCCTACTCATTAAAGGAAAAATAAACCTAGAAGATATTATAATTATAAACATAGATGCACCACACCTAGGAGCATCCAGTTTCATAAAGGAATCTCTACTAAATCTAAATTCACACATGGACTCTAACAAAGTGATAGTGGGTGACTTCAGCACCCTACTGTCACCAACAAACAGGTCAGCCAGACAAAAACTGGAGAAACACTGGACTTAGTTGGCATTGTAAATAAACATATATCCACAGAATGTTCAACCCAAACAGCAAAGAATACACATTCTTCTCGGCAGCCCATGGAAATTTCCTTCAAATTGGCCACATATTAGGACCTAAAGCAAATCTTTACAAATTCAGGAGAACTGAAAAAACATCCTTTATTCTATCTGACCACAAAGGAATAAGGCTAGATATCAACCACAATAAAAAGGGGAAAAGTAGATGAGCTCATGGAAGCTAAAGAGCACACTACTGAATGAATTGAATCAAGGCTGAAATCAAGGGGGAAATTTAAAAATTCCTTGAACTGAATGAGAATTAAAATAAAACATACCCAAATCTATGGAATGCAATGAAGGCAGTCCTAAGAGAAAAATTTATAGCATTAAGTACCTACACCAGAAAATTAGAAATAGCACATAAACAAATCAATGATGTACCTGAAGGTTTTGGAAAACCAAGAACAAATAACACCTAATAAGAGCAGATGGGAGGAGGTGAATAAAATCAAGGTCAAAATGAATGTAATGGAAAATAAGAAAACAACAAAGAATCAATGAAACAAAGAGTTGGTTCTTCGAAAAAATTAACAATGCTGGTAAGCTTTTAGCTAAATTACCCTGCATAGAAAGAGGATCAAAATTAATAAACTCAGAGATGAAAAGGGAAACATTACAATAAACCCTGAGGAAATTCACAACTCTATAAGGGCATACTTTAAAATATATATCACACTGAATTTGAAAATCTAAAAAAATGTATAAATATCTAGATATGGAATACCATCCAAAGTTAAATCAAACTGACATAAGTAATTTAAACAGACACATAACAACAAGGGATAGATGCAGCAATTAAAAATCTCCCAACTAAATATACCCCAGGACCAGCTAGATACAAAGAACTGATATCAATATTCCTCATTATTCTGTGAATAAAAAAGATAGTAAAACCAAAGGCCCCCCCAAAAAAGATTATAGACTTATGAACACAGACACAAACATCTTCAATAAAATACTTGCCAATCAAAAGCAGGAACACATCAAAAATTATGTATCATGATCAAGTCAGCTTCATCACAGAAGGGCAAGGATGGTTCAATATACATAAATCAATAAATGTAATCCACCATATAAACAGACTCATGGACAGAAACCACATGATCATCTTATTAGATGCTAAAAAGGCTTTTGTCAGAATCCAACATTCGTTCATGATAAAGTCGAGGAGAACCTAGGGAGACAGGGGACATGTCTCAACATAACAAAGGAAATGTACCGCAGGCCCACAGCTACAAGATAATAAACGGAGAAAAAAAATCATTTCCTTTAAATTCAAGAAGAAAATAAGTATGCCCACTCTTTCCAAATGAAGAAAATAAAAGGGATATAAATTGGAAAGGAAGAAGTCCAAGTATGCTTACTTGTAGACGATAGGATTCTATACATAAAAGACCCTAAAGACTTCACCAGAAAATTCCTGAGCTGGTAAGCACACAAAAATCAGTAGCCTTCCTATATACCAACAATAAACATATCAAAAAAAGAAATCATGGAAATGATCCCATTGACAATATCCCCCCCAAACCATAAAATATCTTGGAATAAATCTAACCAAGGAAGCAAAGGACTGGTATGATAAACACATTAAGACATTGAAGAAGGAATATGAACTATGACAGAAGTTTGAAAGACTTCCCATGCTTATGGATTTGTAGGATTCCTGTGGTCATCTGTCAAAAACAATCTACAAACTCAATGAAATATCCATTACATTTCTAACACAATTCTTCACAGAAACTGAAACAAATAATCTCAGATTTCCTATGAAAACACACATACACGTACACACACACACACACCCCACAGAATAGCCAAAGTAATCTTGAATAAAATAACTGCTTGAGGCATTACCATCCCCAATATCAAATTATACTATAGAATTATGATGATTTTAAAAAAGTCATGGTACTGGCATAAAAACAGACACACTGATCAGTGGAATAGAATTGAGGACCCATAGTTAAGTCAAAGCATTTATAACCACCTGACTTTTGGCAAAGGGTTTAAAAATACTGGAGTAAAGGCAGCATGTTTAACAAATAGTGCTGGTCAAAGTAGACAGTCACATGTAGAAGAATGAAAGTAGATCCCTCTCACCATGCACAAAACTCAATTCCAAATAGACCAAGGACCTCATTACAAGACCTGATACGCTGAATGAGACAGAAAAGAAAGTAGGAAATATGCTAAACTTGTAGGCACGTGAAATGACTTTCTCTGATTGCTGAGACATTAGGACCAACAACTGACATATAGGACTTTATGAAATGAAAATCCTTCAGTACAGCAAAAGACATTCATTCAAGTGAAGAGGCAACCTACAGAATGGGAAACAATCTTTACCAGCGATACCTTTGACAGATGTTAATATCTAGATTGTACAAAGAACCCAAAAAACATCAAAATGTCTCCCAGCTATACTTCTGACAGAGTTACTCTTTACAATATACAAAGAACTAAAAAATCCAAACAACCCAATTATAAAATGGGTGGAGCTGAACAGGGAGATCTCTAAAGATGAAATGCATGTGGTTGAGAAATACTTAAGAAAATGTTCAAAATCTCTAATCATCAGGGAAATGAAAATTAAAACCACTTTGAGATTTCATCTTACCCCACTAAGAATGACTAAGGTCCAAACAAACAAACAAGACTCAGTGGTAGCTAGGATCTGGGGAAAGGGAGAACTCTGATCCACTGTTGATAGGAGTTCAAACTGCTGTAGCCACTATAGAAACTGTGTGGATGGTCCTCAGAAAGCTAAAATATAGACATACCACTCTTGGACATACACCCATAAAACTCTATATTATACTACAAATATACCTATGAAGCCATGTTCATTGATGACTTTTTCACAATAACCGGGAAACTGAAACAGCCTAGATGTGTATTAACTAATGAATTGATAATGAAGGTATGGTACATTTACACAATGGAATACTACATACCTGTCAAAAAAATTAAGAAATTTGTAAGCAAATGGATGGAACTGTCTTACAATCATCCTGAGTGAAGTAATCCAGACCCCAGATGGACAAATGCCACATGTTCTCTCTCACGGTTGGATGCTAGTTTTGAATTTGTAGATGTGCATGTTTCAATTGGAACATCCAGAGGTCAGAAAACAGAAACAGCCAAAGGGTGGGGACACTACATGGGAGGGGAGAAAGAATGCAGAAATATAAACGGAGAATGGAAAAAACGGACAGGAAGAGTTAATGGGGTTTGGGAATGGGAAGGCAGGGCAGAGGAGGCAGTGTAGGAGGGATTACCAATACCAAAGTCCCTTAGGAAAAAACATATAGAAACCTGCCACTATGGAAGCTTCTTAAAGTATATTCATATACATTATAAAAGGAAATTAAAAAGAGTTACCTTACAACATGAGGACATTGCCTTTACTAGACACCACAGGCTAGCATAGTAAAAGCCCAATGCTAGAGATGGACTACCTTTTTTGAAACTGTTGACCAGGAGTCCCATAGATCCTCCAACAATACTGGCCAGTGCTCCTGCTCATGGTTACCAACCAGAATTTGATGGTAAGACTCTATTGCTTAAGATACTACATACCTGAGTTGTAGAACCAACAAGGAGAAATCAAACTGGAACTGACTTCAAAGCTTCATCACTACTGGCTAATTTTCACAGTACTGGAAGGTGCTATATATGTTATTGGAAAAGAAAATTAATCATCAACCTTACCCAGCTATGAATCTTGCTTGCTTCAACAACAACTGGTCTGGCAAGATACAACCTCTGGTGCAATAGTGGAACAATGGGAGTAACCAATCACTTTCTAATTGGATTTAAGTTCTGCTTCATAGGATGGAGCCGATACTTAACACTGATACCAAGCGTAGGAATATGTGGCTACAGAGGCCAGAGGCCATAGGCCACAGGGGAGAACCTAAAACTATTATTGTTCTAAGTAGATACAGTATTAAAGTGACTTCCAATGACTTATTGCTGTATCCATATATTAATGCATCACTCAAATCTAACTGGAGAAGCTTCCTTATAAAGAAGATGGTGATTAACACAGAAACCCACAACTGACCAATGTACAGAGAACAAGAAGCTGCAATGTGCTCATATCTGAACTGGACACCTATATAAAATTTTTGTTTCAAATGGCCCAGGGATCATTTTGGAAGAGGTGGCAGAAAGACTGTAAGAGCCAGAGGGGATGGCTGACCACGAGGACACACAGTTTTCCAGACAGCTAGGAGTTACTCAAAATTAACAGTAATGGTGACAGCATACACAAGTTCCATGTAAGCTGAAGCCAGACAAAATCCCAACATAGATGTGGGGAAGTGGGTAAGAAATTCCAATTCTACCTGAGGAAGTTTTGGCAACTGATGGCATTCAGAAGGGGAGAGTCATTACTTTTAATGGTTGTGACACTTGGTAGGTTAATCGGATTCCAGTGGAAAGACCCACACCAAGTCCATTTGGAGACATAAATTAGACTATGTAGGACTTAGCACATACATAAATAAAATATATAACATGTAAAAATACAATATATAAATAAATATATTTATTAGGTACATGAAGTTGGTAGGTGATAGTAAGGGGTATGGGAAGGGGATCTAAGTATTATCAAAATATATCATGTGAATTTGCAAAAATTATCCTGCAGTATCAACACAAGACCATTACAGACTTTTGTTTATCTTCTGTTGCTATGAATTTAAGATTATTTATCCATCACTGAAACTGAAAAATATTCCGTAGATCTATAGTCGTGTCTGTTACCATCGTGTCTCACCACTTGGGGCCAGCCCAAGTGGACTTTGAGGGGCCAGCCCGAGAGGGTGGGGGTGAGTAGAAGCAGAGTCAAGCCACAGACTCCGGAAGTTGGATGGGAAGCAGCCCAAGTGCGTGGCACTGCAAACTCGTTTACTGAATAGGTGCACAAGCTCTTATAGGCCTGGACAGCCAATGACCTTTTGGGGTGGGGTCCCAAATACAGCCAATAGTAAGTTTGTCCCAGGTAGGCAGGTTCTTTCCAGGTGCTGGTCTCACAACTAGCCAGAGCAGAATGCCACACCAACAGGAGCCATTCCTCTATTCCTCCTAGCAGGTGGCCCAGCTTGCATTATGCCCAACATAGATCTTTTTCAAATTTTCTTTACAAATAAGTATTTTATGTGGTTGAGGAGTAATTTAGTCTTGGATGAAATTCATTGTTACCTGATGCTTTGCATTTTAAAATACTTAGACACACAATATATACATGAAAAAACAAAGGACATGCATTTCTTTGCTAAAATTTTAAGGGGACATTTCTATTGTAAAATTTTCTGCACTTCAAAAAGGCACATCAGATTGAGTGGATGATCATAAAAAAAGTTAATTCACATCAGAGTGAGTGGATGATCAAAAAAAAAAGTTAATTCATGGCCCAGTGGGATTGCCAGCCCAAAAGTCTGGGCTCTGGTGCCCAAACTTCTACAATATTTATAACTACAGCCCTAGAGCATTCAAATTGTAGGCTAGGTGAGCAACAGCCACAAAGGGTCTATATGGTTGTGGGCTCTGGGCAGGAAATTCTTCCCAGTAGTCAACCTGTCAAACATATTTACAGAAGCAGAAGCTAAAGGTTTAAGTGAGCAAAAGTTCTCTCTGTAAAGAAAGGGAGCTGTTAAAATTTAAGTTTTATGACTGTTCCTCAAGCATTCCTGGGATGCAGAAGTGGGTTTGAAGGGCAAGACGTTCCTTTTTTTTCTGCAACCCATATAATTGCCGGCAGCAATTAAAACCCCAATGCTCACATAAAAAGCCAGATGTGGCTTCTTGTACCTGTAACCTTAGCATTAGGGAGAGAAGATGGAGATTGTTGGAGTTGGCTGGCCAGCCAGCCTAAACAGAACAGCTAGCTTCCAGCCTACTGAAGACCCTATCTCAAGGCAGTAAGGCAGAGAGTGATAGAAGACATCCAGTGTCTTCATCTGGTCTCCCCATGTGGACCCGCCCACTAGTGTTCATGTACCACACGCCACACACAACACCAAAGGAAAAGGATTTTAAAAGGTAACATAAACAGAATGTAAGATAAACATAAATGGAAACTATAGCTTGACATTGTAATTTTACTAACATAAAGGAATTTTAAAGTCACCAAGCTCCTAACTGGCAACATGCTACTTCTGTCTCCTATCAAACTGCACTGCACTCAAGGAGAGGGAACTTAGGAAGAAGTAAGGTGCTGTGTGAGAAGAAACGCATGGGTGTAAATCTGTGAAAATGTAACGATGTCATAAGTAACAAAAGGTGAGGAGCATCGATTTCATTATCTGTAATACTTGCAACACATGAGGACTCCAGGAAGAGTCATTGCGAACACACAGAAAAGTTATAGCTCACAGGAACACTAAGAGAAATACTTCCACAGAGTAGATCTGATCTACTACTGAGACACAATCATCACGCTTCCACTTTGACTTACACCTTACATGGTTAGCTGTCACCAAGGCCTTGCTGGCTTCACTCCTAAATATGAACTGTCCTTGTTCTTTGCATCATCTGCACTAGCAGCCTTGCATGGCCACCATCATCACTCTGTTGTCGGTCTCCTCAGAGGCGTTTCCATGTCCTCTTCTGTCCAGCCATTCTCCAGACACTCTCTCCACTCTTCTCCATCTTTCCCAGGCTGATAGCTGCTACCCACAAGGATGCATTACTGAACTCCCCTGTTCCTTAGCATTTGTCCAAGTATCCATTCTTCCAGTTTCCTTCCTTCCTTCAGGGTCATTACAGGTCAGGCAGCTCCTTCTGCTCAGCACCCCATCCCTAGAGACCTCCATTCTTCCTGCATTAGTCCTAGGGAGTATATTTCCAACTCTGGCTCCCTCCCTCCCATCTCTCTCTTTTACAGTACTGGGGATAAAGCTAGGAGCTCACACATGGCAGGAAAGTGCTGCACCACTCAGCTGTAGCCTAGCCCTCACCCACTCCCATTGGACCACCTCAGGAAAGAATATGAATATTTTAAATAAATCCATAAGAATTAGGGTTGGCAAGATGGCTCAGTGGTTAAGAACACTGGTTGCTCTTCAGAAGACCCAGGTTTGATTCTCAACACGCACATAGCAGCTAACAGTCATCCATAACTCCAGTTCCAGGGGATCTGATACCCTCTTCTGACCTCTGAGGGCATTGCACAATGTAAGTGCCCTTACATTCACACAGGCAGTACACTTATACACATAAAAATTTTTAAAAAGAATAAATAAATATTTTTAAAAACCACAAGAAGAATTGAATGTTCAGGAAATATGGGGCACCACATTTCATATAATTCAAATATATGAATTATAGATATTAGAAAGGAGAAAATCTCAGGCAAACGGCATTGACCAGACCTTCAAGAGGATTACAGAAGAAAATTTCCCTAATTAAGAAAAAAACATACCCAGGCAGATTAAAGAAGCACACAGAACACCAAAATAGATAAGACCAGAAAAGAAACTCCTCATGTCATATCATTGTAAAAACACTAAATATATTCTCTGCTTAGCTAGTCAGAACTAGTCTGGGGCCCTCCTGTGCACACTGACCCTCCATGGATCTAGGTCCCTTCCTACAGTTACTCCTAGAGAGCATCAGACTAGCAGATCAGAACCTGCCAGGCCCATTCTGCTCTCATTGGCTCTCCTTGTGCATAGGCCCTTTGTTACCATCACTGTCAGAGAGCACCGGACTAAAAGAGTGAGTTGGCTAATCCCAACAAGTGGGTCTGAGTCACCATCCCCCTATTTTGGGACTAGTCCCATTCGAGTCACTCCAGGACTCACATCTTCTCTGCCTAGTCACTCAGGCCCACCAAATTCTGATCCTCCAGACTTGGGCCTAGGCCCCTTTGCCCTGCCCTCCTGACTTGCCAGCCTGGAATGATCTGCTACCTCCAAATAAAGAGACAAAAGAGAAAATCTGAAACCCAGACCAGCTAACCATTCTTACCTGACCAGGAAGCAACCAAGCTACATCAATAACAAAAACAGAACCAAATTTCAAGTCAACAAAACAGGCTAGAATTTCATATCAGACACACAGCCAACGAAAGAAACAGGTATGACCAAATCACAATACAAAAACACAAATAATAACAACAACAAAAATCAAGATAATGTGTCCCTACCAAATCCTACCAGTCCTATAGGAGTGTTTTACAATGAGAACTACCCAGAGGAACCCAGGACACAGAATTTAAAAGAACAATCTTAACATGTTCAAGAATCAAGGACTTTAAAGAATACACAAACAGCTCAAATAACTCAGAGTATAGGAATAAACACCTGACTGAAGTTCAAAAAAGCACAAACATGAATGAATGAATGAATGAATGAATGAATGAAATGACAAAGGCAATTTGAAAAGTGGACATAGTGGCACCACTACCTTTAATCTCAAGCCCTTGGAAGACATGGCAGGCAGATCTCTGCAAGATCTAGGCCAGTCTAGTCCACATAGTGACTTCTAGGTGGGCTGGGTCTAGGGAGACCCTGTCAAAAAAAGATTAAAAAGAAGAATTCACAAAAGAGAAATACTGAAGATATTTTTCAAGGCTGGCATAAGGGTGGAATTGAAAACTCAATATGACAATTTGAAATAACAGGAAAAAGCCTCATCAACAGAATAAATAAAATGGAAAACAGAATATTAAGATTGAACGGGTCACAGAAGAAATCAAGAAAGAAAAAAGAGTATTCCTACAAATAAATGAAAATCATAACACAATACAACACAACCTCTGGGCCATATTAAAGAGGGAGGTTTACAGTTCTAAGTACCTACACTAAAAAATTAGAAAGAACACAAATAAATGACCTAATGGCACAACTCAAGAATCTAAAAAGGCAAGTAAAAAATAAACAAACCCAACCCCAGCAGATGAGAATAAATAACAAAAATCAGAGCAGAAATTAATGAAATATAAATATATACAAGGAATAAATGAATCTAAAAGCAGGTTCTTTGAAAAGATAAACAAGGTAAACAGACCTTTAGCTCAGTCAACAAAAGAAAGAGAAAATTCAAATCAACAAATCAGAAACATCACAAAGATCTAGAACACTATAGGGAATATTTTTAAAAGGTATACTCTATTAAATATGAAAATCTAAAAGAATAGATTTCTAAATTCACCAAAGTTAAATCAAGAAAAGATTGAGATCAAACCCATAATAAGGAAATATAAACAGTAATAGAAATTTTCCTGATTAAAAAGCCCAAGCCAAGGTGGATTCACAGCAGAATTTACCAGATCTTCAAAGAAGATCTACAACTAATACTAAATTATTTAAAAATTTAGAAATAGAGGGAGAGCTCAAAACTCCTCTAATGCCTGTATAACTGTAAAACCAAAATCAGGAAATAACAGAACAAAAAAGTATATATAGGCCCATATTCCTAGTGAACATAGGTACAAAAATTCTCAACAAAATATAAATCGCATACAGACACACATCATAAAGATCATCCACCATGATCAAGTAAGCTTTATTCACAAGACGCAGGGATGGTTCCATAAATGTAATAAATCATACTAATGGGCTTAAAGATGAAAATCACTTGATCACCTCAATAGACACAGAAAAGACCTTTGAAAATATTCAACATACATTCATGATAAAAGTCTTAGAGGGAATTGAACTGGAGGGAATATAATTCAACATAATTAAGGCTATATACAACAAACCCAGAGCGAACCTCATTCCAAATGGAGAAAAACATGAAGCATTTCCATTAAAATCAGGAACCAAACAAGACTGCCTGCTCTTCCCACTCCCTTTCAATAGAGTGCTTGAGACTCTAGCTAGAGCTATAAGACAAGAGAAGGAAATTAAAAGAATACTAATTAGAAAAGAGAAGGTCAAATTATCTTTATTTGCATATGCTATGATAGTATACATAAAAGATCCCAATTCCTCCAAAAAATCTTCTAGAAATGATCAATACTTTCATAAAAGTGGCAGGTTACAAAATCAATCTACAAAATCAGCACCCTCTCTATATATAAACAATAAATCAGAGAAAGCATGCAGGGAAACACTTCCATTCATAATGGCCTCATAATATAAAATATCTGGGGATAAACCTAACCAAACATAGTAAAAAATTCTCTTCAATGAAAACTTTAAATCTTTGAAGAGACAGATGAAGATACAAAGAGGTGGGGAAAAAGTCCTCTAGTGTTCAAGGATTGGCAGAATTAGTACAGTAAAATGGCCATCCTACCAAAAGCAATTTATAGATTCAGTGCAATCCCAATCAAACTCCCCATGACGTTCTTAAAAGAAAAAAATTCCTAATATTTATATGGAATCACAAAAGACCTGGATAGCCAAAGCAATCCTGAGCACAAAGAGCAATGCTGGAGGATAACATACCAGATCTCAAACTATATTAAAGAGCTGTAGTCATAAAATCAGCATAGTATTGGCTCAAAGACAGACACATAAATCGATGGAACAAAATAGAAGATTCAAAATCAGTGATCATAATTTCAATCACTTGATATTTGGCAAAAGAGTCAAGAACATACACTGGAGACCACAGTATCCTCAACAAATGATGCTAACAAAACCGGATCGCCACATGTGGAAGACTGAAATTAGAACCATGTGTATCACCCTGTACAAAACTGAACTCCAAATGGATGAAATAACTCAATGTGAAACCTGAAGTGTTGAAACTGTTAAAGAAAGCATAGGCAGTACCCTACAAGATATACATGCAGTACAGGAGTTATCTAAATCAGACATCAGTTGCTCAGGAATTAAGGTCAATAACTGACAAATGGAATCTGATTAAACTAAAAAGTTTCCGTACAGCAAAGGAAACAACCAATCAATTGAAGAGGATACCCAGCCAGTGGGAGAAAATGTTCACCAGCTACATCTGACAGGAGGTAATATTTAGACTATACAACAAACTCAAAAACAAAGAATCCAGAAAACAAAGGACACAATTAAAAAATGGGTCATGGTTCTGAACAAAGAGCTCTCAAAGGAAGAACTAAAGATGCCTAAGAAAAACGTATCTTATAAAAATGTTGAACAAGGTTTGGAGAGATAGCTCAGCAATTAAGAGTACAAGCTGCTCTTTCAGAGGATCCAGGTTCAATTCCCAGCACCCACATAGTGGCTAACAACTGTCCATAACTCCAGTTCTGGGCGAATCCAACACCCTCTTCTGACTCCTTGAGCATTGCATGACATAGGTGCACTTACATACATTCAGGTAATACACTCAGACACATAAAATAAAATTAATAGAGAAAATTTTAACAATAAATTGTAAAAAGTGAACAACCTTAAAAAATAAGAAAATGCAAATCAAAACTACTTTAAGATTTCATCTTATCCCAATCAGAGTGGCTAAGATCAAGAGAACAATTAACAGCAAATGCTGGCAGAGATGCTGATAGTGAGTGCATTCTAGACATGACCAAAAAGCTACACCCATGAAATCTCCACTGTGTGCCAGCCTAACAAGATCTGCATAATGACAAAACCAGCTGACAAAATGGATGGGGGGATTTCCCAGGGTTCCACCTCAAGATGAAGAGATACAGGCAATCAATAGATGCTAAAGGATGAACAATTAGTTTTCTTCAGGTACCAGCAGTCCTAAATTCAGTGTAGTGTGTGTGTGTGTGTGTGTGTGTGTGTGTGTGTGTGTGTGTGTGTAGTCAAAGATGCAGACAAGAAATTGTGAAGGGGAACCAGGAGGAGGTTGAGGGGGACTGGGAGGAGGTTGAGGGGCACTGGGAGGAGGTTGAGGAGGACCGGGAAGAGGTTGAGGGGGACTGGGAGGAGGTTGAGGAGGACTGAGAGGAGGTTGAGGAGGACTGGGAGGAGGTTGAGGGGGACTGGGAGGAGGTTGAGGGGCACTGGGAGGAGGCTGAGGGGGACTGGGAGGAGGTCGAGGGGGACTGGGAGGAGGTTGAGGGGGACTCGGAGGAGTTGGTGGGGGACTGGGAGGAGGTTGAGGGGGACTGGGAGGAGGGTGAGGGGGGCTGGGAGGAGGCTGAGGGGGACCGGGAGGAGGTTGAGGAGGACCGGGAGGAGGTTGAGGGGGACTGGGAGGAGGTTGAGGAGGACTGGGAGGAGGTTGAGGGGGACTGGGAGGAGTTGGTGGGGGACTGGGAGGAGGTTGAGGGGGACTGGGAGGAGGGTGAGGGGGGCTGGGAGGAGGCTGAGGGGGACTGGGAGGAGGTTGAGGGGCACTGGGAGGAGGCTGAGGAGGACTGGGAGGAGTTGGGGGGCACTGGAAGGGGTAAAATAATGCTAATGTGATACTAATGTATGAAATTTCTTTTTTACGTTTTAATTGAGTTTTTGTGATTTCGTACAATAATTTGATGGTATTCAGATCTCCTCCCCTACCTGCACATCCTTATCACCCATCCACTGGAGCCTGGCTAACCCACCAAGAGTCCCTTGTTTAAAAGAGACTGTCTCCGTCCCTCACAGCAGCCATCTGTTGCCTCAATTTCCTTGGATGGAGTTTGAGATTTTTACCCCTTCTTCATGTCTATGCTAGGAAATTTTTCTGGCTTGAGCTTGCATGGGACTTGTGCCTGCCATCACCACTACTGTGAGTTCATATGAGTAACCAATCAGCTGTCTGCAAAACTTTGAAATTCTTTTAAAATTTTAAAGTATTAAGAAAACATACTGAAATATATAAGACAATTAGACAATAAGAACAAAACATCTCAAAATGAACAAAGTAAATTGAATAGATTTGCTCAAAAGAAGACATACAAACTACAAACGTTACACATCATTAATCATTTTGAAATGCTAATTCAAGCCAGGTAGGTTTTACATAATGTTTCTTAGGATATCTTATCCATATATCTCCAAAGACAAGCACTGACAAGGATTCTGAGAAAAGGGAAGTCCTGGAACACAATTGTCAGAATAAGAGAATGCTGTCTTCGAATCTTTAGGCATGTGTATTTCAATTGAAAATTTAATAGAGATCAGGAAACTAGTAAGGTGCCGTGGGGTGGGAAACTCATGGGAGGGGAGATAGAATTCAGTCGTCTAAAGGGGCAAAGGGAGTGATACACTGGGCAAAGTTAAATGGGGTGGGGAACACGTGGACAGAGCAGAACATGGATAATTAACACTACAGACCTTTGGAAACCTACTACTGTAGAAGCGTCTTTAAAGATATATAAATAAGTTAAAAGGAGTTCCCTGTAGTAGGGCAATGACGCTCTTACCAGACACCACAGACTAGCAAATTAAAACGCCCAATGCCAGGAATGGACTCCCTCTTTTGGAGTTGTTGACTAGGTGGTTCCATAAACTCCCAAACAATACTGACCATGGCCATGGACCTCGGTTACTTTGCCAGAACTTGATGGTAACACCCTACTGTTTAAGACACTTGAGTCACGGAACAAACAAGGAGAAATCAGGCTGGTACTGATCTTAAAACTCCATTTTCATTGGATATCTTTCATTGTGTTGGAAGTTGTTATGAAAATTAATAGAAGAGAAAAATAATGATCAGTCTTATCCACTGTGAGCCCTGTGAGCTTCAACATGCCTGGCAAGAAAAGCCCTCTGGTGCAACATAGTCATTTCCGTTACCATCATGTCTCACCACTTGGGGCCAGCTCAAGTGGACTTTGGGGGGCCAGCCCGAGAGGGTGGGGGTGAGTAGAAGCAGAGTCAAGCCACAGACTCCGGGAGTTGGATGGGAAGCAGCCCAAGCATGTGGCACTGCCAACTCACGTGGCACTGCCAACTTGTTACTGAATAGGTGCACAAGCTCTTATAGGTCTGGATAGCCAATGACCTTATGGGGTGGGGTCCCAAATGCAGCCAATAGTAAGTTTGTCCCAGGTAGGCAGGTACTTTCCAGATGCTGGTTTCACAACTAGCCAGAGCAGAACGCCACACCCACAGGAGACATTCCTCTATTCCTCTTGCAGGCGGCCTGGCTAGGCCCACCTTACATTATGCCCAACAGTGCAATAGTGGAACTAACGTTATGAGAGTTACCAACCACTTTATAGTTAGATTTAAGACCTGTTTTATAAGACAAAGTCCATACTTGGCACCATAATCGGGGGCAATAACTTGTGGCTAGACATGTCACAGGCCATAGGGGAGCATCTACTACTGTTAGTCTGTCAAATGGACATAGTATTAAGTCAAGTCCTAATGATTTATTGTCATAACAATATAGTAGCTTATCTTTCAGCTTTCACTAGAGAAGCTTCGTTGAGTAGATGGCAACTAACACAGACCCACAACTGGTCAACCTGAAGAAAACATGAGACTACAGTGTGCTCTATCCCAATGGGAATTCTGTATCACACACTGTCCTCCCAAGGTTCAGTAATTATTGTGGAAAGGGAAAGAATGATTTTTAAGAACCAGAGATAGTGAATGAATACAAGTAGACTGATTTCCAGATACAACAAGGCATTTGTACACAGGAATCTCTGGCAGTTGTGATGATACACACAAGCTGTGACCAAGCTCAAGTCTGAAAAAAACTCCACTGTCCCAGAGAGAGGTGGACAAGAATATTTATATTACATATATATACATATTCATATATATGTATATGTATACCATCCTAACAAGAATTCTCTTATCATCAGCTGATAGCTTCTGGAAAAGGGAGAGTGAACTTTTCTCTATGGGAATAATGTCAAGCAGGTTGACCAGGGTCAAGGGAGTAGACCTAGGTCCAGAAGAACTTGGGGAATACAAATTAGATTCAATAGGTTTTTAAAAAAAACAACAAAAAAGGGGGGATCTGGAGAGATGGGAGCACTGGTTGCTCTTGTAGAGGACCTTAGTTCTATTGCCAGCACCCAGATGGTGGCTAACAACCTTACATAACACTAGTTCCAGGGGATCCAACACTTTCTTCTGACATCCATGGGTACTGCATGACATGTGTGTACTAACATACATGCAGACAACACACTCATACACATAAAATGAAAAATAAAATATTAAAAAGGCAATAAAAAACATGAAGTCTGGGGCACAATAAGGTGAGGATGGTGTTGGGTGAGGGCCTGAATAAGCTCAAAGTAGCCTCTATGAAATTCTAAAAAAGAAATCAATAAAATACTATTTAATCTGTAAAGAAAAGATCATAAGATGGTATAGCATACCACAGTCAGCGTAGCTGTTCCTCAAAAATCAAAAGCAGAATTTCCATATGATCCAGCAATCTACTTTGGGTACACACAAAAGGGACACTGTCCCAGTATGCCAAAGAGGTAGCTGCTTTCTTATATTCTTTGCAACACTATTCACAATGGCCAAGATACATCATTAACCTGTAAGCATCAACAGATGAATAGATTTTAAAATGCATACAATATATATGTGTATTACATGTATGTGTATACATGTAATGGAATAATAGCCATTTTTAAAGATGAAATTCTATTAGATGCAACAGCATGGATATAGCGAGAAATTTTTACCATAAGTGAAAAAAGTCAGACACAGAGAGATCACTCACTGAATGATCTCACAGATTGAGTGTAGAAAAAGTCAGACTCGTAATAAGAGAAAAGGGCATGAAAGCTATCCAAGCCAGTAGGAGAGTTACAGAGGAGATAATGGTTAAAGAGTATTTACAGTTTCCTTTAGACACAATAAATTCAAGAGACAAACTGTACACATGGTGTGAAGGTACTATGTTCTTAAATGTCATGAGGAGTATATTTTAAGTGCTCTTAATTAAACTGCTCTTATTTGAGATAACAGATGTGATAAATAGCTTGATTTTAGCATCATTCCCTTATATCGACTGCCAGAGCCACAGTATCATATACTCTAAAGGCTGACTTCCTAAAATCCCACCCCTGGAACGACTGCTAGTCATTCAGCGTCTAACTTGTGTCTCCAAATTGTGTAGGGCTCAATAATCTTTTAGTTCCTTCCTGAGAAGGAAGTATTTCACTTTTTAATTCAAAATTGTTGAAAAAAATGTGCAGTTGGTCAGCCCGAGACAAACTTTATTTTTTACCTTCCACCAGTACCATTAGTTCCCGTCATTCTTTGGGCTAGTTTCCTAGGTGGCTTTGAACTTAAGTAATCTCAATTCTTCCCCCAATTTAGTTTTGGGGGGGGGTTCTGTTTGTTTGTTCAGGTGGGGTGTCTGGGGTTTTATTAGTGCACCTCCTAGATTTCCAAGAACTGCCAGTTTTGCTAAGACTCCAATCTTAAGTTTTACCTCTATTGTTCAGTTTCTAAACTCAAGGTTATTGAAAGTAATATATGATGTCATTTGTTTTAGTATTTATTATGAAAGTAGTACTTAATGTAATTCAGGTTATTTTCTTTGAGAATTTTTATGTTGTATATTACCTCAAAATGTTGGGAAGGTTCATTACCCAGATAAGTAAGCACAATAAATAGATGCTCAGCCATCAGAGACATGCATGTCACTGCTCTGCCCAAATATGTAATAAGCAGATGTCATAAACATTTTAACTAAGTTTTGTTACAAAGATAACTTAAGAGAAAAATTTATTAAGAATCTGTTTCCAATTGGATTCACAGACTCGTCACATACAGAATTTCAGTGCACAGAAATCGTTTCACTGATTCAATTAAGCTATGGCTTCCATATTAAACTTGCAAGTTCAAATTGATATTTCTAGCTTTTAATTAGGGTGCTCTTAGTATTGAAATTTCTTATGTGTATCACCCTTGGGGGTGCTGAAAGCAGTGTATTTGGAAGAAAGTTAAGAAATATTTGAGAGAATGAAGCAGTTAAAAGTTTAACTTTTTGAGATACTGCAGGTGCTAATATTGGATTTATTCTTTGGGATTTAATATGCTTTCCTTTCTGGGTCTTGTAGTTATTCAATAAATCCCATAGATCTGTGTAACAATTTAATTGTATAAAACTCATGTGTTATTTTAGCATCTGTCTGCCTTTTAAACTTGTTGCAATAACTTTGCTAAAATATTAACATATTAGTAAAACTTTTCTTAAACAACAAAAAAGACATTACTCCTCGATTGTAGACCACAAATATTTTCCTTCTAAGTTAGTATCAAAGGGAGCAGAGGTTATAATTGATTGGGTAATTAATCTAGGATGATTCCCTTTTACTGATTCTTAAAAAGCAACAAAATGTATCCATTCTCTTTTCCTCATACAGCTGGATATTATAAACTCTACATGTTTCAAAAATCATTAACAACCAGTAAAAATTTTGAGATTCAGAGATTTCTCAGTACCCTAGAACTAAGTATTGTTTGTTTTGAAACCAGAAACAATAACATTTAGGTCAGGAAATGGCATATAACTTTTTATTCTAATTTTAAATATAGTTAGGTTCAAAATTAGCTAGAAGTTACCATTCCAGAGTTCTCAATAAGAGACAATTAAAACGGTTTTAAGCATAATGAAAATTATATGGTCTTAAGTCTGTTTCTGTTGATATCAATGAATTCATGTCACACAAAGGTCATTTAGTTGTGATTTGCAAAGAAAACAGTTTCTCTTTGTTCTAGCTAAATTAGAAATTAATGAACTGTGTATCACACCATAGCAATAATGTAAATAACTACAAATATCTAACAGAGAGAGTAAACCAAATTGAGTTGAACAAGAACATAGGCTGAAGAGAAATTATTTTTATGCATGGTCACTTGGTACTTTCAACAACAAAAACATATTGAGTATTTCCAAGTGTAACTTACTTATTATTAATGTTAGGATACCATCTTGTGGATAACACAACTAATTTGGAGACTGCTTTCTATATATAGTAAAATCTTCTTTTTAAAATTCTCACTATCTCAGAAATTAATCAATAAGTTCGACTTTAATTTCTTGGCCTATCCACATACAGTTATCATTAATAAAAGACTGAATAATTTTTCTCATTGTGCACTAACCCCAAACCAAAATTATATTCAAAGTATCTGTCTGCTAGATGTGGACTCAATAAAAGCTGTGTTTCAAAGAAATAATTAAATCCTTGTTAGTAAAGATAGCTTACATGTACCCCTGTAACATACTGTCCAATACTTTAAGCAAAATATAAATCACACAATACTATTCCTCAGATTTCTAAAGTTTATATGCAGTAGAATATTTGAGACACAGGAGATTCTCCAGTATCAAGCTACTTTTGTCTTTAAAATATGCTAAATTCCTCATTAACTGCTCCATTTACATAAACAAGAAATATTGTGATATTCATAACAGTTGTAATAGAATTTGCCTTCAGAAAGCATAAGTGGCTTTAGCAAAGCTTGGTATGCATGTTTGGCTCTAGTCCTGCTTCTACAACCAATCAGCATCCAGCCTAGATGAATTTACATACTGTGCCTTAGATATCACAGCGGCCAAAAGAAATAACAGCAGCCAACATAAAAAGAATGTGCAGACATAAAACAATATTTGAAGCTGTGGTGTCTACAGTAATATAGGAATGAAAAAGAAATAGGTCTCATCTTATGCCCAGTCCTTATTATTCCTCTGAATAAGCAAAGCTTTACAACTTTAAACTTCCTGACCGTACAAGAGTATATAGACTACAATATGTTTGATTCTTCAAACCATTCTAATGTTCACAGATCACTAATCTATAAGGAAAAATAATTCAGGAGAAGCTCTGACTTGAAAATGGAACTTGCCTTCTTTGTGTGGATCTCAGGTCCTTCAGTTAACATGGTAAGTCGAGGATTAGCAGACAGTTTAGATACAGCATATCAGTTACAGATGTCTTGAGTGAAGGACCTAGAAAAACAAAAGGCTATCCCTTAGTCTCTATCCTGACATCGAAATATTTTGAAAGTTAAAAAATAGCAGCTGGTTCTTTAGGAAATGTGTGAGCTTCTGTTCCAAACTACACATATGAGCCACATTATGATTTATTGCACATAAAATTCTGTTGATTCAAGCTAACACATTTCCCAAATACATAAAGTCTTAAGGAGTGACAGTCACTATTCCCTTCGCCTCATTCATGTTTCTCTTTCTTGATCTAGTTCCTGCACTTGTTTAGTATTCATCTAAATTCTCCACTTGTCCCTCTCCTTGGCCACTTTGTGCTTGATTGTAATTTATGTCTATAAATCAGGGCAAGTCAAATTGCCTTAAACAGAACAAAGTCTAGCATTTCATCAAACCTATGGCTTTAAATATGAATTTATCATTTATCTTAGAAGTTTGATTTTTATGCCCATTAAAACATAAATGTCTTTTATCATATCTAAGGTCAACCGTGCACAATATTAGGACTGTCATTCATTTCACATTTTTCATTAGTTATAACATATTCACCCTATTCACTTCCAAAATGATACATCAGGCATGTAATCGGTGGTAGTATCCTTGCACTTAGCACACACAGGCCTTGGGTTAAGCACCATATATAAAACTACAGAATATAACATGCAAGGATATAGATCTAATTTTTTTTCAAAATATGTGTAGTTTTCTTTTCTAATTTTGTGTTGTTCAAAGAATTCCAACTTGTCAACCATTCTATTCTTGTTTAGCTTTTTAAAAGATGCAGTATGTCATAAATAAGCAATTTCTTGGGAGCCATAAAAAAGTTATTAAACTTTAGGCAAAGAAGATATTATTTTTCTAGTAAACAGTATTCTCTTGTTTACTAGTCATTTGTAGAGATTCAGCTTGGTAGCTGACTGTTGATTTTAAGTAGTTTCCACCTGTGTGGCTCAGAGTTGGCGGTATGGTCTACATTTGACATCTCTGCCTGTGTATCACATCTTTAGTGGGTAATGGAGTCTGGGTTTTAGTTTCTGAAATCATATTTATAGAGGCTGACTATGCCTTCAAGAAGAGAGCACAAGGAGTTGCATGTTTACCTACACTTCGGATATTTGGTCTTCAAGTGCCTTAGTCTAATTCTTCCAAAAATGTCACTTCCTGTTACCATTTGTAAACTGACTTATATTTCAAACTTTTCAAAACAGCAGGTGGACAAGGTAAGGGGTAACTGTTTGGAGGACATTTCCGGGTATCATCTACTCTTAAGTAGAGTTATAATCTCGAGGAGAAATTATTTGAAAAATCCATGATATTTTATGCTATGCCCTCAGCCCTGACCATTGAAATCTCTGGCCATAGCAGTCAGCACAACTGAGCTATGCAGCATTTGGCATGGACCCGCTTATTTATAAGGACTTTCTCCAAGTCTATTGCTTTGATGCCGGCCAACCATTTCTTTCTTTCAGCAGCAACAACTCTATACTTTACCACCTGTGTCATGATTCCAGGAAGCCATATTGAGGTGCTTTGTAATGTATTTATTCTCCATAATTCTAAATATTAGCATTTTTACTGCTTTGTTACATTAATATTTTATTTGTAATTTTATATAGACACACTATTTAATAACCTTTTTATTAAAATCAATAATGCATTCAGTTATAAACTATTAAATTACAGTATTTCAACTGAGTACAGATTAATTCAGTGCATCTATATAAAAAGTCCTTTTACTGAAAGCAATAGAAATGAGCTCAAGTTAAGAATGCTCCATTGCTTTTAAAGAAGTTCAGTTACATTTAATATCAGTGGCCTTTCTCGCTTCTTATTCTTAAAACAATATGTGGACTGTCCTTTAACCCAAGACAACTCTGCATTATTACTTTCCTCATAGTGTATTTCTGAAGCATATTTTAGAGGAAGTTGAACTCTAGGGAAGAGCACCAACTCTTATTGGCTAGTAGCTAAAATAAAAGAACTAAATTTAAAATGTCTTTGTAACTATTTTTTGACTTTTACTTTTTATATAAACTCTTATAACCTGACAGTTCTACATATCATTGGCATGATAGTCCAATAGCTAGAACAATATTGCAGGCCTCTCACTGGAGGAAAAAGAAGAGATTTCCTGCACCAGCTGTTTCTATAGTCCTGGTCCAGAGGAGGAAGCTTTCTTGGTACTGTAAACTTGGTCTGTCCATCATGGGAAATCATAGGCCCTATTGGCAGGTACCTACTCTTGTTAATTCCCTACAAGGTCATCCCGTCAAACTGCATTTTAAATGTTTATGTTTGTACCTGTAGATTTGTGTTGTTCTCAACTTTGATTTTTTTGCAGTGAGTAGTAGTTAATGCAGAGACTCACAACCAGTCCAAGTGTCAAATATAAATAACTGTTGACTGCTCAGCTATGGGCCTCTTACCATCCAAGGCTCAAGGAGCTTTTTGGAAGAGGGGTCAGAAAGATTGGAAGAACTGTCAGATGAGGACTAGAGCAATGGCTCAATGGGAAAGAGCACTGGCTGCTCTTGAAGAGGACCTGAGTTTACTTCCCAGCACCCACATCTATAACTCTAGGGGATCAGAGACACTCTTCTGGCCTTAGCAGGCATTGCATGAACATGGTGTACTATGCACATGCAGGAAAATACTCATTCTCATAAAATAAAAATGAACAAAATTTTTTTAAGCTGGCAGATAAGGAGGCGAGCTGTGAAGTGCTGATTTATGGACATGTCATGGATGTTGCACGCATCATCTCACAACAGCAGTAGTTACCTGCACAAGGATCGCGAGATCAGAATCCCAGCATGGATAGGAGAGGAGGCCTTCAAGCCTCCACACCCCAATTGGAGGAGTTATTGACAGTTGATGGCTGTGAGGGAGTGAGAGTTACTCTCCTCTGGAATGTGGCTACTAGGAGCTGTGATGCTCTGGTGGATGGTTACACATTCATGTTCATATAGGCAACACTAATTGGAACCAAGGGCTCATTTAAAAAAAAGAATAAGAAAAAGAAAGATAAGAAGCTGGGAGAGATGGGGTAACAGCACTGACATGGCAGATAGATATGATCAATAGATATTATATAAATGTGTGGAACGTTCAAAGGATAAAAAGATTTAAAAATCAATGAATTATCAAAGCACATAAAAATTTCTTTTCTGATACATGAATTCTATTTTAAAATTACTAGTTATATGAATTATCATACTAGGAAGGAATATTTCCTTAATGTTAATTAGCGACATGTAGCTAGTAATGTTCATGTCCCCAAAATATTCACCTTAGAAACCGCTTCCATTTAAACAGAAAATACTTTTAAAATTGTAATTTATTCAGTTTTTAAATATCAATTTTCACACACATATTTGGCCAAAATGTGTCTGAATTAAATAACCATGGTCTACAATAAGCACAATAGCATACTTCCTCAAACTGTATCCAAAAGTTCAAGACAAAAAACAATACCCAGGAGAGACTGCTTCATCACATTTCAAGTAATGGTCCTTCAGCATTCTGCCATTCCTCAGCACTGGCAAGGAAGCTGTAGCAGTGTCTCCCCTGGAATAGTTCCCACTGGAAGAGTCAGAAGTCCCCTTTCACAGAGATAAAAAGAAAGCTGTCCAAACACTGCTTTCAATGGGCTTAAGAGCTTTCATGTTAAGGTTTCTATTACTAATTCTTTAGGGATTCTTCCTGTAACATTAACAAGCTCATTACATGACTGCAGCCATCAAAAGTGTTGAAGGTTTGCAGGACAACTAAACAATAAGAAGTGAGACCTACAACTTCACTTATCTTCCTGAGTTTGACACTAGAAAAGAGACCCAATTCTTTCTAGCAAATAATGTTGTTAGCTCATTTATAAGAATGAAGTGATTGATTTTAAAATTACAGAAATTTCTTTTTCAGGTAGCAAGTCCTCAAAGCATAATGTCTGAACATTACAACTTGTGTAGTGACAGGTAAAACTTCCTGCATAAACCATCTTCTTTTCTTTAACATTTTGTATTAATTACATTGTATGAAACACCAAAGAATGTTTCCTTATCAAAGGTTATATCTAAAATATAACCTGAATCACCTAACTTTTTGAAGGAAGAAATGGTTCTAATTAGCAGAGAGTCATCCTAACGATGCAGTGTTGGCCTAACTCCTTTCCTGGATTTTTATTCTCTTTTCAGAAATGCAAAATGACCTTAAAGTTTCAGGCAACTCAAAACTCCACAGAGATACATGAAAGACCTGAAATCTCATTTTCACTTAAGGGGGAGACAACAAAATTTCCCTTAATATAAAATGCTCCCCAAAACTCTCTCCTCAGAAGTTACACTGTAAAAGTAAATATGACATGCAAATTGAAGAAGTGTTTGGGGAAGAGAAAGAACCACCAGAGGGAGAGGGAGGGGATGATAGGAACACATAGATCACAGTACATGATATCCATATATGAACATGTAACAGCACTCATTATGTTTACAATGAATAGATGCCAGTTTAGACAGCACACAATCAAAACCATCGTGGGGCTCCACTAGGGATACAGAAGTGGACAGGAAGCCTAAGAAGTGCTGATGAGAAAAAGTAACCAAAGTACATTTTCCCCATATATGGAAGTATCACAACAAAACCCTCTTCTTTGTATAAATAACATATGCCAAAAATAAAACTTTCTCCTCAGAAATCCCCTTCTCTCTCTTCCAGAGTTTTCTTTAGCATCTTCTATATGCATATGTGGAAATGCCACAAAGGATCCCTGCAATGAATATATGGTAAAACAAAGAAAAGCAACTTTCTCCTCAGAAATCCCTTTCTCTTCTCCTCTTCTAGATTCCTTTCTCTCCAGTCTTTGAAACCAGTGTTGTGTCATCAGCACCTATGTGAAAACTGAGCCTCTGTTCTGGCTGTTTCTATGGTAGCACAAGTGTCCAGTTCATTGATGAATAAGTGAGTAGAGAAAAGCCAGTTATTTCCACAACACCTGAGTTCAAAAAATGTTCCTTTCTCTCAGAAATCTAGGAAATGTCATCAAATTCCCAGTCACTTCTTGGTGACCCCCCAACTTCAGCCTGGGCAGAGCAAATCTCAGCCCTAGAGCATAATATCAGGGCTAGAGGACTTGGTCATTCCAGGGCTCTGCTCAGTGCTAGGATGGAGAGAAATGGGCTCAGCCAGAAGGACCCAGTTTCCACTGAAACTACTGAAGTTATAGCCATATATGACCAGCTTCACTTTTTCAGTTTCTACTTCTCTAAAACATCTACCAAGGAAAACTAGAAGAAAAAGAAGCAAAAAATCCACGCTGGAAAAAGGAGGACTCCTGTCTTCATTGGTGAATAGGGGTAGAGTCTCAGGGATTCCACAAGAGAGGTCCAACAGACGTGAGGAAACAGCAGATGATATGAGAGTGGACCTAATGGCCCACAGGACCTGACCTGCAGCATAATGGGCTAGCTCACTTGTGCTCTAAAGTCACAAGAGATGATCCATTGCTTGTACAATATGACAAGAGTGTCAAAATCTCCCACAAACTTAGATCTAATTCTGCCTCAATTCCTATACTTTCCATTGATATCAAAATTGGAAATATCAAAGCATTTTACCTTAGATAATCATACTTCCCTTGTCACAGTTTATTTATGACACACTGTTGATGAACTTGTCGAGATGAAAACCATAATAATGCAGTTGGTAGTATCATTTCATAAGCTACTAAAATAAATAGATATTGGCTTGTATTCCTTATATGACTGGCTCAGTGTCCACTCTCCAAGCTCGGAATTAAGTATATTCTCTTCTCATTGACTTGTAACTCACCTTCTCTACCCAGTCTCAGATACTCTAAATCCAGTGTTTCTCAGAAGCCTTGCCATGCAAAAAGTTTTGTTTGAAGATTTCTGGTGCTGACAAATTATTTTTATTACTAAATTTGTTAAATATCCATAAACACAAAACTAAGTAAAAAATTCCTTATGTTTAGAGCTTATGCTTGGATCTTTCCTTCTAAAAGCAAAACAAATTTAACAATATATACATACAAAATTATAACAACAAAATTCAAATTGGTAATATTAATTCAAGGTGAGAGACTATGCTATTACACTGCAACTAAATGTAAATATAAACTAATTGCTTCAGAATAGGTTTGTCATCTTAATTCAGGATGCCTATACTATTTTGTGACCACTAATGGATCAAATGTTTGCAGACTTTTCTCTATTAAAAAGATTATAACATCTTAAATTGTTCAGTGAGCTGTAATATACTGGCATTACTGGATATGAAATGAAATTCATCTTTAATTTATTAATTTCTTCCTCTGTTATTTTTATATTCCACATTTAAAGTGCTACTTAGTGTAAAATTTTCATTATATAACAATGCACAGTTAATCTATATTAGGGAAATGTTGCTCTCCATTGGATTCTTAGCTGTCCAGAGACATTTTTGATCATTGCACCTAGGAGGACAGAGCACTAGCATATAGCAGGTAGATTCTGATAGTATCTTTTAGGCACCTAATTCCTACAAGTTGAAACAGTCTCTGCCGGAGGAACTAGCTAGGGAGGCTCCTAGACTGAGGAAACTAGTGAAATTTACTAAACTCGGGAAGTTCAGAAAATGACAAGGCTCAGGAGGCCCTTCCCCTAGGTTATATAAGTAGCAAAGGGTTGCTGGGGAAGAGACCCTTCAGGGGAGTTGCCTATAAATTCATCAGTGAGTTCTAGAGATGTAGCTTTAGTGAGCCATGCAGCTGTCTCTGAGTCATCCACATTCCTGTAACCCCCACACATGTTCCTAATTATCCCAGTAAACTCACTGTTTCATCCAGCTGACCTTGGGCAGAATCATATTTTTATTATGCTGTTAGTGCGGTATCAGAAATAACTACAGTTTTGTCATGTATCTCCAGGAAAAAAAATCATACAACAACATCTTACTAGGCAAAAAAGACAGATCTCTACATAATGAATCACGTGTCCTAAATTATTGGGAGTTAGTACCTTGGGATATTCAGCTAAAGGAAATAGAAATTGCTAACTGCCAATTTTTATCTTAGCACTTGTTACAAAGTAGGTCTCTAGGTGATCCAAAATTTGTTTACATTTAATTTTTAAAATATTTTAGTGAAAATTTTAAACATTTATAAAAGTAACTTTTGGGGGGAAAGTATCTGAGTTTCATCAGACACAAAAATTTAAATTCCAAGAACCCAAGTGAGAACTAATATTTTGAAGATGTTTGTTTCCTTATAAAACATTATTTTTTAAAATCCTGTAAGACCATTAAGATTGTAAATTCTTGACAATTAATTTTTTAAGGTTTGCTCAAAGAATTCCCCAGTATGTGTTCACTTGTAGAATGACTAAATTGAATCAGCATCAGAAAACATTTGCTACTCATTAGATTGAAAAAGCCTTAATGCAAAGGACACAAAATATACTGCAGAATCCAAGCTTTTAAGTTCAAGATATGCATTTCAACTGTTAGCATTAGACAGTTTGTAAGTCCGAATTATACACTGCTGTAAATGATATAATTATTAAAAAGTGGATGCTGGCTATGAATCCTTAGATATGTGTGTTTCCTCCATCGAGGTCTGGAAACTAGTAAACAGTCATGGGAGTAGGACCCAGGGGAGGGGAGGGAGAACACAGCGATACAAGGTGAAAAGAGGAATAATGGAGCAGGAAGGCAGGGCAGAGAACTGAAGGACAAGGGAGAGGAAAGAGCGGTGGGAGGGTTAATTAACATTAAAAAGGTCATATGGAAACTTACTACAATAGAAGCTTCTTAACATATAAACATACACAATATAAAAAGAGATTTAAAATGTTACGCTATAGCAGAGGGACACTGCCTTTACTATATACTACAGGCTAGCAAAGAAAAAGCCCAATGACAGGAAGGAACTACCTCTTTTGAACCAATTCACTAGGGGTTCATAGACCCTCAAGCAATAGTGGCCATTGCCCCTGCCCATGTTTACTCACCAGAATGCGATGATAAGGTCTATTACTGAAAACACTACATACATGAACCATAGAACAAACAAGGAGAAATCAAGCTGGCATTGACTTCAAGGTTTCAACTCTACTGGCTAGTTTTCATTTTCATAATGCTGGAAGGTGCTATGCATATTACTGGAGGAGAAAAGTAATCATCAACTTTGCCAAGCTGTGAAGCCTGTAAGTGACTGGCCTGGTAAGATTAAGACCAAGGTACAAAAATGTCATGAATTTTATGGGAGTAACCAACCACTTTCTGGTTGAATTTAAGGTCTGATTCACAAGAGGAAACCCATATACAACATTGATATCAGGCCTAGGAACCTGTGGCGAGATGGATCACAGGCCATAGGTGACAACCTACTACTATTATTCTGCTAATGGACATAGTATTAAATCAACTCCTAGTGATATTACTATATCTATAGATTAAAGCATTTCTCAGCTTTCACAAGAGCAGCTTCCTCACGCAGCAGATAGTCTATTAGAACCCACAACTGGCCAATGTGCAGATATTAAGAGACTACAGAGTACTTATCCCTAAATAGGACACCTATAGCACACTTCTGCCCACCCCCAAGGCTCAGGGATCCCTGCAGAAGCGGGAACAGAAGACCCATGGAAACACAGACAAAAACCCAGCATAGAACTGGAGGAATAAGCAGCAGACCCAAACCTTAGCCAAAGAACTATTAGCAGCTGATTACTGATGGACGAGGGAGGGTTGATTTCTTTAAGGGAGAGACTGTACATAGGCTGACTACATACGATGAATTTGTACTGAGGGACATCTGGGTACACTAACTTGACTCCATAGGCCTTAACATAAATGACAGAATGCATGAAATCTGTTGGGGGGGTATAGAAAGGTGTGGATAGGGAGTGGGTATGAAGATTAAGATGCTTTATATGAAATGCACAAAAATTCAATAGAAAATACATAATAAATAAAAATTGTAAGAGCCAGAAGTAGTGGAAACAATAAGAAAACAGACTTTTCCAGATAGCTAGGAAGTTACTCATAGGAGCTCACAGCAATGGTGACAGCATGTCAAGACACAAAGAAGTCCAAATTAGACAAAATCCCAGCACAGGAGTGAGGAAGTTAGGTAAGAAGCCCAGCACCAGCTGAAGAACTATCGGCAAGTGATAGCTGCTGGGAGAGGGAGGGTCGGCTTTCTTTAAAAATGTGAGGTTAACGAAGCTCCAGGGGATGGACCCACACAGGGGGGCATCTGGGGAGCAAGTTTATCGACTCTGCTGGCCTGTGTGTGTGTGTGAGTGTTTATACATATATACATATACTTATACATATGTGTATTACATGAAATCAGGCGGGGAGCAGTGAGAGACAGTTCAGGCAGGGATAGGGTCTCAATATCACCAAATAAATTGTATCAAATTCACAAAAATTCAATTACAACATTTTTAAAAATTCTAATCCTATTTTAGGTCTATCAGAAAACAGAACTTATTAATGATCAGGTCATGAATGGTTGAATGAGAGGCAGAAAGAAAGAAGATAACAATAGGAAAATGACTAGAGTTGGAAGAGTTGGAAGGAGTAATAACTTCTAAAGTTCTACAGAGCAGAGCAACTGTTGTTGACAATTAGTTGCATACTTTTATACAGACAGTAGGTAAGACTGGGAAGGTTTCAATGAAAAGAGATCATAAATGTTTGAAATGATTGACATGGCAGTTACAATAAACGGATCATTGCCTATAGTATATATTTACTGAAATATCACACTAAACCGGTAAGTAGGTTTATAACTATTTGTCAATTAAAAATTTTAAAATCCAAAAGCATTTATTGAGCGGCATAATCTTTGTAAAATTCAATTTCTGATGAAATAAAATGTTTATTTTTACTCCCTAGCAGCATACATACTTAATGGGTTCCAGATAGAACACCTGGAAACAAATATGTGCCAGAAATAAGTAAACAAGAATGCTTTAAAAATTTTTAATTATATTTTATTTTATTTTATTTTATGTGTGCGAATATTTTGCCTGTATGTATGTAAAGTACACCTCAGTCCTACAATGCCCCCAGAGGTCAGAAGGGGCTTGGATCCTCTGGAACTGAGGTGATAGATGGTTGTTAGGTGAAGTTATAGATGATTGTTAGTCACCATGTGGATTCTGGGAACTGAACCAGGGTCTTCTGGAAGAGCAGCCAGTACTCTTAACTGCTGAGCTCTCTCTCCAGCCACAGGCAAGAACATTTTAACAGTAATAATTTTTGTTAGTGTTACTACAACAAAAATTCATGTCAAGGTAATTATAATTTGGGGACTGGAGAGACAGCTCACTGGTTAAGAGCACTGGCTGCTCTTAAAGAGGACCTGGGTTCAATTCCCAGCTCCCAGAATGGCAGCTAATGGCTGTCTGTAACTCCAGTTCCAGAGGAATCTGAAGTGGTCTTCTGACCTCCATGGGCACGTGCACCGACACAGGTGTACTTACCTACATGCAGGCAATACTCACACACACAATAAAAGCAGTAAGAGTTAACATTTCTATCTATCTTCAACAAATTCTAGTTCTGCAAATTATGGATGATCTTCAGTCTACATATCTGTTCAAACAGATTGCCTACAATCAAGAACTCATTTGACTCCCAATCACCTCCTAACTAATTATATGACGTCAAGGAGTTAACTATCCTCCCAATAGTCCTGAAATCCACTTGTAGAACAGATGAAACAATGACTGGATTTGCTTTTTCATAATCAAATGACCTAACAGATGAGCTCAATTTTTCAGTCTAGTTTGCTAGAGCCTTCTCGGGCTGTTTCCACACCATCTTCCTCTGCCTGCCCTAGACCAGCCATCCATGCTGGCTGTCCCCTCCCACAAACTGCCTTGGATTTCTGTGATCAGCCTTGTTCCCTGGTAAATCTGAACCTGCCCGCTACTTTTCCACTCCCTGCAGATGGTAACCTGAGCAACTGCATTCTCCCTACCCCACATCCCACTCTTTTTCTAAACTTGGACACAGGTCTACTTTTTGTTTTAGCACTCTAGTTCTCTGGATTGCCCACTTAGTCAAGACCCGCCCACTGCATCCTGACCCCCTGTACTCAGACCAGTTCAATGTTTCAGTCTACTTGTTAAAGCCTTCACAGGCTGTTCCCACCCTCAACTTGCCTTAGAACATTCGAGGAGAGCGGCAGAAAGAATGTAAGAGCTGGAAGACAGGAAGAAAAGCTGAGAAATACCATCTTCAGGGCATGACACAGCCACTGCAGACATGAGCTCACAGCAGCTATGGCTGGCTGCACAGCTGGTCTGCAACAAGACTGAGCCTGTCAATCATGAATCAAGGAGGGGCTTCAAAATCCAAAGCTTTGGCCACACACAGGGCCCTCATTCAGATCGGTGAGTCACAAAACAAAACAAAAAGATATGGAGGAGGGGAAGTTTTTGGTGGGACTGAAATAAGAGAGAATGGGGGTGAGAGTTTCAGTACTCTACCATGTTTAGAGAGCTGAGGCAGTAAGACCATCCTAATTCGGATAGAAATTAAGTGACAAGTGGCATAATTTCTACAAAAAGCAATTTTCCTAGGTGAAATTTTACAAACATTGCACGTTACACCTCTTTTTATACATATGTATACTACTTCTCTCTCTGGAAAATATTGCTGTTTGGGATGCAGTTTGTCCCTATCCATATTCATACTAAAAATTAAGTGCCAGGATGGAGAGATAGATGGCTCAGCAGCGGTTGAAAGCACTGATTGCTCTTGCAGAAGACCCTGGTTCATTTCACAACACTCACATGACAGCTAAAGACTGTTGGTAACTCCAGTTCCAGGACCTCCAATGCCCACTTCTGACTTCTGTGGGCTTTGCACTTACATACATACACACAGGCAAAACAGTCATGCACATAAAATACAAATAAATAAAATTTTAAAAATTAATTGCCAATGTGATGTTATTAAAAGTATTCTGAGTCCTAATGAAAAGATTAATGTAGAGTCCATGACTGTAGAGTAGTTACTGTGAGAGCTGCTTATTGTAGTGTCTATGCCGTTCTGTTCTCGCTTCCCATCTATACATGATGGATGACCTTTGCTCGGTGTCCCTCACACCAGAAACCAAGGAGATGCTGGTGTCATGTTTTGGATTTTCAAAACCACAAGCCAAAATCTAATTTTTTTCTTTACAAGTTATCTAATCCAAAGTACTCTGTTGTAACAGTAATATATATATATATATATATATATATATATATATGTATGTATATATATTAAGCTGTATAGACACCAAACTTCACTTGGAAAAAAAAGTTTAGCAGATCCATTTGCTTTAAAAACTGAGTCCAATAGCTTTATAAGTTATCCAGTCTAAGAAAATGAATTAAGATAGATATACACCAAACCTGAAAAAAACTAGTTTAGTAAATCCTTTTACTTGCAACAAGAAAAAATAATCACATGATTTTCTGGACAGTCCCTGTGATGGCTAATCTTTGCTGTCAACTTGACTGAAATGACAACTTGACTGAGAGGGACTATCTTGATTGGATTTTTTGAAGCTGGAAGACACACCATAAATATGAGCATTACCCTCTGATGGCAATCCCTATAAAAAGTCACGGCAGAAGATCTGTCAAGTTTTTGCCTGTTTTATCTTTTCTCTTGCTGGTAAGTTTTATATTGTGACATTCCTTCACCAATATTAGAACCAATTTCTTCAGATTCCAATGTAGGCTAAGCTAGCAGATCTCCAGGAATCCTCCAGACCTTCAGAGGCAGATGGGGACTGCTGAGACATCCAGCCTCATGGACTGAGCACCTACCGGATTCTCAGCCTCTCATTGTGGTGCAGTCATTGTTGGACTGCTTAGTCTCTATCCTGTAAACTAACCTAATAAATCCCCAGATAGGTATGTAGATAGATTAGATAAGATGATAGATAGATAGATGATAGATAGATATGGGGAATTCTATAAATAAGGATTATATATAAAATATTCAGTATATATAATATATATTCATTTTATCAGCTCTGCTCCTTTAGAGAACCATGACTAATATAGGCCCCCACAGTGAAACATTGTTAGCACTTTCAAAACACTGGTCCTGGGTGAGCATGGGAAAGCAGAGTCACTACTTTGGCTGTCCATTAGACCACAGAGTAACTTCGCAGACTCAGCCATCTTCAACAGTCTGGACGGCCTTAAAATAGCCTTTATTTGAAAGTCAAACCTTGTGCTCAATATTTCAGGTTTTAAAATGAAGCCTTAAAATATCCATCAATTTATTTATTTATTTTCTCTCACAGATTCTCATTGCTCATATAATAAGTTTAAACTCCTTAACATGGGACTTTAGACACGTGTTAAAGAACTAGAGCTCACTAGCCTTTCCAACTAAACTTCCATTCATTTCCCACAAGGCCGAATCCCACATATATATATATATATATATGCACATATATATATGGGATTATGTATATATAATATATTTTACGGTATATAAAAATATATCCCATATATTTTTAAGTCACAATGCTTTTTCCATTACTCTTCTCTCCACTGGGGCATTAAGAGATCTGCACTATCTGCACTATAGATGATTTATCCAGTAATTTGACCTACTAGAAAACAATACCAGAAAGCAAGAACAAGGCAGTCAGGTCAGTGGATGTCCCAATGGTTAAGAAGAGATGGAGATGAAGTACCAAAAGGTGCTAATGTAAAAGACCACAGTACAGGGACTAGGGGAGTCTAGGGTGAGTAAAGAGACATGTAATCTTGCAGTGATGGAAAGAACCCAACAGCAGGAAGACAATGAAGAAGCTGATGCTTAAGGGAAGGACAAGAACAGGTTCTGTAGCAAAACTTACAGTTTAAAAGTTACTAATGTGTCTCTCAACTTTTATCAGTGAAGCTTCCACATTCAACAAAAAGTTATGAACACAGAAGGCCACAACTAGCCAAAGTATAGAGAATGAGACTACAGAGTTCATGTTCCTGGATAGGACTCCCATTTTAAACCTCACCCACCCAGGGCTCAGGAACCATTGCAAAACAGGGGCAGAAAGATTGTAAGAGCTGGGGGTGGCTGAGGAAACAGTCCTACAGGAGGCCCCTGGCGCTTTGCTCATATGAACTTATAGCAATTATAACAGCATGCACTAGGCTCATGCATACTCCAGAAAAAAACACAGCATAGACCTGGAGAAATGGGCAGGAGGTCCCAACCTTAGCCAAGGAACTATTGGCAGCTGATGATAAGAGCTGATCTTCTTTAAGGGAGCGATGCCAGATAGGCTGCCATAGGCTCCAATGGATGAATGAATTCACATACAAAGACAGCTGGGTGCACAATCTTGACTCAATAGACTTTTCATAAGATAGAATGTGTGAAAGCCTGTGGGCAGGCTATGGGGGTGCTGTTAAAGATGGGGAAATGATTAAAATGTGTTGCATGAAATTCACAAAAATTCAATACAAATATACAAAAAAAAGTTTGGGATCAGAAACAACAAAGATCTTCAAAGTTAGGCAGACCTAGATGGCAAGCTTCCAGTGTGAAGTAGAGTTACTGAAATTGCATTGATTTGTAAGAGTCTTGATTGAGGGAAGGCCCTAAAGCCAGAATCTAGGGTTTTGAAAAAGTTGTAAAGGTCAGAACAGTGCGGTAAAGGCAGGTAAAAGAAAAGCTTGTCTTAAAAGACAAAATCTTCCCTGAGCATGAAGAAGAGTCCTGAAGAATGGTGAAGCAGTGGTGACTTTGCTCATTGAACACTTAGAATCAAGCTGAAATGCATCTGATTTAAATACTTCAAGTAATAAGTAGTTTAAGGAATATCTATGTAGTTGGTCTTTATTTTATAGTTTATTATAAAATAAATGTTTTCATCATAAAAACATTGCGAAGAAACATCTGTACCAAATATACAAGATCTAGACTGTTTAAATTTAGTAAAACTATGTAAAATGCCTTTGAATGAAAAGATTGTTCATAATCCACATTTAAGATAAATGAGAAATGATGTTTTTCTCACAGTATACCAATAAAATTGTATAGATTGTTTCAAAAGGAACAATACAGTCATGCACATAAAACAGAATATTTTTTAAATAATAAAAAATTTTTAAAACTTTTTAACCTCTGTTGTTTTCTGTAAATTTGAGTTTCACAATTTAGGTATATGAATTATCTTTATTTTGGATGTGGCATATAGCAAGTTTTTTCACATAGATATTTAATTGTTCACTCCAAACTGTTGAAGACTACCATTCTCCCCATTCAGTTCTCTTCAATTTTTTTCAAAAATCATTTGTCCACATATGTGTGTGTCTAGTTCTTGATTCTCTTCCACTGTTAAATGTCTTCATTTAGTTATGCTTAAGAACAAAATGAGGTAAGGATGCTGAGAACCTGTAGGGCACAACGCAGGATGGACCTTAGCCAGGTCACCTACTATGAGGACTAGGGAAGTGGCTCCTGTGAGCGTGGTGCTATGCTCCAGCCAGGGGTGACAACAGCTTCAGCCCTGTGTCTGGAGAGAACCTGCACCAGGATGATCCACTGGGAGACAGAATACTATTGGCCTCAGTTGGGAACTCCCCCATAAGGGGGTTGGCTAATCAAACTCATAAACCCCCTGCACTTCCTTCAGTAAAGGAGTTTCACTGCAGCTCCCCCTCCGCATGCTTCTCACTCAGCTCCTGGAGTCTGGGTGTTGATTTTGCGCCGACTCGGGGTGAGTCCCTGCATTCCCCTCCGGCTGCAGGGAGCAGAGGGACTCCAACAAGTACCTCCTTATTATGTGGAAATAACTGATAACATACAAGGAATTTCAAATTCAGGCACACTGCCAAAGTACTGTGGATATGAAGCATTGATGAAAAAAACTATCTTTTGTTGGGAGCTAGTGAAACAATTCTTAAAGAAGGTGGATGGAGATTGGCCTGGACTGAAAAGTAGTGCCAGTGACTGTGAGTGTGGCAGAGGATGAGTCACAGCAAAAGAGAGAGCATGGGCTAAGGAAATACCTAGAAAAGAAGTGCTGAGCTTAAGGAGGCTATGGTGGCTAAAGAACTAAGAGCTGGTGTAGACAAAATACTGCAAGGCCTTAACTAGTACAGATTTTGCATTAATAATATTTCTTCTGATGCATTACGGGACCAAAATATCCTTCTCTTAAATTAGAAGACATTGTTTCCTTAAAGTTTCACATTTATCTTTATTATTTGATATTATTCTTATTGTTGTAATAGTTTCCTTAAGGAAATTATTTTCTCTATTTTTGTTTGTTTGCTTGCTTATATGAGTGTTTAGACTGCATGTATGTAATGCACTTGTGTTATGCAATGTGCTCAGGGACAGAAAAGGGAGTTAGATCCCCTGGAACTGGAGTTATGAGTGGTTGTTAGTTGCCATGTGGGTGCTGGGAACCAAGCCTGGTTCCAGCCAGTGCTCTTAGCTACTGAGCCGCCATGTCTCTAGTCCCCAGGGAGAGACCGCTTTTATCCATGAGAGACAGAGAATGACAAGCCAAGGAAATGATTACACCCAAGTTCAGCTTAGTGAACCAATACGTTTACTATGTTTATGTTCAGAAGCATGGGCACCTCCATGCTGCATCACTGAAAAGCCCACCACAACACGGGTGATACATCATAAAAATTACATTACTGGAATGTCCTGAACAATTTACAGAGAGGTAAATTAACCTACGACTGTAGAGTCTCCCCTCTTTCAACAATAATTTCTCTCATAACCTGGGGAGGGGCCTCTTAAATCTTGTCTCATGTCCTTTCTAAGATTCTTACATTCTTGTGGATTTCAAGAGTCTCTTGAACCTAACTTCTTCTTCCTGGAGTAAATATTTAACACAGCAATAAAACACCTATGTATTTATAAAAGGAGCTAAAAAGAGCTCCTTTATGCCAAGGGTTCAGCTTTAGTTCTATAAGGTAGACAAAGAATTATACATAATCCTAATGTAGTAATCCTAATAGCTGGATTTAGTTAATTCATTTGTGCCCAAATTTTAGGCATCAAACTAAAAGTACCAATCAAAATGTAAGTCTGAACTATTATTCAGGGCGGGATGTGTGAGGACAGGTACTGGACAGGGATTTGTTTCCTGAAGAATGCTTATTAAGTGGGCCTTGGTTAAATGGGCTTTGGGCACACTTCTGAAATTAATAATTCAATCTTGGAATCTGAGTTTTGTAAGCAAAGCTGAAGGGGATAATGGAATATACACCAAGGTCTTGTAGCCTCAGACCATAAGCTGTCCTTCCAGGTCCAACCTGGCCAGATGGGCTCTGTAGCTTCCCCCACCCACATTTCCACCTTGTTCAGCCCATGTATTCTTGAGTCTTACAACAGAAACTTAAGCCACTTTGACAATCTACACGGGTACCCCACTAGCCTTGCCGGTGACATAGCTGACCAAGCACCACATTAGTCATTGTTACTGTTTTTTTATGACAAGTGGAGATGATAAAGATTTTCCTGCTCATTTTGCATGCTACTTAAAAATCTTGTCTGTGGTCACTCCCCCAAAGTGGAATTTGAAAAACACTTCATTTCTCTGATATGGATTTTGTATGAAAATTTTGGAGTTAAATACACGAAAAAAGTTTGGCCCAATATTTCACTCACTGTAATGGTCACTCTGGAATGTGTTCCTTAATAACTGATCTAATGTAGACCTAAAGTCTCATTTATGTCCCGTCAGCCTGCATACCCAGTTCTTTGAAACAATCATTCTTACAGGCAGTAGCAATGCGCACTCATGTTTTGCTTCAATTGTTCCATTCACATAACTAAATCTTCTCACGATGTTTTAGAAATGATATCTACGCCTCAGCTAGAGGAAAGAAAAACCTGTGAGGATCTAAGATGTCCTCAAATGGGCAAAACCTTTATAAACGCCAAATTTTACATTTGAGCAAAATTCGGTCACTTGATCCTTTGACGAATACGTTCTTCTTTCCCCCTCTGGACCCTTCAATTATAACGGAACAAACATCAGCGAGCGCGATGCCCAGAGGAGTACTCACGCATGCCTTGTTTCCCTGGAAACGCTCAATTCGGAAGGGAGCATCATATTCCGGAAGTTACTTTCCCCACTTCCGTTGCGGCCGGAAAGTCGCTATCTTTTGGTCTTCCGCGCTCTCGGGAGGCGAAGGAGTTTTGGGCCGAAGAAGCCGCCGTCGAGGGGCGTGACCACGCAGCCCGCAGACGCAGTCGGTCACGTGGAGGAGATGGCGGCCGCGGAAGGCCCTCTTTCCTCCAAGGCGCCTCGGCCTGGGACTCTGAACCTTAATAATGAGGTGAGTGCCGGGGCCGGTACTGTGGGGTGTCGGGGCCTCCCGGGGTGCAGGGTGTCGGGCAGGCGGTCTGGGGTGCGGAGCCGGGAACGGAGCTCGGCCGCCGACTCCACCGCCGTCCTGGCTGAAGCCGCGGACATGGCACGGCGTCCGGCTCAATGTCTGCTCCCTGTAGGAGCGTCGTATGTTAGTGGTCTTTAATTGTTCTCTGTAAAACCAAGCTCGCCATAATACCTTCCTCATACGGAGGCTGTAAGATTTGATTTCCTAAGTGCTCGGTTCCAGACCGGAAATAAACTCAGTAAATAAACGTGCGTTTTCTTCATTGTCAGAACTGAAGGGGAGAGTTGGCCCTACCAAGTTACTGGTCTGGAATCGGGATCGTGTACGCTTACTCCTGATTCTTTCTCCTGGTACTATCCTGTTTGTTTCCATTTCTCCTCCGTGTTTGTTTGTTGAAACAGGGTCTCACTTCTCATCCATGCTGGCCTCCCTCCAAGGCCACGTGCCTCAGCCTCCTGAGTGCTGGGATTAGCGGTTCCACCACACTCTGCAAGAAAACTGTTAATGGTCTATTTTCCACTAGGTTGCCTATGAGACTATGAAAGACCTTAAGTTAGATGTCATTGGGAATTCACAGAAAAGAGTAGTAGCTTTTACGTCCAGCTTTGATCTTCATAGTGATGATGACAAGGAATCGGTCATGTAAGGTCCTTTTATGCACTTCAGAAACTTCTAGACTTTGCCAAAACGGCGAAAATTTGGCCGTATGGAAGCATTCATTAACTCAGTGAAAGCAGAATGCTTTCCGTGCTGCAAAGACCCTCCGGTGTGTGTGTGTGTGTGTGTGTGTGTGTGTGTGTGTGTGTTTGTTTCTTCTACAACATTCTGTGTCCTAGAAATGTTTGTTGGGTGACTGAATTAACATATCACGTCAGGGGCATACCGTATCTCAAAATTTGCTATGTCCTCATATAAAGAGAATAAAAAGATAGGAAAAGAAAGTGAAAATGGTCATGTTTCATTAATCAGTTAATGAGGGGGAAAAAGCTACAAAACCAACAGATATGGTACTGAATCATTTAACAATGAACAGAAGTTCTAAAAAGCAAGACATTTAGTAATTTTGCCCTTGGAATAGTAGACACACAAACTAAGATGGCTATGATGTCATTAACACTTGGTGAGAAACTTATGGGACCACTGCTCTGTATATTGCCTTTCAAAACATGCTGTGTGACACATGGCTTTATAGATTTATCTTCATAGAAGTTGAAAATCATACCAAACAAAAGAATGAAGACTATTGCCTAGAAAAACATTTGACAAGGGACTGATGTCATTATTGTGAAATAACTCCTCAAACTTAAGAGAAACTGTCTCAGGAAATGGATAGAAGAAATAAATCAACAACTTACCCCAAAAGGAAATATATCTGAAAAGGTTCAGTCACTATTTCACACCTCTTGCACTTCCTGTCACTGTTGCTATACTAGTCTAAATCATATCTCCGAGTAAAATTTTGTCTCGTCTGTCAGCTAGATGAATGGACTCAGCAGACTTCATAACTGTAGCTTTAGTGCTTTCATCAACACAAATGTAATCAGGTCACTTCTGTGTTTGAAACCCACTGAGATGATTTTGGTTAAGAATAGTCCAAACAACAGCAGCCACTACCTTACACCTCTGTCACACTCAGGCTATATGCTTCTGCTGCAATGGCTTCTCTCTGGCCTAGCCCAGTATTGGTCCTTTGGGCATGCTATTCTTGTATCTGAAATGCTGTCCTTCTCATCCTTGTTAGCACTTTCTTAAAGACATAGTTTGATTCATCCCTGTGTAAGCTCTTGTAGCGCCATTTCCTTCTCAGCATTTACATGAGTGTATGTGTGAGAGATTTCATGCATTTGCATGTGAGTGTATGTGTGAGGGATTAATGCATTTATATGTGAGTGTATATGTGAGGTTTCATGCATTTACATGTGAGTGTGTGAAACAGATTTCATATCCTTTCTATCTTTAAATTTGCTAAGTGATCCTCAGTATCTTAAAGTAACTCTTTGTAACGTGTTCAGGGAATATTTCAGATGTTCTGTATTTGTCCATGTGTAAATTTTTGTTTTCCCTAGGAAAGAGTACCTAACATTTTATCAAATTTGCCAAGATTTATAAATCCCTGTGGTGTTTTCTTAGAGATAATAACCAGGGCTGTGGTTTATTTGATTAGTAATCCTTGTTATGTAATTGAGGTTTTTTTTTTTTCTTTCTTTTCTTTTCTTTTCTTTTTAAAAAGCATAGAGTGGCCTGGGAATGTAATTCAATGGCTGAATGCCTGTCTAGCATTCACAGTGCCCTGGGTTCAATCCCCAGTGCTGCCTGTAACTGAGTGAATGAATGAATGGTTTATATATACCAGACTACCTTTATACTATGTGATAATGTCTTGTGAAAATTAAAGCCTACCTGTAGCAGTACTCATGCAATAATTTCCAATTTGTCCTGTCATTAGTAATTCTGTCCCTATAAGACTTTCGAAGAATAAAAGCTAGTTTATAAAATACTTCCTAACTCCGGGTTCTTAAAATACATTTATTCTTTTACGGTAAATTAAACTTTTACCTTTACTTTTTGCTTTATCTTAAGATCACTGTATGCCTTTTTCTTTATTGGATCATAGGATTTTGAAGAGAGAATATTTAGTTGTCTTGTGTCCACTTGCCACCTTCTAACACAGGTCCTTGCTGTGTCTTGTAGTATGTTAGGAAGGTGAAAGTTCGCCTACCATAAATTCTGTCAACTAATGTTCAGACGAGAGGGAAAAATCTAAATGACATTCCCCTCCTGTCTCCTTAGAACTAGAGAAAAGGGATGCACAGTTGAAAGCAACTCTGCTATGGTATTTAATGAGTAAAGATTTTACAGAACTGGATTTATTCTCCTCATCTTTTTCCTTGGCAGCAAGTATACATAAACTTGGAATTAGGAGGTATGGCATCTGGTAGGATCTCATCAAAGTGTCATAGATCTCTGTAGAAAAAAAATATATTGTTTTATGATTTGATAGACAATAATAAGCCCATTTGAAATTTTTCTTCCATTTCTTTTAAGATAGTACTATAGTGTGTACACCTTCGTCCATGGTTTCATTCTTTGCAGTTTCAATTAACTGTTAATTAGAAAATTTCAGAAACAAACAATTCCTAAGTTTTGAGTTCCATGCTTTTATGAGCAGCATGGTGAAACTTTTTGCTGTCTTACGCAGGTTGTGACTTGCCCCTTGGTCTAGGGTACCTATTCTACATGCATATTATACCTGTTGATCACTAAGCCCTCAAATCATCAGATCAACTGTCCGGGTATCACAGTGCTTATGTTCAAGGAACCCATATTTAATAATGACCATAAATTATAGACTTTTATTGTGGTATGTTACTATTGATCGATTACTGGTTTATTGAAATTTCTTGCTGTGTCTACTTTATAAATCAAAATTACAAATCATAGGTATGTATACTGGTTAGTTTTTGTTAACTTGACACAATCTAGAGTCACCTGAGAATAAGGAACCTTGAATGAGGAATTACATCCTGTGGGCATGTTTGTGGGCATTTTCTTAATTGTTAGTTGACGTAGGAGGACCCAACGCACTGTGGGCATTGCCATCCCTGGACAGGTGAGCCTGGGTTGTGTGAGAAAAGCACCTGAGCAAGCCGGTTAGCAGAGTTCCTGCATTTCTCCTCAGTCTGCTTCAGTTCCTGCTTTGACTTCCCTTCATGATTGACTAACCTGGAGGCCAAATAAACCGTCTCCTCCCCAATTTGGTCATGGGGCTTAGGGAAGCAAACTAGGACAGTGCGTGTAGGGAGAAATGATGCATACAGAATTTAGAGCTATCTGCAGTTTCAGGTATTCACTTTGGGCTTCAGAACATACACCCCTCGAATAAGGGAGCAATTTTTAAAGTGACCGATGTTGTGAATACAGGCCTGTCCTTAAGAGCTAGCTTGTGTTTGTAACTATTCTGATAAGCTTGGCTAGGTGGCAGCATGGACTCAATAGTGATTAACTTCCAGGAAATCACTAGGCATTGTAGTTTTGTTGATTTTTTAAAAAATTCTTGTTGACTGGAAATAATTCATCAGTATAGTCAGTATAATTTAACAGCAAGTTGTAATCCAAATAACCAAATTAGAATTTCCTTATTAAAGCATAGTAATTTTATTAACTATGAAATATTCCAAATACATGGAAAATAATACAACACATGTCCTTGTTATCTTATATTTAAGAGTTCTCAATATTTTGTGAAATTGTGTTTAGTACCACCTACTTTTCTAGCTTGAAGGTAGTTATTTTTCTTCTGATATACATTTTTTTAATCTCAGCAAACATTTTTTAAAGAATGCTGTTATGAAAAGTATTTTGCATAATTCTTTTTGTTGTTTTTGCAAGCATGCCTTCTAGGTAGTCTTAGAAGTAGGATGTTTGTTAGAGATTACCAGAATTTCCTCTATAAGGTAAATCCAGTTTGCATTTCTATCAATAATGTTAGAGTGTCCCTGCTTACTCAAAGCCTCGTGAACAGAGTGTATTACGTTTCTCTTTGTTTTACACAATGAATGACCGGAAGTTGTAATGTAGTTTTAAAACTGCAGACTCAGATATTCCCAGTAGCTGTCAGTTTTTGGTAAAGGTTAGTCCAGTCACATGGCAAAGTCGGTGCATTACTCTGAAGTTTGCTAAGTGAAAGGCTAGCAGTAGATAGGATGCTCATGTTGTAAAACATTCGTTCCCTGTCTCCATAGTCTGACTGCAGTGCTGAACTGCAAAAGCACACCACATCTGAAGACTAATACACAATGGATTTTTAAAGCTGGAGCTAGAGTACTCTTTATACAAAATGTCTTTTCTTCGAGCTCTTTCAGCTTTTGCCTTTCTGTGGTTCCCTTTCATTTCCCATCTTTGTGCTGACTCTTTAATACATTTTTCATTGTCTTTTCTTCTACAGGTATATTAGGTTTCCGCTTTGTTGTAGCTTTGTTTGTGTTATTTACCAAAGAAGAAATCCGGGTTGTCCTTACTGGATCAACACTGAGGACATGCCTAAATTCTTAGTGATGCCTTAGTGCATCTGTGTTCTGTGGTGTAAATTTTGAGTCTTCTCATTGATTATTTAAAATGCATTCTTTTGCTGCTTAGAATCCCTCAACTCCATTTGTCGGTCTTGACCGTTTCTTTCTGCTTGACTTTTATTTTGTATCTTCTCTGCCCGCATATTCCATTTGCACTGTTCCATCTGTTTTTCTCCTTACCTGTTTTATTCCTGCTCCTTCCCTCTTCCAAATAATATTATCGATCAGCTTTCTTGGTTGGATTGGGAGCGGTGTGGTTTTGTTACTGTGTGTGTGTTTTGTTTTTGAGACAAGGTCTTGCTATATATCCAGGCAGGTCCTGAGCTCCAAATATTCCAGCTTCGGCCTCCTAAGTGCTGGGAAGATAAGCATGTGCCTTAATACCTGCCTAGTTTTGCTTGCTTTAGGTTTGAAAATTTGCCAAAGTATGTTGCGTTTAGGTAGTACATTGGCATTCTGCCAAGTACAGTCAGGTATGTTTTGACTTCTGACTTGTCTGTCAACTAGCACCATAATTCTTGGATGACAAATGAATTGACAGCCTTTAAAGGCATCACAGAAAGGTCACTAGTAATCACTAGTAATTTGCAAAAAATTCAGTGTTAAGAGTGAGCAGTTATATAAAAAATTAAAATTCTATTTTTACATAAAATGAATATACTTCTTTATGTATACTAAACTCAGATTTGTCTATTCCCTGTATACAGATACTGAGAAAGTTAAACAAGAAAAGCATTTTTAGTATTGGCATAAACCAGTATATGAAGCATTCCCTTTGCTTTTAGAATTCCTCATCCAGTAATGTCAAACATACCACTTCTTAAATTGAAGTTTTAAAATTGGAGACTAGTTTTCCCATGATTGGAATGTAATCAAATACCCACTCTGCTTGTGGAGATGTATTAGTTAAGTTTGGTTAGTAATAGTAAACGTTACATGAACATTACACAAACCTGCAAAGTTAAGGAGTAAGAAATAGTTGCTGATATATTTTAATGGGTAAATTGTCACTTGTTTATTTTATAAATGACTTTATGGTATGTATTAGAAAGACTTATACTTGTTTCTGAAGTTTCAGTTTGTTTTACTTTTTGAAATGGTCTCATTCTGAAGCCTAGGTTTGTTTCAAACTTAATGTGCAACCCAGGCTGTGCTCAAACTTACAGTAATTCTCCTGCCTCAGCATCCAAAGTGCTGGAATTACACATGTGAGCCACCAATGCCTAGCTTCTACTTGTGAGATAAAGCTTTTTTTCCTCCAAAAAAGTTTTATGACCACAGAAAGAAAATCTGAAAGATGTAGTGGGACCAAAAGTGACTGTTTGTTTTAGTATATTATGCATTTGAAGCAATGAATGCACATATGACTGTTGTTATATTTCTGGTTATTTCCCAAAGATTTACTGAATGTGTTTTACATGGTGCATATATATATATTTTAAATGCTAAGGTCTAATATTGAGTAAAATAAGTAACATATTTGACTTTGTGGAATTTATCTAGGGGAAGACACATTTAAAGCATCAGATTAAAAATGAAATAGTAAGACTATCATGATAAGTTATAAAGATACTCTTTAATTGTTTGTAATAGGGAATTTTTGACCTTCAGAAACAACTTTGCCCAGAAATGTCAGTTTAGCCCATCAGGATGAGTGATACTAACAAGCTTCTGGGAAGACAGCTATTATACCTCAAGGAAGTACTGAGGTAAAAACTGTAGTGTAAATGAACCTGTGAAAGTTCAAGGACTAAATGAAAGCCCTGTAGCCATACTGTGAGAAGTTAAAGGTATGGTACCATATCTGTATGTTAGAAAGTTTTATTCTTGATACACTGTGGATAAATGATTTGAGAAGGGCAAAAAATGTATCTAGAGAAACCAGTAACTGCTAAATTTTCTGAGGCTAATGATAGGGGAAGAAGGGTCACTACAGCTTGAGTGGTAATTTGGAGATAAAATTGACAGGATAGTCATTGCTCGTTGTGAGAGATTTGGGAGCTGTGTCTATAATGACTCCTTTTATAATTAAAAGAACTTTCCATTTCCTGAAACACCGAAACAGATCCAGCTAGGTCTGATACATCTCGTTGAAAATGATGCGGGCATGTTTAAAATCAGTGGAAGCCAATCCACTAAGGAGGAGATGGATTATATTTGAATAATGGCTTAAAAGCACATTCATATCAGCCTTGGGTATGGTAGGAGTATTTCTTACTCTGGTAGAGTTCGTTACTGATAGAAGTGATAGGTGGTGTAAGAAATTGCATTCATGGTAATAAATTGATTTCCATGAAATTGAAAGGCAAGTAGAGAGAGACCAGAGACTTTAGGACAGATGGCTAAAGTTAAAAGTCATTATTATAGGATGAGTTGTCCAACACTGGTCATGATACGTCACAGTAGATAGAATGCTACAAGTGTCTCATGGTTATTAGCATGTGGTCATGAACAACTCAGAATCTTGTCTTCCTTCAAGAGTAGCATTTTATTAACTAGAAGGATAGAAATTTAAGATGTTAGCATGTACTGATTATATACTAAAATTAGAGGGGGCCAGTTAAAAAAGAAAAGATTAGTCATTGAAGAGAAAATGTAAGGGTCGCTTGGAGCCATGGTCCCAGTGATGACAGTGATAGTGGAGTGAAACAAGCAAAGTAATAGGAAGACATTAGGCTCACACTATGAAGTATTTAAATTGGTGATTTTATAAATGAATTGCTTCTGAATATTGTTAAAGTCTAGAGTGTAATCATAGAAGTGGGTGGCAGGGTAGGTTTTTAGAAAAGAAGTCAAGAGGTCTACTTAATGATTGAAAAGTAGGATGGCAAAAATCGTAAGTTAGCTGTCAGTGTCTTCAGGGAAAGAAGGCCAAAGCTAGGGAAGCATTGATGAAAGCAGAGTTGCTATGGCCAGTTCAAGAGTCAAAGAAACATTTTGGTTTTAATGTTAGCTTGTGGAGAAGAATTTGAAGGATTGTGTGTGCCAGACATAGAAATGCTACTTTGCAAGACTTCTGATCTTTAGGAGCACACAGTACATAGAAAAAGATGACCACATGAGCTGTTAGTGACACTATGGTGAGAAAGGTGTGTTAAAGTCAGAACCCACTTGGTATAGCAACACCCCTGTGGATGGAGTGGATATGCCTGACTGAAGCAGTCCTTGAAATTTGTGCACAAAAGACTAAATGCAGTTCCCAATGGAAGAAAGGAATAAGACATGTGACTCTTGACGGAGATAGGCAAGATTTAAATTAACTAGGATAGCTCCTGTCTTAGCCTATTTATGTTCTCTTTCTAGAGTCAGCCTTGTTCTCCAGTGGGATGGTTTGAAGAGTCTGTCAGTGTGTGTGCATACACATAATGTGCCTTTGTTTGCGAGGCTTTTTTTCTAAAAGTATGCTTGATCATTTGTTACTAAAAAGAGTAGATACTGTTTAATAGTAAAATAAAATTATTTTCCCACATCTACTATTGTTAATTCTTACATTGATTTAATAAATTCCTAATAATATGCTTTGGGGCTGGAGAGATGGTTCAGTGGTTAAGAGCACACACTGTTCTTGTAGAGGACCAGGGTTTGAATCCCAGCCCTCATGGTGGCTAACAACTGTGTATAACTCCAGTTCCAGAAGAATCAAACATCTTCTGACTCTGCAGGCATTACAGAGCCCAGGTGCACTTACACACATGAAGGCAGTTCACTCATACACATAAATGGAAAATAACAATAAGTTATTTTTTTAAATAATACGCTTTAAGCCACAAGAATACAAAAATGATAAATATGAATATTATTTCATGGTTTCAAGGGATTGCTCATTGAAAAACTATAATTTGTGATGTTTTAAAACCAACAATACAAGTGTAATATAAAAATAGTGACTAGCTTTTAAGAAAAACCCTAACTTGTCTGTCTTTTGTTCCCTAGTGCGCGATCAGGCTTGGTTTATTCCCACACTATTTATGTCAGAAGTAGAATTTCATCAAACTAAGCGTGAATAAGCAAAAATTGCGTTAGGCGAGTAGACTGAACATTCAGTGTCCCATTTCTGAGTTAACCGGCTTTTCACACTGTTCTTCCTCGTAGGTTGTGAAGATGAGGAAAGAAGTAAAGCGCATTCGGGTCCTGGTCATCCGGAAGCTGGTCAGGACAGTTGCCAGACTGAAGTCAAAAAAGTCAGTCATTCCAAGTGATGGTCCTGCAGTTAACTAAATATCAAAATTTGTTTTTATTTAATATTTACACGTTTGAGAGTGAAGTCCAAAGGGGTAATTACAAATGTCTTACTCATTTAGCACTTCCTTTGATATGGAGAGATGTTCTTGAGGGAGAGTGGACTGTATCAGCATGCCCTTATATGGCTTGGACCGTATGTGCTTCAGAAACAGAATAATTTTCATTTTTAAAAAATACTCCCTTTGTTAAATTGCCTTGGGTTATATATGTGGTTTATGTTACTAAATGTTACTTTAAGATGTTAATACTAATGAGTCTGGAATACCTACCTTGAATCAGTTATGGTTTTATATCAGCTTTTTCTTTTTTTTTTTTTTTTTTTTAGTATATTGAAATTTTAAGTATTTTTTGGAAATATTTGTCAGTTTATTGTGTACCATCTAATTTATTTGAATAAAAGAACATATTTGCAGCATCAGTGGTGTTAATACAAAACTATGTTTCTTATGCTTAAAACGTATTTGGAACACTTTCAAATATGTTCTGTTTGTGGTTTGCTGTTCATTCGTAAAAGTTCCAGAATCCAGCCCTTCTCTTTAATATGATAAAATGCATGACATCTTTATTTTTTTTTCTTTAATTTCAGAGAACAATTTTTCACTTAATAAAAGGGTGTCCGAGCTTTAACTAAAACTTAGGAGGCTTATGTTACACTAAATACAGTGTTTTATTGATCACAAGGCATTACTGACTTTACCAGTAAAGGACTAGAGAAGAACTCAGTAATATGACACCCAGATGATGTTTATTTTTCCAGTTTCAAATAGTTGGGTTTCTTTATGAAACTGGATGTGTAATTGCAGTGGGTTGAAGATGGCCATGATGAATGGAGTGCTTGTCACATAGGCTTTTCTTTGTAGTTCAAAGTCTAAGGACAATTTTATTAGTGTTTAGAAGAAAAAAGCAGCAGAGCAGGTGAGCTGGAAATCTCAGCAGCTGCCCAGAGAAGGGATTGGAGAAGAGGAAGAGAGAAAGCCCTGATTCTGAGTTACGCTCTTGGGTTCAGCAGACACAGTTGGTAGGCAGCACCTGCATAGCAAGAAAGGGGCTCTCCAGAGAAAGAGTAAGGAAGTTCCCAGCATCAGGAAACCTGTGCCGGCTCTGACGGCTATCTTTGGTATAGAAAAAGAACATTATCTCAATAAGGGGATCGTTATTCCTCCCACCTCTTCACTGTGGCTGTAGGCGGATCAGCCCTCCTGAGACATAATCCTGTGGCTAGGTGATCGACTAGATGATTAACAATCCTAGCTGAATTACCTTTCTTAAATTACATTTGTTTATTTTGTACAGGTGTGGGGCCAGGGTGCATACCCCACAGCACACGGATGGATGTCAGAGGACCACTTGTGGGAGTTAGTTCTCTTCTTCCACTGTATGTGTCCTGGGGATTGAACTGTGATCATTAGATGTAGAGGGTGATGCGTTATACCACTGAGTCATCTCCTCAATTAACTGTGTGTATGTGTATACATACTACATTCACTGTATTGTAATGAGCTCACAAATAAAGGCTTTTCCTTAAAATATTTCTCATTCTGATGGGACTGTAAAATTAAGGTTTTCCTTGCTGATAGGCTGTATCTTTGCAGGGGTAATGAAGACGCGCTATTGAAAAACCAAAGGCGAGCCCAGCGGCTTCTTGAAGAAATCCATGCTATGAAAGTAAGGAAATGTTTGAGTGTGCATTGTGGTACAGTTTCTCCTAGCAGCCTTCATTTTGTCTCTTGACTACTTCTGAGAGTTGTTCAAGGTTTATTTGTATGACTTGGTTTGGTGAAAACTGTAGCATGTTTACAAAATTGTGATTATGTGTAAGCTTGTATATTTCCATGTTTTTACTGAACTTATTAAAATACTAGACTAATTTGAGTCAGAACTGCCAAACTAAACTCATTTTTGTTTTATGGCGCTGCATGCCTAAGGTTTTTATTTTTACTGTGACTAGACATGTATTCTAAACTAAGTTCAGTAATGAATGTGTCCATGTTCTTTGGGAATGTGGATGGTGATATTGGTGCCTGACCTCATACTTTCCCTATTGCCAACTCTATAAAGTTTTATGTAATGATGTCAGTATTTTATTCAGTTCTGTAGCAACTTAAAATAAATTTAGTGTTGAAGAATCGTGGTCCATATTTTTTGTCTTTTCAGCCAGACTCTTCACTAGCATAATTTTTAGGTCTTCTCACTACTCTTACTTTGTGGAAATGACATACCATTAAATGTCTGGAAGACTGTTTTATTGCAGAGCTTAAAAACATTTGGTACCAGCAATTATCTTAATTGCAGGGTAATTTTGCATATGTGTTTGACTTTTATAATTTGGTGTAACTTCTAAGTTTTGAGTTTGATAAAAGAACACGAGAATTCTCTTTAATGATATTTTAATTGAGTTAAATTATTATACCTTCCCATTCTTTCATCCTTTTAAAGGGATGGCAAAGTATTGAGCAGGCTACAGTTGTACCAGTTGATCTAAATAAAAGCAGGTATGAGAAATGATTGTTTTATATGAAATATATTTCTCTGTGCTTGTCACTACCTCTCCATTCGGACTGCCAAATGCAGAAACCTACTTGATGCCTTTTCTCAAACTTCTAGTCCTGTTTTTATCCAGTCATTCTAAAAAAAGAAAGTTTGCAGTTTATTCCTAATCATTGAGTCTCTCTCTAGTTTGCATATCATTAGGCCTTTTCATATACCTTAAATCCTGATAGTCTGAGAAAATTATCTTGAGAGATTTTTCTTTGGGCATGGCACCAAGTCCAGAAGCTGTGATTTTTTTTCTTTCTACTTTCTGTTAACTAAGTATCTAAATTACACTGCATACTGAAGTTCTTTTTTTTCCTATAGTTTTTCTGAATAGTATTTTTATTCTAAATTATTCAGACTTTGAACCACTGTAATAATTATTTGGTTTTACTGTAGAAAGAATGCAGTACATACAATCAACTTAGATGCAATGCATGAGTAGTTTGAGAACAAATAACTCCATAATCTTTAGAATACTTCCATTTTGTAATACTCAATAATATGATTTTATCAGTAGAAGGTTTTATGTGTGAACCTCGTTTTCTGTTCTTCAGTCTCATCAGCAGAAGTAAATGAGACCCCATGCTGATGAAGAGTGTTTTCGGGGGAGAAGGGTGACTTTTAAATATGAGATTACATTTAAATGTAAAAACACAGAATAAGAAGAGGATTGGGTAGAATCACTGCATATACGTATCAAAGTTTATTAATGACAAAGTTGACCTTTTCTAAAAGAGGCAGATATATTTACCATTTTTCTTAATTGAAAGGTCATTCAGAATTTTGTAAGAAAGTGCTTTTTCATATATATGAGAATATCAAAGAAATACTCCTAAAACTGTATTCAGAGTCATAAATTTGAAGGAAAGTCTCTACTTATTTTTCCAGAGGAGTTTTTTCTTTGGCCCATATACCACGAGATATTTTTATAGTCATACTCATGACATACTGTCCTGTACTTGCTTCCTTTGATGATAGGGTATTTTGTTGCAAGATGACATCCTTATGAAGAAAGACATGTATTTTTAGATATGGGTGTTGTTTCTTTTTGGCCAAGTGGAAGAAAAAAATGGCCTGATTGTTAACAATCATATAAAATCAATTTTAATTTTTTATTTATTTTACTATATATATGAGTGTTTTGTCTGTACATATGTAAGTGTACATTTATGTACAGTATCCTCAAAGATCAGAAGAGGGTGTTGGATCCCCTGGAATTGGAAATACAGTTAGCCATCATGTGGATGCTGGGAACTGAACCTGGATCCTCTGCAGGAGCATCCAGTGCTTCTAACTGATGAGCCATCTCTCCAGCCTGTGCATTCCAGTTTTATACAGTGTAATGTTCGGGTCCCATCTTTGATGCTGTTTCCAATAATATTCAGACTTTAAACTTTTATTAGTGTAAATACTGACTTCTGAAACAGTTTCTTTCGGAGGCAAAGCAGTCATTTCTATGTTGACTGTAAAGCTGGGATGGTAGTCATTTCTATGCTGCTTCAGTAAGATAAGAACCTCCTGGCTGGAGGTGGAGTCAGTAGGTACAATGCTTACCTAGAATACATGAGACCCTGGTTCCAGTCCCCAATACCACATAATACTAGGTGTAGTAGATCATGCCTATAATCCCAGCTAATCCCAACACTCTTCAGGAGGTATTGGTAGGAGGATCAGGACTTCAAGGTCATCTTCAGTTACATGGCAAGTTCATTGCCAGTCTGCAGTACAAGAAATCCTGACTCAAAAAAGAAAGACAGCTTCCTAAAATGTCTCTGCACTCACTTTGCCTTTTGTAGATTGGATAATTTAGTAGTCTGACATTTACTCTCCCAGGAAAACAAGTCATGCATGTACAGTTTCATAATTTTCATAGCTCAGGATACACAAGTATGTCATTCTTCTTAAGCTTCTATTCCTGTGCTGAATTCGAGAGCTTTTATTCTCCTATGAGGCCTTATTCTGCCTGCTGTCTGTCCTATGTCCATCTTAAAACTCTCCTCTTTTTGTTTTGTTCTTCCTTTTTTGTGCTCAAGTTGATTATTGAACCTTTTCTTGGAAGTTTTATCAGCTGTTAGGATCATCCTATCTCTTGCCTCTTTATGCCCTGTTTCTAAGAGGTTGCTATAAATGATTAAAGGTAGGAAAAATAGTATAGATTATGACCAATAGAAATTTTAGGTAAAACGTCAAAACATCAAAATAATGTAACCACCATAGTAGTTCACACAACTCTGTAAAGTAAGCAGAATTAAATGTCCAGATATGTTCTAGACTATGTATCCACCTTGAATTGGTGACGTATATTCTTTAAATTTTTCTGATATTTTTCCTGATATTGCTTTTTTTAATTCAGAATTTTTCTTCCTATAATTTCAAATATTGACCCCTCTTTAAGAATGTTTAAAAAAGAAATTTTGCATAGGCCTAAAAGATGACTGATTATATCACATAAATATTCTGTGTTACTGTGTTTGTATTAAGTTACCATTTAGTTCATTTATGCTACCAATGCTAGTAAATGTGTGATTAATCATATATTGTAATCAGTTTTATGTTTTATTCATCAGCCAGTACAAAGAATCACATTAACAAATCAGATTCATGTTGTGTAGAGTTTACCTAGACACTGACTAGCCTAGTTTTAAAGATGTAGGCAATGAGAAATCACAGGTGAAACAGAAGAAATCTGGGACTGTAAACCCTACGGGTTGCTTCTTCCACATCAGTCATGAACTTTGTGGCTCAGAAAGTCTCCAAGTAGTCTAAAATATTCAGATTCTGAACCTTCTTCACTCTGTACCTGAAAACAGTATAATTTATGTTATGTAGTCCTTTGTGCTATGCCTGACAAACTAGTAGATTGCAGGTTTGTTTAATATATGTATCTTTAACAAGGGCCATTCTTCTAAGATCATTCTTCAGACAAGGGTCTTTCTTCTAACAAAAATCATTAGCTTGTTGATCAGGAGCACCAGTTACCAGCTCATTAGCAAGTAGACAAATTGCATCACCTCCCCGAGTTTCCTCCTGGTGAAGGATGAGTAGACGCCAGGGCATCTACTAGTTCATCACTTCCTAATTGATGTCTTTCTTTTTAGCCTTTTTAAACACTAATACTGAGTTTAGACTTTGCCTCCCCTTTTTGGAAAGTGTTTTATACCAACGTAAAAGTTAGAATACTTTTCTATAAAAATAGTACTACATTGTGTCACATCCATCTGTCCTTGAACTAGCATTGCTAAAATCCCACTTTGTGGTTTAAATGTTGTCATCCAGGTGTCTCTGTTGTAAAGTTTCTTTTTTCCATTTGTAATTATAAAGAAATCTGAAAATACTGTTTTTTGTTTTTTGAGACAATGAATATCCTATAGTTTCAAGCTGAGTGATACTACAGTTAAATTAGTTAAAAGTTTTTATCGTTTCTATTTGTTGGTTTTTTTTTTTCCCCCCTCTGATAGATTTTCATTCATTCATTTTCTTTTTTTAAAATGTTGTCAATGAAAGTAATATCTTTTGAAAAAGGTGTTGAACAAATGTTTGATTTGTTCTTCATGTGCTACATGATTTTGGACAGGAGGGAAGATTAAGTAGAGACTGTCTGTTTGATCTCTTCCCATTGGTGATGGTTTTTAAGTTTGTTTTTTTGGGAAGACTTAACTTCAAACTGTTTCTTGGACAGCAGCTCCACTGTAGGTAAGTCTTTTAGGTCTTTGTCCTTGATAAGCTGCTTTGAATCTGTTCTTTTGTGAGTGTTTCAGACTTTTAGGTGCTCTCTATCTTTTTTCTCAATTTGTTACTGATTTATTTTTAATTTATGTGTATGAGTGTTTTGCCTACATGTATATGTGTGCCCCATGTGTACAGTGCCCACAGAAGGAATTTTTTTTTTTATTTTAAGCAGAGCTTTTCTTGTTCTAAATGTGTGGCGAGATGCACTACTTTAAGACCCCTCTTTAGCTTTTGAAATGGTAAACATGAAATGATAGTGGCATTTTCAAAGATCAGTATATATCACTCCTCACACTTACGGAACACCGTTTAAAACAGATGATCACGTTGAAATCCGTGTTTGTTCCCTCAAATGTAATTTCTTTAGCTGAAAGTCAGAGTTTTGAATAGGTCATATTCCTGAGCCCCTAACTCTGTTGTTTCACTGTTGTTCCTGTTAATAAACTTATGCATCAAGGCTGTGATGGCCTGGCAAGTGGTATCTGTTCTCTTTGAAATCTCCTACTTTGTGAAAACAAAGGCCAAATTACAGAACTTGGCAAATGTGAAAATGCTCTAACTGTTGAGTGAATTACAATGCACATCAAGTTTTTGAATAAAAAATTGATTCTGATAAGCCTATTTCTAAGGCTGCTGAATAGGTAGAAAAGATCATGGAGTAGACTGTCACATGTGGTGGGGAGTTGTGTGTTTTTATTTCTTCTTGTTTTTCTGAAACTTGAACTTTCAACCCTGACAGGATATTTCCTAATAGCTGTAAAAGAATCCAAAATACTTTAAAACAATTAAAGCAGTTGGGGGGCGGGAGGGACCCTGGAGAGATTAATCAGCAGTTAAAGCACTGAATGCTCTTCTAGAGGACCTAGGTTCGAGTCCCAGCACCCATATGGCTCACAACTATTCATAACTCCAGTTCCAGGGCATCCAATGCCCTCTTCTGTCCTTGGTGGGTATTGAACATCAGAGATGCACTAACATATATACAGGCAAAACACTCATACACATAAAATATTTCTTTTCAAAAAGCAATTTTGTATAACCAATACGACTATCATAACTGGTAAATAATGGGTACTTGAAAAAGGAAGTAACTATTGCAGCATATTATATGAAGGACCCTAAGGAAAAGCAGCAGTGAGTTCGGATCTTACAATGAAATTTTTTAAATTGCTCCAATAGGTATGAATTCAGTTTGGCATTAATTGAATGGAAGTATTTGTTTGTTTGTATATTTATTTTAAATTTTTGGCCGCTTTGAGACAGGGTCTCCCTGTAATTCCAGTTGGCCTGGATTTTGCTATGTAGATCAGGCTGGCCTTGACCTTACAGAGATCCACCTGCCTCTGCTTCCCAAGTACTGGGATTAAAGGCATGCGCTACCCGCTCCATTTCTATGCATTTTTTAAGCTGATTCTTTCTCATGATTGCATGAGACCATTTGCATGTGCGTGTATAATGTCCTTTGAGCATATCCCTCTGATACTTTGTTGCCTTCCCCCTTTTCACCCACCTCCTTTATTCCCCAGAGTTTCATGTCATCAAGGCGTGTTATTTTACGTGTCTATACCAGGATCCAGAATGAGAAAAAAACATGCAATATTGAAACAGTTGTCTTAAAACATTGGCACTCATCAACTTTTTTTGAACACACTGTTAGATTTTTATTGTAATAGAAACCATGTATTTCCGGGGGTTTTCCTATGTTAGTGCATGTCAGTACTTTTTCCACTTAAGAAATCAGTGTTTTCTAATAAGAGAAGCTCAATAACATGTGCTTTTCTCAAATACAAAGAATTTTAGCAACTGGGGAGGTGGCTCAGTGGCTGGCGGCACAAGCATGAGAACCTGAGTTCAGATCCCAGCACCCACACAAAAAACTGACACATCTGTAATCCCAGCAGCAGAGGAGTAGAGACTGGGCAGTTCCCGGCATCTTGCAGTGAAGCACGAGAAAAATTCTCACTTCCAAATTCTTTGAAACTATTGAAAGACATTATATTAAGATAAAAGTTGCCAATTTGGGGTAAAATCTGTTCTTCTGCTCAGCACAGTCTAAGAAAGCATCTCAGTTTTTAATATTCATATATTTTATCAGTCATAAAGTGACAACTGAAAGAGAAATGAAAGTAAGTTGATGTTTCTTAAAAAGTGTTTATAAGTTCCCTGTTATATCTACATTTTAGATTAAAACCTACTAGGTGAGTAAATTTTTAGTCTTGTTGTCAGAGAATGTATTGTTCTGCTGGAAACAAGCATTCAACTTTCTGTGATATATATTTATAGGTCTTCAAAGCTAGAAAAAGAATCTTAATTTCTTATGTCATTTCAGGAAGACTTCATAGAAGTCAGGAAGCACTAAATTAGAACTAGAAAAATAAATAATGAACTCCTTAAAAGTCAGTATTCTAGAGGTTAGACAGATGGCTCAGCAGTTAAGAATGCTGGCTGCTCTTGCAGAGAACCCAAGATTTGGTTCTCAGCAACTACATGGCTGCTGACAGCCTTCTGGAACTCCAGTTCCAGGGAACCTGACACCCTCTTCTGACCTCCAAGGACATTGCACGACATAGGTGCACTTACGTACGTGCAGGCAGTACACCTGTACACATAAAATAAAAATAGAAATAAAATATTTTTCTATAAATAGGATGCACTGTATATAAACATACAGGTCTGTAAGTGTATGGACTGCTCAGCACTGGTGTTGCCTCACACTGCATAGCACACTGCACTGTATATCACACTGCACTGTACAGCACACTACACTGTATAATAATTATTATCCTTTTCCTTCAGGGTGGATGTTGCCTTTCTGTTTCAGTGCTCCATCCCTGTCTTGGTGCATTGATTGTAGCGTAAAGCAGATAGATAATGTCTTCAGTGATTCAGTGTCCTAGCTGGGATATGGAATGAACAGACAGGAAAAGGTTAGGTAGTGGCTGAAATAGTAGGTGGTTACATTTTAAAGCCTTTCAAAAAATATAAGAACATGAAAGTTTTTTTGAGTTACCATGTTTTCTTCAAAGCAGAGTAGAAGACTGGCTAGAAGGAAAAAGATCTGAGGGAAGGTATCCAGAGGAGACAGTGGGTTTTGGAGCTGTCTTAGCTACACAGGCATTTATTGATTAAGCTTTTGTTTGGGATGTTTCATGACTGCCTCAGTTACCTGCTACAGTGTTTCCACAGCCTATTTACCTACTTTGTGTGTGTCTGTGTTCCCGCGTGCCATGCCATAGTTTGTAATGATTTCAGGAGACAATTTCCAAGAGTTAGTTCTCTCCTATTACATGGGTCTTAGAAATTAAACTCAGGTCATTGGGCTTGGCAGCAAGCACCGTAACCCATGAAGCCATCTCACTGGACCTTCCATGGCTTTTTATAAGCATTCTAAGTTATTCACTGAGAGGAGCTTGTATAATGAAGTTTGAGTTTTGTTTGTGCCATGCCCTCCCCCCCCTTCTTCTTTAACTCTATAGACTTGTCAAGGGAAACCAAACTTGCAAATGTATAAATAAAAACTAGGGCACAAAAAGACCAATATAGTAAATTACTATCAACATGTCATTTCATTTGATGTGCTACATAATAAATGGCACATATACACCTTCCACTCCTATCAGTTTTATTCTTAATGTCAAATCCTAGGAGATAAAAATTTGCTACAAAATTGCATCTTCTTAAAACTAATGCTTACATCAAACCTGGGAGCACACCCATATAATTCCAGCTTTAGGGAGTCAGGCAGAGGATTACATGTTTAAGACCAGCCTGGTCTATGTAGCAAGTTCCAGGCTAGCTTTGGCAACATAGGAAGGCCTTGTTTCAAAACAGAAACAAAATTTGGATTGTACATCAAAAGCAATAAACTATTCTAGAATCAGCCATTTTGCTAGACGTGAATCTCCAGAGTAAGAGGGGAAAAAGCTCTCTGATATGACTTACTCCTTAGTACCCCAGTCTGATAAAATTGCTTGGTCTTACTCACTCTCTTTGCCTACCTTTTTGAGCATGACTATCGAAAGAAGGAATTTTATGTGCTGAGTACAGTTTAGATATTTTCATTTGGTACAGAAAGCTGATCGTGTTTAATCTTTTGGGTTAGCCTAACTACTTTTGCATTTTTAAGAGGCATTTGTCTACTGTAAAAATAAGATTATAAAGGGATAAAACAGGTTTTGGAACCTCATTTGACAAAATTATTTGCTATGTTTCTCCTTATTACCAAGTTTAAGTGAAATGAAGATTTAGAAATTACTGAATTTTACAAGTATTTCTTTAGCTCTTCTTCCCATTAATAGTATTTACTTTCATAATTGAAAATGAATTACAGTCGAAAAGATGTTCATTTAGTTTTTTGAAAATGAACATTCAACTTTTGCTCTATTCTTTTGTTCTACTTGGAAGTAGAGTGAGACAGTACTATTTGTAGACATTTAGTAATTCTTCAACTGGCTGCCAGCAAAAATAGAGCAAGTAAAGTATCCTAGTAGTACACTTAACCTTATCATATCGCTCTCCCTCCTGTTCAGGAACCTAAATTAGCTTCCTTTTGTTTGCTAGGCTGAATCTGATTCCCATAAGTGTCAGAAGCCTTTCAGTCAGGAGACTCCCCCCATCATCATTCTGTCCACATAACACAGTCCAAATTATATCCTCCACATGCATACCGCTCTGTGCATCCTTGTTCACAAACCCCTGTCATTTTCAAGTCGACATTTACCATCACCTCACAGATACTGTTGCAAATCGAGAATGAATCATTGCCAACAATCTCTAAAGCAGTGTGGAGCGGAGAGGGTGGAAGACACAAAGAACACCTACCTAATCATGCATACTGAGGTGGGGAGTGCAGCAGATGTTGTAATTTAAGAAAACTGGGTCTAGAGAGATGGCTCAGTGATTAAGAGCGTGTACTGTTCTTACAGAGGACCTGAGTTCAGGTTCCAGCACCTACATTGAGCAGCTTTCAACTACCTATAACTCCAGCTCCAGGGGATCCCACATCCTCTTCTGGAGTCTTACGTTTACTCATAAACGTAAAGCATATGCACATTATTTAAAATAATAAAAAAGAAAGCTCTAGTAAATTGGATAGCTTTTTATTCCCACGGTTGAATACCGCTATAATAAAAAAACTATCCCACTTATTTTATATATATACATACACACACACACACACACACACATATATATATATATATATATATAATTTTGATGATCACTTTAGCAGTCTATTTGTGTTACTATGTCAGTTTATTTGTGTGTTATTTCAGAAATTAAACTAATCCAGGCATGTTAGTTCATGCCTATAATCCTAGTACCTGGAAGTGTGAAACCAACCTGTGCTAGTGAGTCCTGAGCTACCTATCTAGATCCTCTCCATAAAACAACAAAACCAAACCAAAAAACCTTTTTTTATTATCTCTGTCACACAGTGCCTAGTGTTTTGCACATACACAGCACTTAATATCTATCAAGTATTAATGTGTACATCTAAAGAATTTCTCATAAAATACCACTAATCTGTTCACAGTGGAGATGAATACCAGAGTTGCCTGTGTTTTCAGTTTCTGTGTACCTTGTCTCTTGTTGGGCATAATGCAAAGTGGGCCTAGCCAGGCCACCTGCTAGGAGGAATAGAGGAATGGCTCCTGTTGGTGTGGCATTCTGCTCTGGCTAGTTGTGAGATCAGCACCTGGAAAGAACCTGCCTACCTGGGACAAACTTACTATTGGCTGCATTTGGGACCCCACCCCATAAGGTCATTGGCTGTCCAGGCCTATAAGAGCTTGTGCATCTATTCAGTAAATGAGCTGGCAGTGCCACGCATTTGGCCTGCTTCCCATCCAACTCCCGGAGTCTGCAGCTTGACTCTGCATCTACTCAACCCCATCCCCTCGGGCTGGCCCCCCAAAGTCCACTTGGGCTGGCCCCTAATGGTGAGACACGGTGATAACTGACGCGACGATAGTCTCTGGTAATGGTGTTCAGTTCATGTTGAAGCATTTGAATTTCAGATACCAGTCTGTCGCAGTGATGGTGACTCTTATTTTAAAAAGTGGAAGTAATTCTTGTTTGCCTTCTTTGCTGTGGTAATTGAACAAAATATGTAATGTCTAAGTTAATAGCATAGACATCTTTAAATAAATCTTGTAGGAATTTGAGGGCTTTTTCTTCATTTAAGTAGCATGATAATGTATTAAAATAGATATTTCCTTTAGTGCCATTTTGAACAATTAGGTCAAAACTACTCAGTGGCACAGAGATGCAGAACAGAGAGCTGCTGCAGCATACAGTCTGTTATTAGTGTCTAGGTCACACTGTGGCTTTGAAATCAAAGCTGAATCAAATGATAAACATTTTACTTGATGCTATTTAATCCTATAGTTTTCGTTTTATTTTGCATGCTTTTTATCCTCTCAGAGCTACTCTTCCGATCAGAGCTTTGTTTCATCTCAGCAAGGGTACTTTAGGGCTGCACTCTGTTTGCAGTATAGTCTGCTACTCTGTATAGAAATAATAAAAATGAACTTGATGTTTCTTCTTGAGAAGCTTGTAATCTAATGAGAGACATGGACACAGTAATAGTTTCACTATGGTGGAAAAAAGAAAAAGGCCCTCTGATGAGCCATCGAACAGGGCCACAGCTCTGTGTAAACGGCTTTGTGTAGGAAGTCTTCCTGGGTCAGGAAGCTGAGACTGAGAATTGAGCAGGAACTTTCACCAGCTGTGGGGCAGAATACTTAATTAAATTGTATCGTTTGGATGTTTTTATTTTTAAAAGAAGTATTTGTAGCATTAAAAAATAGATTTTCTTTTAGACTGCAAGTTTCCCAGGATGAAGTATGTATTAGGTATGGTAATGATTTAGATTCACATCTCAGAATTGCTAAGAATAAATTTTAACTCAGTTTTTGATTTGAGTAATTTAAATTTAACCTTGAATTAAAGCTATAGTTGTTAAATGTACTCTCTGTCATAGTTCCCAAACAGGGGTGTTTATTTGTTTTAGGGTTTTTTTGACATTTAGCAGTAACGTATTATATTGTACTATTTATTATTCTATTTTCTTTTTTATTGAATTTTTGTGCATCTCATACACGACATCTTAATCATCTTTTTATCCCCTTCCCCATCGGCACCATCCCATAGCCTCCCCTTCCCCAGACTGGATTTCATCCATTATGTCATTTATGTTAAGGCCTATCAAGTCAAGTCCAGGAGGAACCAGGAGTAAACTTCCTGTGATCCTCATGTGCACACAATTCTAGCAGTGATGTGGCAGTTCACATAAGAGTTGTTAGCCAGGGAAGCCTGGCTTGCGTGTTGGGTGCCCAGTGTTTTATTGAGAACCAGTCACATATATGTGAATAATTGCTTGTACAACTGAGCTACTCTTGACTCCCGCCTCCTGCTCATACACACGTTCAAATCTAAATTTCATTAATACAAGTCTTTGGTCATATGGGCACACTCTGGCCCAAAAGCTCAGTTGAATGCCCTTGAGCTGGCCATTGGCCATTTCTGACGAGTAGCCTTTCTCAAGTATGAACCCAGGCTTGCTGTGATTTCTCATGCACAGTGGCATAATAAGAGAAATGACATAACAGAAGACTCCTATATTCCATCGTGTCTTAGCTTAGTAAAGAATATAATTGTTTATATATAAATATAAAGAATGTGATTTTTTTATCGTTAAGATAGGTTTGTTATTGGTTGTTGGGATCTGGGCCAGTTACAGGCTTTTGAGAACACAGTCCTCCCTATTGTATATGTACCCAAAACCAGTTGGGCACAAAAAATGTTTTCTGGGGCCGGGGGCGTGGGGGGCTCTCCCTGTAGCTCCAGCTGGCCTGGAACTCGCTGTGTAGACCAGACTGGCCTCCGTCGCACAGAGATTCACTTGCCTCTGCCTCCTGAGTTCTGAAGGTAAAGGTGTGCGCTGCCACGCCAGGCTTGAAAATACGCCTTTTATTTCATGATTCTCATTCATTAAATTTAATTTGGATTTAGGTCTTGATGAGGGTTTTTTTAATATTAATACTTTGGAATATAGTATAAAATGGCACTGTAATATATAATAATCAAATCAGGGTAATTAGCATTTTCTTCACCAAAATTTTATCATTTCTATATTGAGAACCTTCAAAGTTAGTTATTTTGAAATATTTGATAAATTACTACCGAGGATGGGTGCCCTCTGCTTTGCCTGTAGCACACTAGAACTGTTTGTTGCTAGGTATATTTTGAAACTTGTGTTTTCCAAACTTATTCTCTCCCTTTCCCCTCATACACGTCTTGCCCTCTAGTAACGAACTGTTCTATCCCTTTCTTCTATATGATTCTCTATTTTAGTTATTCACGCATAAGTAAGAACGTGCACTGTTTTTTTCTTTATGGCTTAGTTTATCCATGTTGCAACAAATGGCAAAAATTTCATCCTTTTCTATGAATGCATAATATGTCATTGTTTCTTTGCCACATTTCTCTTATTCATCTGGAGGTGAATACCTTGGTTGAATCCATATCTTGTAAAGGGACCTGCAGGTGTTTCTTCAGTGTAACAATTGTGTTTCTGTCGTGTGTAAGTTGAGCTTAGAGTTTTTGAGGAACTTCTCGTTATAATCTACCTCGTGGCTTTACTAATTTTCATTCCTGCCAGTGTGCTAAGTTCCTCTTGTAGCCTCACCAGTGAATGTTCCTTTTTTTCTTTTTAATGAAAGAGCTTCTTTCAGTGGTGAGATGATGTTCCTTGTTTTGTTTTTTGCCATTAGTGTGTCTTTTCAGAAATAGAATCAGATTACTTTCCCGTCTTAATCAGATTATTTCATTAGGTTTTTGTTGATAGTTTTTGTGAATGTGTCATGTGTACTATATATACAAAAAAAAATGCAATTTACCTCACTCAGATGTTGTATTAGTTACTTTTCAGTTGCTGTGATAAACACCATGACAGAGGAGGCTTAGAGAAGGAAGAGTTTATTGGGGCTTACTGTTCCAGAGGGCTAAGAGTCCGGCCTGGCAGGAGGCATGGAGCAGAAAGCTGAGAGCTCACATCTTCTACACAACAGGAAGAAGAGACAGATGGAAGTGGGATGAGGCCGTATACTCTCAAAGCCGCCCCCAGTGACGTGTCCATTCTTCAGCATGGCTACTCCTCCTAAAGTTTCCATGACCCTCCCCAAACAGTATAATCAGCTGGGGCCAATTATTAAAATACTTAGAGCCTGTGGGGGACATTCTCATTCAAACCACTGCAGATATGGTCTAAATAAATTGATAAGGCACGTCTGCCTTAGCAAGCAAGTTACGTTACTTAATTGCAGTCATGCATCACTGTGCAGACTTAGCATATACCTAGATAAACTAAGGTATCTGCGTGTGTGTGTTCACTTTTGGCACTTCCATCATTGTGTACTTTGTCATCAACTGCCTTGTGGCCCCAAACTGTATTTTGTCAAAGTGTGTTATTGTTTGTTTTGTTATTTTAGAATTGGTGAATTGAGAGCAAATGTATGAGTGTCTCCTAGACATTGTTTCTCTTTCTCCTCCATGTCCTGTAGTTTTTATGTTAGAGCTGTGTTTTATTTGGTACATAGATAGTGTGTTAACTTTTTATTTCTGTGACAAATAACTGGCAAAAGCACCTTAAGGAAGCATTTCTTTGAGCTCAGAATTTGAGGGTACAGTCTGTCATGAGGCAGGACGCCTATATGTTGCACCTGCATCCGTCCACATGCAGAGGAAGATGAGTCCTCTGCTCAGCAGACTTTCTCCTTTGTTCAGTCCAGTGCCCCTGGCCATGTAGTGGTCCTGCCCCATATTCAGGATGCAATTGCCTTGCTATCAGACCTTTCTAGAAACACCCTTCTAGACACACTAAGAGATGTGTTTCCATGGCGATTCTAAATCCTTGCAAATTGACGGTAAGATGAATTTATCACAGATGAAGTGAAGAATGTGATGTTACCTTCTTTGTCTTGTTTCATGTTTTCTTGTCTGTGTTCATTGCACCTGCATTCTAATGGTTCCTGTTTGCCTGACCTATAACCTTTTAATTTCACTCTTTTTTAAATGACTATATTGTTTATGCTTGTTACGCAGTTTGTATCATAGAATTATGTTTTGTGATCAATTTCAAGATCTTTTTCTAGTATAGTAAGCTATTTAATGCTTAGTTGTGTTCTTATTGATTATTCTCAACTGTCACTTTATATTTTTTATTACTGAATATTCAGTTATATTTACTATTTCTCCACTTGATATGTCTGCAGTTTTCAAAGAAATTCTGGTATTTATGAAGGTCTGTACTTTTCCATGGTTACCGTTGTATTAATATCTGTCATGATGGCAGGACCCGGTCACCTGTATGTGTGTGTGTGTGTGTGTGTGTGTACACTCTTGGAACTTTTGTCATTTGTGCAATTTGTCATCAACTACTATGTAGCCCCAAACTGTATTTTGTCAAAATGTTTGTATGTTGTTGTTACTGTTTGTTTTGTTGTTTTGGACTGGTCAATTGAGAACAAATGTAAATTGAGAGAAAGAGTTTTCATTCCTATCTTACATACCTTTTACTTTTAGTCTATCCTTTAAAATGGTGTCCTTTGACTCCTACCCATTTATCTCATGTGTAGAATAGTGATCTCATACAGCTTTCCTCTGAATCCTCTCCTTCTTTTCTGTAGCAGTTTTCTACTTAAGTGAAAACACAGTTTATCTGTTGTACTTTTCTTTTGCTTTTCTGCATGTATTCCTGAACCTGTAAGCACATGTTCATGATGAAGTGCTTTTATTAAGGTCCTTCTTCAGGCTGATGTTCCTTTTCTGGAATGCTCTTCTGCCGAGGCACTTGCACACAGGGGTACTTAGATTTCTGCAAGTTCAAAACTTTTGTTTTGTTGTTATTTATCTTTGTTGACTTAATAAAGAGCTTTCTGACAGGGATAAAATCATCGGGTTGCAGCAGTTTTATTTTATGCATATGAGTGTAATGCCCACATGTATGTAAGTGCACCTGTGTACAATGCCAGCAGAGTTCAGAAGAGAGCGATCCCCTGGAACTAGAGTTACAAACATTAGCCACCATGTGAGTGTTGGGAACCAAACCTGTGTCCTCTGCAAGAGTACCCAGTGCTCTTAACCACTCCAGTCATCTCCAGTCCTAGAAAGAATCAACTTTAAAGGGCATTTTGTTGTGACTTTTCTCGTAGCATGATAAAATTATTTAAATTTTTAAATAATATCAAGTTTCCTATAGCAAGACGTGACTTGAAAGGAATTTTACCCATAATTTAACTAAGATTATTGTGCTTTCTTTTACAGGAATTGAAACCTGATGTAGTAACTAAATCTGCTCTTGATGATGAGATCAGCTTTGAACAAATTTACAAAAAGGTGTGTCTCAGTAGAAATTAAGTACAGGGTGAAACAACCTGTCTTGCCTGTTGTCTTTTGCAGTTGCTTTCTGGCATTCTGCTCCATGCTCTGCACTTGCTCATTTCCCATTTCTGTTACCAAGTTATAACAGCTAAAGACAGAAAATAGTGATAGTGCCCCAAAAGCTATTTAATTAAATTATGTCACTACTAAAAGTTTGGGGGTTCTTTGTTTTTTCATTTGTGTTTTGGTTCTTTTTATTCCCGATTTTCTCCACTGTTCATCTCTTTCTGTCATCATGCCCAATGACTTTGTATTAGTAAATGAGTTTTTTTGTTGTTTTCCTAATAAAGATAAAGATTCCTCTTGCCTTCTGCCTGCTTCAAATTCATGACAACTACTTGGAGTTGAGCTTTATTTTCTGTTCTATTTTATATGATTATTCTTCACACACTGTATACGTTGACTGAAGACATACACATTTTATAGAATGCATTTGTTTCTTGTCACATCTGCATTTAACCAATACTTAAAAGAGGAATTAAAAGGGAGAAAGGATTTATTTTGGCTCACACTTTCCAGAGATACCCGAAAGGGCTTGGATTGGAGTGCTTCAAGAGGGACGCTTAAGAGCAGGACATGGTGGCGCAAACGTTTAGTCCTAACACTCGGGAAGCAGGGGTAGGTGGATCTCTGAGGTCAAGGTCAGCCTGGTATGTGTAGCAGATCCAAGCCAGTTGGGGCTACCGTGAGACCCTTTCTCAGGAGCACAGGAGGGACCCTAAGGCTGATTGTAGGGTGTAAAGTTCATTGATAGCATGGGTGGGGACTCTGAGAAGACGTCAGGATAGACGTCACTGCAGGATCTCTGAAGAGAGGGTCAGAGCCCACATGGCAGAAATGACAGTGTCTTCTTACACCTTTCTGAGGATAGAGGTGATTTCACAGTACAGGCCTGCAGTCAGGCTCTAATTCTCAGGCAGGCAACGGGGTGGGGGGCAAGAAACATGGCCACCAGAACCCTCTTTCATCTAAACTTAACTTCCCTGGGTGAGAGATCCTGGTACCTAGAAGTCTGTTAGCTAGAGACTCACAGATAATGTCTCAGTGGTATGTTGGTGTGTATGAAAGGGGGAAGACTGCAGCTGACTTCTAATGTAACAGTCTTATACTGTCCTTCTATTCATCTGTCATGGTATAGAAAGCATGATGGCCTAAAGCAGCTCCATGCATGACAAAAGGAGTTTCCGCTGAGGCTTGCTCACATCTTGGTAAACCAAGAAGCAGAGCAGGACTGTAGACTTCAAGGCCCTCACATAGTGGTGCTAACTAGGCCTTACTTCCCAAAGGAGCCACAACCACCCGAACTGGGGACCAGGTATTCAAGCATGTGAAAGTGGTAGAAGTTTCATAATCAGGTAGGCCCAGTGCCTAAGGAAGGTAGACTTGAAATGTAATGTAATCCCCCTGAAGATAAATAGCACCAACCCCTAAAAATGGTCTTGATGGCATGTTGAGGAGTTCTACCTTCTTTTCAAGCAGAAAAGCAATAGTAGTAGCTAAAAGTAGTCATTCAGCAAAGCTGTTACCTGTAAAATATTTTGAGTAATAACTTTAATGATTAGAATTTCTATTAACATTTAAATGACTGATGTTATCATTGATTTGTATTTGACTTACCTCACATTACCTTGTAATGTTAGCCTAGTAAATTTTAAACATGTGTGTGCCTGTGTGTGTGTGTAAAAGTTAAGTTTTGGTCAGCTTAATTTCTAAACAGCACTCTTTATATATGCAAAACTTTCCATGTGTAAGACAGTATTTTTCTTTTTCCCTAAAATGGAAAATACTTCATTTGTCTATTTTCAGTATTTAAATTAAAAGTCTTAGTTGTGTTCATATATAATTGAGACTTTAAAATGTTTTATTGCCTTCAAAATATTATGCATAGTTTTATCACAATTCATTTGATCCAGCAAATTGGATTTTCTCTGATTATCTTCCTAAATGCTTTAATAGATACAGATTATGTATTTCTTTAGCTAAAGTGTAGAGTTGATCTTAGGCCTAATTTAATAATATAAGTATTATTACTCACTTCGTCTTCCTGTTCATTTATAGTCTGTTTTAGGTAGCATTTCAAGGAACTAATACTGTATGTAAGAAATCTTTTCTTCGTTTTTAGACAGTTGTTTACATCCAGAGGTATATTTGCAGAATTCTTTTGAAAATTGAATACAAAATTCCTTTGTGTTGATAATAAGTACCCAAATGCCAAATAAAATTTTTCCATTAAAAGTTGATGGTGAATTCCACTTTTTTGCATAATTCATTTGAAATGGAAGAAACTGGAGGTGTGTGAAAATCCACAGTTTCCTGAGAATTTTCCATGGCAAACCTTGTGTCTGTTTTAAATAAGGAAAACTGGTTTCCTTCATCCCTCCTAATACTGTGAAGACTTTCCACACAGGTGTAAAAGCTCTTCACAGAGACTAGTAGACTTTTAAACGGAAAAACAGATGCATTTAAATTTAAAATGTATCACAGTCTTTGTGCTACATCTCCATCTCCATAACATCTCCTGTCCAATGATGTTTTCCATGTTCTGCTTTGGACTAATTATTTTTTATTGCATTTATTTTTGCTTTTTAAATTAGAGCCACATTGAAGGCCTCAAAAGTTAGTAAATGTAAAGCATGAGTAGAGAAAGGAGGATGGGCGTGAGGGAAGCAGGTGGAACAGAGGGAATCGCCTCTCAGGGCAGAGGCTGTCCAGCAACTCAGAGAATGAGCCGAACCCGCCTGTTCTCAGAAGCCCTTCCCTCCCTCCGCTCTCTGCCTTCCTTTTTCTATAATGTTTTTATTTCATTTCTTTCCATAAAGATTTGAAGTGAACTTTAAATAATTTTAGTGCTGAAATAATTGGTAGTTAATTCTCAAATAAGGAAATTTTAAATTTTGTTGAGACATGCCTGGACCCAAATTGGAGCTAGAGGTAAAATTTTGTTTGGTGTCAGCCATATTGGGTACTTAAAGTTAATAGGTTTCCTTATAAAGTGTTTAACTTAAAAATACATTAAATATTACAGAATAATCTGTTTTCATTCAATCACTGTCAAATATATAAAGTGTTAACTATGAGCTAGGCACTGTGTTGGGCTCTAAGAGTATACCAGAGACAGAATACATGCAGATTATCAGTCTGTGACTAACTTATATCTAGGTCTCCACTAAATATATAGGTCTCCCCATATATTTCAATAATAACTTGTTTATGTCACCCAATTTAGCACTCATCCTGTTCTCTGGAGTGATGGCACATTATGGTCCCTAACCAAACCTGCCTGGCTCTTAACATCCTTTTCAAAACCCAAAATGGGACCTGAACTGTTCTGAGAGTGTGTCCCTTCAGATTTCTCTTGGTACTGTGCTTCCATACAAAGGCCTTCTTTTCTCTTTATTGAAAATATACATCTGTCATCACATGGGAAATGAGGGACATTTCTTACAGGAATTGTGACCCTTCTGACCCCAAATGACATACAACAGCATATTCAGCCTCCAGCAGATGTTAAATCAGTCGAATCCCACCTGTTCTTTGCAACACAATGGGATAATCCATTGCTTTTGATGAATATTTACTGCTTACAGCACTTAGTATTTTCACAGCATACACGTATATACACGTATTATTCTGGGTTGAGCAAGAAGGATGTTGAGGAATAAAAGCTCTTTGTTGAGGTTACAAGAGGAGCTCAGGGCCTACTAAGCTTGCTTGAGATGCCCCAGAAATTACTCCCACAATATGTTTATACTTCTTTCACACTAATTATTCTGCTTAGTTAGATCATTTTCACTGTTTGAAAGTAGAAGCTTTGTTTCTTTTTTCCTTCAAGTTCATTACACATGATGTCCAACACAATTGTAGGCATGATGTCCAACACAATTCTAGGTAGGTATCAAAGGGTTGGTAATTGGTAGCCTTATTATTTATTATTATTATTTTTTTGTTTTATGTATATGAGTGTATTGCCTATGTGTATGTAAGTGCACCATGTGGCAAAAGGCCTGTGGAGGTCCAAAGATGGCATCGGATAGTTACAGTTAGTTGTTAGCTGCCACGTGGGTGCTGGGAATTGAACTCAGGTCCTCGGTAAGTGCTCTTAACAACTGAGCCATCTCTTCAGTCCCTGGTAATCTTATTTTAAATATTCAGAAGCTGGAATATTTTTATCTATATGATCCTTGTAGTAGAGATTATATAGTTAATATATATTGTGAGAATATCAGCATTTTCTGTGTCCTAACTCTTTAAGTATAAAAGATTGATAGATTTCAGTTTAATCATTTCTAATAATGCCAGGTGCATTTTAATCCTTCGTATTTATTATTTTCAATTTGCAGCCAGATTCTACTGCAACTGAAAGAGCAGTGGCCAGATTAACAGTCCACCCTGTTCTGAAGAAAAAAGTCGATCTGTTAAAAGGTATGAATTAAATGATTTGTCAGTGTGCTTGATGTATTTTTGCATATGTGTTTGGGTGAATTATTTCATGTATTTTAAATATTGATCTTTTAACTGTTAAGGTTATTTTCTATTACAAAAAATTAAATCTGGGGGGTTAGAGAGGTGGCTCAGTAGTTAATTAAGAGCACTGGATGCTCTTACAGAGAACCCAGGTTGGATTCCAAGCACCCACATGGTAGCTGACAGTTGTCCGTAACTCCAGTTCCAGGGGATCTGATGCTCACTTCTAACCTCTGTGGGCATTGCACAACACAGGTGCACTTACACACATGCAGGCAGTGCACTCATACACACAAAGAGTAAGTCTGTGTTTTTTTCTAAGTTTTAATGGATCATGTATTATATCCGTCAAAAAGTTTGTATAAAATATAGATATATATGATCAGGTTTTAAATATTGTTGCAGCTCACATTGCTTATGTCTGAAACAGCAATTCAGTGCATTATTACCACAAAAATTAATGTTGCTATTTTTGTTTTCACTGATGTTGCTAATTCTCTTTCCATTCACAATTTAAGATGGATACACCTGAGCATGCCTTCCAAATTTGGTTTTTAAGTAATGAAAAGATTTCTTTGTGAATTTAGACTCTTTTTACATGTGCAGTATAGATTCTGATTGCCCTTACATGTTTCCAAATATGTAAGAAGTATTGTGCTGAAACATAAGTGCTTTATGTGTTCCAGTGCTGAAACAGACCCTACACTATTTTCCTTGTAGCATCTGTACAGGCCTTTAAAGATGCAAGACAGAATACTGTTGGGGTTGAGTCATCAAAAAATACTTCAGAAGAAAGCCCCTGTGAAGAAGCTTTGTGTTCAAATGATGATCCAAGTAAGTTACAGCATCATGAGAGAACTGTTGTCTGTAAGCAGAAAGGAAAAGAAGCCAGAACTCCAGCAAAGAAACCAGTAAGTAATTCAAAAGAAAAAATGGGCAGGATAGAACACAGACCCAAAGAAGCAGCCACGCTCCATCCTCCACCAACGCCTTTGGGAAAGAGTTCTATAGTTTGCCCCAAGCAACAGAAGACACCTGCTGACTTAGAAATGAAAGTGTTGGGTCAGACCACGAGAAAGGAGTCTGATGGCTCACTTGGTAATGACAGTGAAAGCGAAGAAGAGTCAGATGAAGAGGAAAAGGAGTATTTTGATGATAGCACAGAAGAAAGGTTCTACAAACAGTCCTCCATGTCTGAGGAGAGCGATAGCGGAGATGACTTCTTCATTGGAAAAGTCAGGCGGACACGAAAGAAGGAGAGTAGTTTCCACTCCTCATCCAAGGACCAAAAGCCTCTCCCCAAAGTGTCACCCAAAGAAAATGCACGTGAAGCCCATTGGGATGTAAGGAATGATCAAAGCAAGCCAATTGCAGAAGCCAGAAAGCTAGAATCGGTATTTTTCCACTCTTTATCTGGATCTAAAGGTCCCAGGAGGTAAGGATCTTTTCTCCTGAGGTGACGTTAGTTCATATTTTATTAAGGGATGAAGTAGCTCTGTATTCTAACAGTGTAGAAGAAACGGTGCCATACTTGACTTGCATGGACCACCCTGTTTTCTTGTGTGGCCCTCCCATTTTTATCATTGGATGGTGTAAAGTACAATAGTGCACGCTGGTCCCACTCCACGTAAAAGATGTTACAGCCAAATAATAACCCTAGTGAATCTAAGTTTTATGCTTTATCAAGGTTTTGAAATTTTGAAGTTATTTTCACGAACAGCTGTTAGAAATGTTTCGTATGTCTATTTCTATAAACAGACTTTTCTGTAAGGTGTGTGGTGGGGCTTTTGATGAGTTCTGGCCGTTATAAATACCACTTCTTTCCAGGTTTCTGTGCGCAGGGCTGCTTCCCCAGCAGTGCATTTCTCTAGAGCACTACTTACATGCAGATCTTGCTTGTCTCATCCTTGCTGTTAGTCACTTTTTGCAACTGTTCTCCTGTAAATAATGTTTGATTTTCTGTATCATTCGTACCTGATAGAGGCTACTGGCACATTTTAATGTAAAGATTGTGATTAGCTGGTTTCTTCATTAATATCTATTTTTCTCCTTCGGCAAAACATTTGTCTATGTTTGTAGGTCAGAATATTCTATAATAGAACAAAATATTACAGTGTAAATACTTTTCCTAAGCATGTAGAAACAGTCTAAGAAAAGGTCTACAAACATCTTTAGAGCCTTGAAAATACGATATTTCTATGTCCCAATCTTGCCAAAAAAAAATCTCTGTATTTTTCTTGGTTGCATACCACAATCCCTTACTACAGAATGTAAATGTTAATTTTCATTATTTTTGAATCCTTCTCTCCATCAGAAAATGTTTGAGGTTTTTTGGTTTTTGTTTGGGGACAGGGTCTCGCTATGTAACCTGGAACACACCTGCTTCTGCTTCCCAAGCCCTGGGTTAAAGGCACATTGGCATTGAATAAATTTTTTAAGATTTTATCCGCTTTAAGTTTTGCGTATAAGGGTTTTCCCTGAATTTATGTAAATGCACCACATGCATGCAGTGCTTGCCGAAGCCAGAAGAGAGGGTTTGGAATCCCCTGGTGTTACTGACCGGTGCTGGCAGCCATTTCTGTGCTGGGAACAAAACCCGGGACCTCTGGAAGAGCAGCAAATACTCTTAACCACTGAGCTGTCTCTCCAGCCCCTGAAAAAATATTGGATATAGCTAAACCCTCGATTATTCTGTTGCATATGGTGGAGTGACCTGGTGTGCTCATCCTCTAGAGGAGTGGCATTGCCCGTTGTTTTGTGTTACTGTCTTAAGAGCAAAGGGTATGAGCGTTGTTTTGTGTTACTGTCTTAACAGCAGAGGGTATGTTTTGTCTTTTTAAAGTCATAATGCTGTCTTTTTTTCTTTCAGAGTCCCCAGAGAACAAGCTCCAAAGAGTAAAACCCCAGGTGTGTACGAATGTCCTCCACATGTAAATGAACAGTGCTTTCCCACAGTGAAAGAAAGAATGGGAGATTTTAATTTCTTAAGAGTTTTGATGAACTGACTAGCCAATTATCTTACAATCACCAATTTTTATTGGTTCTTTTTTTGTTTTGACCTTCCATATTAGCAGAATTCCTCTTGATGTTGTTATAAATATGATAGCACAGTGTATACTATTAAGAGGCACTTAGTAAGAAGTAAATGTTAGCTCCAAAATTAACTACTTATATAAATTTTCAGTTTGAAGCTGTTTTCTGTTGAAATTTGGCTTTATAAGAAACTGTAAGCAAAAAAGGATTTTTGTTAAAAATTGATTTGAAAAGGTGAAATTATTTTATACTTCAGATAGAGATGTTTTACAATTTTTGTTTTTTCTTTCCAGATTTTCTAGGAAATGAACCTGTGATCAAGAGTCAGTTTAAAAGTAGTATGCCGAGAGGACTCGAAAATACACAGCGGTTGCAGTTACCTCTTCATCCTTCCTGGGAAGCGAGCAGGAGGCGAAAGGAGCAGCAGTCTAAAATTACTGTGTTCCAGGGCAAGAAAATTACATTCGATGATTGATGGCTACCACCATCGGAGATGTTTGTCTAAAAAGGTTTATTTTCTTAGTTACTAGCCTGTTATTTAAGCTTGTTTTTTGAATACTCTTTGGAAGAGTTATAAAGCATTTTGGTCCTTTTTTTCTTTGTGTGTGAATTCTGATTATGTTCACATCTTGTTCCAAATCACCTTCAAAGAAAATATTGCACCTTCAAAGAAAATATTTGCACCTTCAAAGAAAATATTTTCCTATGAAAATCATATCATGACAAGTGCCTTAGTTAATGCTTTTTTCCTACTTCTAAGTATATTAGTGATTTTTTTGTTTTCTCCATTATTGCTAATTTATTATTTTTTACGTGGTAGAATAGTTCAAGTCAGAGATTTTTTTTTTTACCCCATTGCCACTTTAGTGGGTGATCTTATTAATCTTCGATAAATCCTTTTTGTATTTCTGTTAGGAAGGTAGGTAGGTAAGTGTATATATATATACACACACACATATATATATATGTATATATATATATTATTTTCTTATTTGTGTATATATAATTTTAGTTTTTGAGATTTTCATATATGAGAATTGTATTTATATTATTTCTACACCTTGCCAGTCCCCCCTCAGTCCCTCACAATCTCTTGTCCTCTTTATTATTGTTACATATACATGCATTCGTAAATAGACATATATATAAAATGAACTGAGTCCATTTAGTGGTGTTTGTGTGTACGTGTGTTTCAGGCTCACCAGTTGGGATTAGATAACCTCTCAGGGAGCTTATCTTTGAAGAAAACTGACTCCCCCTCCCTCAGCATCCATTGATCGCCTGTAGCCCTTTATCTTGACATGCGACCCCATGACATTCCCCTTATTCATGTTAGCATGTCAACTGGATTTGTCATTATACAAATCTTGTTAAGCTACCTCACTACGGAGATTTCATTCCTATAGCCTCTGTATCGTGTCTAGAATGCACTCACTAGCAGCAGATGTCTTGTCCCTTTGGTTATTACAGTCTTTCCACCCTGCCTTCCATGATGTTCACTTAGCCTTCAGCATAGAGGTTCCATTGTAGACATGTCCCGGCTGGGCAGCTCACAGTCACTTGCTCTCTGTATTTGACCAGTTGTGGAGCTTTGTACTAGTCTCCATCTGTTGCAAAAAGAAGCTTCTTTGAGAGTGGTGAGAGCTACACTTGTCTATGAATATAAGAATACATATTTAGAATATAAGAAATTACATTGGTCTAGAGGTATGACTTGTCCAACAGTGTGTAATTGGCTGTGTTTACAGTATCATGCATGAACTCCCTCCTATTGAGCGGGCCTTAAGCCCAGTTAGACAGTTAGTGATTTCTCCCAGGTAAAAAGGACCACTGTTGTACCAATAGAAGATAAATTGCTTAGTCAGTCATTGTGGCTCTTAGGCTTTATAGTTGAGTAGGATCATTGGTTTTTCCCCTTTGGCAGCTTGCTTAATATTTTCTCGTACTATGAGAGCTAGTCTTCAGGAGGCTTCCCAGTTGGTTCGTGCTCAATTTCTCCAAGTCCTGTGTGTATCTTCAGCAATAGGGTCTTATTATCAGTTTTGGAAAGCAATTTAAGGGTTGTGGCAATAGGCTGTATTATTTGGGGAGTCTCTTGGACTACCCTGACCAATCACCCCAAGGGAAGCTTTCCTTGTCTGTCACTGTGATTTTTTTGTTATATAGCCTTCAGCTACACACATGTACTCACATACATACTATATGTGTATTTTTCAGTAGAGTTTTTAAATAATGAATTTGCCTTTAGTTTTTCACATCGTCTCTTCTTCCTCTCTCCCCTGTATAGCCCTCCCTCCCCATTTTTTCCATTTTCCCCTTGATAATATCTGACAAATTTTGCAGTTTATCATTTAAAAATATATTCAGATAATCAGTGTAAATATGCTTCTAGAGATCTTTGTCATTATAAAATGAATGTACAGTATTCCCTTGGGTAAAAAATTGAATCTTCTGTGTATGGTATATGTAGATCGTTGTTCATGGTTTACAATAAAATATTTTCATATTGTTTTAATATCTTTGGGGTACATTCCTAGAAGTGAGAATATTATATCAGAAGGAAAATACATAGGATTGTGAAAATGTGGCAAATCCATCTTCATTAACACTGTATTCCCAGGTCAGCACACGGTGGAGTATGGGGCTAAATGTGCACCTCAGATGTTGGCTGTTACGTGGACTCCACGTTTCTCTTATGGTGTACTCTCAATGTTCAGCAACCACCACTTTTATCAGCTTGGGCTGCTGATTTTCATGTTGTTTGTTAATTGTTCCATCAGTGAGGGTTTTGGTTTTTGTTTCTCCAGTCTTCCCTGGTTTCCTTACAAGTATATGTATACATATATACATATACTTACATACATATATCATTATGCACACACATATACTTACAAGCTCTTAATCTGTCAAATGCATTGCAGACCTCCCAGTTTTCTCTTGTATTCATCGCTTAGTTTTTTATCATGCTGGTTTTCTCTGCCAGTATAGAGTGTCGTTATCAGATAGGTTGGGCATGATGGAACATCTTGGCCCATGGGGGGCTCAGTGGGGGGAGGCCGGGGCGGCCCGCGGTGGGGGGCGGTTGGCCCCATGGGGTGGGAGGCCGGCCTGGCGCTGAGGTCAGCGGCCCGGGAGGGGACGATCCTCGGGGGCTCAGGAGGAGGGGGATCGCCAGGGGCAAAGGCCTGGGAGGGGACCAGCCTCAGGGGCTCAGGAGCGGGGTGGATCGCCAGGGGCAGTGCCCCGGGAGAGGGCGTTGGCCAGGGCAGCCGCCTGGGAGGAGGCAATCATTGGCGGCGCCTGCCACGCCTCCATCTCCCAAACTGACAGCCACAGCTGCTGCAGTCGGCCCCATGGGGAACTGCAAACCAGCCCTTAAAGGGCGGGCCGGAGCTCTAGCAGCCCTGGAGGCCCAACACTTTCAGTTTTCATCTGTAGTCTAAAAACCAGCTGATGGGTTTATTCTGCTTTTTCTTTCCACCTCTTCTCTTTCCTAGTCATAGTATTTCTATTTGCAGCATATCCCAAAGCTTTGACGTAGACATCATTCTACCCTGACCTCACCTTGAACTTAATCTCAGACTTATCTTTACATATACAAGTTATACATTTCTGAAATTTTTTCAGTCTGCTGTTAGAATGAATTTCATTTTATAACAGTTAAAAAAAACTCATGGTATGACTTTTTCAGGGTTCTAATCTTTAAAAATAATTTTAAAGTCTGCCATTTATAGAATTTGATACTTTTGGAATCGGTGCTTATAAAACCATGGCCAGATTTGAGATGGTTCTTTTGTTCATCCTGTCCCACTTCCTGGAACACAGATCTTTTAGGGTTAAGTTCTGGTCCTTCTCAGAGTTAGATGAACCTTTGGTCCAGGCACAAAATGGCTTGCTGCATATAGGGGTATACAGGGGTTTGATTAGGTATCTTTTTCTTTTGCCTTTCTCTAAGCCACAGTGAGTTTTCACCTATATCTTGGGTGGCCGCGTTCAGTGTACATCAAGTGACAGAAATATTTCAGTAGAGAATGTCTGACCCATAACACTGCTAAAGTTCTTAAAACACAGCACTTCATTTTTCTTAGCCTGGAGTGCTTCTCTCCTGATTAATTGTTTAATTCATTTCTTCAAATCTCTGCTGAGATTTTTTTCTCATTTTCCTGACTAGAAATCTGCCTCAACTGAGTCCTCATTGCAAGGTCTCATAGTAGCATTTACATTTCCGTACCTGCCAGTTTCTCTTTTCTGTTTATACATGTCTCTCTACTATCATTACCTTAATAGTTTCTGCTTCTACCAGCCATTAAGTGACTTGGAAGGGCAGGAAATGCTCATGTTTTCAGTCATGCATGTCTCCCAGGTCTCTGTGCTGTGCTCAGCAACTATAGGAAAATCAGTGAACGCATGTGGAATTCACACTTGACTGCCATTCATCTCTCCTCAGTGAGGGCCATGGTATACTTCTGAAGTTTATAGGATGCCTCTATCCATCTTTCCTTATTACCAAGTTCCTCAGTCAGTCTCTTGGAAGGCATGTGAAAATTCTAGCTAAAACAAAATTGTGTAGTAGATATGTATTGCTAATTATTAAAACAAAAATAATCTCATGGTAGCATAAATAGAATAATTTCTTTCTTTTAAATAAACTGATAATAAAATTGTTCTTTGTGAAAATAATGTTTAAAATAATTCTCAATAAGCATGTATAATTATGTGTCAAATAAAATTAATATTGAAATATATATTAGAAATTAACATTAAAACCTGGACATATGCCAAGAATATTGGTACATATCTGCAGTCACAATTCTTGGGAGGTAGAACAGGAGCTTGGATGAATTCAAGGTTAGGCTCATCTACATAGCAAGTCTGAGGACAGCCTGGGCTACTTGAGTACTTTATTCAAAATAACATCAGCAAAATCAAATCAAAACAAATAAACAAAAACAGGCACAATATGCGAAATCATTAGTGGAAGAGAAATAAAGCATATCATAGGTGAGTTTTACAAATATATATGTATGTATTATAACTTTGAACATGATCATCTTAATCACTCTCATTGATACTATCACTAACATTTATAAAGAAACAATTGGATCTCTGATGTGTTTTGTTTTGTCTTGTCTTGTTTTGCTTTGTTTGCTTGTATTACTGACTAGGGTCTGGTGTAGCTCAGACTAGCCTCAGATTTACAATGCATCCAAGAATAACCTTTAACTCCTGTTCCTCCTGCCTCCATTGCCCAAGTGCTGGAATGATATTCATGCACAAGCATGCCCAGACTTTGCTTTCTCCTTATTATTCATTAGGCCTTGTCATTTGCTTTATCTGAGTATAATACCATGCATTTCTAGCAGTTCCAATGCATGATCCATCTCATAAATAGCTCAAAATAGTATCTGTTTTTTTTTTTATTAATGAATGATTTGAAATAACACCTGATTGTTTTCAGATATCAGAATTAGTAAAATAGTTTAATTTTTTCCCTAGTGGCTGGAGAGGCAGCACAGTGGTTAAGAACACTTGTTCTTCTTTCAGAGGACTTGGGTTTGATTCCCAGCATATGCACAGATGCACAAATACATGTGAATGCATATTAGGAAATTTGAGGTTCTGGTTCTTTGTATGGTATAAATTAATTAGCAATCTTGAGTTTTTGAAACTTCAAATTTATATGTTGCAACATAAATATCTAGGGATTCTTCTAACACAGTACAAATTATTAAATTTAAGTATATAATTGTTTAGGTAAAGAAAATTTGTATTTCATGAATTTTAAAAGCTGAAATCAGCTGCCCCACTATAATCATAATTTCTGTTTCCACCCAAATTACACAAAATATCAAAATAACTGCAGATCTCAGAACTGTTAAAAGCAAAGAAACATCACAAATTCATAACCCTGTTATTAAAGTAAATATTTTGGTATTTACTATTCAGTGACTTTCTCATAAAGTACAGACTGAAAAGAAATTCCTTTACTTTAATGATTTTTTAATTTCAGGTCTTTTCTTAGAAAAATATAGCAAGGAAATCACATTAAAGTGCAGGAAACTTCAAAAACTATCTGACTTCCACACACGCACACACAAGCACACACACACATGCACACATGCACACACAAAATATACCAGTTAACATTAAATTTCTATAGAATACAGAATGTAGGTCTAGCCAATAAGAACTTGAAATTACTCTTCAGCAAGACAATGACTTAACTTGAAATCGGATTATTTTTCTGATGCTGTACCGTATCTGACGGAAATGACCATTCCGAGGGCCCTTGGTTTCCATATCAATATGATATTATTCAATTATATTTTGTTGACCTAAATCTATAAGTGATCACTTACTGTCCACAAGGACAGGCAGGAAGCTGGAGCCCTGGTACATTTGATTGGTACAGTAACTGTAAATATAATTAGAATGATTCAAGCTTTTTACTCACACAACTTAGAGAATTTTCTTAATACATCAGAACAGTGTAAATCCCTCTCATTTATCTAACCATCTATCATTTTCTATTTGGTCTATTGTCTATCCATATATCTTCTATCTGTCATCTCTATATTCTGTCTCTCATTGGTCTATGTTCAACATATATATACAATTATCATCAATCCACATTGTATTGTCTATCATCGACCCATCTATCCGCACGGCCTATCAGCTTTTTCCCCAGAAGTTCCTAGCATCCCCATGTCAGCCCTTTGGGGTGGTGCTCACCTTCCTCAGTTCACCCACTTTCCCAGGCAGCTGAGAGTCATGAGGAGATAGCAGAAATTCCCTAGATTGCCAAAACTATAAATAAGGCTAAAAACAATTCAAAAATCCCAAGATTGGTTATAGGACACTTATGAGAGGAAAACCAAAGTAATTTAATCAAGGAAAGCAAGAAGGGAGGCTCATCAAAATGCAGGAAGCATGGGCTGAAGAGCTGGCTCAGCTGTTAAGAACACTGGCTACTCTTGCAGAAGACCCAGATTCGATTCCCAGCACATACATGGGGGCTAACAGTCATCCATAACTTGAGTTCCAGAAGATATGACACCCTGTTCTGACCTCCGTGGACATTGCACAATACAGATGAGCTTGCATACATGCAGGCAATACACTCATTCACATAAATTAAAATTTAAAAACATATAAATACATATATTAAATGATGGAATGGTAGTGTTGCGGGGACAAGAAGGTCTGACTCTGTTTCTCATGCTCATAAGAAAGATGGTTTTATTGTGTACAGGATTCTGAACTGACGGTTTTTCTTGAGCAGGCTATGATGAAACTCTTCACAGGCCCTTGATGTTCATCACAGTCCCTGCAGTGTATCTTGGGAGACAGGGCACTTTCTTACCGCTCCACAGGGTCAGTGAGGGTTTGCTTTCCTCCGGACACCCATAATTCTGAATGAAATGAGATGTAATTGCAGGAGCGAGATGGTTTAGCAGGTGAAGGTATCTGTAACCAAGCCTCACCACATGGATTCATCCTCAGAAACCATAGGGTAGAAGAAGAGAACTGACTCCCCAGGTGGTCCTTTGACCTCCTACAAATACAGCATGCCACATGTCCCCTCCCCAAATAAACAAATGTAATTTGAAAAGTTGAAAGACGACAATGATTTTCAGTGTCCATACTGAGGGAATCACTAAGTTTCTTGCATCTGTGGTTGTCATTGTTACTGTTTTTATTGAGATTAATGTGGACAGGTCACTGTTAAGATGTGGATGTGAAATGTAACAATTTGAAGTGTTGAACACTTGGTGTCCTGAAGGTAGTGATGTTTAGAGAACCTGTAGGACCCTTGGGAGGAGAGGACTAGCTCGAGAAAGTGGGTCAAAGGGGACTAAGAAAGCCATGTAACACAGGCCACTTTCCCAGACCATCAGCTCCTCTAGCCATGGTGCCTTACCAGTTCCCCAAAAGCCTGAACCAAAATTAACCCTTTCTCTCCTTCAAGCTGTTTCTTATTCAGTATCTGGTCATAGCCATGGAGAAAAATCTTGTATACTCTTGGAGACAAGAAAGTAAGAGAACTTTGAGTTGAGCCCCCAGAATTCTATGACCTCACAAGGAGGCATTATGAGGTAAACCTTGCTATACAAGGCGGTGTCTGAAGCTGAGTGAGGTCCTCATACTGCAGCGAAGCTGTTGGTTAGCTGGGTGCTAGCTGGACCTCGTCTTTGGATACTGTCTTGGAATCGGATATTGACCCCTTGGAATCACATATTGGACTCTTGGACTTGGATACTGGACTACTGGATTTGGATACCGTTGAACTTTTGAATTGGATATTGACCCCTTGAAATCAGATACTGGACTCTTGAACTTGGATACTGGACTATTGGACTTGGATACCACTGATCTATTGAATTGGATATTGGTGATCAATTTGAACTTCCACAGTGAGTCTGTTTCTTGATTTGTACTTTTTCTTCAGTTTCTTTTGTATCAAGTTTTGTATTAATCATTTTTCTTTTCCACCTTCCCCTTTGCTTTATTGTAAGGCATTTGTTAATATACATGAACTATTCAAAAGGAAGTTCATTAGGTAATTTCCATGTATGTATAGTGAACTTTGATCACATTCACTTTCCCCACCCCTTCCAAGTGCCTAAGTGCCCCTTTGACATTAAATGGGCCCCTGTGACCATGTTGCTTATGAGACCTAATGTTCCCTGGAATGTCTTGGGCAGCAGATAATGGTGTACAAGTTTGAGTTCAGTGCAGGGCTCCCATCCTTTCACACACATCGATCTGGGTTTAATGAGAACTAATCACCCTGAGTGTAGAGATGAGGAGGTCTGTAAAAGCTAAAGTTATTACTTTAATATTGGACCAAAAAATTTTAAGGTCCAATAGAAAAGGCCATTGAAGCACGCTATATTCACACTTAATTAGCAAATGCCAGTGTCCGTAGACTCAGAAAGCTTTATTTCCTAGCGAGCATCAGCATAGTCACTACTGCTTTTATTATTATTAAAGTGGAGAAGGTTCCTGTTAAGGGTCAGATGTGGAATGTCCCACACTGACTCAGGTCTCCAGAAGGCAGTGCAGTTGTGGCAAGTAATGGGAACATTGTGGGGGTGGGGACTAGCTGGAGAAATTGGGTCACTGATGGGAACAGAGATCCACCAATACCAGGTGAGCCTCAAGCACCACCTTCCCAAGCCACCAACTCCTCTGAACTCTGTGCCTTCCTTCCCTGTCCTCTGAAAGCCTGAGGGCAATTACACTCTCCCTCCCTTAAGTTGGTCCTTGGCAGGTATTTGTTCAGAGCCCTTAGAGAAGTAACTACCACAATATTGAGGACAGAAAGTGAGAGAAACCTCTTTGGGTTGTGCTCGGTTAGGATGGGTGTGACCATTTCTTGCTGTGATCTCAGAATGAGGCATTGTGAGGATTTTAGACACTGGTCTACAAGGCACTGACTGCAGCTGTGTTTTGTCCTTATACTGTTACAAAGCTGTTGGTTAGCTGGAAAGCAGTTGGACTTCCACCTTGGATATTATTGAACCATTGATCATCTTTTGGATCTTAACATACTGAGTCTGTTTCTCTGTTTTTTTGGATGTTATGTGGTTTTGTTTTTGTATTTATTTGTCTATTTAATGTTTTTTCTTTGTGGTTTAATTGATGCTTCTCTTTTAATTTTTATTTGCTCGTTTCAATTTTTTTCAACTCTCTTTGCTTACGAGTTTTTACCACTTTTTGATTTTTTAAATACTTCTGCTGCATTACACTCTCCTTTGACATTAATCCCCCCACCTTTCCACATCACTAGATGAAGAGAAGGTGGCTGTAGAACTGGCTTATTACAAATAAAATGATTTCCAGTACTATCTATTCTCCTCCAAATGAGAAATTTTCATGATTCTTTATGACTAAGTGTGGGGCTTTTCTCTTGCTTCTGGTTATATGCTGTGCTGTCAATTTGGGTCTGCAGGACTATCCTTGGTTAACCTACCTTGATCCAAACCATCATCTTTTTTAATGTGTTCTTGAACTTGGTGTGAAGTATCAAGTACTCCCACTAAGGGTTTTCACACCTCTGTTCATGAAGATTTATATTCTCTTTTCATTGTGTCCTTATACAGTCCTGGTGTCAGGATGCTACTAGCTTTGTTGAATGAGTTTGGAAATTTTTTACCTCTTTTGATGGACTGATTTCAGGAGCATTAGGGTTCATTCATCTTTAATGGCCCATACGATTCATCAGGAATCTGTTGGTCCTCTTTTTATTCGGTAGGTATTTTGTTACTGTTTCAATCTGCCTACAACTCATCATGCAGACCAGGTTGGCCTCCATCTCACAGAGATCTGCCTGCCTCTGCCTTCTGAGTGCATGGATTAAAAGTGCCACCACGCCAGGCTTCTTTAGGTGTGTTATACCATCATATTGCAATGAAAAGTTTATCATTTCTTTCAGGTTTCCCCACTGGAGGAAAAGCTTTCGAAACATTTGCTAATGATGATATGAACTGTAGTGGTAACTGTTAAAGTTTTTGTCTGTACTTTTACTTTGTGTCTTATTGCTCTTTGTTAATTTGGATTAGGATTTTTTGTCAGTTTTGTTTATCCTTTCAAATAACAATTCCTTTGTTTCTTTGATTTTTGTAACATGCTTTCTTAGTTTCTACATAATTTAGTTCAGCTCTGATGTTTTAAATTATTATTTGCATTTCATGTGTATGAGTGTTCTCCCTGCGTGTATGAAAATGCACCCTTGCCTGCAATGATGCTTGAGGCCAGAAGTGAATGTCAAAGCCCCTGGAACTGTAGTTATAGATAGTTGTGAGGTGCCAGGTGGGTACTTACAACCAAACCTAGGGCCTCTCCAAGAGCAGTCAGTGCTCTTAAGTGCTGAACTATCTCTCCAGGTCCTCAGCTCCTCCAGATATTTATTATATTTTGTCACCTAGTGCTTTAGGGTTTGGTTTGGCCTTACCTTTCGATGACCTCGATGTGCATCATTAGGTACTTTTAGAAATCTTTAATTTCATGATGTAGGTATTTATAGTTATAAACTTCTTAGACTGACTTCTAATTCTTATTTTCTTAATTTTGCATTTGGTGGTGGTATTGTACCCCCCAATTATAATGGAAGAGGAGATCATGGACCACACATTTGAGGACATCATTAGCAAGAACTACGATATGTTAAAGCCTCTGGGTGATGGAGCCTTCTCAGAAGTGCACCTCGGCCGTCACCTTCCGACAAATACGAAGGTCGCCATCAAAATTATTTACAAGGAGAAAACTAAGGTCTGCAACATCGCGACCGAAGTTGCACTCATGAAATTGTGCCATCACGTCCATATTATCAAATTATTTCATGTGATTGATACTCCATTGAAAACTTGGCTGGTTACAGAATACGCCCCCGGCGGGGATTTGTTAGACTACATATTGACCAAAGGCTCCCTTAAAGAGGCGGAGGCGGGCCCCCTGTTCTATCAGGTGGCATTAGCCATTGATTATCTTCACCAAAGAGATATTGCGCACAGGGATGTGAAATTGGAAAACATCCTCATTGGTAAGAAAGGGAAGGTCAAGCTGTGCGACTTCGGTCTATCCACGGTAGTCACCACTCAGCGGAGGTTACTGCAGGACTGTGGTACTATGTTGTACATGGCTCCAGAGATTTTAATGGGGGAACCCTGTAATTCGTTAGAAACCGACATGTGGGCTGTCGGCGTGGTTCTATATGCCATGTTGGCAGGATATCAACCATTTGTGCACTCCACCGTTCCTGGTATGACCGAATTAATTCTGAGAAAAAGTTTGCACATTCCACGTCATCTATCAATGAATGTTCAAGACGTGATGCACTGTTTACTGACCATCAACCCTGCACGCAGGATAACAGTGGGACAGCTGCTAAAACACCCATGGATGTATCAATACAAACAATTGTCCCCACCTTGCTCCATGGAAATAGAACCCAGACAATCCTTCCCAAAAGTCGTGGAGGCCATGATTTTGATGGGTTATACTTTAAAAGACATCATCCACTCAGTGGGAAATAAAATGTATAATGCAACCATGGGGACCTTCAACATCCTGAAATACCGACTCAGCTGTGGGGACAGCTGTCCACCGCCTGGAACGTCTATGCAACCGTGCTTCCAAATCAGCCCCACAAGCCCTGACCGGCTGAGGAGAAAGAGTGAACCTGGCCCTCCCACCAGGCCGGAGAAGTGGCACAGAGAGAAGGGGAAGGGATGGAGAAGCTACAGTGCGTACCCCAGACTTTGCTGGTTACCGAGCACAGATTCCGCTGGAAGCCCAGCCCCGCAGGGTGGTGCTCTGCCCATTGACACCAGCAGTGAGAGTTTGGAGAATGACACTGGAAGCAAGTCATCAGGTGAATTTCCATCCGATCCATCCTCCCTGAGCGCAGAAAAAGAGAAGAAAAGCATGGACACAGACCACAACATTAGGGCCTGCTGTGTCCAGAAAACATCTCCTAGCCCAATAATAACTGGTGACCTGTCCCAGCAGATGGCAGCCACAGGGCTGGAAGAGCACATTGCTGGAGACTCTGCCATTGAATCATCCTATGATATGCCTATGGTATCATATGATATTGTATCCTATGATATCAGCAAGGGCTTATTTGCCCAGAGTCCATTCCCTGGACCAGTCCCGGATGGTGAGCCGCCCCAGGGTGCACATGCAGAACAAGACAATGTCCTGAGGGATGCTTCCGCCCAGAGTCCATCCCCTGGGCCGGTCCCGGATAGTGAGCCACCCCAGGGTGCAACTGCAGAAGAAGAAAATGTCCTGAGGGATGCTTCTACCCAGAGTCCATCCCCTGGGCCGGTCCCGGATGGTGAGCCGCCCCAGGGTGCACGTGCAGAACAAGACAATGTCCTGAGGGATGCTTCCGCCCAGAGTCCATCCCCTGGGCCGGTCCCGGATGGTGAGCCGCCCCAGGGTGCACTTGCAGAACAAAACAATGTCCTGAGGGATACTTCCGCCCAGAGTCCATCCCCTGGGCCGGTCCCGGATGGTGAGCCGCCCCAGGGTGCACATGCAGAACAAGACAATGTCCTGAGGGATGCTTCAGCCCAGAGTCCATCCCCTGGGCTGGTCCCGGATGGTGAGCCGCCCCAGGGTGCAATTAGAGAACAAGACAATGTCCTGAGGGATGCTTCTACCCAGAGTCCATTCCCTGGGCCGGTCCCGGATGGTGAGCCGCCCCAGGGTGCACATGCAGAACAAGACAATGTCCTGAGGGATGCTTCCGCCCAGAGTCCATCCCCTGGGCCGGTCCCGGATGGTGAGCCGCCCCAGGGTGCACTTGCAGAACAAGACAATGTCCTGAGGGATGCTTCCGCCCAGAGTCCATCCCCTGGGCCGGTCCCGGATGGTGAGCCGCCCCAGGGTGCAACTGCAGAAGAAGAGAATGTCCTGAGGGATGCTTCCGCCCAGAGTCCATCCCCTGGGCCGGTCCCGGATGGTGAGCCGCCCCAGGGTGCAACTGCAGAAGAAGAGAATGTCCTGAGGGATGCTTCCGCCCAGAGTCCATCCCCTGGGCCGGTCCCGGATGGTGAGCTGTCTCAGGGTGCACCCATAGGCCAAGATCTAAACACCATATCTTTACCTCCCATAGAATCATCACCTGAGTCACTCTTGCATGATGACCAACTTGCACCCACAGCCATCAGGTCCAACAGGTCCAGAGGCTGGAAACGATTTAAAAGAGGAGTAGTGAACACCATTCAACGGCTGTGCTGCTGTTGCTGCCTGCCCGTCTCAAGGAGGAGGCGGGAATCTGTGAGGTATGGCCACAGTGAAAGTAGAGGACAGCAGAGTCCCACAGGAAAGCCAGCCTGGGCAGCTACCACGATGCACTTCTGCACTTTATTTTATCTTGGCTTTTTAATCTCCTTTTGCACTGGGAATTGTACCCGTTTATTTGCTGTGAAATTTAAGGTGTCTGTCACCTGTAAGGACAAATCCTGCAGCCTCCATTTTCTGTGGACTCTAGGAAAGCTGAGGCAGAAGTAGAGGGCAGAGAACCAGGACTAGAGGTAGGGAAGGGAGGGAGGGAGGAATCAGGTGGTGAGCTGTGACACAGCAGTGTGGCACAGTGCTAAGTGCTGTGCATTGCAAATTTGTTAACAGAGTCCCTTCCATATGTCTTTCTCCTTTTCAGTGATGAGCAACAGCAGGCCCAGCTCCGTGGTTCCTAACCACGGGGCTGGGACCGGCCTGGCAAGGATTGTCAGCTGAAGGAGGGAGCCAGGCCGGAACTCCAGGGGGCCGTGTGCCCACACACCCATCGGACAACAATGGGAATCCGGGCACTGTCCCTCTAGCCCTCCACCACCTGCTGGATCTGATCTGATAAGATCCCGTCCCCTCTCCTTCATCTCACCGTGGGCACTGCACCTGTTGGAGAGAGAGGGTGCCCAGATTATCTCCCCCTGATGAAGATCCAGCCCCCAGCTCTACAGCGATTGTAGGAGCTGCACCCACAGGGTCCATTTGTGACCTTTTTGGACATATCACTGAGTACCCCACAGGGTTCAGGCTCCTCAACAGCTTGATCCCCACATTCTTTCCACCTTTCTACATGACCAACTGCTGCACAGAGGTGTGGAAAGTGGGTAAGGCCAAGGTGAGGAGGACAAGCAGAAAGGGAATCTGGGAAGAGGCAGGAGGGAGAATTAGGAAGAAGGGGAACGGGCATGGAGGAGAAGGCCGTGTGCGGTACGGGGAGAAGCGACCCTGCAGAGTCCAGTCACTGCTGTGTGGATAAAGGGATGAGTGTGCTGGGCCGGGCAGGAGCTGTGGGAGAGGAGGAGTCAAACTTCCCTGAAAAGTAGTGTGGGAGGGTGCTGGGCACGGACAGCCAGGAGGAGAGGAGGCCTGTGTCAGGTTCCACCAGTGGGATGCCGTCTAAGGAATTCCCTGTGACGGGCTGGAACATCAGAGTTGGGCAGAAGGAGTAATGCGGACATCCTGTTCTGTGGATGATCCCCTCCCTCCTCTCTTTTCCTCCTTTCTCCCAGCCTGACCCACCCTTGGGTCCCTCTTTATCATCCCTGTTTTTCTCTACAGTGTCCTTTGTCCAGTCCCACAAAGTGTGCTCTCCTCCCAGCCCCTGCTTCTCCAGCCTCCTACCCCAATGAGAGAGATTTATCACCTTTCGTGTTCGTAGACTGCTGACACAGTATGGAAAAGGTAAGAAGGCCCTGCTGTCCTGGGGCACAGTGCTGCCCACCTTTGACACAGACTTGAGGCAATCTTTGAACACCATTTGGCTTCAGCTGTCAGTGAGTGGTGTTGTGTGGTCCCTGCTGGGTAAGGTGTCTGCAGTACTCTCCTGGATACCTTGCAGATGGAGAACAGCTCCCTGAGTAAGTGGGGTCCCAACTGACTGGTAATGGAGAGGCTGATCTGTGGGACTTAGTGCTGATGGTGACATTGAGTCCACTAAGCTCCAGCCTGTAGAAGAATGGGTGTTTGGGGGTCTGGTCAGGCCTTGACATGGACCCAAATGTAGAGAAGGGAAACATGAGGTCAGCCTGCCTCAGTCCTCAAGATTGACCTTGCCCACCAAGCAAACCTTTACTGACAGTCTTACAGATGTGTGGCTTGGGAGGGCCTGTGGGCTGCTGACAAGTAGCATGTCTCTACCCATTCCTGTAGATGGAGGATCCTGAGCAAACCCTGCTAGTGTGTAACCCAGAGGAGGTCACAAAGGAAGGATGCAGGCTTTGAACATGCTTGTCCTTAGCCTCTGAATACCAGCTAAAATGAGCTTGTTCCTTGTTGCCTAGACTGCTTGGTCATATCTTTACACGATGTAGCCAAGACCTTCTTGACCTGGCTGCATGAACTGCCAAGCAACGGTAGAGAAGGTTCGTTCACTGAAGACACTGGTGACTGATTTCCTGGGGCCCTAGAACCCGAGGGCCCTCATATGGTCTACAAGACAAGAACGTGAGAGAGGATGGTCTAACCGTTTCTCCTCCTGGAACTCACTCTCTTCCTCCCGGGGTTCTGGGGAGTTGGGAGAAGATCCCCTGGGGGCAGCACCACAGTAGGGTCTGACTGTGGAAAGTAGCCACTTCAGCCCCATTTGTATTTTCACAGTGAGGACAGGGCAGTGTTGCCCCTCTCCCCTCACAAACACTGCAGTGACCTACTGAGGTTAGGAACGTGCTGCAGCTCACCCTGAACAAGTGGACAGACGCCTGTGCCTGCCTCTGGAGAGGACCATGTGAGGAAAGCAACTGCATCCCATATCCCAGGCCACTGGTAACATAAAGATGGGAACCATTCCTCAGTCCTATCTAAGGAAGAAGGGAGGGAAGGGCGGAAAGAAGGAGGTAAAAGGAACAAAGGGAAGGAACAAGGACGGGGGGGGGGGGCTGAAGGGATGGAAAGGGGGGAAAATGGACAGGAAAGAAGTGGATAGGAGGAGAGAAGGAAGGCGGTGTGTGTGGAAGGAGGCATGGCCCCTGCAGTGTGACGATCTGGCCTCCGTGCCTCCGTCCAGGCTGGCAGCCACTCTCTGGGAGTCAAGTTAGCAGTCATGCTCGTCAGCACTAGCTTCCTGAGACTGTGATACCTCAGGTTGAGTGTGACACTGTGATCCCCCAGGGAAGGAGGAGGCCAGGCCGAGGCTCCCAGGGCCACCTGGCCAGAGTGGAACCTGCCACCCGGGAGGCATCTTAGCCCTCACGATCAGGCAGGTCCATGAGCCCTAGACCTTTTTCGTCATCATTTCTGTTAGGGAAAAATGAAAAGAGAATGGCTGGCTGTCATGGACAGCCCTTTCTTCAATCTCTATAGGAAAAGCTTGATGGAGGAGTTCCCTGAACCTGGTCATCAGAGCTGTCTCACCTGGACAGCGTTGGAACCCGCACCTCGCAGTCATGGATGAGTGCACAGAGGCTGGTTCCCGGAAGTCCTCATTCGGATTCAGTGGCCGAAGCTAAGGAGTCCTAACACGTACTCACAAGGTGTTACCGCTGGTGGCCCAGAGGGTACACAGTGTACACACATACTTCCTGTAATCTCAAAGTCAGGTAGACCTGGCTGGGAAAGTGGGAGGAGACCCACTTCATTTGTGAACTGCCATCTGGCTTCAGTTCCTGAGAGACCTGCACGGGCTCGGCGGGATGCCTGTCAGAATGCGGATTTCCCGCATCTGTGGAAGACACGTTATGAGGCACGGCAGATGACTCTGTCGACGCATGTTTTCGGTTAGAGGAAGCATTTTACAGCTTCTTTTGTACATATTAAAATTGCTGTTATCGCTGTTCTTATATTTTTGAGTCGTTATTGAGCAGGATAGAGGATGACTTGAACACAACCCTGTTACTATGGCAGCTGATCCAATAGTCGAGAGGGCGACCCATAACTGAGCAGGCAGTCTATACTGAGTGGGTACACTGGTGAAGGGCTGGGGAATGGATGACCACCATCCCTAAATGAAATTTCACTGTGCTACTCACAACAGCAGTGCTTGACTAGCATGCAGAATGCTCCGTGTTCAGTCCCCAGGAACACATAAACAGGGCTTGCTGTCAAACATCTGCAATCTTAGCACACAGGTGACCGAGGCAGGATTGGAGGCTGAAAGTTGTCTTCCAATGCATATTTGGAGGCCAGCCTGAACTACATGAGACCTGAATTTTAAAAAATAAATATTGTCCAGGTATGGTGGGATATGCCTTTCATTCTAGCACCTGAGAGGCTGAGGCAGGCAAATCTCTGTGAGATAAAGGCTAGCCAGGTTTAAATTGTGAGTTCCAGGCTAGCTGTGGCTACAGGGAGACCCTGTCTCAAAAGGAAAAAAAAAAAAAAACCTGGCCAGGAGCAGTGGGACACACCGTCTTAGCACTTGGGAGATAGGCAGGTGAATCTCTATAACTTGGAGGCTAGCCTACTCCATATAGCTGGGGCTACACAGAGAACCTTTTTCTAAAATATAAATTTTTTAAAAGCCTCTAAAACAAAAATCTATTTGCTTTTTCAATTTTCCATTTGATATTTTGGGCCACAGTTGATTAGACATAACCTTAGAAAAGAGTGGAACTCTGGAACAGGGGTCAACCGCCCTCATTATGATATCTTCAGATATCCCATGCTGGTATCATCCCTCCCACCCCGAGAAAAGTTCTCAGCTGTCCCTGACCAGCACTGTCAGGTAGGTCCTAAGATACCAGGGTACTGTGGACACACACTACTGGGTGGAGGCAGGCAGGACACATAAGCAGATCGCCATCAGGGTCAACCCATTGCAGCCCTGTGAGCCAGCAGGACAAGGCCAGAGTGGGTTGACAGCAGAATCCTGCTGCCCTGTCCTGCTGAAATGCCATGCCAAGCCTCCAAGTCTGATAGAGGCCTCCTGATGAGACAGGTGCTGGAATGCAGGTCATTTCTAGGAATCTTTGAGGCCATAGCAATGACAGCTGTGTCACTGAAATGTACATCATGCTGTGCACAGCACTATGTCCTGTGCCACTGTAAGAGAAGTCTTTGTGAATTCTTACAGTGCTGGGATTCAAACCCAACCCCATGCGTGAATGGCAAGCTCTCTAACACTGGAACACTGGAAGGGGCTGGGATAGAGTTTGAGTTGGGCTGGAAGATTTAATTTTTGTTTTATTATTATTATTATTATTATTATTTTCTATGAGGGCATATGTATGTAGTTGGTCAGTTAGGACTGAAGTGGAGTTTGAGTAGGACTGGGTGATTTTATTTGTATTATGGTGTGTGTGTGTGTGTGTGTGTGTGTGGACAACTTTTGGAAGTCAGTTCTCTCCTTCCACCATGGGTTTCAGGGATCAGAATCAGGTCACCAGGCCTGCACAGCAAGCATTCATAGCCCCTGAGCCATCTTGCCAGACTGGGTTTGAACGTCACTTGGAAAATCTGCATCAGTATGTAGAAATGCCAAAGGGGCAGGAACGCTGCCCTCACTCCTGTTTTTTCAAGAATGTTCTCCACAGCTACCACAGCTTCTCAATGTGCTCAGGGTCTGCCAGGGAAGGTGGGGAAGGCAAGGAATGCTCACTTTGCAATCAGATGCAGATGGCAAGCACTGAGAATGCTTCAGATTAATTTCATTGCTACACAATGATCTATTATAGACGAGGCATCATGACAATTTCTGGGGAACATGGGGAGAAGAGATAAGAACTTCCTCTTTGCTTTCTTATTTGACAGCAGGAACTTGTGCCAAGCGTTCCATAGGTGTTACCTCCACCTGTGTTACTCCAACAATGACCCCAGAGTTGATGCTCAACTCAGGTTTAGAAATGACAAAACAGCTTCCACAAACCATACAAAGAGCAAAGAGCTAAATCAGAATTTAAATTTAGGCTGTCTAGCATCCAAGCTCAAGCTCTTTGCACACAGAGATGCAGGAAGGCAGATGGTAGTATTGCTCCACCATACAATTTGGAGGATGTCCACAAAAATCTCTTGCTTTGGAGCAAAGGTTCTCAAGTACAAGCATGCCCCAGGTGCTTGGAGACTGCTGGTCTGAGGACTCTGTTCTGACAGCAACCACTGCGGATGCTGTATCCCCATGGTAGAAAGCTCAGAGCACCCCATGCCATGGGAAGTTTTGGGACATCACCAGATGGCTGTCCTCACATCTCAAGAGCCCCCACTGCCAAGTAATAGAGAAACATGACTCTGTGCCCTAGTGCTCTCCAAGTGCAGAAGCCCCATAGGCTCGCTCCCTGTGGATCCTGCTGGGTCCTCTCCATTACCTTTCCTTCCTTGTTCTTAATTAATGTTTCCCTCCTTCCAGATGGCAATGCACTCCAGCAAGATGAGAAGTGTCTTACACTCCTGTCTTTTCTGCTTCTCTGATGGAGGCAGAGTGAAGAATCTGTCTTATTTTTAAAGATGTGAAAGAATGATGTTCGGTTTCTTGAGGACCGATTGTGTGCTTACCGTGAAGTCTTACTGCTGAGATCATGTTCCCAAAAAGCATTCATATGTTTTGGATGAATGTATGAGGGAGGAATGAAAGGTACTATTCCAGCTTTATAGATGGGGATTTGCAGCCAAGTCAACCTAAGTTGAACTTCTGCAGTGCTGCTGCTATTGACAATACACTCCAGCAAGTGCTTATTTGTTCCATCGTACACAGGAATTCTCATTTGACCCTCACATAACCCCTCAAGGTGTTCTTCATAACAGCCATCACAAACACAACAGCCTGGTGATGTTCTAGACTCCTTTAACTGCACTGTTTGATTTAATCCTCACAACTGCCCCATGAAATGGGTCCCATTCTTATCTTATCTATAAAGAAAAGGAAACCAAGCATTGAAAGAAAATCCAAAGTTGCAACAAGAGTACATAGCTAGGCCCAGACTAGTACTCAGAGCCTGTGTCCTAGCAAGTCGCCTCAGACAGCATTTTACTGTTGGCACAGAAGGGATCATCCAGGCTATATGGGAAGTCATAGCATCAGTTGTAAGACCAGGGCATTCTGGTCTATGATTTACTTCCCACACTCTTTATGAGAAATTAAGACATAAACCCAGTCCTCTGGACTTTGAAGCTGATGTCTACTTAGCCAGCAGATTCACCTACCTCTATTTGAATCCATTTTCAGAGGCAATGTCATCAGATGATCCATTATGCTCTTAGATATGTAAAGCATTCAGTTGGTCTTACATTTGAACGTTATCACCTGCCATGGTTTGAATGTGCCATTCCCCAAGTTCCTGTGGTGGAAACCTAGTCCCCAAATTGGTGTGTTGATGGTTTTGAAAGGGTAGCCTTTGGAATGTATTTAGGGCTGGATAAAGACATAAAGATGGGGCCCACATGATGGATTAGTGGACTTATCAAAAACAAAGAGTGATCCATGGTGGCATGCTTGCTCTGTTTCATGGTTTGAGGCCTTCTAACATGTCATGATGCAACAAGGAAGATCTCACCAGGTGCTGGCACCTTGATCTTGGATTTCCAGCCTTCAGAACTATGAGAAATACATTTCTTTATGAATTATCCTGCTTATAGTATTCTATTACATACACACACACAAAAAAGACTAAGAAACCCCTTTTGCCTATGAACTCTGCCAACTGTGGTTTCTAAGGACACAACTCCAGCTGCATTTGAGAAAACACCTCCAAATTTACATGCTTTTTAGTCACTGGCCTCAGATAGGCCTCAGATATCCAAAGTTAGGACACCCTACAGAACAGATCTTAGCAGTCCTCCTGTGTTCTGAAAATCTGTTTCCAAGGTCCATGGACAACCCCCAGGGAAGGAAGTGCTTCTCAGAACACCTGCCGCAAACTATTTTTGTTGCCTTTGGGTTGCTATAGCATTTTCTGTAATTGGAATATGCATCTAGCCTTGGACCCTCATCTCTTTTCTGGAGAGTGGGGAGTAAGGGTGAGAATGAAAGGAACTCAGGCAGGGGTTGGCTGGCAGCTCAGAGGAGCAGTTAAGGTGTGTGGGATGAAGACTTCTGGCAGATTTGTACAATCTTAGAACTACCTGCCAACGACCATCCTCTTTCCTACTTCCTAAAGCTCTGGTGAGGAGAGACAGGCTGAAAAGGGAAGGAAAAGGAAGAACTGCCCTTTCTCCCATCTTTCTGTGTGTTCTCAAGGCCCTGGTCTCACTCCTCAACCTATGGGGCCCTGTGATCCTTCTAAAACAGAAGTGGGCAAACTGAGTACCAGTCTTCTTCCAGTCACCCAAGGGGCCTTAATCCAGAAGGAATGGAGGAGGCACCATATGCTGAGCGCGGTCTCTTCAGCTTGCTTTGCTCTCAACAAGCTGCTTTCTTAAGAATGTAAGTCTGCCTGTCTCTTCAGAGGCCCAAAAGAAGGAGATTCATATTCATTCATCGTTTGGAGAACAAGGTGAGCCAAAAACATTCCTATGGGGGCTCATGGGTGGCTCCAAAGCCTCAATCTTCCCAACTACCTGCAGACTGTGCCCCTCTAAGGGGAAAGGCAGGTTGGAATGAAGGTAGTTTGTGTGTCCCCACGTATGGGAAATGGGAGAATGTATCCAGGTAGGATGGAGTCAGAACAGACAACATGTGCGGATGGTCATCATGTCCTGGAGACAGCATGCGCCATCCTTCACCGAGTACGAGGGTGCTGTGTAAGCACGATTCATTGTTTTCTGTGAGGCTCTAGAAGTAAGAACAGGAGTCTTGTGGTAAAAGACTGAGACACATAAATACTGATTCTGTAAAAGAAATCACATTCTCACACTGAAGTGGTAAAAAAATCTATCACACAAAAGTTCAAGCTGAACTGGGGACAGCCAGTCAGGAAATGAAGGGTGACAGGATGCTTTCACAAAGGGTAGTCTTCTACACCATTAGTGGGAGTCTTCTACACTGAGACTGAGTTTCAGACTGTAGTCCTTGGGGCTTGGCTCAAGGGAGCTGAACCTATTCTTTATCTCCAGTCTTCCACTTAGCTAGGAAGTTTCTACAGAGAACTACCAAATGCCCTGATCAAACCTTGTCTGAGCCTCTGGCCTCAGAGAGCATGTGAGGAAGCCAGTAAAAAAGCACAATGAACTTACAGATGGTTACAGGCTAGCAGCAGTGACTTGTCAACAGGGCCAGTATGTGAGATACCACATACTCAATAGAGGCTAACATGCTGGAGCTGTAGACTAGGGAGGGAGGGAGCATCTTCATAGCCAATCCAAGAACAACATCGTTGCCTGTCTGTTGCAAATGCCCAAGAATCAGGAAGGAAGTACCATCAATAAGGGCAAGAAACGGGCACTGGACCAAGTAAGTACTGGCTCCACACAAATGTGTCCAGTATATCAAAGGCTGATGCTCCAGTGTCCAAGAGGTATTCTGTAGAACTTCCTGCTTCCACCTGTTGAAACTCTCATCAGCAGAGTGTGAAACAAGGTCTATTTACAGGAACACTCACCAAGGCCTCTTGGTATAAATGCTTACCAATGCCATATGCCTAACTCTGGAGTGTTAACGATATGGGGGTAAAAATGGTATCAGAAGGAAGTTTAATTTTCTGACAGTAAAGATGAGCATCTATTCGCACTTTAAAGCTCTTTATAATTCATGTCTTAAGAATTATGTCTTTATTCCTTGCATCACTTTTCTCTTGAGTTTTTATCTCATTTTATGATAGCTCTTTATAGACAATTTGACCTTCATCAGCAATTAGTCCTCCAAATATCTTTCAAATTCCGTTGTTTGGCTTCGTTTATGATAGGTGTTTACAGCACAAAATTTTTACAACTTCTTAAGCAACTAAAACTGCCAAGATTTTATTTAATTTCTATGTTTTAGTTGGTTGTTTGTTTAGAGTCATGGCTAGGAAGTTCTTCCCAATCTGAGACTACAAATAATTACCCATGTTTTAATTTTCCTGATAATTATAGAGTTTAATTTTAACCTTCTTAATCTGTTGCTATGTGTATTGAGATGCCTATTAATATCCTAGTTGTAGATTCAATAGCAATTTTCTCAGACAGTTACATTATTGTGCCAACACCATTTACTGAATAACCCACCCTTTTCTCACTAATTTAAGAACAGTAGAGAAAGTATCTTCATCCTACTGTCAATTTTCCCATGCTACTTTTGGAGTCTACCTTGTGTGCCAGTGATCTGACTTCCTGTCCATGAACAGAGCCACACCTGCAGTAATAAATGTAGCTGGACCTTCCACACTTTCCAGCACACATGTTTTTTGATTTCCTGAGCTATCCGTGTTTGTTTATTTTTCCACATGAATTTCAGGCAATTTGTAGAATCTAATCTCAAAGCATACTATTTAATTAATTCATTTGGGATCAAATAGGTTAATAGAGAAGATCTATGTCTTCATATGAAGGGTTACATTTATATTCATTAAGGAATGTGCCCCACTGTGAGCTTGCCTGCCTGGGCTTCTCCACAGGGGGTGGTCTGAGGAACAGCAGGCAGGAGGCAGCAGTCTGAGCAACAAAGTTGAACTGTATGAATCTAAATGGCTTCTGGCTCTTCTCTGGCACCCTTGGAGTTAGATCCCATCCTCTGGGTTACCCTGTCCAAACTGTGCATCATGGAAGTTGAGCTGCACTCCCGATGTCCTGTTCCAGGAAAGAAGGCAGTAAAAGGCGAAGTGGATTCATGCCAAACACTTGTCCCTTGGAAGGAGTTTTCTTGGAAGTCCAATTACCGAGTATATTACCATATTCAAAGTTCAGTCTCTCCAGAGAACTGGAAAGTGTAGTCCTTTCCAGTGGGACAAAATCCTAAAATCGGATTGTTATTAAGAATAGAGGAGAAAATTGGAGAAGCAGGCTACAGACCCTACGCCCTATCCCAGAAAACAAGGGGCCTCTCCTGTTGTCCAGGTCTGTATCCAAATTGACCAACTAGTCTACTGTTGTTCCCTGCAACCACTCAGCTACATATGGCCAATTGAAGACTTTGTAGATCCTGTGGTGTGGAGGTGGGACAGTTGCTTTGGTTTCCTTCTACCTAACCAGCTGCCCTACCCCATTCTTTGCTCACACACCCTCTGCTTGCTCTGTTTAATCATTCCTGTTGTGGTTTGGATTTTGTACATCTCTTAAAGGCTAATGCATCAAAGATTCAATGCTCTGAGTGGCACTATTAGGTTAGGGGCGGGGCCTGCTGTCTAGTGGGAGAGAATTGAAGCACTGGAAGTATATTCTCGAAAGAGCTATAGAGGGTGTCTCTCTCTCACACACACATGCATACACACACGCATACACACACCCTCCCTCCAGTTCAACATGTGATCATTTTGCTCCACCTCCTACCATAACGTATCACCGTCTGCACCTTCACCATCAGAACTGAGCTCGTACAGGTGTCATGTTCTCAAACTCCCAAACTGTGTGTTACAGAAACATTTTTTCTTTATATCTTTGGATGTTTTTGGTATTTTTATTGTACTAATGCAAATCCCATATAACTCTCTATGGAGGACATACAGCCAAAAAATGCGTGTATGTGTGAGAGAGATTTACACAGAGACGCCTACCAACACTCCTCAAATTCCAGCATCTAGGCCTACACATCTATTTAGAATGGCCTAGTCCTTTGAAACCCGCACAGCCAACAAGTGTATGCAAGGATAAAGAGCAGCTGGAACTCTCACACACTGTGATGAGAATGCAAAATGATTCAAACACTTTGGAAGTGGCTTGCCACTTTCATGTAAAGTGAAACACACATTTAAACTCACACCGAGAAACTCCAGGCCTGCTTATTAACTCAGCAGAAATGAAGATATGTCTCCACATAAAATTTGTGTGATCGCTTAAAGCAGCTTTATTTATAATTGACAAAAATATCTGGAGGAGGGATCCCAAATGTACCAAAGAAAAATGAACATATCCTGGTACATCTATACAATGAAATACTACTCGGTAATATAAAGAAACACCTGCAACATGAACTAATCCAAATGCATCATGCTACATGAAAGAAACCAGGCTCCGAGGATTCATATACTGAATGATTTTTTCTGTATTTCTATTTGTGGGATAATCTGGAGAAGGTAAACTGTAAAACATAGGGCAATGGCTGAGGGAAGGGCAGAGAAAATGGCCACAAAGTCACAAGAGAAAATTTGGGGGATAGTGGAGTTATTCTAGACCTCAGTTATGGAGAGGTTATACAGCTACACCCAGTTGTCAAAATCCATAGATCTACACACCTAGAAAAGTGAATTTGCCTATATAAAGTATACGTTATTAACTGTAACTTAAAAAAATTCTGCCCCCATTTGCTTTCTTGAAATGCACAGATGCATATCCCTCTTTGGGAGGTGGACACAGAGTCTTTAGTCTTTTTGTCGTTAAAGGGTACTTTCATTCATGGAGTTTCTTTGGGATAATGTCATACCCTTGGTAACATCCCTGACTGCTCTTTAACTCCTCCTAGTCCAGGAGTCCAAAATCATCCCCATCTGGACCTGACCATTTCTATTGTTTTGGGAGTTGCTGGTGGTGGAGCCTAAAGTCTCCTGCATACTAAAATCTGCTCTGTTACTAAACATCTCCAGACCTGATCTGACCACTTCTGGCTGGTTACTGATCCTGCTGTCATACCATCAAGGCATCATCATGCCTGTCCTCCCTGCCTCCAAAGCACTTTCCCTGTGTCTCCTTTGTAGGGACTGCATACATTATCTACTCTTGTAGTCTAGTCTGTAGTACAGTCCTCCTAGAGTTCATGTTTCACCTTTATCAAGGTCCAGATCACTCAGGACTTCTGAAAATGTGTGACAAGTCCATACCTACCCCAATGTAGGGAAAATTTACAGAGTTTTCTCTCTGCCCTCAGGTACATGCCTCCAAGAATGTGATTGACACAGATGAAGCCAACTACTTTCCAACCAACCAGTGACTTAAGGGGGAGGGTCTAGGATGAAGGCAGCGCAAGCTGGGAAGGAGACACACGAGCGGCACCATGGGTCTCCATCTTGGGTGTGTGTGCCGGAGGAGGTCCACCAGACTTCTAATCAAAATGCTGGCTCCTCCATATGAAATTTCCGTCCCTCTCCCCGGGGATGAATCCTTTGTAAGTAACCCGAAATAAATAGATTTCTCTAATTGGAGAGCATTCTCCGTTCACTCAAGTGGTTCAAACCTAGGGGGAGGAGCTGAACACCAGGCCTCACTGCCAGAAGAGAATCCATAAGACACCCGGCCCTCATGGAACGCTATCCCTCTGTATCCAGTCTCCTACACCCAACCCTTATTGCTGCAGACCTGGAAACTCAGGGCCTCTCTCTGCACAGTGAGACCCGTCCTCCATCCCTGCAGGTAGATGTGGCTGATGTGTTCATGTTCAGTCCTCAACACCATCGTTATTGCCGTATCAACAAGACATCTCAGCAGCTACTTGTTAGTTCATCGTTTTATTTACTATTTGTACATGTATATAATATCCCCACTCCCTCCCTTCCAACTCCTCCCCTATCTCTTCAGCACTTTTCCTCACCAAATTTTATGTGCTATTTAAAAAATTGAATCCCAGCTGAATCCATTTAGTGATACCTATATGTGAAAAGATGTGCAAGCATCTGTCGCAGCATGGATGGCCTCTCAAGGCCTGCAGCCCCAAAGAAGATCTACTATTCCTCCTCCAGTAGCCATCAGTTGCCACTGGCTCCTCACACAGTGGGACATGAGCCCCGCAACCTTATCCACACTGAGATTTTGGCTGACTTGATCTTGTTTAGCTCTTCATGCAGTCATGTCTGCTGTGAGTTCAGATGTACAACTGTTATATCATATCTGGAAAATGTTATTTTACGAGAGATGTCTACCCTATCTGACTCTTGCAATCCTTATGCCCTCTCTTCCCTGATGATCCCTGAGCCTTGGGGGAAGGGATGTGTCTTATTTAGAGTTCAGGACCGGGGAGACAGCTCAACAGTTAAGAGCACTGGCTGCTCTTGCAGAAGACCTGGGTTCAGTTCCTAACACCCACATGGCATCTAACAACTGTCCATAACTCCAGTTCTATCAATGTACTCTTCTGGCTTCCACAGGTATTGGATGGGTACGCTTACATACATGCAAGAAATACATTCATGTGCATAAAAGTAAAATAAATTTAGAGCTAAGCACTCAGCAATCTCTTATTCTCTGCACATTGATCAGTTGTGGGCCTTTATAATAATTGCCATCTACTGCAAAAAGAAGCTTCTCTAATGAAGGCTAATAAATGCCCTGACCTATGGGTACAAAGATAAGAGCATCGAGGGCAGCTTACTACCATGTCCACTAGCAGAATACTAGTGGTGGGTGCTCTCCTAGAGCCTCTGACCAAGTCAGCTGTGGGATTTTGGCCAGGTAATGGTACTAAGCATGGGTTCCATCTTGTGGAGCAGACTTTAAATGCAATCAGAAAATACTTAATTACTCCCATAACATTTATGCCATCATGGCACCAGTTGGTGTATCTTGCCAAGGCCAGTTTTTATTGTAGCTGGGTAAGACTATTGAAGACCTTTTTCCCCCTGGTAGAATGCATAGCACCTTCAAGTAATAGTGCTGGAAACTAACCAGTATAGATGAAGCTTCCAAGCCAGTATCAGCCTGATGTCTCCATGTCCTATGACTCAAGTGTGTGGTATCTTCTGCAATAGGATTTTACCATCAAGTTCTGGAGGGTAACCAATAGCAGCAGCAATAGCCTGTAATGTCTGGGAGGGTCCGTTTGGGGTCTTATTTCCTAAATTTGTCCTACCTGTATTCACACCTGCTTTCAATAATCAGGGGTATTTTGAGGGAAGGGGCAAAAGCTAAGGAGAAGTCTTTTGTACAGAAAACTCAGAGCTCAGCCTTCTACCCTAGCTCTGAGACTGTGTTTCTAGCACTGCTTTAGAACAGTTCAGCCAAAGCACCTTTGACTAATAGGTGGTAGAGCCTACTCCATGGTACTCAATGGTCAGATTCTGGGGATCACCACAACTTCTCAGTTCTCTAGAGAGAGCAGGACTGAGACATAGCTGCTCACTTCTCCGAGACTGGCCTCCTGAGTTAGCTACATCCTAAAATTTGAGGCATCGCACCACAATGCCCCAGAACAAAGCAAGCTGAGGCTTCTGTGAGTCTCTGAGAGAGTTTACACCCGACTCTCGCTGCTCATTCATTTATTATTCTATTAATTCACTTTACAAACATTAATTCACCACCTACTATCACCAGATTCATGTGTGGTAAAGGAAAGAAAGCACCAGCATTAGGCATCAAGATCAACATGCCTGCATAGCCTCCGTGGTTCCTTTCATCATCCCACAGACCCTGCCTTCCTTCTCTTCAACTGCAGATACCACCCTCCTATGTCAGACTGGACCATTCTTCCCTGACTTCCAGACAGGTCAACGCTAACTGCCCACTCCCCTCTCTGCTGCACTGCTCCAGCCTAGAGGTGGAAACTCTTCAGCTCCCTCTTATACTGATGAGATGACCAAATGCTGCATGGTGAATGGACAGATGGTGCTACAATGTGAAATGAAGACAACAACCAAAAGTCCAACCTCCTTCCCATCCAGGAAGCCAGCTTCCCTGCCATTGTGTTGTTATGCTGGCAGTCAGAACCCCCAACCGCTTCCTGCACACCTACCAGTTTGCAATTGGATGATGAATTAGGTGGAAGACTCCTAGCTCAGTCCTCAGTTCTTCCTAGACCTCTGCTTCCCTGTCTCTCTCCATCCATGTGTCTGTGATGCCCTGGAGAGATGGATCAGCAGGTGTCCAACCTCCGTGTTCATTTAATGCACTGAATAAAACATTACTTACAGATTAACGGAGCCATTTGAAGTGAACAACCATTTTCATCTGTTTTAAATTTTCATGGGTACTTTTTGGAAGAACAAGTACATTGTTAATAATTGAGGTGAAAGAGGACTTGTTAATCTCTCTGTATTTTATTAAGGTCCTACTGTACCCCTACCATTTATATTAAAACAGCTTCATTTTTCCTTAAGGTTGTTTTCTTTGAGGAATGTTGGTGGGGCTCGTGGGTGGAGTTGTTGAGTCTAAGGTACATTTGGAAGTGGTCTTTGAGTTTCTGGTGTACAGAAGTGAAAACATACCACAGAGCTTCACCATACTCAGTATTTGCTGGATCTGGGGGTGGGGCCCACAGAGATGTAAGGGGATGCCACTGGAGGACACAGAACTGAAAGGGGTGGAGAAAGAATTATGAGTGAGGAAGAAAGACACTCAGAGATGAGAGGGGCTGCAGAAACAAAGGGTGACCTCCAAACTTCCTGACTCAGGGCCTGGAATGGGTTACTGCATGTTTTCAGGGTCTAGGCCCTCAAGGTTGGCCACACTCCAAAAAAACACAGTCAAAACAACAACCATCAGTAAAGCCTTGGCACTTTGGATCCATCATTCCACTGACTCCCTATGACATCTCAGCATTGACATTACCCTTTTATAACAGAAAAAGGACTCATCTATGAGTTTCTTAAGCACGCCAGATTGTGTTTAAGGTTGCACGGCTGGCTAGAAGCATAGCCATGACTAGAATTCTCCCTTCTTTGTTCAAAATCTTAGCATTTCACCACCATGCAAAGCTGGGAGGAGACACTGTCTAAACCCGTGCTGATTCCACCTCTTTTCTTGTCGCTGAGTCCAGTGCTCAAGCTATAACCTAAGCCCACCATGAGGTATGGAGAAATCACAAATGCACTTCCTGCCTCCTGCCCGCCTCACCTAGCACAGTCTCTTACTGTGGCCTGAGCTTGCCTTCACTCACACTAGACAGCCACTACCCTGGAGCCACCCACTTCCTGAACATTTGGCTACTCATTCTCCACACTCTGTCATGGAATAAGGCTCTGGCCAACTTGCAAGACAGACAGGTGCACAGGGCTACTGGACTTGGTAGGGGTGGGGGTGGTTGGAGTGAAGAGGAAGAGCAAGAGGTATTGGTTCAGATGGCACACCTTCCGCCTGCATTGAAAGTCACTCAAGTGAGTGATTTCATGCAACCATCTCCTAAAACACACTATGAGGAGAGCTTAAACCAGCTCTGCTTTCAAGCCTTACTCTCTTGAAAAAATCCACTCTTCATATTTACAATTAGAAAAGCAACTGCCATGTTTATTGGGTGGGTTGACTGGAAGTTTCTTGGGCTGAGAAGAAGCTGGAGAAATGAAAGATGAGAGTTTCTTGGTCATACAATTACCAAGGGTTGGAGTAAAGGATCACATCTTTACACTCTGGATAGAAAGGCACCCAGAGGCTCACATGCTATATATGTGATAGGTCACTTCTGGAAAGGTGAACCCTCCCAAAGATTGTTTCCAGGATATTAAGAAACTCCCCTTTCAACTTGTTGCACATTTCTCCCCCTTAAAGATACACCAAATGTCCAGAAGTTCCTCCTTATAAATTTGTGCTATACAAACACACTAGTGCCAATGGAAATCACCATGACTGTATTCTATCCCAGCCCACAGCTTTGCCCATCTCCCAGTTCTCTGTGTATTTTCTGTCCCTCTTCCATCTGCTCATCTAACAACTAGAAAATAAGTGCATCTTGCAAATATCTCTAAAATAAATGCCAAGTGCAGCCCACATGAAATGTGGGCAAATGTACAAGCCTGTGACACCAGCTGAGCAACTGCCAATAACTCAGCCTGATTAGGACCTCCATATTTCTATTAAAAGAATGTTGGTCTTTGTCACAGCCTGAAGTTGATTTCCCCTTGAACTCTAGCTGCGTTTGCCAAAACAAGAATCCTAATCCATCCAGTGAAATCTGTACAGCTCTTAGCAAAGAATCCCAATCCATCCTGTAAAGTCTGCACAGCCCTTAGCAAAGAATCCCAGTCCATCCTGTGAACTCTGTACAGCTCTTAGCAAGGAATCCCTGTCCATGTTTTGAAGTCTATACAGCTCTTAGTATGGAATCCCAATTCCAGCCTGTGAATTCTGCACAGCTCTTATCACAGAGTCTGCACTCAGTAAATTATGTCTATCACTGTCATCTCTGTAAATCCCACTCAACTTTACTTGCTTCTTAGACCACTCCTTCAAAGAGCAGTGGTTCCGGCCAGTGTGCACAGCCTTACTTATGGAGACTCCAAGGTACTCAGCGGTTTGTCCTTCATCAAGGACTTGCGTGTGGGTTCTGCACATCCATCCTACACACGCCTCCCCTGCCATGCTCTACATGCCCAGGAACCATGGATTCCTGTGACTGGTGTCAGTATCCTGGCTCTGTCTAATCTCAGTGTGAGCAGATTCCGTATCCTCATGTGACCCTGAAGTGTATATACTGAAGTACTGACCCCAGTGCTTCCAGACGTAGTTGTATTTAAGGGTGGGAGGCAGCTGAGGTAAGAAGAGATCACTGGAGTGCATCTTATATAATACAACTGAAGTCCTTAGAGAAGAGGTTAGGGGCTGAAGAGATGGCTCAGTGGTAAAGGACACTGGCTGCTTTTGTGCAGGGGATCCATGTCTGAGTCCCAGCATCCACATAGCAGCTAACAGCCATCCATAACTCCAGTTCCAGGGGATCCAACACCCTCTTCTGACCTCCACGGGCATGGCACAACACTGGTGTGCCTACATATGGGCAGGTGATACACTCATGCACATAAAATAAATAAAATACTTTTTTAAAAGAAAGAAAAAGAGATTAGGACACAGTCACACTTGAAGGAAAGCCTGATGAGGACAGGGAGAAGACGGATCTGCAAGTCACAGCGGAAGATAACTCTGCCAGCAACTGGATCTTGGACTTCTAGCGCCAAGAATAACGGGAGAATGGATTTCTGTTAGATAAACCGTCTGCTTCATCTTCACCTCCAGTACCTGAAGTGTCTGAAGTCTCAGATACCTCAGGTCTCTTCAGGAAGCAAGAGTGAGGTCCCTGCTGACCCTGTCAGCCCCGTGCCCAGTGCTCAGCTGCTCTCCACCATGCCAACTGCTGCTTCCTTGTCCATCACTAGCTCCCTCCTTTCTTCTCCATGATTAATCATTCCAATTTTCATGTAGCGCCTTCAAGAGGTCTGCTTGGATGAATGATATGTTTGGACCACCCTTGAGCCAGGATTGCATCATCATGCTACACATATGCGCTAGGTGTAGTTGTATGTTTCACTATTTGTTTCATACTTCGCTGTTGTATCTACTCCATGAGGTCAGAGCTTAGGAAGAAAATCACTGAATATCTAGGCTCAGTGGGACTTTAAGACTGACTTGATTTCACAATTGAGAAGACTGAGGTCTTTGCCAGCGGTCAGAGACAAAGTGAGGGTGACTGATAGGCCACATGACTGTCCCTCTCCAGACCACTGTCTCCAAACATCCTCATATCAAGACTTCTTGCATTTCCAGCTTTCTTCTCTGTCACCCTCTTTAATGGCAAGACAATTCAAGCACACACAGCATCACAGACATGGGTCATGTTTCCAGATACACATACATCACCTCTCAAGTAGACATCACAGATACACAAAAGCATGCAGTGATGTGGCTTCCAGCTACCAGTTTGTACACAGTCTTCAATTACTCATATTTATCCCCCACTCCATACTGAAGGGACAGTAAGACCAGAAAATGCGTGCGTTGTTCCAAATACCTTGTCAGATCTGGCAGGTAGATTTGGCTACACTGGGCAAACACAGTGTACATACACTGCTATGTATAAGGAGCAGGTCTCTCATAGTCATGGCTAAACTGGAAAGATAAATGGCACACACAACCACCTGTGCAGAGCCAGATGCCTAGAAGGACACAAATGGGCACCTATGCCGTTCATGAACCACAGAAGTATGCATATGTGGGCATGTGCACACAGAACAGAGAGGCACAGAGAGTCACATGTGGGCCTTCACTGCAGGTGGCTCGACCTCTTCACCAGTCAGAGAATGAATTAAGGCTCGTGTAGAGCCCCTTGAGTACTGCTCAGACAGTGTTTGTTCACCTGGTCTGCTACTTTTCCCATCCACATCCCTAGTGAACTACAAGTACAATCTGCCCTGGGAGTAGACACAGAGAGGGGCCTGGGACCCCTCTCTCAGGTAAGTGAGCTAGCTTTCTCTCTCAAACCCAGATGGTAAAATGAATCCACCATCTGTAAAAGCCCTGGAAAATGAGAAGGGCAGAGAAAACCAGCAGGTGTGAGTTCTCTGTCTCATGAAAGTCTATCACACGTGTGCTCCTTCACTCACTCATAAGAGCAACTTGTGCCTTCCGTCACACATACACTCATGTACAAAACAGTAGGGGGTTAAAAAGGGCATATAGGGTGAGTATAATCAAAATAGATTGAATGCATGCAGGAAATATGTCATAAATGCAACCTGTTGGGTTTTACAAATGGCACATGCTAATAAAAACAGAAAAAACTGACCTAGAAACTGATCAGCGATCAGACATAAAGCACATGAAGCAGTCTCCCAGACTCCAAGCATGATGGAAATGAAGACTCTGGAAGCTTTTAGGCTGAGAGGGTAGAGCCTGCAAATGAGACGAGGGAGCATGGCATTCCTCCTGGGGACAGTGAGAAGAGTCAATTACAAAGCAGGAAGTGGCCCTCACCAGACACCAAATCCACCAACACCTTCACTTTGGCCTTCAAACCTCCAGAACAAAGAAACAAAGGTTTGTTATTTCAGACACGCAGTCAATGGTGCGCTGTTCCAGCAGCCGACGCTGACGAGGATAATGAATAAGTCAATGTATTGTATTTCAGAGTGATGAGTCCTGTGGAGAATGACCCCAAAGGAAAAAGGGAGAGATGGAGCAGCTGGAGTCAGGGGAGGAGCTGCTCCACTGGTCGTGTGTGACCCAGGCCCTCTCAGAAAATGTGTCCCAACCCTATGTCCGGTCATCAAGATGTAGTGGCTATGTGATCTGAAGTCATTAGGAGAGAGGTTGCTAGATCATATGTGAGATGTCAGGAAAGGGTTGCTTTGTCCTTGAAAGGGTTAAGGGGTCATAGAAAGAAAACTAGGTTGCTATGTCATGCAGGGAGGAGTTGCTAAGTAACCAGGAGTTGTCAGGAGAGAGTTTGCAGTGATTGTCAGGGGAGGAATTGCTTTGCTTTGTGGGGTTGTCAGAGAGGGTTTGCTATGTTAAATGGCTCATCTCTCATGGCTGTGGATAGGTCCTTACCTAGGACAGTCAGCTTTGTGATTCCAGATTGTCCTAGCTCAGGCCTTCATAGCAGGTGATAGTTGGCAGACTCTTGTGTCCAGGTGAGGTCAGAGTTGGTAATGAGATGGGCACTGGTCATCAAAGTGTGAAGGAAAGGATCACCCTCACTTATAGACATCTCTTACTGAATATGGTGGTCCCCTTCAGGGTAGCTGCCCAGGACAGTATCCATGAAGCAGAAAATAATAATTGGCCTGGGAAGGATGTATACTGTAGAGGAATGTGTGGAGTGTTTCCTTCTACCATGTGCTGTCTCAATCACTTTTCCTCTTTTTCTAGATTCTACCTATAGAGAAAACAGTTGATATTTGTCTTTCTGAATATGGCCTATTTAGCTTAACATTATGACCTGTAGTTCCATCCATTTTCTTACAAATGACATTTCATTCTTTTTTATGGCTCAATAATACTCCGTGATGTATGCATACCATATTTTCTTCATCCATCTGTTCTTTGGGCATCTAGGCTGCTCTGATACTTTGGCTATTGTAAGCAGCACAGCAATGAACACGGATGCACAGGAACCTCTGTGGCACACTGACTTTTGTTCCTTTGGGCGAATATACGGGAGTAGCAAAACTGGATCATGATCACCTGGTAGCTCTATTTTAAGTGTTTGAGAAGCCTCCATACTGATTTCTGCCCTGGCTGTACCAGTTTATACTCCCATAGCAGTGTGTAAGCATTCTTCTTCCTCCACATCCTTGCCAGCATGTGTCATTTATTTATCGATTGATTGATGGTGGCCCTTTTAGACTAAGTCATTTTCAAGGGATTCTCTTGCTTCCGGAGACATGGTAGCAAACGAGGGCAGCAGCAAGAACACAGTTGGGAAGCGGCCCCAGAGTGAGAAGTGGAGGCCGGAATGGGAGCCAGCTTGGGAAGGTGACAGTACTGGGATACTGGACAGGCCGTGAGGAGCTATGACTGTGGATTGTCATTTTCTGAGGGGAGAGTTGTGAGGTTGCTTCCTGTGGGGCACAGCCAGATGAGCTAGAGCAAGAGAATTCTGAGACTCTCCCCACACAGCTCAGCCTCATCCAAGACAAGAAGAGAGGAGGACAAGACCCTGCCTGGACCAAAGAGGGCATCTGCTCTGGGAGACATAGCTGACAGAGCCTTGTAGGCTGCCTGGAATTGACACTGCAAGGGATAGCCAGAACCGCAAACTGACTTTATAGAGGAAAGACATTCATTCTTCTTTGTGACCCTGGAAAACTTTCTAGAACCCAGGAACTTTCCAGAAAGAACCAGTCCCTGTCATCATCCTGCTATAAGGAATAGAGTCTTGATGAGCCCATAAGCTGTCTGGGAGGCAGGAAACTAACAGTGTTGCTGCACAGGGAAGAGCCCTCCCATCTTCTCCAGCAGGACCCTAGGGTACAATATAGTGCTGTGTAGTCTCTCTGCAGAGAGCCAGAGAGAAAACCCAAATGACCAGGCACCACTACAGCCACCCAGGCAACACAAGCTGAGCCTCCAGCTGGTCAGAGACCAGGAACAGCAGTGGGTTTTTGGCTTGACAGTTAACACTGATGAGTCAGTCTGGGATATCTTTATACCCCCCTCAAGTGAACTGTGATGATGCTCAAAGGATATCTCAGAAATGATAACCACTTACCCCACCCTAGTCTTTCATTAGTGATCAGGACCTGTCATCAGATATTAGCAGGTTATTTTCAGCCAACAAGGCACAAGTTTGACTCCAAGTCTGCCAATAATTAGCTAGAGAGTTTACGTGAAGGTTCTGGCTTTCCATCTCCTCATTCTTTTGCATGTAAACCCCAATGGCATGTGTCTTAGAAGAAAGAATAGCTTGAGTCCATCCCAGTATCTAGGTAGCACTTGCTGTGTGCAATTTGAAGGTCAGGATGAGAGTCACTGTCCCCCTATCAACTGACTGCTAAAATCGTTCAGCAATGTAATCCCTGCATACAGTTGATACTCAGCAAGTACTTTTCTGGAGGCTTTTTCTTTCAAATACCACATATAAATGCAGGCTTCACTGTCTAGACATTTTACAAGCCTCTAAACTGGTCCCCTTGCGTCATCAGCTGTTTCAGTCTTACACCAGTGACTGTTTTTTCAAATCAGACTCCTCCCAAGATTAGTATTCAATGTCCTCAGGTCTTACCCTGATCCTTTCTGGAAGAATCTTTCACTCAGTGACACTGGACCTACTTAGGCCACTACCCACTATATGACTTTGATGACCTTCTGCCCACTTTCCACACTGATAAGCATTTGATCTTAAAAACACTACTATTCAATGGCTGTTGTGAGCAGGAGAACAGAATCAACTTTAGAACACTAAAATAAGAGGTTAAATCCATCTGGTAATGATTTCCATGCCTACCTGGACAGTTTTCTTCTCAATTCAGACTTAACTCCACTATGTTGTAACTTCCATGCCCTGCTGTAGTTTCTGATAGTGTACAGAATGGCCTTCAGTGCTGTGTGGTAAATGGACTCTCCTGAATATTAGCTAGAAGTTCAGGATGAGTTAGAGCTCAGGTTACAGTAGGAGGCATTCTGGATACAGGAGCTCACCAGTATCTCTGAGATTATGTCACGTGTGGACACTCAATCCCTGAAGTTAGCCTGGAGAAGGGATGGCCTCTCTGGTTCATACATATACTGCAAAGATTGCCCATAAGGGAGTAGCTTTGCTGGTGGCCTCCAGAGATGCTTTCTAAGCTGGACCAATCCCAGACAGCCCACAGCAGAACAATGGTGTGTTTCCTGTTGGCAATATGGATCTTCCAAGAAATTTATTTCTCCATTTTTCTTTTCAGCCCAGCAAGGGAGACTTTGACTGCAGCAAAGAAGAGCTACAAATGGAAGCCCTCTGCTGCTTCAGAATTACCTAGGCACTCTCTTAGGAGTATACAGTCCTGGGCCCATCAGGACCTGCTCATCTGGTTTTGGAAAAGCGTTCAAGAAAAATTTGGACATGGGGCTAGAGAGATGGCTAAGTGGTTAGTAGTACTGGCTTCTCTTGCACAGGACCTGGGTTCAGTTCCCAAGATTCACATGGCAGCTAACAACCATCCATCACTCCAGTTCCAGGGGCTACAATGCCCTCTTCTGGCCTCTGCAGGCATTCCACACCCATGGTGTACTTAATATGCATGCAGGCAAAACATTCATACACACAAAATAAAAATAATATTTTTAAAACCTTGGTGTTGGGTTTGGGCTTTGGGCTTATTTCCAAGTCCACTAAGTCCCTTGAGCCAGTGTGGGCACCCTCAGAGACACAGAGCTCCTGATACTTGCCATTAAGGTATGTGATAAATTTACTATTTGCCTGTTTCTGCATCTGGCCATTTCTAGAGATTCTTAATTTTTCTGAGAAAATTCTAACTCAATAAACCCCCAGTATACACTTATAAATACTCAGGATTTTATATAAATACTTAGATGAGAAGTAGATACTTCCGGGGAGAGGTACTAGGAATGACATACCCCATGTTAAAAATCCTTCACACACCCTTGTCCAGGCAGAAATGCTTTGCAGCTCTTTCTGGGCATGCTGATTTTGCCCTGCTAATCACTGCCCCTGGAAAATTGAGGATGAACCCATATCCAGGGAATTGATCTCACATGACAGATTCTTGTGTCGTGTTCTGTCCTGACCACAATTATGTAAAATGGGAATCATTATCATTATTTCATTGATGAGAAAATGGAGGCTTTGAGCAGCTCATTAGCCTGCTCAAGGTCTGACAGGAAGTACCTTTCAAAGTCCAGATTGGATCCAGCTCCCGGGAAGCCCATCTTCCTTCCACCATTCTGATGCCCCTTGCCACCTCCCTGGGGAATCCAACTCCCTTCCCAGAGACCCTCTGCCCCAGCTGCACTCTTCCAGGAGCCTCACAGACTCCTGAAGGGCCTCCTTTTTTGACTCTCTCCCTCCACTCCCTTCCCCATCGTCCTTGCTGTTGTTCCTCTTCTTCCCTGATAATTCACCTCACCCTCGAGTGAGTCTACCCTCTCACCAGGTGGAATTGGGATCTGGTCATGACCTCACACAGTACACCTCCCTGTATGCAGCGCAGCTGCCTGTGGAGGGGGTCAGAGACTGTAGAAAGGACAGAACGTACTAACCGACAGCTTGGAGTCAGGGACCAGGGTCATCAGCCTCAGCTTTTGCCCTTGCGCCTGTCAGCTTCTCTACTAGCTTGCAGTAAACTGCACCCAGATGAAGCAGAGCCCCAGGTCTGTAAGCTCCATTGCTCCTCTAAGCCTGTGCTTTGAGCGCCTAGATAGAAGGCTGGGTGATGGGAGGTGCACGTTCTTTCACATCGTTCTTCTTAAAAACATCAATAAATTGCTCGTGATGACTTTAATGGAGATTAAATTACTAGAATCAAGTTATTCTTCATTATAGAGTTGAGCTATTCTCAACATTTATTGTATAAAGTAACATGGGCCATTAAAGCGTAGTGTTACAGGTCTAGCAATTGAATTCAAAGTTGTTTCTGCAGAAACATTCTGCATAAACCCAGATCCGAGCATGGAAAGAGAAGGGACAACATCATCTGATGACAATTTCTCCTTCAGCTGTTGGTGTTGGCATAAAGGAAAGATGACAAGCTCACAAGGTCTTCTAGGTGGCACCTGACATTTCAGGGAGCTGTCAGGATCAGGAGAGTGCACAGGCTTCGTTAGTCCTCACAAAGGGCAGCTGGGATCTCCGCAGCCTCCTCCCCACCTTCCACTTTCCCTGTCTCTTGACACTCACTGGAGCTTCATTGCGGTTAATGGCTCTGCAAATTGCACCTTCAGCAAAATGCCCACTGGGTAATAAACAGCTCCACAAGCAAATTCCAGCAGGGGCCTCTTCTTTCTCTCTAGCTGCTGGTGAGAAGTATATGGTCCTGAAATTTCCACAGCTTCTAGGTCTGAGAGAAAAGTTTATCCTGATGTCCAGCTAAGGCCTCGGGTCCTTGACTATCTCTCTAAACCAGCTGTGAGCCCACATTGGAAATAGAAGGTTGGAAACAGAAGGCCTGAGTTCTAGCCCAGTATCTGATGCCTTTCAGCCAATGACCTTGCAAAATTCACTTAACCCCTTTGAGTCTCTGTTTCTACACTGGAACAACAGTGTCTCCTTCACAGGTTATCCTGATGCATGAGACCATCTACAGAAAATAATTAGTAAGGTGTTAGCACCAAACAAGGACTTAGAAGAAAGCTACTGGCATTGCTATCCACCACAAGCCCATGATTACATTGACTAAGCCCATGCCATGGGGTTATCAAGGGATTTCAGCTCTCTGTAAACATGCATGTGAGAAACTGTCCTCATATCCTTAAGCCAGAAACTCAAAAATCCTTTTCTCCAATACCCCCCTAGTTCTGAACTCTGTCTCCTGCTCCCAGCTTTTCCAGAATTCATCACTTCTTGGTTCTGTTATTGAGTTCTGAAGTCTTCAGTGTTCTCTGGATGCCCCAGCACTCTCTGCAACAAAGTCTTCATGGATGCAGGAATGGAGACACTAGAAGCTGGAAAATGACCTATCAACCAGCTGTGTCTTGATTACCACTGAGTCTGGGTACAAGTGTTGAATCGATGACCATGTGACTGATTCAAGAGAAGCTCACATCTCTCCTACTCCAAAGCCAAGGGGCCAAGACTCTCCAGTCTGCGGGCTGAGTACTCCTCAGGGAATTAATGGCCTTCATCCAGACTGCAGTCAGAAGATGCTTCCCATTGTCAGATGCATCTCTGCTAGGGACTGAGTTGGGACTAATTTGTAGAACTGTCTGGCTGCTGATAGATAGCCTAATGAAACGAGAGGTATCAATCGTCACCCTTTGCAATAAAAGATGCTGTCATTACAGCATTACTATGTCTAGAAACAGCACATAAGAGGACAGAGCCTGGCTGCGGCTGCATCAGGCCCCACGCCTGGTCAGGGCTGTTTGTAGGCTAACCTACCAGAGAGTCCGTCTTCCTTGCTCTAGCCTCCAGGTGTGTGGCCACTAGCAGCCTTACTGGGTGGTGTAATGAATAGACGCAATGGGTTCAGTGACCTGAATCTACCTCAGGAATTGACTAGCTCTATGTCAAGGTGAGAGAATTAATATACACATATATGGAGTTTTAAAATATCCCCAGTAACAAGCTCTAATAAGGTAATATTATCAAGAAAAAACAAGCTGCTTTAGCAAGGGAACATCAGGTTCTTTAATTGAATGAGCCAACAGTGCCATGAAGAGCCCAGGTTTCTAGCTTCTGAGCCGCCACTCTCTTTATGGTGATCTGTCCCCATGTTAGGCTCCTTGTGGTCAGAGTAGGTCTGCCACTGCCCTGAACTCGCATCCGCTGTGGCACATTCAAAAGAAAAGAGGCAACATTTTCTTTTGTCCCTTTTAGAGAAAACTCTCGGACCTCTCTTTTTTTCTTTCATCTCATTGACCAAGACTGTGTCCTACGACTCTACTCACCTTAAGTAACAGAGCCAATGACTGATGAGGTAGTGACTGATATGACCATGATTGACAAGATTAGCTTTCTTTGCAACACATGAAAAAGTGCCCAGAGGGCAGCAAACTCCTTATCACAGTAAGAAGGAGGTAACTGTCCACAGGTCATCTTGGGTGACTATACTTGGGTTGAAACTATTTTAAGTTTAGGGTCTTCCCTATAAACTCATATTATGAAGTAGCAGGTTTCCAGGAAACATGATGTTTCCAGCATGCATTTCTGTTTTAATATACTTGTCTTATTGACTATTACACTTACAACGAAGCAAATTATTTAAAAATAATTCATGAGACACATAGGCAGATACATAGATTATATAAACCAAATAAAGAAGAACAGTATATATCATTAGGATATATTTCTTTCCCAAGTCAAATCAAGGCAATTAACAAATAAAAATGAAGCAAGATCCATTTATATAAGAAACACAGTTTAGAGAAGTATTTAAAAGAATCAATCATGTAAGTACATTTAGACGCAATTCTAGATACAAATCACACCAATTTCAACCTCTGCCCTTTGCATTAAATTATCTGAATTTCTATTTATAAGATTGCACAGGGCCCTCTTTTGGAATCTCTCTTGACTGTTTATTGGCTTACATCTCCTCTGGCTTGTTTTATTTCGATGCTATCTCCTAACTCAGCCAAATTTCCAACAACTTCCATGGGATGATTTTCATTTACCCTAATTAAAGAGACAGTATTGCTTGTCTCCTGTCTTTTCCTGTGCACTTCGAGTTTGCATGGCAATAATCAAGCAAGTGATAACTTTCTTCAAGGGTAAGAGGTTTCTTCTTAGGCTTCATTCTCTTAACTTCTTCAATTCTCAAGGAACGGGAGAAGTATACACACTGTCAAATACACCTAGTCAGCTCCGCATGATTCTGGGTTCTTCATCTGAGGATCTAACCAACTTCAAATTAAAAGTACTCAGGTAGCCAGGAATGGTGGGGCACATCTTTAATCTCAGCACTTGAGAGATAAAGACAGGTGATATTGGTGAGTTCTAAGACAACCTGATCTACATAGAGATTTCCAGGCCAACCAGAGCTATTTAGTAAGGTCCTGCTTCCTCTCCCAAAAAACACACAAAAAAATTAACAAACAAAATTGTTCCAAAAAAATTACTTGTACTTAACACATACTGATCTTTTTCCCTTTGGTATTACTCCTTGAACAATATAGTAGACCAACTATTGCATAACATTTACAATGAAAGCATTATGAGTAAGCTAGCGATAATTTAAAGTATACAGGAGGAGATGGGTAAGTTATACACGGTATTGCTGTTTTACATAAGGGACTTGAGCATACACAGATTTTGGTACCTAGGATGGGAGGAAGGCTAGAATCAATCACAAATGGACTCTGAAAATCAAGCTGAGTTTCTCTATTTAATTTTCCTTCTATGAGTGAGGAAAGTGGAATAATAGAGTAGGAAGGGTTAAATGGTGTAGGGAATGAGAAGGCAGGGCAGAGGATGGAGTATGGTGAGAGATAACTAACACTAAAGGTCTTATGGACATCTACCACTAGAGAAGCGTCATATATACATATTCATTACAAAAAGAGATTAAAAGGAGTTACCCTACAACAGGGGGACATTACTCCTACCAGATACCATAGGCTAGCAAAGTAAAAGATCAATGCCAAGGATGGACTCCCTTTTTTGAAACTGTTGACCAGTAGTCACGTAGACCCCCACTCACACAATACTATACTAACCATTGATCGTCCCTACCTTTTGTTGTTCCCCAGAACTTCATGGTAAGACCTTATTGCTGAAGATACTGCGTACACAAGCTGCAGAACAAACAAGAAGAAATCAAGCCAGTACTGACTTCAAAGTCATCTCTACTGGTTAGCTTTCATAGTGCTGGAAGATGGTATGCATGCTACCTGAAGAGAAATTTAATCTTCAACCATACTCAGCTGTGAATTCATTGAGCTAAAAGAACAACTGGCCTGGCAAATATGCTCACTGGTGCAATAGTGGCATTAATACTATGGAAGTAATCAACCATTTTCTACTTGGATTTAAGGTCTGCTTCATAGGATGGAGCCCAATCCTGCATTGATATCAGGACTCAGAACTTGAAGCTAGATAGATCAGAGGACATAGGGGAAAGTCTGCTACTAGTTTTCTGTTAAACATATAGAACATTAAATGGATTCCTAATTACTTACTTTTATACTGATAGATTAAGGCATCTCTCAGCTCTCACCAGAGAAGCTTCCTTATGCAAATGTTGATCAACACAGAGAACTACAACTGGGCAACATACGTTGAAAATAAGTGTCTACAGAGTGCTAATCCCCAAACGGGACACTATATCAAATTTCTGCCTCCCAAAGCCAAGGGATCATTGTAGAAGACGGGGTGGGAATATTGTAAGAGCCACAGGTGGTGGATGACCACAAGGACAGCTGGGCAGTTATTCTATGAATTCACAGCAATGGTGGCAGTATGCAAAAGTCCCATGCAAGCTCAAACCACATGAAATCCTAGCATAGACACGGAGACGTGGATAAGAAAGCCCAACTCTACCTGAGGAACTATTGCTAACGGATGGCTGCTGGGAATGGAGAGAACCAGGCTCTTCAAGGGTGTGACTCTTATTAGGTTAACCAGGCTCCAGGAGAAGGACCCATATTGAAGGACATTTGAGGACACAAGTTTGACTCTGTAGGCATATATAGAAAGAGTCAAATTATGAATATATATATATATATAGAGAGAGAGAGAGAGAGAGAGAGTACATTAAATTAAGCAGTGAATAATAAGGAGAGATGTAGATAAGGGAGGGGATCTAAATATGATTAAAATATACTATATGAAAATTCCAAAAATTCAATAAAAATGCATATGTACTATAAAAAATTCTTCTAGATATATCAGCAGAAGAAAGAAAAATGTTGTTTATCATCATATGTGTGCCAGCACACTCTCTGAGATCATCCCCTCGGGGTGATTGGAGTGGCCCAGGCACCTAGGCAGGCCTCAGAGGTGACATTAGCTGAGTCTGCAGCTACCTCAGGAAGAGGAAGAGCCCCCCAGCCACCCAGCACTCTGCTCCCACTAAGCTTCCTGGGAACAGCCTTGATGGATGGAAGTGTCAGGAAATTTTAAGATTTCCTCTTCACACTTTCCTTGACAGCTATGCACCTTGTCCTACTGCTGCCCCCAAACCTCAACAAGTATCTCAGCAGCCACTTCCACAAGCAAGCTTGTTAAACCCAGAGGTTAAATTTTATGAACCTGCTTAATTTAGTTTTTGATTGCATGCAGATTCAAATTATATCAATTAGTTCTCATAATGGATATATCCATTATCTTTCATGAAGGAGAATGTAGCCAAGATCCCCCAAGACAGAGCACAAGGAAACGGGGTACTTGGTACTCACCCAGAGATTGGAAATCATAAATCGTAAATCAGAGTTTCAGAGTCAGTCAGGCCAGGCTACCACCACCCTCAATCTGCTGTCCACTGGAGCTGTTCAGAACCACTTCTCCCACCAAATAGCACCAGTGGCCAACAATTCTTGACATTTGGGGTTTCCTTATGGATTATAGTCTGAATCTCTCACTATGAAACGTAGTTATTCTTAAGTGTCAGCTGAAAGGAGTTGGTTTCAGCTGTCATGTGACACTGAAACTTGAAAGCAAGTGGAGGCTGAGCAATAAATAGCAAGAGAACCATTCTAGTGGCCATTAGTGTCCCAGAGACTTATGTCTTAGCTGAGAAAATCCTTTCCAGAGTCCTTTCTCCCACCCACTGCCCGCTCCATTTCTAGGTGGGAAGAAATTCAGTGATCCTTGTGGGAAGGAGAATATCAACACAGCATTTTGCTGGTGAGGATATTAACATGATCTCACTGCAGCAGAACATGTCCTCTTAAACTAGCCTAGGGGCTGTTGAAGGTCACTGTCAGAGTGGGTGAAGAAAGGAGAGATTCACATTCATTTAAATGTGAGAAGAAACAAGACAGCAAGCCAGTCTTAAAGCACTGGGCTGAAGAAAAATATGCAGTAGTTAAGCTGGTACAGCACTCAGGCAATGACCAGACTCCAGAGGATGAATTTGTACTAAAAGCACATCTGGGCACTGGATAAGAATTAACATACATCATAGAATACATGAGGTCTGGTGGGGGTTGGGGGAGGGCTCTAAATTTGATTAAGACCTATTATATAAAACTCAATAAATAAATAGATAAATTTTTTTAAAGCTCTCAGGCAAAGACTTCCTGTAGCAAGTGAGTTCCAAGAATGCTCTAACACATTGAAGAAAAGAGATGGCCTAGGTTTAAAACAGGCAGAAATGAGTCCCATTTCCTCAGGTTTGAAAATGGGATCTTGTGGTGCCTGCACTCTGCTTCTCCAAAGAAAATTCTTATGAGGACAACTGACACAGTAGCAGATCAAAAGGCCCTGGGGACAGCTTTGATCTCTGACTCTGAGCCCCTTCTGCTCATGCTATTTCTTCTTAAAACATGGACATGAAATTGTACCATCATGATTAAAGCACCCCTCAAACCCAAGCCACTCTCAGGTCTCAACTACCAGGGCCAGTTGAACTTTACCCAGTTCCCCAACTCATTAACTCTGTGATCTGGAACAAGTTCTTAACCTCTCTGAGCCTTGGTTGCATACCTTTAAAACAGATGCAACTCACACAGTCTGTTACATGCATCAGGATAAAATGGGCGTATTTCAAACTGCTCAGCCTAGCTCCAAGAAGATGCTGGGCAAACATTTCCCCTCCCTCCTTTCTGCTGAGCTGCTCTTGCACTGTTGTTTCCTGGCTGGCTCCAGGCTTCGGCAGATCCCTGTAAACTGTCCCCCAAGGAGCACTTTCCAGGCCAGCTTCCCTGACCGAAGCCAGCAGAACAAGCTGAGGGCAAATTGTTGGCGCTTCAGTAGTTTCTTGTGCCATCGTGTGTCCCCAGAGATATGTCTCCATCTGATACTGAGGAAGGGGCACCCGGTCACATCTTCTCCCTGACTTCTTGATGATGTGTCATTTTGTATGGGCTTAAATGCCAATCAATAGGGCCTGGACAGTCTGTCCTCCTTTCTGATCCCCTCTCCCCACCTCTCCACCAAGACAAATAAGAACTCAGAGTGGAGCTTCGTGGCAACTCCAGGTCCCATTAAAGGCTGACAACCAGGGCTCTACAGGTCTCAAGTCCCAATCTTCATTCCCAACTCCTGCCTACAACAGCCTCACACACATAGATTCTGAACCCTGATCAGGAGACTATACTCCCATATTCTTTAGATCTGGCCTTCTGTGTCTCAGTCAGACTGCACACCTTGGCCTGGGTGCCATCTCAGGCTTCTCTACTTACTGAGATTCTTGATTCTTGATTCTCATGGTCCTATCTCTTCTTGATCCTCTCACCATCCCTTAGAGGACTGTAGCATTAACATCTGCACTGCGGGTACAGTACACATTGCCTTTAATTCTTTATATATCTAATACCTTCTCTGACTCTTTGCTCAGTGCTGGCCATAATTTCCGCTGTGCACAACATCCTTGTCTCTGCCATCATCACCCCCCACAAATGCCCAGAGTGCACATATTCAAGCGTATTTGATAAATGTACAGAACATGGCTGTGCGCCAGTCAGCCCCTCATGGCAGTCTCATTCACTCTTCTGTTTGGTAGACGTCTCTTCTTATCTTTAGGGCCTCAGGACCACTCACCTTGCTTTCATGCCCGACTTAGTAAATCTATACTTGGAGAACCTAGGGAAGCCCTCGCATACACTGCTTTTCCTGAATTATCTACCCAAAGGGCATTGGGGCATTTCCATGAATCTGAAAAAAAGCCAGACCTTCCATGGAATAAATCATTGCTGCCCAAGAGTTTGGCCCAGTACATTGAACTCCTCTGTTTAGAAGTCATTGCTTCCTAGAAGGCTAAAGGAATGGAGCATGCTCCTTCACAGTCAATAAAAGAAAGGCCTTTAAGCTGGGTGTCAGAGAGCTGCGCCCTGCCCATCCTGTCTGCAGTGAGCCAATCCGTCTTAGTTTGTTTTCTAGTGATATGCCTGAGTATAAATAATTGATTAAAAAGTTATTTGGCTCCTATTCTAGAGTCTGGGGTGACCAAGAACATGGAGGTAATATCTGTTCGGCATCTGGCAGGGGCCTTTTGCTATATCATACTGTTTGAAGATACTGCGCAGGCAGAATAAGTGTACTAGTCTCAATCCCTGTTCCTCTTATTAAGTCACTAACACCACCATGGAGACCCTACTGTTATGACCTCATCTATTCTCAATTACCTCACAAAGGCTCCACATGGAAATATCATTCATTAACACATGACATTTAGGATTAAGTTTCTAACAGGTAGACTTTGAGTGACCCACTTAAACCAGGGCACCCTCTTCCCCATTCCATGTCCCTGTTTACCAAATGAGAGCTATTTGTTGCTTCCAGACTCTTCCCCCAAGAATCGCTTATTATGTCTCCCTAAGGATGAAATTTGCAGGACTGTATTTATTGCTCCATCTTCCACTTTTTAAAACTAATCAAAAGGATACAAATGTCCAGCGGAGTTGCTGGTTAGTGAGAGGTCTATACCACATGGCCATAATTCAAGCTGAGACAGAAGGCTGGCATTTTAGCCAGACTTTGGAGCCTGAAAGTAGCTGAAACACAGTTTAGAGCAGATCATTCTGCAATATTGGCCGGAGATTCTGAAAATCCTATTGGTGTAAAAGATCTCAACAGATTTGTAACTCTGGTGGAAAAAGCCTCTCAGAGTCTTGATTTGGGATCTGATCAGCTGGGGCACAGAATATTAATAGGATAGAAAGGAAAAGCTAGCACATAGCTCACATGCTAAGCTTCACCTTTCGTGCATGATTCTCTGAGGATGGGGACAGGAGGAGACCAGGGCTCATTAGCACAATGGATAGGGATACACAGCCTTGACCTGTGAAACATCATTGTTTGTGGTTCTTCGTATGCATCTAGGGGGATGTCCACACTTATGACTATACCGCTTTGGTGAATGGAATAGAGACTCTCCCCTTGTTTCCTTCTTTTTTTCTTTCCCCAGTCTTCTACTTCTGTGGCAATTCTCAGAGCAAAGTGAGCACACAGCCCAGCATGACAAGGCTGAAACATTCCAAAAGCAAACAAAAGCCTCCGTGTTTATTTTAGAGATGAAGCCATGGTGAAGAAATATGCAATGACTCTCCCAAATTCATGTGCACTACGTGCAAGTCCAAAATGGAGTCATGTTTGAACTCCAGAGGAGAACTCTGAGCAATGAACTCACCCTGTACAAAAGCTCATGTAGCCCAAGGCTACTGACCTAAATAAAAGAAGCTACCAGGTAGCTATCTAATGGCAAACATGTGTACCCAGATCCCTCATCTCACGAGTAACTAAAGTGATCTCCATCCTCATAGCTTTCTTTCTTGAGCACATGACCAGCTTTTAATATGAAAGTAGTGAAATAAAGGTTCTGTTCAGTCAAGATAGTTCCAACTCCATAAACTGAACACTGTAGACCTTGAGACAAAGTGAAGGGACCTGTGTCTAGTGGATGACTCAGACGCACGCTGCAATGTGTAGTGTCACAGGGTAGCTTTAAGCATACAGCAGAGGTGAGCACAGTGCTAACAACCTGGAATGAAGGAGGACTGAGAGTTAATAGGAAGAGGATGTTGGGAGGCAGGTCAGCAAGAAGCAATTTGGTCTGGGGAAGTCCATGAACAGTCTGAGCCTTACAAGGCTTATTCACAAAAAGGAGTTTTGTCTGTAGACGATAAGGAGCTCCTGAATCATTTAAGCGGGAAAGTGAACAACCTGAGTCTGAATTCTAGCTAAGTACTTTGGCAACAGAAGAAAGGTGCACTTGTGACTGACTAGACAAGCAAGGCCAAACAGCAAGATGCACTGAGGCAGAGGATGCCAGAGGAGAAAAGAGTCAAAAGCTGTCTGCCAGTCCAATATTCCCAGGCTTTGGCCCCTTGACGATGGGCAATGTGCCAGACAAGAGGAAAAGCAAGCCTCTCCCTCCCTCTCCATGTCTGCAGTGTAGCCCAGATTGAGCCTTACTCTGGGTGGACCTAATCAACAGTCTGTTTCATAAGCAGTTACCCTGCTCCAGGAACACTTATGGACTTGGGTAGAAGAGTGCATACAGCTCTGCTCCCATCCTTGCTCTCTCCTGGGCTGGACTGGGCCTGAGTTTTCCTCTATATAACAAGCTTCCTACGGCAGCAGATAAGATTTTTGCCAAATCCAGAGTCCTCAAGACACCCAGTTAGAAACAGGAGGACTTATAAGAGATTGTCCAAGAAGGCAATGCCTAGGCTTCCCAGCACGGTCCAGCATCTCCACTTCTCTTTGCTTGCAAAAGCAGATGATACCAGAGCTGAGGCTGCCTGGCACTGTATCAGATGGACACCCCTGACCCACTGAAAAAGGAGGGAGCAGCATAAAACAGAAAGATCACTACTCCACCCTGAAAAATCATACTTGTCCCTCTGTATCTACATCCTCACAGAGAGGTCAGAAGACCACAGCGTATAAGAAAAACAGGAGTCCTTTCTCAGTGAAGGCTCAGAGCTCTTCATTTCCGTTTCTGCTTTGGGCATTTTATAGTATAAAATTTAGAAAAATAGCATGTCTCTATTGGACGTGATATTACAAAAGAAGGAGGCTTAGGTAAGTAGAGATTATGACTTATTTTAATTTCTCCGTATTTGAGAGGTGTTTTCCGGGGCTAGGCTTGAGGCTTTCTATCATAATAACCACACCGCCCTTTCCCATGAAAACAACAACCCCACCACACAGGACAGCCTGGACTAGTCAAGAGTCCTCCTCCACAGCTGCCTCTGTGGCTCTGCTCCCAACCCATAGAGCTCCCGGCTTCCTTCTCTTTGAACAATCCAAATTATGACATTCCAAGTCTGCTAATGACTTCCACAAAATGTCCTCCCATATGGCATGTCTGGGCTCTCTCCTGCACCGGCCAAACAGGCCAGGTTCTGCCAAAGAGGATATTTTTCCCCTACCACCCCTGTGTGGCCTATGCTGTAGGATCAGAGGGGAGATCTGTGACGAGGCTGTGCCATCATGGTTCTGGCACAGGCAGTACCCGTCTTCTATGTTCCAACTCCCAAAAGGAAACGTTATGGCTATAGGGAGCTGTAGAGTCTTTCTTGACTTTCTGGCTCCACATGAGACGTCCTGGCAATGACAAGCTAGCCACTTGCTTGCTGGGCTTTGAAGGGGTAGAAGGGGCAGGAGAAGGAAGAAAGTGTAAAGGAAGATGGGGAAGTGGTTCAAAGTTGTTGCCTGTTTTATTTTAGTAAGTGTTTCTGTATGATGCCCGAGCCATCCCTCCCCCATTAATATTAGTCTTTTAGGTCTGGACATAGAAAATTCTGCTTAAAGTACAAATCACTTCCCCAGATGGACAAACACATTGATAATAACATCAAATATTTATATAGCATTTTATATTGTATCTCACTTTGTCTTGAAGGAGCCCAAGAGACAGGAGGATTCTGCTCTCTCCAGGCAGAGCCACTGAGTGGCTCTAAGAATGGCTCTATTAGTGTAGGACTTGCCTGCTCAGACCAAGGGGTGATCATCCCAGTGCTTGTGATAGTGCCCAGTGACACACTGAGTGCTGGCTATTGCCTGAGCCATTGCATGTTTCAGGCATCTGAGGTAGATGCAAACTCTAACTGACGAAATTGCTGTTAGGCATGGGAGCTGTGTGGCCCAGTTAGCTGAGGCATGAGCTCTGTGAAGGGCATTAGGCAGCTCTGGGAGAGAGAAGTCACTTCCTGGTGGAAAGCCCACAATCCTTAAGCGCAATAGTAAAGTGTCCTGCCTGTCCCTCAAAAGTTAGATTACATGCCTCCAGAGGTTATCATGGCATCAGGGAATGGAGAACTGAATGAATGCTGGTATGACTTAAATCATTCTTGTCACTTTCTATAAAAGCCTATGAAAGAGAGATGGGCTTCAACTAGATGTTGCTGGCATGCAAGCCGACGGGAAGGAAATACCATGTTTTCTAGACCACTTTGTGTGACCCCCTATAAGTGGGGGCTATGAAGTGGGAACTCCAGCAGAAGATAAACTGATTTCATCAGGCATCTTGTATGAGGAGTTCTGTAGAGACAATGAGAGTTTATGTATCGAATTAAAAGTGTTACCAAAATCAGGGAGAAGAGCTAAGAAGCCAGAGAGAAGGGGAGTGATGGCTCAGTGTTTCGGGGTGCTAGCTGCTCAGGCAGAGAACCCAGGTTCAGTTCTAGCACTCACATGGCAACTAACAACCATCCTTAACTCCTGTCAGGGACTCTGACACCTTTATCTGGCCTCCACAGGCACTGCATGCACAGATGCACTCACACACATGCAGACAAAACACTTATACACATAACATAAATATAAATAAATCAAGAAAGTTTCTTTAAAGAAACCAGGGAGTGAAAAAACAAATTCTGAGGCTTAACCCTCTATCTGAACAATAGATATGGGTGTGGTAATTTGCATATTAAAATGATCGATAACAAACTCAAAGCACCCTCCAAGTCCCCAACAGAAAGGTAGTGGTGGATGACTGACAGGAAAGACTGTCTGAGGTGAAATCAGGGTCATAAATAATGGGATCCAAGAAGCTGCACCCTAGAATCAGAAGAAGGATATCTTATGGGTCAGCCACAGACCTCAGTCCACTGCTGGGACAGCAAGCTTTCCCCATTCCTAGAGAACAGAGTTTGACCATCATCATGGACCAATGATGGCTGTGTTTCTCTTTAATTCTGTTCCTAAAGGAATGGTTGGTTTTTAAAAATAATTGGGGTGATTTTTTTTTCTTCACTATGATAAATTTGGAAAATTAGAACCAGAAAGCCTGTCTTTTCATTTATGGATCACCAGGATATTAGGAAGCCGTATCTGAGACTGAAGGACAGAACTGATCAAAGAACAAATCGGTAAATTGGATTTGTCCAGCTAGTGAATGATGGGGTATCATTGACTAAAAGCCCAGGATACGCTCTGTATATATACAGAATGTAGAAGTCAAGGATAAGAGTGGCAGATGCATAGACATTGCTGTTGAATTTCCAGATGAATCTCTGTTTTATTCAAGATAGCTAATATTCTGTTAAAAAAACATTTCCCAGCCTCCCTTGCAAGTAGTTATGGCCATGTGATTAAATTCTGACCAATAAGATGCAATCAGAGGTTTTAGGTAATCCTTTGTAAAGGAATATTTCTTTTAGCTTTTGCTTCTTCCTTCCTTCCTTCCTTTCCTGTACCCAGAATGCCAACACCATAGGGGAGCTCAACCTCAAGATCTTCGGTGTCTAAGAAAGACCAGAAAATAATGTGATAAGAACACAGCTAAATATCAGAGACTCCACCATATTGCCATTGTGTCTGCTGATTTCTGTCCTAGGAAAAAAGTGAAAGATTTTATTTCATTTAAGATATTGATTTTACAGATCCTTTCTCTTTTGCCAGAAGCAGCATATACCTCTTAACTGGTTCAAGCTCCCCACTTATTGAGTCTTAGTTTCAGTGTCTCTAAAATGGAGTGTAAAAACACCTATGTCTGCAGTGTCTTGAGAAAATTTAAATGAACTCATATATTTTAAAAATTCAGCAAAATCTGTCACATAATCCTTACTAAGCAAATAAAATTGTTTCTCCATTTACTACAGTTGTTACTACTGTTGTTATCATATATTCAGTGACTAGTTCAAATCAAAATCTAAACATCCACGTCTGGTTCTTCAGTATATCACCTTACCAACCTTAACATCATGTCACTCCTATAGACCCAGCCCACTAGAGTGGGGAACAGGAAGATTTGAGGCCATGCATGAGGAAGGATCCTTATAAGCAACAAAAACAGCTCGGTCCTCTGGCTTTTGATGGAAAGGCCATCTAGTAAATATATTGGTTTTTTTAGGTCAGAGAATGTCTGTCAGTTACCATGCTGCATTTGTAATACAAAAGCAGCCTTAGGCTCTATGTAAATGAATGAACACAACTATGTTCCAATGAAACTTGATTTAGAGAAACACACAGTAGACTGACTTTGGCCAAGGGCCCTGATTCACCAATTTCTGGCCTAGAGAAACATGCCTGGAAGGGAGCCAAATCTTATAGCAATCAGTCCTAAGGCCTCTGGCAAGGCATGAAGGAGCCTTGCTCAGCTCCTGCTGGGCCTCAGAACTTCTTACACTGTGCATTTCCTGGGGCTCTTAGAATAAGTCATGCCAAGCTATACGTTACCTACATGGAGCATATCCTTCCCCAGCACTAACTTCTACCCAACTACAGTCTCAGCCTAGACAACTAAATACCAGACTCTTTAGCAAACTCTCAGGGGCCTAGAGCATGAATAAGGAACTCAGCAGGTGCAAAGAATGTAGCCTGGCATACTCAAGGTAAGTTCCAAAGAGAGATAAGTTTTAAGTTAGAGGTTAGGATGCCAGAAAAATGAATCCATTTTTGGAGTCCTGGTCCCAGGCATGGGGGTATAGTTCAGCACAAGCATCTCTCCTGTTTTCCTTTGCCCAGTCCCAGTTCCCTATGGGCACTCTGCCAGAAGGCCATATCACCAGCAGACTGTTAACCTTGGCAATGAAAAGCACAACTTTATGAGCACAAGAAATTGGCTAAAGTCGTTAATTTTATTCATAATAGAAAATTAATGTTTGGAATAAGGTAGCCAGCAGCAATTGGACCACTGGTTTCAAACATGAACATGATGTAGAGGGCTGTTCCTCTTCATCCCACCAATACAGAGCATTTCCTAAATGCTGCCTTCTTTGGGGAGTGAGAATGCATTGTTTTCTTCTTCCAGGGCTTCTGTTTTTGAGTAGGAAGAAGGCAAGGCCAACAGAGCCTGCACAGGACCGCCTGCCTCCTGCCACTCTCCCCACACAGGACTGGAAAGGAGGAGACTGAGGTGCGAGAGTTCTCCTGGGAGATGAGGAGGCTGTTATCCAGGCTTCCATGGCACTCTCCTCAGCCCGAGGGGGAGCCCTTTCCTCCTGTTCTAGGCCACCAGGTGGCACTTGGTTCATGGAACGTGGGATGGAGAAAATTGGAATGGAGAATACAAGAAAGCAAGGGCAGGTGTGGAGAAGAAAAGAAAGAGTATATACAGCAGCTCTGAGGCCCACATGGCTCAGTGAGTGAAGGGCTTTGCACGTTCAACCTCTTCTTTCTGCAGCAAGACTTTGAGGATGGAACAGTCCCCAGATCTACAGATGGAGACTGTGCTATGCGAAGGGAAGTAAAATCTCAAGGTAAAAGGTACATTTTTTAGGTCCAAGCCAATGTGATTTCTATGGCAAAGCCCATCCCATCTTCATTTAAGATGAAGCATCTTGCTTCACAAACACTGTTTTATGCTCTTCTTACAGATTTACCAGTCTCAGAGGTCAATAGTTGCTTGATTTTCCTGAAAACAGCTGATGCTGGCACTTCCGAGGTCACATGGGCCTCCTGCAGGAGGGCACTGCCAGCCGCCGTGCCCCAGGGGAGAGAAATATGTTTTAAACTGAATTGCTTCCAGAACACTTGGCCTCCTGTTCACCTCTGGGAAAGGGGGTGTAGGGAATCTGGGCCAGATATGGCCATGGCTGTTGCTAAGGAGGATGAACTAAGTCCATGGGTTTCACTGTGAAACAGACTACGTTTCAGTCACACCATGACCTGAATTCACCCTCTTCTCTGCAGACACAGTCTTCAAACCCCTGTGCCACACCAATGAGATGTAAAAATACTCAACAGTCACGGTGAAGACGGAAGAGAGGAAGGGTATAAAGAATTCAGTTCTTAGGAAGCTCCACCCGACACACTGAGTAATTAGTGTGGAGAGAACAGATCCTGACTTTAGGGAGGACCTGTGGAAGTTGATGTACTGAGATCATTGTGTTACAACCATCCTACTTCAGCTTTCCTCAGGACATCACTGAAATGTGGCTCTGTCTCCCTAAATCCAGAAAATCGGGATCCATACAGATTCTATTTGGCTACACATAGATATATGTAGTGTCTTACTCTGCAACTTCCCTCCCCGGCCCAAGGCTCATCCATCCTCTTGTCCCCAGCAAATCCAGCAAGCCATGACTGACAGCAAGGTTTGAAAACAGAAGTACTCTTAGAACACCTGTAATCTTCACTAAGTGCCCCAACCAAAGGCCACTAGGATCACATCCCAGGCACAGTAATGCTTTCAAACTGCCTTTCTTGATTTGATGTTAAGGTGCTTGCCTCGTGCTCTTGTCTAACAGTTCCCTTTTGTAACTGAGTCAGTGTCTTGAATACAAAGTAATGATTCTGAACTCTTCTGGGAAACTCGTAAGAATCTGAAAAATCAGTTGACAACTTCCTATTGCTAAATTATTCTAGTAGCAGTTGCAGGAACTGGAACTCCCTAGAGTGAACTATCTGGAAACTTTTACACCATCCTTCCACAAGGAAGATGTCATATTTGTGAAAGCCAGGGCGTGGCTGCTCATTCACAGCAAAGCTTGCAGGTGTGTGCCCTCTGGGATCAAGAAGGGCGGGAGTTGCCTGAAAACCTTCAAAGGATGAGAAGATTCTGGAAAAACATTGCTTCAGTTGTCCATAAATCGCAGAGTGGATTTCTACCTTGTGTTTGTGGCACACTGTGAATGCTCTTCCAAATACACAGTGCAGGTAAATTTCATGATGCTCTTTGATTAACTTCCATATCAGTCCTTGAGGTCAGTTGGTGCCATTCCCTGAACTTCATTCCAATAAATTTTAAATACTATTCACTTGTCCAGGAGGCTGTGTTGTTCCTCGAATGAGTTCTGTAGGGTCTTTAATCTGTTAGTACAAGTGAGCATGTAAATCCATGATGCTGTGAAACTTTTAATATTTCTAGCCAACTTTTCTTTGTTTGGGTTGGTAGTTTTGGTTTTGTTTCCGGTTTTGTTTTAAAAGACCTGAGAATGGAATAAATGATCTCTAACATCTAAGCAAGTGCTGTCCACTGAGCTACATTCATTCTTGGAATGTTGAGGGACTACATTGCTTGAATTTGATTGACTCTTAAAACTTATCCAGGATTTGTTTCAATCAGCTTAGAGATCATTGATATTCAAAAAGTAGTTGATATACCATACTCTCTCCTCTCAAGGCTCAAGGATCATCATGGAAGAAGGAACAGAAAGATCATAAGAATTTGAGGTAGTGAATGAATACAAGGAAACTGTGTTGTCTGGACACTGTGGGGCAGTCGCACATATAAACCCACCATGTTTGCGACAATATACACAGGGCTTATTCAAGTTCAAGCTAAACAAAAGCTCAGAATGGATGTAGGGGGTGGGAAAGAAGGCCCAGCCCTAGCTAAGGATCTATTGGCAACTGAAAGCTGCTATAAGGGGGAGAGTCAGTTTTCTTCAGGGCTGTGATTCCCTGGGAGGTTGACCAAGCTCTAAGGCCTAAACGCATACCCAATAGCATCTGGAGAACACGAGTTACATTTGATAGCCTTTAAAAATGAAAATTAATAATAGAGCACATGATGTCGGGGGAGGAGAGCAGTGAGGGTAGAGGTAGAGGTGTGGGAGGGGTCTGAATGTGATCAAAATACATTCTATGAAATTCTTAAGGAATCAATAAAAATATTTTAAATAGTGTGTTACAGTTTCCAAGGGGGAGGGATGCAGCCTGTCATTCCACTGGAACTACAGAAGGCAGCACGGTGGTGGGCAGACACTAAGGGGAAATCATGAGGAGTTCACAGCTTTCACAGTGGTAGTCCTGGAAGGAATGGGCCAAGCAGGATGCACAGCTAAGCGAGTTTAGGTTCTCATAGTGTAAATAACCTCAACAGAGTCTGGCTGGATAACTGTCACCTCTAGTACCTAGTCTTAGGTTAGCATATGGCAAAGAAATATTGCAGAAGTCTGATAATAGAAGACTGTGGGGAAGTGGACTCAGGACCAATTGATCTGTATGGTACAGATACGTTCGCAGACAAATTGGCTGATCTCTCCAAGAAATAGCTAATCCTGATATGGCAGTTCCTACTGTTGCACAGGCTCCAAACTGTCAAAGCTATAAGATATGGAAAATATTAAACAAGATTAATACAGCCCTTAATATATAACAGGATTAATACAATATATACAGTATCTGTTTTTGCATTTGAGTTAGAGAATGTTTTTGAGTCTTATTTTTGCTCTATAATCCTTTTGTCTACAGCCTTCTTGTAGGTCGTTATCAAGATAATATTTGATTCAATCAAAAGGAAGTATTAAATTATTCTCTGCATTAGCTAGGTGGTCCTGCATCTTCTCTAAAGATGTCCAGCGTGCACCTCTGCATGACCTTCAACCTAGTGTCTCCTTAACATCAGGCCTTGATATCTACAGTTCATTGAGAGCCTCGAATTAAAGAAAGTGAAGAGAGAATGGAGATGTGAGCAAAAATGTATCACAAGGTTCAGGGTCACAGAGCAGGAAGAGCCAGCTCGCTTCTCCTTGGGACCTTCATTTCCTCTGCTTTTGGATGGGGCAAAGTTCCGCAGCTTTTGTGAACCTCGGATACACGGCTATCCAAGATTACATTCTTAGCACGCTCTGAGGCCCAACCTTTGAACTTAAAAAGAGATAACATGATACCTCACACATTTATACAGCCGTCCTTCTATATCCATAGGTTCTGCATCTGCTGAGTCAACCACAAATGGGTCAAGTGTTTGTTATTTAAATTTTTGAGAATTTTGTATATGAGTACTGTGTTTACATCATTTCCACCCGTTTGTCTCCCACCCACAACTCTTCCTCTGTTTCCCCCTCCTCTTGATCTTGTCTCTAACTGTTATTGTTTATACACATACACACACACACACACACACACACAACATACACACTTGTAAGCAACTTACTGTGTCTATTTAGTGGTGTCAGTGCAGGCACATGTTTAGAGACTGGATAACCTTGCAGGGAGCTCTGGAAAAAACTGGTTCTCCCTCTCTCAGCAGTCATTAATTGCCTGGAGCTCTTCATCTGGACATGTGACCTTGTGAAATTTCCCCTATTAAATATGTTTTTAAAAACTGTGTCTATGTGGAACATGTACAGATTTTATTTGTCACTCCTTCCTAAACTATGCAATATGAAAATATGCTGATGTACATTGTAGTATATGCTATAATACACAAACTATATGGGAGGATGTGTGTGGTTTCTCTGAAAATGGAATATCATTTTATATAAGGAAATTGGACATCTGCAGACTATAGCATCCTCAGGGTCCTGGAAACAATCCCCTGTGGATTCAGAAAAATATTGCAATTAATAAATTATTATCACACAAAATAACACTCAATTTTCCATGTGTGTGTGTTTGAGTGCATTCCGATGCTGTCTATAACCTCTCAAATTGATATCATACCCAGTAACAGATACTGACCTGAAGTTTTCAGACTCCTGCTTGGGAGCCTGCCACAAGACTCAAAAAGAAACTACAGTCAAAATCTTATTATATTTTTAAGCTAAATATCTTTATTCTTTTTATGAAAGTCATACCTTTTCAGTATAATAGTACATTCCACAAAATAGGAATAAATTCCCCATACCTAGGAATACCTAACATTGTTTTCTGATTTCTCTTTTCTCTGAGTACCCTCTTACATAAATATACAACCACAGGCATCTGATTCTACTGCGGGTGTACAGATGACAAGATACCAACTATTCTATAAGCTCGTTTCATGGCAAATATCATTCAAGCCTTTTCACTTTAGGTGCCTTTTTAAAGGTTACAGTATTTGGCTTTAGGGTTCTGTCTTATTCTGCTCTTCTAATTCTCCACTGATGAGCATTCTGCTCGCTCCCATTGTTTTGCTATTAGCAATTATCTTATGAATAATCTTGAGTATATTCATTCACCAGAGCTGTAAATTTCTACTTAGAGGGAACCTAGAAGTATATTAGTTGATTCAAAGAGTAAACACATTTATACTTGAGAAAATTAGTCTGTCTTTCAAATACTTTTCCAGCATAATAGAAAAAAAATCATTACTGATATTTAAATCTCTCTAATTGCTGATGAAAATGAAATCTTTGCATGGGTTTAATGTGCTCTGTCTCTTGTATTATGTGTATGTGAATATGGGTGTACATATGCATATATGCTCACATGCATATATGTACACATGCACATATGCTCACATGCAAGGTGAACTTTGCAGCCATTTTGCCCTTGGATTTTTCCTGATCTTTTATTATTGATTCAGAAGATTTACTAATGTTCATTGGCTGGATACCAACACAAGCTTCACGGATTCAACCTTGTTCTACCTTCTAGGCTTGAGAGTGCTTGGCACACAGAATCATTCAGGAAAAATCTTTTTAAGGGTGAGATTAAATACAAATATTTTGACAGTTGTTTGACAGGGATCTCAATCAATTAGGGTGGAAATCAGCTGTACCACCGGAGCAGATTGCTAAGAGCAGCATTCTAATCAGTCTATAAACCCTGAAGTGTGGTGACTGATCTAGAGGAGTCCACAGTATGACTGTCACTCAGAGGCTGAAGGAAGCAACTCTTCACCAGCCAGCCAGTATGATCCAGTACACTGGGGTAGCACTGGTCTTGCAGGCTGGTTGCGCTAAGAGTAAACTATGTGTAAGATCAATGCTTTCCATGTTCTTAGGTCTTTCTACATTGTTCACCATTTTCCAAAGCATTAAAATTTTATGTGGTTGCAATTACCAAACTTTTTCTTTATGCTTTAAAGAATGAGAAGAAAAATAAATAAATAATGCTTACATGGTATGAAAAACCAGAGGGAAATGTAACAGTTCAAAATACTACTGAAAAACACAAATACAATAAATATATGAGTGCATGTGTGTAGCTGAAGGCTATATAACAACAAAAAAAAAACACAGGGTCAAGTAGGAGAAGCCTCCCTTCGAGTCAGGGTAGTTCAACAGACTCACAAAATAACACAAGCTATTGCCATGGCCTTTGATCACCTCTCAGAACTTGAAGGTGAGACTCTATTGCTGTAGACAAGCCACATTTTGTATACAGGACTTGGAATAATTGAGCTAGAACTGACACGGAAGCCTCCTCCCTAAAGACTAGCTTTCATGGTATCAGAGAATATTGTACAGGCTACAAAGGGAAAAGACCAATCAATGGTCCTAGCCAGCTGCAAAGCCTGAAAAACAACATGACTGGCCCTGTAAACTATCACTATTAGTGTAGAAGTGGCATTTATTATTTTTTTAATTTATGTGTATAAGTATATTGCTTGCATTTATATAAGTGCACCCATGTCATGCAATGCCCTCAGAAGCTAGAAAAGGGCATCAGATTTTCCTGGAACTGGAGTTCAGACAGCTGTTATCTACCATGTAGGTGTTGGGAATCAAACTTGGGCCCTCTGCAAGAGCAGTCAGTGCTCTTAACTGCTGAATCAACGCTCAGGCCCCAGTAGAGGCATTTTTATCTTGGGGATTATCAACAGCCTTAGAATTAAAGCTCACTCAATGGGAGGGAACTTCTATGTGGTACTAGCCAAACACACATGACTGGAGAAGTCATACATCCTATAGTAAAACCTACTTTTGGCACATCCCTAGATCAAAGTAATTTCTTACTTTATTCCAAAATGTGCACTCTCATATTTACAGACAAGTGTACCTTTCACCCCTTGTCAAAGGAGCTTCTTTATGTAACAGATGGAGACTATTACAGAATTCCAGTACTGGCCAAATGCAGAGAATAATGTCTGTGAGACACTGAGGCCTAAGTGATACATCTTCAATGCAAGCTCCATACATAGAATGAAGGCCTCTCTCAACTCCCACCAGAAAAGTTTTGTTATGAAGCAGATGGTGATTAACACAGAAACTCACAATGAGCCAAGGTGCAGAGAACAAGAGGTTGCAGAGTGCTTATCCATGAATAGGACACCTGTATCATACCTCTGCCTCCCAAGGCTCAGGGGTCACTGGAGAAAAAGAAGCAGAAACTTTGTAAGAGCCAGAGGGGAAGAATGAACACAGGAAAACAGAATCTTCCAGACAGCTGTTCAGTTACTCAGTTGAACTTACAGCAATGCCAACAGCATGCACAAGTCCCATGTAAGCTCAAATGAGACAAAATCCCAGCAGAGACATGGGAAGTGGGTAAGAAATCCCAACCCAACCTAAGGAATTTTGGGTAATTGATGACTGCTGGAAGAGGGAGAAACAGTGTCTCATAGGGACCGATGGATGGGCTCAAACTGAAGGACATTCAAGGATGCAAATCATACTCTATAGAGCATATTATATATATATATATATGAAATCTCACATATATATGTATATATATATATATATGAGTGAGACAATGCATTAAACCATTAAACTAGAAACAAAGAAACAAGACAGTGGGAGAAGGTGTGGATAGGAGAGAGAATCTAAATGTCTTTAACCACATTGCATGCAAATTGCAAAAATTCAATAAAACAAAATTAATAATAACTAATGACTAAAATAAAACTATTTCTTCCTTGAGTATTTCATACAATATAATTTGATCTTATTCAAACCCCCTTATCTTCTTAGGTACCTTCTTACCACATCTCATTTCATGTCCTTTATTATTTTTAAGACCTATCCAATCTAATTTGTGTTTCCCAACTATTTTTGGATATGAGTTCACCCCTTGTGGTCTGGTCAACCTACCATGCCTCATACCCTAAGGAAAACTGACTCTCCATCTTCAAGGAACTAGCTAGCAAGTGACAACTGACCCTCAGCTAGGGCTGGGGCTTCTTGCCCTTACTCATGCTGGGATTTGTCTGGCTTTGATTTGAATACATGCATGCTATTCAAAGCACTGTGAGTTCATATGTGTAACTGCCTGGTTATGTCCTGAAAATCATAGTTTCCTTATATTTATCTACCACCTCTGGCTCTTATAGTCTTTTTGCCCCTTTTGCAATGATCCCTGAGTGTTAGAAGGAGAAGGGTGTGATATAGGTGTCCTATTTAGAGCTGAGTACTCAGCAGTCTCTTATTCTCTGCATGTTGACCAGCAGTGGGTCTCTGTGTTAATCACTAACTGCTGCAAGAAGCTTTCTGGTGAGAGTTGAAAAATGTACTAGTCTGGGGGCATAACAATAAGTCATTAGGAGTGAGTTTAATAATATGTACATTTAGCAGAATAATATTAGCAGGTTCTCCTCTATAGCCTTGACCTATCTAGCCGTGGGTTGTTTGCCCTGTGATGTCCTTCATGCTTTCAGTCTGTCTCTCAAGGATTATACAATATCCACCCACTTTTCATAGACCCTTTTAGAATATAAAAATCTTTAAGAGCAAATTTACATTTTCTATTTGATGTTCCACTTTGTAAAATAAATCCATTTTTCTTGGCAAAAATTATATTCCATTGTTACAATTTAATACATATATGTATAGATACATTCATAAATAATGAAGAGTGAAGGACCTTTCCTTGCTCACAGTTCTGTAGCATAGGATCAGCCCATCACTGGCTGGCTGGTCAAACGGCCTCAGGTGACTAAGAACATAATTCTGTGCTAATTACTTGGGTGCTTATTTGATGGGTGATTCTCTCTCACACATACTTCAGCTATTTCCATGAGGACAAGGACAGGGTTTGTGCTCAGATCAGCATTCCAGTCCCCAGAGACAAGCATGGAATCCAGAGCATATCAAAGTGCCACAGGTATACTCAGAAGGAGTGAACTGAAAAGAGGAAAAGCCAAGAAGAATGAGGGAGAAGAATGGACAGCTGTGGGAGGGAGGACAAAGGGAGCAGGGAGAAGAGAAAGACAGAGGGAGGAACAAGAGAGGGAGGGGCAAGAGGGAAGAAAAGAACGACAGGCAGCCTGCATTTCACAGTCTGTGCAGGCTTTGCTCTTTCAAGCCCCAGCCCCCATCTCTCCACAGCAGCGATTTCTCAGCACAGATGGTGGAACTGAATTGAATACAGTGAGTAGAAAGTGCTGTTCGAATCTTGGTCTCAGAGCACCGAGTACTCTGCGAATGACCTATGCAGTCCTGGAGTCTAGTTACTTGTGCTAGTGCCTCTTTTGCTCTTTAGCCTAGAAACTTCTCAAAACAAGGACCCCCCCCCCACTTTACTATTCTTTGTTGTTTCCCCAGATCCTTACCCTGTTTGAGCTCAGAATGTTTGGTGAAAGGAAAAGAAAACCTCTGGCATCTGAGGCTGTGCCTGGCACAGTACAGCAAACATAAGGAAATCCCAGCACTGGAAATCCCATCCAAGACTCCCAGCTCTGGGCTAAGAGGAGATGGCTTTTCTCAAAAGTGTGGGTATCCACCACTCTGAGGTACCTAAGCCTCCATCCCACATTAGCTATAATTACTGCAAGTGTAAATTACCATTGACACAATGACAGCGACTCAATCAAAGAAGAGGCTCTGAGTCAAAACTATTGCCTAAGAGAAATCAGGCATGACAAAGGGACTTCAACCGCAGCACTCAGCAGGGTGAATGCAGAAGAGCTAAGCAGGTAGAATCCCTTCCCTCAGCCTCACAGCCCCCTTTGGGTCTGGAGAAGTGGTGACCCCCAAGTTGTGGAGGTTCTACCGGGTTCAGGGAGGTTAAAGCATGGTATTCTTGGTACGTTAACCATGATCGATCCAGTGGATAGACCCACAATGAAGAACATTTGGAGATGTAAATTAGATTCTATAGGCCTTATTATTTATATATTAGAGTACATTAAATTGGGCAGGGGCAATAACAAGAGGTACAGATGGGGGGATCTAGTTGCCATCAAATAATATTGTTTGAAAAATCACAAAAATTCAATTAAAATAAAAAGGAAGGGATCCTTTGTTCACTGAGACCTCAGGGAAAATGCATACTGAGGGTGGTTCAGAGAACAGATCGGTCAAGCTGGCAGAGAAGCCAGTGCCTGCCTGGATGAGGGTGGGCTCTGCTGGCTCTACACCACAGCTGCACATACCGGAGCCTCACTGAGCATGCTGGCCAGAGCACTGAGCAAGAGAGATACCAATAGCCAGTGGACCACATCTCCTGGCTGCTGCCTCAGCTTCCACGTGCTTCCATTTCCTGAGAAAAAGGCAGCTGGAGTCCGCAGGAAGCACTGAGGTCTCTGGGCTCCAGGGCTAACTAGTACAGGCTGACTGGGGCCTCTAACAAGGTTCATTTCTCAATCTGTTCTTTTTATTCCTCCTATTCTACCCTAGGGGAGCAGGCCCTCAAGTCCCCTCCAGTGTGTCCTGGATCCCCTCCACCACCAAAACCACCAGAGCATCTCTAGCCTGGAATCCAAACGACTCATTTCCATAGCTTCCAGAAGGCTTTTTACTCCATCATTCCCTCCTTGAGGGTCCCTTGTAACAAACACAGTAGACCATCCTTACGTATAACATAATTCTAATGAAACCTAGAGCTTTAACTGCCTCTTATACGTGTGATCTCAGGCGGCAATTCTTATGATATTTTTCATATCGTGTTTTCTTATGTTGTTATATTTTGACATCTGGATTATGTGCTCTCATTTATACATATGGATTGTGTATTTCTCATTTAACTTAGTTCATGGCTTGTATATACAATATACTCAGTGAATGTTTTGGTATGGATGGCAGAATATATATATTAAAAATGAATAAATTTATCTATATTTGCAAAAGGGGAATTGCAATGAATGTCTGAAGATTAACGTGACCATAAACTATGATCCATTTTATAAAAGTCCTATAAAGTTTGACAATGATTATTCAAATGTGGGTGACCATTGAGGTTATAATATAGGTTTTCACCCAAGGTTCTCCAGCAGCAAGAATGTCATGAAAGATCAGATACAGAGACCTTAAAAAAGGATGTTGTGAGAGCTCAGGTGCAGAGGCCTCAGTCAAAGATGTTGGGAGGGCTCAGGTGCAGAGGCCTAAGTCAAGGATGTTGGGAGGGCTCAGGTACGGAGACCTCAGTCAAAAGTCTTTGAAGAGCATACCTCTTAAAAGATCTCATGGAGAGGGCAGCCATTTGTGATAGTTTTGTCAACAGGGCACAGTCTAGAATTACCAGAGAAGTCTTAGAGAATGATGGTCTAGATTAGGTTCCCCTGTGGGCATGTCTGTGGGGGATTATCTTGATCACATTAATTAAGCAAAAAACCCTGCCCACTGTGGGTGGCACCATTCCCTGCATAATAATGGGTAAAGTGAGTTGAGCAGTAGCATGAGTGCATTAATTCATGACTTTCTGCTCTTGACTGTGGATGTGAGGTGAAGATGCTTCAAGTTCCTGACACCTGACTTCCCTGCAATGATAGGTTATAACCTGGAACCAAATAATCCCTTTCTCTTTTAAGTTGTTTTTATCATACATATATATGTGTACATATATACATATATATATATATGGCCTATAAAATCTAATTAGTGCTTCCATTAACTTGTTCAGTTTAGTAAAGCAAGTTTTGAATGGTTTTCCTTTCCCTGAAGTCAGTGTTACTGTGAATGCTCCTTAGTTCCTCTCATGTCTAAGGAGCCCTGGAAAGTGATCAACTAGAAATCTCCAAATGAGTAACAAGAGGTTGAACTAAAAGATCAATGCTCAGTCCTCTTGCATGGAAGTGGCTTGATGCAGATGGTTATTGGAACTTCACCTGTCATATGGAAGGCTGGCCCTCACCAAACACTAACTGAAGGCTCTGAAGGCCCAGAAGGCCTTCTTGCCAACAATGTCTTTAAAAGTCTCCTCTAGCCTATAGAAATGAATATTGGGAAATAGAGAAGCATGTAAATAAATGGAGATGACCATACAGCTCAGACCTTATAATACCCCCACAAAAGCCCATGGATGAAGGGTTTTATCTGTATATTGGCCCTACTGGGAGGCAGTAGAACCTTTAAGAGGTAGAACCCAGCAAGAGGACTTCTAGTCATTAAAGGTGTGTCCTTGAAGAAGACCCTAAGACTACAGGCTCATTCTTTCTTTTGTTTTTCAATCCTGAAGTAAGAGGTTTTATCATATGCTCCCCAACACAATTATCTGCACTGTCACAGGTACAAAACCAACAAGTCGACTGATCATGAACCAAAATCTCCACAAGTCTAAGTCAAAATATACCTTTCCTCCCTATAAGTATATTATTTCAGGACTAGAGTTTGAGCCCTTCAAACATGCAAAGTTCCAGACAAGAGATAAAGAACTTGAGGATGATAGAACATTTCCTTTACCCTTGATAGCATAAGCTCAGAACCCAAAAGCTGAGATATCTACCTTTGGGACAAACAACAGACTCCTCCCTGAGCACGGGGAAAACATCTGTTCTTCCTAAAGACTTCCTGAATTACAGAATGAGCGCTAGAAAGCAAGAGTAAGTCGTGTCTCCCACCCTAAGGAGATTTTTTTATGTGTAAAATCATAGGAAAATCACAAATATCAAAACTGGAGGCACAAACTCACAGATATAATTATAGGTTCATTCTATATCCAACAGACACTGCTCAACATTAGTAAAAAGAAATGAGTCCTACCATTTATTTATCACATCCCTTCCCTCTGGGGTCATATCAGATTTTTCATTAAGGAACCTTTATAAGATCAAGTGTGTCTTAGGCTTAAGATCCAAAGAAACTTACAGAGAAAGCAAGTACAGGCAAGTTCATCTTTGCCTGCCTTTGTGGGAAGAAAGGTGCTGCAAGGAGCTTGCCTTGCATATGAATGTATCTTATCCTCTACATTTTCAGTTTTCTTTTTAAAAAGAAAAAATGTATCCCCCATGACAGATCATTAGAAGTAAAACTGACCTTGTATCTGGAGGTAGGCAATCGGTGACCAGCCACACAATGACAAGGTTGGAATCTAGGGGGCCCCTGGCCCAGGCTACAGCATTTTCAAATCCAGGAGAGGCAGCGAGTACAAGAGTCTGGGGGGACTATCGCTTGGGAGTGGAGCAGCCTCTGTCAAACATATCACACTTACTCTGAAGACAGGTTGTTTGCTTCTGGCAATGTAAGTCAATATGGAAAAGAGAAGAAAAATCGAGTTTAATCAAATAGCCAAAACAGTAGGCAGCAAGGCATCTTTCAATATTCTTGGAATTGGCAGTCCTCAAGTGCTCCAAAGGTCGATGGCCAGCATATGCCATCCTGAGGCTACAGAATAGCTCTGCCGTGTGCTGGTGGAGAAAGGTCTTCACTCTTGATGTAGACAAGGCAGAACACACATTAATTCTGATCTTTACTGAAAAGAAATGTGATAGGTTGGGTAAATACACACTATCTTATCAATTGAAAACAATTTGGCATGCATCTAATGTAGCATGTCCATTTTCTTCCTGAAATGAAAGTAGCTGACACATCTTACAATATGGAATTTCCTTGGAAACCAGAAAATGCTGTACAGTCTTTGTAGCTGTGGGTAGGCCCTGTGTGAGCCACAGTTCTTGACTTTGGGCCCACATGGATCATTTACTGAATAGACTGTTGATGAGTAGGTTTGTGGGAGCTAATGACACAGGTATTCTCAGGAGCAGATAGAAAGATGAGGAAAGCTGATACCTGAAGGAACCTTTAAAGTCAAGGAGTCAGTCAAGATAAGGACTTATAGGCTAAGGAAACAGTGATGCAACTGTCCAAGCACCAAAAACAGTGTGGTGCTATACAGGAACTGCATGGAGTTCTGGTTTGTCTGAAGGTTTAAGAGATGGAGGAAGGAAAATGATATTGAAATGTAAGTTTTCAATCATGCAGAGCCAGGGAATTTGCCTGGATTTCATCTTGCAGGTGACATGAGCTTGCATAAGAACTTAGGGTAGAGGGTTGATTGGAGCAGGTATAATGGTTTATTTTTAAATTTATTTTTCTATTTATATATGATATGTGTGATGTTTCTGCATAGGGGTATGTATGCATGTGCATGCAGGTGCCCACTGAGGCCAGAAGAGGGCATCAGATTAGCTGACCAACATGAGTCCTGGAAACTGAACTCCAGTCCTCTACAAGAACAGCAAATGCTCTTAACCAATGAATCATCTCTCCAGTCCCATGATGTAGGTTTAAAGGTATCAAAATTCAGTATGGAGAAAGTAGAGCAAGAGCCAGGGCATATGTTCCGATCCTACTGCAATCAGGCAAGGAATGAGGGTGCCTGGAACCAGAGTGGTTGCACAGGGGTGGGGAGAAATGAATGGGTTGGAAGAATATCTGGGATGTGGAATATTAGAAGCTGGACATGGAAGGAGAGTGGCAAAACAATGACACAGCAGAACTCTTCACTGGGATAAGGAGGAAGATTCATTTAGGATTCAACTTATTCTTTGACTGACCTGTAAAGTTTGGAACTGTTGAAAAATCAGCTCAAACTTGATTCTCCTACCATGCACAGATCAACTTTGTAATCCCAAAGTGGAGGGCATGGTGGCTCGTGGGGTTCTTACCAGAAGCAAGGAATGCTAGCTTGGCATTCTCTAGTTCAATTCATCTGGAATACCATCGACTAGGAGAGATCTCAGATCCTACGGGTTTAAGGCTCAGTCCCTAAGACACCATTTGCACATCTCAAGCCTGGGTTAGGACTTGCACTTCTGACTGACTAGCTAACTATTGGATTCTAAGTCTCCTTCTTAGGTCTGAGGAACTCATTAGGCTACCTCATAGAACTCTGTGGAAATGAACTAGGCTTCCTCGTTTCTTATAAAGTACATTACAAAGGCTTCAGATGAAGAGCTTGCACAAGGCAAGGCATGGGAGAAGGGCTGAACTCTCACAGCTCTCCAGGAGCGTCAGCATCAGGAACCTATACATCTCAGCTACATGGAAGCTCCAAACCTTGTCTTTTGGAGCTTCTCTAGAGGTTTTCTCACACAGGTATAACTGATTAAATCTTTGCCTATTGGTGGTCAGCTCAACGTTGACTCTCCACTCCCTCTCCAAGAGATTGCCTCCCTCCACCTGCCTTGTTATAACTAGCTCCCATCCTGAAGCTAACTAGGGCCTTCCAGCCACTAGTCAACTCATTGTCACACAACAAGGCATGGAAATGACAATTATTGGGCGATATCAAACATGGACAGATACTGAATTTATATTTATCTATCTCATACAATCATATCCAGAATATCAGACACACTGAGTAGGTACCACATGACAAGTTCTGAACTGTTCTTGGGAAGAAAGATTATGCAAACAGCCCATCAGAGACTCTCAGGTTCATAGAAAAGAAGCCCTTGGACTTGCTGTCCCCCTCATGGCCGTGCTGACCTCACCTGGCCATCTCTGTCCCAAGAACCTTTCTCACTGATTCCAGGTCCAGAAGACCCAGACCCAGGACCACCTCCTAGTCCTTCTCATGCAGTCTGGTCTTTCTGAGTGAGCTTTCCCAACCTGAGCCCTGAAAACTGCAGTTGAGAAGACAAGTGGCTCTGCAACTCCATAAGAAGTATATCCAGTATGTCCCCAAGACCCTCCCTCCAGTTCTGGACTGCAGAGAAGAACCCCACGATGAGCGCATCCTATACCAACCAGGACAGCTAGACTCTGCTTCCCTGCTGTCTCTGTACCAGTCATTTGAGCATTACATACAGGTGTGCACATGTACTTAGACATAGACACTCACATGCCTCAAGGATGGTTTCTCCTCTGAAGTACACAGCAGCTGTCATGCTTCTCTTTATATTCTCTGCTTTGTTTCCTGTCCCCTCTCTTAGGACCCTGAAAGTTCATGCCTGAAACATCAAGAACAGAGATTTAAAAGGATGTTGTCTACTCTAAGAAACCTTTCTACCTTTCTGACTAGGCATGCACATAGATGTCATGTACACCCTTCTGGCCAACATGCCCCTAGCCCAGAGACCATATTCACATTTCACTCTTTTCTAGGTGCCAGGTAGAAAGATGTTTCTGGGAGCTCTGCACTGATGATGTTGAGTCGACAGGTAGGCATTCATTCACTGGGGCTCTCCTCACTTCTGCCCAGCACAGTGCTGGCCAGAGAACCTCCATGCAGATGGGCTCTCAAGCCTTTGGATTAATTGCTGCAGGGAAATCAGATTAATCATGCTGCTTGGCTGCCAGCTACTACAGCAGAGCTCACAGGGGCCAGCTGGCCAATTTGGATAGAATAGATCGCTGGTGGCCCTCATCAGCTTCTTATACCCTCATTCCACGCCTTCTTTCTGTATCTCTCTCCATGCACAAACCTAAAGCCCCTGCTGAAAAGGGGCCCTTGGCCTTTCTTCCTCGGGTGTAGGTGAGATCCATAGCCCTGCAGAAAAGGTCTCTACAGATGCCTGGCAGCCTCAGAAGAAGCCGTGTTCCTATCATCATCCAGGTAGGACAGTGTAGGAGAACTTCCCAGAAAGTAATTCACTGCTGGGCTTCACTAAGGAAACCCAAAAAGGGATCTACTCTGAGCTGCAGTGTGAGCTTCTTTGTCAGTAGCAAGGAAGATGGAGAAGGCTTCAAAAACGCAGAGCAAAAATGACCTCTGTAGAGAGAGCCAAAGCTGAGGCAACGGAGATTGCTGATGTCCTCATACAATTTGCACAGCCCAGTCTGAGCTTATTCCTGAGAGGAAGCTACAATTTTCAACAGAGTTCTGCATAAGATAGCCCAGGCTGCAGCGAGTATCTCTGCTTCAAGATATCCTTATACAACACAATTTGGAAACAACCTGGAATGAAATTAAATAGCAGTTTGGTTACACTTTAATCACCGCAGGCAAAGCAGGATGCCACTGTGATTATGACAAAGGAATCTATATTTATTGTCTTGTGGGGATTTGCAGTGGAGATACAGCCTTTCCACAAAGCACCTAATTTATTCATAGAGCCATAGCAAGGGATTGCAATTGTTTGTGAGTCATTAAGTGTGTCTTCCTCCAGACTGGCAGAATCAGGAACCAAGAGATAAGCCTGTCCACTCAACAGAAGTCTCTATATTCAACTCTGCTCTACAGAATCAAGAAGGTGCCATTCAGTATGGAATGGGGTGAAATAAATAGGACCACTTCAGACCTCATTCTCCACCAGCACAAAGCTGCCTCACACATTGAAGAAAAACAAAGTCCTCACCACCAACCCAAGAATTCAGCAAAGGGAAGCTTTAAAGAGTCATAAACTTTCCTAGCCCGTAGCCACAAGCAGCCCATGATTCAAAACATCCACATTGAACAGGCATTCATAAAACGCCTACACCATGCCAGGCTGTGGATGAGGAAAGGGGTGGGAGGGCAGAGGATGCAGTTGCAAAGGTGGCTAAAATGCCATCCAATGGAGTATACTGTGACAACCAAGCTGTTCAGGCACTTGGAGGGTCTGAGACCAATGCATGGGTCAGCAAACCAACCAATGCCAATACCGATTGCAGATCTGAGATTATATTCATTTTCTCTCTCTCTCTCTCTCTCTCTCTCTCTCTCTCTCTCTCTCTCTCTCTCTCTGAGATATTACATATTGACTGAATGCTTTTTCTATGTAAGATAGCAGGGTGCTTCTAGATTGATGAAAAACTTAATAAGATTGTTTCATTTATTCTGTCAAGGGGCTGGAGAGTGGGCTTGACAGTTAAGAGCAATAGTTGCTTTGCAGAGGACTCAGGTTCAATTCCCAGTACCCACATGGTGGCTAACAGCCACCTTTAACTCCATTTCTGGGGATCTGAAGCCTTCTTCTAACCTATGCAGGCTCTGCACAACACAGGTGCACTTGCAAACACACAGACAAAACACTCATACACATAAAATAAAAACAAATAAATCATTTATTCTGTCTAGCTATGTAGGAAATACATATGGATTTATGCCCATTTTATAGATGAGGAAACCAAAACTAAGCATCCTGGCTTGTTTCCATATCTAGTAATGCTGTGAAGCTGTTTCTTACCTCAGGGACACTGGAAATCACCTCATATGGATCCAGAGAAACCAAGACCACACCGGAAATATGGCAGTGTATCTGTCCATTTGTGTTGCGACAAGAAAAGACAGACTGGATAATTTATAACAAACAGAACATTATTTAGTTTATAGTTCTGGAAGGTGAGGATCCCAAGACTGAGAGACTGCACTAGCAGAGAGCCTGTTGACTGCACCGTAACATGGAGATAGTATAACATGGGAACAAAAGCAGACCAAGCACACTTCTCTAAGTGACCCATTCCCATGATGTTAGTTAGACAGAGCTTCTATGACCTAAGGGTCAGCTCCCACCCAAAACTGCCAATATATGAATTTCTGGGGAACCTGTTGTACCCACAACAACTGAAATCTTTTTGGAGCCACAGATTCCAGATTGTTGGGTGACCCTGATTCTCACTAACCCAGATTTTCAGAAACACCTCCCCAAGAGACAGGCTCCTCTTAGTCCTTGGAGTGGGAAAGGCCACACATAGGGTGGCAGCCTAAGAGCGAGAAGTCACAGTCCACCATATGAGTCAGAGACACTTCACACAACTTGCTCCTTCCTTCCACGGGTATATTCTGGGGCTGGAGACCAACTCTGAAGGCAACCAGACTGAGAGCTTCTGAATTTGCCAGTCATTAACCAACCTGAAACACTGCAGACACCAGGGATTTCTCTGAAGACACCAAAGGAATTATTGAGGGCAGTGAGCTCCCATGAGAGTTGCCTATGGCTGGCTGCAGCAGTGCCCTAAGGCTGAAGAAAGCACAGCAGGCTGGGAGGCAGGAAGTAGTGCCTCCATTCTTGAAGCCTCTGAACTGAAAACTGATGGGGCTGATGTCTCTAGGACCCCTTTTAACTCAAATTTTGTTGAGTACTTTTCCCCTATAGGAAGGCCCGGAGGCTGAGTCCAAGACAGAGATCCAGTATTCTGACCTTGGGCAGCTTCCTTTTCTCCAAAAACTAAGCTCTGCACACTCATCTTTTACCTCCATCTGTGAATAGGTAGAGATTCTACCCAAAGACATGATTAAGCCATCTGAAACCATTCGGCAGAATTACTGCCTAAAAAGTGCTAAACAGGACCCAGAAGCCAGACACTTCAGACATCCAGGGTGATGGGAGACAATGAGCTGTCTGATCTGTTGTTTAGCAATAGATTGTAATTCTAAACACGATGTTCGTTATTCCACTGTGTGGATTCTAATTAACTGCCAGAAATGCATTGTTGAGGGGATGATGGATTATGCTGGGGAAACTATTAATACAACTCATTCACTTCTGCCCACGTGCAGCTCAAGTCCAGAGCAATTGAATCTGGAGAGGCTGAACTATGAAGAAAGAACTGGAGATGACCGTTTCATGTCTACAATGAGGACATAATCGGTGCCCCTGCAGATGCAGGGGCAATATTTCCATCCATTCAGGTCCCACATTATGAGAAGAAAGCTCCCTTCTATGACAACAGAAGACACCTTACTGAAGGCTAAATAACAGTCAGAGGGATTGGCCAAATTTAGCAAAGTGGAAGTTACCTGAGATAAAGTCCTGTCAGAGTTGACCAGAATTAGTCACATGAATTTAACAAAAATGTGGGGATCACAGAAAGTCATTGGGTTAATTATAGTCTGTTATGAAGAACAAGTTCTCTCTCTCTCTCTCTCTCTCTCTCTCTGTGTGTGTGTGTGTGTGTGTGTGTGTGTGTGTGTGTGTAACCCTATAAGGCTATTCTCTGCCTTTGTTCTTTTAATTTATTTTTCACTTTATGTATATGAGTGTTTTGCCTGCATGTATGTAAGTGTACCTATATATGCAATATCCACAGAGACCAGAAGAGGGGATTGTATATTCTAGAACTAGCATTACAGATGGTTGTTAACTGCCATGTGGGTGCTGGGAACTGAACTCAGATCCTCTGTAAAAGTAGCCAGTGCTCTTAACCATTGAGTCATCTCTCCAGCCCTCTGCTTTTGTTTCATAATGCTCATTCTGTGAAATAGTATTTAACAAATTTTAAAAGACGATATTAAGATCTTTTAGAGAAACAGATTGTGTAAGGAATTGATTCAAGTGATTAAAGAAGCTGATGAGGCTGAAAAGTCTTTAGGGCAGGTAATTTAGGTATGAATTGAGTGCCTTCTTTGGAAAACCTTGGCTTGTGATTTCAAGGACTTCAACCAATTGTATCACACACACACACACACACACATCTGACCTCCACTGTAGAAAATTATTCTACTTGTATAATCAGCTGATTGTCAGTGTCACATCTACAAAATACTTCCATGGTAACATGTAGACTAGTGTTTGACCAAACAACTGTTCCCTACTTCACCCAGTTGACACAAAAAATTAATCATCACAAAGAAATACTGACATAACAGACTGAAATCATTCAGAGGAGAAAAAGCACAGCCAGATGGCCACGTCATATGAGAAATATTTACAGGAATCAAAGGTAGTCGTGTCTTACCTAATGCTGTACCTCACTGAACCTTAAACATTTATAAAAATATTATATTTATTATTTTACATGCTATGTATTAAGAAAAAAAGACTGTCAATTAAACTAATGTGCAATGGATTCTTACTGTGGGGATCTGGTTACTGAGCAAGGCAAGCAACTCCTGATACCCTAAAGGGATGGCAGGTGTCTAACCTGCTCTGCCTGTGTGATAACCTGGCCCCAGGAAGCTACTGTTGATATGAATCTTCCTTTCCCCCATCCCAGACCAGAACCAGGTTTTTGGGTTTCATTTCCTCGTTCCTGAACTTCCACAACCTTCCCGCCTTTACCCCAACACCCCACCTTTCCCGCCTTCTGTAACGGTCAGGAGGCCTCCCTATATAAGCCCCTGCATTGGCTCTAATAACCGAACGACCCACCGACGTAGTCTCCCGGGAGGGAACTCCTCCCGCCTCACTCTGAGCCACCTGAGGTCCCGTTCAATCGTCCTCCATTCTCTGGCATGGCTGTAGCACAACAGCCATGCTGGAGATGGAGACCCACCCACATCTTACGACATGATTTTTATTTTATATTTATTCAAAGAACTGATGAGGTTTATTTTGACAGTGTTATTTTATAGATTATGCTTTTAGATCTGTAAAAAGGAAAAATCAGTGAAGTAAAATAAGATAGTTCCACATTCAAATCCAACTCCACTGTATCACTTCGTAATTCATAGCTTGTACCGTTCAGTTTTTTCTACATATTATTGTCTCCATACATCACAAAGGGGCTGATGCAACATTTTCATAAGGAACTATAAAAGTTCTGAAAGCCATTGGGAGGCATCAAGTGGGTTTTGCAATTATGTGCAATGAGCATACTTTTGCCTCTTACTCTGGGAATGCCACTAAGCATGCCCAATTCATGACCCCCCCTACAATACCCTGATTCTTATAGACTTAGAAAATCCACCTCTGCTGTCTGCTGAGTGGGTTTCTAGGACACAGGCTCCAAGTCTGTAGGTTCTGAGACTGAAGTTTGGGACACTGGTATATACTGTGGCAGTGAGCACCACATTGCAGCCAACACCTCTCTGAAAACATGATAAGAAATCCAGGCACACCCAATCTCTGATCCTATTCCAAAAGTGCTGAGATTCAGGAAGAAATGTGCATTTTCAAGTCAATGACACATATTTATATAGAGAAATCATCGAGTTCTGACAAGATGGGGACTCCCAGCCCCGAAGCCCCCTAGGCTTTGATGCATTTAAGGAGGATCTCAATCACACTGAGAGGCGCTGCCACTGCCACTGCCACACTCCCTGTCCCACAGATGATTAAGGATCCTGAAAGCTCAGCAACTGGCGCCTCTTTACAGAATGAGGCGGGTGTGCAAGCCACATCTCTCCAACCAAAGAAATATGTCCTCTCTAACCAAGATCCTGGGTCTCTCTGAAGTGACAACAGAGGTTGGAAAACGCTCCAAAAGTTCCCATGAGAAGAGTTCTGATAATCTTGCAAAAACTGGTGGGAAAACTGTAGGAACTTGAGAACAGAGACTTTTCAATAGAAGGACCAGTCTGAGGATAGTGAGCAGCCATCCTGACAATGATATTTCGACTTGTGTCTTGGCACATGCGAATGAATGCCATGGATATCTCCCTGAAACAGGCCACATTGAAGTCATTGGCAGTGATGTCTGGGACAACTGCTAACTTTCTCTCTCTGCCAGGGAAGCCTTTTGATAGAGAAACTGGCAAATGTGTGTACACACATCTCACACCTAATAAGATAATGTTTCATGTCAACAGTAGAAAAAGAAAGTCAAAGTCTCAACTAACAAGAAGATTATTAACATCTTATTCCCCTGGATAAACTGTATAAAACCCTTATTGATCTCAAGCAAGTTATTAAACAAATATTGTATCTTTCAAGTGACCTTTTCAAACCTAGCTAACTACACAGTTTATCTCCTTGTTACCTGCTGAGTATCAATCACTAGACCTCCTCACTCCAGCCTGAAGGTTTCAAGGTCCTCTTCCCCCAAATGACCACTAGGGAATTCTCAGGGTTCTCAAAAGACTTTCACAGGAGTCAGAGTCTACCTGTTCAGAAGCAATATCTGATGGTCAAGGACCCTAATTGGAAGGATGCTTCTACTTTCTTCTTTAAACACAGTCCTCATAGGTGCCAAGGTCTGGGTTTATAATTCTGGGTATTGAGCTGGGGATGTAGCTCAGTGGTAGAGTGCTTACCTAGCATGTGAGAAGTCCCGGATTCAAGTCACAATATGGCAACAACAAAACTCTGAAGATTTTCCTCTGTTGATTGACTCACTTCAGTAGAGTCTCAAGCTCAGGTATCTATACAATAGTAACCACAGTGGTGCTCATCTCAGAGACTGGGAGAGAGCCAAAGGGTTTATTGAGAATGCTCACATTCTCATTGTGTTTATTTCAGGGCTATATAGAGTAGCAGTGAAGACACGTGATGGGACTTGCTGCCAGTTCCAGTTCTTCATCACTAAAAAGACAAGGTAGAAGCATCCATTTATACTAATTGGAAGTTCTCCTGTAAAGGGGTCTCTGACCCCCCTGGAACTCCTCTTGGAGTCCATGCCATCTGCACTGTCCCGTATGACTGCTCCTCCTTGCCTTCTCACCTGTGCAGATTCAGTCTAGCTGACAGGGCCACGGCCTTAGCAACCCATGTCTGTCAAAGGCCTGGCCCTGCTCCCCATCCTTTGCAATGCTGTAGTTTGTGTACCTGGACTAAGTACACTGATAGTGGATCTACGGCTCTGTGGTATCTGGAGGTCTGCTGACATTAACAAGTGCCACCCCTAGCACCACCAACACCATCTTTTCTTGCAACTGCTTATCTCTAGCTGATTTACTGAGCTCCTGAGTCAAGGACAGAAAACCTACTTTGACTATAAAAAACAGGATCTTGGGCACATCACTTTGTATAAAAAAATCAGTTTTCCTCTCTGCTCTCCCACTTCTGTGTCCTAATGTGTACAGAGTACACACACATACACGCGCGCGCACACACACGCACACACACACACATACACATGCACCAAGCACTGCTTTAACTGATGCCTCCTGGGTATCCAAAAACTCATTTCTGACACTATATATCTAGACACTGTGTCCAGTCCTACATGCCAGGATCCAGTTCCTAAGACTGCCTCCCCCTGGTGTATATGCCAGTAACAAGCTTCATACTGTCCCCGCACTTCTGGCTCACTGCACATGAAGGCTTCCATACATCTTGGATTTGCTGACTTGGTGGCTCTGTTCCAAGGACTCAGAGAACACTTTACTTACTGTTTACAGCTTTATTCTACTGATGCAGAGAAGCAATCAGGTGGAGGGTTACCAGAGCAATGCATGTGGGAAGGGAGGCCATCTTTCTGCTTCCCTCCTGTTCTCATGAGCTCAAGAGTTCATCAGATCTTATTGTCTAAGAGGTTTTGTGGAGTTAATCTCCAGTCTTCTCCTCTTCCCAGAGGTCATGGGGTAAAGTACATTAACGCCCAGAAACCATTCTTGACTTTCATGACTCTGTTTCTGAAGACACTCGGGGACACCCAACAGAGGTTCTGAGGGCCCCAGGCAATTGGCAATGCACACTTGGTGAAGTAACCAACCTTTCGTCTGGCCCACTTGCCCCAGGTTTTAGCTCAGTTCCTCCGTATCATTGTCCATTAGATAAATGGTACCCAAGTCCTTTTCTCAGGCCCTGCTTTGTGGACAAACAAGATGAGGATTAGATTATTCTAATTTTGGATTTTGGGTGCTGAGAAGCAAAGATGTCACTGACAGAGAGTAGCAAGCAGAAGACACCCAGGCTGCTCAGTCTTGCAGCAATCCTCAGCTAACTGCAAAGAGAGAATGCCAGTACACATACCTTCCAGAGAGGATGTTGGCCTGGGTGCCAGACAGATTAGTGCAGCTTCTCTGCCTGGGAGGCTGATGGACAAGCGAGGCTGTGACTGTTTCTGGAGATTTGCATTTGATCCAAGTTACTGATCTGGAAAACAGGCTCTGGTCACTAACTTGTTCCTTGCTGCTTCTTAAACAGAGAGTATATCTCTGCCAGCTGGGGAGGCTTACTACCAGCAATGACAGGAGAGAAACAGGGCAAACCCTGAAACATCAGGGGAGATGCATGTAAGTTCCAAATCCAGGAGTCGGGAGGTCTAGGGCCCTGCCGCTGCTGGTGGGTAACTTTCCTCCCCTGAAATGACCTTCGTTTTTTATACCTTTCCTTCCAGAAGAAGTAAAAGGTGCCCCCGGGGAACAAGGAAGGAACCAGAGGGAATGTGCTGCTGAGAGAGGGAGGAGATCTGCAGCATGAAAGGTGGTCATCAGTGTCTGATCACACAGAGAAGCTGGGAAGAGGAGACTAAGGAAATGCCACTGGGCTGGCACTTCTGTCTCTGGTGACCTTTGAAAAAGCAGTTTCTGCCTTGTGATGATGCAGGATCCAGATGGTGTGAAGCTGAAGGCTAAATGTGAAGAGAGGAACATAAGAATTCTAGCAGCCCATCTTCAGATAAACCAGGCAGTGAAGGAGGGGGCAGGATGGGGTAGGAAGGGGATTTCAGAGATCTTGCAGAGGAGAGGGGTTTGAGCAGTATGCTGGGGAAAGAACGGAGAAGAGAGATATTTCAGAGATGTGTGAAAGGAGAACGTATCCAGGGAGAGTCAGGTGGTGTCTCACTTGCCCTCACGCCAGGCCCAGGCCCTGTTCTTCTTCATCCTCACCACCCGTACCTGATAGTGCATCCGCCAGCTTAGGACACACTTGCAAATAGAAATAGAAGAAATGGGTGTATGCAACAAGGGAGGGGAGATAATAAAAATACAGGTCAGATGAAAGCAGAGAGGAGGAATACTGGGGCAGAGGGGATGAAGGATGAAGGAAAGAGAAGGAGGGACAGCAGAAGCCTCATGCAAAATGAAGCTTGTATGGGAAGGCTGTGTGGAAACCTATGATCCTGCAATCCAAGTGAAAATATAATTAGAGGGGTTAGTAGAAGACACATGGCGTGAAAGAATAAGGCATGAGAGAATAGCGGAGGCTGAAGGGTTAGGCAGAGATGGAGGCTGGGAGATGAGGGACAGGAGAGGGTAGAGTGGACTAACCAAAACTAAGGACATATGAAGAAGCCTTATGAAAACCCGCTAGTCTGTGAACTAACTTTACAGTATTTTTAAAAGGAATTTGAATAGAGATACCTTGCATTGGTAGATAATGCTTCTCCAAGAAGACATGGGCTATCAAAATAACATCTTAGTACCAGATACAGGATATTTCTTTATGATTTATTAGGCAGGAAGTCCCCAGATGCATTCAAAACAACACAGGCTACTGTCATTGCTCTTCATTGCCCACCAGAAGTGTATGGTATGCCTATTGCTAAAGACGTGGCATTGCAGGTCTTTAAGACTTTCATTGCAGGACACAGGGAAATTCATCTTGAACTGACCAGGAAGCTCTCTCCCTGCTGGCTAGCTTTCACAGTGCCAGAAGGCGCTGCCGTGCAGGCGGGCAGGGAAGAAAAGACATCATGATCTTCTCCAGCCCTGGCCCCTCTGTGCCACAATGCCAACCTGCCGTGCAGGAAGTACCCCCTAGTGCAATGCTGGCATGACTGTTACGAGGGTAACCAGCTGATTTCTGATTGGATTTGAGGCCTGCTCGACGAGAGAGAGAGATTGTATGCCTGGTAATATAAACCAGGCGAAAAGCCCCTATCCATGGAGGTCATAGACTCTAGGGAGGAATCCACTGCCGTTGCTTTTCTAAACTGTCATGTTGTCAAACTGCCTTCTAAATATTAATGTTTATACCATAGACGTGTACTGCTCTCAGCCTTGGTCAGAGAAATTTCTTTTGCAGTGGGAGTGATTAAAACAGAAATTCATAACTGGTCAAAGTGCCAAGTGTAAGTATGAGTGCTCAGCTGCAGATGGGTCATCTAGACCAGTCTCCCCCACCATGGGCTGAGGAAACATCATGGAAGAGGAGAGCGGAAGAATGCAGAACCAGGAGGATGGGTAACAGTGCTGTGAGACGCTGTCTTCTAGACATGGCATGGCCACCGCACACACGAATTCACAGCAGCTATAGTTACCTGCACAAAATTAAACTAGGTAAAATTCAAGCATGGATGGGGAGGAGCTCCCAAGGTCACATCCTTAGCTGAGGAACTACTGACAATTAACAGCTGCAGAGAGAGTACTTTTCTGTCATTTCACTGAGGGACACAGCCACTAGTTAGGTTACCGATGCCCCAGCCCCAGTGGATGGCCCCCACACCCATGTGCATACACGCAACACCCACTGGACTCAGTGAGGTATTAATTATTTTTAAAAAAAGGAGGACACGAAATTGTGAGGGAGACACGTGGGGCAGTTCCCATGAAGAAGCTAGAGGTGGGGTAGGAGGTAATCAAAATATAGTGTATATGTACATGAAATTTTCAAAGAAGAAATGAAAAATATTACTGAAAACAGAACAAAAGAAAGAAAGAGAGTTAAGGACCAAAGCACTCGAAATACAAAAGGAAAGGGGGAATTTGCTGAAAAATCTCAGCTTCCTCAGTCCAATAGGAGAAGAAGAAAACACCATCTGCTCAATATGCAGCAGACAGGGGATGTGCTGGAGAGCTGAGTGGCACGGTGAGGGTGCAGAGACAGCTCCATGCACAATATGCTAACCAGCTTCTTAGCAGGGGCCTGGGACAGGTCAGTGGACCAGGACACACAGCAATCTGTCCTGAGGACAGAGGGCCAAGTTAGCCCAGCTGCTCTGAGAGGCTCCCTTTGGCTTCTCCAAAGTGGCTCAAGCCCAGCAAGGTGGTGTTGGAGAACAGGCCAAGGAGGAGATTCACCAACTACACCTGCTCCAACAGCCACTCCTCCAGTCTTCTGGAAAGGGTCTGTCCCCTTCTCTAAAAGGACTCACAGCTGCAGATGGAGGACAGGAGATTTGTGTGATTTAGTGCATCTGGGTGTCATTCTCTTATGTATATAAGATAGCCAACCTCTTTAGCTGTGCAAATGCCCTCAGTGTTTGCACATACTGAGTATGAAAAAGTACAGTAAGAAATCCATTGGTACTGTTACAGGGAATTCCAACATTACTTTTATTGGTGAAAGAAAAAGAACTATTTGAGGCTTTAAATATAATTTCAACTGTTATAAATTTCTGAATGGCTGTAAAAATGGTTTTAAAACTTTTACCACGCACTCATGTGAGCAAGTTCCTAGTCAAGGATACCCATCTGAAATTGGAACCAATGATCACTAAATCTGAGGTATAAATTGCACTGTAGCTCTTTTGAGCATTGATGCTGATGTAGAAAAATGGTTATGTTCAGAAAGCTAACTCAGCTTTCTCACTTAGAAGATTCTATAGACTTCTAGAATTTTTATACAAGTTTATTATGCCATATCTTTAATTATTTCTCTGACATCATTTATTACTTAGTCTTTCTTAAGATGATATAATTTCTCGTCGGCCTTACGTAATGTAAGAGCTGTTAGAAGCGTTTTTGCTGAGTCCACACAGACACCTCCAAGTTTACTGCGTTGAACCACTCGAGTGTTTTCTGTGTATATCATGACATGGAAAAGAAGCAAAGACAGGAAGCACTGCTTGAAGGTTGGGGGAACAGGGCAGCCACAGTGAAGCAGCCCTCCCCACAAAGCTCTGTGCACAAAGGGAAGCTCTCCAGTTGGGGACAGCACCCCAAAGGAGGCTGCCAGTCACAAACCCAAATTGGGACAATAGGCAGCTGCAGCGAAGCCTGGCTGCCTTGGGTTGGTATCACATGCCTGAGCCTGGGTTGGGGGTACAACGCTAAACCACTGAGCATCTGTGTAGTTGATTGCATTCGCCTATCCCTTTTGACCTCTGGACAGTCTTTCCAGGCTTCTGCAAAACACCCTTACTCAGCAGTTGCCATGTTTCAAAGGTATGAGAGTTTCCATTGGGGAAGTGTCCCATCATTACAGTTTTGAGTCGCCAATAGCGTCTCTGGGCATCTGTTCTAAGAGGAGCCACATGCATGGACTTTTGAGTCATCTACTCATAAACACTGAGCCTAAACCCAGAAGCTGTGGGAACCACACAATGAGAAGCACTCAGACAGAACCAGACTCCTCCTGTGTGGGGCACTGTCTTGTCACCTACATCCTTTTTCTGACCCCAGACTCCCTATTGGTAAAATGAGAGGGGCTTTGCATTCCTTTTTCCCTGACACTCTCCATTTCTAAGTTATCTAACATAATTTTTTTCAACCATAATTTAATGCTGGCTCACATCACAGGACCACAATCACTAGAATGCAGCCTTCTGGAAGATAAACTCTGCCTGCATCATCCTCAGCTATGCCCCCCCCCAATTGAAAACAGTACTTATGTATAGTGGGGAGGGTCAGTAAATATTGATGGGTAGAGACAAATACATGGCTGGGTCAATGTATTGATCAATGAATGGGTGGCTGGCTGGATGACTCTCTAGGGACATATTAAAATCAAACTATCTGCTGAAGACCTCATGAAAGACATTTATTTGAAATAATCACTAAGTCATAGTAGAGGTGACTGTCAGCCCACAATAGATCAAATAACTTAATAGTGGTATATATCAAAATTGCATTGGGAAAAATGTACTGGGAATAGGAATTATAGATACATGACTCCGACACAATGGCACCAGAGAGACTGTTGATTCTTAGAAGCCGTTAGTCAATCTTGGAAGACTTCTAGGAAGAATGATTTGAAAACTTACTTAGAAGATGAGTCTCAGTATTAGGTGATGGAAAAAGCGTGTAGTCTTCATTAAAGAAGCTGGTAGAGGTGGAGAGCATTGAATAAGTAAGTCACCCCTATGGGGAGGCAGAAGAGATTGGAGCTGATAAGGATGGTAAGACCCAGAATGCCAAGCACACTCAAGAAGTGCCCGGCTTAACCCAGGACAGATCCATATGTACTGACGCCCTATTGGAAGTCCACCTCTGATGTCTAATCTCCACCAACTTTGTCCCCTAGTTGCCTTCTGCACCTGTCCTAAAATCTTACCTAAGGCAAAAGTAATGGACTTTGGCAGAAGAAATTTTAAGACAACATAACATTGAATCTATGAGTTGGTTATTATTGATAATGATTATGAAAGTCTACAAAGGAAAAGAGCAAATGAGACACAATGAAATACAAAATGTAAAGTTGGAGAGAAAAACAGCACTAGGAAAATTAAAGCTACAGGCAAGGCATGTGTTGAAAAAGAAGCTGTCATTGTTAAGAAGATTAGCAACATTAAGGAGAGGCTTCCTGTTCTGCACTGGAACATTGAGAAGGGTGCCCTCAGAGCAAGACCCCACCCAGCTAAGCTTCCAACTTGTGAAAGAAAAAGGCTTAAGGAGTTTTCTGCTCCTAGCAAACAACCTAGGAAATCTGCTGCAAATGTGATTCAAGAAGGCGAAGTTCCAACCCAAGCTGGCATCTGAATGTGGCAGTGTCATTCACATGGTACTGGCTTTGGAGGAGTGAAAGATGCAAGAATGAGGGAGTCATGGAGTTTCTTCTGTGTTTTCACTGAGGCCAGGCAACACACTCCAATGCTGGAGTTGCTGCTACAAGAAGGCCTGAGGGGAAAGGAGGCATGAGAGTCAGTTGCAAGAAGCTATGAAAGGGAGACCCTGGTTGCAGTGAAGTCTTCAAAATGTTGGAGATGCCAGAGCCATAAGACATCTGCCAAGGAGAGGTGCATATAGGGAACAGAACCAGCCCGAGAGAGAGAGAGATGTATGTTGAAGGCAGCAAAACTGGAGGAGTGGAGCCCATATAAGCCCTTTGAAACTAATATCCCAGACACTAGACATGGAGCTACAGGATTTTGCATTTGCTCTGTCAGGTTTTAATCTTTCTTTGGTCCAGTATTTTCTCACTATGCCTCCATTCCTCCCTTTCGGAATGGGAGTGTATATTCTGTGCCATTGTATGTTGAAAGTGTATAATTTGGGTTTTGACCTTACAGGGGATTATAGTATAAGAGATTATCTTGAGTCTGGAAGAGACTTTGGACTTTTGAACAATGTTGAGACTGGTAAGAGGCTATGAGGACTATTGAAATTGGACTAAAGGCATTTTGTGCTATGAGATGGCCATGCACCTATGGGGGCCAGGGAGTAGAATGTGGTGGTTTAAATGAGAAATGTCTCCTGCAGGCTCATGTATTTGAACACTTGTTGCACAGTTGGTGATGCTGTTTAGAGGAGGTTGTGGACCCTTTAGGAGGTGCTGTCTCACTCAAGAAGGCATATCAATGGAGGCAGACTTTGAAAGTTCATAGATTTATCCCACTTCCCGTTTGCTCTGTTTTGTGGCTGCAGTACAAAATGTGACCTCTCAGTGTCCCCTCTTCTTGCCATGCCTACTGCTTGCTGTCATGCCTCCCTGCCAAGATGGGTTCTTATCCCTCTGGAACCATACATCAAAATAAACGCTTTCTTCTATAAGTTGCCTTTGGTCATGGTGCTTTATCACAACAGCAGGAAACTGGCTAATGCAGACAGTCTTAACCTTTAGCGACTAGGATGCAGGAAGAGGGATGGTCCAGCACCAAATGATTACTGTATGAAGTGAGACAGGTTCCAGTTCCTACACTGGGATCCTTGCCTTCCCTCATCACCTCATGTATTTGGCAATATTACAGACAACTGTGAATGTCCCTGGCCTGAATATCCTCTTGCAGTAAACACTAGGCACCTTCTCCACAGCCCAAAAGGCAGGTGTGTGATGACTCAGTCCTTTTCCAACCAGAGCATCACAAAGAGCAACCCGATGTTGCTGTCTCTTCTGTTGCAGAACTGGGTCAGTCCATGACAGGCAGCCAGTTATATGATATTCATCATCGAAAAGCTGGCTGTCTGTGTGCCTAGTTAATAAGGAGCCTGTGTAAGGTGACTAGAACCCAGGACAGGTGGGTCACTACCACACCTACTATACGTCACATATGTGAACAGACCCAAGCAGTCCATCTGTCATCTTTTGAGACTTTCTCTCAACTTGGCTTCAAACCCACATTCTCTCTCTCATATCTGTTCCTGGAGACACAATACACAACTTAAATGAAAGCAATTAATCCAGCCTTTTTACCCAGACCAACGCCTGTTTTACTTCACAAAGTACCCAGTTAATTATTTAACTGCATAGCAATGCCAGGACACTGCCCTGTCCTTGCCTTTGAGTGCCCCAGAGCCAAGTGCACACTGAAGAGTACACACCTCCTGCAATCAGCACCTCACCCTTGTGCAGCAGGGAGGGGTGCTGTCTCTGTTCAGATTAACAGCTGCATTTTCCCCATAACGTAGATAAGGCAGGGAAGCCTTCTTACTCTTGAATTCAGAAAGTGAGACACAAAATAGCCTTGCCAGACTTGGCCCATTCACATCCTGTCTCAAATTTCAGAATGCTTTCATCAGGGAAAAAGCAAAGGCAAAGCCAGTGTCCAGTTGGTGGTCATTGTCTATGTGGATCAGCATTAGCTTGGTCCCCACTGGCCGCAAAGCAGCATGTACAAGCCAGGAGAACAAATCTGCACTGATAACACAGAATTACCCAATAATCTACAATCACCATACACATTGTATGATCCAAAAGGAGTTTGAGTTGAGTTTGTGTATCCAAAACTTACAGACCATTGACAAAGCACATCTTATATACATGCCACCATGCTGCTGTTCATTAACAAGGAGTTGCATATAAAGTGCTGAATATATCACTGTAAGTGTAAATCCATGGGGAGCAGAGGACAATGAGACTATGCTATCTTTACAAGGCACTCCTATGGGTCCAAGGAGAGGCATGCTACATATTCAGACCAAATGTGGATGTGATATGCCAAGTGTGCAATGCCTGCCACCTCCTGCCTATAAGGGACTTCCATGATCACCATAAAAGTGGATCTTCAGGGCTGGTGACAATTTTGATGGGTTGCACTAAAAAATCTGTAAAGATGGTTAATATTTAGCATGACTGACTGCCTAAATGCTTCGTTTTATGTGTCTATAAAAGTGATATCATCAAAGCAAAGCCTTGGGGTGATTAATCTGGCTACAGCCTTCAAGAAGTCTAGGCAAGGCATATTGCTGAGGCTAGGAGGAACATCCAGGGGCCCAAGCCACAAACAAGGGACCAGGAAGGAGGTAGAAATGAGGCCCCTACCACACATAAAAACTAGTAGGGCCCAGGGGAAGAGAAAAGAACAGGGAGCTGGAAGGAGGCGAGTTTTATTTTTAGCATGGTGACTAGAGGCAGAGGTCAGCCTGGTTCCAGGAAGGAAGTAGTTTCTGTCATGTCTCTTGCTTGAGGGTAGGGCTCACATTGTCCCTTAGGGTGAGCATGCTGACATTTCAGGGAGGGTATGAACTCCATGAGGACATATACTAAGAAGACACAGATGATGGGAAGAAAGCCTTAGGGTTGCCACCCTTAAAAGCCAGGGAAGAAAAGAAACCAAAGGAAGCCTTACCAGACGTGAGGCAGACTGCAGAGGGTTGCATCTTTCACAAGCTGCACCTTCATGAGAGCCCCATGAGGTACAGGGCAACTGAACGTGCCATCCACTTAGTAGAACCGCCCATCTGTCGTAAGATGGAAATGGCTGGGTACATTCCTCTTCTCCAACCCTCTAGACCTTGTTCACATAGTGCGAGAGCCTAGGACTGGTGCCTGTCCACCTCTGGGCCCCATGGCACTGGATATTTTACGTGAATTATTGGCCTGTGAAGTTCATTTCATCTGCATCTTTTTTCATCCTGTCCTTGAGCTCTTCTTCAAAGCACACAAATCCATCGTCACTCCCTCCATACTCAGAAAGGGAAAGCAGCATTGATCCTGAGAGAAACTGAGAGCAGAACAGCACCAGAAGGCACAAGAAGCCACCTTTCCCAATTACAGAAGCCTGTAGAAGGACCTTAAAGATGTAAAGGTTTCCTCACGGTGCCTAACAAGTTGGTTCACAAGGTCTGTCCAGCTTTGATAGAAAGTCCAGGGCCATGATGATCCATCCAGAAAGATGCTTTTTTTTCTTTTGGCTCTTGGCCCTTATGAGCTATCTAATTGCAGCTTTCAGATAGAGTACATACACTATCTCAGACCAGGAATTTTCCAGAATATTTTGAATATTTTGAGATGTTACTTCTACCTCCATCCCTCAATAGATGGCTCCACCAATGGCAGACCTCTGAAGTCACGATCCGTTGACTCTCACTAATTCACCTCTGGGACCACAGTGAAGAGCTGCAAAGACTCAGAGAAATTCAGTGAGGTCAGCTAGATGCCATCCAGGCCTTATCTCTGGATGAAGGAAGAACATGGCTGATCACTTATGAGTGAAACTATAACCCAAGACTGAATCCCCAACCCAAACATACCCTGAGATGCCCCTAGGGTATCTAGGTGGGGAGTGAGTGGGGTGGAGTTTGTTCACCCTAGGTGTTCCAATACCACCCATTCTCCCAACCCAGGGCATGCCCAAGCCAGTCCTGACCACCAATGCAGGGCTCTGCTACCCCTCTCATAATCACAGATTGTACAGAAAGTATAGGATAGAAATTCACCCCGCTACCCTTGATTTCCCTGAGACCAGGCTTTGCCTTGACCACTGACTGGGCCATAGAGACTACAGTGCTCAGGAACAGTTTGAGGTCAAATACCATGTACTCACAGGCAGGATGACCACCAGGAGAAAGATCTTGCAGGGGGCTTACCCCAGTTACTTGGATAGTCAAACACACCTTATTTAATAGGTAAGCAAATAGAAGCTGAAAGATGTTAGTGGAGTTCTCAAGATTTAAAGGAAAAGCCTTGTTCTGCTGCAGGCCTACATGGATCTTGAGACTCACTCAGGAAGGAGACAGCTCAGGCACAAGGGAGGTAATGTCCCAGCCAAAAGAACCCTGAGTTAGTGCTGCTCAGAGCCATGATGGAAGCTTTAGAATTTCCCACTCCCGGCAGCCAGATCTCAGTTAGGGTCAAGGAAGGTGAACTTCCCTCGCTGCAAGCCTGGCTTCAGATTCAGCCAGCACATCCAGCACAAGGGGATCCAGGTTCTGTTTGGAATGCTCAGAATCTTCCCTGACCCCATATCAACTTTGTCGTCGGCTTCACTGCTTAGGATGACTATTAGATGAGAAGGAGAGGGCCTGCCTCCAGCTGTCTCTTCAACCCTCCACCCCAACCCCATCTCCTCTCTAACTGGCCCAGGATCTATACCCAAGTCTTTTACAAGCCACTCACCTGTAAGAGCTTTCTACAGGACCATCCTGACTCAAATTCATTATGTGATATCTGTCCTAAGTCCTGAGACAGGCAGGTGGTCAGGAACACTGTGCTCCCTCACCTCTACCTGTGTCTAGGCAAGGAAGCCCTGTACCGGAAAGATGGAAGCAGAAGCCTAGGGGAACTTCTCTCAGCAGAAGTCATTCTCTTTGAAAGGCACTCTGAAAGGTGGGTGCACTCCATAGTCATGATGCCTCAGCAGCTTTAAAAAAAATAATTATCTCTGCACCATGCTTTCCCTCATTTGTTGGGATCAAAAGAACAGCTTTACTCAGGGGGAAAGCACAAAGGATAGAAATTGTCAAGATAAATACAGCCACTAGAACTCTAACTCTGCTGAGCTGGAATTTTGTTTCATCCATTTCTTTTCCTAAAATTATTGGGAACTGGTATGAAGTATAAACATGGGCTGGTAAGAGCTGCCCAGCTTTAAACTCCTATGTCAGTGTAAACCACTGATGCTGACATGGGGCCCAGAGCTCTGGCCCCTGTCATCACAGCCAGTCAGAAGAGCAAAGGCACTTGCAAATGGTAGTGGGTCCCATCCATCTAAGGATTATTGGTGTATTTTTTTTTTGCTGGCCCAATCATGGCCCTGTGAGCCACAGATGGATGTGACATACAGGTGGAAGAAGACTCAATCATCTGTTCCTGCCACCTGTGGTCCTCACATGACACTGTGGCCTCCGTAGATGCTATATATACTCCCTTGTACAAAAGCACCCCTTTTGGAGACATCAACTGGACACAGAAACCCAACCCCAAAGACAGAAAAGGACAGCATTTAAATCTGACTATTACTGAACACAGACTATGGACCAGAATAGCTCCAGAAGGAAGTTCTTTTATTCAAGGATGAGAAGGCAACACATCAACAATCTACCAATGTGCGACAGATTTTGGCTGGCGATGGCAGTATAGTTTGATAATGTTAATGATTAATGTAACAATAAGTATGTTCTAACAAATCCATATTTGTTAGACACTTACTATGCATAGTACTCTTACAAAATATGGGGAGAAAAAGCATAACACTGCCAACCTACAACCTACAACACATCTAAACAGACCTCCAAAACTCCACCCATTCCCGTTCCCATTGAAATCCCACTAAATTGCATCACTGTTGAAGCCTCCCGCACTGAGCTAGGCAATGGGAAAGAAGCTAAGACAAATCAGACATGTTTTCTCTTCCTATAGAGAACACATTTTGGTAGGTAAAGAAAGGGTATTCAGGTCAAGAGGGTGACTTTCTGACTGGGTCTCCTGGAAATGGAGAAGGAATGGAAAATGTCAGTAAAGAGAACAGGCTATAATTACACAAAAGAGAATAAAAGGCACAGTAGGACTAACTGCCAATAAAAGCAGAGTGATAAATAGCAAATTAGGGTTTCTGACAGTACACACAAGACAAGTACGAAGTGATGCCTGTTTGAATCGCAGTGATTGGGAAAGATGTACAGAGGGGTCATTTTATCAGAATCTCAAAATGAGCAGGCTCCCCCTGAGCAGCTGTAGAAAGGGGAATGTATTTCTAGAGAGAAATTGGTCAACCAAAACATCAAAACCCTGTGGTTGCAGGTTAAGCCTTTATTCTTGGGAGTGGGCAGCTTTGAGATAGTAAATCCAAGGAAGGAGCAGAAAGCAGAAGATGGACAGCTAGTTAATGCTGAGGGCTAGGAAGGTGGTCATGAAGGAATGGTGGGCCAAGCGTGTCAGTCCTCAAGCTTGGAGGACACTCACATCCCTCGTCGATGACTCAGAAAGCCACAACCTCCTCCACTCCAACATCACACCATGTGGGGGCACTTCGGACTCGGAGAGCTTTTTCTATCAAAAACAAAGCAAAAACCTCCAGGTCTCCTAAACACAGCTTATCTTAAAACTACCATTTTCCACTTTCTCTCTGTGGGTGGCAATTTGCTAATACAGTATGTGGAACCCAGATGGCCACATGGTGTGCTCTGAGTGTCCACAGACCACTGCCCAGCAGAGCTAGAGGCTCAGAGGTGGTCACTGGGGGCAACAGGAAAGCGAAGGCAGCCTCACATAAGGGAGCAAACCAGCTACTCCTAATGCCATCATATGCTGCTATCTGATCCTTCAGCTTTTACAGTTTTTACATCATTGATACCACAACTGAATGGACAGTATTGCCCTTTGTACACACTGCCCAATATCTGGACAATCTCTCTCTCTCTCTGTCTGCCTCTCTCTCTCTCTCTCTCTCTCTCTCTCTCTCACTTTTTCCCTCCCTCCCTCTCTCTTTCCCTTCCTCTTTTATTTCTGTTCTTGATAGTACTGTACATAGAACCTTGAGTGTACTAGGCAAATGCACTACCACTGAGTCACGCCCCTGTCCCCCTTCTCTCTTTTTACATGAGTTGTTCCTACTTGTCTTGGGGGCCCCAGCTTAGATAGTCCTAAGATTTTTTTTTATGTAGTTTGTGTGCCAAAGGTTCACGTGTTAGAAGTTCAGTCCTCAGAATAGTTCTGTTGGGATGGTAGAGAACTTTTGAAAGAGCTGGGCCTAGCGGAAGGTGACTCGGTCACTATGAGCACTTCCTTTTTTTCCTCTTCCTCCCCCTTCTTTCTGTTTTGTGTTTTGTTTTGTTGTTGCTGACTTTGGTTTTGTTTCATTTTTCTGATGCTGAAGTTCTAACCCAGAACCCTGTGCCTGTTAACACTCTGCTAGTGAGGTGCATCACCAGCCTCATTAGAGGCACTTCTACTGAAAGGAACAGTTCTGGTCCCCAAAAGGAGCTCTCATGAAAGGCAGGTATGAAAGCACAAGAGTGCCCTCTCCCTAGTCTCTCTTCTCTGTCTTCCAGTCTCTCCATGTGATCTCTCCATGTGATGTCTCCATGTGGTTTCTCTGTGTTACCTCTCCATGTGGTCTCTCCATGTGATCTCTCCATGTGGTCTCTCCATGTGATATCTCCATGTATCTCCATGTGATCTCTCCATGTGATCTCTCCATGTGGTCTCTCCATGTGGTCTCTCCATGTGATCGCTCCATGTGGTCTCTCCATGTGATCGCTCCATGTGGTCTCTCCATGTGATCTCTCCATGTGGTCTCTCCATGTGGTCTCTCCATGTTGTCTCTCCATGTGATCTCTCCATGTTGGCTCTCCATGTGATCTCTCCATGTGATCTCTCCATGTGGTCTCTCCATGTGGTCTCTCCATGTGATCTCTCCATGTGATCTCTCCATGTGATATCTCCATGTATCTCCATGTGATCTCTCCATATGATCTCTCCATGTGGTCTCTCCATGTGATCTCTCCATGTGATCTCTCCGTATGGTCTCTCCATGTGATCTCTCCATGTGGTCTCTCCATGTGATCTCTCCTTTTCATACCTGCTCTCACCATGAAGCCATGCATACTTAGGCCTCACTAGAGGCCAAACCAATGAGACTGCATACTTTTGCATTTCCAGACTTGAAATAACGTGAGCTAATAAACTCCCTTTCTTCATAAGTTCCCAGATTCAGTTGTGTTGTTATGGTAATAAAAAACAGCCTCACATGAGATCCTCTATCTCCCTGCCCACCCCACCATCTATGCCTCTCCTGTATGCTGCCTTCATCTTGTATTTCTATTACAGCTCCAATCAACAGTATCATGATTTCTTAGTTATAGGCTCACTATGAGAGTGCACTTGGTTTAATGATTTTATCCCCTACACCTGTTCCTTGTGCTTACCAAATAGTAAATAAGCATTTGTTGGAAGAGTAGATATCATTATTCTTCATTAAAAAAAATGTTTAATTGTTGCATAATACTTTAATCATATAACATAATTTAGCATATTAAATAGTGCTATTGTTCAACCATAACTATGGGACAATCATTGAATTGATTAACTTGTTTATTGTTTGTCTTCCCCCACTAAACTAGGAAATGCAAACTAGTTTCCTAAGATTCACAAAGAGCACAGACCATATGTTTTCCACTCACCAGTGTGCCCCCAACAGTTAGTACAGTACTTAGAACACTAGATAGATTTAAGAAAGCTTGACAGTTATTGAATAAAAAAATAAAAGAATTTAATGGACATGAGGGTTGTTTTCAATAATTATTGTTATCATAAATAATATCATGAAGGGCTGGAAAGATGACTCAGTGATTTAAGAGTGTTCTGTTCTTGGAGAGGACCTGGGTTCAGTTCCTAGCACCTACATCAGGTACCATCAAACTACCTGTAACTTCAGTTCCAGAGGATCTAACACCTTCTGCGGAAACTTGCATGCATTTGCACAAAAATTAATACAGCCACATATAAATGCAAATTAATAGTAAATAAATAAATATAAACAAATAAAAAATATATGTTTAAAACACCTTGTAAATATTATATAATTAAAAAACATATTACTTACATTTAGTATATATAATGGTTTCTTTTATATACTTGCATACAGTCTCAACTAACGCAGTACCCATTTATCCCTCAATGGGCCATCACCATATGAAAGGACTCTTGGTTATGTCAACACACTCAATCATGTTAAAACTATGTCTTCTAGGGGCCTGGGGAGATGGCTCAGTGGTTAAGAGCACCAGCTGTTCTTGCCAGTTCAAATCTTGGTACCCACATTGTGGCTAACAACTGTCTGTAACTCCAGTTCCAGGGGACTCAGCACCCTTTTCTGTCCTCTGCAGACACTGAACTACATGTGCTCATACACATAAAAATAAAAATAAATAAATCCAAAAAATTTTAAGTATAGGAAATGCAAACTCATTTTCTAAGGTCCACAGAGAATACAGACCATGTGCTTTCCAACAATGTGTCCCCAACAATTAGTACAATATTTAGAACACTGGATAGATTTAACAACCCTTAACAGTTATTGAATAAAAAATAAAAGAATTTAATGGACATGAGGGTTGTTTTCAATAATTATTGTTATCATAAATAATATCATGAGGGGCTGGAAAGATGGCTCAGTGTACACCTTCTTTGCCAATGAAACAGGTGAAACAGAACTTTGTCAGTTTGCTTATATTTGATACCAAGAAAGAATTAACAACTCTAACTTGTTTGTCACTGATATTTCAAATTATGTATTTGTGTCCCATTTCCTAGTGGAGTCTTCATAGTCTTCATAGATGAGATCGTCACAGTGTTGATATCGTCTTCATCTTTGATAGGTGTAATATTTGCCTTTTCATTAGACTCCTTTTGATGCATTGAAGCTTTTTTAAAATAGTCAAATCTGTTGTTATTCATTCAATCACTTCTGTACCTAGAATACAATTTTTCATTTAGAGGCAAGCACCAGCCCAAATGAACATTTTGATCTGAATTCATTGAGCAAATTGAGCCAAAATGAAGATGAGCTATAAGACCTAGGAAATCACAATATCAGGGCACAATTACAAATTCAGGAGGATAAAAGAAAAGGAGGAGGAAGAAGAGCAGGGGGAAAAGGAAGAAGAGGAGGAAGAGAAGGAGGAAGACAAGGAGGAAAAGGAGGAAGAGGAGGAGGAGGAAGAAGAGGAGGAGGAGGAAGAGGAGGAGGAAGGTTTAGTAGGAGCAGAGTTAGAGAAGGAGGAGGAGGAGCCACCATGAAGCTGGGTCTTCCTCTCAGCCTGCCTGCCAGCTGCACATACAGAGCTTTCTCTCCTTCTCACTGGGCCTTAGTTTCTGCATTCGAGAAGTGAGAAACAGACCAGACAGTTCTGACGTTCCTTTGCTCACTGGGTTCTTCCGGCCTCTTCGCACACTGTCTGTGCCCGTCTGCTTACTGACTAGCAAATTGTGGAAGATCCCATTCACCAGCCCTGATTCAAAATGCACAAAATGCAATTTCACTCTGCATCACTATCTGTGACTTCAAGGACATGCCAACATCCCAGGTGCCTGGGAGATGAGACTCTACAGGACCTTGAAATGAATTCTTAGGGCATTTTCACCAGTGCTAAAGCAGGACATAGGGCCAGGGAGAGGATAAAGATCCTTTTGTTGGCTACTGAATTGAAGTCAAGGTGGGATAATAATGGCCTTGGCCTAGACTCTGCATGGAGTGTCACTGCCTCTGAGGGTGGTTACATCTGTGATTAGATCTGCAGTGACTGCTGAGGGACCCATTTCCTAGGCCTCATGACCAGAGATAGGAGTTCTGACTCAGAGACGCCTACCAACTCCAGCAGACAAGGCTTTGCCCAGAACCCACCACATAGGGTTGGCTAAATGAAGTTACTGACTCCTTTATAAGATTAGATTGCACAGATCTTGAGCTACATACTGGTTGAATCCATGCAGGGAATGACCGTTATGGAGAAAAGGCATACGTACCTAGGGGAGTCCCAGGAAGGGGAAAGACATTGTGAGACAGCTCGGAAGCCAATTCTCATCTTTCTACTCCGCTGCTATGCAACACTGGGTTCACTACTTACTTCTCTGAGATTCGCTTGCCTCCTATAAAGGAGCATTTTGGCTTAATGAGTTAGAACAGGGAGAATGTCCCCCACATGGGAATAAATATGTTGTTTTCTTTCTCTCCTTTCCCCACCTAGAAACAGAAGTTAGTCAGGAAGAAATATGATCCCAAAACAATAAATCCCTGATTCCCACATATTACTGAGGCAAATTAGATCCTCTCGAACCTTACCCTTCTTACCAATGAAATGGGAATAAGTATACCCACAACAAATAATGTCTAGTGAATGCGGGTGTCCTTTGCTAAACAAAAACAACATGAGACTGTAAGACACTGATTTTTACAGAATGGAGGGCAGAGAACCTGCCCGGCAAGTCAACAGAGCCTGCTGTTTCTAGGTGGTGGTTACAGGGCCAGTCAGAGGTAATTAGCCCCCGATTCCCATCATTAGAGCAGCTCCCACAGGCCACCTGGGCCTGGAAAGGGGCCTTCTGTCTGGCGATGCTAATGATGATGTTCCTGTGTTAACCTTCCCCCGGGGTGTTCTCCATCACTGGGCAGCCAGAAGATGAGTGATTTCCTGGCTTGGCTTTGCCTCGCACAGCTGGGCAGCTGCCTCTGGGCTGCAACCAAGGGACTCTTCTAGGGTGATTTTCTTTCACTGTAATGCTATTTTCCAGGAAAATAGGATCAGAGGCTGCAGATGCACTCCGCAGTTCTCCAGAAAAGATCCAGTGTGGGCAGCATGCAGTGGGGGCTCTGGGTCCAGACATCTGCCACGACTTACATGTAGGAGGCTTCTTCCAGCCTCTCACAAGGCTCCTTCTCCTCCTGTGACTCCCCCCAGGTCCAGGTGCCTAGAATCCTCTCCCACAAAATCACCAGTCATATGGGTTCTGCTTCTGCTCCCCTGTCTGCAAACTCCTGAGGAGGACCCACATCCTGTGTCTGCTTGTGCCTCCAGCCTGCCTCCTCTTCAAGAAACCAACCAAGGGCCTGACGTAGCATGAGGGGACAGTGAAAGACAGTGAGCTTGGGAATTCCCCACCTCACCCTGTCATGTAGGACCAAGACACCCTCAACTTTGATTTCATCTTCCTCCGTGGCCCTATTTCTAAAACCAAATTGGGGGGGTGGTCCTACTAAAAGAATCTATTCTATCAGAAAGAAATACTCTAAACCTGAGAACTTAACAGCACCTTGGAAATTCCAGGAACATCTGTAACTACACCACTTAGAAAAGGCTCCTCTGGAGTTAGAGCATGAGGTGGCAGTCTTAAACAAAGGTAATCAACTATTGAACAAATTTACATATTGAATGGTGAGCCCAACACAGTTGGAGGGGTCCTGAGAAGCCCTGCAGCCATGCACCCAGGGGACTACAGAGAGCTACAGAGACCTGCCAAGAAGAGGAATGTCATTTCAGTGCTTCATGTCCCACCTTGATTGGTCAGACCTGATAGGACTAACTAAAGGCGCCCTTGAGGGGTCTGTGGGATCCAGGGGTATGTAAGTGAGCTACACTGAAGACTTCCCCTTCTGCCAGGAAAGGACAGAACACTGGCTTGCTGCTTTAAGAAGCAGAATCCTCTTTGAGGTTTATTCCTTCATAGAAGCTTGGTTGGGAAGAAAAAGGATATAATCTGGCATTATTATTAAAAGCATCTGTTAATCCCACTGCGTAAAGCTGCAGTTTATTTGTTGGGAATTCAGGAGGTTGGAATTGTGGCCTCTGGCTGCCAGCAGAATGCATCACTGTCCTGCCGGTATTCAAGGTGTAAGGAGGGAGAGGAAAGCATCTAGTGCTTCTGCAGACCTTCCTGCCAGCATCCCAGGTAAGCATCACCCAGTGGGACTCTCCTTTTGTGAGTACCCAGGAAAGAGGAAGAATCCTGTCCTTCCTTCAGAATATGTGACCTACTGCATGCAAGGTCCTCATAGCTAATGATGTTTCCACCTCTTTGCATTGTGGAGGGAGAGGGCACCTGTAGACCCCATCCGTGTGCGGCATCCCAGCAGCGGTGATTGCCCACTCCTGTGGGAATCCATGCCTCTGTTTCCATCTCAGCTTTTCTCTAGGGCTGGTTCCCACCCCAGGTTCCCCTACCTCTACACAGACTTGGAAACTCCAGTTCCATACAACAGGTCCTATTTCACAGCTGTCTGACCTCCATGATATACAGCACTGTGCACGTGAGTGTTAACCTGCCAGCTAGATAGGTCCTCCCTTGGGTAGCCTGGTCCATCTGCCTTCTCTTGCCACATTCTGGGCCTCCCACAGCTCTCTATGAATTCTGCAACCCATATAATTGGCTGCCTTGCTACCTGCTCTGATGGCTAGCCTGTGCAATTTGATATTCTGATGACCCCCAAAAGGTGCTCTTGCTACCAAATTCAGGTTTAACAGGACTCAGCTCGAGTCTGCTCAGATCCCTTTGAATTTTATGAAATCCATTACCGTGTCTAATTTACCTGATAATCAGTTGTTCCTCACAGTGATGTCAGACTGGCACTCCAGAATTACTAAGAAGTAAAGTCGTTGAGAGATTGACATACATGCAAATCACAGACATTTGGAGTCAGCAGAAAAGGTAGATCTGACGAATCTCACCCAACCATCCCATTTCAGCATTTAAAAATCTCAAACTCAGCAAGGGGAAGTGTTTGCTGGTGGTCACACAATCAGCAATATCTATCCCTCTGCACCTACTGGGCATAGTGAATGTAGCCTTTGTCCTATCCTATTAGAAGCGAGGAAAAAAAGACCAAAGGTCAGGAATCAGCATCAGGAAAAAGAAAGTAACTTGGATGGCACAGTTCTTTAGCCCCATTGAGATGTGTATTAATGGAACCTAAGACCCAAGCGGTGAAGGAAAGATGCTGGAATATTTGGTCCATGCCATCCCCCTAGTACCTCCACATCCCATATTCTGAATTGTTTCTAAAGTATTTCCTACAAATTAACCTCATTATAATAAGTCAATTCAGTGTGATCTGTGGAACACAAACAAAGACAACCCAGATCTGGGTGGCTGAATTCCCAAATACTCTGATTGTGGGCCCAAGGACATGATAAAGAGAGAGAATATGCTTCTGTTGAGACCCAGCTCCAGCTGCCTGTCTGGCCCATTCAGAGCTGTATTCCCAAGCAGATGGATGAGGAAAATGGCAGGTGTAGCTGAAGGAACATCTTGTGCTTCTGTCCTTTTCCTTGTGAGGGCCCTCTGAACCAGGTACCCAATGGCTGTGCTGCTCTAATTGGGCTGTGGGATGAGGAGCAATCTGAAACCCACATCACAGAAGGATCCAGCTCAGTCTGCAGCTTGTACTGAAGAGCTAAACGGCACGTAATTCAGTTAAAGGAGAAGGAAGCAAACCTCATCACAACAGTTGAAAACATGAGAACAACAAATAAACAGCTGCTTTGAGTGGGAACAAGGAGGCCAATTTGATCCTTACAGAAAGAAAATGCCATCATGCATATGCTCGTGTGTGTGTGTGTGTGTGTGTGTGTGTGTGTGTGTGTGTGTGTGTAGGGAGAAGCAGCTCCCTTCAAGAAGCTGCAGCTGTGAGAAGCTTAGAGCACAGCATTAACCAAGTTCCTGGAACAATTTGCTAGATGATAACTTCAACATTCACAGCACGCAGACTCTCCTAAGTCTCAGTACTAACAGGCTGCACCCACACATACCTCAGCCACACCTGCTGTAGCTGGGCTATGTAAGGGGAATATTTTAACTCAGAGCCAAAAGTTCTGGATTTATTAACACTCCACATGCCCACCAGTCACAGGTAAATGTCCCACAAGTTACAAAGCTCTGATCATTTAATGTGCAGTAAGCAAATAGGCTCCCTCAGAATCACAAAAAGCCTAACTTCCTCTGAATTTAGTAGATCAGAATTTCCTAGGATTCTACAAATTGGTGTTTTAACAGGCACCTCGGGTGATTCTCTTCCACATAGAAATTGAAGTGTCAATAACATAAGGTAACATAAAGAGTTTCAGTTTCCTATGCCATAATAATCCTTCATAACAGGATAACCCACATAATCTCAACAATGTGAAACGATAGCCTGGTGTTCTCAACAATCAGTAGTCAACAGAGGCAGCCCCACTTCCAGCTGCAGACCTAGACGTGCTTTCTGGCAGGTGAGAGTGTGAATCTGCTCCTCGTGCATTTATTCAGGACCCAGGCTGAGGGTACAGTAACTCTTCTCATAGCCATGGCAAAGGTTGGAGAAGGCAATGTGGAAATTCATGCATTCCCTCAAGACTCAGAGTCAGATCTAGCTCACTGATTCTTCCACCCCATTCCAGTGTCCAAAGGACGTTACACAGACAGGCCCAGAGTCAAAGGATGAGAAGCAGTATGCAGCCTACAATCAAATTACAAGACTTTAGATTCTTAAAAGGGTAAAAAATTGGGGCCAACTGGGCCTCACAACTTGCTCTTTTCTTCAGTGAGAGTCTCGATTCTCCTGTCTATAAAAGGCATAGTAAGTACCATGCTAATCTGTGTAACGAAAGTATTGCAAGCAGGGAGTAAGTGCATTTAACAGTGATTTCTGATTATTATGGGCTGGGTGATGCGTCCACTAAAAATGACTATCATTTCTCTCACAAGAGTCTGGAAAGTTGGAGGACAGTGGCACACCAGATGTACCACTTATGTGCTGCCCAGGTCTCCCAATCTATGCTGTTGAGGCCAGGTTGTATACTACTGCCTATTGTTACCCATCCATGCACCCTCCCTAGTCACAGGCCTTCAGCTTAGCACAGAGCTCAGAAGATACTTGAGACATGTCCTAGGCCTCCTGTGGAAAGACTTCTCAGATTCCAGCATTCCCAATCCAATGACCTTGCCTCTGGAGTACATTGGTGCAGTAATCTACGTGCTTTCAGTTCACCTGGCCGCAGGTAACATTATTCTCTATTCTTAGATACTGTTAATACTGTGGCCTAAGAAATGCTGGACACTGGCTGGTCAGCAGTCATAACTTTCTCTGAGTTCCAAAGCATTTTTAATACCTATTGTATTTGAGCAACTATGATCTCCATACATTTTGCTTGGAAGACCCCTGCCTAGTGCCTTAATGTCAGGGAGACATAACTGATGCTGTCGTGTCTCCACCCCAGTGTCTTACTCATGCAGATCAGGAGTGTAGAATCACAGTCCAGTTCTTAATCATCCCTTGCTCAAGCTCTTTCATATCCTGGTCACTTAGAGACACTGGCATGTACAAACCTGAAAGGGAGTGTTCAGACAGAACCTCGGGTGTCTGAATCATGCCCATTTCTCCCATCCACCCGGCTTAGGCTCACAGGAAGGCCCTGGCCCCAAGTCTACCCTTTTCCCTAGTGTGTCTGTGAAATCAGGCTCCTTACACTTTCATATGGACACCCCAGCATCCTTCCAGTCCTCCAGATTCACACTTTGGGTGGTGGCATGCTTAAGTAAATAAACCTGTCTCTCCAGGATCAGGGAGGTATGGCAAAGATGGCATCTTCCTGAGCTTGTCCAAAGCTGTGCCTGAGTAGGACATTTTTGTCAGTCTCATCTACAATTTCAAAGGATTTTCAATCTCTCAACTTAAGTATTTGGCAAACAAAGAAAATTTTCCTGCATTCTTTCTTTATTTGATTTTCTCTACCTGTTCACATTTCTCTAATATTTACAAGTACAGTCTCTAGAATCTGTCCTCCAAACATCTTATTTCTCCTTGCAATTTCCAACTCTTTTTTATGCTATAATCGAGCTTATTTCTCCCATTTAATATTAGAAGCTACTGATTTACCTCTCAATCATTTCCTATCGCCTTTAATCCAGCTACTGAAGTTTCCAACTTAAAAGCAAGGTTTTCAGTACCAGAAAGAATTCTTTATGCTGTGTAGGTCTCTGCCCTGGGACTTTAAGTTTTCCCTTATGGCTCAGAGCACAGCCAGCTACTCCAGCTACTCTAACTATGCTTCTTGCACGCTAAAGGGGCCCTTCCATGTACTTCCATTCTCTGTGAGCCTTTCTAAGCTGCTGAGTTTCCATGAGCATGGTAAATGGTCAACCACTGTGTTTCCACCCCTTCTAGTATGAGGGTGAGGAGAGATTTAGCCTACCCCTGCAGCCTCCTGAAGATTCTCTGGACCCAAGAAGACAAGTTACTTCCAACCGTTAGCATCTCTCCTGAAATGTCAAATATGTATCATAAACCTAACATCCGAAACAAAGTGCTTAGTTTTTCCTACGAAACTCATCAGCCCCATCATCCTGACGAAGGACTTTGCTCCACAAACAGGAGTTCCTTTCATTCCTCAGTTTCCCTCATTGTGTGAACCGGAGCTCCTCAATACACTGTGCTTATCACAGGCCTAATTACCACCTTCTCCTAGGAAAATTTATACTGCTGTCTACAGTAGTCAACTTTTCTTTATTAGGATGTGCAGTCCTGAATTTTGATTTTCTTCCTCTAAGAATTTATTCAGATATTCTTATGTGCAACTAATAGGTATTAAGGATCTGCTGTATTCAAGGCACTGGGATAGGTGCTTTGGAAGTAATAGCAAGTATATCTTGTTCTTTGCCCCCAAAGATGCTCATTGTGTAGAAGTGGAAAATCTATAAGCAAAGAGCAAATGCCACACAGAGGCCTAAGTACCATACTGCAATGAGGCCTGAGTACTGTGAGAACAGGAATATGGATGCTTATTCTCTCTGAAATGTGTGAAAGAATACAGTTCCTTCCTTGCTCCACCCTTCATTATCTCGTCCTTTCCAGTAGGAACCACTACTAGCCTGGCAGTCACTCTCCCTGCACTGTGCACCTCCCCTGAATGCTGCCTCCTTCTTCTCACACATCAGTCAGTCCCAGCCCCTGGTCCCTGGAAGGAGTTACAACCCTCTGCTGTTTTTAATCTTAGGGAGCACTGTTGGAGCATCATATCTTTGTGCTTCTACCTTCCACAGAAGCTGGGGACCACATTTTATCACCACCCTTTTTTCTTTTCCTCCTCCCTCCAGATAGTAAAGAAGGACAGTTTCAGAGAAGAACCTCACCTAACTCCAGCTGGTCTTGGCTCTGTCAGCTTTATCTATACTATGACTACTGGAGGCTCTCCAGATCTCTGTGGACCTCAATTGCCTCTTTCTTTAATACAGGGTCTCACTAGGTAGCTCCAGCTGACCTGGAACACACTACATAGACCTACCTGTTTCAGCCTCTCAAAAGGCATGTACCACTATGCCTGGCCTCAGCTACCTCTTTTACAAAATGCAGAAAATTAGTCAAGAACTCTCTGGAGGAGAAGGAGCCCATGTAGACTTGACATTCTATGAACTTTTAAAACTTGTTTACCTTAGATTTAACAGAGTGTAAGACTGAGCCTAGTGGTGAGAAATCAAAAGATGAGCATCATTCCACCTTATCACATGGCCATTCTGTGCCTAAGTGTCCTCACTACTACGACTGAACTTCATGGATAATCTTATCACCTGAGTGTTTCATGGAAAGGCAGAACCTGGGAAGAATCTATACTTAATCAGATGCCAGTCAGGAGATTCCTGAGTGTTTTGAGTTTGAGGGACACGGTCCAAGAGTACAAAACCCACAGACCCCAACAAAGAAGATTTCAATCTGAATAGGAAGAGATTTCTACTTTAGGGAACAGAACAGGATGTCTGGAAGGCAGTGAGGCCTCTGACACTTGATTGAAAGAGACTTGGGCCAGCTTTTCTCAGGGATGGACGATGGAGTATCCATGAGGCGTGGAAGAAATACTCGGGGTTCCCTTCTAATTCTGAGACAGGAGGTTTCTTTAACTCTACCTCTGGGCATTGCCTTGGTTTCATTTGGGACAGCAGTAAAGCCAGAATCCATGTCAGTGCTGTTCTGAACTAGTTTAGTGATAGTGTTGCCAAATATAGAGACAATGAGAGATAAGCACGGAGCACACAGATAGTGTGACAGGCCCCTTACTGACTATGTAATTTTCAAAAGGCCATGGGCTTATTGCAGTCCTGGAAACCTCCTTCCCTGCTGGACTGTACAAGGGCCCTGTCTCCCTTCCTGGTCAAGGGCCTGTATTCTCAATTTAGAAGCTCATTCTCGTTCAAATTAGTCCATCTCGCAGATGGAATTAGAAGCTGGGCGATGATTTGGAAAATACAATCAATTTAGTCCAATTGTTCTTGCATGTCAGCTCCATCCAATAATGAAGAATTTGTTCCTCAGGCTCTAGTGCTGACAAGGAGCCATTATCCATGGGAGTGAGCTCATCTGCTGGGACACAGGAGCTAAATGGGTGTGGGGCTGCTTGTAGCTTCAAGGGGAGGCCCCAGGCCAGAGTCAGGAGGGAGGTTAAAACAGGAAAGCTGGTGATCAGATGCTAGAGGTGGTTGGGAACTTGACCAGAGCATGAAAATACATTATATATTTCTATGTGGCAGGTATAAGACAGGACCTTTGTCAAGACAGTGTCTTGTGTACCTCAGTTTCCTTAGATTAAATCAGGATGTGATGATACCATGTCCATCTCATGGAGTCACACTTAGGAACAAACAGTATAATTTGTGCTAAACCTCATCAATTTAACAAAGTTTATGTCTGACATTCATTAGGCATATGCCAAACACTTCAAAAAGTAAAAGAACAGGACAGAATCTGCCCTTCCACGGAACTCATATGAAATGATACACAGACCACAAATAGAAATAATGGGGATGATGATAGTGGTGTGGTGGCCGTGGTCGTGATGATGATGATGATGACATGACAATGATAGACATTCACCCCAGAAGGCAACTGATTTTAATGTGCAGTGAAAGATTGTTTCTCCCATTGCTTGTCTGGGCTATCAGTTAAGAGAGATTAAAATGCTGTTGTAGGAAGCAAACAATATACATATTTTATGAAATACATTTCCTTGCCTGTTTAATTGTGGGATCTTCAAAAGAGGTAGGGAGATTTGCTGCTTACCACTGTGATGAATGGTAGGGTTTCAACTCGGCCATGAAGACCTACAGCCTGTACTGTGCTCTGACTTTCCAAGCCTGCTGGGGTCGGTGCCTGCTGAAAGTCGTAGCCATGCCATGGCCAGGCAGCTTTTTTTCCTCTTGGGTTTCAGTGTGCTCAGTTATGGATTATTCATTTTCCTCTATTTTTCACAAATAAATATGTAGAGATCCACAATGGTGATAGTAGTTTACCATAGAGTAAGGTGAAAATATACTAGAAAGAATTTTCATAACTGTTGCATTGGTATCTCAGTGGGAAAGAGATGTAGAAATACCTGGAAGTCATGCATGTGAATTTCTTGAAGTATGTTCTTTCCAGCTACTCACATACCAGGCACTCCAATCCATGGACCTCAGCCTTAGTCCTGAATGTGGACATTTCAGTTCCCCTTCTTACCCCTAAAACATTTGTAGCTCCAATAGTAGTTTCCAGATAGGACTTTCTGCATCTTCCTTTTTGGCAACCATAGAACTGAGTTAAGTGCTATGTTGGTGTCTATAGCCAAGGAAGGCCCTGAAGTGTTTTTAATCACTCAAGCTGCACTAATAAACAAAAAACATGTCAGAACACATATGCCCCACAGCCAGATACAGTCCAATTCAATCCAATCCAGAAAAGAAATCCTCTTTTCTAGATTTCTATAGGCTGTTCATGTGCAGAAATGATCATAGGTTGCTCTGTGTAACCCACTGGGCCAAATTTCATGGTAATTTCTCTACCACAAGAACATATTTTCAAAGAGGTGCTGCTACCATGCCTAAAACAGGCTTCATGTCGTGTCAGCCTGGGTACCACAGTGTAATATCCTCTTGCCAAGCACACGTTGGACTTCCAGAGCCCAGACACTGCTTTTGCCCAGATGTGAGAACATATGCTGTGCTTGAGTGGTGCTGGCCTTGGTGCTGAAACACAGATATGTGTGTAAGACTGTAGAACCTACATTATTGAGGACTTAGGGTGTTTGCTTTTCTGAATGGGGGATTAGAGATCAGAAAGCCTCAAATGACCATTGACCATCCATTAAGAAAACAGAGCTGGAGAATTAGAACTGTCAGATGTGTGCTCAAACCCAAAGGGCCAGATTAAAGCTCTCCTTGACTCTGCAGCCCCTTATACCTCACTGGCTATTTGAGGACACACCAGTAGTCCCCAAAGGAAATTTCAGAGTTCTTTCATCCAGGAATTTGACAGAGGATAAAATGCAAGTTTTCCAGTTCCCAGCACGGGTGTAGACCAGAAGCCTGGGAGTAATTAATTACCCAGGAAGTTTTCTCAGGACTGCAAGTTTGGGGATCTCAGTGAAGGGCCAACTACTGCATGATTTGTTAGAGTAATGTCCAGGCTTTCAAGTGGCCTTTCCCCATCCCATCATGTCTCCCTGATGACTATGTAAGAACAATCCTTGTTCCAACATCCATTACTCTTTCCATGAGTATCTGAATCCATATTTCTTCTTTCTTACTCCTTGAAAATCCTGACTGACCTGGGCTTGTCTCCCAAACATGGGAATGATATTCAGCCCTTTGAGCTTCCTACCACCGCTGGCTTCCAGGGAACAGTGAAGGCAAGTTTTTCCTTCCCACCAAGCACAGTACCTACTCTGCCACATACACCGGCTATAAAAGAACATCTATGCACTAATTTTCATATCCATCTCCCCCAACTTTTGCACCCTCTTGGGTCCAGGAAAGAAGGAAGGAAAAAGGTGAGGTCTCAGGAAGCTTGAGAAGAAGGAAAGAGACCTGCTTCCACTTCACTGTTGTTTCTCAACCCTTTAAGTACAATTTTTTGAGACTCTGCCTGATCAAAAATAATTCCCAGGTGTCTGAAATGTACTTACAACCATTATAGGCTTCTCTTCTTCCTTTCCCAGTTCCTAAATGCTCACTATACATCAAACCTTTACATGATAGGGAAGGAATTTGAAGGCAGCTTCCCACTGTTTGCCTCTCTTCCTCTCCCAGCTTTTGCCATCTGCAGCAGCCCCTCACTAGTTCTCCATCTGCCTGAAAACATGCCCTCTGCCTGCCTCTTCCTTCATTCAGAATTCAGTGTTAGGGCATGAGGAGAAAGGCGGACAAGAAAACTGAGACATGGAAAGCTCAGGCTTGACAGAACCAGTAGACTGGAAGCAGGAGCTGGTATCTAATTTCTTTGCTTTCAACATCTCGCAAAGTTCCTAGCTACAGAAGGCTCCTTGAAATCAGGATGGATGGATGACAGATGGATGGATAACTGAAGTTAGAGCACCCCTAAAAATGTCTTCTAGCTTCTTCACTACATCTTCCAAGTCCTGAAAGGAAGGTATGCAGAGTTGTTTCTGCAGAAGCTCCACAACACCCAGAAGTCTAAGATGTTTGCTCATCGCCCAGCTATGGAGAGGCATTTAGGCAGGAAATTAAGCAACTACATCCATCATATTTATTGAACAGTTTTCTTGTGGAAGGCATCAGTACAGAAGGTCAGTCATGCACACAGATCCTCAGACTCCTTCCCACTTCCCAGGACTCTCTCTGTCCTTGTTCACTGCTCTTCAGCACTCCTTGTCTTGCTTGGTTCTTCAAATATGCCAAGCTTTTTCCAACACTGACTTTGCCTGGTGCCACTCCCTTAGCGTGCTCCTGACGCCACTGCTAGCGTTGCACACTGCTGGTCCTTCTCCTGTAGGTCTCAGCCCAAATGCGACCTCCATGAGGAAGCTTTCCCTACTCCTCTCCTCCCAGAATCCTTTTTGACCCTTGACTCTTTTATCGCCCTCCCATATCTCATTCCACATCCACGTGTGTCCTCGTTGCTTGTCCTTGGCACTCAGAGCTCACAAGCTCCTGAAGTACTCTGATAATAAAGAGCTGAATCCTGGATCTCAGCTGCTTGATCAAAGGCCAACTTTGTCACTTGCTAACAGGTGACTTTGATTAAATTACCTAAACGCTATGCCCTAGATTGTTGACCTATAAAATGGAAACTATAATACAGCCTTATCATAAATGGCACTTCATAAATAACACCTTGCATCATGAAATCAGCTAATGCACATGGAGACTTAGAACACTGCCTGGTCTATGCAGAGGTCTTATCAAAGATAACTTTTCTAGTGGCTGTCAATCATGGTTCTAACTAAGAACTAAGGTATGACAAGCACTCAATAAAAATTAGGAGAACAAATGAAAGCATGTACACATGAGCAAAAGTCCCCACTGGAGCCCAGATAAGTGGAAGTGGAAGTCAGGGGGAGGGCAGCTCACTGCCTGAGACTTTGCAGAGGTTGTGGGAGAGCAGTGCCTCATGTCTAGGTTGGAAAAAATTCCAGGGAGAATCTGGAAGAGCAGGTTCTGAAGACCAGATGAGGAGGTCATAGGCAACCTGGGTTCATCTTACTTCCCTAAGACACAGAAGGGTTCTAGACTTGCCTGAGAGGGATTGTCTCCAAGGGCATAGGAATCTGCTCCATTGCTTCTCCCATCTCCCTCAGTCACAGAAATGCAAAGGGCAGCCAATAAATTGAAAATGCATTCTAAAGCTGTGAAGACTCATACTAGCAATCAATAGATTCGGCGGAGGTAGGATGAGGCAGAAGAGAGGTTCTGAGAGTCCTTGTAGCCAAGTGACCATTTCCAATTTGCTATGAAAAAACAAGGATGTCTAAGATCCAAAAGCAGGAACAAAGGGAGTAGTTGAAAGTGTCATTTCCTTTCTCAGAACCATGAACTCAACCACCCTCAGTTAATCCCTACAACCAGCACAAAGCCACACCACTGCAGGCATGTTTCAACCTATGCATTACTTGCTAGACTTTGCAAGACATGACCCATCCTCAGGGACCTCAACCAACTGCTCAGAGACAGGTTCCTTTTCTCCTCTCCCCACTCCACACCTGCGTGAGGGTGCACCTGTGTGCCATGCACAATTTGTATGTCCCATTCGTATCTGAGACATAATAAGTGAGCTCATGCAGAGTGTAGGGTTTCTTACCTCTCCAATCATAGCAGCAAAATCATGCTGAAGATTCCCAGTGCAAGATGGTGAATGACTGCCTAAAAGTAGAGGCCCCAGCAATCAGACAGCTAAGAAAGGCTAAACTCCAGAGATGGTTAGCTGAGAAGGAATGATTGGCTGGAAAAGAAACCACCAGTGACAAGCATAGAGCAGAGCAAAGTTTCTGATGAAAGAGGGTCAAGCAGAGAACCCACTAAGGAAGCAACCCACTGGCAAGACTAACTATTATCCATATTAAATTGGGGCACAGGTGATTTGGTCCCAGATGTTTTGGGGGTTTTGCATTACAGATGATGCTTTTATGGGATCCTTCTGGGATTCAGATTATGGGAACTGGGCCAGGACCAGAGTAGGGGCAGGGCTCCTGTCCTGCTTAACTACACAATAAATACATAATAGCTTGTCCCAGAAGGCAGACCCAACCCAGGCTTTGAATACTAAACATTCTGGTTCTAGAGATTGGGAGCTTCTGAGAAGAAAGGCTCTTTCCTGGCAGTGGGAGGAAGATAGGTCAGATCTAGGAGAGGCTCCAAATGTCAGGAGCAAAGAGCAAGTTGTGGGGATGCAGTACATCCAGATGTGAGCATTTCATCCAGATGAAAGCATTGCTGCCTTTCAACAGAGAACGAACAGTGTAGGAAAGTGCTAACTATGGCTCAAACCACCTGCTGGAGGAAAGCAGGAATGCAGATGGATGCAGGCAGGTATATGCACACATTCATACGGCACATCTAGTATATGAGAGCACTTGTATGCACTCATCTGTGTTCACCTGAACATCTGCCTCTATGTGCATGGTTTGTGTCTATGTAGATGTTTGTGTTTTGTGTGTCCACACCCTTAGTTTGGGGTGCCAAAACAAATGGCAGGCTGTTGTCTTTCTGCTGAGTCTTCTTATGCTAATTTTAATCCCACATTATTGTTTCAAGATGGCTTTAAAAATTAATATTAAAATACCATAAACAGACCCTAGGGCTAAATTGCATGATAGGTCTCCAGAACAGGGTTTTATCACCACTGTTGCTCTCACAAGAATGATGAGATAAAACTTGCTACCCTTCCTGTTCTATCTGGTCAAACTCCTAGCTAGAAGAACAGCACCCCACAAGAACAACCAAAGAGGCCATCCTGGGGTCACAGCTTCTCAGGACCAGATAGGGCGCTGATAGCTTATTGCAAGCCTCATCTTATTACTGAAGAGATGGGACCAGAGGGCCAACTTTGGCCAAGTAACTTGGCCTAGTGCCTTCCATCTGCTCATCACCAGTGTCCTGAGCTTCCCATTTGGGGACTAGGCCTGTCCCAGAGGAAGAGATAAGGAGTGTCTGTGACTCCGCACACGGACGACCCCACTATGGGGACATCAGCTTCCCTATTGATAGGATGCACAGCTGAAACCAGTTTCCAAGATCATTTCTGCCCTGCCACTGGGAAGTAACGAGTGGTGTGGCTGGTTCAGGGAGATGCAGGGGGACAGCATGCTCTGAGCTCTCTGGTGCTCCTTCCTCCTGCTCTTGCATTTTCCCTCCCAATTGGTCGGGGCAGAAGTGGAGTCTGGAGGGAAGGAAATAGCTGAAGAAAAACAGGCTATCAGGAAAGGTTTTCTTGGCAAAGTCCAAAGAAGAAAGGTTTATTTCAGCCTGGGGAAGGACAAAGCACAGAAGAGCTCGCTGTAATTCATACTTCCTTAAGAAAGGGAGGAATTGACCATGTACTGCAGCAATGGCAGTAGCAGGAGCAGAAGCACATTCTCAGGTTAGATTTTGAGGCCCATCCTTGCTGATAAGGAAGACTTCTGTGAATAGGCGAGAGAGAGATTAAGGGACAACTCTCTCTAGTGATCGTAATTATATTTTCGAGTATCTGTGGGATGGTGTGGGCAGTGACTCCTGCCTCACCTCAAAGTCTTGACTAATTGAAGTAGTTCTGGAGCTCTTACAACACCCACCTCTACCACACATACCCAGGAGGTAGTGGGTATGTGTCACAGGACCGGCTTAATCCTCACCTCACAGGTAATGCTGAGGTCTGGTGAGCTCAGGTTCAGCCCACAGTGTGGGGTACACTTTGATCCAACAATGCCTAGCTATAGGCCACGGGATTAAAGAAGGAGGTGCACACCCTGGAGAAAGTACTGACAGGAGCTGGAGCTGGTCTTCTTGAGTTGCCAAGACATAGCTGAAGGCTCTGACCACAGGTGTCAGTGAGGGCAAGCAGTGATGTAAACCTGAAGGTTCATGGATGGTGTCTTAAGGCTCTGGCAAGTGAACAAAAGCATTTGGAAGCCTCGCTCTAAATGGCTGCATGGCTTCTACACAGGCATATATCCAAGCATACTTACACACACGCACACACACACACACACACACAGAGTCACACACAGTCACACTGGTTGCACAGTTACCCCCCCATGACTCCCCACCTCCCAGCCCCCCAGGATAAGGAGTGCCTGAGAAATTACTGGCCTGCCTGCGGGTCCCCCTTGGCCATCTCTTGGCTCAGCTGCACCCAGCAGTGCCTCCTGTCTCCTCCTTAGAATGCCCAGTGCATCGGGGTGGGGAGGGGAAGGGTGACACCCCGCAGCTGGACATGTCCTTAGAGAAAGAAGCAGTGCCCACAAGTGGGGCTACCCCACTGACAGGCTCTTAAAGACCCCCACCTCCAATCTATAGAAACAGCCCTTATCCATTCCCTGGAATCTGCACTCTCCCTGCTCTCTTGGTCCTGGAGAACAACCCCCATCCCATTCCCCCCTCCAAACACACACACGCACAGCCCAGCAGCCCAGCCCAGAAACAATCACCCTTTGAGAGAGGCTGCCAAGCCTAGCCAAGAGCAACCAGGATGGAAGGATGGAGGAGGGGTGGGCTGGGGGTGCAGGCAGGGCGGGCGCGCTCTCACTCCTGTGAGCCCAGGCCAGGGTGCCCTGAGCCCAGCCTGTGACCACCCCAGCGCGCAGAGCCCAAGCCGCCCAGACGCGAGGGACTCGCTAGGGGGTGATACCAAGCTTAGGAAGGGGTCTGGCGTCGGCCCCCGCCGCAGCCCGCGAGGTTGGTACGGACCGCAAGTGGCTCGGGTCCCGCCGGCAGCTCGCGCTCGCGGGGGCGGGGTGCGTGGGGGCGGGGCGGGAGGCGCTGTGATGGCCGCGGCCGCACCGCGACTCCGCCGCCGCCGGCGCCGAGGACACCGAGAGCCGCCCGCTCTGCTCGGCTCAGGCCGCGCGCCCCGCGCCCCGGCCCCGCCGCCCCTCGCGTCGCCTCTCGGGGACCCTTCCCCCGCTCCCCGCCTCGCCGCCCGCGCCCTCCCGCCCGCCCCGGGGCTCGCGGCAGCCGCCTTGCTGAGCCCAGAAGCTGCCGGGCCGGGGCAGCGGAGCCGGCTGGGGCTGCGGGCGAGTGGGCCGGCGGCTATGAAGTGGCCCCCGAGGGCACGGAGCCCGAGAACCCGCCGGGGGAGAAGCACGCGCGGCTCAGGGCAGCAGCCTGGGGGCGCACGGGCCGGGGCGTAGGACCGCCGCCCGCGATGGACCGCGCCGTGGACGATTCGGACTCGCTGCAGGTTAGTGACCCGCGCCCTGCGCCCGGCGCCCCCTCCGCCGCCGAGCACAGAGCCCCTTTATGCGTCCCCATCAGTACCCATGCCATGTCCGCACAAGTGCGCACGCGAGGGGTGTGTGTGTTCTGTGTGTCTGTGTGTGTGTGCGCTTTGCGTGTAGAGGGGGCAGCGGAAAAGGGGACCAGGGCTGGCCAGGCCTGCCGAGCGACTGTGAAATAAAACCCGGACCCTGCCTGCCCTGCTCTGCCAGGATGAAAGCTACAGCCCTTTCTCAGAGGCGTTCAACCACTGGTCCTTTTCGCCGGTCAATCCCTTTGCCACCTCAGCAGGTGGTTCTTGGTAGCCCACAGGAGTCAGGGCCAGCTCCTGGCTGCACCCCTACTCACGACCAGTCACCTCTAACAGCTCTGCCTCTCCTGGGCGTAGACAAATTAATTCTTTTCAGGGGAGCCAAGCTGCGCATCTTTTCCGTGGGTGCTGAGGAGCTGAGAGATGTCAAAAGTGACACTAAAACCTAGAGTCCTCCAGTACAGCAAAGAGGAAGAAGACAGGACCAGGTCATCGCCCTCCTCCAAGCACTTGAGCAGACAAGTTCAGAAAAGGAAACAGAGTTGAGGCAAGAAAGAAGCTGTCAGATCCAACAATGCCAGGGATCAGGGGTGACAGCCTCCTCTTAGGCAGGTGAGGTTCAGTCATCCATCCCCTCACATACTCAAACGTGGTCTTGACCAACTACCCCTTTCTCACCCACCCAGACTTAACACTAGTCATGCACTAGCTGGTTAGCTTATAGAAGGTGAAGCTGAAAGGACCCCCAGATTTCTGTTACACAGGACCCTGAGAAGGACCTTTTGCTGGCAGTGGCTTCCTTGTTCTGATGGATTGGCTCTGCTTGCATGGAGCCGGTTTAGCTGAGATACCCAGCAGAATCTCAAACTTGCACTATCTGACATGCACTGTTTCGAAGTAAATGTCCTTGGTGCCTAGCTGAAATTATGGCGTGTGTGTGTGTGTGTGTGTGCGTGTGTGCGTGTGTGCTTGTGTGTGTGTGATGTAAATGGCAAACCCACACAGTTTCACAAGATTAAGGTTGAGAGGTATGGGGCTATGTAGGACTATTGCTCTAGGGTTTTCTAAGAGTTGCCTCCGTCATTACATCTCCCTGCTTCTGTCAAGAGTCACTGCAGAACAGAGACATTTCCTTCTAGTACCTGCTCAGTTGGTGACCATTATTGGCTTTACTGGACCAAACATCAAGTTCTCTCTTTGTTCACATAGAATGAAGACGCTTCCTGGTGAGGCCTGCATAAAACCTCCCACTCTGCTCAGTCCATTCCCAGGACCCCCAAAAGTCCTGGAGCTGCATGCTCTTTTCTCTCTGCCCCTTTCAACGGGAGCAAAATGCTCGCTAGGAAGCCAGGAGGATGAATACATTTGTGCCCCACTTGGCACTGGGGCCAGTGCCTTGCTGCTCCCATTTCTGTAGCTGTTCTCTAGGTGCTTGGGAATCACCACAGGTGCAAGCTGGTGTGCTTGGTTGGATATGCACATATGTTTCTGGATGAGCAGGGACTGAATGTACTATCTGAATCCTGGAGCAGGTAAATTACTGAGGAGTCCTCACTAAAGAATGGGAGCCTGTAGCAGAGAAGACAGTGCCTGGAGGAAGAGCCCCATTTGTCCACTCAAACTTCTGAATAGACTTGACACATCCCACAGATTTTAAGGAAGGGGACCAAGCCTATCATGTTTTTATGGTGTGAAGTCTAGGGTGATGAGTCTTTTCATAGAAATAAGACAGGGAAAGGGATGCGCTAATAGACAAGCCAGGCTCAGAGCCAGGGGTTCCGGTGGGTCCCATGTGGCTAGAACAGAAGAATAAGTTGGCACAGAGATACCTGGGCATTCCTGTGTGTGAGAACCGGAGGAAAGGAAAGGCCTCAAATCCTGAGAAAAGCCAAGAGGAGAAGGCAGAGTGAGGCCTCAAACAAGGTGCAGCAAAAGTTAGAGTACACAAAGCCAAATCCTCTGCACATCCCAGCATCCCAGCCCTGACAGTCATCCTCCCTTGGGACGATCCCTCAGTGGAACTGGTGGACAGGCTACTGAGGAAGGTTCTGATGGAGTCAGGGGGGCTCACAGTGAGGGCAGGCTATGCGATCAAAAGCAAAGTGTACCAAGACCTTCTACCAGACTCTCCTGCTGTGGTAATTCCCACCGCTCTGATGCTCGTTCACTTCACCTGGTCCTGGAGTATAGTGTGATGGTGAAGGAGGCAGAGCCTGGGTAGGCCTGACACTAATAGAGGAAGAGAAACTCCTCCATGCAGCAGCCTCCCCACAAGGCTTCCAGACCAGAAGACTTTTGGAGACTCCCTCCCAAGACCAGAAGGAGACTTAGCCATGATATGAGATACGCCCTCAACTGGGCTCCCTGGGTCCCACATGCCAGTCACCAACCCAGTGGATTTGGGGGGAAAATGAGCCCTCTAAAACCTATTATTCCTAACAGTATGTAAATTGGGGAATCATCATCTTCTTGACTATTTGTAGGGGAAATGCTATGAATGTTAATTTATTTGTTTTATGCTTTCTCCTTCCCATCCCCATTCTCCCAGTATCTGAACAGCTCTAGACTTGGGAGCTGCAGTGGTCATACCTGGCCAGTCCTGGCTGATCTCATCCAAACTCACCAATTGGATCCCTCCCATTCTCACTCATTGTGACCAGCCAACCTCCAGACTTTGAGTTGAACCAAAGCCTTTACTGGTCTAGGACCAAAATACCTAAAGCATCTTTCTACCGAAGAACAGCAAGAACAGTATTTTCATATCTACTTATTTTTCCATTGTAATCATCTCACTTTTTATCAGCAAATGGTTGCCTTAAAACTCTGAAATTTACAAACACTCTAAATTTGTTAGTACTTATGCTGAAAGGTGACAGTGGCCAGAGGTCACCTAAGAGTCAGTCTACTTGCATTGACTCGACTAAGTACCTACTATGTCCCAGACTCTGAACCTGGTGACAAGAACATATTTCATCAAACAGTCCAAAACCTGTGTTTTCTATTTAGCTTTGGGAGTCTTATGTGAATTGCTTGCTTTTTTTTTTTTTTCCTGCAGCTACAGCAAATTTACTCTTCTAATGAGGTTTAGCTCCGGCCAATATTAAAATGAGTCTGCGCTCCCTGCGCACACACCAGCTGACAGCAGCACAGGAGGCAAGCTCTGTGCCAAGTTCCTGGCAGAGATTAAGGCTTTGCCGCCATCAATAAAACCCAAGGTGGAGAGTCTAAGCCTAGATTAAGAGCTGGCTGAATTGAAGGACTCGCCGTGCCCAAGGGGTCAAGGGACTTCTGCTAAGTGTGCAATGACTTAGGCAAGACTTCTCTATGTGTGAGAACTGTGTGGGCCAGTCACGTGCTCAGGTGAAGGAGAGGAGACAGGACAGAGGGAAGAGACAGCAAAGGTGGGGAAGTATGGTCTTGGGGTCACAAATGTCTCTGTGCCGGACACCAGCTCCCTGCTGCACTGTGGCCTCAGTCCTGGGGTGTGGGAGCACTGTCAGCTGCATCCCGTACTCTTTCTTGTTTCTATGCCAGGTGAAGGATCTAGCCACTAAGGCCAGGACTCATTCTTTGTGCTCAGCACTTCTGTTAATCATCTATCTCTGGCTCAGAACTTGTTAGAATCACATTGAGTGTTGGGTGGACTTCCCTTTGCACCCCAAACAGCCCCTCACTACTCTAGCTATAGTACAAGGGCCCAGAAGCCACTGGAAGACAGTGAATGCAGTGGGACTGCAGCCTAGAAAGTTCTAGTTATTGTGACCATGCCCCTTGCACAGATGGTTTGGCAAAGTTGGCCATTGGAGCTCCACTGGCTAATCTTAAATCCTACCTCTGGTGTGTCTTAGTTGTATGGCCTTGGGGAGCTGCTTAACCTCTGTGTGCCTCTGTTTTCTCATCTCTGAAATGGGGTTATACTAAGACACTGAGGAGGGAGTGAATCACTGAAATTCATTATGCTAATTGCTCAGAATGAACAGAAGTGGCTGCTTTTTATATTTTTTTTTATTTGAAGATAGAAAGCAATTTGTATTCTTCATTTATTTAGCAATTCACTGGAGCAGTTGCTGAGTAGCCCACTATGTACCAGGCTATCTGCCACCAGCATATAGCCTTGGCTGTAATGCCAACCCCTCCAGAGCCTTCATTTCCTTGTCCAAAATGGGCAGTGGCCCTGGAAATAAAACAGAACTAAGAGTGTGCCCTTACCTCAAATGACTGCCACCATAAAAAGATGGGCCGCTTTGCTGCCTGGAGGTGGGGAGATGGAAATCCTGACTCATTGGAACAGCTCTTTCAAGAAAAGCAAGGTTTAAAGTAACAGCCAGGTGGTTAGCCACCGTGGTATCTTGCTGAGTGGAGATGAAGGGATTTGGGGACTCTGCCTGAGCCAGCCCTAACCCTGGTCTTGAGAGGAGGAAGGCCATAAGGATGTGTCTGTGATCTCAGTAGAGGGCAGCAGCCAAAAAGAATTCTGTCGGACAGGACTAAGCTATTATCTACCCAGCTGACTCTGCAGTGGAGTCCCAGGTTATATGGTCCCAGCTGTGTCAGCAACTCTCTGTGTGACAGAACCTTGTGGAGCAAGCATTTCCTAAAAATATGGAGGGCGTGGACCAGATGGCATTTGCTCACCCTGGGAAAAGCACATCCCAGGAACTGACCCCTCAGAGGTAAAAGAGGAGAATAGCTGAGGAACTGGAACCTTCCATCACTCTGGCACATGAATACCCCAGCTTCTTGGGCTACCAGGCTTCTGCCATTATTGGATACTGAGACTCCAACCTGTTACTTCCTTTTGTGGATGAGGGAGCAGGTACCACACTGGTTTCACTCTTGTCTAAGGCCATACATAAATAAGTGTTTCTTCCTACACTGTGTTGTCCTCCTGACATCTTGCTTTCCTCTGATAAGTAGGCTGTCCTCTTAGTGTCTTAGTGAGACAAAGGCACGTGGGCTATTGGGATCCTCACTGTTTAAGACCTGACTCTAGGGCTGCCCAGATTCTCATAGCCCAGATCTGCAGCCCTCTGATTAGGGGCTTCATTCTTGAGTCTCAAAGATCAAGGATCATCTTCGGCCATCTCCCACAATTACTATCCTGGTACCCTATCAGAGCATAGGCATTTCCAGAGGTGTTAGTGGTGGGTCCCCTGGGAGGCACAGGAATATAGAATAATCTACACAGCATCCAGGAAGATGCTGTGTTTCAAAGAGACCTTCCAGTGGCCATCCTGGCAGGTAATTCTTCTCTTCAGCATCCTTCACTCCGTTCCTACTTTCCCCATCAGTTTTCTCTCTTTGCCTGCATTCCTTTATCTACATACTTCAGAGTAGTGGAGGTACTGTTTGTAGACATCAAAGGACAGGCCAGCAGGCACCCATACTGCTCAGCCACAGGCTGGGAACCCTTGCTCTGCAGCCTGCTTAGGTTGATGAACAACCTCTAGGCATGTGATTTTCTTTCTCCGTCAGAGTTTCTGAACTTAAGCTGACGTATTACACTTCTAACTCATCACTTGTCGATATTAACTTCTTCTCCCCCTCATAAATCTCCCTCTCTGTGTCTCGGAGCAAGCGGCTGCTGCTCCAGCCTCCTTCCCTGCCATGTGGGAATACACATCCCTTCAAGGATTGTACTCTCAGATGTGCCTTGCCCTGGCTTCTTTGTGGTGGCATTCCTGTGTGCAGCTATGACCACACAAGATACCTGACTTTCCCCAGCCTCACAGGGAAGTCTGATGGGCCTGTTTCTCCAGAACCCCGGCCCTGCCCAGATGTCCTAGCTGGTCATGTCTAAAAGGACCATGTGTATGATAAGTTCCTTTTATATATGTTGTAACATAAAATTTACCATCTTAACCATGTTGTGTGTGCAGTTCAATAGTCTAATACACTGATGTTATGTGAAACTTCTCTTCATAACTTTATCTTTCAAATTAGAAACTCTCCATCTGTTCAGCTCTTCAACACCAGCCTTTTGCTTCCATCTTGCTCCAGATAAGTCATATGAGTGGGGTCTCACACTATCTGTTCATTTGTGATTAGCTCACTCTACTTCTCATAATGCCCTCAAGGTTCATCTATGTTGTAGCATGTATCAGAATCTCCTTTACAAGGCTGAATAATACTCCACTCTATGCACACAGCACATTTTATTTATCCATTTATTCGGTGGACGGGTTCTTTTCTGCCAGGACATGGTGTACAGAGTGCTGGATCAATGGTAGTTGACCTCACTTGCCCTTTTTACTGCAGAAATGACCCTTCAGATACAAGGGTACTCAGAGTGAAGCTGTGTATTGGGTGCAATGGGACTACGTATCAGGAAGGAACCCCACTTTATCTGGTGTCTGGGCATCTGCGTGCTTTCTTCATCTGTCCTGTGCTTCTTGAGCATCCTCAGGAGTCAAAACCCTGGGATGAGGATGGCCTGCTAGTCCTGAAGGTTGAACAGCTGAGCAGGTGGGGGGATAGAGAAGAGTCTCACACAATAGACATCCTGGACACAAGATACCAAGGTCCTACATCAAACCCTCCCAACCCTGCCACCTTCCTGAGGCCCTGAGGGTGAAACCTGCCTGAGCTATCCTGGGCCCAGAGCCCAAGAGGCTCTGGATAACCCTCTGGGAGTACAGCAGGCAAGTCTGCCCTGATCATGCGTCTTTGTGATGCTCAGGCTCCATCGCAGAGAGGTGATCAGTGATGCATAGCACCCTACGGCTTGCCATGTAATATACAGCCCATGAAACACATAGATAGTGTCAACATAATCTCCACCTGTGGGGCTGAGATTTAAGGCCCCTTTCATTCATAAAAACTGCAGTGTTTATAGGGAAGGGTCTACACTAGCTGCCCACTCTAGTTCATAGGCAATTTATAGGCATGCTCACCCAACCACCTTCAGCACGTCACATTAACTATTCCTCATCTTGTCAGTAGGGATATCTGATGACACACTGCAGGAATCTCAGGGACACAACAGGAATACCAGAAGGGAGGGGGAGCCAGACTTCAGAGGTAGAATGAAGTTCCCGGGAACTGGCAATTGTAACAAGAAATTATTGTATCCAGGGGTCCCTGGTTCTAGATCCCCACTGAAATGCCTCAGTTCCCTGACAGCTCTGGTGGTATTACCTACAGAAATCCATGGTCCTTCTCTTGGTGAGCATCGTGGAAGCTGGATAAGGATGCAGGATTAGCCTGTGTAGGAATGGAGGAAGAAAGACACTGTCTTCAGGGCTGCCCCCCATATCTGACTGTCAACTCATCTGACCTTTAGTGTCAAGCTTACAGCTGGCCAACCTGAAAAAAAACACAAACCCCCTAAGAGAGCTGTGCCAAGGATGTGAGGGGGAATGTGCAGAAGAGGGCTTTGCAGACTGTAAGAGGTCTGGTAGGAAGCCTGCTGTGAGCAAAGGCAGCACAGCCTTCCCACACATGAGCCGCTGACCTACCCTAGGCCACCTCCATTTATAACACTACTGAATGCCAGTCATCTGCGTTTGCAGGAGCTAGAGTCTCTGTACCACCTAGTTCTAGGGAAGTAAGAATCTGCTAGAAAAACTGCCCAAAGGGCCGTCAGTGCTGACCCTGGCACAGAACTGAAGAGTCCCTTTTCTAGGTAGAAGATTCAGCTGAATTTTAAAAGATTTTTATTAATGTACATTAATAATACATAATAATAGGTTTCATTTATGACATTTTCATTCCCGTATACAATGCACTTTTATTGTCTTTATCCCCCTCCCCCATTACGCTCTCACACCTCCCTCCCACTGCTGGAGTTCAGCTAAATTTTAAACATGGTGATAATGGGGACTGGCAGTTCTACTATATTTTCCATGATCTAAATAGTCATAGTCGTAGTGCTAATTGTGAGCCAGATGTTTCCTGTGGGTTCCCTCAGCTGATTCCAAATTAGCCCTGTAAGAGTTCCAGTTAGGAAACTGAGTCACAAAGATATGACAAAGGTTCTGCTTTGTGTCTGGCCTTGGACCCCAGGTGGGAAGGCATAGGTTGACCTGGGAGACAAATGTAAAATCCAGCACATGCATGGCAGTTTACAAGGCCTGGGCATCTGGTGGCATGGACATTTCAGATGTTTGGGCTTGATAAGGGTGAGGCCAGGGGAGGTCGTGGAGCAAGAAGAAGCATTCTGACAAGTGCAAAGCTCAGGGACATCTCACCCTGCCAACACCCTCACCTAGCAGACATTAGCACCGAGGGAAAGTGAGGCAGAGAATGGCCTGGAACAGTATCACAGTGGGAAGAATAGTGCTGGGGGGAGAAGGCAGACTGGTATCAGCTAATCTACCCTCCCCCAGGACACACAGCCCTGCAACAGCCTGAGAAGCTCCGCATGCTGTCACAGCCCACTCAAGGTTCAGACACTTGGTTCCAGGGTAAGACCCACCTCGGTTTCTTGGTCTGTTTGGTTCTAGTACCCAAGTCTGGTAAGGATCCACTGGGTATCTCTGCCAAGCTCTACCCTGTGAGCAGGCACCTTCATCACAGTGATCGATCATCAAAAGCCTTCACTGCAAGCAGAGTTCAGTACCCAGGTGGTACAGTCAAGGGCTGTCCTCTGTCTTGCATGTCTCCAAAGATAAGAGCAGCATCTCTCCCTATAGAGCCCAGGATTCTCGGGATATTACAGTGTTCCCCATTTAGGACCATTCTCTGCCCACTGTTGGTGCAAGGCAGCCTGGCAGAGGGAGAAATGTGGCCTCCTGGCCAGCTGCCCACATGCCTCCTGCTGCTGCTGTTTTGTTAGCAGATGTAGCCCTCCCAACCCCTGCCGACTATCTGATGGCAAAATAGTCTGAATCTCCCCTCTGCTAAGCAGGCATCCTTCAGTAGGGCTGACCTGGGGCAGGTATTCTCTAGATCAAGATAAATCTGCACCCACACATGTCCTGAGCACCCACAGGCCTCTCACAGGGCACTAAGCATTGCAGTAGACTTGAGTGGGGAGAGTCTCTGAAAACAGAATAGATGAATACCTAAATAAAAACATTTAGCTGTAACTCTGTGTGGAGTCCAGTGACTGGGCCCAAACTCTGGTGTGACCTCTTCTAGCACTGGGTGGAAGTGCATTGCTAGTTCTGTGCTGTCTCCAGGGTGTGAGGAGAGGTGGACAGGCAGAAGATATGGAGATGCTCCTAAGAGGAGCAGGTCAGACTCACTTACCCCAGAGCTCATAATGCAGGAGGGAAAGCCACCATTAGGATTTACCAGCTCATTAAAGTTCACCATGAAGCCTTGGGCAGGGCTGGAGACCTCTTCTGGAAGTGGGGGATGGAGAAATATCATCTGTGCTCAGTGCTCGCTCTCCTACTCAGCACCTGTACAAGGATTAGCAGTGGTTCAGCGGCCTGCTGCCCAGTGTACCCAGCATGGTCCCAGACCCCATCTGTGCTTGATCTGTGGGCTCCTGTGAGTTGTTTTATTACTCCATCATACCTTCAAAAATGTCCTACTTTGGATTAAAAAATAAAAAATGCATAAGGTCGTACCAGCCTTGCTGAGTCAGGGGCAAGGGAGTCTCAGCTGCCATCTGAATGCACATTCAGCACACAGAAGAGAGGAACCCTTCCTGCCACAGAGCTGATGGGAAAGGCTGGCCAGCCTCAAGCAGGCGACTGCCCTGACAGGAAGCCAGCAGCATACCTTAGCCAAGAAAGATGTGATGTGGTCACACTGGCCTGTCACTTGGAACATTTGTGAAATCCCTTCTGCCCCAGTTTCTTCATCTATAAAACAAAAGCAAAGCTTTGGGATTATAAGAATTTAATGATTAAATGAGACAAACAATGTAAGAGATTTTGGAAGCCACCCTCATGAAGTGTGAGTCATTAACAGTCATTTTTAAGGGACTGCCTCCCACCCCAGCACTGCAGAGAGAGTAAACCGGCACATTGATATCATGTCTGTTCTGCTTTGGTTTCTTGCTGTGATAAGCACCATGACCAAAAACAACTTGAAGAGGAAAGGGTTAATTTCAGCTTACAGGTTTACAGTCCATCATTGAGGGAAGCCAGGGCAGGGCAAGAACTCAAGGCAGGAACCTGGAACAAGGAACTAAAGTAGAGACCATAGAGAAGCACTTATTGGCTTCTAGCTGCCTTCTTTCACATTCTGCTCCCTTCCTTCCACAACCCAGGCCCACCTGCCTAGGGATGGTAGCATCACAGTGAAGCAGAATCCTACACAAATTAGCGATCAGAAAAGTGTTCCAGACATGCCCACAAGCCGGTCTGGTGGAGGAAATTCTCCAGTTGAGGCTGCCTTTTCCCAGGTAGGTCATGTTGGCAACTGAAGCAAACTCTGACACTGTACATAGTCCTAGACCTGAGTAGGGGGAAGCCAAGAGTACATGAGATAGCCTTTCTTTCTAATAGAAACCCAATCACAAGATTCCCCAAGCAGACTCTCCAAAACACCTCAGAAACAATAATCAAAACTGAGTCACAAACATGCACTTTTGCTTAGGTGGTGTGGTTGGCCTGTGCACATATGTGCATGTACATGTGTGTCAAGAAGTGAACCCTGCTCCCGAAATCACACACAGGCAGTCTGTGCTTTTCCAGCAGCCTTGGTGTATTGTCAGAATGAAAGCTCCAGTCTCTTTCCTGTTTCAAATTATAAATATACCTAGGAGAAGGGAAGAAGGAAGGGACATGAGGTACCTTCACCAGATGACATCATTCTACATCAGCTTCATGAGAGCAGTAACAAGAGGAGAAATGATACAGTGGCCAAACCAATACCCAGACCTGCACAGCCCAGGGTCTGTGGCAGCCACCTGACATGGGCAAACATACCTCAGACACACCAAATAATACGAAAATCCTGACCAAGAACAGGCCAAGTGGGAGTTCACAGCAGGGGGCAGATTTGCAGCTGGAGAGTCATGGGGTAGAAGGGCCCTCTGGGGCTTCTTCACAGAGCTCTTTGACTCAGCTTATAAGCTTGGCCTTGATCCTGACTCTGGGTGGGACCAGGACAGGTCCACATGCTGCCAGAGCTTGCAGGAACACTGCCAGGAAAGAAGCAGGTACTGTGTTGCAGTGCGTGGGCATGGAGCACAGGAAGCACAGGGTGCCCCTGGCATCGTAGGACAGGGCAGAGAGCAGAGAGCCTTGAATGCTGGGCTAGTTCATCACTTCCATGGTTGATACAGAAGGGTTCTGAGCAAGAGCAGGTTATTAGGGTGAGCAGGCCTGGTGTGGATTCTGAACTGAGGTGATAAAGGCAGGAATCAGACTACAGTGGAGATCCACTGAGATCAGAAATCTGCCCTGGATCAGTAGCAGAAGCCTGGAACTGATACCTAGATGCTGGGTCAGTGGATACAGAAGAAGCAGGAATCAGGGACAACTCCAAGACTGTCACGTGGGCCTCCAAGGTGATGACAAGAAGGACAGACACCCAGAGGAGAGACTCAGAAGAAAGACAGTGGATCTGAGCATGTCTCAGTAGAACATGACATGCTGGAGATGGGAAAAACTAAGGGCAGGAGAAAGCAAAGAACCTAGTCAGTGGCTTCACATCGGGTGTTAAAGCTTGTTAGCCCTTGAGATTGCATTGTCTCTAACTAGCCTAGTCCCTCTCTTCCTCCACCTCTTTCTTTGGGGGAGCACTGTGAGGAGCACCAAGGTTGTACTGGGAGGAATCAAGGGGGAGCTCTCAATGCCAGGCTCTTCCCAGGCTGCGAAGGTGACAGCTATTGTAGTTTTTGTTTAATGGTACTAACCACATACCAGATAGTTTATGCTTAATTTTTTTTCTAATTATCCTAATAACCTACCTGAGGAAACATTTTATTCCCATAAGAAAGAAAGGCCCAATGAGGTCCCCTGCCACAGTGTAAGAGGTTATCTTGCCTTAGGCCCTTCCACTAGTGCACCCTTCCTCCAGGGAGCACTTTCCAAACAGAGGAAAGTGAAGGGAGGCAGATGATAAAACACAGGACTGTGGCTAGGCCCCTCTGTCACTCATGAAAGCTGTGGGGGTTGGGTAAGAGCTGAGGCACTCAGGGCAGAGGAGGCCCACATGCTTGATGACTAAGATGGCTCCTGTGATCTCTAACTCCAGGTATTCATAAGTCCATATCCTTACATTCCTGTCACTAACTTCTAACCAACAGAATGTGACAAAAACGGGATTGCCATTGCCACAATTATATTACATTATGTGGGACTCCGGTCGGCTTTGGATTCGCTCTTTGCTAGCTTGGTACAGTTAGAAGCTGTGTGGAAAGAAGCCATAGGACAAAGGGCTGTGATCTTCATAGGCCATAGGAGCTTAGCAGCTATGGCCCCAGTGGGTTTTGCCAACAGGTTGGGTGAGCCTGGAAGCAGATTCTGCCTCAGTCAAACCCCCAGATGAGAATGCAGCTCAGCTAATACTCAGTGAGACCTTACCAACCCAAGCTTGGACTCTACAGGCAGCCAATGTGTGCTGTTTTAAGATCCTAAGCATGCGGTAATTTGTCAAACAAAATAGCAAATGAATGCAATTATCGAGGGAATGGTGACATTTCCTTCCTAAAGCTGGCACGTCTTCCAGAAGAAGCCTCTGACACGGAGGGTAAGATAGCGAAGAAGGGACAGGGAGGTCAGGCAAACTGAACCTCTAGGGTTCTTTCCAGGCACTGCTTCTCCCATCATGGAGGCAAGGGCTGAGTGACCTTGAGCTGTCCTGTTAGTGGTCAACACACACCTTCCCCCACCCAGCCACAAATCACTGTCCTCTCAGCCTGGGTAGTCACATTATAGCCATGCTGCATGGAAGCTCTTCAGCGGGGTTCCTCTGTGGATCTGCTGACCATTTCTACCCGTCCCCAGGTCTCCAACAGCTCCCCAGCTGCTGTGTCCTGCCCCGCTCTGCCCATCCTCAAGAGCCAAGCAATAAATTTACATATCTGCTTATGACCCAGAAAAAGATATGTGATGTCTCCACAGGACACAACATGGATGTTTGATCCAGGTTCTCTCATCTCTGGGGAGAGTGGATATGCTGTGTACTTCTGCTTGCAGACCACTAGCACATGACCCAACTAGCTTCAGGAAACCCAAATGGTGTGATTATTTATTCTGCTTAAATTTCTGTCATGGACCAGAAAGGACTTTTACTTGCAGAGATCCACTCTAAACCAAACCCAGTTTTCACTTTTCACAGAATTATAATCCAAATCAAATCCAAGGCTATTTCCAGAAAATAAAAACATAGAAATTACCTAAAATATATATTTGTTGAATCACATATTTTTTGTCACTGTTGGGCAGAAAAAAAAGCAAAGCATAAGCATATTCTTCACGCCAAATCTGGATGGGCATTATACCCCCTCTGCCTGTCCTCAGCTTGGTTTCCCAGCTGGAGGGGAACAAGATTAGAGGAGATCAGGGCCACATGCTGCCCTTCCTATCAAAGCACTGCAAGTGCCAGACAGCAGGGGTCAGGCCACCAGGCAGGACACTGCGATCCCTGGGTCCAGGCCTTCCTTTCCTCTGGGACTGTGGAGGCAGGATGGAGTAGCCCAGCAGCACTGGGAACCACATAGTTCCTTCCTGAAGCAGAGGTCTCCAGTCCAGTGGGCCCAAGAATAGACCAGAAGAATCCATAGGAAGGAGGGGGCATGAACACAGAGGACAGCAGGATTCAATGTCCACAACCTCACTTGTATTTAACACTGGGACTGTGGACCCATGATGTAGCCTCTCTAAGCCTCCCAACTCCCCAGCACCTTCCTATTCAAGATGAGGACAAGGTCTCCTTATCTGCTCACAGAACAGCTTTGAAAATCAAAGAGCCAGAAGCACCCCACTGAGTCAATGTGGGATCAAAGTGGAACCTCTAGAGCACACCCTCTCTTCTTTTCCCTCCCACTAGAGGCCTCCTGTGTGTTCTGGGGGTTGTTACACTGGGGGAGTTGACACCTGTGTCCTACCCCACAGGAGGAGCTGTGTGGGCCCAGGACAGCAGCACTGTGGGCTGAAGGGCTAGGGCTGGGTTAATGAAGTATGGATTGACTGGGGCAGCAAGCTGGTTAGCTCTGGTATTGGGCTTTTCCTGACCAGTGCCTCAGAATCAATACTAATCCCTTGATCCCATTAGAGGCTCCTGTAGATCTCCAAGACAAAGTCTGGGCCTCCGTTTCTGTGAAGTGGCCCTACCTAGGGTGGAAAGAGATGCTAAGGTTATGGCCAGAGCTCCACTCCCTTCATAATTACAGTATCCCCTTATCTTTTTGTTTCCACCTCCCCTCCTATGCCTAGAGGGTCAAGGGTGTCCCCAGACACTGACTTCCCCAGGCTCTCCTGAGAGGCTGATTATGGTCCTGTAGGAGGAGGTTTTTTTCTACCTCCATCAGCTCCCAGAGACTCTGCAGTGATGTTCGTGTTCTGCATAAACAAAAGGTATTTTATCTATCTATCTATTATCTATCTATTTATCTATCTATCTATCTATTAAATTTATGGTGCTACAGATGGATCCCAGGGCTTTGCACATGCTAGGCAAGCACTCCATTACTGAGAACCACATCCTCAACCCATGGAAGCTTTCTTAACCAGCCATCCTTCAGTCAACTCATTAAGATGTCTGATGCCCCCCTAGCCAATGCCTGTAGTGTGCCAGGCCAGGCCCTCTGGTCACACAGCCATGGCACAAACTCAGTACTTACAGGCTGTCAGAAGCATGTTCTCCACGTGCTTATGGCAATGCTGGCTGTCACATGGGCCATTATAAATCAATGAGGTGATGTATTATTTCTATAAAAACTAAGTAGAATGTTCTCAAAAGGCTCTGTAAGATGAATCTGGAAAAAAAAATTCTACAAATTAGGTGAAGATTGATAGGAATCAGCAATAGGCATTCTACCAGGTGCTGTGTTCAGATCGTTCACCAGGTGTCCATCGGCCCGCCAGTCACTGAATCACAGAGCAGTATCACTGAGCAATATCAAAGGTGCTCTCCATGACATGAAGTTCAGTGTCAAAATCCCAGCAGCTGCCACCTGCCCCAGAGTAGCCGCAAGTCTGCTGCTGTAAAGAAGACATTAAGAAAGCCCACTGGCAATGATGGCTTGATTTTGAAAAGATGATCATGTGTTCAAAATCTTAGAAAAATATCAACTATGGAACAACTGGCTCTCCAAAAGCCACTTTTGCTGAAATGCATATGGCATGCATGTATTGTTCCAGAAGACCCTCTCCTTCTTCATGTTTTTGATGGGGCATCTGACTAATGTTGCATTCTTACTGGGTATAAAGGCTTGATGAACAATTAATACTTTTCAGTAGAGCTCAGTAAGCCCATCTTCATGGACAGATGGCATTGTTCAAACACCCGTGGCCTTGGAAGAAACTCTGTCCCTGTTGAATTGACCAGCCTTGAGCCTATCTCACACACAACCCTGGCCCTCTCAGGCCAGCCACTTTTGACCTGTCCAGCCTGACTTGCTTTTCCAGCCTTGAATGATCAGAACTTTTCCATCTGAGTCTCAGATACACTACAGTTCTCATCAGCAGCCCACAGTACCCTGAAGCCTACAGATGAATTCCAGTGGATAGGACTTTCCAGTTATGCCAATGTCTGTGGGCCTATGGGCTTTCAGCATGGCTCAGTTCCATGGGGAGCTATTACAGTGGCCCTCTGGTCCTGACTCTAGACTAGTACACACCTGGACCCGATTTGCCTCATATAGACATTTCTTCATCCTCACAAAGGCCAGTTATCATAGCTTCAGGTTGTTAAAATAGTAGAAATGAAAATTCATTAGAATTATTGCAAAGAACTTCCAAGCTTTAAAGATGAGGGTAGAGGTCAAAGGGGGTAAGCAATGTGACCACAGATACCCTTGACAGACCAGGACATGGCTCTGCCTGACACTGCCACAGGAGCAGGTCTTGCTCCTCATCCAATGACCATCCTTCACTAGGCCTTACCCAGTGCACCCACAGTGTAGCCTTTGTTTCTGTTTATGGGATGCTTAGAGAACGCCAAAGAAGGGAAAAGATCCTCACATCTGCACTTGCTGGGAAGGGAGACCAGTCATCACTGGAATTAGTCAAGGACACATATATATGAGTGATCAGGTAGAGAGTCATAAACACAGCAGACCTTCACCCAACACACTCATCTATATAGATACATCCTGTCTCGCCATAAAACCCCTTATGCCCATTTCTTTCTCAAATACTCTGTTCTCCCCATCCTTTCCTCCACAATCTTCTCCCACTTTTGTGTTCATTCTTCTGCCTGTTCAAACCAAAGTCCCAGAAACCATCCTGTGGTCCGTCCTGGCTGACATATGCAACCACAAGCAACCTTCCTCCAAACCCAAGCAGAAACCCTAGACTGCATGGAGCAAACCATTCTTCTCTCAGATTCCAGCAGAGGGGCAACCCCTCCACCCACCCTCACCCTCCTGCTTCGCCCAGGCACCATTGCCCATGGACCACCCCTCTGCTGGCCAGATGGCATTCTCCAAGCCTAGGGGTGCTCTCTGTTCTACTTAATAACCGCCTGGTAATTAGCTCCTCGATTTTGCCACTATGCTTATAATAGCCTACATTAAAGTTATGGGGTTTTTCAAGCCATAATGGCTTCCAGAGTAATTAATGAACAACTGGGTTTATTGCTAAGTTTAGAGTTTATCGCTCTGCATTCCCTCCATTTCCTCTCATAGGTTCTTTTGGACAAAAAAAAAAAGTAGAATGGGATGAGACACTCCTAATGGCCCTCTTGCATCATGCCCATATCATTCCCTTTGTCCATTCCCATCCCTTCTGCCTGTTCCAGCATCCAGCAGATCTTGAGACTCACAGTAGATGACTGTAGCAGAGGAAGATGGATCTTAAACCAGTATTTATCCAGATAAGAACATAGAGCCACATGGTCTGACTATTAATCTGACTCCACCATTTCCTATCTCTGACCAGGGGCAAACTATTTACCCATCCAGCCTTAGTGAATCCAGCTGTAAATAGACAACAGCACCTGCCTCTCAAGGTGGTTGTAAGTACAGCATGGAGCAGATGTGTAAGAACTCTCAGCATCTTTGTCTTGGGGTTATCTGAGTGCCGAAGGAGAACTGGTTATCATTACCAAAGGCCCAGGCAGCTGCAGTTGAGGCTGAGTGAGTCATAGGTCCAAGCAGCTGCCCAGAGGAAAGGGGTGAAAGCAGGAAAGCATCCCACAGAGGCTGAGGGTGCTGGCCTTCTTTCCTCTGCTTTCACAACCTGGATTCAGAGCTTTCAGCCAAACCAGACACATTTGAGAACATTTATTTCTGAAGCCCCAGCCAGTTCTGGCTCCCCTGTGTTGGTCTGTTTTCTGTTTCTGTAGGAGAATACCTGAAACCGGGTAATTTGTAAAGACAGGAAGTTAATATCCTTCACAGAAGGGCACGTGGAAGGCCATGGAAGAGAAAAAGCATGAGGGGTGAACTTGCTTATTAGAGTCTGCTCATGGAGGCTGGAGAGATGGCTGAGTGAAGAGTCTGCTCATGGAGGCTGGAGAGATGGCTGAGTGGTTAAGAGAACGGGCTGCTCTTGCAGAGGACCTGGGTTAGGTTCCCACCATCCACATGGCAGCTAACAGCTGTTCATAACTCCAGTTCCAAGGAATCCAGCGCCCCCTTCTGACCTTCACGGATATGGCACGACATAGGTGGACCTACCTACATACAAGCAATTCATTCATACGCATAAAATAAAAATAATAAAAAAAATTATAAAAAAAAGAATCTGCTCTCTAAGGACTGAGAAAGTCATTAATCCCTCCTGATGATGTAAAAGGCTCTTATAGGCACCGTCTCTCAAAACTGCCACAAGTTTCAACCCGAGTTTCAGTGGGGACAGACCATATATGTCTGTATAGGGCTGTAGGGGTGCTGCATGCCGCTCAGCATTTTGATCCTTCTTAGGTGCCTGACCGTTGTCATCTTCCTGTAGCGCTTAACCCGAGTCCCATTCCCTAAGGAATGAGGTGGAGCTGACACCATTTGTCCCCAAGCTGATTCTGGAGGCCATGAACCTTTAATGAGAAGGACTGGACAAGGGACGCTGGGTATCCCAGGATAGTGCTCTTAAGTGGAAAGCAAAGCTTGATCTCCCAGAAAGCATCAAGACTAGCAGAGGAAAACCTGAGAAAGAGAAAAATGCACGATATTTCCAAAACAGAGCACAGACGTCCTGCTTGGCCAAACTCTCAACCATTGCAGAGACAGAGCATATGTAGGCTGGAATTGGGGCAGAGAGTGTGGCCTCTAAGGAAGCCATCTACCATGTCGTGATGGGCTCTGGCATGGTGAATATGCTGAGTGCCTAGTGCATTCACTAGTCATGAGCCCAACAGCATCTGCACAGAGAGGACAGAAGAGAGGATGTGATAGTCTCCAAGGTAGCCATGAGCTGGCTGCACAAGAGGAAACAAGTCCTCAGGGAAGTAGCCACCTGAAGATCCTCTGCAGAATCAAGAATGAATTCCAGTTGGGCTGGTTCTCACAGCAAGGTTCCTTTCCTGGGGCTCCTGCTGCTACCATTTGTGTGAAGTGTCTCCCCACAACCTAGCAACTCCACAGACAGTAATTCCCTCCTTGCTGATACCCAGCCCAGTGCCTGTAGAGAACAGGTGTTCTATGAGAATCTCCTGCAGACATGGACAGAAGGGGGCACTTAGGACATTACCTTAGTACCCAGCGTTAAACACCTCTGCTCATCCTTGAAGGAGCCCTCCCAGGACTGATTCTGAGCGCAGGCAATGAAGACGCCACTTATGGTTGGGCAGCATTCTAACCAGCATTTCTGGTGCACTTCCATCAGGGACCACCCTCAGTCCTTTCTGAGCATTAACTCATTTAATTTTGAGAACAGCCTTGGAAAGGAGGTACCTGACTGATAGATGAGAAACTAGTACATAATAGATGAAACTGGCCAAAGGCCACAGTTTCTTCATAGCCCAGTTAGGATTAAACCAAGGCAGGTATCTGTGAAATCTATGCCTTTAGCATCTCTATCCTACTTATCCTACTGCTGTTGCAACTGTCAGTTTGCCAAGGGGAGGACACAGTCCCATTCACCCAGGCACCTTCACCAAAGAGACCCTGGGAAGATGCATACTTCACTGAGAAACTCTGGATGCCGTGGGTCTGGAGTAAGCCAGCCTCTACTTTCCATACATAGGTCCCTAGCCATCCACTGCTTCTCTCTCCTATAGGTGTCCATCTCTGAGGGTTCCTGACCCTGCACCAGACGACTGCTCCTTCGAAGACCCTCATCAGGCTGGACTCTACAAACCTGCTTCCGCAATGGGTGGGTGTGAGCACTGGTGAGACCTGCTGGCCTGTGTTAAGCTTCTGTCTCCCTGTGCCTGGCCGGCCAGCCCATGCCTATTCTTTTCTTCCCTGTGCTGCCGACGCTCTGTGGCCACCCTCTCCTGACCTTGCCACCGCTCAGGTAATGAGGAGCTGTGGGTGCAGCCAGCCTTGGAGATGCCGAAGAGACGGGACATCCTTGCCATTGTCCTCATCGTCTTGCCCTGGACGCTGCTCATCACAGTCTGGCACCAGAGCAGCCTCGCACCACTGCTTGCTGTGCACAAGGGTGAGTCCCACTCCACCCCCACCCAAGCCTGGCTTTGGTAACAAGAGATATCCTACTACCATTCTTATGTCACATGGGCCTTGATCTTGCCGTGGAGGAGTCTTGGCCCCTCTGGAAATCCAATGATGAGAGCGTCCCTCTCATGCCCCCATCACACACATTTGTTTTAAGTACTGGGGATTTATTGTAATCCAGGATGATGACATGACACACTCAAGACAACGGCCTTGAGAGATGAGTTTGTTACTCTTGGTTCTCAAGAGGAGAGGCCATGCCACGCTACACAGAGCAGTATGGGAAAGCAGAAGTGGCAAGGGAAGCCTATAATCTAGGGCAGAAGCCTATAATGTGGTTGTAGGGAAAAGCCGTGTAAGCAACTCGCAGGGACTAGAAATGGATGATTTGATTTGGTTTGATTTTCTTTTTTGAGACAGGGTCTTACTATATAGCTCTCACTTACCTATTATTCATTATATTGCCCAAACTGACTTTAAACTCATGGCAGTCCTCCTGCCTCAGCTTCTCAAGGATTATAAATATGCACAACTGTGTCCGGCTCAGAAGAGGATAGTTTGAATAGTATCTGTGGGCTCTAGGCTGTGTGGGTGGTTTTAATTGTCTTGCATTTGGCCCAGGGATGAACTCGGCCAGAAGATTGGCATTTGGGGACTCCAATAAAGAAGTATGAATATGGCCAGTTGTATACTATCTCTAGAAAATGGGTCCCCCTGGGAAAGACTGCCCCTTCTCAAGTCTTCAGGCCTCGAGATGTCAAAACATTATCAAATATAGAAACAAAATAAAGCAAACAAGCAGGATGAGTGCACACACAAAACACAGATGTACAGTCCGTAATGCACGAGGACGGAGAGAGAGGAACAGAAATTACAGGCGTTCTAATCTCTATTGTCACATCAAGGGATTTGGCCTTACTTTTGAGTTACTGAGGGTCAAGTCAGGGCCACCTTCATGACAGGTAAGTGCTGTGCCTCCAGAGCTACACCCCAGCACAAGTGCTGCAAAGCCTTTCCAGGACAGTGTGTCCTCTGCTTCCCTTGTCCCATTTAGGATACTAAGTGGGCAAAGGACTGGGAAAAGGAGGAGTCCTTCCGAGAACAGGTGGCAAAGTTGGGCTTAGATGGACCTTCTAACTCTCAAGTCCTGAGTCATTTTTCTCTCACACCCAACTCTCTGTACCCCAAACCTTGTACGCCCCTCTCATCGAGTCTTCATTCCCTAGCCTTCAGGCTTACTAAAACTTCTACCCCACTCACACCTAGATGTGACATTCTCAGACAGACGGTAGTTCTCCCATTATAATGTGCACCATCTTTCCTGGGAGCATGGAGAAGAAAGGCACCCAAACCCCAACGACAGATGGTGGCTCAGTGGCAGGGCCCGGGACTCCCCGGCAGTCAGTGGCCTCACATGATTTGCGTACAGCAGTGTGCATGAGTCACAGCCTGTGCCGTGCTTCTTCATGGTGAAATGCTGGTTCCACAATCTCCCTGTAGTTTCTGAGTCTTCTTGCTGCACTCCCACTGCCCTTGCTGAGCACTCTGGGCCTCTGCATGATGATTGCTCATTGCATCTGGTAGGATGGCCCCTCAGCAGAGACCCATTCCAGTGTTCTTACTGACATTTTATAAGTCCAGGGAGCCTCTGGGGAAATTAGCCCGGAACAGTCTTCCCTCACTTCTGGAAACTAAGGGAGCAGTGACTGGGGAGCCCACCCAGGCAAGTGGCGAGGAGGAGAATTTAGGCTTCTGTGTCTGCAGATTTTCAGAGGCAAAGTTGCTTCCATGTCCTCAGTGACACAGATTTAACTGGAAGAACGGGTTGTGAGAAATCTGGATGTGCTGATTCAAAAAGAGAGAGCCTTTGTTTTCCCTTGCGAAGCTACACAGAACCAGCCGATTGACCCCTGACACCTACCTCTCCTGTTTTGAGAAGTGTCCTTTCCCACACGACTTGTTCTCAGGTCTACAGCCCAGTGAAAGCTTTTTCATTTTTATGGGAACGGTCTGCCTCAGTCTCAGAACCTGCGTTTTCCTTGGACAGTAGACACCCCAGCTTGGCTTCCTCTCGGAATCAAGTGGACCTGCATTCTGAGCTGTTCCTCCCGCCTCACCTGTTCATCCATTTAGCGCATATTGAGGGGCTGCCTCTGTGTGTAGAAGGCACTGTTCCAAGCTCTCCATGAGTCCTGTTGAACAGGAGCCCCATCCTGGGTTCCTCTGCCTAGTTCTTTGTGAAGAGCTCTGGGTTTGAGGACCAGCAGGCAAATCATTCCGTTTTCAGAGTCTGAGCTTCCTACCTGAGAAAGGAGAAAGAAACCTCACTTTCCTTATAGGCGGGGGGTGGTGGCAGTTAAATGGCCTGATGTCCAGGAAGTGCCCGAGACATAATGAGGCCTTAGAGACTGGTCATTAACAGTGGTCAGGTATGAGTTGTGAGCAGTAATATTCTCAAGTTGGCTTTCCTATTGGAAACTGGCATAGATGTCCCAAGACAGCTGGACTCACTCTGATCTAGTTGTGCTGTTGGTGTGATCTAAGTATGGGGCTCAGAGAGTAGAGCCACAGGACTTCCATCCTGTCCCCTTTAGTTCCTCATGGCCCCATCTGCAGCACACAAGTGCCCTCTGCTGGCTTCTTCTGCCATTTCACTTTAGATTTCTTTCCCTCAGCTGTTAAGAATACAGTGTATTTATTTATACCAAGGAAAAAGCCTTTGCAGAAGGTCTCGGATATGCTGTTTTGTTTATGAACTACTCTCTTTAAAATGCCCCTCACAGGGTGCGACAGACATTCCCTGGGGCCTGTGGCTTCCCTGCAGTGAACTCCCCTCAAGAAGGGTCAGCTCTGTCCATGGGAATCTGCAGAGCCTGGCTGGGGGCCATTGTTCTTTTAGAGTTCCTACTTACTTTACTTGGAAAAGACTCATAGCTATTCCATTTCCTGGAGGCTGTGGGAGAAATGTCTAAAATACTTCAAAGGGACAACCTTTCCACTTGGCCCCTGCCCTTGCTTTCTAGTCCTTACTTACAAGTGAGAGATTTCTGCTGCTGTCTCTCTGGCAGACTCTTGTTAATGTGGCTCTGGAGACCTGAAGGGAGGGAGGCTGGGGCTGCTCAAGAGATCCCTGTGCCAGGCACTTATGGGTAAGTAGCTCCTCCAGGATCCTCCACTTCTGAAAACAACCAGCAGGAAATGGATTGTGCTCTCCATTTAAGGGACCAAAGCTTTGCCTGAGGCTGCTGGGCTTCCATCTCAGTCACCCAGCTGTTTTCTCCTAGAACAGGGGCCAGGAACCCTTGTTCCTAGAAATGCTTCTCCCTGGCATTTTCACTTCCAACAACTGTGTAAACATTCTTCCTTCTACTATTCTGGGAGGCTGAGGCAGGATGATTGCACATTCAAGGCATGCCTGGGCTTCAGAGTGAGTTCAAGACCATTCTGAGAAACATAAACAGATCTTTTCTCAAAATTTAAAGGAAAAGGAGGGCCGTGGATGTGGCTCAGTTGTAGAATGTTTGCCCATTCAATCCCTAGTATGAAAAAAAGTGGTGCATGCTTGTAGTCCTAGCTCTGAGGCTGAGACTAGAGGATCTTGAGTTCAAGGGCAGCCTGGACTACATAGCAGAACCTGTCTCAAAAACAAAACAAATAAAAATAAAGAAATGTGAGGAACAAAGCCATAAAAAATATTACATGTTGTTCTATTTTGTAGTTACTCAAGCAAAGGTTTGTTAGAAAAGATCCTGATCACAATAAGGGGTTACTACCCTTCTAATGTATGAAGAGTTTCTGTGAGTCAGCTCATAAACCATTAGTGCCCTGAAGAAACTCAGTGAGTATACACACACACACACACACACACACACACACACACAGCTCTAGGTTTGGAACTTATGATAGAAGGAACTAGAGCTTCTGGGAGAAGTGGCTAATTGTAGGGCTGGGGCAGAAAAGATATGCATGATCTTGGGGCATTTGGTAGATTGTAAAGAATGACAGCACTGAGACAAAACAAATAAACAATCAATCAAATAAGCAAGGAAAGCATTGAATGATTGATGAACTGAAAGAGCTCCTAGCTGGGAAAATTGAGCAACAAAGTAAATAGCATAGCAGTGAATTATAACTCAAAAATCAGAAACCAGAAATTCATACTCATGTCAACAAATGATTGAATAAATTTATAAATTCTTGTGCAGGGTTCCAAATAATTTGCACAGGTACCCATCCACAAGGACAGGAAGCACATCTTATTTTTCCACACATAGAAAGAAGACAGTATCTTCGCAGACCAGATTAACTGAGTGAGGATATGCAGTGTTGGTGAAGGTGCAGAGGTACTCCTCACACTGCTGGAGAGGGCTGGTGTGGGAGCAGCCTTAGGAAATGAGGCCGCAGTATCTGTCGGGAATATGAACACCGGCTGTACTTTTAATTGGTTTATAAGGCTATTTTAGACATTGCCTTACAAACAGCCCACAGCAGGAGAGCAGCAAACTATGTACATTCTCATGTGGGCTGGATGCTGTGAGTTGCTCAGTGAATGCCTAGAAGATACCCAGTCTTTCCCCTGGTGCACTGATCCGATCCGATTCCAGACAGATAGAGCACATCTGCTAGTCAGGGAGTAGCTGCTGCCTGCCAAACTTGCCTCCTCTTAGACCTCTCGCTACTTTTAAAGTATTCAGCTGTGTATTTATTATGTCCATGGGTAGGTATGCATCTGTATACCACAACATGCATGTGGAGGTCAGAGGGACAACTCTCATTCTCTCCTTCTACCATGTGGGTTCTGGGGATCAAAAGCAGGTCTTCAGACTTGGCAGCTTTAATCTATTGAGCTATCTTGCTGGCCCATACCTAGCATCCAGCTGCTCCAGGTTCTACCATATAATCCTAGTAACCAGGCTGCTTTGTAACTCTCTGACGTCTCTCTCACTCTTATTGTCCTGATCACTTTTGTGACCACCTCAGGGCACCTCCCCTGACCACTCTCCTTGTACTGTGTGGTCTCTGTACCCGTGTCTGGCTTTGTACCTGCACTCTGCTTTCATCTGTTTCCCTTCCTGTCCCTTCATTAGACTGAGGTCCTAGAGGACAGGGGTTCTGTTTTATTCCTCCCCGAATCGTCTCACAGCTGGGACCCGAATAGGTGCTCTATGAACTTCTCTGAGCTTTTTTTAGGTATCTGAACAAGACTCTCACCTTTTCCCATTGTAAAGTTAGAACCCTGTGACATCGAATAGGGTGTTTCTTTCTCATACTAGCTCTCATTTCCAAGTCAACTTGAAGTCACTGAGGCTACCCAAGAAATATAGAAAAGTCACAGCTGTGCTGTGGTCTTAGACCTGGGGTGTGTCCCAAATCAGAGACTTACAGTTCCTTTCAGGGGGATGAAGCATGTTGGGTTGTGCTTCCTCCTACTCTTTACATCTTGATTTTTCTTTCTTCTATTTCCAGGAGAAAAAGATGTTGTTATTTTAGGAGATTTTGGCCAAGGCCCAGATAGCAGTGATTATGATATCCTAAGGAGAGAAAAATTCCACAACCTGGTCCCAGCGCACACCTTCACCAACATCAGCACCAGGAACCCTCAAGGCTCCAAGTCTGTGGACAACATCTGGATCAGTAAAAGCTTAAAGAAGGTGTTCACAGGTAGGGAAAGTCTCCCTCTTGCCATCCCTGCTCAACAGTGGGCCAGGGACACGCAGGCATCTGACGGGCAGATGTTACCATCTCTCCTCTGTGAGCACATCCAGAATCAAGGTTTAGTAAATGATTATTATTCAATCAGAGACACATGACGAGGGAAGACAAATAGGAATGACAAATATGAATATGACAAATAGGTAAAAGTACCCACTGATTTGTGGAAGCACTTCATAGGTCTGTGGTTCCCTCTCTAGGTCAGTAGGGTCATGATTCAGGGATGAGCTGATAACTTACTTAGAGACAATCGCTTGGTGAACATTTGTCAAATGTTTTGGTGTTGTGTTGTGAGGTTCACCCATAGACTTTCAGTAAGGAGACATGTCACACAGTATGCTGTTTTTTGTCACTGTGGCCCAGGACAATCAGCCTATATGGAAGGAAGGACTACTTTGGCTCACAATTTCACATGTTGCAGTCCATGGTCACTTGGCTTGGCTGCTTTAGGTGTCTGGTGAGATGACACATCATGGCGGAAAGATGTAGCAGAGGAAAGCTGCTCACACTAAAGCAGCCAGCAAGGAGAGGGAAGGAGTACGAGCAGGGCTGGGGGTCCAGTATCCCTGTAAGGACATGCAGTCAGCGACAAGTTTCTCCAGTTAGGCCCCACCTCTGAAACCCCTACCCTTCTCAGTAGTGCCATCAGCTGGGGATCAAGCCTATAGCACATGAGCTCTGAAGGAAGATTGAGGGACCAAACCATAACACATAGTATCACAACAGGAAGACAAAAGTGCTGAGTTCCACAAGAAACACAGCATGATGGATGATCCATGGCCCAGAAATACAGCCATCCTCCCTCCAACTAGAACCTACCGAGTCAGAGACAGTTAACAATACAGAAGAGTGCTAGTGCCTTATGTGTGTGGAAAAGTGGGACTGGAGGTAGAACCAGGGCCTTATACATGCTATGTAGGATCCCCAGCCCAACAGTGGGGTCTTTTGATGATAGACAAGAAAGGCCATTCTAAACCATGACCCGCAGCTTCATAAAGCCCCAATGGATGCATATTATACTGCAGAAAGAGATTTGAAAAGGAGAAAAGTAGCAATTCCTGATTCCTGTCACAAGAGTCTAGCATACAGTCAGGGCCCTTATCTTCAGGATTTAGAACTTTGAGTGTTGACTGTGTTGCTAGCACGTTTTCTCTCCTGGCACTGGTTTCTTACTGGGCATCAGTGAGCCTCAGGCATTGACTGCTATTGGACTGGGTAAGATGTAATTTGTAGAAGTGCTCTGGGGCCCAGGGGCAGAGGTAGCCCCGGTGGAAGGCACCTGTATTGGTAATAGTGACTCCAAGCCATCCTTTCCTCCATCCCCTCCCTTAAGTTGTAGAAGCTGAGGTACAGGGACAAGTTCCCCTGCCACAGCTGTCAGCTCTGCTGGCCAGGCCCAAACCAGAATCCTGGCCTCGAGTCCTTACACTGACGCTGTGTATTACTGAGGACCAAAGCGATGCCTTAACTGTCCTGTGATTGTTTTTGCAGTTAACTATTGTTTTCAAACATAATTCTTGCTTCATATGCTTTTAAATCTTTAAAAATATCTTTACTTTCTCAATAATTGAGGTAAGCTCTTTTTCATCCTTTCTGTGGGAAGAATTTATTCTCCTCTCTCTTTAGAGATTCTTGTTTTATGAAACAAGACTTTCACTGTCGAGATCTTCATGAGGCATCTGACTCTTTGTCAAATTCCTATTTTGGATTGGGGGTATAACTGAATGCTTTTCTAGTGTATGTGTTAGACTTAATCCCTAGCACTGAAAAAATTAAATTAACGAGTGCTTGTTTTGCTGGTCGTATTAGTATCAATGCATAAGTGAGGAGGTCAGCTCCTGTGCCTTGTGTGTCTGGGTAAGAGGCATGGCTTCTGGGTACTTTCAGTGCCAATGTGAGTAAGCTGCCATTTTTTATATAGACAATAAAACTGGCCAAGAACTTTTGGGCTGTTGGAGCACCCCAGCTTGCAGGTGAGCAGCGCTGGCCACCCCCTACCTAATGTCTGTCTCTTCCTTTCCCCTTCAGGTCACTGGGCTGTTGTAAGAGAAGGCCTTACAAACCCTTGGATTCCAGATAACTGGTCCTGGGGTGGAGTAGCTTCTGAGCATTGCCCCGTGCTTGCAGAGTTTTACATGGAAAAGGACTGGAGCAAGAAGGAAGGCCCTAGGAATGGCAACGGGGTCGCCTTGGAACCAAGTGAAGCCAACATTAAGCACGAGCGATGATATTTCCACCTCCTGACCCAGAAGGGCACTGGAAGGAGTTGGCACTACTGGGTGAGATGATCCTTGACATCATTCTGAGGACCTCATCCCTGGGCCCTGGCCCATCGCCTCCTTTGTGGACACTGTAGAACCTCTCCTGAGAGGGGCCTGTCAGACACTGGCTGTGCTGGGCATTTGGGCAGAAGTTGACAGGAACTGCAATGTCTTGACTCTGGAAGCTGAGTTCAGAAGGCGGGGGCAGCTCAGCGCTGTAGGATGTGTGGTGTGGCAGTGTGAGAACCGCAGCAGAGGCGAAGCAGAGACAGGGCAATCGCCCAGGCTGCCAAGCCTTGCCCCAGCCTTGCCAGCGCTCTCATTTATGACCTGCCGCGATGTGATATTCCGCCTGCAAATTTCAGGAAGCTTTTAACTGTGATGAATGCACTTCTCAAAGATTTTTAGTTTTTGTTTTGAAAAAAAAAATAAACAGATCAATGTGTCTCTCTGGCAGTGAGGATGTGGGATGGGTGTCTCTGCCATGAATGCTTTGTCGTTCTAGTCAGACCCTCTCTGTTGGCTGTGGCTAACCACTCCCAAGTGACTCTTTCTACCTGCTCCTCTTCTGAACCCACCTAAGACCTGCATGGGTACCTCTTTTGCCCCGTCCTCTTGCCTGGCATCCCTATAAGATCTGCATTGTCTCCTCCCTCTCACTTTCTTCTTCATCTAAATCATTTTGCCAGCCTTTTTCCTTGGAGCACCACTCAGTATCTGGACCCTTAGTGTAGGACATGAATCTGTCACCAGGACGCATACATCCTTCCCTACACACTCCAGTGTTCCATCGGGTTCCCAGCCCCAGTCCTCCCTTTGCTGAGGCACATACAATATTTGCATCAGCATGTTCTGCACCAGGAGATCCAACCAACCAGGGTTGCAAAAAAATTTTATTTTAAGTTGTGCCTGTAAAGAACAAACACAGGCTTTTTGTTCAGTGTTATCATTCCCTGAATAACACAGTATAACAATGATTTACACCCAGTCTACATTGTGTTGGGTGTCTGAATCTCATCTGGTTTAAAGTATGTGGGAGGATGTGCATAGGTTGTAAGCAACATTACCGTTTTGTGTAAGAGACTTGAGAGCATTCTTAGACTTCATGTTTTAGAGGGAAGAGTCCTGAAACCAGTTCCGAGTGGATCCTGAAGAATGAATACAGAATTCAGGATATGCAGAAGGAATGACTGCAGATTCAGGATATGTAGGATGCTAAACCTGAGTGTTTCAACCAGGGTGAGGCTCCTCTGTGGTTGTGGGGTTTGGAAGAGAAGCAAGAACATGAGGATTTTTCCCCTGTCCTTGAACCTGAGCTGGTCAGGTTCCCCCTTAGACACTTCATGCCACTATTAAAGTGCCTCCTGTATATTAATGCCCATGTCACAACTCTAACAGCCACCCAACCAGTAAGTAAGCAGTGTGTCCAAACCCAGGTTTCTCTGAATCAAAAACCCATTCATTCATTCATGTCAATTCCAACATGAACTTGATTTGATATTATCTGTGGCTTTCTGATCTCTTATGGAACTGAAGGACTATTTCTCTTTACACACCAAACACGACATGGCCCAGGATGGAGAACCAGCCTGTCCACCAAGCAATGGTCTTTTGTGTCTTGGATGCTGTTGTGTTAACTTTTCAAGGGGCAATGTGAACAAACGTGTACTCCCCTGATAGGGAGCAACAATGAACCAAAGAATGATTCTACCCAAGCTTAGCTTGGTGATCCAATGAGTTTAATTGGGGTTACTTATAGGGGCATGGAGGGGGGGTTATCTACAGGAGCATGAGCACTTCAAGCAGCTACACCCCATAGAAAAGCTTCCTTCCCAGCAATTGTTAACCACTTATCTTTGGGAGCCTGACAGCTCCACAGAATACTTCTGTCCCCTGTGGCCACCATTGTTCTTCTGCCTCCACCATTTTACCTTTTCCAGAGCAGATTTGGAATAATAATACAGTGAGAGTTCTTTCAGAGTGGCTTCTTCACCTAGCAACATGCAATTGAAATTTCTTCATGTCTTTTTGTGACTTGGTAGCTCCTGTTTTTGTTGGTGGATCATCTTTCACCATTTGGAACTGATCTGCTTTTCCTTTGATTGTTTTTAAGCTTCACCATCCCCATGTCCTCCCAGCCTACCCTGAACGTATCCACAATTCATTTCTCTTTCCTCCTCTTGCTCAGTTATCTAGTTCTCCCACCTTCCACCACTGTTTGATAATTGGTACCAGAGAAACATTTAAAGTCAGCAAGCACGAAGTGGGGGCCTCCTGCGTTTCCCAGTTCCGTACCATAGGTGGCCTGAGACCCTCCTCCTGCCTGTTTTCAAGGGAGATCTGAACTAGCTTCAGTCCTGTCCTAGATTGGTTTCTGTTGCTGTGATAAAACATTCCCAAGATCATCTTGGGAAGGAAAGGGTTTGTTTCATTATACAAGTCACAGTGCATCCTTTACAGAAGTCAGGGAAGGAGTTTAAGGCAAGAACTGATACAGAAACGACAGAGGAATGCTATTTACTGACTTGCTTCCCCTGGCTTTCTCAGTTACCGTCATACAGCCCCAGTTCACCTGCCTAGGGATGACACTACGTCATCTCCTACGTCAATTAGCGTTAAGAAAATGCCTCACAGATATACCCACAGGACAGCCTGATGGAGGAAATTCCTCGGGTGACGTTCCTTTGTCCCAGGTGTCTCCAGTTTGTGTCAAGTTGACAAAAGCTAACCAGCATACTTCCTTGCTGTTTGTATGTCAGAGGCACTTAGCAGCCCACAACCATCTCAGTGTTGCTGGCACTAGCCCAAATTTTCTCTATCAATAGACTGAACATAGAATAGACTTGAATAATTACAGAAGCAAAATCAAGCTGAGCCCTCCAATCAGCTTCATTCTTCCAAAACCAGGGAGATATGATCTTATTACTGTTCTCCCAGAGGACCTGAGTTCAGTTCCGTGCACCCATGTCAAGCAGGTTGCCAGCTGCCTATAAGTCCAGCTCCAGGGCATAGACCCCCACATGCACATGATATACATTCACACAGACACACACAGACATGTAATTAAAATTATAAATACTTTCAAATAAGAAAATTAAAATAGCAATAAACCAGTTTTAAAGCTTGGATGTATATAACCTTGTAGGCCCTCACTTCTCTCTTGGGTGTTTTCTGGGGCTCTCATAAAACTATTAACTTTAATACAAGGAAGCTATCCTAACTTCCTATGTAATCATCCTGGCAGAAATGAATATATTCTAAAGACAATCTAGTAACAATTTTGGTGAGCCAAGCAGGAGTAAACTTACTCTAAAAACTGTGGTAACGTTTGCATCCTTGTGATCTACAGTTTTACCTTATCAATTTATTATTGTCAGGTACATCCCGGGAACTATTTTGTGATCTTGTTTGAATTGTTTAGCAAGACATTGAGGATTATAACTTTTAGGCTTGGTCTGAAATTCCTTTCAGCAATAAAACAAAACATGTGGCTTTATCTGGGTAGAGATTCTGAAAAGATAACGGAACTGAAAAGAGAACAGACTGCAGCCATGAAAGAATGCAGAAAGACATGGCCAGCATCTGAGACTTTCCCTAAGCATTGCCCATGGATTGGAGCAGCACATGTAATCTACTCAAAGGAAGACCTGGGGAAGGGAACAGGACCATCTTCTGCAGAGGAAGTCCAAGGGGTGCCATAAGATTCTGAGAGCCAGGGAAGGAATGCTATGAGGCTAGAGATGGCAACAAAACCAGTCAGTTTTCATACCATATATACCTGCCCAACTCACTCTCTTCCCTCTACATCTGTTTCTTCCTTTGTTTAATACCCAGTGTAAGCTTGACAGGCCAGTTTGGTCCTGTTCTGTTCTTGTTCAATATCATGTTTTTCTTCTTACTCTTTGTCATCACCCCACCTAAAAAACAGAGACTGGTCTGGTTTGAAGGGTCTCAATGACTCAGACTCCTTAGAGATCAACTGTCTTATGTTATTGGATAGCATTTCTTTACCTCTCTCTTTACAGTCTACCTTTAACCAAAACGCTCCTTTGTGGCCCTGCAATTATTGCTTCTACTTATGTTCTATTTCTGTACTTCTGTCAACAAAATATGAATCACTAGTCTTTCTGTGCTAGCTTTTATGCCTTTTCTTTTTCTTTCCAAACATAGCCACAGTAACTAACAGGTTAGTTTAATGGTGTTTAAGGGACAATAGGTTTTTTTTGACCATTGCTCTATTTTCATAGAGTCCTGCCCCTTAATAGTGACTGTTGTTGCAGAGAATAGTCTACTCACAGGGGACTACTGGGGATAGAGCTTGTTGTTCTGAACATGAGTCTAACAGAGGAAAGTGACACCTCAATCTTATTACAACCTAGTTCTTCTGGAACATTGCAAACACTTTCCTTGAAAGAAGAAAACTGCTTAAATAAAACAGACCAAAAAAAAAAAATCAACAGATGGCTTAATTTTGGATGTATAAATCCCAGTGCAAAAATACAAGTAGCATGAAAAAAATCAATACAACATGTCTCCTTCAAAATTGCCAAATCCACAGTAAAGCCATCAATGAGAAGAAATTCCAGACAAAGATATCAAAAGAAGGATTATGAATATATCAAAGAAGACAGGTTCTTTAGTGAATCCTCGGAAAGTATAAACAGCTGAATGAAATAAGGTCATCAATACAAGCCAGAGAAATGGAATTCAATAAAGAGACAGAAACACTGAAGAAAAACCAAACTGTAAGGCTGGAGATGAAAATTTCAATAAGACAAAATCTTCTGTGATGATTAATGTTTGTTGTCAACTTGACCTGCTTGGGGAGAGGGAACTTCAACTGAAGAATTTTCTCTAATAGAAAATGCCTGGGAGGCATTTTCTTGATTGCTAATTGGTGTATGAGGGTCCAGCCTACTGTGGGCTGTGCCATCTGTAGGAGGTGGGCCTGGGCTGTATAAAAAGGCAGCTGAAATGAGCCAGTGAGAAGTGTTCTTCAGTGGTTTCTGCTTCAAGTTCCTGTCCTGATTTCCTGCTTGAGTTTCTGCCTTGGCTTCCCTTGATGATGTACTACAACATGTAAGATGAAGTAAACACTTTCTTCCCCAATCATGGTATTTATCACAGAACAGAGAAGGAAAATAGAAACTTCTGTAGAAAGTCTCATTAATAAAATGGATCACAAGAAAGGCATAATACTAGGGCTTTAAGGCAAGGTAAAGAAATTATAACATTCAGTTAAGGACAAAAAGAAGTCTTTTTTTTTTTTTTTTTGAGATTTGGCTTGTGCTTGCTTTTCCAAGGTCCTGAGTTGCATCATTAAGTTATTTATTTGAGATCACTCTGATTTTGTAATGGAGACACATCTATCTATGAATTCCCCTTTTATGACTGCTTTCATTGTGTCCAGTTTTGTAGGTTTCATTTAATTCTAGAAAATTTTTAATTTGCTTTTTGTTATCTTTAATGATATATTCATCATTCGGTGGTGTGTTGCTTAATCTCCATGAGATTTATATTTTCTATAGTTTCTCTTGTTGATTTTTAACTATTCATTGTAGTCAGATAGAATATAAGATATTATTTCAGCTTTTCTAAATGTTTTGAGTCTTTCTTTGTAAACTAACATATATCCTATTTCAAATCCCATGGACTGCTGAAAAGAATATCTATCAATAAAGATATCAATTTATATCTGCAGTGGTTGAATGGAAAGTTTTGTTAAGTCCATTTGATCTATGATGCCATTTAATGCAGATATTTTTTTGTTTACTTTCTGGATGAGATGATCTATTAATTGGTTAGAGTGGGGTATTAAAGTCACTATTATTGTGCTGGAGGCTAATCTTTGACTTTACATCTAGTTATATTTGTTTTATTAAGTTAGGTGAACCTGTATTTAGGGGGTATATGTGTTTAGGATTATAAAATCCTTGTGATGGATGGATCCCTTAACCAATATGAAGTGCCCTTCTTTATCTTTTCTGACCAATTTTAGCTTAAAGTCTCTTTTGTCAGCAGTGTCTGCTTGTTTCTTTACTCCACTTGCTTGGAATGCCTTTTCTCTTTCACCCTAAGGTAGTGTCTATCTTTGATAGTGAGGTAAGTCTCTTGGAAGCAACCAAAAGATTGATTTTAATCCAATCTGCTCTCTTAAACACAAGTATAATCATGTCTACAGAGTGATAGAGAAAGAAATAATAGATAAGATCAGAGCTGAAATTAGTAAAATGGAAATTTAATAAATGACAAATATTCAATGAATTGAAGAGCTGGTTTCTTGAAAAGATTAATAGGCATCAATACACACTTAGCCAAACTGAGAGAGAAGCTGTAATGACCCTTCCTATGAATCTGGAACTGTGGTTGCCATCAACCTGAAGCTTGTGGTCCCCTTCCATGAACCTGAAACTGTGGCCCTCCCCTGTGAGTTGGAGCTGTGGTGGTCTCCCATGATCCTGGAGCTGTAATTAGCCTCTGTGAGTCTGGAGCTGTGGTCCACTCCCATAAGCCATAGCTATGGTTCCTTCTTGTCAGCTGAAGCTGTGGTCTCCTCCAGTGAGCCTGGAGCTTCATTCCCAACCACAAGCTATGGTTCAAATTTCCTCTGGTGGTGGGCTGATGAAACAGATTGGCAGATGGAGGACTTCCTGATATTGAGCAGCTGTTTCAGCCTTCTCTGAGTGGCTGTATTGCCCATAACCTCCTCCTCCAAGGTCCCAGGTTGTGCATGGCAGTGGCTTTGCCTCTCTGTCGGGCTTATGCTAGGGACAGGAGAAGTTTTTGTCAATTTGCAGATTCTAGTCTTGGGAGAACTGACTCTCAAGAATGGATTTCCCACCTCCCTAGATGGCCAGCTATGGTCTTTATTCCAGGCTTTGACGTTGGACCCTTACCTATTCCCAGCACCAAGAGGTTTCCATAAATTTTATGTCATACTTTTACAGCCTCGGCGTACCTTCACCTGTCCATCACAGAAAATGTGAATCACTTAATTGAACTTCCAGCGATAAAAATCACAGTCTTGAAAGTAAAACAAAAACAAGTGCTGGGGCTGTAGCACAGAGATACTGCATTTGATAAGCTCAAGGCCCAGAGTTCAGTTATCAGTGGGGTGTGGGAGTGAGGTGGAAAAAAATAAAACTATTCTAAGGACTGGGTCTTGCAGCCTTGTACATACTGAGCTCGAAGACCCATGACACACATACCTGTATCCACACATAGACATACATGAACATGTATATACACACATGCACATATGCAAGCACGTACAGTGATATGTCATAAGCCTAATGATGTGTTTTAGTCTTGTCATCCATGAGAACACTTGGTTTAGGATACATGTTTCATCCAGTATCAACACATTGAGTCCTGAGAGTTGAGTCATTGTCACGTGAAGTGATCTGTGTGACCTGGGAGTTATTTTCCTTTTTCCTTTCATAGTGGTAGAGTTTGAATTCAGAGACTTGCATCTGTCTTCAAGTGCTCTATCACTGAGATACATCTATATTGCCTTTGATTTTTCTGTTTATTTTTATATATGGTTTAAGTTGTCCTTACAGGCCTTGAACTTGATCTGTGGCTATAGTGGTTACTTTATTGTGAGAAACTACCTAAAAGAAGCAACTGATAGGAGGATTTATTTTTCTTGTTTGTCTGAAGAAGGTAAGTCAGTCCATCATGGCAGGGAAGGCATGGTACAGATGACGGCAGTTTGTGGATAAAGCAGCAGAGGTATGAGGATGCTGCTTACATGTTGCTGGATCTGGGAAGAGAGAAGTTGGGCCAGGACTGGGTCTGAGCTATACCCAGAAGGCCTATTCTTCCAGCTACACTCAACCTTATAACGAGTCCCTCTGAAATAACACTACCAGCTGCTTTGAGCTTTTCTGAATTTAATATCTTTCCTATTGTTTTTTCATATGCACCTGATATAATAAGGAGATACATCCCTCCAGTACTAGTCTCTTTTGGGTTTTTGTTGTGATTGCATGTTGGGCTTTGTCTAAGATGATCATGTGATTTCTGTTCTTGAAAATTTGTGTAGTCTATTACATTTATTGATTTACATATGTTAAATCATCCTTGCAACTGTGATCATGGTAAATGACTTTTTTATGTGATATAGAATTCCATTTGCAAGGATTTTTATTGGCAATTTTTGAATCTATGTTTATTAGAGTTTGGTTTATAATTTTTTTCTTTTAGTTTTTAACTTTTTAAAAAAGTTTCTTTTTAAAAGCCTTGAGGTTTTACCAAAAAGCTACAGCTTATAAAAGTATTTAAAGAATGAAAAAAAACCCTTAATTTAAAATTCAGATTTCCTTGTGATTTTCTTTTGTATTATGTCTTTTTCTGGTTTTGATATCAGTGTAATACTGACTTTGCAAGGATTTGGAAGGAGTCTTTCTTTTTCAGCTTTATAGGGTATTTTGAGAATGATTAGTGGCAACTCTCTCCTTTAAAGGTCTGGTAGAATTCTACAGTGAACTCATCCAGACCTAGAATTTTTGTACTTAGGAGATTTTTCTATTACTGTTTCAATCTCATCTCTTGTTAAAACCATTTATCTTTTTATTTCAATATTTTGATTGGTTCTTTGAGAGTTTCATACAATATATTTTGGTCCTTCAACTAAGTTTTTTGCTTGTTTGTTTATTTAGTTTCATTCTGTTTATTGAAACAGATTTTGAGATAATTGTGGACATACAGAGAATCCTAAGGAAGAAAGCACAACTCTCTATACATATTAGCCAGGGTTCTCCAAACGTTACCATTTAACATTTGTAGTGTTAGATTATTGTTTTAGGTTGTGTGTGTCATGGGTGGAGACCGGAGGTTGATGCTGGGTGTCTTCCTCAGTCATGCTCCCTTTTGATTTTGATGAAAGATTTGTGACTGAATCTGAAGTCACCATTTTGGCTAGACTGCCTGGCCAACAATTCCTAGCCCATACAATAAAGTACATTAAATTGGGGAGGGGCAATAAGGGGAAATGAGGATGGGGAGGGACTCTTAGGACCATCAAATTATATTGTATGAAAACCACAAAGATTCAATTAAAAAGAAATAATTTTTAAAAAGCAAAAATAAAATAAAATATCAATGTAATTCTTTTAAAAAATAAAATATCTCAGGAATGGTCAGATGCTGTTTCAGTGAGTCTGGACTTCATAGGTTTTTAATTTAGTGTAGATAGCATTTACTGAGCTTTAAATATTTTCCACTGAAAGCAGTTTTTCCCTTTCATGGGCCCTTTCCAGGTTCCTAACATCTACTTCCCTCACCCCTACATATGAGTATACAAAAGATTCAAAGCTGACATCTACATATGCCTACATTTACCTCAATATATTTTCCAGTTCCATCCATTTTCATACAAATTGCATAATTTCATCTTCCTTTATAGATGAATAAATTCTGTTGTGTTCATTTTCCATTTATCTATTGATGGACATCTAAGCTGATTCCACGTTCTTGTTGTTGTGAATAGAACAGTCATACACATGGATGAGCAAGTATTTCTGTAGTAGGATACAGAATTCTTAAAATATATGCCCAGGAACAGTATAGCTGAATCATAAGGTAGATTTAGTTCTAGCATTTTTTTATGTGTATGAGTGTTATGGCTACATATATGCAAGTGAACCCATGTTGTGCAGTACCACAGAGGACAGAAGAGAATGTCAGATCCCCTGGAACAGGAGTTATGGATGATTGTTAGTCGCCTTGTGGGTGCTGAGATTTAAACCTAGATCTTCTGCAAGAACAACCAGTACTCTTAACTGCTGAGCCATCTCTCCAGTCCCTAGTTCTAGCTTTTTGAGGAACCTCTACACTGATTTCCACAGTGAATGCCTCAGTTTGCACTTTTGCCAGCAGTGAATAGCTGTCCCTTTTCCCATATCCTCGCCAGCATTTATTGTCATGTGCTTTCTTGATGATATATTAGGATCATCTTAGTATAATAATTATTATTAATTGTGTGTGTGCTTGTGTGTGTGTGATATATTAGGATCATCTTAGTATAATAATTATTATTAATTGTGTGTGTGTGTGTGCTTGTGTGTGTGTGTGTAGGCCTGAGGACAACTTTATGGGGCTGATTCTCTCTTTCCATCTTTCCATGGACTCAAAGATCATTTCAGGTCTCTAAGCTTGTGTGGGGTGTTTATCCATGGAGCCTTCTTGCTGGTCCTCAGAGTAGGTTTTAATTTGCATTTCCCAGATGGTCAATTTTGTGCAAGGTAAGAGATAAAGTTCTAATTTCATTTTTCTACAATTGGGTATCATTTTTCTAGAACTGTTAAAGAGGCTGTCTTTAATTAATATTTTCAGTATCTCTGTCAAAATCAGTGGCTATAATTAGTTTAAAGTTCTATTAAAGATACACATATATGAATTTGTGTGTATAGCTAAAGGGTATATAACAAGAAACACAGTACCATACAGGAGAAACCTCCCTTTAAGTTGTTGGTCAGGGTAGTCCAAGAAACTCCCAAATTTATACAGGTTATTGCCCCAGACCTTGGTTGCCTTCCAGAAACTGAAGGTAAGACCCTGTTACTGAAGATAGGCCACACTTTGGACATACAGCTTGGAGAAATTGAGGTGGACCTGACCTGGAAACCTCCTCCCTGAAGACTAACTCTCATGGTATCAGAGAATATGATACAGGCTGCCAAGGGGTAAAAACCAATCAATGGTCTTACCCCGAGTGTAAACCCTAAAAGCCAACAATGACTGACCCAGGGAACTGTCTATATTGGTGCAGTAGTGGTACTTTTATTTTAGGAGTTGTCAACACCTGTCTAATTGGAATTAAGGACTACGCAAACATACTGTAAACATAGCCCCAGATACACACACCTGTCTAATTGGAATTAAGGACTACGCAAACATACTGTAAACATAGCCAGATACACATGGCTGGAGGAGTCATGGATTCTAGAGAAGAAAAAAAAAAACCCAAACTACTTTTCTAATATCCCTAGGTCAACATAATTTCTTATTTTATTCTAAATATACATCATCATATTTACAGACAAATCTCTTTCACCTCCACATCAAAGAAGCTTTTTTCTGCAACAGATACAGACTATAATAGAGTCCAATAAATAGTCAAATGTAGGGAATCAGTGTCTGTGGGATGCTTAACCCTAACTGACACATCTTCAATGCAACCTCTACATATAGGGTGAATGCATCTCTCAACTCTCACCAGAGAATTTTCTTTATGCAGAAGCAACTGATTAAGACAGAAAATCACAATTGGCCAATGTGCAGAGAACAGGAGGCCACAGAGTGCTTTTCCCTGACTATGACACCTATTTCAAACCTCTGTCTCCAGAAGCTTAAGGATCAATGTGATAGAGGAGGTAGAAAGATTGTAAGAGCCAGAGTGGGTGGATGATCACAAGAAAAGTCTTCCAGAGAGCTTGTCTGTTACTCATATAAACTCACAAGAATGATAACAGCACGCACAAGTCCCATGCAAACTCAAACCAGACAAAATCCCAGCCTAGACATGGGGAAGTAGGTAAGAACTTGTGGCAATTAATGGCTGCTGAGTTCCCATCTTATAGGGATGGGAACTCACGTTGGGCCCAGTGGGGGCAAGTGCAGATAAAATAAAATGAATTAATTATTAAAAAGTTGTAATGTGCTGTGAATGGATTGTCCCCTTAGTCCTTTTGAAACTAGTTTTGCTTCAAAGGCTATTTTGTCATATACTGTAGTAGCAACTCCTGCTCATGTCTTAGATCCATTTACTTTATATGCATATTTCCATCTTTTCACTCTAAGGTTGTACCTATCTTTTATGGTGAAGTAGGTTTCTTAGAGACAATAAGTAGCTGGCTGGACTCTACTCTGTAGTTGAATCTGCTAGTTGTATCTTTTTATTGGGGAATTGAGTTAGTTTTTAGAGTTATTACTGAAAAAGTATGTAGTATTTCTTCTCATTTTATTTTTGTAGTATTTTGAGTTTTCTTATTCCTCTCATGTTTAACTATTATTCAAGAGTAACTTACTCTTTTCTGTGGTCTCATGGGTGTGTTTGTGTCTTTTAAGTCCAAAGAATTGCAAGTATCTTCTGTAGATCTGTTAAATAGTCATGGTTCCTTAAACCAGTTTTTATCATGGAAAATTACCTTTCTCTTTAAATTATGAGGACAGTTTTGCTGGATACAGTAGTCTGGTGGTTTGGCAATTGCTGACTTTCAGAACTTTAAAGATGTCATTCCAAGTCTTTTTGGCTCTTGAAGTTTCTGTTGATAAATCTGCTGTTACTTGGATAATCTTCGTGCTTCTCTTTTGATTCTTTTGGTGTATGTTTTTGATGCTCTGAGGATTTAATGGTCTAATATGACGAAGGGAATTTTTTTTCTGGTTATGTCAGTTTGGTGTTCTAAATAGTTCCTGTATCAAGGCTGACACTTCTTTGCTTAATTTAGAGAAATATTCTGTTATGATTTTGTTGAAAATGTTTTCTTTTCCTTTGGAAAGGAATTTTTCAACTTCTTTTATTATCATGATTCTTAGATTTTTATCTTTTCAGTATATTGTCAAAGTTTAGCTCACATCTTTTCATTAATTTATTTCTCTCTCTGTTCATGTTCCAGCTCCTCCACCTTGTCTTCAAGCTCAGATATTTTGTTCTCCAAGTGTTCCATTCTATTGGTGAGGCTTTCCACAGAATTTTAAATTTTGAATTATTATGTTTTCCACCTCCAGTATTTCAGTTAATTTTTTGGTGTTTCTATCTCTTTATTAAATTACTGTTTTATTGTGTGTCTACTCCTGATTTCATTCAACTGTTTGTGTTCTCTTGGGACTCTTCTAAAAGTTTATTTTCTTCATTGAGTTTTTTCAACATACTTATAACACTTTTAAGTTCTTTTCTGGGATTTCATCTCATTCACTTTCACTAGAGGTCATTACTACAGGATTTATAATTGTAGGATAATTGCCTTGCTTTTAAACGTTACTAGTATTTTGCACTGGGACTTGTGCATTTGAAACTAGGTTGTCAGCTGAATTTATTTATCTTGCATGTATTTCATATATTTTCATTATTTCATGAGCCCCGTTATTATTATTTGAGAATGTGTATTTACTGTCTTCAACGGTTATCACTTGGAGGGATGGGGGCTTCATGCTTCTGTAGGTGTCCTGACCTCATCCCCATGACAGGTGGAGCTGCAGCCTCCTGGACAGGCTGTTCTTCCTGGCAAAACAGCTGGAGTTCAAGTCTCATGCATACGATGATCTCACTAGGTTGACTATTAGGGATGGGACGTCCCTGACACTTTGTGTTCACCTGGATGACAACAGAGGGGTTGAAGCTTCATATACGTGCTGACCTCACCTGAGTAATGATTGGCATTGAGGCTTACTGGGGTACACTGCACTCACCAGGGGTATGGAGTAGGAGCTTGAATGCCTCACTGGAGCAATGTGCAGGGCTAGAACCTCACAGACACTCTATGCACATCAGGGTGATGGATAGGACTGGAGATTCCCAGGCATGCATTCCACACTGGGACAATAGAAGGGTCTGGAGCCTTCCTGGCACATTGTTCTCCCCATGGAGATCAGTGAAGATAAGAGTCCTCTGGGAATGCAGTCCTAACCTGGACAGTGGGTGGGGCTGAAGCCTCCCAAATGCCTGTTTCTCACCTGGGCAGTAAGCAGGTTTGGAGCTTCCATGGAAAGCTGTGTTCACAGTTGACAGGCCAGGCTGAGTTCCCCAAGTACATAGTCCTCACTTGAGCTATGATTAAGACTAGAATCTCCTGGTCATGTGGTCCTCATTAGGGTGACAGTCGAGGCTGGGGCCTCCCAGGCATACTGTGCTCACCAAGGAAACTAGTGGGACTGGAACATCCTGGGTTTGATGTATTTTCTGAGGTGATAGTTGGAGCTAGAGCATCCAAGATTTGTAGTCCTCACTTAGGCAACACCCAGGGCTAGGGACTTCCAGGATGTGATTTTTGGGTAGATGTGTGTAGGGTTGGAGCATCCAGAGCATGCTATGCTCACTAGGGCAAAGGCAAACTCCTTTTCTTTAAAAAATATTTACTTATTTAAAAGTTTTAAGTGAATTTTTTGTGTATTTCATATAGAATATCTCGGATCAGGCTTAATCACCTTCCGTACTGGTACCCTCATAGCACCCCCCAGCGGAATTCATAATACATTCTGTCAAGGCTGATTGTGTCAACTTAGTATCCCAGACATTCCTCAGTCCAAGTTCATCTCCTGAGGTCTAGTCAGCCTATCTAGAGTCCCTCACTTCAGGAAGATCAGCTTTTTCTCATTCAGCTGTGATCACTTGCCAATATTTCTCATCTAAGTTGGGGTCTGCTGTCCATTTCCCCAGTTCTATGCTGGGCTTTTGTCTGTTTGAGCTTGCAAGTTTAATACAGGAGTCTTGTCCAAGGGCCAGCATTCTACAGACTCTTAAACTCTACAGTTTGGTCATTTATGACCTTTTGAGTTCCTGGCCCTCTGTTGCGTGAGGGAGCTTCATTGATGAGAATTGAGAAATGCATTGGTGTTTTCTTTACCCTTTGCTCTATGTTCTGGGGGCCTTAGCTGTAAAGGTTGCATTGTAGATGTGCCACATAGGCTTGGGCAATTTACAGACAATGTGTGACACTGGTTGTGGTACTCTGTAATAGACTCCATCTTGTGCAAAACAAGCTTCTTTGATGAGTGTTGACTGGCGTCCTTGACTGTAAATATAAGGATACATATTTTGTATGCAGTAAGAAATTACATTAGTCTAGGGATATAACACTCTTGGGGTTTTCTCTGATCTATGACCTTGCCAGCCATGTGTATTTGTCTCTGCTTACTGTACCACACATGAGTTTTCACATAGTTACTACAACCTTTACAAGGAATTAATTTTTAAAATATTTTGTTATTATTATCTTATGTGTGTGAGTATATTACGTGCATGTGGGTAAGTGTTGTGAAATGCCTACAGAGGTCAGAAGAGGGCATTGGCTTTCCCTGGAACTGGCGGTATGGACAGTTGTTAGCTGGGTGTGGGTGCTCGGAACTGAACCTGGTTCCTCTGCAAAAGCAACCAGTGCTCTTAACTACTGAGTCAACTCTCTAGTCCCTGAGGAATTTATTTTTATAAAATAGTATACGCTCATGCTGAATGAAAGATGCATCACACACACACACTAAGTGCCATCATTGGAGGGAGGGTGAAGGCAAACTCAAGCATCTATCTGGTCATTTTCAGTTTTCAATGAGACAAGAAGCTTCTTTTCCCATAATGTAATAAACGCTTCTAGATTGTCTTCCCTTGGATTCCCTTCCACCCTTGGGTGTTCTTTCTCACATTTCCTTAATTAATATGTTCACTCTGCTTAAAAAGCACTTACAAGACATTAAGGAATGTCTCCTAAAAGTTTCTGTTGCTACTGAGTGATATATCATACATTAAGTACTGTGAAGGAAGAGAGGAATAAAGCACATTCTTGGGTTTCTGAAAGTCATCCTTTGTTGGAGGCTCAAGCAGAGTTATTGTTATTGTGAATTTATGAGCACGAGAGATGTGTGATTGCAAAAGAAAATGTCAGGGCACTGAAGGAAAGATAGGTCAAACAATAAAGCATCTCCTGGAAGTCAAACAAGAAAAATGTTTGCAGGATTGTGCACAATTTGTTTTTCCAGTGGCCCTAACAGGCTTCTTGTCACAAAGTGAATATAACATTTGCAAGCACCAAGAAATGTATGCTTATAAAATAGTGTGTTGGTGCTAGGAGAAAGTTAATCACAATGCTAAGTTGTCTCAGCTTCAGGGTACGGACCCACGCTCAAGACCATTTTGGGAGCACACATTAGACTCAATAGACCATAGGAAAAAGAATAGAGGACATGAAGTTAAGGGTGATGTTCTGTCAAATATGCACCACACAGTAAGTTATCTCATAGAATAGAAGAAAACAAAAATATATTCTCAAACCACGAGCAACTTTGCTTTGTCAAAAACTCCAGCAAACTTCCTTTATAGAGTGAATACATCTATGAACAGTCTTCCTTTTTAGACAGACAGAAACAAGCTGCTTTTCACCTCCTTAACACAATGATTACAAGTACTACAGAAGATGTTCTTATAGAACAATTCATGTTGATTTTGGATGAAACATGTTTCACACACTAAGTTCATGCATAGAAAGGGAGAAGGAATTGCATTATCTGACACTGCCATTCTTTTTCAAAGACATAAACAAGATGCTTTTCATACACCTCAGTGTTTATGAGCACCAAAGTATGTGCTGTCATAAAACATGTTTTTGTTTATCTGGAGGAAATGGACATCACATTCTAATTTGTGTAAGTGAATAAAAGTTGCAATTTTTTTCCCCTTAGGCTTCAAACTGGTCTGCTTTTCAAGACTCCAGTAAGGTTCTTTGGAGATAGTGAATGCAGAATGTATGAACTCTAAGGGACATGTACTTTTTACATGGTGTTAATGTTAAATGGAGGAAGTGTGATACATTCTCATAGAAGAGAAAACACATCACCAGGCATCTGGCAGTCTTTGTTAAAGACAAAACAAGGAGATTTTACCAAGAATAGATTTATGAAGACTAACAAGTGTGCTTTTCTAAAACAGATTGTGTTGATGCTGAATGAAATATGCATCATATACCAATTGTAAGGGGAAAAGTCATCACATTGCCAGACACTTGGAAGTTTCTGCCTTTAAAAACAAGAACAGTTCCCAAGCATGACTTCAGGCATGGACGCAGCCAGCAGGCGTGGTTTAAACAGTCACACTGGTGATAGTGGTGGGGAACCAGGCAATGGCCACAGATGCTGACTCTGTGCTCTGGTTTTATTTCTTTTCCTTCTTTGAGGTCTCTTTCTTTCTGGAACCTGACTGTTGGGCAGAGCAGGCCTGGGGAGCTGGAGCTTGAGGGGAAAGAACTGTCAGACTCTCCCAGGTGGGCCTTAGAGCAGGGCGCTCTGCATTGCTCCTGCTCTCTCCTCGCCTCAAGGAGACCTCCAACAATGTCTAGGAAAGAAATCAGGCAAATGATTCCATTCATAATAGCCTCCCCAAATATCTTGGAGTAAATCTAACCAACGAAGTAAAAGACTTGTATAATAAAAGCTTTTAGACATTGAGAAAAGAAATTGAGGAAGAGTCTAGAAAATGGAAAGACTCATGGATTAGTATGGTCAATATTATGTAAGTGACCATTCTACCAAAAGCAATCTGTAGATTCAAGACAATATCCATCAAAATTCCAACACAATTTTACCAGATTGTCAAAGAAGAACTAACACCAATACTTCTCAAATTATTTCATAAAATAGAAAAGGAAGCAACACTCCCAAGCATTTTTTACAAAGCCAGTATTAACTCCCTCCCCACTTAAAACCCAAGAAAACAATAAGCCAATATCCCCAATGAACATAGATGCAAAACTTTCTTTACAGAACTCAAAAAAGCAACATCAAATTTCATATGGAAATACAGATACATAAAACCCGGGATAGTCCTGAAAAGTAAAATCTGAGAGTGTTATCATCACTGATTTTTAAGTTGATCAATAGAATAGAACTCAAGATCCTGATTTAAATACACGTGCTTACCTGATTTTTGATAAAAAAAAAATACATATTGGAGAAAAGATAGAATCCTTAACAAATGGTGCTGGTCAAACTGGATACCTACATGGAGAAGAATGGAACTAGATCCCCATTTCTCACCATGCACAGAACTGAACTCCAAATGGATCAAGCTCCTCAACATAAGACCTGATGCCCTGAATCTGATACAAGAGAAAGTAGAGAATACACTGAACCTTGTAGGCATGCGACAGGACTCTCTGAACAGGAATCTATAGCACAGGAATTAAGACCAACAATTGACAAAAGGACTTCATGAAATCAAAATCTTCTGAAGAGCAGAGGGCACAATTAATTGAGTGAAGAAGCAGCTTATACAAAGAGAAAATATATTTACCAGCTCTACATATAAGGTTAGTATTTACATTATACAAAAACACTAAAAGAAACTACATATTATAGAAATAAATAACCTGATTAAGAATCTGAGCAAAGAAATAAAATTTTCAAAAAAAAAAAAGAAGGGAAAATCATTGAGAAATATTTTTAGAAATGTTCACTGTCGACCCTTCCCCTTCCAGTATTGGCACAGGCTTTTGCTCTTAGCACCCAGTTCTCTGGACTACACTCTCAGTCCAGGCCCACTTACTGTGTCCTGATCCTCTGCACACAGACCAGCTCAAATTTTCAGTCTAGTTTGTTAGACCGTTCACAGGCAATCCCCACAATCACCTTGGCTTTGGACTCCTGAGACCAGCCTCCTACCCTGGCTGTCTCCACCCCAACCTTGCCTTAGATTTCTGAGACCAGCCTTCTTCTCTGCCTAGTTTGGGAGACCCTCCACAGACTGTTCCCAACCTCACCTTGCCTTATATTCCTGAGACCAGCCTTCTACTCTTCATGCCCACTACCTTGACTGCCTATTACTAAGACCAGCCTAATACCTTGTGAGAACCTGAAACACATACCAACTAACCAGTCAAACCTGAACGAAAAGCAACCCAGCTATCAACAACATAAAAGAACCAAAACTCAAACAGTGGAAGAATAGAATTTCCTACCCGACACACAGCCAACAAAAGCCGTCAGTATGCCCAAACAGCAATACAAAAACACACAACATGAAAAAACAAGAGACGATGTCCCAAGCAAAATCCACCAGGCCTAAAGAAGTGTACTATAATGAGAATCACCCTGAGGAACCCCAAGACACAGAGTGTAAGAGAATAATTATAGACATGATTAAAGAACTTCACGATCTTTAGCCACCATGGAAATACAAATTAAAACTATTTGAGATTTTATCTTAACCTAGTTAGAATGGCTAAGATCCAAAAAGTAAATGATGACAAATCCTGGTACGTACGTGGGTAAAGGGGAACACTTATCAACAAGAGAGCAAATTGGCACGGCCACCATGGAAATCAATGTGGAGAGCCTAGTTTTAAAAAACCAGAAACAAGCCTGGCATGGTGGCACATGCCTTTAACTCCAGCACTGTGGAGGCAGAGGCAGATGGATCTCTGTGAGATAGAGGCGAGCCTGATCTATAGATCAAGTTCCAGGCCACTGGTGGCTACAAGGAGATCCTGTCTCAAAGCAGGCAAGGTAACAAATAAACAAACAAATCTAGAATGAGATCTGTCATATGATCCAGCTATACCGCTATTGGGTAAACTCTGTATCCTACTACAGAAATACCTGTTCGTCCACGTTCATTGCTACTCTATTCGCTCTAGGCAGGAAATAGAAACAACCTAGATGTCCATCTACTGATGAATGGATAATGAGAATATGGTATTATTATGGGATACCATTCAGCTGTTAGGAAAAATGAAATCATGAAATTTGCAAGTAAATTTCATGGCACTGGAAACACTAATCCTGAGTGAAGTAGCCCAGTCCCTGAAAAACAAGTGTTGCATGTTCTCTTTCACATGTGAATGCTAGCTCAGAATGTTTCAGCATTCATGTTTCAATAGGAAAATCCATACAGTTCAAAAAGCTAGTATGGGACCGGGAAAGAGGGGGCTCATGTGAGGAGGTGCAGTGTGCACTGATACAAAGAAAAAAGAGAATGAAGAAATGGGAAAGGTTAAATAGGGTCACGGATGGGTGTGCAGTGTAGAGAAGGGAATATGGGAAGGATCGTTAACACTAAGGGTCTTTTGAAAACATTATATGGGGGGTTGGAGAGATGATTCAGTGGTTAAGAGCACTGGCCACTCTTACAGAAGACCTGAATTTGGTTACCAGCACCCACACGGTGGCTAACAACTGTCCATAACTCCAGTCTCAGGGGGACCTTAATCTATTACCCCCTGTTAAACATCACTCCAACATAATGAGCAATATCCCCCCGCCCCCCCAAAGCGCCACAGTTGCAGACTCTTAAGCCTCTTTTCCTGCAGTGTCCTGAGCACACCCTACCAACTGCCTGACCTATGCTTTGGGCAACAATTACTTAATAGGATTTCAGCCTTTTTTTTTTTGCTCCTTAAACTGGTAACTTGGGGTATTTTTGCTGTGGCCTTCTTGATAGCACTGCTGACCTTTTGTTGCCTTTGGAAAGCACTGCATCAAAGCAGAGTTTCTCAGACATAGATACTTCAAATTCTCCAGGTCTCTATCCAGGCATTGGACTTTCCCCCAAATACCAAATACTCCCTTCAAACCTGGATATCAACAATACGTGACAATCCCGTTTAACTGGCCACTTAATAATGCCACCTTCTTCGTGATACTTAACTATTCTCACTTCTTCCTGAGCCTTCTAAAAGTCACAAAAGCATTCATCGACAAGGACCCTTACACACGCCACAGGAGCCTTCCTGTATGAACCTCCCATGCCATCCTAATTACCCTCCTAAGCGACAAGCATTACCCCTTGGGTTCTTTCACCAGGATGGCAGGTAGTCAATGATGGGTAAGACCCCGATGAATGGGGCAACCTGAGACAGGCACCACTGCCTAGGGTGATCTCCTAGAGGCTTGGGGTCAACAATGGCTTGGCAAAGAATCATGGCTCCCAGTGTCACTCAATTAATAAAAACAAAAAGGAGGATATGTATGGCATAGTTCAGGATGGGCCTTAGCCAGGCCACCTGCCATGAGGAATAAGGGAATGGCTTCTGTGGATGTGGCATTCCTCTCTGGCCAGGTGTGGTACCAGCTTACACCCCATGCCTGGATGATCTGCCTAAGAGATGGAACACTAGTGGACGCAGTCGGAAACCACCCCATAAGGCAATTGCCTAACCAAACCCATAAAACCCTTTGCACTTCCTTGAATAAACCAAGTTTGCGTTGGCTCACTCTCCACATGCTTCCACCCAGCTCCCGGTGTCTATGTTCTGACTCGGCACCTCTCAACCCTCTCAGTGGAAACCCTGTGTTCCCCTCGGGCTGGCTCCGAGCAGAGGGACAGCAACAGTAGACAGTAAGAAATCTTGATCACAAGTCCCCCAGAGAAGGAGTACCCTCCCATCTCCATGTTCTGCTTTGGGTGGGGATAGTGTCTAGGTCAGACTCCTGGAAAATGTACTTCTGTTAGACACCTGAAGATGATGTCTGCTGCCAAGCCCTGGTACTGGAACACAGGCGATAAACATCCACATCCACCCCAGGGCTGGCCATGTGTTTCCTCATGCTTTCCTTCACTGTGCATCATTGTCTTTCTACCTCTGTTCCTACCCATTATGAAACAAGACAAAATAGTTCCAGGTTGTATTCATTATTCCTTGTGCCCTGAGTCTGCTACCCCAGTTTCCCGCATGGCCTGCCCACTCTCACTTCTGCCAAGTGCTTAGATATCATCTCCTAATAGACCCACATTGGCACACCGTGGCACTATCATCTTGCTTTATTCTTCACTACAATAATGCTTGGAGATCTTTTTTATTCTTTTTTTTTTTTTGAGACAAGGTCTTCTTGTGCCCCCAGTTGGCCTAGAACTCGTAGAGATCCTCCACCTGTGCCTCTTGTATGTTGGGATTAGAGGTGTGGGTCAACATAATGTTTGATAACGCATTACATATTTTGTTGTTTTATGTCTCTTTCTCTCTATAAGGTAAAATTCAAGAGAACAAGGGGATGACTTTTCTTGTGGACTCTGTACATTATATCATCTTAGAATATGGCTGGTGAAATGGCATGTGTTGAATGGATGAGTGACCAGTCATCAACACTGCACACAGCACATGTTCTTCAGAGTAGCCACTTCTAAGCTTATATATTGATTCTATTTTTGTGGCCTTTGCTCAGTATATTTTTTGGTATCTTTCGTTGATTGGACACTTTGTGCCAGAAATGGGAATACATAGATTTGTTGTCGTTAGAGGACACTTAAAGGAGACAAAAGAAGCATCGTGCTCTTGTCTTGAATAAGCATCATGACCTTGTAGTCCCAGCTGGTCTGGAACTTGTTACTGGACTCAATCTCAGAGATCCACCTGCTTCTACCTCCAGAGCTCTGGGACTAAAGAGCACCACCATGCCTTGTGTGTGTGTGTGTGTGTGTGTGTGTGTGTGTGTTGTGTTCTTTTTGAAGAAACTGACTATATTTTTCAAATCTACACAACTTGAAAGTGGTGTCATTTCAGCGTCCCCTAATGTTCCTGTCCTGGAACACTAACTACTGAGTGCTACAGTGTTGAGAGACCAGGCCTAACGGGAGGTCTTTGAACCTCCAGGGAGGCAGAGCACTCTTAATGGAGTAATGTCTTTTCCATGTGCACAGATAAGTTATTGCAGGTGTGTCTCCCACTTTTCTTTCGGTGTGAACCTTCCTGCTTTCCATATTTCCTCTTGTGAATTAGCAGGAGGCCTTCCTCAGTTATGGCTGCCTCACCTTGGACTTCCCAGCCTCTGGAGACATGAATTGAAATAAGCCTTTTTATATATACATAAATTATCTGGTCTTGGACATTCTGTTAGAGAAAGAAGACTGAAGGGTCAGGCCCTTGGTTCTGCAGCCAGTGCCTTGCTCCATCGCCTGCTGGGATCTTCTTATTCAGAGCTTTCTTTCCAGGTCAGCCTCCAAAGGGGCTAAGAACCATACACAGACACCAAGACTTAAAGGCCACCCCTATGCTTTGAACCACACTAGTGCTGGTCAGCTTGTTGCCATTTAGCCAGCTGAGGGTTCCTTTACTGTACCTGGATAGACAAGACACCTTTCCAAAGCATCTCTCTGGAAGCTTTCTTTCCCCTCTGGGGAAAGTTGTCAGCACTGAGTGTCAGCAGCAGGTGGATGAGAGTAGTGGTAAGTGGCTTTGTCATATTTTAGTCCCTGTCCTGGCTTGGGGTAGTGGGATGCTAATTCCTACACCCGTGAGGCTCCCAGGCAGGCCTTCAGTAACTAGCATTCCAGATATCAAGCTGGCATCTCACACCTTCAGCCTGAAGACTTGAGGACACTCTAACTCTTCTGGAAATCAGGGCCAACAGATTCTCTTCCCTCACTCCTTAGGGTCCTTTATTGGCTTTCTGTTCTCTGTATGTTTCTACTTCCCTTTGTACTCCTCTGGCCACTTTTGAGCTGTTCAGTGGATCCTTCCATTGTCAGAGGATGCTGCCAGGATGACTCAAAGTATGCTTCCATCAGGAGCATTTGAGAGCTGTGGAGGGGCATTTAGGAACTGACACTCGGCACAGCCCTGATCACTGAGGTGCAGGTGTACCCTCCGACTGAGGGGCTGAATCCCCACAGGCAGATGGGTGTGGGGGTCTAGGTATTGACCAAGGCAAGCAATTCCAGATACCCTGAAGGGACGGCAGGTGTCTGGCCTGCTCTGCCTGATGTGATATCCTGGCCCCAGGAAGCTACTGTAGGTAGATATGACTCTTCCTTTCCCCCACCCCAGACAAGAACCAGATTTTTGGGTTTCGTTTCCTCATTCCTGAACTTCCACGTCAGCCCTACAACCTTCCTGCCTTTATCCCAAAACCTCACCTTTAACTTTCCTGCCTTCTGTAATTTATGGTCAGGAAGGCCTCCCTATGTAAACCCCTGCATTGGCTCTAATAACTGAACTACCCACCTACGTAGTATCCTGGGAGCTCCTCCTCCCGTCGCACTCTGAGCCACCTGAGGCCATGTTCGATTGTCCTCCATTCTCTGGCATGGCTGGAGCACAACAGCTGTGCTGGAGATGGAGACGCACCCACAGATAGGATCTTCTGGTGAAACTGGCTGGCATTCTGATGACAGCAAATAGATTCAGACCCACGGGCACGGACAGTGGGTGGATCTGTAGCTTGTATGGGCAGCTGCCTCCTCATCTGTACAGTGGTTTTGCAAAGGCCTCCACCTTGCAGCTTTTTGAGCATGAGGTGGTGGCTGCCAGTGCTTTGCCCTGGAAAGCCAGGGTCTGGAGCTCAGGAGCTGGATGCCAGTCCCAAGCAGTGCTATTATAGAGGCCAGCCTTGGGTATCAGAGATTCGGCGCCAGCCTCCAAGACTGTCTGCAACTGTCAAGCAGGTGCATTCAGAAGCCCACGGCTCATGTGTAAGGTCCAGCAATCTACCCACAATGGGCACAGTTGAGACAGTATGCAAACATCAAGAGCAGTTTTATTCTTGAGAATCAACCAGCATGCTGGGGTCTACCATTCAGAGTAATGTCGACCCTGAGGAAGTGGCTCACAGGTCTTTTAAACACAGTTAGGCGATTTCCAAATGGGTATTGGGAAACTCAGGCTGGAATTTTATAATGGTTAGAGCAGATGTATGCGGCAGTTAGAGATTGGTCCTTAGTCTATTTGATTCAACAGGTCCTTAGTCCATCTGACTCAACAAGTTCAATCTTAAGAGGGGATGTTTGCCTAAGATAGGTTTCCTGTGGTTAAACTGTAATAGCTGACTACTCAAGGCCAAGGGTGGGCTGTTTTCCGAGGAAAAGGAAACTTTCCATGAGAAATGAAATTTTAACAAGCAGCAAAACTTAAGGCTAAGCTAAAATGAAGGATATCACAAAATGGAGTTTGTTAGATTCCTACACATGAACATTCAGAGAAATATTAAGTGGTATTTAGATACCAGATGGTAATGGGTGGTATCAGGTTCCCAACACACAGTGCCCAGCAAGGTGTTGGATGCCTGAGTAACTGAGGGCCTTCAGCTCTCGGGATGGCACCTGTTTTGAAATCAGGCTCCTAAGCTGCCCCTAGGGTAAAGGAGCTGCCAGAGGCTGCATGCTACTCCCTGAGGTTGGCACTTGTTCAGCTGTTCAGCTTCCCCAGCATCATACTCATGGCTGCTGCTCTCTTCTTTCTTCATGTTTCCCACTCAAACTCTACTATCAAAACAAGACAGGAAAGCCCACTTCTGAGAAGCCTTTATTTGATCTAATGTTACAACATTAGAGGCAGTAGTACAGAAGCATGCACACTGGTGTGTTTGGTGAATCAAAGGCCTCTAGCACCATCAACAGTCATTAGGACTTGTGATTTAGATCAAGCCTGGTCTTGCTACCAGTTAGGATAGTCCCTCCACCAGCAAAACTGCTCCTCATCTGGTATTTTCGAGGCTTGTGTTTACCAAAAGTCTAGTATAGAGTGTTTCAAACAACTCCAGCTGGGGCTGTACCTCCAGGAGCTGGGCAATCAGCTGCAGCCCTCTGTACAGGCATCTCAAGGTGTCCAGGAAGTGTTCAACACAGTTGGTGCTGGCATGAGAGGAAGTCTGGCTAGCTGTTAGGCTAAGTCCTTTTGTTCAGGTCTGCCCGGGCAGCAAGGGAGAGTGAGATAGCTGCTGATGAGGGAGTCATTTTGCCCCATCTTAGTGTCTCATTTACAGGAAAATAAATAGCAGAAGTTGTGCTTATGGTGTAAACTCATAGACTTTATCATTAAAACTCAGTTATTTTAAAAGATTCAACGGTGATTTAACAGTGCTTTATAACTGCCCACTAGCCAAGGAGCAGCAGGCTAGCCTTGGCTTGTCACAGCTTAATTGTTGACCTTACCTGTTAGATTTGGTAATAAGTAGCTTTTGACGCTTTACACAAGTCTAATTCCCCAACAGAAAAAATAAGCTTTACCGCTATCTAGAACAGAGCAAAAATGCATCCTGAGGTGGTGATGGTTAGATTCTTGTTACCGCTGTCAGAAATTACTGAAGGGGCCAGTAAGATGACTCAGTGGCTAAGAGTACTTGCTACTTTTCTGGAGGACAAGAGTTCAGTTCCTAGCACCCACATTGGGTGACTCACAACTGCCTGGGGAATCTAACTAATTCCAACTCCAGGGGAATCTAATGCCTTGTTCTGGCCTCTGCAGGCAATTTCACACACATGCAATATGCACACACACACATACACACACACACACACAAACACTGAAAATAAAAATGAAAAACATAAATTTCTGGAAACTTGGTGTCTTAGGCAACAAAAACTCATTCTCTTACAGTCTAGAGTCAAGGCATCTGAAATTCAGCAGAGTTTTGCTCTTTCCTGTGTTTCTCCAGAAACATCCATTTCTTCCCTTTCCAGATCCTTATGGCTTCTTAGAAGTTTGTAGGCTTGTAGCTGCCTCATTCCAACTTCTGACTCTGTTGTCACATGGCCTTCTCCATATTTCTGTCCTCTTCTCATGAATCTAATATGCCCCTGCTTCTCCTCTATAAGGATGCATGTGTGGCCCAACAAGTTGTCAGGCTAAAAATATCTGTTGCAGATCCTTAACTTAATCACATATTTTGCATATAGAATCACATTTGTAGATGCAGGGAATAGGCAGTAAATATGTCATTGGGGTCACAGTTGGTCTGTGGGCACAGCATTGTGTAGGACACAATGCAGGTTGGGCTTAGCCAGGTCACCTGCTCTGAGGAATAGAGGAATGGCTCCCGTGGGTGTGGCGCTCCGCTCTGGCTAGTCATGACACCAGCTTCTACCCAGAATCTGGAAAGAACCTGCACAGAGATGATCTACCTGGGCATAGATTACTACTGGCTGTGGTAGGGACCCCATCCCATAAGGTGATTGGCTAACCAGACCTATAAGACCCCTTGCACTTCCATGAATACACAAGCTTGCAGTGGCTCATCCTCCACCTGCTTCTCACTCAGCTTCCAGGGTCTGTGTGTGTTTTGACTCCATGCCTACTCACCCCCTTTTGGTGGAGACCCTTTGTCCCACTTGGGCTGGCTCTGAGCACAGGGACCCCCAACAGCATTGGAACAAATATATGACCTCAGATCACTCTAGAGGAGGAGATCAACATGCATTTGGTAATATAAATTTCATTGTGCTTCTCAGGAAAAGGAAAAGAAATTCTGTATTGTGGGGAGAATTTTTAAGAATATGGTGATTTTTTATCTATTCTTTGAGAATTTTGTAATGCATTTAATGAATTTGGTCATAATCACCCCCACTCCCCACTACTAACTGCTCCCGGACACCCATCCCCCAACATGTTCCTCTCCCAACTTCACATCTTCTTTTTCTTTTGTAAAAACCAACTGAGTCCAATTAGTGCTGTCTATATATGCATGGGTGTGTGGTCACCCACTGAAGAATAGTCAATCTACCAGGGACCACACTCCTGAAGAAAATTGTGCGTCCCCTAGCAACCATCAGCTAGGGTGGGGGCTCATATGCACCCTCCAAAGCTGGAATGTTGATTGACTTGATCTTGTGCAGGCAATCACAGCTTCCAGGAGGTCATGAGTGCAGCAGTCCTGTCATGTCCCGAAGACAGTTTAGCTCTGTCCTTCCTGACCTCTAGCTCTTACAGCTTACCGCCTCCTCTTCTGTGATGTTCCCTGAGCTTTAGAGAAAGGGCTTGTGATATAGATATCCCATTTATAGCCAATCAATCCACAATCACTTATTCCCTGCAGTTTGAGCAGTTGTGAGGCTCAGTATTAACTGCCATTCACTGCAAAAAGACTGGTCTCCGGATGAGGACTGAAAGCTGCTCTGATCCGTGGGTGTAAAGATAGGTACTTAAAAGACAGTCTGATGCATTATCCATTCAGTAAAATAATAGGAGCAAATTCATTCCTAGGGCATATGAGTTCTCAGCCATAGGCTCTTGGGCAGATTAACAGTATCAGTTACGAGGCCTTAAAATCAACCAGAAAGTTGTTGGTTACCCATAACATTCATGCCAAAATTGCATCCACAGACACATTTTGTCAGGCAGATTGTTAATGTAGTTCACAGAAGGGTAAAACTGTTGATGACTTTTCTCCCCCAGTAGCCTACACAGCACTTTCTGGTACTATGAAAGCTAGCCAACAGGGAGGAGGTTTCCTAGTCACTACCATCTTGATTTCTCCAAGTTCTGAAACCAAAATGTGTGGTGTGTTCAGCAATAGGGCCTTACTATCAAGTTCTGACTGTATTGCTTGGGGTCCCCCTGGGAGACCCCTGACTAACAAGTCCAGTGGAAGTATCTCACACCTGGCACTGGGATTTTTATTTGGCAACCTATGGCTTCTAAGGGGAAGTGCAAACACACACACACACACACACACATATATATGTATATATGTTTATAGAACAATCAGTTTCCATATATCTTTATCAAATGTCTTAATTTTAGTTATCCTTCCTCACATCTCTTTTTCCCTATCCTCCAATTGGGGAAGATCATTTGTTTTGTTCAATGAACTTACAAAAATAATGAAGCACTTCTGAAAAGCATATGACCCGTAAACATAAAGTTTCTTTAATGTATTATTTACCTTCACGATGAAATCTCAGTGTGTCTACTTAAGTTCTGTGTGTGTATAGAAACTCATGCATTCTTAAGCCTCAGGTCAAAGTTTCACATAAAGCTTAGAAATAGAAAAATACCTTTAAAAACAGTTCTGCTTTTTGAGATCTGTAAAGTGAGACATTAAGAGACTCACTCAGAAGAGTTATGAAAGTTGCTGTGATGGAATTTAGAGCAAAAATGCTAGGTCTGGAACTTCAGGTTTAAGGGTTCAGTGTCTCTTTGTAATTGAAAGGATAGACACTAGAGGACAGTCTTGTAGCATAGAAAAGAAAATGCAATGTTTGCAGCCCAGAAATCCTGATGAATTGCTGGAACTGAGTCTTTACTGATGTTAGTAACAGAATTATAGCTAACATTTACCAAGTGCTTACCAGGCACTGTGCTGACTGCTTAAACATGTCCTCCTACTCCTCCCTGCACCCTCCATTCTCCATTTCATCGGCACACAAGCTTCTGTGGTAGCTTTCACTAATATCCCTATGTTGCAGTAGAGAAAACAGAATCTCAGTAATAATAAGTAACTTAGCCAAGGTCACGGTGGCAGTATGTATCAAAACGGAGACTAAATTCCAGGACCAAATCTGACCAACACACATTGTTCTGAGTTGTGACATTTTAGCCATAGAAAGCCATTAACCATGGAGGCACGTTATAACTTTCACCGAGCGTGTGCCACGCTCAGACCTCCTCTGCTGGCTCTACTTAGAACTCAAGCTCCTGAGCAAGAGCAAGGTCCACTACCAAGGTAAAGACTGGCAGCTTCCCTGTTTCTGTGCCTTCTGGGGGAGAAGGATGTGGGACCTTGTTCTCTCACACATGTACCCTGAATGGCTGAGACCCATATCAGCAAGTGATTCCTGGTCTAGGACTCGAGGTCCTTCTGGACACTGGTGCTGGGGTGGGGACAGGCGGCTTCAGAGTGTTCAGCTTGGTCCTTTCAGGTTGTTCTTTCCCCAGTCACATTCTGGAAAAGCACAGCTGTGAAAGTGGAGCACGGGCCTGGCAGTGTCTCCAACATGGAGAAAATACCAGTCAGTCTTTCAGAACTATTAGTGGGGGCCATTAAGAGGAATAATTCCAGAAATGCCTGTCGGGGAGTGGACACTCAGTGAACATGTGTTTATTCTTTGATCATTGCCTATCATGTTGTATGTGAAGATTTTGACAGCACTAGCCAAGGACTCACCTGCCTTTTTATTTTTTTCCTGTCAATGCACACTTGAGTAATCTGAATCCTTCATGTCTTTCTTTCAGGTTTATTATGATTTTTTGGCATCTTTTTGAACAAATAGAGCACAGCTGGTATCTTGCACATGTTCACTTGACAGTTTTGTCAGACTGAGAGGTGGTCTGTAATGATGGCAAGCAGCTTTCAAACTCTAGGCAGTGATCACTTTCAGTAGAATTTTAACAGAATTTAGGAATGAATTTCTCCCTCCAGGTATACCTGTCTCCCAGGGGTCAGACCCACTTCCATTTTCTGAGCTCATCCCTCATCCTTCTGCACGCTTCTATGTACACTGTTGAAGGGAAGCTCATTGTCACGGACTCTGAACCCAATGAGTGAGAATGCTGGAAAGGAGAGTGCTTCTGGGACTCTGGTTAGTGCAGAAGATGCAAACCTAAGTTCTAAAAGATTTGCTTGAACCACAGGATGTCTCTTATGCAAGCTGCCTTGCCCTTCCTCCGTAGCCACTGTTTAGTCTTACTGTTAAACAGGACAGTGGGTAGTGCTGGGAGGCTCTTCATCCAAGCTGAAGTTTCTGTCTTGGAGGGTTGTCTTCTCAGTCCTGGTTTGCAAACATTCCTTGAGGTTTTGTTTTGCATCCTCAGTGTTTCTTAGCACATTCCTCCCTGGACCTTTGGAGTATCTGATTTAATTCCAGGCACATCACTTATCTAAAAATAAAACAAAACAAAACAATAAGACAGATCTTTAGATTCCTTATCTATTTTCAATTTATTTCTATTTTATGAGCATGAGTGTTTGCCCAGATGTATGCAAACATCTATACACAATGCTTGTGGAGGCCAGAAGAGGGTGTCTGATCTCTTGGAACTAGAGTTACGAACGATTGTTAGCAGCCAGGTGGGTGCTGGGAACCCAACCTGGGTGTTCTTCACGAGCGCTCAGGGCCAGTGCTCCTAGCTGCTGAGCGTCTCTCCAGACCCTGGACCCTTATCTGTGTTCTCAGATCTGGTCCCTCTTCAACAGAGCTCCCCTTCCCTCCTTTTGAAAGAAAGATAACCCTCTAGATTTAAGCTGCTTCATCTGCTTTCAGTTAAAGTCTACCTCTCTTTCCTCTCGCTCAGCCCAGAAATATCTATAGCTTGTTATCAGGGAGAGAGAGAGAGAGAGAGAGAGAGCGCTGAGTCTCGGGTTTCCCTCTTCTGTGTCCTCATGCTTGGCTGCCTCATGAACAAACTCTTATCAAATGTGTTATTTCACTGATTGGCATGCTATGTGGCAGGCAAAATAAGGCTGGTTTGCTCACAGTTTTACCATCTGGCCACTTTGGTTGGGCTTGGTGGGTTTATGGTCATTTGTTTAACAATGCTTAGGACATGGGAAGATGACAACACTCACCAATAGGGACTCACGTACACGTTCCCCAGACACCTGAGGTGATAACACTGACTCCCTCTTCCAGGAGTATAAAAGGTTCAGGCGACCTCTCAGGGACACAGGGCTGTTACCTTCTGTGGATAGCGGGCACCTCTGCCTTTCTGGTCCCCTCTGTGGTGTCCATTGTCCAGCTCCTGGTGTTTGTTTGAACCCATTTGATATTGCCAGAATTGTTATTCCTCCTTCATTTAATTCTTCAAGGTGTTATGCATATGTTTATATTCACAGGGAGCCCCATGAAGCTGGGATTCATAAAAACATCATGAGAACTAGAGGAGAAGGATTATTGGGTACTTGGATTCAAGATAATACACTGAGTTCCTGTTGCAGATTTTTAACAGGTAGTTCTTTGAGAAGTTCTGACAATATAGTTTGATCACATTCACCTTCTCCCCAGCTGCTCCCAGATCCACCCCCAACCCCATGAGCTATCAATTCATAGTAGTTCCTCAGCTGGCGCGGGTCACTTTTCTTTAAGAGTGGTCTCTGGTAGGTTGACCATGCTCCAGGAGATGACCACACACCCAAGAACAAATTGGACTTGATGGGTTTAAAGAAAAAACAAGAGATTACAGGGGCCAAGAAAAGACAGCTAACAACTGAGCAGTAGATACCAGTGGTAGAGCATTCAGTAGAGCATTCACCTTCTTAGAACATTAGCACTCACTGTCTCTCTCCCAGCAACCATGTAACTAGCTGATTGTGGTGCCCAAGTAATGCCCCAAAGTAACCACACTGTTTCTAGGGCTGATATAATTAGGGTATTATCTCCAAAAGTATCAGTGAAACAGTTGAGGGGACCCACTGTTAAAATTTCTGTTAGTATGAAAGAAAAGTTAAGTTTATATTTTAAGCAATTCTTCAGCTGTTTGTATTCCCATAAATCAGCGGACAGTGGGGATAGGACAAATTGACTCCCTAATCAGAAGCTAGTGGATTCTGTCTTGCTGCTTGGGTTGACTTGAGCAAAAAGATTATCAGTCTACCAGCCAGCAAGACTATTCTTATGCCAGCATCGGGCATCTTGAACACGCCACAGACACATTGAAACAGCTTGGCAAAAGATGGCAGCTGATTGTGCTCCAGAAGGTAAACTGGGAAGGTTGTAAAGGAAACCAGAAGGCAAAGGAAAATTGCTTCAGGTTGTTTGAAGTGGTTTTCTTTTGTTTTTAAATTTATTTTTGCAATCACAAACCTCAGTGAAGGGCTTCCACCTCTTCCTCAGAGTGGGGAGCACTTCCTCTGTTGGAGGGACAACCATAGCAAGTGTTACGAGGCAGGGCTGTGATCGATTCAGAGCACAAGTCTGTGATTGGTCTTAAAAAGACAAGGCTGTGACAGATTCACAGAAGTTACACATCTGTTTAGGATCACTCAGGGAGTTTCCTGGGAGATACTCTCCTGGGCTACTTTCCCTGGATAAACAACAACAACAACAACAAAACAATCCTCCATACTCTGTGTTCCTTTCTTGCCTATTTTCAGTAGCGTGGGTAGAGCTTGTAGCAGAAAGAAGGAAGCAGCAGAGAGTCGGACAGTACCTATTGACAGCAGGGTTCCTGCAGCCACTGAGGTGCTCCTGGAGGCATGTCCATGATTTCTAATCCTGGTGCCCAGGTCCTGACCATGCCACCCTACATGCTGCATGTGGGTTCTGAGCTCAAGCTCTGGATTCCAAGGGCAGGGTATTGGCAATCAACTCACCCTCAGGCTGTGGGCTTACCCCACAAGCACCGTGTGATGACCTTGCCTGGCAATCCATTCTCCACTCTAGGTACCACACCTGACTGACTGGTACCACATTTATTAGCCAGTTTCTGAACGGCCTGTTGAGACCTGAGCAGGGTACCCAGGCTCACGTTCTGAATCCCAAACCCAGCCCCAGCAGAGGCAGGCACCCTGAGTCAACACAGCGTCAGCCATTAGATTCTTGGAGTAGTAGCTGAGTACATCAATGATGGCCATGGCAGGAGGAAGAAAGGAAGCAGATAGAGAGAGACAATGAAAAAACTGATAAAAGGGCCTAAGGATCCAGAGAAGAGAACTTGTAGGCCCTGGTCACCAGGACAGTTCCAGAGAGCTATATAAGTCTTCAGCACCAAGGGCCAAGGGCCCAGGGCCTCAGATTTCAGTGTAGGTGCTATATATCACTGGCTGCTGTCAAGCACCAAGGGTGCTGATACTTAGTACCTTAGAAGGAGCCCCTTGCCAATACTAATAGAGGTAGACCTTCAAAGAACTTTGCCTTATGAGGCTGGAGAGATGGCTCAGCAGTTAAGGACACTTGCTTTTTATACATAGGATCTGGGTTTGATTCCTAGCACTGTCTGTAATTCTAGTTTCAGTTTTTCTGGCCTCTACAGGGCATTGCACACATGTAGTGCACTTACATACATGTAGGCAAAACACTCATAAGATAAGAATATATAAAATATTTTTAAAAAGAAATTTTCTTTGTCTATTAATGATTTCAATACAGATAAAGTAAAAGGATGCTTATACAGATGGTTAAGTATACTGGGAGGAAATCAATCCTGTTCTGCTATGTTCCGTGAGCCTTAGGTGTAAAGGATCCATAATATATGTGTCATTTAGTGTTAGACATCTCTCAGATACTTATTCTCTGTGTTTGACCAGTTGCAGAACTCTGTAATAGTTTCCATCTGTTGCAAAAAGAAAGAAGCTTCTCTGATGGGTGGTGAATGATATATTTGTATGTAAATATAAGGATACATATTTAGCATAAAGTAGGAAATTACATTTGTCTAAGGATGTGACAGAGGTGGGATTTTCCTCCAAGATCTATGTCCTCTCCAGCTATGCGTATTTAACTATATTTACAGTGCCACACATGAGTTCCCTCCCATTGAGAGGGCTTTAAGCCCAATCAGATAGCTGTTGATTACCTCCTAGATAAAAGTGCCACTATTATGCAAATGGAGTTCATTGTGCTGATTTATTGCTGTAGTTGTTAGGCTTTAAATCTGGGATTGGATCATTGATTGATTTTCTCCTTTAACAGACTGCATAGTATCCTCTAGAACTATGAGAGCTAGTCTTCAGGGAGGAGTTTTGGTTCCTTTCAATTTTCATGGCTCCTGCTGTTATATCAGGATATATACTTATGTATAAGGATTTGGTGCTAAGATTTACAAATGAGGGACAGCATAATTCACTTGTTTTTCTGAGTCTGTGTTTCTTTACTTAATGTAACAGTTTCTAGTTCTATCCATTTACCTGCAAATTTCATGATTTTGTCTTTATTTTCCACTGAGTAGAATTCCATTGTGAAAATGTACCACATTTTCATTGTCCATTCATCAGCTGAAGGACATTTGGTTGTTTCTATCTCTTAGCTGTTGTGAAAAGAGCAGCAACAAAACTGGACATATCAGTATCTCTACAGTAGGATGAGTCCTTTGGGTATGTGCCAAGGAGTGGTATAATAGGATCATAAGACAGATTCATTCTTAGTTTTTAAAGAGTTCTCCACACTGCTTTCCATAGGGGTTGCATGGGCTTACAATCCCACCAGCAGTGAATGAGCATTCCTCTTTCCCCACATCCTCTCCAACATTTGGTGTCATTTGTTCTCTTGATCTTAGCCAGTCTGACTGAGGTATGATGAAGTCTTAAAGTGATTTTGATTTGTATTTCCCTTACTTAGGAAATAAAGGCATTGAACATTTTTTAAAGAGTTTCTTAGCAATTTTTATTTCTTCATTTGAGAACTTTCTGTTCAGGTCTTTAGCTCATATTTTAATGCATCATTTGTTTTCTTGTTTCTTTGTTTTCTGATAGGTTTCCTTCTTTTGAGCTGTTGCTCAAGGAGGCTCTGGAAGCCCCCCAAACAATATAGGTTTCTGCCATTCCTCTTGGTTGTCAACCAGAACTATATGTTGGAACCCTATTGGTGAAGACAATATTCACCTTGATTGCATAATAAAGAAAAATCAATCTGTAACTGAGCTGGAAACCTCTTACCTGATGACTAGCTTTCCCAGTTCTGCAAGGTGCTATGCTTACCTTTGGGAGAGAAAAGGCATCAATGGTCTAGTCCAGCTTTGAACCCTATAAACTATGAGATCAACTCGAAGTTTCCACTTGTGCAATAATGACACAACTATCATGGTGATAACCAACTGCTCTATAATTGGATTTAAGGTCCACTCCACAGGAGGAAATTCATACTTGGTACTATAAAAATTCAGGGCAGTGGAGGTTATAGACCGTAGCGAGGAACTTTATTATTTAACTAAATTGATACATTCTCAGGCTTCCTTCTAATTGTTTTTAAACAATTATATTTCTCAGTCTTAATCAGATAAGTCTCTCATTCTAGTTCAAGACAGTGAAAACAGAGATTTATGACTGCATATGGTTCTGATAATAAATGATGGTCAAATGCTCAGCCCTAAGGCAGACACTTAGAGCATCCCTTTCCAGGCTCAGAGGACATTATAGTTTAAAAGGAGACAGAATTTAAGAGTCAAGGACATAAGAGAGAGAGAGAAGTGTTGGACATAATGCAGGATGGGCCTAGCCAGGCAACCTGCTAGGAGGAATAGAGGAATGGCTCCTGTGGGCGAGGCGTTCTGCACTGGCTAGTCATGAGACCAGCTTCTGCCCAGCACCTGGAAAGAACCTGCCTACCTGGGGACAAACTTACTATTGGCTATTTGGGACCCCACCCCATAAGGTCATTGGCTATCCAGAACTATAAGAGCTTTGGCACCTATTCAATAAACGAGCTTGTAGTGCCACACGCTTGGCCTGCTTCCCACCCAGCTCCCGGAGTTGGTGTCTTGATTCCATGTCTACTCACCCCCTAACCCCATGGTGGAGATCCTTTGGTCCCCTTGGGCTGGCCCCGAGAGAGAGAAGGATCACATAATACTATCTACAGGACAACACACAGCTATTGTAATCAAGAACTCTCAACAACTGAGTATGACTGTGCTGGGTCTGCATGAGGATGGGCCCATCAACAGTCAGGCATGGATGGAAGGGGAGTGGGGAGGGAGGCTTACCCCTCACTGCTGAATTATTTTCTACTGATAGATTAAGGAAAAGGAATGTCATGACCTTCAGTTGCATACCCACTTGTGACCTACCAGACTCCAATGTATAGTCCAAAGCCAGTGGTCACACAGATGACCTTGGTCACAAATCAAAATTAAAAGTCGTAAGTCCGAGAAAGGGACTGATAGAGAGGAGGAGCGGGTTAATAGGTGCAAGAGACAGAAAACAGTTAGCAGAGAAAGTAACCAGGATACATTATATATATATAACAAAATTGTTAAAAGAAATTATTAGATTTGAATTAAGAAGATACTTATTTTCTTTCATGAAACTCAAGAGCTTGGATGCCAGTCAATTACATGGTTAGTTGATTCTTTATATGGAAAATCCCATGTGAACACATAAAGTTGTCTTGACCTTGACTCCTAGAACATGAGATCAGAAGAGTACATTTGGATCATCACCACTAGATACTCTTTCTATAGATGAGGAGACTCTCGGGTTATAAAGGGTGGTACCAGAACCAAGCTCTCTTGACTTGAAAACCAATGCTGTTTTCTCCATAGGAAGCTTAAAACTAGGTCCTCAGAAGGAAAGCCACTAATCTCAGGGAACAGAAGAGAAGACAACATCCTTGCCCATAAGGGAAGCCTCCCACAGCTTTCTATCTACCTCATCTGGATTGTCAGGGCTTAGAATGCAATACACTGGGTTCTAGGGATGGAAGGAGATTTTCTCTGCTTGGTCCAACAATTATGCCAGTCTAGAGGTTCTGAAGCCACCACTGAGTGTGTGGTTCTCCTTCCTTCCCAGGCGACAATGACTGGCCCCCTTTGCCCTCCTGAGCCATCCAAAAGCATTGCTCAGACTTCAAGAAGCTAATCTGTTCTTGGTCTCATTTTCATTACTGAAGAGTTTCCAAAAATCACTTGAGAATTGTGGGAATTTTCTTCATAGCCTTGTTTTGATTCTATTTAACCAGGGTTTGTTTGAATCTCTCTCTCTCCTCTCTCTCTCTCTCTCTCTCTCTCCATCTCTCTCTGTCTCTCTCTGTCTCTGTCTCTCTCTTTCTCTCTCTCTCTCTCTCTCTCACACACACACACACACACATAAGGCATAGGACCAAGCACCTTTCACAAGTTAGACAAGTGCTCCAGCTCTACTGCTGAACCTGTATTCCAGTCATTCTCTTTTTTTTTAGGGAATAAAAAGAGCAGAGATTCCTGTCAGAGTGCCCGAAAGCTCTAGTCCTATCCAAATTTCGGTTACTTGTGGCCTTAATGTGCTGTCACTGGTGATGCTTGAGAATGTGGAAAATAGGATGAAAATATAAGTATATTAATAAAACAGTAATAAGTAATTATTTTATGTATTTTTATATGCACGAGTGTATTTCCTGCATGTATGTAAATGCACCCATGTTGTGTAGGGCCCGTGGAGGTCAGAAGGGGTTGTTGAATCCCCTGGAACTGGAGTTAGGACAGTTGTTAGCTGCTGTGTGGGTGCTGGGAATTGAATCAGGTCCTGTCAAGAGCAGCCAGTGCTCTTAACCATGGAGCCATCTTTCTAGCCCCGGTAATAAATAATTAAATTAGATACAATTTCTACTAACCATCCATGTTCAAGTACAAGATGTACAAGTTCATTCAGATCTTACGTTGTTACCTTTCTCAGAGTCCTGTTTGCTTTTGTCAGACAAGATACTGATTTATATACTGACTGCCAAGACTCTTCACAAGGTGAAGACACAATTGTAAAACGCATTAACATTGCAGTCGTGAAAATGATTTCACAGCAGGTTAAATGCATTCTGAGAAAGGATCTCAGTGCAAAGGCAATCTCAACGCTAACTGAATTTAGATAGCATCAAGCAGAGAAATAGAGACAATGAACAGGTCCCTGCCTCCTCATTCACCTCGGCTGCCCTTTGAGCTCAGCTGAGCTCTTGGCATGTGTGCCAGATTCATCTTGGGAGGGAAGGAGGACACTTGTTCTGCTACCAGTGTGGTAGTAAGGGCTCCCAGAACAGGAGTGTGAGGGACATGTGTGTGTATGTTTACGCATTTATATATATATATATATATAAACTTATTTATATATATATATATATATATATACATGTGTGTGTGTTACATGTATACATATGTTCACAGAGAGACAGAAATTGATGGAACTAGAGTGATATTTATCTTAAGAAACAGATATGTAATCTGTTCCTTAAGACCACAGTCTGTTTTTGTGATCTAGGATCAGGCAAGTCTGAAATGTGTGTGTAGACAGGTTAAGCAGAGACCCAGGGAGGAGTTGACAGTAAGATTTCATGTCTGTGGAGACTGTCTACAGGCAGAATTTTCTCTTTCTTAGAGACCTTGGTCTTTTCTCTTAAATCGAATGAGATTCTCTCCAATTATTAGAGGTTTTACTTAAAGATTACTGTACTGGTTTAAATATTGATCTCATCTAAAAGAATCACTTAAACTTATAAGATTTTATTGTACATTTTGGAAAATAATATAACATATGGTTTTGGAAAAACAGTGTGTGGCTACATTTAAATTCATATAAAATAGAATTTTTGCAAACATTGAAATTTAATTTTTTTATATAGGTTAACAAATATATCAAGAAAAATTAAACATTGGGTTTAATAAAAGAGGTACTTTTGAAAGTGGACTAACCATGTTTTTAAAAATTATTTTAAATTATTTAAATATTTAAATTATTTAAATATTAAAGTTATTTTAAATTATTTATACTCAGGAACAGTTGTTAAAAATGTAGTTGTGCTCAACTGACACATTTATCTGCACTACAGTACAAACTTGAAATGAGTCCTAAGGTAAAGGTTTAAACCATTTTATGAGTCAAGACCCATAAGTGTTTTATAGTTTCCAAAAAAGACCCTGTTATCCCCTGTAACAGTCGATGTTTAAAAAGTGGGCTATAGGTTAACTTTTCCCTTCATCTTATTTTCAGTTTAAAATACTATTGCCAACTACATCTTGTTCGATTTCAGTGATATGTTCCAGGAAGTGGGTCTCTAAAAGATAGACCTTTCATTCATGGAGGACAGGGTGGCCATCTGGTATAGCCTAGCCCCCAAGACTCTGGTTCTGCAATGGAGAACTCAGAGTTCCTTGATAATTAGTAGACTACAATAAAGAGAATTCTAATGATGATGAGGAAGTTAAAAGTAGACCACAATACTTAGGCGAGAGAGGCCTTGGAAGTGGATAATTTGTATCAGGTGCTATTCTGAGAGAATATTAGATCCATGGGAGTGGTTATTCTTGATGGGCCAGAGGCCATTGGTAGAGGTGGGGTTTGTCAATACTGAAGCCGAAGGAGTGTGTGGAACTGGATGGTTTATTGGTGGTGGAGAAGGTAGGGTTGGTGCATGACGTTGCAGTGAAGGCATGGTATATGAGAGTGCATAGCACTGGTTGACTCTGATATTCAAGGTGATCATGAGCAGGCGCTGGGGCAGGAAGAAGATGGTAGTTTTGGAGTACCTAAACTTAAGCTATTTTTAGCAAAGGCAATTGTTAACTTGCTATGTTTTCTTGTCAAAATAAGAAGAGTTTGCTACTGAGAGAATGAAGTAGAGATGTGGACAGTTCTTGTGGAGGAGGATGTATAATCACATGTAGCAGATTATGGTGCTCATGTGGTACCTTGCAGAAGGGGTGGTGACTAGGATGTGGTGCCTTGGTGGACATATGATTCACGTGGTGCTGGTGGCAGAATTAAAAATGATTAGAGAGTTCAGTTGTGGGGCAGGAAGAGGACAGACATCAAACGAAGCACTGTTACATGTTTTCCGGTGCTCTCACAACACTGGTTGATATGAGCCTGTAATTCTCTCAGACAGGCGTGTTCTTTTGCATACTTCAACAATATTACACAATAGAATCTTGCCTACACTGCTCAGTTCACTGCACAGGATCACTATTGCCCTTTTTTGTTCATGTAAAATAGCATACTCATAGAGAATAATAAAAAAAAAAACACAGCCAAATGACCAAAAAGGTTTGCATGAAAACATTCTTCCATAGATTTAATAGACCATCAACATATGTCACCCATAAACCAATGTATCACTCTTTTCACCTAATTTTTTTGTCTTAATGTCTTTAAAAAAGATGTTTAGAAAATCTTCAATTGATTTTCAAATAGTTTTTGTTCTTTATAGTCATATTATTAAAAACTTTATTATTTTTACTTTATGTGTGTGAGTGTTTATGCTTGCATGTATGGAAGTACATCCATGTCATGCAATGTCTGCAGAGGCCAAAAGAAGACACTCACTGGAACTGGAGTTATAGATGGGTGCTGGGATTTGAATCTAGGTCATTTTCAGGAACAGCCAGTGCTCTTAACTCTGAGTAATCTCTCTAGTCTCATATTCTTCTTAATTATAATCGAATCCATCATCAGTAGCAGGGGGAGTCTTTGTAGGCATCTTAATAATCCTCTGAGTTTGAGTTTCAGATTTGGCTTTGTTTGCTTGTTTAGAGGTGAGATTTATAGGAATTATTTTGAAAATATCAAGACCACTCAAGAATTAAGAACGATTAGTGCTATACAGCTAACTGTCAGGGTGGTCCATGATTCAGGGCATAGTGAGAACAGTAGTGAGCCATGCCAGAGTCACAACCAGCTGTGTGCTCTGTGTCTCCCTCCATAAATCTGTTCATGGTAGCATCTAGACTGGTGAATATTTGAGCATGATGACCCAGCCTAATTGGCATATGAAATTAAACTATTAAGAATTTAAGGAGGCCTGGTGATGCATGTTTAGAATCATAGCACTTTGTATGCTGAGGCAGGAGGATTGTGAATGTGAGGCCAAACTAGAGTACATAGCAAGTTAGTGGTTAGCACAAGCTGCATGTTGAGAACTTCTGTCAAGACAGATAGATAGATGGCAGTGAAATAGAGGCGGGGAGGTAAATTTGAGGAAAAATAGAGAATGCAGAATTTGTATAGATCAAAGTGAATATATGAGCCAAACATCAAAAAGCAAATGGCGAGTGACCAGAAAGAAAGCACTCACCGCATGGCAGCTGTAGCGATGAAAGCAAGAGACACGGCAAGAAGAAAATCTCTGCACTTAGCTAAGAAGGAATGTAATGAAACTTTCCCAGGAACGGAAATGGGACAAAGAACTAGTTCTAGCTTCACCTTCCGCCACACTGTGCTGTCACTTCTTTCTACCTTTCATTCTTGAGCTCAGAATGGCTCCCTCTTGTCCCACATGCTTTGTCCACTGACCGCTGCCCAATGGTGCAAATGGCCTTTCACTATGATTAGAACACTCGTCTTGCATACATCAGCAAATGGTTTGGGGATCTCAAATTCACACAGTTAAAAATTTTACTGAATTTTTGTGAGTTTCATACGATATGTTTTGATCGTATTTAGACGCCCTGCCCTCTTACACAACACTGTCATTTTCATGTGCTCCACCATATATATGAAGGCCTATTGAGTCAAGTTCATGCTAAAATTCAGTTTTAAATACCCAAGGGTTCCTAGACACCTATAAATAATCAAGAACAATGAGTTTGGAAAAAGGCAAGACTGTCAACACCATTTCAAATCTCCTTGATATGGTTTGGCAAGCAATCAACAGAACTGTACTAGAGATAATGAGTGTTGAAAAAGAACCAAGAATTAGACTGTAATGGGAATCCATCATCTTGAGCATTCATCAGAGATATTGGTTTCCTGTTTGAGTTTTGATTGGATTAGGTCAAGTCCCTAGAGACCTTAGAATGGATGTAATTCCTTTTCTCAACTCAAATAATACCATTAGAGAGATCTCAATTACCATGTGATATAATGTAGAAAAATCCCACACACTGGATATTGTGATGGTTAATCTTGATTGCCAATTTGACTGTGTTAAGGAACACACACAAGGGGCTGGAGAGATGGTTCAGTGCTTAAGAGCACTGGCTGCTCTTGCAGAGGACCTGGGTTTGGTCCCCAACACCCATATGGTGACTCACAACCATCTGTAACTCCAATTCTGGGGATTTGTTGCCCTCTTCTGGACCCTGTGGACATTGTACACATGGATACACTTACATACATGCAGGCAAAATACTCATTACACATAGAATAAAAACAAATAAAAAGGAAACACATAGATTAGTAACTGTGTACTTCTGTAAGGATGTTTCCAGAGATAATTAGATGGTGATTCTGACTATGAAATGTTTAATCTATTGACAAGCTTGAAATCTGGAACAGTCTATTAAGAATTGATAGAAGTTTTGACCTGGTTGAAGGAAGGCAGGCACTGTGGGAATATCATTGGGTGCTATATCTTGTCACAGCCCCTTCCTGTTTCAGCTCCACTCTGCTTCCTCTCTACCATGTGTGGGCTGCTTTGTTCCAGTCTGTTTCCTAATGGCCATGAAATGAACAGCCTTTTCCCGACATGCTTCTGCTGCCATAATGTTCTCTGTTCAAGTGCTTTGGAATAAGCAGCCCGGGACGGAACCCTTTGAAATGATGAGCCCACATCAGTCTTTCCTCCTTTGAATTGTTGTCTTGAATATTTTAGTCACAGCTACTCAAAAGATCTTATGCACATTCATTCTTTGGGGGCCTAGATTTTAGGTTTTCTAGCTTCCTGTACAGATCTAAATATCCTATACAAAAACTATATTTTATTTTTTCACAGTTTAAACCTAAAATATGAATGTACGATAGGGAACGGAGTAGGACTGTGTCAGACAGCTGAAAGCAAGGCCCTTCCTGAATAACGTGTAAAGAAGTATCTTAACCTGGCTTCTGGACAAGGTCATGAGGAGAATCCAAAACTAGCAGATCACTGGTAATCATGTGCTGCTGCTCAGTAGAAATGTGGATGTTTTGAATTGAGATTTTTTTTTGTTAGTTTTTGAAATAATTAATTTTAAAAATAGTATATAAAGTAGATTTCATTACTGCATTTAAAGACATAATAGTTTTGTTGATTCTTCTGCACCCCTAATCTCCCCATCCCCCTGCACCCCTGTGCCCTTCTATGCCCAGTGACTTCTTTTCTGCTTTCACGCCATGGGTTTCTATTTCTCTCTGCCTCAACACTGCTTTCCCCACACTTCTGCTCCCCTTTCTAGTTTCATGAGTTATATTCTCTCTTTCTCTCTCTCTCTTTCTCTCTCTCTCTCTCTTTCATTAAAAGGTAGGATCTGGATATGAGGGTGAATATGGATCATATATCTTTCTTCATCTACATTACCTCATTTAATATAATAACTTCCAGATCTGTCCACTTTTCTGCAAATTTCAAAATTTCACTTTTCTTTGTAGCTGAATAAAATTCCGTTCTTTATATGTACCATGTTTTTATTATCCATTAATTTGCTGATGGACATTCTAGGTTGTTTCCATTTCCTAGCTATTCTGAACAGTACATCAATAAGCATAGTCTTCTAAGTGTATTGCTGGTAGTTGTTGTAGGGGGAAAGACCTCAGTGAAGAGTAAAATAATTTATTAGGACAGAATTGATATAAAAGTTTTAATAAAGAATAGAAAAACTGCTGGGAAAGTAAATTTTCTTTAAGATCTCTAGATAGGCTGACTAGACTCCAGTGGATGAACTTGGGATGAAGGACATCTGGGTACAAATGCTTGACTGGATAGGACTTACCATGTATGAAAGATTCCATGAAATCCAGAATGGGGGAGGGGCTATGGAGGAGATCTAGATTTCTTTAAGAACTATTATATTAAATGCATGAAAACTCAACAAAACATTTTTAAAAGAATAGAAACGGTTGTCAGAAAAACAGAAGGTAAATTCTCAGAGAAAGAGGAAGAAAATCCCATCCATGAGAAAGAATTGGAATACTTTTATAGCAGGTGAGAAAAGTTATTTAACCTTGCCTCCTGGACCATTGAGTGGGATTGCATTTGAATAGAATTTAAGAGGGTGACTCACTGTCTTGAAGTAGAAAATCTTATATTTCCACTTGCTTCCCCCAAAACTGGCCATTTGTGGTGAGGTTCCAGGGCCATTAGGATCTGCCTGCAAACAGTGAGAAATTTTGCTTTTTATTTTTGGCCTTTTTGTCTATAGAGTAGGTCACAGAATTCTTTGGGTATATGACCAGGTCACATATTAGTTCTACTTTTTTTTCAGAGTCCTCCACACTGATTTCCACAATGGCTGTGCTAGTCTTTCCTCACAGCAGCAGTGAATAGGGGTTCTTCTGTCCTCACATCTACATCAGCACTTGCCATTTATTTTCTTGATAATAGTCATTCTGACTGGGGTTAGCTGGAATCTCAAAATAGTTCTGACTTGTATTTCCCTGATAGCTGAGGATGTTGAACACTTTAAAAACTATTTATTGGTTATTTGGGTTTTTATAAAACATTTTTTTGTATTACTTAAAAAATAACATGATTATACTGAAAAACTTCATATAGCTGGGGAATTTGGAGAAGGAGCCAATGCCAAACTCACATTACCATAACAGTGATAAATTTCACAGTATTGTTGAAGCTTGGTAGTACAGCTTTGTCAGTAAAAAGTACTAAAAACTTGTAGCAGACATATTGAATTGTGAATTTACATTCTTACATATAATTACATAATCTTAGTTTGAGAAGTACAGAACTACAGTTATTAAAGTAGTCTTTTAACCTCCACAAATTTCTATCTCTGGAAGTTCAAGTGGGTGTGTTACATTTTCTGTGGTGCACAAGTGAAGGTACACTGGGCTGTAGAAGAGTAATAGAAAAATAATGGAAAACCTTTTGGTGCCTGGGAATGGGGAAGATCTAACATTAAGGCCTGGGTGCCCAGGACCACCATAGTTAAGACCTTAATTGGCCCTCAGGGGAGATGGAAAATCCGTTGTAGATACTCAGTCCTCCCAAGAGTAGACTCTGAGAGTGACAGAGACTTTCCCTGTTCTTAGCATAAGCCCAGCGCAGAAGCAAACCACTGCCACGCACAACATAGGCCCGTGGGGAGGAGGTTATGGGGAACGCAGCCACCCAGAGAAGTCTGAAACTGCTGCCCATCACAGGGAAGTCTTCCATCCTCCAATCTGCTCTGTCGTCAGCCCACCACCAGGGGAATGTGAAACTATGGCTCACCATTGGAGACCAAAGCCCTTCTAGGCTTATGTGACGGCATCATAGCTCCAACTCACAGAGGGGCCCACAGATCCAGGTTCACGAGAGAGGACCAGAGCTCCAGCTTGCAGATGGGACCAGAATTCTGGTTCACAGGTGGGATGACGGCTCCCGCTCACAGGAGAGAACCGCAACTCTAGGTTCACAGGAGGGGGCCACTGCATCAGAGCAAAGGAGGGAACAACAGCTTCAGCTCACTGGAGGAGACCATAACTCTGCTCCTGGGAGGAACCACAGCTACAGCTCACAAGCAAGACCACAGCTCTGACTCACAGGAAGGGACCTAAGCTCCAGGTTAGTGGGAAGGGCCCAAAGCTCTGGCTTATGGGAGGGAACCACAGCTCCATTTCACAAGAGGGGACCAGAGCCCTGGTTCACAGGAGGGGAACAAAGCTCTAGCTCTTGGAAGGGAATCACAAATGTGGATCATGGGAGAGAATCACAGTTACCACTCAAGGAGGAGAACACAACTCTGACTGACCGGAGGATATCACAGCTTCAGGTTAGCAGGAGACCAAGCTCCAGCCGTCAGGAGGACACTTCATCTTCAGGTTCACAGGAGAGAAACAACTCCAGGAGAAGACCACAGTTTGGGCTCACAGGAGGTATTTAATTATGCTGGTTCCTACCATTTTCCTCTCTCCAGTGCCTGGTCCATGTGACTATGCTTGTGTTTAAGAGTGTTCTGATTTCTATGAAGCCAATGGAGGCATCAGTTACTTGCTGGCTTGAGTTTCTCATGAGAGGGACATCAGTATTGGAGTAAACCACTTTTCGCTGTTGCTCAAGAAGACAGACCAATGGATCACGTTTTCTTTTTCTTAGTCAAGGACCTGGTTGACAGTTTTTGGTGTCTATGTTTTTCACATCTTCCTCCTTGGACAGAGGAAGCCAGTGATGAGACAGCATCTTAGTAGAGTCATGTTTTGCCAAGAGCTGCCTCTTCCACCTTCTTGGCTCTCCAGGTATTTTCCTTTTTACTTGCCAAGTCCTTTTTCCCCTGCACCTGGCGATCCGCCCCCATCCTCCTTGGTGCTGGTCATCTGGGTGATGATGATGGCCAGGTGGCCATGAGTGTGTGGCTCCAGGACCACCCACTGGCCAGCCCCTGGTGAGAGGGGTATTCAGGGGTCCACTGAGGTAGGACTCTCTCAGGAGGCAGCTGCCTGGGGATGGGGATAGAGGAGAAGGGAGTGGGGGACCAGGGTAGGGAGCGTGTGGCCACCATCAACACACAGGACAGGCCTCTGCCTTACTGGCCATTTGTGTTCCTTTTTTATCAGAACTCTCTGCTCATTTCCTTAGCCTACTTATTGATTGATAATTTGGATTTTTGGTGTTTAATTTTTGCATTCTTTACATAGTCTATAATTGATATTATCCTTATTATAGCTGGCAAAGATCTCTCATTCTGTAGAATGTCTGCCTGTTATGCCGGACAGTTTCTTTTCCTGGGTAGTTCTTTTTCAATTTCTTGTAAGCATAAAATATAAAACGTGCTTTGAAGATTTAGTTGGAAAAATTAATGCCAAATGTCACAGTAGTGACTTTTTAGTGTTGATTAACTGTTGACATAAGTTTGTATATATTTGGCTTTAAAAATCTTTTTAAATTGAATTCTGCTTTTAAAATTTTCACTTTTATTTATTTATTTAGAAATATATATATATATATATATATAATTAAATTTTATGTGTTTGAGTGTATTGCCTGCATGTTTGTGTTGTGCAATGCCTGTGGAGGTCAGAAGAAGTCTGTTAGATAACCTGGAACTGGAGTTGTTAGCTGCCATGGGTGTGTTTGGAACCAAACCCAGGTCTTCTGCAAGAGCAGCTGGTCTTAACTACTGAGCCATCTCTCCAGCTCTATTTTCACTTTAAAAGTGTGTCTTCTAAAATATTTAAAGTCATGTATTTAATTCACATATCTGTATTCCTCTTGGACAATTGAGGTTTTACAAAATATAATTCCATCCATCCACTAGCCCACCCACACAATTCCCATCCATCCATCCATCCATCCATCTGTTCATGAATTTTATACTCCACCTTAGAATACACTACAGAAGAATGTTGTATTGAATTTCATATTCACTAAGGTATAAACATTAAAAAAGTAGCAAAAGAGAAAGAAGCGAAGGTGGCAAGGAGGTGGCTGAGACTGGAAAGAAGAGCCGCCGTCCTGCTGTCTTTCCACTGCCGTCTCTCATGCTGCTTTAGTTAATCATCTCAACGTTATTTTTGACTAGACAGTCTCCTGAAACTTTTTATCAGCCCAGTGGTGACATTTAAGTTTCTTTTTCCCTATAGTCACTAAAGTTCCTCCCAGTTATACTGCACTCAGGACCATGTAAAAGCAATCCTTGACTCTGGAGGTTACAGAGGTTAGCTTTCATCTCTGTCAGCAACTGCTGGTATTTGCTGTAACGTCAGCCTTAGTGACTCTGTGATTTGATTGGCTTTTCTTCATATATATGTCCTCATGTTTATAACATGGCAACTGTTATATTCACAGAAGGAATACAAATTGATGGCCTTTGTTGTAACTTTGTATTTTATTAGGAAAAGGAAAATTCTGCCAGAAACCACTGAAATGACTTTTATTTCATTAGTTAAGAGCTTTGACTTTTGTTTCTGCATAGGAAATGGCAGAGAATTGAAAAACACTGAGAATCACTTCTAGCCTAGGAAGTGATCATCTTTCTCAGAGTTGTAGACTAGGGAAACCGAGTCTCAGGATTCACACACTGTGTTTCTCATAAAACCTTCACTATGACTTTCCTTGCTTGTTCTTTGCAGTGGTGTCTGCTACCTATAAAAACCATGTTCCAGAGAAGAAAACTTACCTTCTCATGTGACTGCTATGAACCTCAGGTGTAGCTACATTCTTGACAAGCACCACAGTACTATAGAAACTGCTCTGTCTAGGGAGTCAGGAGAACTAGCCCTAAGTCAGATTTGGATGCAGTGTCCCGTGGTTTTGTTCTGTATATTTTCCTTTCCAGTAGTATTGGAACAATTATTCTTATTGTTTTTACTACATAGGCTTTATGAGGTGTACATTAAGCCCTTCTTGGAGGTCACACAGGAGCTACATCAGTAAGAATAATACTAAGCTATCACTAACACAATACATTAAATATTTAGATATCATATTATGTTTAAAATGTCTTTAACAAGTCAGGGATTGTGGTACACATCTGTAATCCCAGCTTTTTGAAAACTGAAGTCGGAAGATTGTGAGTTGGAGACCAGCCTGGACTATGTAATGAGACCCTATTCAATTGTTCATGCTGATGCAGATGGGCCTGACAAACAAGACTATCCTAATTTGGGCCATGTTTCTTCTTAAAAATAGTTTATTTATTATTTTATTTTATGTATATAAATGCATTGCCTATGTGTGTGTAAGTGTACTCATGTTGTGCATTGCCCAGGGAGGTCAGAAGAGGGTACTGGATTCCCCTAGAACTGGAGTTATGGATGGTTGTTAGCCGCCACGTGGGTACTGAGAACTGAACCTACGTCCTCTGCAAGAGCAGCCAGTGCTCTTGACTGCTGAGCCATCTCCCCAGTGCCCACCCACATCTCCATCTTGCCTGTGATTCAGTGTGCTTCATTTCTGGAGACAGCACTTCTTCCAGTGTCTGGGGATGTGACTCTGTCCTGGTTGCCGAGCATATTTAAAGGTTTCTCTACACCAGACTCATTGCCAATCCTATTCTACAATGCTGGGTCTGCCATAGTGTTCAGAATTAAGTCCTGTAAAATGTCTTATTTCTGTAGTATTAAAAAGCACATATAGAAGGACATATTAGGATCACAGTGAATGTCAGTGACTTGCATTTTAACTCCTGTCATGCTAGGCACAGCTCTCTAGTTCTCTGATGCTGGGTCTTATCTGAGAAGGAGAGAATTTGTTTGGCCAAGGTACCTAGGCCATCAAATAGCAGCGTTCCATTTCTTCTTCTTATCTCTTCTTCCATAGATACTAGTCAATATTCCCTAGATCTATATATTTCTCTCCATGGTTAAATTTAGTATTGGGTGACACTATTCCTGAGGAGATATGAATAAACATCTACTCACCCCGGAGAGATATCAATGATATGCCTGAGTAAGAGTACCAGTGAAGTCTGGTTTGGTAAAACAATGAGTTTATCAGAGTTACTTATAGGGATATAGGTGAGAGGTTACTTCCAGGAACAGGGATGACTCAAAGACAACTTTATCATTGAAAAACCCACCCCAGTATGGGTGAGGACAGAAAAGAACTGGAACCGTGGAGTTCTTGCCAATTTGCCATGCAGCTTGTCAGGTTGGAGAGTCCCACCTCTTCTGCAGTGCTTACTGCTTATATAACCTCAGGAACGGAGGAGCTTGTGGATCTGGTAAGTTCCAGGGACTTTATAAGACTTCTGAGTTCTTTCCTCCCTGTGCCTTAATAAGCTTCCCTTTAGAGCTTCCTGAGTCATAACAAGTTTCCCTCCAATTGAAATCACTATACAATATCTAGAACTGTTATATACTGGCTGGGAAAGGAGGAAAAATTATGGAGTCAAAGCTGTCGTTGAAAAAACGCAAGGAACATATTTATGTGGTATCAGAAGCCATAAAGAGAAGGAGGATAATTAACTGCTGTCAGATATGGTTTTCTCTCTCTATTCAGGTTAGAGGTAGGAATATAACAATCTTAGACTAAAAAATGTTGGAGATTTTAGCATCTAACCCAACTCATTGCCCTCTATATACATCCTCTACTTGTCACTTCCAAATGGGGAGACATACTCTCAAAACTCAGCTTATTGATTTAACAGAAAAAATTTGCTTATATTTACATATAGTACTGTGAAATTTCAAGAATCATGTTAGGATGATCAGGACTGTCTGTTAATAGCTTTTGAGATTCTTGGGTAACTCAGATTACAGCAGAGGGTAGAGGCCATTTGGAGACAAACATACTGATCACTCTGTACATATTTTTCATGGTGTGTACAAGTTTGTCATTTGACAATTAGAGTGACAACCCTAGTCCCACCCACTGTCTTCCCACCCAGTAGAATCCCATAATGATCATGTCTTTATGCTGGAATGATGGGAGGAATTTTTCATGAAGCAGAGGGACTGCTTGTAGAGTGTGGTAGCCAGGATAGAAAACACTACTGAACCCATCATCTGACCAGTTCAGAAAAATCAAGACCCTTTACAGTTGTCATGGTTGGCTTTGATTTTCATCAACAACCATCTGCAACTCCAGTTCCAGAGGATACAATGCCCTCTTCTGGTCTCCATGGGGCATTGTATGCATGTAGTTTACCTAAGTACGTGCAGGCAAAACACTCATACATATTTAAAATAAAAGTAAAATAAAAAGAGGAAAGATATATCAAAACTGAATCTCTCATTCTTGCTCTTGCTTAGAAATAGTGATCTGTCTTAACATTTTGCTACAGCTAAATAATTTTTAATACATCCTGTGAAAACAGTACAGTTTTTTGGCAGATGAGATACTTGTAATGTTTCACCTACTGCCAGAGAGCTTCTACATAATATATCCCAGATCAGAATATCTAATCAGGCCAATGTAGCCAGGCTCTGATGGCTCACAGACACTTCTCCAAACCTACAGCAAGAAAGGAGCCTTTGCCTGCCTTCCTTCCTTCCTTCCTTCCTTCCTTCCTTCCTTCCTTCCTTCCTTCCTCCCTCCCTCCCTCCCTCCCTCCCTCCCTCCCTTCCTTCCTTCCTTCCTTCCTTCCTGAAGGCATTTTAAGTTGTCCCTTTGACACCCTGAGTGAGGCTGAATAGGGAGGAGTGTGTGTGGCCCAGGGAAATACACATTTAGCTATTTCTTTCTTGTGCGGGTCAATACAAAAGTGTTTTTTAAAAAATGAAAAGGGCAAGAAGAATCAACGTGGTCATTCCCATCTGTTCTCAGGCAGAGTCTGACTGGCAGGTCTTCTGCTCTTTATGCAAAGCTATCCTTGCAGTCTTAATGCAATCATATTCCTTGGTTCTGATTCTTGTGCAACGCAATTCTCTCCACTAGGTGGCAGCAGGCCCAACTGCTAGTGAACTTTGAATGAGAGAAAAAGAAAACCTGCCTTGTCTATAACTAGTCTTGGGTAGATAGGCCTGAACTAAGGCAAAGTGCACACAAACTCCACCAACCAGTAGGAGAAAAACATACAACAGAAGCTAATATGAAAGTCTCTTGGCCTTTCTTTCTGCTAACCTAAGCATTGACAGTCTGAGAGATGCACACTTAGCAGAACAGGATGAAGGTTAAAAAGATCTCTGGAGCAATAAAGAGGTAGCAAGTGATATGTAGGAACACTCCTAATTTTTCCCCTGTGAGGACCAGCCTCCATAAGTAGCAGCAGAGAGAGTCTATTGTGTATCTTTTGTGTAGAACAAATGCTGAATGTCACGGAAGTCATTCCTCTGCCCTGGAATGCCTACGCTGGGAGGCTAAGGCTTGGTGCTTCATCAGAAAGCCTCCTGGAGGACAAGTCATTGAGTCTTGTATCCCATGGGAAAGATCATATCATTTGTCTAGTCCTCTCACTGACTTAAAGTGGCTTGGTGTGGTGTGTGGTTGCACAGTCAGCACATCTTCACGTACTCTTTCCACTGGGCAACTCTATGACTTGCTTTTGCTGTCCCTGAAGTACCTCCCTCCTTCCTCAGAGAGCTCACTGAGATCTTGATGCTGCTAGGTCATGTGTGGTAGTTGTGTTGGTGCATGCCTGTAATCCTAGCATTCAGGAGGCTCAGTCAAGAGGATTGTCATGAGTTTAAGGTCAGTCTGGGCTACATAGTGAGTATCAGGTCAGTTAGAGCTATATAGCAAGACCTTCTCCCTCAAATCAAACCAAAAGAAACAACAAAAAAGAATATTGTATCATGGCCAAGAGGTGATAAGTCCTGTCACTAACCAGGACGTGGCTTAAGTTTCTGATCTGTAGTTTCTACATCTGTGAAATAATTTTCACTGTAACTCTTTGAAAAAAGGTTCTGTCTTCAAACTTCCCTTGAAGACCAAGGCTTACACTATTTTGTACTTTGTAGGAAGAAGTTTCTCCCATTTCTGGTTTTGTGCTGTATAGCTCATAACATAAGGATAATCCAAATCTCCTTGGAAGATCAATTGAGGGGCAGGCCTGATCAGGAAGATGGACGCTGTCAGGCTTCCTGCAGGCTGTAGATTCACCACATTGTGAGCTTATGTCTCTGTACTTGGGAGCTGGAATGAAATGAACAACTTAATAGATACTGTTTCTGGAAGTACTTTCTTTCTATGGGAGGTTGGACAGGCTTCTCCCATGATCCACAACACTGAAGAAGAAGAAGACATTCTATGATGAGCCCTACCTTCTCCTGACTGACAGAAGTACCTGCTTGGAGCTGCCACCTGCTGATACCCACTGCAGGATAGTGCCTGATTCATAGCAAAAGCACTGTTTGTAGGCAGAGGGGCTGTGCTGGATAGCTTTAGTTGTCAATTTACACACTTGGGAAAGGGAACCTCAACTGGGATATTGCTTCCATTGGATTGGTCTGTGGCCATGTCTGTGGGGCATTCTCTTGTTTGTTGAGTGATGTGGGAGGGCCCAGGCCACTGTGGGATGTGCCACCTCTGGCAGGTTGTACTGTGTTACATAAGAAAGCAGGCTGAGCACTAGTCAGAGGAGCAAGCCAGTCAGCAGCGTCCCTCCATGCTCTGCGCTCCAGGTTCCTGTCCAGGCTTCCCTTGATGTTGAAGTGTGCTGTAAGCCAAATGAACTCTTCCCTCCCCAGGTTGGTTTTGGTCAGTGTTTTCATCACAGCAACTGTAAGCAAACTAGAACAAGGACCACCCTGCTGAGGGCACACAGTCCACACTGGCAGCACCTACCCTGTGAAGAAACCTGGCTTTCCCTAAACTTCCATAGGTCAGTGCCTGCTATACATAGTTCTGTACTCCAGATGTTTTGGCTTAAAAGTTGACTATCTTTATCTCCTACTCTCTTGCAAGTTCTTATCCCTGATTTTTTTTCTGGGTTATCCTTCATTCTAGACTTCAGCCAGCTACTTAGCCTGTCTATAATTCCAAATCCTGGACTTCTAGTCATACCAGCTGTTCATAGAGGACTGTTTTCAGATATGAGAACAGGGACTCATTTCTATTACGTAGTATCTTTCTTGGATATCTCATTCTCTCGCCCCAAAGTAAATTCATTCTTCCCACTGACCAAAGTCAAGTGCAAGGACATGAATGTGATCGATTTTCTTTCCAAGAATCCCTAATTGTTCACAATACCAAGACCATCACAAAGAGTTCCAGAAGAGTAACCAACTGGGACTTACCTGTTCAGACTGCTTATTGGCCTCTTGAATGTGCTCCATGAATTAGAGGGACATTTTTTGGTTCCCAAATAAAGCAATGCAATTAAAGTAAGGTTATGAGTCACAGTGGAAGGCTGCCTTAGAGGAAGAGCTGGGAGATATGATGGGAGCTTCATTTGTTCTTCTTTGGCAAAGACCATAGCTCACTACTGTGAGACTTTTCCTGGTAAGATGTGGACAAACACCTATTCACCACCGATAGGGCACTAGTGGCGTTGTGGAAGTTAACCACAGACTGACCTGGTTGGTCAAGAAGACTCAAACCTTTTCAAAATGTGGAGGAAATTATTATTTATTATACATGGGCTCCAGTCTGCGCAAAGCCTGCTCCAGATAAACTGAGGCCCAGACCAGAAATATATACAGGTTTTTGTAGGATTTTTCATATCATCCCTTGAGACTTCCAGCACAGAAGTACATGTGGTTATCATAGGAAATGTAAACAGTCAGCGTTTTACAAATAAGTAGATATTTTGGGCAGGTGTGGGGTAGCGACACTTCCTAGTGATATGCTGTAATGTGCCAGTAAAATTTTAGCTGTTTAACAAATAAGACACATGGTTTTTGTGGTTGTCTGCCTTGTCTTATTCCAGCTTGAGGCCAAGGTCAGAGTGGTCTTTGTGATCTGAGTACAAGTGGAAGGTTCTGAAGTACTGTTACTTCTACATGTATCAACAAACACTTACTACAATTGGCTCCCTGAAAAGCACAGTGCAATTGGGGTGCCCAGTCATGAAAGCCTCATCCTTATAGCTCCCTAGAGCTATATCCTTATGGCTCCTAGAACATTTGATCTGTTACTCTCCAGCAATTGTTACTGCTCTTTAGGATCCTGAACAGGGGCTTTGAGAATCTTGTAAGTTTCCTATATTTCCAGAGTTTTGTAGGTTTGTTTAGTGTTCTGAGTGTTATAAGTGTTACAAGAGGAAGAAATAGATACACAGCACTCATACACAGCACGTTGGGATTAGAAACTAGTGACGTGTATGCAGAGTACTTGGGAGTTGGAAAGCCCCAATTTGAATTTCAATCAGAGGTTTTCTTTTATCTTGACTCACCATATAGCCATGTTCTTGCTACACAACCGGTTCCAAAGACAGAGCTCTCCAAGGGCACTTAGGGATCGAAGGCAGCTTATTGCCCTTCTTGTTATAAATAAACAGTACTGACAAGCTGGCAGAGCACCCCAAACTCCTTGGTCATGATGCAACATGAGTCAGAATGTTTCAGGCCTTAGTCAGGCCTGGGTGTCATATTCAGTCTTCAGGGAGATAGCTCAGGACACTTCCAGGTCGGCAGTATCAAGCCCCGGAGAGTACACTACATTTCCTTTCTTTTTTCCCTACAAAGCAAATGTTTAGTTCAATAATTCTATAGTAAAATACCATCTAATAACTATATAGACAAAAATAGATTGCTGCCGGCACTCCAGAAGCCCTTGTGTATCATTTTTGCAACCCAATCCCCCCTTTCCCGTCTGGACATGGCTCGTAGTCACTCTCTGCTTTATGTGTTTTCTACCTAAGTATGCATGGTTATACATTAAGTTCAGTCCCACATAGTCTGTGGTCAACCTTTGTATAAGTGGAATAAGTTTTACACCTTCTTTTATTCAAGACTAGTTTTTGAAAGCTTCATCAGTGTAATGACTGTATAGCATGCACTCCTCTCTAAAAGGACACCCCAAGGTATTTCTCCACTTTATTGTTTGATAGGCATTTGGGTTATTTCCAGTTTGGGGCTATTATGAAAATTTCTGCCGTGAACATTTGGCATGTGTGCACAAACACATTCCTGCACAATCCAGGGAATATTTACTTTCAGCTCTACAAACACTGTGCAAACCTTCTACAAAGTAGCTATGCCAACTGATATCCGGGGTACAGATATTCCTGCTGATTCGTAGGCGTTCCTTCTGCGTCCTGGAAATTAGTTCCTCATGTGGTATGTGCTTCTCCACTGATGTGCTCTGTTTTGAGGGTTGCCTTTTCACTGTCTAGAGGAGCCTTAATTTCAGTGCAGTCTAATTTATCAGGCTTTGGCCGTTATGACTAAGGCTCTTTATGTTTTTTTAAAATTCTCCAAAAATTCTATACTCAAAGTTAGGAGGAGCCTCTGTTACACTTCCCTTACCCTTTAGTAACCACGCATACAATCTATACACGTCTCCTGATTTCTGTATATTTGGAATATTTGATTATTTTTGTATATTTCTAAATTTAAAAATTTTTCTTTTTTGAGGGTTTCATGTATGTATACAGTAAAATGTGGTCATATCTACCCCCACTTTCCCTTTCTAGCTTTATTGATGTCTCCCCAACACAGCGCCTTCTAATTTCATGTCCTTTTTTGGATAACCCACTAAGTCTAGTTAGTGCTGCCCATAGGTGCATGGGTGTGAGATCAGCCACTGGAGCATAGGAAACCTACCAGTGGCAACAACCTCAAACACAGAATAATTCTTCCTCCAGAAGCTATCTACTTCCAACAGCTCCTCAGTAAGGGGTGGGCCTGGAGATCATCTACACCATCTTGAGCAAATTATCATAGCTGCTGTGAGTTCATGATTATAATAGTCATAGCATGTCCAGAAGAAAGTGTGTTACATTTTTCTAATTTATTTGATTTCTCTATGTGACTATCCACGGAACTCAGTTTTTATGTAGGGATACCCTTCCCTTCTGCTCTGCAATGTCATATTTGTTATTAATCAAATGTCTAGATGTATTGCTAGGCTCTTTATTTTCATTCACTGATATGTTTTTCAGATGTGAAAATATGACAGTACCTTGATAAATAAAACTTTGTAAGTTTTGACATTCAGAAAGACAAGTAGTCCCACAGTGCTGACATTATTGATGTCAAGGGTATTTGTCTGAGTTTGGTTTCTGTTGCTATGATAGACATCATGACCAAAGGAAACTTGGGGAAGAAAGGGCTCATTACATCTTGACAGTCACAGTCCACGGCTGAAGGATGCCAAGGCAGGAACTCATGCAGGAACCTGAAGGCAGGAACTGAAGTAGAGACCGCGGGGGAATGCTGCTTGCTGGCTTGCTTCTTCTGATCTGTGTTCACCTTCCTTCCTTTCCTTTCCCTCCCTTCCTTCCTTTCCCTCCTTCTCTCCCCAATCCCTTCCTTCCCCCTCCCTCCCTCCTTTTTTTTTAAAAAGGGATTTTTTATTTTTGAGATAGAGTCTTCTTGTAGCCCCAGTTGGCCTGGAACTTACTATGTAAACCAGGCTGGCCTTGATCTCACACAGATCTTCCTGCCTCTGCCTCACAAGTGCTGGGGTTACTCAACTCAGGACCACCTCTCTAAGGGCAGCATTACCCATAATGGTCTGGGCCCCCCCATAACACTCAACAATCAACAAAATGCTCTTCTGACCTGCCCACAGGCCAGTCTGACGGAGGAAATTCCTCAACTGAGATTCCCAGTTTTCAAGCTTCTCTAGTTTGTGAAATTGATCAAAACCAACCAGCACAGGTGTCTTGGCCATTCTGGGCCGTTTGCATTACCATGTAAATGTTAGAAGTAACTAGTCAAGTTAAAATAAGTAAACAAAAATAAAATAAAAAAATATAATCAATTTCTTTTTCTAACCATCTAATCAGATTGTGTCGCCCAAATGCTCTTGGATGTGGAACATGGCCTGGAGTGTGGCTGACCCAGCACAGGACACACCCTAAAGAAAACTGACTCTCCCTCTCCCAGAAGCTATCAGCTGCCAACAGTTCCTCAGCTAGGGATGGGGCTTCTTGCCCACCCCTCTCCTCAGTGCTGGGAATTTGTCTGGCATGCTGACATAACTGCTGTGAATTCATATTCACTGCCCTACTGTGTGCAAAACTGTTTCCTTGTCGTCATCTACCACCTCTAGCTCTTAGAATCTTCCCACCGCTTCTTCTGCAATGATGCCTGAGTCTTGGGAGGCAAAGGTTTGAAACAGGTGTCCCATCCAGAGATAAGCTGCCTGCAGTCTCTTATTCTCTGCATGCTGACTAGTTGTGGGTCTTTGTGCTAATCACCATCTGCTGTAAGAAGAAGCATGTCTGGTGGAGCTGAAGGATGCATTAATCTACGGGTATAACAAGTCATTAGGAGTTGGTTTCCTACAAAGTTCCTCTGGTAGAATAGTAGTAGAAGCTTGTCCCCTATGGCCTGTGGCCCGTCTAGCCACAGAGTCCAAGACCGGACATTAGTGACTGGCTTTGAACTTTCCATGTAGCTGAGCATAACCCTGAACTCCTGATCCTCCTCCCTCCATTTCCTCAGTGATGATATTTTAGCCATATACCATCATAATTGGCCATAAAGTAGACTTTTTGACTTAAAGTCTATCTTTTTCAGATATTAAAGGAACAAAACAAGATTTTTAGTTATTAGATGCACAGTGCATCTTTTGTGTTCTTTTTTCTATTGTCTGTTCTATATTCCTATTCCTAGGTGTTGTCTTTAGGAAGTTTTATTTTAATGAATTTAATTAATTAATTTTAATCTGGGCTATAATCTGTGTGGTTTAGCTATAAAAAGATCAACCCACTTAAGTTTAGTATAAACTTTGGTGAATTTGTAGTTAATTTGACCTTGTTATTTCATATTTCCTGCTTTGCAGGTATCTTACTCATTTTATGATTATTTTCTCTTCCTTAATGCACTTTTTGACTATTTGAAAATTATTCCATTTTTATTATTTTTTATTTTATGTAATTTCTTTTATTCTGTTAGTGGTTCACCTAAAAAACTATGGCAAAGATATAAAGCTGTCAAAGTTCTACATTATCATTAACAGTATACATTAACATTGTGAGACAATGCCACCGTCTAGGATCTAAATCAGGACTCAGAGCAATGGGGCAGGAACTGACCCGGAAGCCTTCTACCTGAACTTTAGATCTCATAATGCCAGATGATAGCATGCAGACCACTAAGGGGGAAAGAAATCAATCAATGGTCCAACCCAACCCTAAATTCTAATAACATGCACAACTAGCACAGCATACTGCTTCCATAGGTGCATAGTAACACACTCATCGGGGAGTAATCAACAACAGTCTAATTGGACTTAAAGCCTTTTCAATGGAAGTAAACTCATGGGTGATACTGCAGACTCAGCCAAGGAGGGGCTGGAGGGGACATAGATCCTAGAGAGAACTCTGCTCTGTCTTATTACTAGAAAAATGAAATGAAATTTCTTATCATATGCTAAATATGAATCCGTATATATACAGATAAACTGTACAGCACTCATCCAAGAAGCTTCTTTTTGCAACAGATGGAGGCTATAGCAGAATTCCATAACTGGTCAGACACAGAGGATACACGACTGAGGGATGCCAAGTCCTAGGTGACACATCTACAGCTGGACCACCACCCCTAAGGCTCATGGAACACAGTGGAACAAGGAGGAGAGAAAACTAAAGCATCCCTTAACTCTGATCAGGGAAGCTTCCTTAAACAACAAGTGCTATGCACACAGAATGTCACACAAGCCACGTTTTACAGAATAAGAGACAGCAGAATATGTATCCCTGTACTGAACCTCACCCACCGATGGCTCAGGGATCATTGTAGAAGAGGGGGCAGAAAGATTGCAAGAGCCGGGGGTGGTTCTGAACTTAGGAAAGCAGAGTCTTTCAAGCCACTGGAAGCTTCCACAAGTGAAATTGTGGCAACGTTGGCATTGAGCACATAGACAAGGGCCCAGAGTGGAGCATTAGAAATTGTTGGCAAACCAGACCTAGACTGAGAGCTATTAGAGGGAGAGTATGCCTTGCTTACGATCTCTAGATAGCCTGACCAGACTTCAGTGAAGGAGAAGAAGGAGCTCAAGAGAGAGGGACAGCAGGTGACATGTGTCACCAAAGGGGAAATGGGGATATGGAGCTATTTTACAGAGGACGGAGGAAGGAGGGTTACAAGGGAGGGGGAGGGAGAGGAAAGATGACTAACATTTAGGTGGTGTGAAAAAGTGGAGGGAAAAGAATTATCCAAAAAGCCTACTGCTTGACTTCCCCCTAACACTCTGCATGTCGTCATCTGGCATTATGGGATCTAAAGTTCAGGTAGAAGGCTTCCAGCTCAGTTCCTGCCCCATTGCTCTGAGTCCTGCGCATTTTCTTATTTCTTTGCTTTTTGAGATCTTTGTAAAGTCTGGATATTAATCCTCTGTAAAGGATTGGTAAAGATTTTCTTCCACTCAGTGGGTTTCTTCTTCCCTTCTTGGTTGTTTCTTTTGCTGTACAAAAGCTTTGTAGCTTAATAATGTCCCACATATTGATTGTTGACCTTAATACCTGAGCAGCTGGTGTCTGATTTAGAAAGTCCTTTCCTACACCTACATCATGGAGGGAACTGCCTATGTTTTCTTTAGCAGTTTTAGGGTTTCGGGTTTCGTATTGAGGTCTTTGATTCATTTGGAGTTGACTTTTGTGCAGGGTGAAAGATACAGGGTCCAATTTTATTCTTCTTCAGGAGGAGATATGGTTTTGCCAGCACCATTTGTTGAACGTGCTGTCTTTCCTCCATTGTGGGTTCTTGGCATCTTTATCAAATATCATGTGTCTGAACTTGCATGTTTGGGTCTTCTATTGTGTTCCATTGGGCTATGTGTCTACTTTTGTGCCAGTTCCATGTTATTTTTATGACCATAGCTCTGTAATATAATCTGAGATCTGGCATGGTGATCCCACCAGCATTGTACTTTTTGCCCAAAATTGCTTTAGCTATCTGGGGCCTTTTGTGATTCTATATGAATTTTAGGATTTTTTTTTTAGCTTTGTGAAGAATATCATGAGTATTTTGACTATCATTGCATTGAATCTATAGATTGCATTTGGTAAGATGGTCATGTTCACAATATTGATTCTACCAATCCATGATCATGGTAGAACCTTCCATCTTCTAGTGTCTTCCTCTATCTCTTTCTATAAACATTTGAAATTTTCATTTGTAGATCTTTAATGTCTTTAGTTAGGTTTATTCCTAAATGTATTTTTTGAGGTTATTGTGAATGGGAGGGTTTCCTTGAATGCTTTTTATTGATTGCTTGTTATTAGTATGTAGAAAGGCTACTGAGTTTTATAAGTTGATTTTGTAACCTGCCATTTTACTGAAAGCATTAATAATTTCTAGCAGTTTTCTGGGGGTATTTTTGGGCTCTCTTATGTATGATATCATATCATCTGCAAACAGAGGTAACTTGACCTCTTCTTTTCCAATCAGTTCTCCTTTGATCTCCTTCTCTTGTCTTATTGCTCTTACAAGAGTTTCAAGTACTATATTGAAAAGGAGTGGAGATAGTGGACAGTGCTGTCTGGTTCATGGTTTTAAAGGGAATACTTCTAGCTTTTCTCCATTTAGAATGATGTTGGCTCTGGGTTTGTTGTATACAGCTTTAATTATGCTGAAGTATATTCCCTCCAGACAAATTCCCTTTAGGACTTTTAACATGAATACATTTTGCATTTTGTCAAAGACCTTTTCTGCATCTATTGGCCATGTGGTTTTTGTCTTTAAGTCCATTTATATATTTTATTACATTTATTAATGTATGTATATTGAACCGTCCCTGCATCTCTGGAATAAAGCCTACTTGATCATGGTGGATGATCTTTTTGCTGTGTATCTGTGTGCGGTTTGTGAGTATTTTGTTGAGAATCTTTGCCTGTATATTCATTAGGGATATGGGCCTATATTTTACTTTTTGTTGTATCTTTACCTGGGTTTGGTGTTGGAGTGATACTGGCTTCATAGAAGGAGTCTGGAAATTCTCCAATCTGTTTGTATCTTTTTGAATAAATTAAGCCATATTGGTTGTAGATCTTCTTTGAGTATCTGGTAGAATTCTGTTGTGAATCCATCTGGGCCTGGGATTTTTTTGGGGGGCAGGAGATTTTGTGTTACTGTTTCAATTTTCTTATTTGTTATGTGTCTGTTTAAACTGGTGATCTCTTCTTGATTTAACTTTGGTGCTGTCCATGATTTTAGAAATTCATCCATTTCTTTCTGATTTTCGAATTTAATGGAGTATAGATTTTTAAAGTATTCCCTTACAATTTTCTGGATTTTGGGGGGTCTATTGTGGTTTCTCTTTTCATTTCTGATTTTGCTGATTTGGATTTATTCTTTCTTCTTTTGGTTAAGTGGGCTGGGGGCTGTCTATCTTGTTTAACCTCTGAAAGAACCAGCACTTAGATTGATTGGCTTTTTGTACTGTTTTCTTTGTTTCTATTTCATTAATTTCTGTTCTGATTTTTGTTATTTCTTCTTGTCTACTGTGTTTTGGGTTGGTTTATTCTTGCCTTTCTTGAGTTGTACTCTTTAGTCATTTGTATGTGTTCTTTCTGATTTTTTAATGGAAGCATTAAGAGCTATAAACTTTCTTCTTGGGGCTGCTTTTCAGGTGTCCCAGGGTTTTGTTGTGGTGTATTCTCATTCTCATTTAGTTCCAGGAATACTTTTATTTCTTAATTTCTTTTTTGACCCATTCATCATTCAGGAGTGTGTTGTTTCAGCTCCATGATTTCATGTAATTACTATAGCTTCTTTTGTGGTTGATTAGAAGTTTTATTGCACTGTGGTCTGATAGAATGCATGGAATTCTTTTTAATTTTTAAAATATTTGTTGAGATGTGTTTTGTGTTCCAGGATGTGGTTAAATTTAGAAAAACTTGCCTGGGCTTCTGAGTAGACTTTGTTTACCACTGAGTAGAATTACATTGTATAAATGCACCACATTTTCATTATTCATCCATCAGCCAAGGGATATTTAAGTTGTTTCCATTTCTTAGCCTGCAAGTTTGGTGCTCTCCAGCAATGGCAGCGGAAGGGGCCAAGGAACCCCCTAGGCCCGTGGACAGCCAATGGGGACAGGACAACAGGAGTTCATTATTTTTGACTTTCCTTTTCCTGTTATATAGAAATCAGCCGTCTAACATTTTTTCCTTTGAAAGATATGTATCTTTTCTTTGGCAGTGTATTAGTTAGTTTTTTGTTGCTGTGATACAAACACTGACCAAGGGAACTTATAAAAAGAAGAGTTTATTTAGCTTTCGGTTCCAAAGGGACAAGAGTCCATCATGGCGAGGAGGCACAGCGGCAGAGGGGGCTAGAGCAGACGCAGCAGCTAAGCGCTCACATCTTCAAGCAGGCACAGGACGCAGAGAGGAACTGCAGATCTGGCGAGGCTTAAGAACTCGCTAGGCCCGCCTCCAGTGACATGTTTCCTCCAGCATGGCCACACCTTCTAAGACCTCCCAAAACAGTGGGAGGGCGTTTCTGAATTCTTCAGAAAAGCATAACATTTGAACAAAATGTCCAAATGCTTAGAGCCCGTGGGGGCCATTCTCATTCAAACCGGCACTGGCAGATAGTAAGGCCGTTTTCCTTTGGTTCCCTGCAGTTCCACCATAATAAATCTGGAAATGGATTTCTTTTTCTTTATCTTGTTTCGGGGTCATTCTACTTCCTTGGGTTTATAGTTGGTGACTTCTATCAGTTGTAGATGATTCTTAATCATTATTTCTGAAAACATTGCCTTTGTCTCATTCTTTCATTCTTATTTTCTGGACTTTAAACTTGCTAGGTTTTCTAATACATCATCTCAGTGTTTAGCAATGTTTCTGCAGTTTGTTTTGTTTCTCTTCTCTCCATCATGCATAACTTTTGATACAAAGCTTATTGCCTTTCTCTTCAAGGTTTGCCTGCATCTAGCAGCATTCTAGCACTAAACCCAACCAATGAGTTCTTACATTTTGAAAAATTTGCAGCTCCAGAATTTTAATATTTGCTTCATTTTAAAACAGTATGTCATTTTTATTGCTTTATATTTCATGTTTGTTGTTTCTATTCTTGCTAACTTGTTCAACATCAGCCTTTATTTGAGTATTAGTCTATTGTTAGTTATAATATGTCAAATAATTCATTCTTTTTACTGTTCATTATTTCAGCTGAGGTTTTATTCATGGGGTATTGCTTGATGGTATGTTTGGTTAATTTTAAGAAGTTTGTATTTGAAAAATTATTTGAAGAAATAATTTACAGTCTTCAGATAGAATTATGTTTGCTTCTGACAGGTATCTGGAAGGCATTATACAGTTAGTACTGTCTTCATCTAAACTTAAGTTTTGAGGTGACTTTAAGTTTCCTGATGCACAATCCAAAAGTAAAGTTTTGACGTTGTTTTCTCCTTTCCCCTACACCATTAATAAAATGATTTAACTAATTTTTTCCCAAGGTTTCAGTCTAACAAGTTTTCATTTTTTAATTAAAAATTCTTTTTTGATTTATCTATTTTTATTTTATGTGTATGAGTGGATTGCCTGTACGTACATAAGTGCATCCATGTTGTGCACTGCCCACAGAGGACAGAAGAGGGTGTCAGATTCCCTAGAACTGGAGTTATGGAGTTAGCTGCCACGTGGGTGTTGGCATTCAAACCTGGGTCTTAGGCAAGAGCCACTGAACCATTTCTCCAGCCCAATTTACAATTTCTTTATTAGTTCTTTAACTCCTTTAAAGAGAAGATACTTAGATTTCATTGGTGTGTTTAGTGCTGGAGATTGAACCTAGGGACTTGCTCATGCTAAGTATAGGCCTTACCATCAAGTTACGCCTCCTTTTGTTGCATTTGGAGCATCTAAAACTTTTAGAATCATCTGTTTTCCCATAATCAGCATTGGAAGTTATTAGTATTGCTAAGCCTGGATTCCAGGAAATGAAATTAGGCATAACTGATCTTATGCTTACAGGGGTTAGAGCTGAATATTATCAAGAAATAATGTGACCAAGTAGCTTCCGTGTGCAGGCCCTGCTGCTAAACACCAAGAACAGTGCAGAAGTGAACCCGCTGGAGTGTCCAGCCTCGAGGCACTGTGAGATGGACTTAGCAGACATTCCCCATAATGCTTCATGTAAAGCAAGCTAGCCTAAAAGACAGGTGTAGACAACAATCTTTGGAAGTTTTTTCCTTCCTGGTGACATTTGGGAAGGATTAAGTAGAAGTAATTGTTAAACTGGGTTTTGAGGGACAAATGTGATAGCTCTATTCTAGATTGGAGACACACAGAAACATCAATGGCTACCAAATTATGAGTTCCTCAAGGGAGCACAAAGAAGTCTTAATTTGGTTCATTTTTGCATTTCACGCTCTTCTGCTTCCTCTGTTGCCTCTGATTTGGAGTCTTGGAGGGTCTGGCTGTGAAGGGAAACTATTCTAAAATATACACGACTGTGCTGTTGCACGCCAAGTGTTACAAAGCACTGCAGACGGTCAGTAAAAGACTAAGTAATGTTGGCTCATGCAAGTGTCTCTGTAGTGATAAGTGTGTGGACCATGAATATTTAGATTCATAAATGATATTTGCGTAGAATATTAACAAAGATGTTTCAAGTTTCATAGAACTATTCCAGAAGAGGTGCCCTTAAAGAGATTATTTTCCCCACAGATTGTCAGGTCTGTATGGTGAGTCTTCATAGGATGGCAGCTCCTGCAGTCCACCTCTGATCCCATGTGCTTACGGTGACACTGGCTCTGGTGTGCCTCTGGCACAAAGAAGCCTGTGAGACTGACTCATCCTTCTGTAGCAAACCTGAGAGTTTCTAAAAACAGACACAGGAGGAGGGAAGTTTGCAAACAAATTTTGTATTTTCCAGTGTAATTGCTGCCACAGGAGCAGCTCTTAGGCCCATAGGCTAGCATCTCAGTCTGCCGCGGCTTATTCCGGTGAAATGCCAATGGGAGAATTTCCCACACTGTTTACCGACCCCATCTGCTTCCTGTGGCTGTGGTTACAAATGGAGAAGAGGGTTTTGTTTGCTTTCTCATGCTGCAGTGCTTTGGCTGGTGATATTTTGAGTATACAGCTAGGGAGATAATGTAATCTCTCTGTAGTTATCACCCCAGTTAGTCAAATTTTAGCACTGCTTAAAACCAAACATTAGGGAGAAATTGAGACCTTCCATGTGCCAGTCGCTATCACCAGCACCCTCTTATTGCTCAGTGATAAGCACCATCATGAATTCAAGTATTATTTCTATGCATGCTATTTTACACTTCTAGTAAATATCTATCTCCACAAATATTATAAATTATTATCAGTTCCAAGCTATGTGATTGGAATAATATTAGGAATATCATTGAACTTAGTTTTCATAATGCATTGATGTTCCTTGAACACCTTGCACGTCTGCTATTATTTCAAGTTGCAGTTTACCTTTCAGTGCAAAACATTAGATTTTAAAGTAGATGTTCAGATTTATCAGCATATGTTGTCAAACCATGCTTCACCATACTTTCTTCTATGTCATGTCTTCCGTCTGTATTTAAGCACATTCATTAAGGGGCCCTGGGAAGGTGTGAGGACAAGACTCAAGCTGTGAATCTTTAAAATGCCTTTGTTTTGCTGTTTTATTTGAAGGATTACTAAAAATACTGTTTTAGACGAACACTTTGAATATGTGGCGGAATTGTCTTCTGGCTCAGTCGTTGCTGATAAGTCCTGATCAGTCTAAGTGTCAGTCTGCTTGGGAAATATTTCCTCTAGTGTTTCTTTTACTGCTGCCATTAAGGCAGCTCCTTAAGGAGGCAAAAGTGAATTGTTTCTTTTCTTCCATATCTGACATCTTGTTTACTGCTCCAGTTCATTTTTCTTTTCTTCTGAATTCCAGAACACATTAAGGTTTGCTCTCTACTGATAATTATTTTATTTCAGGTCACATCATTTCTACTCTTTAACTTTTATTGATATGTTACGGATATCTATGGCTGTGTAACAAACCACTCCCCAATTTTTGTGGTATAAAACAATGAGCATTTTGTTTTCTGCAGGGAGCCGTAAACGCCATTACAAGATGGCGCTGGCTTCCTGGCAGCGTTGTGGTAAACAACTCCTAATTAGGTAGTGCTTTGGCGCCAACCTGGATCTTGCTACTGCACATGCGTGCCACATGACCTGTCCTGAGCCTATCCCGTGGCGTCCACCTGTGGTTAGCTACTTGCAGCCAATCAATAGGTGCCCCTTCTCCTTCCGGGCTTTATAAGCAGCCGTAGGTGCTTTGCTCCCCGCCTCTCGCCATCATCGTCCATCCGTTAATCAAAGGCTCTCCAATAAAGTGTGATACTGGAAGACTCCTCGTGATCGCGTGCTTTCTTCCTCCGCTGGCCGGAGGTGTTCGCCGCAGTTTTCCTTGCAGACTTTGAGTCAGGAGCTTCTACAGGGCATGTGGGGAAGGACTTCTCATGGCTACACCATGTCCAAGGCTAGGAAACCTTGAGTACCTTGACTTGGATGTTTGGAGGCTAGAGTCTTCAGTCACGTCTGGACTGTGGCTGGGATGACTAAGTGGCCACATTAAATAGAAGTTTTACCCAGAACATGTATCTGTGGCATCTTCATATAGCTTGGGAAGTTCTGTGGAGATGAATCTCAATGTGATCAGCTACTCCATGGCCTCACTCTATAGAGTGGACCTACACCCTAATGGATCTGAGCAATGCTGTTGGAGAAGTTTACTCTGGCTGGCCCATCTTCTCCATCAAGTCCACAGAGATATGATCATCCACTGCTCTGTTTAGCTATGAATTTTGATGTTATAAAGGCAAGGCAGTATATATCATAGGGTCTCAGTGTGATCACCTATTTTACAAAAGCGGAGTGTGCTGCATACTCATTAAAATGTGAATAAATCATGTCAGATGTGGGAGTGCATGTCTTTAAGCACTTGGGAGACAGAGGCCAGTGGATTTCTGTGTGATTGAGGCTGACTTGGTCTACACAGCTAGTTCTAGGCCAACTGGGGCTACATGGAGACTCTATCTCAAAAAACCAACACCCCAAATTGAATAATTCATTGGTAATAAAGCACTGTAGATGTGTTGATCATTTTTTTTTGTCAATTTGACACAAACCTAGACATATCTGGGAAGAGGGCATCTCAACTGAGAAGCTTCCTCCATCAGACTGGCCTGTGGCTATTTTCTTGATTAATCATTGATGTAGGAGGGCCCAGCCTACTGTAGGCAGCACCATCCCTGGACAGGTGGAGCTGAGCTGTATAAGAAAGGTAGCTGATCAAGGCAAGAGAAAGCGAGTTAGTGAGTAGTATTCTCCTATGGTCTTTGCTTCAGTCACTGCGCCCAGGTTCCTGCCTTAATTTCTGCCTTGCCTTCCCTTGATGGTGGACCATAACCTATAAGCCAAACAAACCCTTTCCTCTCCCAAGTTGGTTTTGGTCAGTGTTTTGCTAAAGCAAGAGAAAGCTAACTGTACCAGAAATTGGTAGCAAGAGAAGGATTTTGTAGTAACAGACCTGGCCATATTGTTTTGGAAAGAATTGTAGAAACATTTAGAACTTTGATATTAGGATATAACATGAGCTTTGGAGACAAACAAGAAAGAAAAGATTATGGTTTAAAGTGATGTATCTATGCATCAAAGTTGGTAAAGGATGGATTGTGTTGGTTATTTTTTCTACAATTTGATACAAACCTACACTTACTCGGAAAAAGAGAATCTCGTCTGAGGAGCTTCCTCCATCAGACTGGCCTGTGGGTTAGTCTGTAGGGCATTTTATTGGCCGATGCTGTAGGAGACCCAGTACACTCTGAGCAGCAGTACCATCCCTGGGCAGGTGGGTCTGAGCTATATAAGAAAGGTAGCTGAGGAAGCCAGTGGACACGAGACAGTAAGCAGCATTCCCTTGTGGTTTCTGCTTCAGTTCCCACCTCCAGGTTCCTGCCTTGAGTGCCTGCCTTGGCCTCTGATGATGATAGACTGTAACCTGCAAGCCAAGCAAACCCTTTCCTCTCCAAAGTTGGTTTTGGTAAGTGGATTATCACAACAATATAAAGCTAACTAGAAAAGTAGAACACATTTTCTGCTTTGGGAAACATTCTCTCAGGTAAGATGACTTGTGGTGAGAACTGCTCCAAGGACTAGGGATTTGAACATTTTGAGACACAGAAAGCAACTGAAAGAGTTATTGAAGAATGAATAGAATGCTTGTAAAGGGTTGCAAAGTATTTACTGAATGATTCAAGTCTTGTAAAAAATGAGAAGTAAAACTTGGAGCTAGGGAATCACTAATTTTGGAGAAGAGGATATTGAGCTCCTGAAGGATTTCTTTGGCAATTTTGGATCTGTTTTATTGTGATGGTAATGTCTGATAAAATCCCAAAGATGTGAATTTGTAAGGATGAAGCTATGTAGAAAGCTGTGTGAGACAACTGGAAAGAAGCCCAACAGCAAACAAATTTATATGGGTCAAACTTAGAAAAAAAATCAAACAGCAGATGGAAACTAAGAATGAATCAGAGCAAAAAGTAAAATAAAAACATCTGATCCTGACTGAAGAGATGGTTCAGCAGTTAAGAGCACCAGCTGCTCTTGCAGAGGACCTGAGTTTGATTTCAGCCCCCACATGGTGGCCAGCAACCATCTGCAACTCCAGTTCCAGGGGAATCCAATGCCCTCTTCTGACCTCCATGAGCATTGCATAATACAGGTGCACTTACATATATGCAGATAATACACTCATACGTATAAAAAATAAACAAAATAAACCACATCAGATGCTAGTGTGTAATCTCTATGTGAAAAATCTTGATGCTGATGTTGATAATGTCTTGGAAAGTTTTCTCCATTTGGTAAAACTGGTAGGGCAAAGGTTATGACAAAGGGTAGTCTCAGCACAGGATTTTGTTTTGTGTGTTTTTCCTCTCCTAAAGAAGTCACTGAAGCAGTTATAGAAATGAGTGGTAGAACTGTGGCCACCAACCACTGAATGTAGTTTTAGCTCAATGCATTCAACAGAACCACGTTTACCTCCCTGAGCAGCACTGGCAGAGAGCAGCAAGAGTATGAGCTGTGCCCCGTCCTGCAGTCAACCCTGCCACGCAGCATTTCCTTCAGCTTTCTCCATCACAGCTATCCCAAACACTCAGAACCATGCCCGCATACCACATACCTCTTAGCCACACCGCTCAACTGGACCAAGTCCTCACTGGACTGCTCACAGGGCCAGACCTCACCCATTCTAAAATTTGCACAGTGCTATCCACACAGCTGTTCTTAGACCGCCATTTGTACCGTGAGACCAGTTTCCTCACAGCTTCCAGGAGTTGTGTCGATACAGCATGTTTCTGATGCTTCCACACAGACAGTCCCAGTTCTGTAGCTGCTGCTGCTCCTGCGCACACCATATCCAATATAAATAATATGGAATCTGCAACCCCGGTGAAATCTTGTTGCTCAGCCACAAGACGTCTTAATGCTCAACCATGACATGCTCAGCATGCTGTTCACATGTGAGGTCAGGACACTTCAATTGGTTTCATATTGTCATCTGTCCTTCATCAAGGGCAGAAGCTGGGTGAGCAGCTGTTTCCTCTTACTCAAGCCACACATCGACTCTTGCTGGTAAAATCACTGGCATGCTGTTGGAGGTTGATAACTTGGAACTGCTTCAGATTGCTTGAGTCTCCAGAGTCGCTGTAAGGTGATGGAATTGGAGCTGTACTGCAAGCCCACAAAGCAAAGATGTGGCTCAGAAAGCAGTCAGCCATCCAATTGTCTAAAGTTGATCGGGGACCATGAGAAGAAACTCAAATTTCACTGAAGTGAAATATCTGAACATTGGAAAACTTAAGTATAATGAAAATAATTGGAAAATATGAAATAACTAAGAAAGAAAAAGTTTGATCCTTATGACCTGAGCAAATATCAGGTCTAGCAAATAATGCTAGTCCTAATTTTAAAAAAAAATGGGATTGAGGGTTGCTGGAGAGATGATTCAGCAGCTAAGGGCCTGTATTGGTCTTGAAAAGGACCCAAGTTTGGTTCCCAGTACCCACACTGGTAGCTTACGATTGTCTGTAGCTCCAGCTCTAAGAGCATCTAACACCTCTGGTACCCACCGGCACCTGCACTCACACGCACACCCCCAACACAATTAAAAAGAAAATAAATCTTTAAAATAAACCAAACAACCAGCTATCCCATATACGCAGAACTGTGCCTGCATACCACATACCTCTTGGCCACATTGCTCAGTGGGTAAAGTACTTGCAGTGCAAGTGTGGAGACCAGAGATCAGATTCTCAGCACCCATGTAAATGCCAGGTGACATGGCACCCCTTCGTAATCCCAGCACAGGAGCTGGAGACGGGGAATCCCTAGAGTGAGTTGGCTAGCTAGACTAACTGAACAGGTGAGCTCTGAGTTCAAATGAGAGGCTCTTCCTCAGATTCAGGGAGGCATCTGACATTAACCTTGGCTTCCATGTGCATGTGCATGTGCATGCACGCACGCACACACACACACACACACACACACACACACACACACATACACACACAAGCAAAAAATTCCCAAACAACAGTAACATAAACAAACAAGCCCCTAATTAGTAAAGTAGAAAAACAAATTCAGGCTTTATAAAGCCTGGGAAAAGTTACTTTCGGTAAGTATAAAAACATTTAAAGCATTCTTTTGTGTATTTAGTTGGCTTACAAGTTGGAGGCTGGACAGTCTAACAGTAGCTGTCTGCACGACAGACAATCAGAGATCCCAGTTATTCTTCAGGTTAAGAACTTAGAAGCTCAGAAAAAGGGGGTCTGTTCCGAGACTGAAGGTGTGGAAGGTTGCTTGCAGAGTCCCTGGTGTGAGTTCCTCTGGAAAGACTGAAGGAGCATGAGTTTGATCTCGAGAGAATGGCAGCAATAGACACATCCAGCAAGAGCGGAGCTTGCCTGCTCTGGCTGGCCTCCTCCTTTTACATTGTTCCCCTGTCTCCCCAGCCTATTGAATGGCGCTGCTCAGGTTCCAGGCTGATCTTTCTTCCTCACTTGTTATCTGCATGTAAACAGTCTCTGGAAATGCACCTTGCAGACAAACATAGAAATGTGTCTCTACTCTTGGATGCAAACCCCTCCCCGCAAGCCTGACCATGTTGATAATCAAGATAAACAAGCACATGGACTGGAGAGATGGCTCAGCAGTTAAGAGCACTGGCTGTTCTTGCAGAAGACCTGGGATCGAATCCCAGCATCCACATGGCAGCTAACAACTGTCTGCTACTCCAGTTCTGGGGGATCCAAGGCCTTCTTCTGTCCTCTGTGGCCACTGTATGACACAGGTGCACTTACATAAATGCAGATAATACATACATACACATAAAATAAATGAATCAGCACAAATCCAACTCTTGTTAGATTGATGCCTGAGCACAACTCCATAAGCCACAATTGATCTCCAAATAAAAACAATAGCAAAGGCATTTACCATTTGACATGATGTTACTACCCTGAATGCAACAGAAAACTTACTAATTCCTTCCTTGGAATTGATGGCAAAGTTTTGGATGGATGCTAACTCTTCCTGGCTTCCCATATCTTAAATATGATAATGTTGACTTAAAAACACATATTGATAAGCTCAATTGATGTTATGTCTTGCAATAAAAGAAGAGGAAAGAAAACAAGGATATATGCTTAATATAGGTATATACATATGCAAATATATTCTTGACAAAATAGGAAAGAAATACTCATAACAATTACAATCATCATTTCTGTAATTAGTCACATGGTCCTGTGCATGTGAGTACAGGTGCCTGCAGAGGCTGGAGGTGTTGAAAACCCCTGGAGCTGAAGTCACAGGTGGTTATGGACAACCTGATGTGGGTGCTGGGAATCTAACTCAGATCCTCTGTAAGAATAGTACATGCCCAACCACTGACTCATCTCTCCAGCTCCAATTAAAAAAATTTTAAAGATAAATTTCATACTATAGCCCAAGCTTGCCTAGAATTCAGTATATAGACCAGGCTGGCCAAGAACTCATAGAAATCCTCCTGCCTTTTGAGTGTTGGGATTACAGGTGAGAACCACCATGCCTAGCTGAACCTTAGTATTTTATATGATTCTGTTTTTTATCATTTATGGATGCATCAATTATATTTCTTTTCTAACCATTTTCAGTGGTTACCTTAGAGTTTGCAAAACACATTTATAACCAGTCCACCTGCACTTTCAAATAACAATACTCTAAGGGTAGCACCATCATCTTATAATGACAAAATATTCTTAATTCCCTCCCTGTCATTGGTGTCGTTTGTGTCATGTGTCCTTAAGCACACACATCACATGTATATCCATAAATCTGAAGATGAAATACATTGATTATTCCGAACAATTTTTTACTTATTTAATCAAGAATAATGAAAATAAATGTTTTATCTAATCCCATATATTCACTTTCTAGTACTCTCATTCTTTAGATTCACAATTCTGAACTATATACTTTTCCTTTTTCTCTAAAGAATTTCTTTTATGAAATTGGATCCTTATTTTTCATCGTGCACAAAAGTCAACTCCAAATGGATCAAAGACCTCAATATAAAACCTGAAACTCTGAAACTGCTAGAAGAAAACATAGGTACTATCCTCCAAGATATAGGCATAGGAAAAGACTTTCTAAACCAGAAATCAGCTGCTCAGGCATTAAGGTCAACTATTACCAAGTGGGACCTCATTAATTTACAAAGCTTCTGTACAACAAAAGAAACAACCAAGGAAGGGAAGAGAAATTCACTGAGTGGGAGAAAATCTTTACCAGCTACACATCCGATGGAGGATTAATATCCAGAATATACAAAGAACTCAAAATACAAAGGAACAAGAACATTAACAAGCCAATAAAAAGATTGGCTATAGACCTGAACAGAGAGTTCTGAAATGAAGAAATAAAAATGGCTAGTAGACATCTTAAAAAGTGCTCACGATCCTTAGTATTTAGAGAAATGCAGATAAAAACCATTGTAAGATTTCATCTTACTGGTACCAGGCAGACTGGCTAAGATCAAGACACCAAATGGTAGACAGGATGCTGAGAAAGGGGAGCACTCATCCACTGCTGGTGGGAATGCAAACTTGTTCAACCACTATGGAAAACAGTGTGGAGAACACTCAAAAAACTTAAACTGAGTTTACCACCTGATCTGGTTACACTGCTCCTTGCATCCACCCAAAGGACTCATCCTACTGTAGAGACACCTGCACACCCATGTTTGTTGCTGCTCTCTTCACAATAGTTAGGAAATGGAAACCGCCTAAACGTCCCTCAACTGCTGAAAGGATAATGAAAATGTGGTGCATTTACATAGTGCTGTTCTACTCAGCAGTAAGAAAAGATGAAATAATGAAATTTGCAGGTAAATGCATGGAACTAGAGACTGTTATATTAAGGGAAGTAACATGAACTCAGAAAAGCAAGCAATGCATGTCCTCCCTCATCTGTATATTGCAGCACTAGTCCCTATGAGTGATTGTACATCCCGGTGTAACAGCAGGATCCAGGTACACGGAAAAGAAACATGGAGGTAAGGGAGAGAAAGAGCAGGGAAGGGGGGATGGCAGGGGCAGATGGGGGTAGGAGGGGAAAGTGGGAGTGTTTGGCTGGGAGGGTAGGAGGAACTTGGGAGAGGAGGATGACAGGAGATGGGTGTTATTGGGGGGAGAGTGGAGAAAATGGAGGTGCTTGGTGGGGAGAGAGGAGGGAGGTTGAAGAGGGGGAGAAAAAGGAGAAATGAATGAAGCTTGTGGGGGGACTAGAGAAGCCAGAGGAAAATGTGTTGGTTATGAAACCCCTTAGGACAGGCACATACAGTGTCTAAACATTAGTGCATGTGTGTTCCCGGAAGACGTATGGCAAGAAGCACAGTGCGAGATGGGAGAAACCTCCCTTTAAGTGGTTTCTCGGAGTAGTCCACGAGTCTCCCAGAGTAACACAGGCTATTGCTGAGCTCCTTGATTATCTCCCACAGCTCTAAGGTAAGATCTTACTGCTGAAGACAGGACATACTTCAGATACAGGACTTGGAGCAATGGAGCAGAAACTGACCTGGAGGCTTTCTACCTGGAGTTTAGCTCTCATAGCTCTAGAGGATACTATGCAAGCTGATAAAGAAGAAAATCAATCAATGGTTCAACCCAGCCCTATGATAACCATAGCAACTGGTACAGCAAACTACCTCTGTTGGTGAAGTAGTGACATTGTTATGGGGAAACACGTATACTGTACACCACTCATCAAAGAAGCTTCTAGAAGCAGATAGAGGCTGCTGCAGAGTTCCGCAACTGGTCACACATAGAGAATACACGTCTGAGAGATTCCCAGTCCTAGGTGACACATGTAGGGTGAAACCTTTACACCTAAGGCTCATGGAACACTGAAGAATGGGGGTAGAGAGAATACTAGTGCATTCCTCAACTGTCACCATCGAAACCCCCTCATACAACAGAGTGTGACGCACACAGAAGGCTGCAACGGGCCAAATTTTAGAGAATAAGAGACTAGAGAGTGTTTAACCTGGATAGGAGTCCTATACTAAATCTCACCTACCTATGACTCAGAGACCATTGCAAAAGAGGGGATGGAAAGATTGTGAGAGCCGGGGTTGGTCCATGAGCATAGGGAAACGGGCTTTCAGGACACTGGAAGCTTGCACATGTGAACTTACAGCAGCAATGGCCTCAAGCACAAGACCCATGCCAACTCAATCAGACAAGGGCCCAGAGTGGAGCAAAGGAAATGGGTGGCCGGGCAGCCTTAGCCTGGGGACTGTTTGGGACTGATTGCTATTGGTTGAGGAGAGTAGACCTTATGCACATTCTCTAGAAAGGCTGATTAGGCTCCAGTGGATTAATTTGCACTGAAGGACATCTGGGTACAAATGCTTGACTGGATAGGACTTCACATGAATGGTGGAATGCACAAAGTCTGCACATGAATGGTGGAATGCACGAAGTCTGGCGGCAGGGAATTGTGGGGGCACGGATGGGGGAGGGGTCTAAATTTGATTAAGAACTGTTGTATGAAATATACAAAAGCTTAATAAAAATTTAAGAAAAAAGAATTTCTTCTATCATTTTCTCAAGGAACGTCTACTGGCAACAAATTTTCTCCATTTTTGGAGAAAACCTGAGAAGATTTGTGGTTCCTTTACCTTTTCTTCTTGACTTTTCGAGGACAGTTTCAGAGGGTACAGAATTTTAGATTTATGTATATTTTTATCTTTCAATAGATTTGTTCAATATTACACAACACTCTTTTTGCTCAGAGCTTTTCTGGGGTGAATCTGAATATGAGTCTTAGCTTTGCTCCTCAGACATTGTCCCCTGGGTTTCTTTCAAGATTTCTACTGGTCACTGATTTTCTTTTGCTGTTTGAGTATGATGCATCTAAGAGGAAGACAGAGCTTGTTCTTTTTCATTTTGTTTTGTTTTGCTTGTGTTTTTTTTTTTTTTTTTATTCATCCTACTTAGTATGTCCTCTAGCTTCCTAGGTGTACATTTGGGGTAAATTCTGTTTTATTGCATCAAATATTTCTTCTGTTCCTTCATCTCTTGTAACTAACCCCAGTAAACTCATTGTCTCTCCAAGCTGAACTTCGGTGGAATCCTTACTTTGATTTTTCATTGTTTCTCTATCTGGGATGAGGAGATGCTTGCTCATATCTGCCCAGGAAAGGTCACACCACAATTTGCCTTTCAGTTTTGGAGATTTCCATTGGAATATCCTCAGATTCAGGGGTTCTTTATTCATCCCTACCTATTCTACTAATGCGACCTCGAAAGGCATTCTTCAGTTCTGTGCTAGGGATTTTCACCTCTAGCATTCTTTGGGAACCACTCTTAATGTTCATCTCACTGCTTACCTTATCAAGTGCTGTGTCATTTTAAACACTGTCTGCGGCTAATTTTCTCTGTATCAGCTACTCATTTTACTAATAACTTGTGTATTGCAGAGAAAAGTGATCTCTGGGGGGAGGTCTCATGTATTTTTAACTACATGATACATACAACATATAAAATATATGTGAATATATTGTGTTTATTAGTGGTAAAAGCAATCTAGTCAAGGGCAAAGTATTTGTTAAGTTTTGGGGACTCGAAAGCTAAACACAAAGTTCTCAACTACACAGAGAGATCAGCATCTCTAACCATTATGTTGTTCAAATATAAGTAACATATATTATGTACAGATACATCTGGCTTTATATGCATTCACAGATTTCTATGTAAATTCATATATTGTTGTATAAAGAGGTTTATTATAAGGAGTTGTCTCAAATGATTAAGGAAGTGAGCAAGTCCCAAGGCATGAAAAGCTAGAGACAGCAGAGATGATTTAGTTCCCATTCAAATGAAAGGGCCTGAGACTCAGGCAAGCCAGAGACATGACTCCTGTATGAAGGTTGCATGCTTGAGCCCCAAGAAGCACTGTTGCTTCACTTTGAGTGTTCAGGCAGGTGGAGAACTGCAGGGGCCCACTTTGAAGGTATTCAGGTAGGAAGGATTTTCTCTTACCTAGAAGAGTCAGGCTTTTTGTGTATTAGGTTCCTCAAAGGAAGAGAACCAATCTCTCTCTGTCTCTCTTCTTATTCCCTCTGAATGTGAGGAATTCAATAGTCTTCTTTCTCTAAGCTGTAGTCCTAAGAAAACCAATTATATAGTTTGAAGGATTGAGAGACAAAGAGCTCATGATGGAGATTCCAGTTCAAGGTTGAAGGTCTGAGCACTGGAAGCCCTGAAATCAGGAGAATGTTGAGGTTCTACGCACACAGTCAGGTGTAGAGAAACTTCAACTTTCCTGTCTTTTATTCCATCCAGGCCCTCACTGTTAGACAGCGAACACTCCGTTGGGAGGACCACCTGTTTTATTAACCAAGCAAATGTTACTCTTTTTGGAAACAGGTACATCCAGAAGTGGCATTTACCTAGATATTGTAGCACCCTATAACCTGTAATTCCCACATGATATTAATCACATCATGATTAGGGTTGAGATGGGCTCAGTGATACAACACTTGCCTAGCATGCACAAGACTCTGGATTCAACCCTCTGTACCTCAAAATCAGTCAGTCAGTCAGTCACTCATTCACTCAATCAATCAACATAAGTCCCCAAAACATCACAAACTGACTGAATGGGGTGTACCCACGTTAGAGATGGCAATCCACATTACACATTCTACTGAATTAAATGTTAATCTCATTTAAAAATGCCCTGACAGAATCACCTCAAATTATTTTTGACCAAATATGTGAGATTCCTATGGACAATGCACATTGACCCAATTACCATCACTGATTTTGGTGTGCCCAAGATTGAGGGGCTTCCAACCGGATACTGCCATATTAAATTTTGGTAAGTCCTGGGAAGAGTTGCCCATGACATGTTTGAATCCTGAAAAAGGGAGGGAGAAGATAAGAGAATTCAAGGCATGGGAACATATAAGATGTTCAAGAGGATTAGAACCTCGAGAGGAACAGGACAGAGAACAGTGATGGATGGGAGCTGGGGTGATAGGTGGGGAGCATGTGTTGAAGAGACTGGGATTCTGTGCCAGGCAACATGTCCTTTACCGAGCACATAATGAAGGACTCTGAACAAGGGGGAGATGTACTCTGATTTGCATTTTGGAAAGGTCTTTGACCTGCCATCCTATAATGGGCAGAATGCTGCTGGTATTCATTACGAAAATGTCAACCTAAATAGGCTTTGGAAAGGCTAAATTAAAACCGTATGTGTGAGAATTGTCAAATGCCACCCTGCTCCTATCTGCAGTGAAGGCTGAAATCGGAGGTGTGGATCCGCACTGGATAGGTGGGTTTCTTCTTCAGTCCTGTGGGAGTAGATCCTCCTCCACTTGAGCTCCATTTACAACCCACTTCCTGTCCTTGCAATTAGGGTGACTTATGAGGCAAAGCTGATCAGAAGCTGCTCCTTCTGGCCCTTCCCCTGACTTCTGTGACATCCCGTGTACCAGAGATGCAATTTAATCACCGCACCATACTAAAGGCCCTGCATGTCCCCGCCTCCTTTCTCTCTAGCGTTTCTGGTCAGAGGACCCATATTTTTCTCTGTTTAACTTCATGTTCTTTCTAACTTCAGGTTTTTTGCACCTGCCTGTTCCTTTTACCGCATTCTGTTCCCATTTCTCACAGCACAAGTCTCTTCTTATCTGTCAGGTCTCAGCTTAAGTGTCTGCAAAGTCTCTCTCTTACCACTTTGTCCAAGCAACTTACTTCTGTTCATTCTTTGTCATAGCACTTGTTTATTTTCTTCTTGGCTTACTTAGTAATCTGTAATCACATTTAATTACTGCTCATCTGTCTCCCTACTATAACGTAGGTACCATAAAGGCAGGAATGTTGACTATCTTGCTTGTCTTCAAGTCTCCACCAGATATAACACTGCTTAGTAAGAAAGAGGCACCTGCATCTGATAAACATTTGCTGATTAAATGAGCAATAAAAAGTTATACTCAGTGTCTCAGGTTGATGACAGTCACTCAATTATCACTACTGCAAATACTCACTATTAGATACAACCAAGCAGCAGAAAATGGGAAAGGGGGTGATAATTGTACACTGTACAATGTCATCGTTGCAGTACACTTTTGCATAAATTAGTTAATGTAATGAGATATGAACATATCACCTGGATACTCAAATTAGGCACAAGTTATTTACTATTTTAAAGTGTTGACATTTTCTTCTGTACGTGGAGACGGTTGAACCATTTAATATTAAAGGACCCCCCAATTTCTGATATTCTCTAACAATAAAATAAACATTCATGATCAGTAATGACCATTTCCATGTGGTGAACAATAGCTATGTCTAAACAGATAACATTCTAGACGGCTTTTTGTGGTAGGCATTGTAATTTACCTGGATGAGAACTAAGGCTCAGAGAAGCTAAATGCCTTCCTAAGTGCTGACAGTGACAAAAACGAGACTTAAATTGAGGTTTGTTCTGTCCCCAGACCCACATTCCTTTTACCATGGTGTAGAGTTTTGGATGAGAAATGTCCTCCATAGGCTCAAGTATTTGAACACTTGGTATATGATCCCCAGTTGATGGCAGTGTTTGGGATGGTCATGGAATCCCTAGTAGGTGTGGCCTTGCTAGAGGAAGCACGTCACTGGGGGCAGGCTTTGAGCATTCCTAGCCTTGACTCACTTCCAGCTTGCTCTCAGTTTCGTTTGCATGACTGGAGATGTGAGCTCTCAGCTTCTTGCTCTCGTCCCCTCTGACGCCATGCCTCCCATCATGATGAACTCGCATCTCTCTACAACCATAAACCAAATAAATCCTTCCTTCTGTTAGTTGGTCATGGTGTTTATTACAGCAAAAGAAAAGGAACTAACGTACATGCCAGGTAGAGCAACTACTGGAATATATGCTTTGAGATGTTTGTTTTTCTTTTCCAAGGTTGTAATTCCAGAATGTAGAAAGCTTCCAGTCATGGGGTAGGTTCTTAGTAAATACTAGTTGAATGAATGAATGAATGTAATCAGTCCTTAGGTACCAGTGCTGCTAATGGGATAATGCTTAGTATGTGCTCTGGCACATAGCTGCTGTTTCACAAATAGTTGATGACTTTCATTTTTATTTGGAAAAGAGAGAGAGATAAAGATTTCTTTATAGGAGTACAAGATAAACGGCAGAGGCTTGCAGAAGGACCAGAGGGATTTTTCTATTTCAGTGGTTTTCATCCAGGAAGGATTTTGCCCCTGATGTCATATAACTGGGGACTGGGCATCTAATGCGTAGAGATGATGGATGTATGATGTGAACACTTTTAAAGGTGCTTCTTAGCCATTTTTATTTCTTTTTTCTGGGAATTCTATGTTCCGATCCTCAGCTCGTCTTTTAATCAGGTCACTTAATCTCTTGATTCTTTGTGTGTGTGTGTGTGTGTGTGTGTGTGTGTGTGTGTGTGTGAGTGTGTGTGTGTGTGTGTGTTTGTTTTTTGAGCTCTTTATATATTCTGAATGATAAATCTCTGTCAGATGTATTACTGGTGAAGATTTTCTCCTCTGTGGGGTTTCCCTTCACTTCTTTCATTGTTTCTTTCGCTGTACTGGAGTTTTTAGTTTAATGAGATCTCACATGTTGATTATTGATCTTAATTCCTGAGCAACTGCTGCCTGTTTTAGAAAGTCATTTCCTACATCTGTATCTTGTAGGTTACTGCCCGTGTTTTCTTCTAACAGTTTTACAATTTCAGGTTTCACATTGAGGTCTTTGATCCATTTGGAGTTGACTTTTGTGCAAGGTAAAAGATAAGGGTTTAGTTTCATTCTTGTACAGGCGGAGATCCAGTTTTGCCAGCACCATTTGCAGAAGATGCTGTCTTTCCTCCAGTGTGTGTTCTTGTCCCCTTTGCCAAATATCACATGACTTAAGTTGCATCTATTCAAATTTGAGTCTTCAATTAATTCCTATTTGTCTAAAGGTCTGTTTTTGTGCCAGTACCATGCAGTTTTTATGACTATTGCTCTGTAATATAGTTCAAAATCTGGCATAGTAACCCCCCCCTCCACCTGCATTGCTCTTTGTGCTCAGGGTTGCTTTGGCTATCCTGGGTCTTCTGTACTTCCATATGAATTTTAGGATTTTTAAAAAATCATTCTCTGCAGAATGTCATGGGGAGTTTGATTGGGATTGCATTGAATCTATATATTGCTTTTGGTAGGATGATCATTTTCACAATACTAATTCTTCCAGCCCATGAGCATGGGAGGTCCTCCCATCTTGTGGTGTCCACATCAATCTCTTTCTTCAAAGATGTAAAATTTTCATTGTACAGAACTGTAATGTCTTTGGTCAGCTTATTCTGAGATATTTTATTTTTTGAGGCAGTGGTGAATGGGAGGGTTTCCATGTACTTTTCTCCAATTGCTTGTTTTTGGTATATAGAAAGGCTACTGATTTTTGTAGATTAATTTTGTAAGCTGACACTTTACTAAAAGTCTTAATCATTTCTAGGAATTTTCTGGTGGAATTTTTGGCATCTTTTAGGTATATTATCATGTTGTCTGAAAATTTCCTTCTCTTGTCTTACTGATCTCACAAGAGTTTCAAGCACTGTACTAAAAAGAAGTGGAGACAGTGGATAGCCTTGTCTTGTTTCTGACTTTAATGGGAATACTCACAGTTTTTCTCCATGTAGAATGATGTTGGCTGTGGGTTTGTCGTATATAGCTTTAATTATGTTGGGGTGTGTTTCCTCCAGTCCAATTCCCTCTAGGACTTTTAACATAAATTCATGTTGAATTTTGTCAACGGTCTTTTCAGCGTCTATTGAGATGACCATTTGATTTTTGTCTTTTGAATCAATTTATATGATTTATGACATTTATACGTATATTGAACCATCTTTGCATCTCATCATTCATGAGTTCCTGAAGTTACTAGGGTTTCTTCCTTGTTGATTTTAAGCTTTATTGTATTGTGATCTGATAGAATGTCTGGAACTTTTTCAATTCTTTTGTGTTTGTTAAAGTTTGTTTTGTGCCTGACTATGTGGTCAATTTTGGAGAAAGTTCCATGGGGTACTGAATAGACATTGTATTCTTGGGTGGAATATTCAGTAGATGTCAGTCAGGTCCATTCGATGTATGGTTTTGTTTAATTCAGATGTCTCTCTGTTTATTCTCTCTCTGTTTTTATTCTCTCTCTGTAATGGAGACAGTGGGGTATTGATGTCACAAACTACTAGTGAGTTAGGATTAAGCTGTGTCTTAAAGTCCTATAGAACTGATTTTATGAAGCTGGGTGTGTCAGAGTTGATGCTTATATGTTCATGATTGTAATATCTTCTTGGTTAATTGTTCCTTTGATCACAATGAAGTAACATTCTTTATCTCTTCTGATTAGTTTTAGTTTGAAGTCTGTATTGTCAGATATTAGAATGGCAACTTCTGGTTATTTCTTAGTGCCATTTTCTTGTAATATATGTATTTTTTCATCCTTTCACCTTAAGGTAGTGTCTGTTCTTTATGGTGAGATGGATTTCTTGCAGACAACAAAAGCATGGATTTTGGTTCTTGATCATTCAATTAGCCTATGTTTTTTGACTGGGGAGTTCAGTTCATTTATATTTAAGGTTATTATTGAAAGATGTGTATTGGTTAACATCATTTTAATTTTTATTTGCATTCTTGGTCTAACTTTGTTGTTTCCCAGTTATACTCTCATTTAGTTTCTTTCTGTTGTCCTTTGAGTATAGTTGTTCCTTTCTTTGGCTCTTTGTATGGCCTCGGCCTCAAGTATTCTCTGAAGGGCTGGCTTTCTGGACATGAATTCTTTCAGCCCATTCATGTTGTGGAAGATTTTTTTTTCCTCTTCAACTATAATTGACATTTTTGCTGGTAAAGTATTCTAGGTTGGCATCTCTGGTCATTTAGAATTTAGACTACTTTGGTGCAGGCTCTTCTGGCTTTCATAGTTTACATTGAAAAATCAGCTGTAATTCTGATGGATTTCCTTTTACATGTGACTTGTTTTTCTTTTACAGCTTTCAGTATTCTGTCTTTGTTCTGTACACTTAGTGTTTTTCCTATTATATGTTGTGGGGAGTTTCTTTTCTGGTCCTGTGTATTTGGTATTCTATGTGATATTTATCACGTATATTTATATGGGCACGTCTTTCTTTAATTTGGGGACATTTTCTCGTACAGAATGGTTGAAAATCTGGTCAATACCGTTATCCTGAGATTCTTCTCCTTTCTCCATGCCTATGATGTATAAATTTGGTCTTTTCATTGGTGTCTCACATTTCCTGCATATTCCATTACTATGTTTTAAAAACTTTTCATAATCTTGGTTTGAGTTCTCTAATTCTTTTATTGTCCAGTTCTGATATTGTTTCCCATTTCATTCATTCTATGACTGAGGCTTTCTCCTGTTGTTTCAAATCGGCTTACTGAGTTTTTCACTTCCTTCTGCATTTCAGTCTGAGTTTTCTTTAATGTTTCTATCTCTTTCTTGAATTCAGTCAGAAATTTATCCCTATCTTCTTTTAGTTCTTTGATTTGTTTGTGTGTTCTTTAAATTCATCAATCTTGTTTATGATTATTCTTTTAAACTCTTTATCCTGGGATATCTCTATGAGGTTCTTGTTGTAGAACTCTTGTATAGGACTGGCAATGTTTGGTGGGGACATATTATTTAGGTTTCTCATGTTATTATTATTTTTTGTGATCTTGGGATGTGAATTTCTTTTGTTGTTTGTAATTCTGATGTGAGACTCAAGCCTTCTTGAGTCTGATTCTCTTTGTATACATGATGTGACTTGGTTGTTTTCTTATTGGTTATGAAAATCTGGTTGGTCAAGGCTTCAGGTTACGTTTTGATTTTATATTGGCAGGACTAGATGGTTTTAGTCCACCTGCTCAGGAGTTCTCTTAGAGTTGCAGGTTAGGAGAGATCAGATACTCTCAGGCTCTGTCTTAAAGTCTGGACCCCTCCAGTCAGCAGGCACAGCACAATTTGGGGACATTGTTAGGCAGAGGTGAATTCAGGCTTTGGGGCACAGAAGCCTAGCACTTCAGCAGTGGGAGGGGCTGCAGCCATCTGCCCTGACTGCCCCCTCCCCTAACCTGCCAGGGAAGAAGTCTGGTCTCTGGAATTCAAGGCAAATTGGGGGGTGGGCACTGCCAGGGTAGAAAGCTGGTCTCAGGAATGCAATGGGCAAGTTGGAGTGTGGACAGCCTATGAAATTTCTAAGAAACTAGACTGAAAAATTGAGCTGGTCTGAGTACCAGGGATCAGGATGCAGTGGGTGTATCTGGACTGAGAGGGCAGTGCAGAAATCCGAGGTCTAAGAGCAAGAGCAGGCCTGTGCCCGAGGTTAGACGGAGAACAGGATGTGTGAGGGTGTGCGGGGGTCGAGAATAGGGTTGTTCAGGTGGTAGGGGAGTGGACAGGCAGTGGGCAGGGTCAGACTTACCTGGGAAGCAGGTTGCTCACAGGAGTCCAAGGCAGGTTGGGGGAGGGGCAGTCAGGGTAGATGGCTGGTCTAGGGTAGGCAGATGGGTGTTGGGGGTGGGAAAAGGCTAGAAGGAGAACATAATGTGGTTCTCCCCGAATTCTTACATCCCGATTCAATGTCTGGCTCCTTGATTGGAGGGGTGACTCTGATCTTCCTGCCAGAGTTCTGGGAATTGCATCGTTTGCCCCTTTGCCCTTATCTCTTGATGAAAAATCACCAAGAAAATCCCCGAGTATGCTCCACATACACCGCTGCGGCTCTGTTCTCTAGAGATTGTCAGGGCGATTACTCCTGCCAGTGCCGGGGGCGTTTTTACTTTCTAATCGACTGGCATAAGAATCCACAAATAACTAGGTCTTTGTCATAATTCATAGTTCAATGTGTTCCTCCATAGGGATCTCTACCTGTGAGCATGTTAGTCACAGAGGTACACATGTTGCAAATGGGAACTGGGAACCCTGGGAATGAAGTAGCCTCTTGGGTTCTGGAACATGAACATTCTAGATACTGGGGACACTGCCCTGGGTACGGCCCTTCACTCATTACACATATATTACATGGTAGAGGGAAACTCCACATTCCACAGGTGGTGTTGTTTTTCTGGCACGTACTTAGTCTTTGAGAGGTTCATTGTTTTCCTAGTCTGATACCTTCCATTTGATGTGGTGTATGATAGCTACATAGTCAAACAATTCCTTTGTCATTGAATTTTACGCCTTGGACTGAAGTAATATTATTTAAGATTCTGTACCTACCAGCCCAATATGTTGTAATTCTTGCATGAGGTGTTTGAGGAGGTACATTAGGTAGGTAAGTCAACCCATTATATGGATTAGGTGACAGCTTCAGTAAGGTCAAATTATAGTACCCTGTAAAGTGGAATGATCAGTTGGACATATCCTACCATATAGTTGGCAGCTTTAAGGGATTATGTCATAGTAAAACCACCTCTGTTGATAGGACAGCTACTCAGCTGCAGTTGTGGTTATATTGTGTTTGTGAGAGACAGTCCATGCACAGAGCCCATTTATAACATGCATCCCTGCTTAGGTGGACTCTCTGTTCATGGGTCATTACTCAAGCACTAATGAGAAAAGCTGGCTGCCATCCATGATACCAAATATGGCAGTCAAATCTCTCCTTTTCAGTGTGTGTCCTCTGATGGTCATTAATCCACACTATGGGCTTTGGGCTTCCTGCTGAGGCTACGAGGCCACCTGTGAATTTTCATAGACCTAATTCTGAGGTACTGTTTCCAATTTAATTTAGTACATGCAAAAACCACAAACGTATCTCAGTTCTAACCTAACAGTCACTTGCAATTCTCTGGCAAGAATTCAGGCATGCTTGGTGCTTTGCCAGAGTATGTCTTTCAAATGCGAAGTGGTTCTCTGCTGCAGATGACATGGATTTTATCTAAAAATCTAGAGGTCTAAGCTGAAACTTCCCTGTAGGGCTTGCCAGAAATTCTACAGAGCATTCTCACAACAGAATCTTACATTGCTACTGGATTTTCCTATTGCGCTTGAGCGACTGGAAGCTTGATACAAATTCATGTGAGCTGGGATCTGCTAGAGAATCCTTTTTCGTTATTGCCTTGCTCAAAATTGGAAGACTTCCAACACGTCTAATACATGTGTTTGAATAATATTCTCAAGGGCTCTACACGCTGCTCTCAAAATCAAACAAACAAAAACAAAAACTCAAACTCCTAAACAAATACCTCCCCACCCCAATCCTATCAAAACATTTTCTCAGTGTTAATGTGTGCAAGATGCAACAACCTACCTTAGAGTGGATATCATTTTAAAAAAATAATATTTTTATTAATTCTTTGAGAATTTCTTCAATGTATGCAATGTATTTTGATCATACCATTTGAGCTCCCCGGCTCCTCCCAGATCCACCCGCTAACTTCCCACACCCTTCAAACTTTCTATCTTCCTTTTCTCCTTAAAAAAAAAAACCTATCAAATCTAAAAGGTCATCAGTAGTCTTAACCCATCTGTGAACCCTATCGACTATAATAAAGACCAGTGCACAAAATGCATTCTTGGGTTCAATAGTGGCACAGATGTTATGAGGTCAAACAACGGTTTTCTGATTGGATTTAAGTACTGCAACACAGGAAAGAACACATGCTTGATACTGTAAATCTGACTAGGAAGCCATGTTTGGGGGGCTCACAGGCCCCGGGGGCAAACCTATTACCAGATCCTTTGCTAAATGGACATAGTGCCATATTCCCCTCTAAGTATAAAACTTTATACCCTAGATTAGTGAAATTTTCAGACCTCATCAGAGAAATGCCTTTGTGCAGTGGATCGTGGTTAATACAGAAACTCCCAAATGGTCAAAGCACAGAGAATAAGTGACTGTGGAATGCTAAACCAAAAGTGAGACATTTATATCACACCCCTCCCCACAAGGCTTAGAGGGATACATCTTGGCAGGCCTTAAGCTATGGTATGCCTGGAAATTCCATTAATGTGACCAGCCTGTGAATTTTTACATAGACTTATTTTCTATATTTTTACAGTATGTATCTTACTAGGCCTTGGCCCTTTCCTGCAGAAGCTGCCACAGAGCATCTGACTATCAGGGAGAACTGGCTAGACCCTGGCATGCCAGGTCACCATTTCCCTGTGCTGAGACCAGCCCCAGTCTCTGGGCTCCAGAGTTCACACTTTCTCTGCTTAGCTAGTTAGAAGCAGTCCATCTGATCCCTATCACCCTGACTTGGGTTTAGGCTCCTTCTCCCTCTTGGAGAGCTCTTGACTAGCCTACCTGGACCAATCTGGTTCCTTTAATAAAAAAATCAAAACGGAGAACCTGAAGCACAGATCAAATAAGTATTTATATCTGATTAGAAAGAAACCAAGCTACAGCAACAATGTAAACAGAGTAAAACTTCAACTCTAACAAGGGCAGGCCTACAACTAACAAAAGGAATTCATATTCCCAGACCACAATGAAAAAACACAAATAATATGGGAAACCAAAATAATATGTGTGCTGGATGGCTTTCATTGTCAAATTTACATACATGGTTAGAGGGAACCTTAACTGAGGAATTTTTTCCATTGGGTTGCTTTGTGGTCAGGTCTGTGGAGCATTTTCTTGATTGGCAAGTGATGTGGGCAGCGCCACCCCTGGGCAGGTTATTCTGTATTGTATAAAAAAGTAGGTTGAGCATAGGCCAGAGGAGCAAGCCAGTGGGCAGCATTCTCCGTGGTCTGTGTTTCAGCTCCTGCTTCCAGTTTCTTGCCCCAGGTTCTTGCCTTGGCTTCCCTTGATGATGGATTGTGAACCATAAACCAAATAAACCCTTTCCTTCCAAAGTTGGTGTGGTCAGTGTTTTCATCACAGCAATAGAAAGCTGACTAAGACACCCCAGAACATGGAGTTTAAAAGAACAATCATAAACACTTTCAAAGAGTTCAACACATTTAAAGAACACACAATGCACTAAAAAAGATAGGGATAAACTCCCAACTGAAGCTAAAGAAAGGAGAAATACGTGGATGAAAAAAATGACAAAAACAGTCCAGGATTTGAAAGGTGATCCCCAAAAGAGATAGAAATATTGAAGAAAAGTTATACTCAAATGAAGATAGAATTGAAAAGCTCAGTAAGCCAATTTGAAACTACAGGGAAAAGCCTTACCAACAAAGTGAATGAAATGGGAAATAGAATATCCAGACTGGATGATAAAGCTGAAAGAACGAACCACTCGAGCAAAGAATATGAAGCATTAAAGAGGAATGAAATATACAGGAAATGTGGGACACCATGAAAAGACCAATTTATACATTACAGGCATAGAGGAAGGAGAAAAATCTCAGGTCAGTGGCACCAGATCTTCAACAGGATAATAGAAGAAAATGTCCCTCAATTAAAGAAAAGACATAACCATACATATACATAAAAGAAGCACATAGACCACTAAATAGACAGAAGCAGAACAGAAACACCCCAAGGCATAACAGAGTAAAAACACTAAATGTATAGAACAAAGAGAGGATGCTAAAAGTTGTAAGAGAAAAACAACAAGTTACACATAAAGAAAAACCCATCAGAATTACAGCAATTTCAATGCAAACTATAAAAGCCAGGAGTGTCTAGAGAAAAGTATCATACACTTTAAATGATCATAGATGCCAATCCAGAATATTTTACCCAGAAAAACTATCATAGTCGAAGAAGTAAGAAAAATCTTCCCTGATAGAAATAGGCTGAAAGAATTCATATCCACGAAACCAAACCTACACAGAAGGGAATGACCATACCCATGAGGCTACAGGAGCAAATGAAGGTGCAGTCACAGAAGCATAAAATAAGACCAAAAAGATAAACAGCAATTCAAATGAGAGTAACAGTACACATCACTCAATACTGACTTAATATCAAATCCCTCAGATTCCCAGTCAAAAGACACAGACTAGTTGAATCCATCTTTTTGTTGTCTACAAGAAACTCATCTCACACTCAAGGAATGGAAGGAAAAATACTCTAAGTAAATGGCACCAAGAAACCAGCTAGTGTTATAATTCTAATATGTGACGAAATAGGCTTCAAATTAAATTAAAAAGAAGAAATAAGGAAGGTCACTCTAGTCTAATCAAGGGAACAACTGACCGAGCAGATGTTACAGTCCTTAACATATATGCACCAAACTCTGGGACCCCTATTTCATAAAAAGAGTACTATACGACTTCCAGACACAGATTAACCCCAACTAATAGTAAGTGGTTTCAGTAACCCACTCTCTCCAGTAGAAAGATCAACTGGAAAAAAGAGTAAACAGAGAAACATCTGAATTAAAAGATCATACACCCAATGGACCTAGCAGACATCTATAGACTATTCCACCAAAGCACCAAAGAATACATATTCTACTCAGCAGCATATGGAAGTTTCTAAAAAATAGACCACATACTGGGGCACAAAACAAACCTCAAGAAATAAAAAAATTGAAATAATTGCATGCATTCCATCAGATCATATCACAATGAAGATAAAGTCATCTAGAGTTCTAGCTCTAGTAACTACACAAATTCATGGAGATTAAACAACACATTCTTGAATGACGAATGGATCAAAGAAGAAATCAAGAAAAAAATAAAAGTGTTCCTGGAACTAAATCAAAATGATAGCACAACACAATAAAATCTTTGGGACACATTGAAAACCATCCTAAGAGGGAAGTTTATAGTGCTAAGTGCCTATATTAAAAATCAGAACACAAATAAATGAGTTAATGGTACAACTCAAGAATCTAGGAAAGCAAGAACAAACCAAGCCCAAACAGAGCAGAGGAGAAGAAAGAACAAAAATCAGAGCACAAATCATCATATAGAAACAAAGAAAACAATACAAAGTCTCGATGAATATAAGAACTGGTTCTTAGAAAAATAAACAAGATAGACCCTTACTCCAGTTAACCAAAATAAAAGAACAAATCCAAATTAACAAAATCAGCGATGAAAAGAGAAACATCACAACAAATACCCAAAAGATCCAGAACGTTATGAAAGAATACTTAAAAAATCTAAGAGAAATGGAGAAATTTCTAAATTCATGGAAACCACCAAAGTTAGACCAAGAAGAGATCAATGACTTAAACCAACTCATAACAAATAAAGAAATTAAAACAGTAACACAAAGCCTTGTGATAAAAAATTCCAGGGCCAGATGAATTTACAGCAGAATTTTATAAGATCTTCAAAGATCTACAAGGAATAATACTTAAATTATTACCTTTTAAAGATGGAAACAGAGGGGAGAATCCCCAAACTCCTTCTATGAAATCAGTATTACTCTAATATCAAAACCAGGAAAAGATACAACAAAAAAGAAAGCTATAGGCCCATATCTCTAATGAACACAGATACAAGAATTCTTAATAACATACTTGTAAACCACATACAAACATATAACAAAAACATCATCCACCATGATCAAGTAGGCTTTATTCCAGAGATGGAGGAATAGTTCAATATACATAAGTCAATAAATGTAATAAATCATACAAATGGACTTAAAAACCAAAATCATAGGATTATCTTAATAGATGCAGAAAAGGTCTTTGACAAAATTCAACATGCATTCATGATAAAAGTTCTAGAGCAAACTGCACTGGAGAGAACATACCTCAACATAATTAAGAGTATATACAACAAAGTCACAACCAACATCATTATAATTATAGCACAACTTGAAGCATTCTCATCAAAATCAGGGATCAGACAAGGCTATCTGCTATCCACACTCCTTTTCAATATAGTGCTTGAAACTGTAGTTGGAGCAACAAGACAAGAGAAGAAAATTCAATGGATACTAATTGGAAAAGAAGAGGTCAGATCATCCTTATTTGCAGATGATGTAATATTATACATGAAAGATCCCAAAAATTCCATCAGGAAGCATCTAGAAATGATCATCATTTTCAGCAAAGTGGCAGGTTATAAAGTCAATCTACAAAAATCTTTATAGTCTTTCTATATATCAATAACAAACAATCAGAGAAAGAGTTCAGGGAAACACTTTCGTTTACAATAGCCTCAAAAATATTGAGAGATAAACCTAACTAAAGACATTAAAGACCTCTTCAATGAAAACTTTATATCTTTGAAAACATAAGGAGATGGAAAGACCTCCTGTGCTCTTGGATTGGTAGAATTAATATAGCAAAAATGAGCATCTTACCAAAAGTAACTTATAAATTCAGTGCAACCTGAATCAAAATCCCCATGACATTCTTCACAGAAATAGAAAAATCCATCCTAAAATTCATATGGAAACACAAACTATTCTGGATAGCCAAAGCAAACAGTGCTGGAGGGATCACCATACCAGATTTCAATGTATATTACAGAGATATCCTTATAAAAAACAGCATGGTGCTAGCACAAAAACAGACACGCAGATCAATGGAATATGACATGAGTGCATGCAGTTACAGCTGTCTGGTAGTTGGCAAAGATGTCAAGAGCACACACTGGAGGAAAGAGCGTCTTTAACAAATGATACTGGCAAAATTGGATTTCCACATGTAGAAGAATGAAATTAGACCCATACCTATCATCCTGTACAAAAGTCAGCTCCAAGTGGGTTAAAGACCTCAATGTGAAGCCTAAAACACTGAAACTGTCAGAAGGAAACAGAGACAGTACCCTACAAACTATAGATACAGGAAAGATTTTCTAAACTGGACATCAGTTGCTTGGGAATTAAGGTCAACAATTGACAAATGAGACCTCATTATGCTACAATGCTTCTGTATAGCAAAAGAAACAAACAATCCAGTGAAGAGGAACCCCACAGAGTGGGAGAAAATCTTCACCAGATATACATCTGACAGAGGATTAATATCTCAAATATACACAAAACCACAGTGCCAAGCAGGAGAAACCTCCCTTCAAGTTGTTGGTCAGGGTAGTCCAAGAGACTCCAAAAATAACACAGGCTATTGCCACAGTCCTTAATTACCTCATAGAACTTAAAGGCAATAGTCTATTGCCTAAGACAGGCCATACTTTGGACACAGGACTCAGAGCCATAGAAGTAGAAGTGACCCGAAAGCCTCCTTTCTGAGAACTACCTCTCATAGTATCAGAGGATACTATGCAAGCTGCCAATGGAGAAAACCAATCAATGATCCTACCCAGTTGTAAAGCCAAATAAACTCCAATGATTGGCCCAGGAAACTATTGATGTTGGTACAGTAATGGCATTTTTATCTTGGGGGTAATCAACACCTGCCCACTCAGTGGGAGGGAACTATGTATGGTACTATAAACATAGCCAAAAATACATGCCTGGAGAGGTCCTAGATCCCATAGAAAAATCTACTTTTGCAACATTCTAGATCAATGTAATATGTGTACCTCTCACCACTTGTCAAAGAAGATTCTTTATGAAACAGGTGGAGACTAGCACAGACTTTCACAACTGGTCAAAAGCAGAGGATAATCGCCAGTGAAATGCTTAGTTATGACACATTTGCAATGAAATTTCTACACATAAGATGAATGCATCTTTCAATTCTGACCAGAGAAGTTTCCTTCTGCAGAAGATGACAACGCAGGGAAACCCACAAGTGGCCAATCGGCAGAGAACGAAAGGCTGCAGTGCACCCCTCCCTGAATAGGACACCGATTTCAAACTTCTGCCTCTGAAGGCTCAGAAGAGAGGATAGAAAGACTGTAAGAGCCAGAGGTGGTGGACGACCGTAAGGAAACAGTGTTCCAGACAGCTGCTCAGGTACTCATATGCACTCTCAGCAATGGTGACAGCATGCACAAGTCCCACGCAAGCTCAAACCAGAAAAAAATCCCAGCACAGAGACAGGAAAGTAGCTAAGAAATCCCAACCCAACCTGAGGAACTTTTGGCAAATGATGACTTCTGGGAAGGGGAGAGACAGTCTCTTATAAAGATGAGACTCTTGTCAGGTTAACTAGTCTCTAGTGGACAAACTCATACAGAGGGATATGTGGGGGACACAAATCAGACTCTCTAAGCTGTATTTACATAACAGAGTACATAATTAGGTGGGGGCAGGAAGGGGAGTTGAGTAGGGAGAGGGCATCTAAATACTCTCAGATATTATTGTATTTATATTTAAATCCTCCTCACGGGAGGCTCACTCTGTTAGTCAGTCCCTCCAGGTGCAGCCTTATTGTTCCTGCCCCCACTCCCCTATATGGCTCCAAATCTTCGAGCTACTGAGGCATCTTCTCTAGATCCTATAAGAAAGAATTGCTCCATTCCTAAAATGCTTTGAGTATATGGTCTGTTTATTCTCAAGAGTAGCGATCCCATCTCGTTTTGGCCGTGTAGAAGCCTGCCCCTAGTTATTGGCCTAGAGGCAATGAGAGTAGCCAATCAGATCTTAAAATTTAAAAAAAAATTAAAAAGAGAGCCAAGAAAATCAGTAGAAATGAGTCAGTAGGAGCGTTCTTCCATGTCCTCTGTCTCAGTGCCTGCTTCAAGCTCCTGCCTTGAGTTACTGCCTTGGCTACGACTGATGATGGGCTGTCACTTTGTGTAAATCAAATAAACAAACCCTTTCCTCCCCAAGGTGGTTTTTGTCAGTGTTTTAGCACAGCAACAAAAAGCAAATTAAGACAGCCACTTAAAATACTTGCCATTCCTGCTGATCAGGTGCAGTTAGCATGATGCCAGCTGTTTCTTTTGTAGACTCTGATGGTGCACAATGAAGGTCAAGACAATCAAGATCTCTGAAGTCTCTTTGAAAACATAAAGCAAGTTACTACAGCCTCAGTGCAAGGCAGTAAATATATGCTTGTGTCTTTCCCTCATAAAAGTGATCTGTTTTTTATGTTCCTTATTGTTTGGATTTTAAGAGAGCCTATTTGCCAAATCAGTAGCCACATTTCTCACACCCTAGGCTATATTTAGTTCTCAGTAATGAAATCGCATCTGGCACGGGAGCAGCAAATTGAATTATCATTTGGTCCGCTTTCATCTATCATACGTACCTAGCTTTTGCAGAAGTCATATGGATGTATTGAATGACAGAGAACACCATCCTTGCATTCTTTAAACCTTGAAGGGTCGCCCTGTTTGTCATTCCATCCAGGAATCAACAAGGTTTCTAATTTGCCGAGATGAGGGACTGTTTCGTGATTCTGCTTGTCCTTCCCACTTTCACAATTCTTCCACAGGTAATGGAGTGAATGGGAGGCTCTGCCAGCTGCTGAGAATAATTACATACGTGACAACTTTGTTAATGACTAGAGGGGAGGTGTATGGATACAGTGGACACATGAGAGGGAGTCTGACTCCAACTGACAGATGTCCTCACTGCAGCTCATATTGATTTCTCTAGCATTAATGTTAGCCTGGACTTTGCATGTTAGAATCCAGATTTACAGTTTGGAAAATAGTCACAAGTCCCTTTGAGAAAGGGCTGGAAGAATACTGATTCTTGACAGGCCTGCAATCTTTTCTGTATCTATGAACTGGCTTTAACTCTGGCTATTGTAAGACAGTCAGTAATTTTCTGTTGGGAAAATTGACATGAACCTCTGCGTAGTACAGCTTCATTCATTTGTGGTTTAGATGTCAGATAAAACTGCAGTCAGGCACTCACTAATCCGACACCATAGGAACACTACTGTCTAAAGACTCTCACCACCAGTCTCTAAAACATGCTTCCTGTCATGCAGCATTGCCCTTGCTTCTGACCATGTGATTCCTAAAGCTAGTTCAGGCAGGCAGAAGTCAATAGCCACTGAGCTTCTCAGTGGTATTGATGCCTTAGGGTATTCTGATCAGTTTAGTGATGTTGTTACAAGGCTGGCCCTCTGCTTTCCACAGCTAGTTCTTATGCTCCCACTTTTTCTTGCTTCCCAGCTCTTCTTTGATATGCTACCAAAGCAGATCTGTTATCTCGTCTTCATGCTGACCAAAACCCCCGAGAGAAGCTATCCCAGTAGCACATTAGGCTCTGTATGACCTTAACAGGACATTAAACCCAGGGTCACATGAGGGTCATTCTGTTAGTAAATTCCTCTAGATGCAGCCTTATTGTTCTTGCCTACCTTTTCCTGCCCAGGCCCCAGATCTTCAAGATACTGAGGCATCCTCTCCAGATCTTGTATGTAAGAATTAGTCCAATCCTAAAATGCTTTGAATATATGGTCTGTTTATTCTCAAGAGCAGCGATCCCATGTCGTTGTTTTGGCTGTATTGAAGCCTGCTCGTAGCTTTTGGCCTAGAGGCAATGAGGGTAGACAATCAGATCTTAGGGAGGACAGCAACTGCCTTGCAGGGCTTTCTTCTGGGACATGGCAAGCGAAAGTTGTGAGCTGAATCACTTGCTTTTGTAAATTTAAAGTTTTATCGATGCACATTCCTAGTCATTTGTTTATGTATTGTCTGTATCTGCTTTCACGATGAAACAACAGAGTTGAATACTTGTGACAGAGACTTTGGGCCCACAAAGCCTAAAACATTGTTACCTGGCTCCTCACAGAAAAAGTATTTATGCTTGCTTTGCCCTGGATTAAATAGGCAGTCCATTAAGGATTTTTGTTATTCTTGTAACAAAATTTAGGAAAGAAGAGAGGAGTTAACCAAGGGATTGGACATGCTCCGGATGAGCACCAGACTGGTTTGTTCCGGATTGCGGCACTGTACTTTACTGTCTCGGCGCTCTTGGCTAAGTCAGTCAGAGTTCCATCTCTTCACCTTCCAACTCTATCAAGTTGTCAACAAGGCCAAGTAGGAACACGAGAATAAATCATTTGGCAATTTTCAAAGTACTATGAAAATGGAAGACATCAATGTTGGATCTTCAGCATCAGCACCTGCTAACTCACAGCATGGCAAATAGCCTTTCATCTGCAAGGAAGCACACGAAATGCCTGCCTGCCACATCCACGTGAAAGACCTTCCTAATGCAGCTTGGCATACGAAATTCCTGCCTGCCACATCCACGTGAAAGACCTTCCTAATGCAGCTTGGCATACGAAATGCCTGCCTGCCACATCCACGTGAAAGACCTTCCTAATGCAGCTTGGCATACGAAATTCCTGCCTGCCACATCCATGTGAAAGACCTTCCTAATGCAGCTTGGCATACGAAATTCCTGCCTGCCACATCCATGTGAAAGACCTTCCTAATGCAGCTTGGCATACGAAATTCCTGCCTGCCAAATCCACATGAAAGACCTTCCTAATGCAGCTTGGCATACGAAATTCCTGCCTGCCACATCCATGTGAAAGACCTTCCTAATGCAGCTTGGCATACGAAATTCCTGCCTGCCACATCCACGTGAAAGACCTTCCTAATGCAGCTTGGCATACGAAATTCCTGCCTGCCACATCCATGTGAAAGACCTTCCTAATGCAGCTTGGCTTTTCAGGCTGTACTCTGGGTACTTGGACCTCCAATCTGTTTCTTCTGGTCTAGTTTCTCCCATGGGTCACTCAAGGCACCCACAGATTCTATGACCTTGATGAAAGTAATTTTGAACTTAAGGTACAGACCTCCAGTATAGTTGAAGAAATGAGGCATCTACAAAGAGGGAGTATTTGAAGCTTTATGAGTAACTTGCTGAGATTATCCATAGGAAGGAGAGAGAAGTGCCCAGAGAGGAACTTCAGGGATGCTTGCTGTCACTGAGCAGAAGCCAGACAAGGAATGTGAGCGGAGGTGGTAGAAGAACTCGGGGAGAATAGCCTCCAGAACCTGGGTCTAGCTCTGGAACTGGATATGTTTGCTGTGTGGCTTGACATATGTCACTTAAATTTTCTCTGCATCTTGATTTTTCTTACCTTTAAAATGGAATTGGCAAGAATTCTTGAGTCTCCAAAAGGAAAGGGTGTGGACATGTCACAGGTAGAACCCAACATTTTCCCAGGGCGAGGACAGAGAGTGCACACATCTCTCTGCATTCACGTTTTCATCCTGCTGACCGGCTATCTCCCTTATATGGTTTCCTCTGTTAATTATATTGTCTGAATTCAAGGTAAACTAAAAAGGTAAGAGAAAACTTAACACGACATAGATTTCCTTGTTAATACAAGTACATGGAAGCACTCAGAAGCATGAATCCTTAATTGTTTTTTGCTATAGCCTATAACTTGGATTATTAAGAAGGCCACAAGAAGCCCCTGGTGCCTAGCAACCCATTTCCAACTATACCATACATTCTATAATGAGGACAGGGCAATGGGTTACATCTGCAGGTGCATGTAAGGCTTTTCTCAAGAGTAAAGGTTCATTTGTGCATAACTAGGAGGCTTTGTTAGACATTCCACTTCAGGGTTTTCAGATACTCAATGCCAAGGCTGTTAGTGAAGGGATGTCCCCACAAGTTTCTATAGATAAAAATATTATAGAAAATCGATGTATGCTTTTATTTTCCATTATAACTCAGGCACACTGCCCCAGATACATCCAGAGAACCAGGAGATAATGATTAGGGCCACAGTGAAAAAATCCAGACTATTTGCAAAGTCAGAAATGTTGCTCAGAGTTCATGCAAATGGACCCACTCATCATTAATTTGTTGGAGGATTATTTCCCAAGTAAGCCCCAGTTTTCTTCATGTATAAACTGAGATTGTTGGAAAAGATTTCAATACATAAACTTTAAAACTAATATTTAATGCTCTTTAATTGAAAATTTGGCCAAATAAAAGCACTTTGTTTCTTCAGCCTTCTGTTTTCATTAGAAAACCTTGATTTGTACTATAGGAAAAGATGACTTTTGTTTGTTCCAGGTTTGCTGACAGCTATGTACTATTGGTGAAAATCTATTACAGTGAAGAGGCCAAGGTTCTAATTTGGCTGCTGAACTTTGAGTTCTTGTTGGCTGCCTGTGACTGCAGATGAATCATTTTGCTGTTCTGAGCTCAATTCTCTGTAACTATAAAATAAGCCATGGTATCTACAAGAAATTAGTGACCTTAGTTGCTCTCAGAGAGGTAAAGTAATTACCCAGGAACAAGTTTTAGGACATTATATACTAAATCGGATTAAAGCTACTCTTGATTGGAGTGATACTTTTCAGTGCACCTTGGATGCCTATTGTACCCTGTGAATTTACACAGCAGACATCTGCTACCTGTTCACTAAGCAAACAATTATTTAAAACGCAGTGAGCCCATAAGCTTTAAGTCTGTATATTTCCTGCCAGAAGCAAAAAATATGATTGTATATCTAATCCACAATTCTATATGCTCAGAGTAGGTTATGAGAGCCCCTTCATTTGTCATCCTTATGGATTAATAAATAAGATTTTAAATGTTAGAGCTCTCTAGCAAGCTAAGAAAAATGACAAATGAAGCATTCTGTTCTCATTCAGGTCGTTAATAAGTGTGAAAAGGGCCTATTCCATTCATCAGAATGAAGCATTCATCCTGATTAGTGGAAGCGCAGGAGATGGGGACACTGACATCTAATTGCATCTTCTTAATCAGTGGCAGCCCTTGCAGGGGCATCCGAGATGTGCCCAACCAAGGACTGCCTTTGGAGTCAGGACAGCTGACAAGATTTTTATTACCGTCGAATGGAAATTGGCTTAGTTAATATAATAAATTACATCATTAACTTAATTTAACAGGAAGTGCCTGGCATTTGGGACCTAAGAAATGTTGCTTAAAGGTTTTCTCACACATGTTTAAACTTTGGATTGTGGGAGAAAATATAAAATGTGTGTGTGGTATGTAGACACATTCTCATAGATGTGCATATAGAATGGCCGTGCCTCATACAAGGAAGAAATAAGATAATGAAAGCTGGCAGCAACATCTCAGAAGCAATGATTTGCCAGAGGTTCAATCTAAATTATAATTTCCCAAGTCTATCATAATGAATTCCCAGAAATATGTCCTGCATTTTAAATAAGAAAATATCGACAGGAATATTAACACCCCAGTTTTTTTAAACATGTCATCTTGACTCCTTACCTCAAAGCATCCTCTTTCTATTTATTTTTTTGATTTAAAACCCCAGGGAAAGAGACATTCTAGTTGTTCACAATTAGCAATGACAGAGAGGGTTGTAGAATTTCAGGACTCACAGTTTTGTTTGACCAAGTAAGACATGTGAAAGGAACAGTAGCTAAGAACTTGGGTAACTTACCTGTTATCACACAGCCAATTAAGGGCAAAGCACGGAGATTGTTTAGTGTGCTCTATGGCTCCCAAGGACTGCTCGCTTTTGCCAGGAGAATGAGTAAACTTTCTAGCTAGGGGCAGATAATTTGAATGATCATTTAGGCAACTTCTTCCCCAAAGAGGCTGGGAAACCAGTAGAAATAGAATCTTTCTGTCTTTCTAGGAACAGTTTCCTGGTTACATTTGCTATTCTGATTTCAGGATGCTTTTAATTACATATTATCTTTCCACTAAGGGAGGAGCTGGGTTATTTTGAAACTACAACTCAAAATCAACAGTAGTAGCAGCCAAAACTTTTGCCCAATAGAATCTATTTAAAGGAAATTGTGGGATGAATCAGGCAAGGACTCTACTAGAGTGGAGAGTGAACAGAGGCAACTCTGCACAGGTACACTCAGACAGGGATCCCATGAAACACACAATTTTATGTGTGTGTGTGTGTGTGTGTTGAGAATGGAGTTGGAGACATGGAGATCGAGCAGAGGGCTGAGTAAACAGTGCTACCGCGGTGTGGTGGGGAAAGAACTTCCTCCTCGTCCTCTTTCTTGTTCTTACAGTAAGGCACTACTTTTTAAAGAAACTTTTCTAGAAACATATAGCAACGATTATGTTCTCTTCTTCTCTGTACTTTCTGCTACTGACCCACACACTGAGGAATTTTCTTCATATATTTCTTCAGTATTTTTACATGGCATATTATAAAGTTGTCTCTCTTAGGTCTTAATCTTATTGAGTGATTCAAGAACACATCACTTAAGTGGATCTACCATACTTTTCAAAACCTTTCCACAGACCACTGTAAGCTTTTTTCTACCATAGTTAGAGCAGCTCTATACATCCTTGTGAATGGCTTTTGGGAAAATACCTCTTTTGGCTACCTACTGTACATTTTTTCTAAATAATTGTTGAAATTTTTAGTTCAACTCAGATTTGGCAGCTGGCAGTGGTATTTCAAGCATCTGGCAAGTTTCTCACCTGACACATCTGGAAAGGAGGAGCTAATATGTGATGGAACAGATTTCTTGGTCAAGAATCTAGGCCAGTTAGGATCAGCTGCCTTTACTGAGAGATGCTGAGCTTGCCAGCTCTGTCATCACTTTCTATATCACATGTTCCATTTCCCCAGAACAGAGTCACCTTATTAATGATGAATCTGTACTCTTATGGGACATTCCCTTCCTCTTAATGTTAGAGATCTCCCAACATCATGTGGAGTTGGTCTCAAGGCAAACCGTTGTTGGGGGAAACCCATTATGAAAATAACTTTAGGTACTGAAGGAAGTAAGAATAGAAACTGGGAAAAGTGAGACTAAGTTTAACAATATATCTCTGACTGCCATAAATTCACAATAGTCAGCAAAACAGGTCCAGAGCCTGGCAGCTTGCTGATGAAGACCTTACAGGAATCGACACTCCAATCTCCGAGAATATGTGCCTAGCTGTAGTCTCAGAATATTTAATATATACTAGGTAGAAGTCTAACTAGCAAGTGGACTCTGTTTATGCAACTTTTAGAAGTTTGTCACCCATGCTGTGATGGGTGGGGCTTCCCATGATGCAGATGTTTCAGGGTTATCTATTCCCCTGTAAATAAGCCCATGAACTCACTAGTTTAGCAAGCTGGACTTGAATGAAACGGTTTCTTTGGTCTTTCATCAGTGCTATACTGGGGTAAATAGATATTTGTTCATGTCTCCCTAGGAAGAGAAACAGAACATCTTCCTTTAGACAAGCAGCTGGCAGGCATTGCATCTGTAACACATGGAGCTTTGAATGAGATGAGCTGAATTTGCTCATCCCCAGGGAAAACTAGCATGCTCCAATTGGGCAGTTGCTCTAAACAAATTCATTTCTTGACAGGGGTTACTTTTATTTCCTGTCCACTCCAGATGTAAGGATTCGAATTTCAAATATTGTTTAATCCACAGTTTTGTCTTTAACAGGCGAAATACGTAGAATATATAGTTCCGGAAACATAAGCACCTGCCTACTAAATCCAAGTATTTCCAGGCATCACTGCAGGGCAAGCCTTATTAACTACAGTTAATGACCTTTTCTAATTAGCACAATAATTCTCCACTAGGGCAGGGCTCAGAAATCATCCACAGTACTTGCAGCACATGAATCCTGCAGATAGGCTTCTCGAACCTGCAAGGCTTTAGTGTCTGCGTTGAGATGGCCAGTGCCTCCAGAAGGGTTTTCCCTTTACCACTAGAGATTTCTCCTTGGCCCATTTCCAGTGTCTTCTGTTTGCTTCCTGTGTCTTGTCCATTAGGCTGGGGCAGCTGAGCTTAGAAATTTTCTATTGGTTGCTGCAGGACCATCATTCCCTGTTTTATTGTTTAATGCCCCTGCCATGAAGTTACACTATTCTAGGGGGCACAGAATTCTTTTCCATTTCTGAAAATGTGGGCCAAGCACAAGGATACGAAGCCAGGCTTCTAACAAACTGAATCCTGATTATCGGGTGGTATTTTGGGTTAAGAGCTTATCTCTGCTTATCCCTGGTAGACACAAATGCATGTACTAAAAATTGTTTTCAGGCACTTGAAATGTAACTCTTTCGGAAGGATTTTGAATACTGGCTTACTGGTGCTATTGACAGTTTATCTGCATGTCCTATGAAATCATGTTTATACTGAACAAAGATAAACTTTGATCTAGTCACAGAATTAGCATACGTTTAAAATTAATGTTATTCAAGTTAATGAGTTTTTTTTTTTTTTTCTGTAAGGCTAAAAGCAAACCTAGGGACTGGTAAGGGGTAGAACTTCTCTTGTAATTCTCTTTGGAGATAAAAAGTAGGTAAGCTAGGAGATGTTTATGGGAACACAGAAGTCTTTGCTTTAGGCAAATTAGGAACTTCTAAAGGGACTGGCATCCGTGGAAGAACCTGCAGGCTTCTGAAGTAGACTCACTCACCAAGTCCCATGAAACAGATGTACTATAATAGCACCATATTTTGTGCTGTGATTTATGTTTTCTGTATTTAGCTTTATCTTTTGACACTCATAATGGCCCTTGGATGCAGGCAGGGTTTGGCTGCTTGTGCATGGCAGCTGTGATGGTTAATCTTCACTATCAGCTTGCTGGATTTAGAAGTACCTGTGTTGTGTAGCAATTTCTTTCAAATTGAAGCATTCCCTCTAGGAGGCTGGTAGGATTCAGGAAGTAAGCAGAATTTGCAAGTCTCAGGAAGCTGAAAGAAGAGTCACAAGGTCTTTCCCCAAGGTTATACAAGCTGTCACAATTGCTTGGGGGAGGACAGTCTCTGATTGGCCAGCTGCCTCTAAATCATTCAGGGAGATCCAGGGATGAGGCTCTCCTGAGTCCTCACATATATTGGAGTGGGCTTTTCCATGATGTAACTGCTTTTGAGTCAGTCATGCTCGTGAAAGTAACCCTAGTAAACTTATTGGTTCACCAATATACACTTGGGTGGAATATTGTCTTTGGTTTGTCATTAATGCCCTTTTTGGGGTGAAGAGACATTTTTTCACATCTCCACAGGAAAAGTCACACAACAACCTTGGAGACACAACTTTGGCCATATCACTGAGTGTTTTCAGAGAGGTTTAAATGAGAAGGAAAGACCCGCTCTGAATCCTATGGGCTGGGGTCCAAGGACGGATAAAAAGGGATGAGAAAGCAAGTTGAGCACTATCATTCCTCTCTTTCTGCTTACTCACTGTAATGTAACCAAGACCTCATGATCCTGCTTTCACATGCTCCCTGACATAATGGAGGTAACCTTTCAAACTATGAGCCCAAATAAACCTGTAAGTTGTTTTTGTCAGGTATTTTGTTACAGCAATGAGATAACTAAGTAATACCAAGTCACTTAACTTATCCCTTCAACTGACACAAATAAATAAGCCAATGGGGGAAAAAGCCACTGTGCATATCTAATACTTGTTCCTGACCATTCTGTTAACTGCTTGCTACTGATGGTGTTGGAATCAGTTCTTGCACCTTCGGTTCTGGCAGATAGGCACACTCTCTTCTTTGTGATATACAGCCAGCTTAACAGTCAATAAGAGTCCCAGGTCATCCTCCAGTGGCCCCACAGAATGCTCAGTGGCACAGAAGCCTTCATCCTTAGGGGTGGGTGTGGGAGCATTTTATCCAGCATTGACACCCAAACTATTTTCTTTGAAAACACTGTCTATTTTTAAATTTTGTTGTATGTATATGAGTGTTTTGCCGGCATGTAAATGTACCATATGTGAGTAATGCCTGTAGAGGCCACTGGATCCCTCAGAAACTAGAGTTATGGACAGGACAGTGTTTAGCTTCCATGTGGATCCTGGGAACCAAACTCGGTTCCTCTGCAAGTACTCTTAACCACTGAGCCATGTCTCCAGACCCCTAAAAACATAATATTAAAACAAATCCAGTTTGCTCAAACCAAACATTTATATACTAAAATAAAAGCAAATTACTAAAAAAGTAATTACAGCAATTATAAATTATCATAAAAGTAATTAGAATAAAAATTACGAGAAATTTAAGGAAGATAAACAGAAGTATGACAGAATTGTTTACTAAATCAAGACACTCTTGATAAAGACACTTCCAAAAGTTTATTCCAGTTCCTGTCTCCTGTTGTGAGAACGTTGCCATCTGTGGGTCACAACAGCTTGAGGATCACATTTTAAGTGACAGTGGCATGGAGGATGCAGTGACCTATCTGACAACACACTGAATGGACATCAAAGGGAAGGTCTCAGACTCATGCTGTCTCCTTCCAAGTCCAGGAAGGGTTTTGCTCCTCATGCAAGTGGGCGACTGCATCTACTGGAAATCTGTCTCTCCTCTTTAACCATGGCAGGAAAAGGCTCCCAATGTGGACAGCAGTCAGGCTCCAGCAGAGTATTCTTGCTGTTGAAGTTCTAGGGTAAAGAACCCCACTGTACTCTTAGAAGTGGGCTCCAAGTGTGTTCAAGAACAACACAGACTCCATCTTTGATGAAACAAGGAGAAGGCTTGTGCTGTGACAGACATGAGTGGGTGGCTTGAAAAAGACCCAAGGAGATACACTTAGAAGTCCCAGGCAAAGCCAGGGACTTTCTCCAAGGAAAGCAACACACTCTTATTCCAAAAAGCTTATAGTCCCATATTTGGAACAAAATGGGAAAGGATGGGAAGCCTGCTAGTGAGAACGTGTTTCAATCTTGAGAGAAATAGTGGAGAGCTAAGCAGGTGGGGCAGTACCAGTTACAGTTAGCCTATCACTGAGGAGGAGTGACAAGCCAGATTAGTACCATGAATAGCCCAGCAGAAGCTGATGTTCACAAGAAAACCGGTGAAAGTTGAAATGTTTCCCAGCCCTCTGAGCATCTTGCCTCATATACCCTGGTGGACAGAGGGATGGCCTTCCAGCCTCTAGGCCCATACCTCTAGCAAGGAACTTTCCTCAAGGAGGAAGTTCCTCTTTGTTCACCTTCAGGTGACATCACTTTGAAATGTCTCTGTCCAGTTAAAAGATTCAGGCATTCCAGGAAAAAAATTCAGTCAGAAATGAATACAAAGCAAAGAACCAGCAAAGGAGCAAAAACCGAACCAACCAAACAAGCAAACCACACATGACAAACGAAAAAATTACTGGAAAAATATTGTTACAGAATGGGGCTGAGTGTACGCCATGATTTCAAAAGAATCAACAAAGCAGCTACACGTGCGTCATTAAAACTCAATGTGCAAATTAGAGAGGTGACCAGAAATGTGGCCAAACAACCAAGCAAGGTTAAAAACCCAACTAGCAGAGCACAGGCGAGCAGCACTGTGGAACTGAAGCCCGCACCGAAGGACGGAGTGTGTCGAGCTGACCTCCAGGAAGGGCAACTTTTCAATATTGACAAATTAAAATTTCATATGCCCTTTGCTTCAGCAGTTCTGTTTGCAAGGATTTACCCAAGAGTACTTAATCACTAATGTGGGTATTAATGTGTACAAGTATATCCATCTCATCAAATTTATAGCAGTAAAAATCTGGTAATGATCTGTATATCCATTCAGGGATGTTATTCAATAAATTAGTTAATCTATGTGCTGGAATATCAAACAACTTTAAAAGTAATAAGATAAATACATGTGAATCTTTATATCTCAGAATAAAATCTAAGAAAAGAATAAGATTGCCTTACAGATACCAATACAGTGATCTCCAAAACATTTTAAAGGTAAAAACCAATGTATAAATAATGTATATAGGATAATTACCATTGGGTAAAAAAAAATTATGCTAACTGCGTCTTATTTTTGTAATCTACCAAGAAATTGGTAATGCCGAGGAAAACCAATGATTGCTATAAAATTTTATAGCATTGTCTAGATTAACTACTTAAACAATAAATCAAATTATTTCACAAAGTGACACTCCTTTAACCCTTATGACCCTTCAGTGCCCATATCATTCTGTACTTATTAATCACCCTGAGTTCAAAGGACTTTCTTAGCATCTGTCTTTCCCAGAGGACAGTGAAGCATTGGAGAGCAGAAACCATGGGTCACTTACCCATTATTGGTGTAAATTTAATGCATAAGATCTATAGTCACACGCCTGGTCTCAAATCTGTTCCATGGCATATGAGATATGTGACATTAGTTCTCACTGCTTCATAATCCTACCTGCGAAGTGGAACAAGAGCATCACCCAGGTTATAGGATTTTTGTAAGACAACACCCAGGACAAGCACGCCCCATGTAACATGCTCTAAATAGCTGTTAGTTCTTGGTGACATCTCTGCATTCTGGTACACCAGGGTACTCTGAATATCCACAGAATGAGTAGATGCAGGCCACCCTGTCATCTAATGCTAACAGAGCTGTCTTTCTTCTGTTTAGCTGGGAGATGATTCTAGATGATATAGGTTGTTTAGCAGCTGGAGCATCCAGAGATGATAAAGGAGATGGTCCCCCCGCCTCCCCCTAGGAGAAACTTGGAGACATGCCCATTTGTGCCAATTCTAAAAATAGTTTTGTTTATCTCAAGGATCCAGAGAACTCTGGGGAAATAATGGGAATCTCAGAAGGAGGCTTAATTTCCAGACTGTCTGTTAGAAAGGCCAGGCTCTATCTGATCAGAAAACACCCCTCATAGAACCAGCAATCCACAAATAGCATAAACGGATTTTTCTTAAGTAGTCTTGATCAAGTTTTCCTTCATTGAATTTTCCTGTTCAGGCAATAGCATTTAACATGCTGAATTAAGATCTAATTTCTTTTTGAAATTCAGCCTAGTAAAGAAAATTTTAAATTAGCATTTTGAGAATCCCTTTTCTTCAGATGACCCTGGTGAAGTCCTTTCATTCACAAATATTGTCCACTCATTTGCCATGTCATGATAAGAAAACAAACAAACCAAACTTCAGCTCTATCATGAGGATGTGTGAGGTTGATGTCAAACTAATGCCTGGAACTATCCTGATAAAATATCATGGAAATACAAAGATGAGCCTTCAAATATATGCTGGACACCTCTTATGCATTAGGCATTGCATTCAGTTCTGAGGACCTACAGGTGGGTGAGATTCACATTAAATAATTTTTACAAGACATCTAACTCATGTGGAAAATATTTACTGAGCTCCTATTCTGACAGTTTTCTGGATTAGTATATATGGATAAAAATCCACACAAATTCATTGTTTTTGCTTTCCAGACCACTTGAATGTTCTTGGACACTTTGGTGCTGTGAGAAGAAACAGAAGGAAGTCCTAGATCCTTCTTTCAAAGACTCAAGTTTCAACTTTCATCTCATCCAAAGTGGTATCTATGAAAGATATGCTGTGGAAAAGAGGAACGGTGGCTTCTACTTAGCACATCTTATGACTATTATTCCATTCAATCACAATGAACTTGTTCCCCAAAGCACAGTGTCTGAGCTGTCCTCACTCAGTCTTGTACCAAGGCAGCAAATCTCCCTCCCTCTCTCATTTCATGTGACGTGATGGAATTAAATAAATCATGGAATAACCTACTCCCTTCTCATAGTTGTCCTCCATCATCTTTCCTTTCTGGCAGCTAATCTAAGAAGCCTAATTCACTTGAAGGTAAAAGCTTGAAGCTAGAAGGAGAGTCATCTGTATGCATTCCAGAATTCTTGAGGTTCAGAGCAGTATAGTTCTCTAGCAATATCTAGTACACCCTCCTCATGAAAGGAGTGAGGAAAGAGAAGGTTAAAGACTGTAGCATTTGATCCAATATGACAGAACTGGGACTGGATTGAAGCCTCCTCCCATCTTGCTTGGTGTTCCCACTGACTCAAGCGTCTATCAACATAGTTCTATATGCAGTGAAGGAAACAGCGGGGTGCTTTTGTGGTCCTGTGAAAGTGAATGCTCTTCAACACTTCGCATCCCATTAGAGCTCAGAGCCTCTGGCTGAGTTTTCTAGTGCACGGCAGTTTCTAAGACTGGAAAGCTGATTTCTCATGTACCAGTCAGTCAGGACCCTGAGTTTGTCAGCATCAGACACTGTCTCTGGTTGGTTGGGTAAGAAAGGAATTTACTGGAAGGATATCAGGAGCTGGCTGAATCAGTGGTCAGGCCAGAGACCCAGGCTTGAAAAATGCACAGCAATTGAGGAATCTGGCAGAGAGAGAAAAGTTTGCTGGAATCCCAGGCAATGTGATGCTACAGAAATAGCCTGCTAGGGTTTTGTTGATTCTCCAACTGGACTAAGAGCGCTGTACCATAGCTATCAGGAGGGGTATCACACCTGGCTTCAGATTCACAATCTCAGGAAAGAGCATCAATAGGCCAAAGGGAGGCCATCTTCCCATGACCCTTTGTCAAGTTTCAGAAGTATATGCACCAAAATTTCACAAAGGTAGCTTTCTCAAAAATTACATAAAACATTGGGCAGGCCAAATAGTAACAATAATAATAGAACAACAACAAATATCCTTTGACCTTCCAAACATGCTCTGTAGCAGTCTGCCTGGAACAGCTATTTACAACAAATGGTCAGTATAACCCATAGTTTCATTTGTTCATAGACAAATGAAACTGCAGTGCTTTTTAGTTCGGCTCCCTGGACCAACCTTCCAGAGGTGAACATGCACTCTACTATCCTTAGCTTGGTCTGAAGGAGTCCCCAGTTTCTAGCTGAGCTTGAGGAAACTGCCTAGCCACATAGAGGTACTCTGGCTCCACACCTGCTAGCAGTCCAGGAAATTTAGGAGGAAGTCTACAGTGGACCTTGGGATGCATTTAGAATTCTGTTCTATTTTCATATCTGCACAGTATGGTTCGTAAGTTTACAGTGCCTTCTGGACCCCATTTGTATGATCAGTAAACTGCTAATACCAGTCTCTACCCACTGGACTCATAACCAAAGAGCTGAGGCTGGGGAGCTGCTGTGACCCTCCCCTTACCCCACACTTAAGACTTGTAAACCTATTGCTGTGCATTCTCGCTATTTATGAAGGTCATCTGGGAACAGGAATTATAACAAAAGTCTTCCATTAGAAGGTAAAGTTAGAGAATAGAAGTGACTTTTTTATTGTTTGAAACCAATGTCTTAATCCCTGAGATTTATTTCTGCTTGATACCTATCCTTTTAAGTACTTAGATAATACAGGACAAATGAGATTTAATAGGATAGGATCTGGGTAAGCACTGTGTTGACAAGTGACAATCCTGGAGCTCTCAGAATTGGGCTCCATGAGCATATAGGTTTCTTAGGCGTCCCAGAGAAGCAACAGACGGTGCTGCTGAGCACTGATCGTGGCATCTTTGACAATGGCATGATTGCTTTCCTCCAGGTTGTGCTATCTGGCATTTTCTAAGCCAGCAAAGTAACATCTCCCAGGATGCAAAGGAAACTACAGTTTAACCTTTCAGCCCAGAGGGGGGAAGCATTTCCCTATGCCAAATCCTTGTTCACTGGTACAGTCAAGATTTTGCCCAGATGCCTCAGATGCCAATGTTCTTTTTTCTCTTCTTCTTCCTCACTTTCCTTCCCCTCCCTTCTTCCTTCCTCCATTTTTCCCCCTTTCTTTTTCTTGCCACACATGTTTGCTGAATGTCTATGATGAAGCATATACAAGCATTGATTAAATATTTTCCAAGCAGCCCTAAGAGCTTTCTGATTTAACCTTGTAGTTGAAGAAACCAAAGCTCAGGAAAAGTTGAGGAAGAGATAATCTCAAGTTGCCTAGGTAGTCACTGGGTGAATGGAAGACAACATCTTTTAACTAATGATGCCACAGTCTATGTGCTTTTCTGATACTTAGTTATATCTAAAATACACCCATGGAGATCTAATTATGATGGACAAAAAGTTATTAATGTGTGGATGATCCCATGTCACTAAAGGGAATTTTGGTTTTTCTCATTGTTTCTTTGTCTCTATCTTTCCTCTAAAGAGAAAAAATATGTACATATATAATAAAAGTAGAAAGGTGGCAGGAAAATAAATATGCAGAAAATAAATGTATGTATTTAGAGAGAATCTGAGAATATTAGAGAAAAGTTTTGAAAGAACTGAGGTGAGAAGGAACTAGAGAGAGAAGATGTTAGTTTCAGAGAAATCCAAATGAAGAATTTGACTAGTGATACCCGTCTTCAGTGTGTGTTTCACTGACCAGAACACTTACAGACTTGACTTCATGAGCTCTATAGATTTTTGAGTTTCATTTTCAACCTCAGAGTCTATATAATTGAAACTACTGTCTCTCTATTCAAGTATTAAGTTCAAGTAGAACCCTACATTTTAAGTGTTAGAGGACTCAAAACAGGTAGGTCAAGTAAACTGTACAAGTTCACATAATAGTTCATATCATTTAATTGATGTCTAAAACCACACCGTCAGACTCCAGATTGAATGCTGTCCCTTGACATCACATTGGGCTTCCAAAACTTCACTAATGATGTTAGGAAGCAGAATTTAGTAGTTTGGGTAGGACACTACAGGAAACAGGAGGAGGTTGAATACTTTTGGATACTAGTTCTATTCCTGACTTGGTCATCTTGTGCTCAACTTCTGTCTCATTCTCTGCTCCCTAAACATAAATAAATATGTAAGTCAACAAAATTTACTTATTTTGGCATATAGTGCTACAAATTTGCACATTCCCCCAAGCTTAATACTTTGGGTCTATAGATAAATGATTATTATTTGGGTACAGTGTGAATGATGCAGAGAAATGACCTTCACATTTCCCAAGATGGGCACAAAGTACACATAAGGATGTTTTCCATTATTGGTTCAAGGTGTCTCTCTCTCTCTCTCTCTCTCTCTCTCTGCATGTGTGTGTATGTGTGTGTGTGTGTGTGTGCGTGCGTGCATATACGTATGTGTGTGTTAAAACCCCAGCCTCTTCTCAGGGAATGATACCCAACTTAGAACAACTGGCAGCAGTCTTACCATACCTGTGTAGGTCAGTCAGTTTCCTGCCACCATACAGAACTTTGAGACTTTAAGAGGGAAGGTTTGTTTGAGTTCACAGTGCTCGGTGTTGCAGTCTAAGCTCACACAAGCTCATCTGCAGTGGTGGAGGGCATTTGAAGAACCGTTCACTTGGCCAGTAGGAGGCACAAAAGAGAGAGGAGGCCAGGATCCCACAATCCCCTGCAAGGGGCCCAAGGATCCTGTACTGGGTTCTTCTTCCTAAAGGTTCAACTGTCTGTCTCCTGCTGGGTCGCCTCCCTTCAACCTCTAGGAGACAGTTATCCAGACCATGTACTCTTTGTCTGTCTTGTGGAGAAGTGAGCTGCAGAACAGAACATGAAAGGAATTCCCCAAGGTCTGAGACAGTTGTGGGGCAGATTTACAGAAGTCAGTAGCCTGGAGGCCTACTTCTGGCTAAAGCTGAGTGATTGGAGGGTTAGTCATAAGTAGCATGCATGTTCCTTTAATGCTGTTTTAAAGTTAAAATTTCATAGTTTCTAATTTCCAAAAGGATGTTTATTGAAATTTTATGTGCATGAATGTTTTGTCCACATGGATGTAGTTGCAGCATGAATGTGCAATACCCACAGCCAGAAGAGGGTATAAGACTCCCTGGTACTGGAATTATGGATGGTTGTTCACGCTCCCTGTGCCTGCTGGCAACCAAACCTGGTTCCTCTGCGAAAGCATCCAGTGTTCTTGTTGCTAAAATTCCTCCTGGGAGGCGCTAAGTTCGTCCCTTCCTCCCCCATCCTACAACAAATGAGACACACACTCCCCAAACTGCAGTTTGGCAAATTCTAGCTATTTTACTTGGGCTTACTAACAGAGCAGTGGGTGAGGGGTGACTTACAGAAGAGCAGGTGCCCTCCTGCTCCATAAAACACACCAGCAGATCCACTACCAGGCTTGGACCTTGAAACTTCCCAGCACTCAGCCCGCAAATGGCAGAGGAAAGAAAAGGGCCCATCTCATGGCCCCTCAGCTTATGTGCCTTTAGCCCCTCCTCCTCTTACACTCAAGGCCAGTGTAAGAGGACTTTCCCCAGATCCTCTTCTTGAGCAAGGTCATTAAATTTACAGTCCTGGGTAAGCAGACACCACTCAGCCTGGGATAAAGGCTTTGGCCATAGTCTGTCAATCCAGCTTGTCAGGCGGAGGTCCAATCCACATCTCTCCAGCCTCCCGAAACAAAATTACCCGCCCACCACCTTTAGCTGAATCAAGGGGGAATTATTTTTACCCATTCTAAACTTTAGCAAGTTTTTTCCCTTCTAGAGTTAGAAAAATTGTTTTTCATGAAAAAACAAACAAAAACGAGCAAAAGAACCAGAAAAAAAGCAGGTAATGCCCAACTTCCTGTCCTAATTACTCCACAGTCTTGGCTTTGGGGAAAAAGTATCTGCTTAGATCTTAAACAACCTGCCTTCTTTCTGAGAGGAGAGCAGTCAGGCTGCAGCGGCGTCCAAAGCTCTCTCCATGGATCTACTCAGCCCTGCCACCTTGTATTCTTCCGGCTTTGGCTTCCCTTCGCCCAACTTTGCAGTCTTTATAAATTAACACGGTTGTGCCATAGTAATGGAAACTGACTAATCCACAGAGCATTGTGACCAAGATCCCAATACTTGACAGTGTTATGTAAAGTTTGGACTCCCTGGGTAAGATATAATGCCTCAAGTAAACTTCACTCCTATTTTACCCCGTCAAATGCCTTTGCCTTCCCTAGCTGATTTGATCTTTTATTGTAATAAAGGGAAATGGACTTGAAAATTTGGGCAGGTGGAAGTTCTGAGAAAATATAGCTGGTAACACTAATTACTGTGATGAGACATTATTTTAAGTATCCATGTATTAGCAGGTTCACTTTTAGAGTGAGGTCGCCAGTCACACAGCCAGACAGCCCACGCAAGGAAGCTGCCATGGAGATCTGCATCTCCGGTCTCCCCTCCCGCCTCTCTCCCCTTTCAGGTCAGCATGTGGACCACAGGTCACAAAAATCAGCTTGGAGCCAGCATTTTGGCTGTGCTCCTGGAAAAGCCACTTACTGCGGCTCAGGGAGACGGCTGGATCTCCTAGCTATGTGCGCGCCTCCCTATTTTTCTTTAGAAACGCGATTCCAAGGGTTTGAAACTATGACTCCGTTTTCTGTGCTGTGAAGTGCTATGGATGTGACTTTTCCAGCGGCAGGGAGATCGGTATAGATGGTGCCACCACAGGCCAGCTGCTGCGTTTCAGTCCCACTGCAGCGCACAGGGTGACTTGGGAAAGGCCTCCAGTTCTGATCCATGTATCCTATTGGACTTTTGGAAATCCATTCCGGTGTGTGTGTGTGTGTGTGTGTGTGTGTGTGTGTGTGTGTGCGCGCGCGCGCGCGCGTGTTTGGGGAGGGCTGGTCACGTGGCCGCCAGCTTCTCCAATCTGGGTACCAAAGAAGCCCACATCTGTCAAGAGGGAAAAAAAAATCAATGAGCAAAGCGACCACTTTGCCTTGACCTGGTGAAGCGCCCCAACGTCTGAAGAGGAGAGCGGAGGACACGGTGAGCCCCCGCTTCGCCACCGGGGGCCGCAGTCACCTTCAGCAGAGGGAAGTAGGGAGACGCGAACCCCGCGGGTGGTTCTGGCCCTTGGGCTCCCTCCAACTCGGCCTGTGCTCGCTCTTTCCCCTGGAAGCCTCAGCCGCGACCCAGGACGCAACCCAGGCCGCTCTGCAGGACTCCGGGGGTGCGGGCACCCACTCTCTCCTGGCTGCAGCCTCGGGCAGGGCACGCCCTCGGCGTGTTCGCCGCGCCCCTCCCGGTCCGCCCCTCTGGCCTCCTGGGAGCGCGCAGTCGCGGCCGGTGCGTCTGGTCTGCCTGCGCGCCCCGGCGGCGGGCCATGGAGAAGCCCAGTCCGGTCCTTGGCGGTGGGGTTCCGGGTCCGCGCTGCCCACGGCACCCAAGCCCGTGAGGTGAAGGCGCTGGCCGAGCCTCAGAGACCCAGGCTGGGGCCGATCTGGGGACTGAGGCCGCATCCCCGGGCGCTGGGAGCCCGAGCGCCATGCTAGCGGGCACTGGTTGCCCGCCGCCCAGGGGATCCCGAGCGCCCTCCCAAGCCGCGGCGCGGCCCTAGCCTGGGCTGCAGACCCTTGCCCGGCGCGGCAGAGGCTGAAGCCATCCAGCTCCCGGGGTGCCGCCCCCCGGAGCAGAGCTGCCCTGGGGCTCGGGACCGGCCCCAGGAACCAGGAAGCGCGGTGCTGGAGGCCGTGTGGACCACCGCCCAGAGCCGCGCGACACCGGCGGACGTGCGGAGCCCCGGCTGAAGCAGCCTCGGAGGTAACTTTCGAGAGCCGGAGACCGGCGGGACGCCAGCGCACGTGTGCGTGTGTGCTTGTGCAGGTGTGATCGCGGTGTGACCGCCGCTCGGGTGCCTGGAGAGCGCGAGGTGAGCACCTGGGCTGCAGGCATTTCTTCCAGACTTCGCTTGGTCCCCATCACCGCGGGCCCGCAGGGCGAGGGGACCCCTTTCCCTGAGCTAGGTACTGTAACAGAAAAGGGGTGTGCGTGTGTGTGCATGTGCGCGCGCTTGTGTGATGTGCACGTGTGTGTGTATGTGTGTGTCAGAAGAGAGAGAGAGAGGAGAGAGAGAGAGAGAGAGAGAGAGCGCTCGCCAGGTGCCAGGCTTGATCATACCTGGAGGAGGGATAGGGATGAAGGAAGAGAAACAACCGCCAAAGACTATGCAGTTCGGTGCAAGTTTTCCTGGTTGAGAATTCCTTTCAGCAAACGGCGTTTTGGGGGTTAAAGAGGTAAGCTGCCTGTGCAAAAAATCCGACACATCAGGGGCGCAAAGTAAGGTGGAAAGCTGGACAAACCTCAGAAAGCCCGGCCGGCTCATCCCATTCTTAAATTGAGATTTCCAGTCACGTTTATGGAACGCGAGAGTCTTTTTTCCTGGGGAGATAAGGATGTTCAACTTCACCTGCCAGAAAAGGAGGAAGCTAGGCCTGGCTGGCGACGGAGCGTGCGTTCATTCACATGCTAGAATGCCTATGCAGCCTTCCCCACCTGCTCTGCCACCATCCCTGCCAAGTCGAGTACCCTTTGGGGCCACTAAACTAGCAAAATAATCATTGCCCCCCTCCACAAGGGTGCGGAAAGCTTCTGGAGGCGTAGTGTAACTAACAGCATTCAAACCAGCATTGTTTGTTGAGAAGTAGTGGCTGTATCCAAGGATTGTACGCGCAGTGGGGGAAGGTGGTTGCGGTCAGATACCATTTTCAGTGGGAATTAAGTAATGTTTGCCAAGACCAGCGGGGAGGAGAGAAGTCGAGTTTCTGCTATAAACGACATAGGTCTGTTTTGCAAAATTTACACCATTTTATTTATGAATGGGGTGATTTAATTGGGAGCTGGTGGGACCATGCAGCTGATCTTATGACTGTGATTGGAGGCCTCACTACCAGACTCTATTGTGCTGTTATGCATGACATGAAGAGTTTCTAGGAGTTGTTGAGAGGCAGTGTATGTAATCAGTTATACACAGACAGCCAAGGCCACAGGGTGCCTTTTGATATGTGCTGGCTAGCAGTTTACCGAGATCCCAGGAACATTTCAGGGATCATTGAAATAAGAGCGAGAGAGTGAGAGAGCGAGAGAGTGAAAGAGAGAGAGAGAGAGAGAGAGAGAGAGAGAGACCTTGTACAACCCCTTTGAACAAGCTTTTATCTTGTGTATTAGAGGAGGAGGGTCGATGGGAAAGGATGACAAGTCTGCAAATGCAGCCAGTTTAGAGATTTTCTTAGGTACTGGAGCCTGCCAGAAAAACCTTAACTGTCTGGCTAATAAAGTATGATTGTGTGTGTGTGTGTGTGTGTGTGTGTGTGTGTGTGTGTGATTTGTATAGAAAATAAATGTCAATTGCTAGGGAAAGAACAGATTAAACAGTTCATCTGCATTTCTGATGAATGTGGTGTGTAGAAGTGTTATACAGCACTTAATAGTTGGAAGAGAGATAAAGGTTTCTTTGTTCCTTTGGAATTTTGGATTTGTAGTGTCTTTAGTTTCCCAGCCAATACTAGAGGCAAAATTGATGTGTCTTTTCAGCATCTAAAAGCTATAATAGTTCCCTTGAAATATTTGTGCTTCTTGGAGGCTGTTCTCTCCGTCCACAGCACACGGAACCAGTCTGGGGTTTTCGTCTTCACTATTGTTCTAAGTAAGCCCTTTCCCAAATCTTGAGCAACGTGAAGCAGGAAGCAGCCTTGCAGCCACAGCCTCTGCCAGCAGAGCTGGGATGTGGTGACTAGGAGAAGGAAGGGGAAGGCCCTGCTTGCTGCTCCAGCCAAGTGGTGGTTTGCGTTCTTAGACTAGCTGAGGAACAGTTCCAGATTCCTCTGTGAACATGGGGCTAATGCTCACTGATTAGCTTTTCCCACTGACATTCAAATGTTTGTTTTTACAGCTTACTCTGCAGGCTCAATGTAAATTAAAAAGAAAAGGAAAAAGAGGACTATTGACTATAAGGCAGGCAGAGGCAGTTGCATGCTTGTAATTCACTGTGTGATCTTGGTATATTACTTTTTGCATATTTTTCTCACATATATAAAACGAGACTATCAAACTAGGCTTTTGAATATATGTCACTTCTCCTTTCTCTCTTCCTTTTAGAATAGAATCTTTTAAATTTTCCATAGAATTTAAATAGGTGGTAACTGATTAAATATGGAGGGAGGGACATAGCAGCCTGCTCATTCCCAGTGTGGTGTCTGAAGTACTCTTTGGAGCCCTTAAGGGCTCCTCAGTATACAGTTTGAGAGTCACTAGATCACTTCTTTCGGGAATGTGGCATACTACCTTCCAGAGTGTTCCAAATTAGAGGCTGTGGCCTCTAATTCTGTGTTCCATGGTGTCACACACCTTTCACCTGCGCTGAGTCCTCTTGATCCAGTGACAGGCATGTGCTTCAGTGTAGTATGTATACCCCAGATCTGGCTTCCATGAAGTCTTTCTTGTCTCAGCAAGTACTATGGGAGTTAGTGGGACAAGTGGAATGGGCAATGGTATATAGCTATGGTATGCTGATTGATTTATTCTTCTTTATCGAAGTTAAAGAATGATCTTCAGAATGGACTGTGGACATAGGTGTTTATGTCACTTAATCCTATCATTGTAGTATGATTTACTGGACATGACCACGGTGTGGTTTTTATGGTGCCTTGAGTATTTTCCCATTCCCTTTGCTAATGAGAGCTTCCATGGCAGACTTTTCTATTGTTTGGGCCTTCAAGGACACCATAATGCAAGGCTGTTAGTGATTTTTCCATTTCCTCTGACTTGAGAGTCTTCCTCGGTAATGTTCATTTTCTGTGTCCTTACTTCCTGCCTTTACTTTTACTTTAATATCAACCTCACTGGCAACTACGGTGCGAAGGCCACAGTACAGCATCTGGGATAACACTGGGATTTTGAAAAAGAAATGTTTTAGGTAGGCTGCTAACTGTGTAGCCTCATGGTCACTTAAGGAAGTGTCAAGAAAGTAGCTAAGGAAAGAAACCAACATTAAAGGTCAAAAAACTAATAGAACTTAAAAATATCATGGCAGGTTAAGTGATGGACAGTGTGAGAGGCTCCCACCAAGAGATGAGGACAAGGTTGTCAGAGGAGTTTCAGAGATGCAGAAACTGAAGGTTTTGACTATGACTGTGTGGGGTGTGGGTAAATAGTGTGGTGGGTTGTGGGTAGATAATGTGTGTGTGTAGGCGTAGGCAGTGTATGCAGGGTGGCTGTTGGCAGTGGGTAGGAGGGGGGGATAAGGTGGCTTCTATGGGGTAGATGGTATATGTGGGGTGTAGGTAGGTATAGAGCATCTAAGTAGGTGGTGTATTGAGTGTGGGTAGGTGGTGTGTATGGCATATGGGTAGCAGTATGTGTGAAGTAAGTGTGAGATGTTGGTACGTGGTGTGTGTTGGATTTGAGTGAACAATGTGTGTTCACTGTGGGTAGGTGCTATATATGGGAGTTAGGTAGTAGTATGAAAAATGTGGGGTATGGACAGGTAGTGGGTGTGGGGTGTGGACCAGTGGTATGGTAGGATATGGACAGGTAGTGTGGAGGTTCGTCAGCATAGGTGTGAGCTGTGGGGTGTGCGGTGTGCGGTGTGGGGTGTGCGGTGTGGGGTGTGTGGTATGCGGTGTAGGGTGTGTGGTGTGGGGTGTGGGGTGTGGGGTGTGGGGTGTGCGGTGTGGGGTGTGGGTTGTGCGGTGTGGGGTGTGGGGTGTGCGGTGTGCGGTGTAGGGTGTGGGGTGTGGGGTGTGGGGTGTGGGGTGTGAGGTGTGGGGTGTCAGTAGTGTGTGGACTCCAGGCTCCACCTCCTGAAGATCCCACCACTTTTTAATAGCACTGCAGACTGGAGACCAAGCCTTCAACACCTGGTCTTTGGGACCACTAGGGTCTGAACTGTAGCAGTGGGTGAGACTTCCTAGTATTTAGTACTTTTCAACTTCACAAAGAAAATCTTTTTATTCTCCTAATGCTTATAAATAATAAATTAACCAAGCAAATTGCCATCTTGCTTTGTTTACTATGATATCATATACTTGTTCTTTGCTTTTTTCATAAATTGATCTTTTTTTGTTTTGGGTTATTTATTCCTTGTTAATTTTTAAGAGCTGTCAATAAGATATCAGAAGCCTCTGTGCTCTTTTTCCAAGTTTTGTAATGGCTACAGACATGGTGAGTCAGCACTTTTCATTTATGTAAATGGATAATTCTTTTTCTTAATGAGTTCAGCTTTAAGGATCTTGCAGAATATCATTTCAGAACCTCAGAAATAACAGAACCTGTTATTTTGCCATTGACTTGAGATGCTGCCTCTTTCATATTTTGACACCTGCCTCTTGTTCTTCTGTTCCACTGATTTATCTGGAAAATTATAATTATAGGAGTTTTGTAGAAAGTTTTAATATTTAGTTATCCAAATTAATTGCTATTTTGACTTAGATTCTTTCTATTTTACCTATGTGTTTGTGTCTGTGTCTATGTATGCATGCTACATGTGTGTAGGTGCCTGCAGAGGCCAGAAGAGGATGTTGGATCCCCAGAGCTGTAGTTATAGGCAGTTGTGAGTTGCCTTATACGGGTGCTGGGGACCAAGTTATGGACGACCAGCAAACACTTTTACTCTAGTCCCACTGACCAGGATTCTTAATTGCTTAACTTAAAGTAAATAACTGTTTAGTGTTTCCTCTAACATACAAGACTTTCTTCATAAAAATGAAACAAGCAAACTAAACCAGTGAATCATAAATAATAGCAAAAAAAAAAATTTGTATTGTCAACTTTCCTAGTGGTTATTGTCTTTTCAGAGCCTTAGTCACAAAAATTTTCCATTAGTTCAGCTTTAAACAAGTCTCAGTAAAAAGGGGGTAAGTGGAAAACTTGCTTTTCTAGTTTTAAATTTATTTACTTTTGTTTGCAACAAGGTGTCATGTAACTCAGGCTGGCCTACAATTCACTTTGTAGCCCAGGTTGGCCTTGAACTCCTGATCCTTCTATTTCTGTCTCCCAAATGCGTTGTCGTGCCTGATTAATTTACCTTTTTTTATTAGTATGTATTTCTAAAAACTAAGACTAGTACAGGAAATAATCTAACAGACATCCTGTACAACTGAGATTTACAAGGTGTTACAGATGGTAATTTTTCTCTCAATGCTTGCTTTCTATTTGTCTGAAGAATGGACCTGGTTTAAGTGTCACCTGGCACTCCTTTTGTTGTAACCAACTGCTATTCATTCCCTTGGTGGGAGAAGATTCTCATGTCAAGATTACAGGGATCTCTGAACATGTGGTGTGGGACACGGGATGTGTAGGATTGACGGTGAGTTATTAAGGAGCCTGGTGAATACTGCATTCCACACAGGGCCATATGGGGCTGAACTCAGAGCACAGTGAGCAAATGGGCTATGGGAGGTAGGTTCTGTACTGTTATTAAGTTCTCACAAGAACACATGATTGGCTTGCTTGAATACGTACTTATGAGGGCATAGGGAAACCAAATCCTGATACTGAAGGGTAAGTAGGAATTGTGCTCGCTCATTGATAAGAACGCTTGTCTAAGGGACTTTACCAATGGTAGCTGAGTTGGCACTTGTGGTTAGGCCATCCAAGGCCCTCCTGACTTCACTAGATGTCAAGGCAGCCCATTGCAGGAACCTTAATTTTAGACCTTACATTACATCTTTCTGTCCCCTCCTGGAAGTCCCTGTCCCAAGCCTGTTATAATTGCCCTGGGTGATTTTATATATTAGTTTTAACGTGACACCACTAATCCATGTCTTTTTTAAAGTACATGGATGATGTGATAGACTAATATGCAAACTTCTTTTGTTTTTCCTTTCTTTGAAGTTTACTCTCAAATTTATTGAAAATAAATGCATTCATAATGTGAGTAATCCCAAGCTAATTCCTCCATTGTACTCTTTTTATGTTAAAAAAATTGTTTAATCCAGGTATGGGGGAGCACACATTTCATCCCAGCATGCAGGAGCCAGAGGCAGGTGAGTCTCAGTGAGATCAAGGCCACCCTGGTCTTCATAGTGAGTTTTAAGGCAACTGAGCCTACAGAGAGACCCTGTTTCCAAAAGAGAGAAAAAGTGTTTAGTAACAGTTTTGCTTTTTTTTAATCTATGTTAGTGTTCAAGGTAAATACATTACTTGAAAAGACAACACTTGTTCTTTAAAACCTTATTACAAAATAATTTATTTTAAATTAAGAAGTTTATTCTTAGGTCTAGAGTCCTCTTTGTGTGATAGATCAAATTTATTTATTAAATTCTAGTAGTGTTTTACTATAAATCTAATTTTTTTTGTCCACCATTTTTAATGGGAAGATCTCTAAATGTGATCATGAGTTTGGTATGTTACCTATGATTTTGCTTCCTTTTTGAAGGCTATATATTGCCCTGGTAAATTGTTTCTTTTATCATTTTGGTAGTAAGTCTCTGAACACTGTCTTTACTTTCAATTCTTCTCTTTTATGTTAATATAAGAATAGTTGTAGCTTATACTTAGTATTTACTGTATGCCACATATTGCTTCATTATATAATACAGTCATGTGAAGTAGATGCTATATCATCTACATTTTAAAACTGGGGAGACATGAACAAAAAGACTTGTAAGTTATTCCAATCATATACAGAGAGCTTAGATTCAAGCTTGGGTAGTTTTGTTCTTGAGTCCGCGATCTTTAAGTACTGTCACTTTACCTACAGTGATTACAAGCCCTATTATATTATTTTAATCTTTTTTCCCTTATATTTTCAATATCTATGTGATAAGGTTTGTGGGTATATCTCTTACAGGCAGTATTAGACTGGGCTTTAATTTTTGAAAATGTAGCTTGAGAGTCATTGTCTTTTACCTGACTAGTTTATACTCTTTACAATTATTATGATAGGATGTACTTAGAAATAATTCTGCCATTTTATTTATTTTTATTAGTCCTGTTTGTCTTTGGTGTGTCCCTTCTTTCCTGTCTTATTTTAATTGACTGAATTTTGTTTATTCTCTTGGTCTGTCTGTGCTGGCTTAGATGTCCTACATTAATTGCTATACTTTCTGCCCTTTTAATGATTACTGTGATATTTTAACATACATTTTAACTTATCATCTACATTTATTTAATAACTTTTTCCTCCTCCAGATAATACAAAGCAACTTATAAGTTTTAACTCTCATCTCTCCTTTTCATTTTATCTTTAGAGTTAGACAACAATAGTTTTATATGTTGATTAGAATTTTTTTCTTTTTACTTGGATTCAATTTTATTCTGAAGGAGTTTTAATAATGAGGAATATGAGTGATAAACCTAGGAATTTTAAAAATGTTTATTCCTAAACAATAGCTTATCTTATAATATAGTTATTAAAATATATTAATTTACTTTTTATCATGTTAAATATTTTACTCCTATATTTACTTCTGTTTATTTTTATTCTTGAAAAAGCAAACCTTCAAAAATTTTTAGGTAAGGCTTTCTTTTTGCTCCGGGCATTCTCCAGTTTCAATATGATTGTTTAGGTTTCTAAAGGTGAATTATTTTTATGTCTTCTTCAATACTTATGCAATTTTATGCTCCTTGAATTTGAAGATTTACAGTGTAAATTCTGGAACGTTCCTAGACACTCCATTTTGATTATCATGGCTCTGCTGTTCTCTCTCTGTCCTGGAGTACCTGTTAGGCATTTGATGACACTCCTGTCTTTATGTCTTTTAGTTTCAATTTCATCTCTTTTATTTTTGTTTCTCTTTGTGCAGTACTCTGCCACATTCCCTTAAAATTGTCTTTCATTTCACTTATTTTCATTTTGCTTAAATAACGTATCACTGAATCTGTTCACTATTTTTTAATGTGTGCATTTTTCCTACAAGTACTATTTAGTTATTTTTCAAATTATACACCAGTATTTCACAGTATCTTAGAGTACCTATTCCATACACATTTGTATAAAAAAAATTCTACTATGTATTTATTAAAAAAAATTTAAAATTGTGGTTCTTTTTTGTGAAGTTCTTGATCTTTGAATCTTGCTAGTTATTTTGTGTTTTTTGACTCATTGTAGAACATTTTCTTTTGGGTTTAATTTTAAAAATATTATTCAACTTTAGTGTTTTTCCTTTCTTTAAGGAGTGGTCCTATCCATCTTTGGTTGTCCAGAGCAATTTTGTACTTGTTTCTGCCTGTACAGAAGGCATTATGAACATAGGATAGTTCTTCTTTCCTTTTTTGATCCAGGGTCTCATTATGCAGCCCTGGTTGACCTGGACCTCCCTATGTAGACCAAGCTGGCCTCAAGCTCACAGAGATCTGCCTGCCTCTACCTCTAGAGTGCTGGGACTAAAGGCATTTTCAACCATGCCCAGCTTTAAAACTGGTTTTTAATTAATTCTTAGCATAAGACTTCTTAAACCCTGGGGCAACATAATTTAGATCCTGAAGAATTTAAGACATTGACCTTGTTTTATATTTCTGAGGGATAATTTTGTGCCTTATTTAATTTAGAGTCCAGAAATAGGCTGACAAGTGTCTTTACTTCCTTTCTGGTTAACAGAATGGCTTTCTTGTTCCATCGTTTTACTTTGGGTTAGTTAGGGAATAGTTCTTCATTAGCCTTGTGTGGACTCTGTGTTCCTGCTCTCCACCTCCCGAGGCCTCCTCTATTCTCTGCTCAGTAGAATTCCCCTCACCCTCCAGAACAGTCACAGTACCAAGTCTCCTGTGTCCTTCTTCAGTTCCCAGTCGCTTCTCTGCTCTGGCACCTGAGCATTTATCTTGCTGTCTTGCAAATTTAGCTTTGCATGTTAAAAACCTTGTATATTTTCTAGCCCTTCTGGGAACTCATAATGGGAGCTTACCTTTCCTTCCAATTTTTAAGTGTACCTTCTTTTTAGATCTGGGAATTGCTTTAGGGCTTCTTGAATTTTAAATGAAGGGCTTAGCCAGGACTGAGCACCTCAGGGATATGCTTGACAAATGGGCACAGTCCCCATCCCAATTCCTGATGTCCTTCTTTAGTAGGTTTTGTGATGAAAAGACAGCTTTTTGTTCAGAGAGGGCTTTCCCTTCAGTCTGAAATCAAAACGAGAGGTAATATAAAGATCACCATCTTAGATCCTTAGACTGATAGCTTACTTTGTATAGTTTTCCAAGGTCATAGTTTCATTAAATCACAATAATAACTAATTACCACGGAAAAAAGAAACTATAAAACAACAAGCCAGAAACACACAGATCCTGTAGATTCATCCTCTCCTGGTGTGCCTTCAATGAGCATGAAGGGAGGGTACTGTGACCACTTCATTTGGTTTTTGAAAGGCCTCATGTGTTAAGGTTAGGGAAACACCTTAATACACATATTCTGCAGGTGACTTTGGCTGATCTAGATCAAGGTTTATTTTGTTCCTTCTCATCAGATTTCTGAGTTGTTAGTGTCAGAAGAAATGATTAAACCTTTAAGGGAGCAAGTAGAAATGATATTCAGAGGAGCTTATTGTTTGTTCAGGGATTTCACACAGCAATGCTAGAAACCATTACCTGAAATCAGATCTCTTCTGTCCTATTTTAAGATCAGTTGTCAATAGTTTGAGCAGTTAAAAATGCCTCAGGTGGGGAAAGGGCAGACATTCCTTTAGTGGTGTGGACAGAACATCAGCCTTGTCATGGTTGGAATGTGGCATGAGAAATAGCAAGATGCCATAGGGGAATGGTGAAAAAAGCCAGACCTATTGTTCCTGCCCTTTCCCAAGCTCCAGATTGTGGTACAATGAGAATATCCATGATCAGGAGATAGAAGAGGGCACATCAGAGGTTTTCAAAGGGAAAGGAGAATGTGGATCCCAATCAGTGCAGCCTGCGGATAGGTTGCTCACCTCATCCCAGGCCTGCCCCCTGCAGTCCTTCTGGCAGTGCCCCATTCCTAGTGCCTGCAACCTATTTACCCGGCCTCTTGCTTGCCTTAGTGAGTTGTGCAGCTATCACAGAATACCTGAGACTTGGTAACTTAGAATGTTAATTTATTGCTCACGGTCCTGCAAGTTAGGAAGTCCAAATGAAGTCACTGACTTCTGATGACTGGCGAGGGCTTTCTTGCTATGCCCTCAACCTACTGGAAGGCAGAACAAGTATGTGCATGCTGTGTGAAGTTTCTCTTATAAGGTCCCACTGCTTAATCACTTCTTGAATGCACCATCTCCTGATAGTACCTGAATTTTGGAGGGTTGTACTCAAAGCGTGGAGTGCCCTTTCTAAGTCCTACCTAATTGTCCAGTTCCTCCTCCCCCTCCTCATCCTGACCAACACATAGATGGCCTACCTGTTCCCCTGCATCTTCACGTCCCTTGCCCTCTGCCAGGAGCACTCCTTGTCTTCTTTCTCTGACCCTGAAATATCACCTCGTCATCAGTCTTTGACAGCATTGCTGATCGCTCCATCACTGCAAACGGACTTCTCCTTTCCCCTTTCCCTGGATTCCATCTCACCATTGCCCGAGGTTCTTTGTTTAAGCTCCCCTGGCACTCAGCAGTCACTCTGGAATGCTGCATGGAGGCTTATAGAAATAGAATAAGTGTCAGGGGCTGGAGAAATGGCTTAGCACTTAAGAGCACCCGCTGCTCTTGCAGAAGACTCAGGTTCGATTCCAAGCACCACACAGAGGTTAACAACCATCCATCACTCCAGTTCCAGGGGAATCCGATGCCTTCTTCTGACTCCACAGGCATTGCATGACATGGGTGCACTTACACATATGTAGGCAATACACTCATACACATAAAATGAAAATAATAAAATATTTTTTGAAAAGAAATAGAATAGATGTCAGGAGCAGGGACCCATTCTGACATATTTCCACTGTGCTTTTGAAAATTCAAATCACCCAGTGGGTCTCAGTTTTCTTATTGATAAACCACTTTGCTGATGATTACTATAGCCCCATCCGAGCCCTGTTCCTAAAGACTACTGTTTTCTTCTCTGAGACCTTGGGTGCTGTGAATGCAGATGTGACCTTTTCACTGACCTTAGCACAGTGTTCTCTACATATTTGGTGCTTCAGAAAGAGGTTTATTACTTGTATATACTTGTTCATGTGTGTGCACATGTGTGTTTGTAATTGTGGTGGCCAGAGGTTGATATAGATTGTCTTTAATATTTCTCTACTTATTTTTGGAGATAGTACCTCTTGCTGAGCCTGGAGCTCGCCAGTTTGGCCAGACTGACTGCCCAAAAGTTCCAAGGTTCCACCTGTGTGTGCCTCCCTAGCGCCTGACTTACAGGTCACTGTGCCTGCTTTTTAAATCTGGGCTCTGACAGACTGAACCCAGGGCCTCATGCTTATGCTGCAAACACTTTTTTCAGTGGAGCTATCTTTCGAGCCCAGAAAAGGGGGTCATAGGGCTGCATGTCTGCAGAATCATCCAGGAGACATGAGACTGGTGTGTGGGGTGGGTGACAAATAGAGATGGTAGAAGACCACGACCCTGGAGTCACATCTGAGAGGATAGTCTCACTTATTCTGAGTGAATAACTTCAAACATGGCTTTCTGAACTTTTGTATGGAAGTTCTGTCTTCTATATATTAAGAGTTGAACAATGAGTCCCCAAACCAGCCATGTCTTTTCCCTCTGAGGTGGTGTGTAATTTGGGCAGAAGCAGTAACTCATGAGACTAATGAAGGTCTCTGGATGTGTGTGATTAAGTTTTCGACAGTGAGAAACTGAAAGGCTTTAAAGAGCTTGGAAACGAAAAAATAGAGAGACCCAAATCATGCTTTAGGCAGGTGCATCTTGCTCTCTGTCCAGAGGAGTTGACTGCACAGAGCAGGTCAGTCCACAGAGGCCTCCCCTCTTCACTTCATCACGTGTGGACACATGGCCTCCTTCAGGCACGAGGTTGAACCTGGTGCTGTGTCAGAAGACTCTGGGCTGCCTACTCATTATTGGACTTCAGGCAACTTACGTATTTCCGGTGGTTTGTATGGTTATTTGGCAACCAGTTCCTCACTTCTTACCTGTAACTGAGGGTGTTCTTCCTACCCTGCAGAGTTGCTCAGTGTGGCAGCCTGCCCCTGCATGCTGGACACTGCTCCTCTTACTCACCAAGAGAGCTCGGAGGCTTTCTCTTCAGTATGCTCTCCCTTTGCTCCTGCGCCTCTCTGGGTATATTGAAATATTGCAGCAAATCTTGCAGTTTCTGTATTGATCTATCATTATTTACACCTGGGCCATCCTTATGTCCACGTGCCTATCTCCATCCATAGGCTCCTAATGTCAGTTTTGTGTGTGTATGTTTGTGTGTCTGGTGCATGTATGTGTTCCTGTTGGTGTGCGTGCGTGTGTGTGTGTGTGTGTGGCTAGACCTGAACATATGTGTGTGTGCGTGTGGAAACTGGAGGCTGACACTGGGTGTCTTCGCCTAGCACTCACCACCTTTTCTTTTGAGGCAGGGTCTCTCACTGAACCTGGGGCTCACTGATTCAGTTCATTGGCTGGTTGGCCAATGAGCTCCAGGAATCTGCCTCCCGACCCCCAGCACTAGAGTCACAGATACACATTACTATGGTGCCTGACTTTTTTATGTGGGTGCAGGGATCTGAATGCAGGTCCTCATGCTTGCACAACAAGCACTTTATCACTGAGCCATCTCCCCAACCCTGTAATGTCAGTTTTAATAAGAAAAATGACCCAAGCTAACCTGTAGCATTTATATTTCCATTACTCATTTTAGGAGGTACCGAGTCTTGGTTTTGCAAAGAGATTTTCTGGTAGTAGATACCTCGGGGAATCACTTTAGCCGTTCAAAGTAAGCAGTGAGGGCCAAGACAGCCTGGTGGGTAGTGTCTTGATTTGGGCCTTTCCTGGGAAGTATACAGGGAAACAGCATGAGTCAGCCTGGCAGCCCTAGCTTTAGGTCTCTTTGTTCCCAGTTGCAGCCAGACCTTTAAGTGCTGCAAGCCCATTTCCTCGTCTGTCGGAGAGTAATTGTGAAAGTGAAAGAGGTCTCTTAAGGTGGTTACACGGACTAAAGTAAAGAATTGCTATGAATGCGTTTTGTGTCACCAACACCGTAACGTACGATATGCATTTGCTGCAGTTGCTGCTCTCTAAATTACATTCATTTGTCCTCAGCTCTGATAGCTACACCCATTTATTTACTTGAAACCCAAGCGTGACAGGTTGTCCTCGCCTCTAGCAGGCCAGAACATCCTGACACAGAGTGCTTTCATCAGCGGGATGCAAGGGCTGGGGCAGGGCAGAGGCACTGTGTGGAGAAGCCGGTTTCCTGGTGGCTTGTTCCTGGCAGGAACAGAACCTGTTAAAACTTTATTTTCTTTTCCATGCGGGAAAAAGTCAGCCACAAGTCTCTGTATATTCCTCTAGACATTCATGGGAGAGCAAGCTAATGTTTATAAAAGGCTGCTGGGAACAACTGCCTTCAGGATGGAAAAGGAGAGCCCATTGCCTCCAGCTGCTAAAGTTTAGTCTGAGGAAAATCATAGCTCCTGTAGAAAATGAGCCAGACCTTCACAGAAATCAATGGCAATTATCAATATGCCTTGTGTTTTGGAGACAGAGTACAGCTGGCTTGGAACTCACTATGTTCTGGGCCGCTCTGGAATTAGCAGTAATTTTCCTTCCTCTGTCTCTTGAGTGCTGGGATTACAGGAATGTGTCACAAACCTGGCTTCAACAGGCCTTTTCTAAACAGTGTGGGCTCTCTCAGGGAAGTGGACACACTGTGTCTTTGTAAACCTCAGAGGCTGTGTCTATGCTTTTTTCTTAGAAAGTTTTGGTTTGATGTTTTTAATGTACCTATTTCAGATTTGTTCATGTTATACTTCTTTTCCATTTCAAAGCCTGTCCCCCTCCCAATGAAATTTAATGCAGTGGTGACAAGCAAACATGGGGTGGCCACACCTGATGGGAGTGACTGGCGCCCGTCCTGCCCTGTGAACCCTTAGGGGCAAAGGTTTAGGCCATCATCTCCTCTCTTGGGGAAAGTGTTCATGTGGCCTAAGGCCATAGGATCCTTGGGGGCACAGCTTGAGGTCCTTGTCTTCTCTAGGGAAACACCGATGCTGCCTAGGGCCAGTGCATGAGATGTGTCTGGACTGGGATGGCACTTGAGGCTTCTACAGAGAAGTCATCAAGAACATGGATAGTTGAGAACGGGAAGGTGCTGCCTTGATGTGCTTGAAGAGGTGACGAAAACAGCAGCAAACAGGAAGAAACCAACAGGCTCAACAAAATTGCAATGAAGGGATGCCTCGTCCTGCTGGCTGGCCTCATTGTGTGGCCAGTGACCAAATACTTGGCAAACATGGAATTTCAGAGACCTGATATTTGACAAAGGGGCCAAGAACACACTCTGGAGGAAAGACAGCAACTTCAACAAATGTTGCTGGTCAAACTGGATTTCTACCTGTAGAAGAATGAAACTAGACCCTTATCTTTCTTCCTGCACAAAAGTCAACTCCAAATGGATCAAAGACCTCAATGTGAAACCTGAAACCCTGAAACTGTTAGAAGAAAACATAGATAGTAACCCACAAGATAAAGGTGCAGGAAAGGATTTTCTAAATTGAACATCAGTTGCTCAGGAATTAAGGTCAACAGTCGACAAATGGGACCTCATTAAACTCAAAAGCTTTTGTACAACAAAAGAAACAACCAAGGAGGAAACCCACAGAGTGGGAAAATTCTTCACCAGCTAATTATCTGATAGAGGACTAATATCCAGAATATATAAAGAACTCAAAAAGCAAAGAATCAAGAAAACAAATGATCCAGTTAAAAGATGGGTTAAGGATCTGAACAGAGTTCTCAAATGAAGAATAAAAATTGCCAAGAAACATCTTAATAAGTGCTCAACATCATTAGTGATTATGGAAATGCAAGTCAAAAGTACTTTAAGATGTCATCCTACTCCAGTCAGACTGACTAAGATCAAGAGAACAAATGTACCAAATGCTGGAGAGGATGTGGGACAGGGGAGCACTGGTTCACTGTCTGTGGGAATGCAAACTCCTGTAACCTCTATGGAAGGAAGTGTGGAGAACTCTCTAAAAAACTAAAAATGAACCTACCATATGATCCAGTTTCACGACTCCTATTATAAAGATATGTGTACATCCAAATTTGTTGCTGCTCTTTTTACAATAGCTAAGAGACAAAAGCATCCTAAGTGTCCCTCGACTGACAAATGGATAATGAGAATGTGGTACATTTCCACAATGGAGTTCTACTCAGTGGCACAGAAAGATGAAATCGTGAAATTTGTAGGTAAATGGATGGAACTAGAAACTGTTCTGCTAAGTGAAGTAACAGAGACTCAGAAAAACAGATGATGTATGTTCTTCCTCATCTGTGGATCTTAGCACCAAATCCTTATATGTGTGCGTATATCCTGATGTAACTGCAGCAGCCAGGAAAACGGAAAGAAACCAGGGAGGTAAAGGGAAAAAGAAGCCTGAAGAGAGAGAAATAGTGGGAGAAGTGGGTAAAACGGGGGGTATTTCACTGGGAGAGGAAAGGGAGGGTTCTACAGGGGACCACGGGGATAAAGGAAAGAAGGAGCTCAAGATGGGGGGACCATAGGAGACAGCTGTTATCAAGGGGAAATGTGGAAAATAGTGGTACTGCAACTGGGAAGGGAGGAGGGAGGGTTAGTCAGGGACAGAGGAGAGATAAATAATGCTTAGTGGCTGTGAAGAAGCAGAGAGAAATGATCTAGTTCAAAAAGTCCACTGAAAAATTACACACACAATATCTAAATGTGAGTGCGTGTATATAGCTGAAGGCTGTATAACGAAAAACACAGTGCCAGACCGGGGGAACCTCCCTTTCTGGGTGTGGCCGGGCGGTTCAAGAGACTCCCAAAACAACACAAGTTATCGCCACAGCCCTTGATTGCCTCCCAGAATTTGAGGGTAAGACCCCATTGCTAAAGACACGACACACTTTGGACACAGGACTTGGAGCAATGGAGCTGAAACTGACCTGGAAGCCTCCTCCCTGAAGATTAGCTCTCATGGTTCTAACAAATACGATGCAAGCTGCTAAGGGAGAAAAATGGATCATTGATTCAGCCTTGGCTTTCGAGCCTAATAAGCATAATAATGACTGGCACAGCAAACTATACTGTAGTAGTGGTGCTTTTATTTGGGGATAATCAACAGCTACCTAATTGGACTTAAAGCCCACTCAATGGGAAGGTACTCATGATCGGCACTGTAAACATAGCCAAATACAGTGACTAGAGGTCACAGATCTTAGGCAAAATCCTAAGTCTGTCACAACCCTAGACAAGTGGAATTTTTTTTGCTATATGCTAAATGTGGATCCTTATATTTATAGACAAGTATGCCAGTCAGCATACTTGCAAAAGAAGTTTCTTTTGCAAAAGATGGAGACTATTACAGAGTTCCACAACTGGTCACACAGAGAATAAGTGTTTGTGAGATGCTCAACCCTTAGTGACATATCTACAATAGAGCCTCTCTACCCAAGGCTCACAGAACATAGTGGAGCAGGAGTACAGAGAACACTGATGCATCTCTCAACGCTCATCAATTAAGTTCCCTCATGCAAGAGAGGGGGATGAACACAGAAGGCCACAACTGGCCAAAGTACAGAAAATTAGTCTGCAGAGGTGGGTTCCTGGACAGGACTCCTGTATTAAACTTCACCCACTGAGGGCTCAGGGACCATTGTGGAAGAGGGGGAAGAAAGATTATAAGAGCCAGGGGAGGAGGTGCATGATGATAAGGAAATAGAGTCTTACAGGCTCCCTGGACCTTGCTCAGATGACTTTCCAGCAGTGGTGTCAGCATGCACCAGACCCATGCAAACTCAAGCAGATAAAAACCCAGCACACTGGGAGATGAGCAGCAGACTCCAACCTTAGCCAAAGAACTATTGGCTGCTGATTACTGCTGGGTGAGGGAGAGTTGATCTTTAAGGGAGAGACTCTAGATAGACTGACTAGACTGGTGGATAAACTTGCACTGAGGATGACAAAGTACACTAACTTGACTTGATAGACCTTAAAATATACGAAAGAATGCATGAAATCTGGTGAGGGGCTCTAGTTGGGTGCAGATGGGGGAAGCAGTGTAAAGATGATTAAGATGTTTTATATGACATGTCCCCAAATTCAATAAAAACCTACATTAAAAGATGACAAACCAGGTGTGGTGGCACACACCTTTAATCTCAGCTCTCAGGAGGCAGAGGCAGGTGGATCTCTGTAAGTTCAAGGTCAGCCTGGTCTACATAGTAAGTTCCAGGCTAGCTAGGACTACAGGGAAACCCTGTCTCAAAAGAAAGAAAGGAAGGAAGGAAGGAAGGAAGGAAGGAAGGAAGGAAGGAAGGAAGGAAGGAAGGAAGGAAGGAAAAAAAGAAAAGAGCCAGGGTGCCTTTTCTCTAGAAGGAAGCTTGCAGACATTTCTTGGACTAAGCAGTTTAGGGTAGAGCCAAGTTCCAGCCAAGTTCCAGCCAAGAGGCTCTTCCATGAGCCTGCACAGTGGGCAGAGCAGTGACAGACAGCGCTTGTCCAGGGCAGCCCTCCTTTGCAGACTTGGCAGGTCAAAGCAAGGATTTTTAATGTTTGGTGATTGCAAAATATTTGCTCATCGTAGGGATTTCAGAAATATGAAGATAAAAGTAAATTTGCCTGTAAAATAAGAACAATGAGTACTAGGGACTTTGGGGGGCAGAGGGGAGTACTCTAGATCTTTGTGTGGGCATCAGTTACTACGCAGGCATGCATATTGGTCCACACTAGCCAAGACACATTTAATATTTGTATCCTTCATTGTATGTGAAGTTTATAGGAAAATAAAAACTGAATTATTATTGAACCTGGTATAATTATGTATAAGATAAGGTACTTAGGGAGAAGTGTGTAGATACCTGCAATTTAAACTTTGAAGTGTATGAAAAAAATGAGATGTCTTGACAAAGGATAGATATGTGCTCAACCAAATATAGTAAACTGTTAATGACAGAAATCCAAAGGGCGGAATGAGAATGTTCACTATAAATTTATTTCAGCTTTTCTGTAAGTCTGAAAATTTGCATGATAAAAGAGTGGGATGAAGAAAGTGCTGCTTCAGAAAGAGATCCATATTTAAAATCCAGAATTGACCACTGTTTACATTCTAGTGCACACCATTTTCTTTCCAAGAATACATAATTTTATATCATCCAGACCTTTATACAAATTTATTTTCACATTCTTTTCCTCAATAGTAAGTCATACTTGTTTTATGCAACTTTTATGTAACTTTAAATTATCATTTATGTACAGTAAAATTCACACATTGAAAATATTATTTATTTTTTATCTTTTTATTTTATGTGTACAAGTGTATTGCTTGCATGTATGTATGCACTCCTGCCATGCAATGCCTGTGGAGGTCCTAAGAGAGCATTGGATCCTCTAGAACTGGAGTTATGAATGGTTGTCAACCACCTTCTGAGTGCTATAAATAGAACCTGGGTCCTCTGCAAGAACAGCCAGTGCTCTTAACTACTGAGCCATCTCTCCAGCCCCCAAATTCACACTTTTAAGTGTGTAGTTCTATGAATTTTGATGAATGTATATAGAAACATCTACTACTACCAAGATGCAGAGTATCATTCTAGAAAAATTTCTCTATGCCCCTCACACCTAATCCTTGGCAACCGCTGATCTATATTTGGAATGGGGCAAAAATGGAACGGTACAGTACATTACAGGATAGAGCTTTTTACTCTGGATTCTTTTGCTTCATGTTTCATCCGTGCTGCATATATCAATAGTTTGTTCCTTTTAAAGAGTATTTCATTATAAAAATGTGCATTCGGGCTGGAAAGATGACTTAGTGAATAAGAGCACTGACCACCCTTGCAGAATATCTAGGTTTGATTCCCAGCACTGGAGGGGAATCGACGCCTGCTTCTGACCTTCAAGGGCATTGCACAACACAGGTGCACCTACCTACAGGCAAGCAATACACACATACAGATAAAATAAAAATAATAAAATATTTTTAAAATGTGCATTCATGCAATCTTCACATTCATAAAACTTCATTGTTTTGCCTAACCTGTGTTATTAAGGTTTTATTATTTGGATAATTACAATAATTTATCACTATTATAAATACCATATATGAACATATTCATTGATCTGTTTCTTGAGGTAGATTCCTGGGAAAGGAATTATTAAGTCAAATACTGTGGGTAGTTTATAGCCCTGGATATATTTTAAGTTGTTAAAGTGGTTTCTTTGCATGTCTTTCATTGGTTTGTAACCAACTGAACTTAAAACTCCAGTGGTATTTATAACTCTCCCTCTTTTCTTTTCTGCTCCTGTCAGAAGTGACTGAAGTTCCCGTGTAGTCAGTAAGCCTGCAAATTCTAAATCATGGAGGCCAATCAGGAAACTTCTCTCTTTTTGGTGAAAATCTTGGAAGAACTGGACAGCAAGCAAAATACCGTTTCCTATCAGGACCTATGCAAATCACTGTGTGCCCGGTTTGATCTGTCACAACTTGCCAAACTGAGAAGTGTGCTTTTCTACACGGCATGTCTGGATCCCAACTTCCCAGCTACATTATTCAAAGACAAGATGAAATGCTCTGTAAATAACCAGCACTCGAAGAAGATCATGGTAGCAGCAGATATTGTGACAATCTTCAACCTGATCCAAATGAATGGGGGTACTGCCAAGGAGAAGCTGCCAACGGGTGGCCAGAAGGTGCACAAGAAGGAGTCATCCTTTGAATCTTGCAGGTCAGACACAGAGATCTGCAACGCTGTGGAGTGTGAGCCTCTCAACTGCGAGCTGAATGAGAGACCTTTCAGCCGAGGCTACCCGACCAGGCAGTCATCCAAGTGCCGGAAGATGGACTGCAAGGACTGCCCACAGTTTGTCCCTGCCTCTGAGCCCAACTTCTTGTTGGGTGTCAGCAAAGAGGTGAAAAACCGAGCAGCTTCCTTGGACAGACTGCAGACCCTGTCCCCGGCCCTGTCCCCTTATTCTGTGGCCAGCCCTCAGCCCTGTGAGATGCAGAGAACCTATTTCCCCATGAACATTGAGAATGAGTCCATTTCTGATCAGGATTCTCTGCCCATCAGTCAAGGCATCAAGGAGACCTTCATGTCCAGGGAGGAGCCATTTGTGGTTCAGTCTTGTGTTCAGAAAAGGACCATCTTCAAAGAAGACTTCCACAATCTCATGCCTGTGTCCCCCAGTTTGGTTGGCCCCACTAACAAAACAGATGGGGAGCACAGGGATCCCCAGAGTCACAAGGAGGCCCACAAGCCACCCTTCTTTAATCACAGCTTCGAGATGCCCTACCACAGCCAGTACCTAAACCCGGTGTATTCCCCTGTCCCTGACAAAAGGCGAGTAAAGCATGAAAGCTTAGATGACCTTCAAGCCTCTACCTATTTTGGACCCACTCCAGTGATGGGAGCACAGGACGCCAGGCGCTGTCCAGGGAGGCCCAGTAAACAGACCCCATGGCCCGCCAAAAGCTGGAGCCTAAACACGGAGGAAGTTCCAGACTTCGAACGGTCCTTTTTCAGTAGAAATCCCTCTGAAGAGAAGCTACGCTATCCAAATTCTGGCAGCCAGACCCCCAATTTCTCAGCCCCAGACAGACACGCAACTTACCTGGTCCCAAAGGATCAACAGAAGATTCTCCCCGTTGGCTATGCAGTAAAACCAAATGGGCTCAAATCTAAAGAGATCTCTTCCCCCATTGACCTGGAGAAGCATGAAGCTGTCAAGAAGTTTAAAGACAAGAGCATCAGCTGCACCAGCGGGCAGCTCAGCTCAGACACCAGCAGCGTGGGCACACAGACAGAGCAGCATGTGCTGGATCCCCCCAAATGCAAAGACCTGTGCTCTTCGGGACAGGGCAAGTACAGTGACAGGCATGCCATGAAGCACTCGGACGATGACTCGGAAATCGTCAGCGACGACATCAGTGACATTTTCCGATTTCTCGATGACATGAGTGTCAGCGGCTCCACGGGTGTGATACAGTCGTCCTGCTACAACAGCACCGGCTCCTTGTCTCAGCTTCAGAAGTCAGACTGTGAGAGCTCCCCAGAGCACAACCTCGCCAAAATCGCCAATGGGGTCTCCAGCAGCAAGGGGGAGAAGTGCAGCCGGCCTGACAGCACCCATCATTCAGAAGAGGAGTTGAAGACCAGTGTGTGCAAACTGGTTCTCAGAATTGGTGAGATTGAACGGAAGTTGGAATCCCTGTCAGGGGTTCGTGAAGAAATCTCCCAGGTCCTGGGCAAACTAAATAAACTAGATCAGAAAATACAGCAGCCAGAGAAAGTAAATATGCAGATCGACCTGAACTCCTTGACCAGCGAGGCGCCATCTGATGACAGTGCTTCTCCCAGAGTCTTCCTTGCACACAACGGCTCCCACGGACCCAAGATGGAGAACAGCCCAGACTGGTGCTGTTCTGATGCCAGTGGAAGCAACAGCGAAAGCCTGCGTGTCAAGGCCTTAAAGAAAAGTCTCTTCACCAGGCCGTCTTCCAGGTCCCTGACAGAGGAGAACAGTGCCACAGAGTCCAAAATAGCCAGCATCTCCAACTCGCCTAGAGACTGGCGAACCATCACCTACACCAACCGCATGGGCCTCAGCGAGGAGGAGATAAAGGAAGCAGGCCCAGGAGATGGCAAGGACTGGCACCGGAAGTCCAAGGAGGTAATTGAAGTTTAACTTCTCATTATCAGTGTTCAGTGCTGTCAAAGCCTCAAACGCTCCACCAAGCCAGAGAGCAGCCTGGTCTTCTTGCTGGTTTTTCTTGCCCTGTCGGTTACCCTTCCGGTTTTGGCAGGCTCTGCACACTAGAATAGAGAGGACAGCCTGGGAAGGCTGTTTGTTCTGCCAAGTTGCCAGTCAGTTGGGTGGAGTTCATGCTGTGATGTTGCCGACAGTGGACAGTGAAGTTGGGATATTGGACAGGTGGTGTGAGAACAGATTTCATAGAAGAGTGTGTCAAGGCAGGCGGGCCATCCCCAAGGATATTTTCCTGTCCTTGCTGAAGTACCAGGATCGATGCCAGGCAAGCGGGAAGGTGGCTTGCAAGTGTCGCTCCTTGTTGATTTGTCACTTTCGTGAGTTTTGTTGCATGTATGGTATTCCTTTTGAAAATCTGAGCTTTTTCACTGTAAGGTAAGAATAAGGAAATGGGGCTGGAGAGATGGCTCAGCAGTTAGGGGCACTGGCTGCTCTTGTAGAGGACCTGGGTTCCGTTCCCAGCACCCACAAAGCAGCTAACAACCACTTGTAACTCCAGTTCCAGGGGATCCAATGCTCTCTTCGGTCCTCTGCAGGCTTTGAAGTCATGAGTGCATTTGCAAAAATGCAGGGAAAACATGCATACACATAAAAAATAGTAAATTAAAAAAAGACTTAAAAAGAACAAGGAAAGGATTTCATGGTTCCACCATGGAAAAACAGCCATTTAAATGACACAGCTTTTTCTTCTTTTATTGTCTTTTCTTACATAAGATGTGCCCCACACCTTTCATGTGAGTGTGCGTTTGCACATTCATCACAAGCTTCACTCCACCGGCTCTGGAACCCACACAGGCATGTGTATTCAAACACTTCTGTCCCCTGCGGTGAGGATTGCTCTAGGAGACTTGTGTCTGTTCACTCCTGGGTTCCAGTGAACTCCTCTCTGCTGAGGTGACCTTGTGGTCCCTAGACGGACCATGAGTCTCACCCTACACTGCCAAGGTCTCTGAGGACTGAACTGTCAGAGAGAGGGAGTAATGGGGTGAGCTTCAGGGGTGCTGAGTCAGAGAACAGTTGTGGGGTGTCTCAAAGGGGCAAAGAAAGGGAGCTTGGAACACTGGTTTCAGTTCAGGACTGAAGTGAGGAAAAGATGAAATTGAAGGACTCGAAGGGAGCCCTCTGCACTGAGTGGCTGCTTCTGCTCCCTCGTAGCTTTGACCGCCTGTGGGTCGGTGACCCTCACAGTGGTAACCGGCTCATGCCTCTGAGCTTGGGTCCCATGTCTCAACCTGTCCTCCAAATATCCTGTTCCCATGTCCAACTCTAAAATATCCTTAGGTCTTGAGTCAGACTTTCTATTCTTTCAAAGCCAATTCTTCATTTTGCTGTTTCTCTTAGGGGGGAGGGACGCTGTCCCAGTAATCCTCCCAGCTGAAAGGCCCCTCTGAAGTGTGGCTCACACATGCCCAGGCCAGCTGCTAATCACTATGCACTTACATTTTGTGATATCTTTTACATCTCTGCCTCAATTTCCACTTGTCACTCTCCAGTCCAGCTGTCAAGTCGCACCCGGGGTTTGGGACCCACTTTCCATCTCCATTCTCACCTTCTTGGCCATTTCTGTGCTTCCTTTCCCAAGCTCTATAGGTTTACAGTGTTCCCAGACACTCCTTGGCTCCCCTATACCTCAGGAGACAGCTCAAATTTCTTATCCAGGCTTGAAAGCTTTTTGGTTATCTCCCTCCCTCCTTCCCTCCTTCCCTCCTTCCCTCCTTCCCTCCCTCCCTCCTTCCCTCCCTCCCTCCTTCCCTGCCTTCTCCTCCTTTCACCTCCCTTCACCCTGGCATACATATGGACATCTGAGGACAACTTGCAGGAGTTGGCTCTCTCCTTCCCCCATGTGGGTCCTGGGGATTGAACTCAGGCCTGGTGACAAGCACATTTACCCTCTGAGTCTGATCAGAAGATTGTATTCTGTCCCAAAGCCTGTTCTACCTTGGTGAGTCTACTTGTATTTTCTAAAACGAATGTTGTGGGCATTCATTCAGTCACCATTTAGTAAAGTAGCTATTATGGCGAGGCCCTGTTAGACCATCAAACCTTTATTCACATAATTCCTCCATCAAAGATGTTTGAGTCTCTTCTCCTGTGCTTGGAATAAAGCAAGCATGGATGATGCTGATCTTGTCCTATATACTCTTCAAGGCCTCTTCATTTCTAAGTCTCCAGAGGCTTCCATCGGGATTGTTGCTAGTCTCTCACCTCTAGCTTTCAGTTCTCTTTATTCAGATGTACTGGACATAAACATTTACTAAAACACACACACACACACACACACATATATGTATATATGTTTAAATGTATATATATCCACACTGATTGCTAACTTAGAACATGAACTCCCCAGTGACAGAAATGGGCCTGGGCAGCAACGAGGCGTTCTTAGAAGTATGAACAGGTTTAAATCCTGGCTTTGTTGTTTCCTAGCTGTGCAGCATTTGCTTTGTCTCATAAACTCACTGATATTCCATACTAGCATAAGGACAGTTTCAGTTATGATGCTGGAGTATTAAAAAGAAGATGACGTAAAATGGCGCACATTTAGCACTAGTCAAAGTGCTGGATACATAGTCAGTACAGTGACTGCCACCAGGGATATTGTCATGGCCATTTCCCCCACCGCCATCTTGGTGCAGGATCTGCTTAAAGTAGGAGCTCTGTGAGTGTTGAGGTTTGCTGGTGAGCAGAATAAATAGAACCAGTGGAGCTTCAGGAAATCTGGGCTTTGATGAGGTAGATGAAAGGACCCCGTCTTGTTTGATTTAGCCAAGTCTGTCTCTCTGCCAACAGCCTTAGTGGTTTGAAGCAGCTTAGTTACCTTGCCTCTGAGCAGGAGCTGGTGGATCAGCCTTGCTATGTGCTTCTGGCCTCTCTGCACGTGTGTGAATATACATGGCAGCTACATACCTTTGTTCATCATGTGCTCACATGTCATGTTGCCTCCACTCAAGTGCCTCTCTTCTATCTTTCTGTTACTCTCATCTGTAATGATCTGTAATGGTTTTTTTCTCTGTTTCATATACTCAACTTCATATCCTTGGTTTCTGGTTCCTGCCAAAGGAGTGGGGCAGTGTCTTATTCAGTAGTATCATTTTTGCTGGAGCTAGGATTAAAAGGTGAAAAAGATACTCCCTTGCTTTGAAAGAACTCCAAGTCCAGTGGAGGAGACAGACTGTCAGACAGGAAGTTACAGTTCACTGTGGAAAATGCTGGCTGAGGGATCTGCATACAGTCCTCCAAGGTCACAGAAATGGGCATCCTCCCAATTGCAGTGGGTGAGAGAGTGCTTGCTGGAGGGGCAGCTGTTCAGAGAACTGACTGCCTCAAGGTAGGGCTAGAGAGGTTCAAAGGCGTCATTATTACAGGCCCACTGAGAGCAGTGTCCCCTGGGATGTACTGCAAGGCCTGAAGGCATAACTGGCAGAGAGACCTTTTAGGCCCTCCCGCCTCCGCACGGTATCTTGAGCGCTGTGTGGAGTCCTCTGAAAAGACCACCTGCCGCCACACATGGGATTTAGGATTTAGCTTCTCCCTTCCACAGTAGGGTCTCAACAGTGGTTTCAGATAGTTCCTTGCAGGAAGCACCTGGACTTTTATTCACTCAGTCCAGGTATAAAATGGAAAATGAAAGAGGCCGACATTTACATGCAGCGCTCAAGCAAAGACTCCAAATCTAGAGGATCATGTTTAAATCCTTGCTCAAATGTGTGCCCTGAGTACCTTGTCCTCCTGTGCAGTGGGAGCCCATCATGGTAAGGATGGGGTGAGGATCAGGTTAAGGAGCCTCCTCTTGCTGTGGGGACACTTGCTCCCGTCAGTACTATCAGGCTTGGAAGCTTTCTGTAGGATGTTTTCCCAGTACAGATGTACTTTCTTCGTGTTAATAGTAACTTTATGTTGCTACCAGGAGGTCTGCGGGGCCCCATTGATAAAAATCTGCTGGCTGCCCCTTTGTACTCTGAGACCTGATGGCACTTCTGTGGGGTTTTCTGGGCTTCTCTCTGCCCCTCTGCAGGCAGACAGGCAGTATGATATCCCCCCACAGCACCGACTGCCCAAGCAGCCCAAAGATGGCTTCCTGGTGGAGCAGGTGTTCAGTCCTCACCCTTACCCAGCCTCCCTCAAGTCCCACATGAAGAGCAACCCCTTGTATACCGACATGCGGCTGACTGAGATGGCGGAAGTGAAGCGGGGCCAGCCTTCCTGGACCATCGAGGAGTATGCTCGAAACTCTGGCGACAAGGGCAAGCTGACAGCCCTGGACCTGCAGGTGAGCCTCCTTGTCCCTGGGTGGGAGGAGTCCATCTGTGGCCTGGCAGATTCAGAAATGCGTTGTGGATGACTTAAATCTGTCCACTCCCTCTCCCTTCAGACTCCATGGGTTCCTGCCATAGAATTCTGAACTTCAATAAATCAGAACTCAGAAGAGATTAAAAAAAAAAAACAATAGCAAGGGGACTCATGCTAACGTGTTTGTTACGTTTATCAGTGAGGGTGCTTGCTTTATATATTTATTTCTTGGCCATCTGATTTGCTAATGATGCCTTTAAAACTAAGTGCAGATTTTAATCTTTGCTCACAAGACCTGAGGCAAACTGTTTAATGAAATACAAGCTGATTTCTCCTTCCATATATAGCGCGTGGGATAAGCATGTTTGTGGGAGCCAAGCTATGGATTATGTTTCCATACGGAGCCGGCCCAGGTAAGAGCCATCCCTGGAAGGTCTGTGAATGCCATTGTGGCTAGAGGGCATGTTTTCCATTCACCTATCAGCAGGGCTGTGTTTTGGCCACACTTTCATTTTGGTGGGCAGACCTACGTGGTTCCATTCACAGCACGTTTTTCCATGTCTTCACATTACTGCAAAGAAAAGGAATCGCCCTATGTGGGCTTAGCTGTGTGGGCAGCAAGGCCACAGCACCGAGGGGACCAGTCACCTCCAGTTACCTGAGCCCTTCAAGCATAGTTGGGGAGAGCTGCCCATTGGGCAGTATAGCAAAGTTTCCCTCAGTGGCCTTTTCCCAAAACAAAGAGGGTTGTGGGAGGTACAGCATGTGGCAGAGAAAAGATGTTGGGTTCCAGAACTGTGAGGCCTAATCTAGGGCTTTGTCACTGTATGACCTGGAGTATTCACTTCACCTGCTTGAGTTTGGTCCTCTCACTTATAAAATGGGCAAGAAAATATTAACCTTAACAACACCTTTGTGGAAACTGAAGATAATATATATTAATGACCTGGGACTGAATAGGCACAGACAGGGAGCTGGTAGAGGATGCTGCAGTCAATCAACGTACATAGGGCTTTCCACAGGCGTCTCTTGGTTCCAGGCCCAGTGGCCTGTGAGGTAGGGGTTGTGTGGAGCATCTCCACTCTACAAACTAGGGAACAGAGGCTAGGGAACAGAGGCACCGGGAAGCTCCCTTGCTACAGGTCAGACAAGCCTAGATCTATACTGGACCAGCTGACAAAAAGTCTCACGTTCTTTCTTTCTCAGACCTCTGTAGTGTTTCCCTTTTCTGTCGATACGAGTTTAACGGAGCTTCATTCATATCCGAAAAAGTGACTGCAATGGCATTTGCAGTCCTGGGCCCCTCAATGGTAGTAATTATGGGATGGGATTGCTCTGAACCAATCCTGCAAAAGAGGTCTGCGATGGCAGCAAGAATGTCCCCAACCCCTCCTCACCCCCCTTACACCATGCATGTTACGTGCTCATATGGACTACGTGTCACTTATCCCTTTGGGTCACTGTCTTTCCTGTCACCTTCCTGCTGACATGTAGGCTAGAAAAGAACTTGAGTCTCCCACAAATGGGCCTCTGTGCAACTATGCTATGGGAGTCACCCCTGATCTGTGTGTATCACAAGCTACTAGCCAGAAAGACCTCCAAGTTGGAATGGAATGGCTCAACAGGTTGTAATAGCTAATGGTTCACTTGTGACCTGGAGGTGACCTTGGAAGAGTCATGTGAAATGAAGGTAATTGAGGAATATCTTTTTAACATTTAGGAGGAGGGAGGTGAGAAATTTCTCATCTGCAAATATATGCAATTTGAATGTGCCCATGTTTTAAAATATAAAGATAACAGTTATGAAAAAAAAATAGATGTTTGGGTTGCAGAGCTTTTGTGACCCTGCTTAACAACAGAAGGACAGAGAATCCAGTCACAGGTACTGAGGGAATAAAAGGCTTAGTGCCTTGTTTGGTGTCGGCAACAAGAAACAGCGCAGGCATTGGGGCAGGTATAAGAAGTGAGGCCTCACCTTGTTTGTCTTCATCACGTTGCAGAGTCAAGTGGTGTCCTAGCCAGCTTTGGCATATGTACTGTGTTCAGATAGAAATTCGTCACTGGTAATACCCACTGATGATGGAGTCCAAGTCGTAGGCCTGGATTGATTCTCAGTATTTGGCAGGCCTCACTGACAACTGAGTATGCTTGCAGTATCCCTGGGAACTCGGGTGTCAACACTCTGCACAGTGGTGCCGTTATGACCTGCAGTTACTGAAAAAACTAATTAAAAATAGTTTATTTCACAGGCAGATTCCTAGTCCATAATAAAGTGCAGATAGTTTCGAAGGGAAACCAGTGGCTTCTATCCAAGATAGAGGGACCAGGGGGCAAAATAAGACCAATCTTCCAGAAAGATTGGCCCATCTTGGATCCTTTTCTTTCTTCCTGAGCATATTTATCCAGCTACTGAAGGATTTTCATGCCAAGGAAAGAAAGCAAGTTTCAAGTGTGTCCTATGGAAGGCAGAGCGCTCTCTCTCTCTCTCTCTCTCTCTCCCTTTCTGTGAGTGGATACACATACATACATATTGTGTATGTGCATATGCCTGTGTTTGCATGGGTGTCTAGTGAGTCTTGGCACGTGTATAATACAGATTCAAAATAGTAGAGCTTAGTCATTTTGCAGAGCTGTTTAGAGCACTGCAGGAATAGGCTCTGGAACCCCAGCAGAGGGCACAGCCTTAGGAGTTCCTTGCCAAGGCACTTTAAGGACTTGCCCACATTCAGAGCATTCTGGTTTATATTAGGGATGTCTTGGGTGGTTAACACTGCATTCTACCCTTCTAGATAGCTTGAAGAACTTAAAAACTGTTAAAAATATAGGAGAATATCAGCCGCCTCTAAGTTCCATTCTGTCTCCCTGTGCCATGCTGCATAGCCTGCCCATCCAGCCGCTTGCCTCCAACACTGTTGGACCAGAGCAGCTCCAGATGATTTGGAGATAAGTGGGCCTGACTCCTCTGATAACCTTTATTTTTGAACACTGAGCTTTGCGCTTGATACAGTTTTTACATATCTCATAGTTCTTTACTTGATTTACCTAAATGATTTAAAAATAAGAAAACCATTCTGAGTTAGAGGACTAAACAGATATAGGCAGTGGGCTGGAACTGGCCTGCAGACCTTATTCTGAGGAGCTCCTACCCCCAGGAAATGGTGTTTAGCAATGGGAGAGTGATGAAGCCTCCGGAGTGACTGGCAGTGGGCTGTCAGCATCCTGTAGGAAGCAGATGGCATGCTCCAAGGGATGATGAAAAAGAGGACTGTGATTAGGATATGAGCAGGTGAAGGGCCAGAAAAGCCAGTGTAGAGCCCAGGAACCAGCGCTGAGGAAATGCTGTGGCCTTTCTTGAGTCTGAAGAGCCAAGAGAAGGAAGCTGTTTCCCAATCACACCAGGGCCTGTAGCTTGGGGGTTAAAGTCTGGTAGGAGCTGAGCTGCTGCCAAGGAAGCGGAGGACCAGCTCCTCCACCTTTCTCTTCTCTTGAGTCCTCTGACTGAACCCACACTGCGGCTCTGGGACACAGAGCAAGGTGCAGAAGAAAGTATGTACAAGAGCAGGTGGCAAATGAACAACGAGTCATCACTCGTCCGCCAATATATCTGATGGAGGTTTTTTAATGTTGCATGTTTTTTATTCTTTAAGCCTGTGTGTGATTTTTAATATGTTTGTGTTTATAAAAACGAAACAATCCCATAACAGTTTTCAAAATAGATATTTGGTTTATGTTTTAGAGGTTTAGGTGGCCTCACTTGAAATTACAATATGTTGTTGCTTTTTGTGTGACACTTTATTAAATTCTTGTCATAAAATAAGAACACAGATTTTCTTCACAGATATAGATTATAACCTCAACATGGAATGCAATTCATAGAAAATGTAGGTTAAATATGACATTTTCTCTTCAGATAGTTCATTACTCTTGGACGACATACATATGTTACTAGGATCTGGCTTTTTTGGAAAGTGTCACAAGTCTGGAATCAGCACCAGCAGAGGTGAGGGTGAGGACAGCCTGTCACAGGTCTGCAGACCTTGGCTTTGAGCACTGTTCTGACCTCACAGATGAGTTGGAAACTGAAATATTTTGTGTTTAGATTGAGCTGGAGGTGCCTTTGATTTTAGTAGAAGTTCTTATGAGAAGTGAGCTGACTGATACGATGGCCTTGCTTCACGCGGGTCTGTCCTTCGAGCCTGCTAGGAGAGACTGTTTCTCAGTGACTTTCCTCACAGTGGAGCCAGCCTGGTCTTGGCTGTATGCCTTTAAAGTTGAGAGTCAGGGTTGTCTTGGGGATTTTGCTTATATATGTACAGATGACCCTTGGACTTCCCTGTGTCAAAGCAGTCCTGGTGTTTTAGTGAGGGAGGAGCCTGTCTGGGATGTATGGGATGGATCCTTGCTAGCCTGGCCCAGGGAGGCATCCTGTGATACTGCCATCACTAGCTCCCAGTTGCAGACAACACTTGAGTTCTTCAGGGGTGACTATTGTCAGGATGTCTTTGCCCTCGTTTCAAGTATTAACCGGACTTATAACGTCTTCTCTTTGCTTATAGACACAAGAATCTTTAAACCCAAACAACTTAGAATATTGGATGGAAGATATTTATACTCCAGGCTATGATTCATTACTAAAACGGAAGGAAGCTGAATTCAGACGAGCCAAGGTCTGCAAGATAGCTGCTCTGATCACTGCTGCTGCATGCACAGTCATTCTTGTCATTGTTGTGCCCATCTGCACGATGAAGTCCTGAGCCTGTGGACACATCATCACACGAAGCTCATGACTCCCACTGTCTTCCTCTGTATTTCAAAAGCTCGCCACAGTGTGGCCACAATTTGTTGACATAGAGACAAAGTCCTAGGCACTTTTCTACAGTTGCTGAAGGCTGTCTACAGAGAGTCTCTGCTGTGAGGAGAAGTCTACCTACCTGTTAAGCTTAGACTTTATTACACTCTGATGCATTTTCAGAAGTGCAATATCTTTTCCCACCTAAGGAATGTTGTGGATTATCAGTAAATATCAATTGAATAGTCCAAGAAAAAAAAGGAAGACGAACTAGATTCTTTCCATTTTGGTGATGTTTCATGGTGGGGGCTAGGTTATACAGAAGATAGTTAGTGCTTGATCTTTGGGGGTGCTGAGGGTGGTAGCAAGATGAGAAAGAAAGGGGCAGAGTCTGTTCTCCCTAACAGTCTAGGATTATGGCTGATGAAGTAACTGGGCGTGTGTCCATCAAGGATGTCACACCTCTGTGGACTTTTCTCAAGGGCTATTGACCTCCTTCTTACCCCCGAGTCATTGTCACTATAGGAAGTCTGAATCCCCACAGATCCTGATGACAGAATTCTGTACCCAGGTGGTAAGGAGCTAGACTTCCGAGCCAGGCATGGAATACAGTGTGCTCTTTCTGTAGAGTGAGCTAAGGTACTCAAGATAGGCAACCTTCCTCTTGCCTCCAACATGGTGTGGGGAAACTTTCCAGTGGGGTAAGTTTAATATCTGAAGATCATAGTCAACCCAAAAGATCTCCAATTCTTGCTTTGGCGTGTGGCCCCATGCTTTGGTTTTCTAACTCCTGGTAGTACCCTATGCTCTGGACAAATTTGCAACTTGTCCTTGTGCCTTGAAGAGCAGAGTCAATGGTGATGCTTCGATATTCTAACTGTAAACCACGGCTTCCATACCAGCTGTTTACAGTGGCATTAAAAAGATTTTGGAAGCTTATTCAGTAGTGTGGTAAAGGCACTAAGGTCTTCTCCACTCTGGTAACATTTACTTCAGAATTTTAAATACTTGTCAGCAGTGCAAAAAAGTATCTATTTAATCATTTATTTATCTACATGTCTAACTAAATACCCGATTTTCGTTTTTCGTCTTCACTGTTAAGTGACTTGAGAGCAAGGTTTTTCCAGTGTGCAAGAAGCTGTTGTAATTTCATCACTTTGGTTTCTGTTTCCACCTGAATGGTGCTTTGACAATGACTGGACAGAAAGAATCCTCATCAACATCTGTGTCTCATTTTCTCATACAGTTAAAGAATAAAGAGAATTGACAGAACCCAAAATCTTAAATTCTTATAGTAACAAGGTGGATCATACATACATTTTGGTATTAAGGAAAATCATTCCTGAAAGTGGGATTTAGGAAACACTTCATATTTTAAAGCAATAGGAGTCCAGCATGCATCCTAAGCAATTGCAATGAATGCTCAGTTTGGTGCACTAATCCTATTGTCACTGTTAAAGGGTAGTCAGCGAATTTTATGATGCTAACAAATGAGGGATGAACGCTCTCACATGTAGTGAACCTTTGTTTTTAGAAGTCTTCGTGCCATCTATTTCTATTGTTATGTTTACACGTGGATCTTCAATTAGGTAACTGAAACTTAAGCCTTAGAATGGAGGATTTGTCATTGAAACAAATTATGTATATGCATATATATGTATATTTGTCTATTGTCAGGATTTTAGTCTTTTGGTGCTTTGTTTTAAATTAGGCACTTCAAATAAGGTTGTTTCTTTCACTCCAAAGAAGGTCTTAGGTTACACCTTGGGAGTTGCTGCCCCACCTCTCCCTTTCCAACAATGACTCTGTACCCTCTAATCACACCATTCTGCTCTTCATCACAGATTAAGCTGTCAGAGTATCAGAAATAGAAGGTCTCAACCTCTTGGTCTGTGACCTGCAGAAAGTGGAGATGTACTCACCCAGGATAAGAAAAATCTTTTCAAATCCACATCTTACTCTGTCATTTGACAAGTGGGATCGCGGAGGCTTGACCAAACGACTTTTGCCCTCTGGTAAATCTCTTCCTAATGGGCCCTATGTGGATCTCGTGCCTAGCTACCTAGGGAGGGGATGATGATAAGCCTAGTACAGGCATAGAATGAAAGGACCCTTCAGGATTTTCCAATACTTTTTTAATTTCTAGGGAGATAGCCAAATAAATTCAATCTTGCTGTAAGTCCAGTATAACTTTAAAATCCAACTCAATGCTGTTATCACATAATGGAAGCATCCACACAAAGTGATAACCCAGAAAACTGAGGCCAAAGTAAGGAAGGAGGTTTTCCCAGGAAAGGGGACAAACTCAAGCAGATGGTACCAAGTCTGGTGTTGAAGAGTCATATCTTTGCTATGAAGGCTTGGGATCTTGAAATCTGTTAAAACTGAAGTTCTATCTAGTTAGATCCCTTTTCCATTGACCACAAGCTTTCTTTCCCTGGTTCTCAGACTCCCCTTAACTCCCCCAATCCGTCAGTTTGTAGAACGAAATAAGGCAGAGTCTGGTTGAAAGAAAAGTGTTCACGCCTCCCTATAATATGTCCCTCATCTCGTGTTGCAATGCCCCCCACCTCAGAAGGTGAAAGTGACTGACTGACCTGTACTGGGTGTCATCTTCCAACAAACTTTGCAGTTTTTACAGAAAGTACATTTTTTGGTACCTATGTCTAACATCACTGAACCATCCATATTTGTTTATTTTTGGCATTAAAAAGCTAATTAAATGGTAGTACCACTGAAGGGACTATTTTGAAAGAGATGTTTCTAGCCAACGATTTAATTCAGAATCATTTCATGCTCTTTACTGATTTTTGAATGCTTTTCTGAATTTGTTTTGAACAGAGCCTTGCAGAAAAGCAAAAACAAACAAACAACAAAAACCCAAACCAAAAAACAAAACAAAACAAACAAACAAACAAACAAAAGAACTTTCCAGCTCTCAACTCTCAGGCGTTTCAATCCAGGACTCCCTTGTTTAAACTGCTGATACAGTGACACCAGTCATACATCAAGCATTGCCAACTAATCATAAATTGTTTCTATTTTAGAGCATGTAGTCATGTGAGTAATATATCTATCTGCAAGGCTAGTTTAATAGATATGATAATACGCCATTGTTCTGATTGTCTGTGCTATGGTTCCTATTGTCTTGGTTCCTTGTTGGAATCAGGCAGTGTGGATTTTGTTTACAGTGACACCTCATTTGTTTGTTTAGTTTTAAAAAACAAAACTCCTCTGCTAACAGTTAAACGTATAAGAATTTGTAAATGTTGATATCCGTCATACTTCCTATTATTAATATAATCTTCAAGAATGTTGTGGTCAATTGTGTGAACAGCAAATCAGTATATACTATATATTGTACAACAGAAATTTGTATTTTAAGGCAAAGAAGAGTACTAGATATTTATTAACAATGAGAAATGCAACAAACTTCCTTATTTATGCCTTATGAACAAAAGAGTGTGGAATGTAAGGTGAAATTTTATGTACAAGACCCTAAAGGGTGGGCTTCCTTGAAGGCAGGGACTGTGTCTTTTCTATGTTTGTTCTGTATAGCTCTCAGCACACTCTTGGTGCTTGATAAATGTTATATAATACCAATAACTAAGCACATTTTTAGATCTTTTTTCAAATGGCTTGTGTAAAACTTGGTTAATGTACAGTGGTTGGTTTGAAGCTATCATGTAAAAATCTGCCTCTCCTAATATAATCGAAAATAAATGGAAAATATGAACTATCTTGCGGTGAGATTTTATTCTATTTATAAATTATAGTGTTCAGGTTTATGAGCAGACAACAAAATATCCAGCTTGAATTTTTTCAAATGGAACAATTCTGAAGTAAAAGACGAGAACCAAAAATGCGTAAGCACCAGAAGTTCCCCTCCTGCCTCATCCTCACTAAAACTCCATAGATAGGGTAGCATCTATCACTCAACATGATGTGTGCAGAGACTATCCCTGCAACTAGTCCCATGATATCAAAAAACTGTGAATACATTGCTATTTGTTTATCCTTTCTATTACCAAATTAGCATTCAAGTCCAGCCCTGCAAGGGTGTTGTGGTCAATTGGAACACTATTCAGTGCTGTGTATTATATTACAGGAGTTTGTATTTTCAGGTTGAGATAGGACCATTGGTATACCTGGAGAAAAGGGTTGGGGGCTTTGAATATTCTTTGCATTCTTCTCTCCTATAACACGTATGACTGCTGTATCATGAAGGATGCTTACATGCTGGTTTAGGACACAGGGCTGAAGACTTTCTGAATATGGTTCTGCCACTGACCCTGGCATTATAGATGGAGGCTCTATTTCCACACCCCACTGAACAGCTGTTAGTGTCTTTCATTATAGTCATTCTATTGGTGGTATATCATGGTGTTTTAAAAATAGCATTTGTAGGCTGCGGAGATGGCTCAGAGGATAGAGCCCCTGCTGTACAAGAGTGAAGATCTGCAGAAGCATGTAAAGGTAGGCCTGGTCCTGTACATCTGCAATTCCAGTGGTCCTACTATAAGACGGGAGGTGGAGACAGGAGAATTCCCAGACAGTGCAGTGGCAAAGAGCAAGATCCTGCCTCCAACACAGGGGGTGAGGACTGGCCCCTGAGCTCGCCCTCTGACCTCCACAGCACTGTGGCACGTGTGTACCCAGACTCACTCATACATGTACACACACCACACACAAACTAAAATAAAATAGCATTTCCATGAAGGCATAATGAAATTTGCTGAATTTTGTGTATTTATTAGCGCCTTGCACATCCTGCTTTGTGGTGTGCTCCTTTATAGTATTTTGGAAATGATCTAAATTTTTAAATGTACTTTTTATGGTAGTGGCAAGGGAACAGGTTTCCTTACGGCATTTCCATGTGTGTGCAGTTGTGCTCTGCTCCCTTCCTCCCCTTCCTCCACTTGGCTGCTTTCCTTCATTTCCTGGAAAGTTCTTTCTTCTAGTTTCATGTCACATACATTCTGTCAACCTCTCTCTTCTCTCCTCCCTCAAGATTCCCTCTTCTCCTCGAGTGCTCATCTTTCTAATCTCATGATCTACACATGCACAAGTATAAATACACATATGTAAATTTTAAATCAAGGATCTACATATGAGATAAAATGCATTGTTTTTCTTTCCAAGTCCACTTATTTCACTTAACGTAATGATTTCCAGTTGCATCTGTTTTCCTGAAAATCTCTTGATTTTATTTCTTCTTACAGCTGCATAAAATTCCATTATGTATATGTGCCGCATTTTCTTTATATATTCATCGGTGGACACCTAGGCTGGTTCCATTTCCCGGCTATTATTAACGGTACAGCCAAAATCACCCATTTGATTATGAACTGTTGTATGAAATGTACAAAAGCTCAATAAAAATATTTAAAAAATAGGTTTGGCAGGATTCAGCAGTGAACTAATCTGTTCCTTTCTTTGTTCCGAGGCAACTGTTTCATTCTCAGTAATGTGGACCTGCCTGACTTGTTTACGTCCTTTTGATTTAATTTTCATAGCTCATACATATCTAGGAATTCATCTATTCTTGATTTTCCAGACTTTTGGAAGGTTTTTCTTTTTTTGTGCCTTAACAAGATTATTCTTTTTTTTCTTTTTAAATAATATTTTATTGATTGCTTGAGAATTTAATATAACATGTCTGTTCATATTCAGACATTCTCTCCCATTTCCACTCAAATCCTTCCCACCTCCCTGACCCCCATCAGTCCATCTCCTCTATAAGTTCTATTTTTATTGCATTCTTTCACTTCGTACAATAAATATAATCATTTTTAGAGCCCCTCCCTTATCTACACCCCTGTTGCCCCCTGACAGATTTCATGCATTCTGTTAACATTATATGTTAAGGCCTATCCAGTCAATTTGTGTACCCAGATTTCCCTTTGTGTGAGTCTATCCACCAGAGCCTCTTCAGCCTATCACTCCCTTACCAAAGATCAGCTCTTCCTTATCCAGCAGTGATCAGCTGCTGCCAGTAGTTCCTCATCTAAGGTTGGGGCTTCCTGCCCACTTCCCCAGCTCTGTGCTGGTTTTGTCTGAATGAGTTTGCATGGGTCTTTTGTATGCTGTCAATGTTGCTGTAAGTTCTTATGAGCAAGTTCCCAGAAGCCTGGAAGGTCCTTTTTCCTTATGATCTTGCACCAACCTGGCTCTTAAATCTTTCCACTCCCTCTTCCTCAGTGGTCCCTAAGCCCCTGGTGGGTTTAATGCAGGATTCCTATCCAGGGACATTCATTCTGTGATCTCTTATTCGCTACGCTTTGGTCAGTTGTGGCCTTTTGTGTTCCATCACCCTCTGTTGCATGAGGAAGTTTTATGGTGAGAGTTGAGGGATGCATTAGTACTCTCTCTACCCCCTGTTCCACTATATACATGAGCCTTAGGTGTAGAGATTCCATTGGAGATGTGCCACTTAGGGCTGGGCATCTCACAGATAATTATTCTCTATGTGTGAATTCTTAATTATAGAATTCTGAAATGGTCTTCATCTGTTGCAAAAAATAATTTTTTTTTGTTGAGTCGTGACTGTTATACTTGCCTATAAATACAAGGATACCATGTTTAGCACACTGTAAGCAATTACAGTATGTCTAAGGATGGGGCAGACCTAGGGTTTACTTTAGGCTCTGTGACCTCTCCAGCCACGTGCATTTGGCTACATTTACAGAGCCAATTGTGAGTTCCCTCCCACTGAATGAACTTTAAGTCTATTTGTTAGCTGTTGATTACCACCAATATAAAAAATGACACTACTATACCAATATAATTTGTGGTTATGACCACAATATGTTGGTCATTTCTGTGGTTATTAAGCTTTAAAACTGAGGTTGGACCATTGATTGATTTTCTCCCTTTGCAGCTTGCATAGTGTCCTCTAAAACTATGAGAACTTGTCTTTAGGGAGGAGGCTGCCAGATCAGTTCTAGTTCCACTGCTCCAAGTTCTGTGTTGGAAGTATGTCATATCTTCAGTAATAAGGTCTTACCTTCAAATTCGGAGAGGTAATCAAGAGCTTGTGACTATAGCTTATGTTATTTTGGGAGTGTCTTGGCCTACCCTGAACAATAACTCGAAGGGAGGTCTCTCCTGTCTGGCACTGTGCTTCTTGTTACATAGCCTTCAGCTCTTCACATGCACTCATATCCAGATACTGAATGTACATTATTCAGTAGACTTTTGAACTAATATATTTCCCTCTAGTTTTATACATCCACCTAAGTCTTATTTATCTCTCTTCTCTCTCTCTGTCTACCCTCTCTCCTCCCTCCCCAGTTAAAGTACTCCATTTTTTCCATTTCTCCTCTGATGACCCAATTAAAAGATGGACTATGGATCTGAACAGAGAGCTCTCAACAGAAGAAATGAAAATGGCTGAGAAACATCTTAAAAAGTGCTCAGAATTGATTCTCTGAAAAATAAATAAGATTGACAAATGCCTAACCAAATTATTGAAAAGAAAGAGAGAGATGGCCCAAATTAATAAAGTTATAAGTAAAAAAATGACCCCAATTAAATCCAGAGAGTTGTTTCTGAACACTGAAAACCATTCCATTCATTCTCTTGATCAAGTCAGTCTGACTGGGGTAAGATGAAATCTTAAAGTGGTTTTGATTTCATTTCTCTTTGATTTTCTATCATTTTTAGTCTATTCCATTAATTTTTGCTGCATTCTTTATTATTTCTTACCATCTACTGTTTTGGTGTTTAGATGGTTCTTGTTTTCCTAGGGCCTTGAAAGATAGATATCATAAGATTATTTATTAGAGATATTTCAGACTTAAAAAAATCAATTTATTTTTATTTTATGTGTATGAGTGTTTCACTAGCAGGTATGTAAGTGCACCTGTGTATGCAATGCCTGAAGAGGCTAGGAAAGGGCTCCATATCCCCTGGAACTGGAGTTATTGATGGAGTTGTTAGCTGCCCTGTGGATCTGGGAACTGAACCTTGTCATTTGCAAGAGCAGCCAGTGCTCTTAACTACAGAACCAGCTCTTCTGTCCTTATTTCTGACTTCTTAATGTAAGTACTAATATCTCTTATCTTTCTTTTCAGAATTTTCTTTGCTGTATTGTAAAGGTTTCGGTCAGTTGTGTTTTCATTTTATTCTCGGGCTTTCTGAATCTCCTTTCTGATTTCTTCTGGGACCCACTGGTCATTCAAGGATGTTTTGCTCAGTTTGTGTGCCTTTGTTTAATTTCTGTAGTTTTCCCTGCTGTTGATGTCTGCTTTATTCCACTATGATCATATGCGATAGGAGAAACCATTTTAATTCTTTCGTATTTGTTAAAAATTGCTTTGTGACCTAAAATACGATCTGTTTTAGAGATGATTCCCTGAGTTGCTGATAAGAATATGTATATGACATAGCCTTTGAATGGAATTCGCTGTAGATATTTATTGTTTGTTTAACATACAGATAAATTTAACTTATGAGATTTCTGTGCTGATTTTGAGGTTGGGTGACAGAGAGAGGAAAGTAGGGTGTGAAATCACCCCATTATTATTGTATCAGGTTCCCAATAACATTTCATTCCCATTAGTGTTTGTTTTATGAAATCGAGTCCCAATATTTGACGCATATATTTAGAATCATTATATTTTCTTAATAATTTGTTCCCTTTGTTAATTAGTAGTGGACTCTCCATCCCGTCTGATGAATTTTTCTTTGAAGTCAACTATGTCAGGGTCAGAAAAGCTTTGCCAGCTTGGCTTTGGCCTCTTAGATTGTCTTCCGTCTGTTGACTGTCTGTGGGCGTCTTTATGCATGAAACTTGTTTCTTGCAGACAACAGATACTTGAGTCTAGTTTTTCTTTTCTAATATTTTATTGAACTTTTGTACATTACGTGCAACAGTTCCTAATCAAATTTAGACTCGCTTCCCCATCCCTATGCCCCCCGACCGGCTCTCATGTATTCTGGCACACATATTAAGTCACATTTGTCAAAAATTTTGTCGGGAAGTCCTTCGGTGCAAATTCATTCACTGGAGTCTCTTCGACCCACCTAGAGACCTTAAGGAAGGTCTCTTCTCCCTCCCCGAGTCATTAGTTCTCACACCCTCTTCTTCCTCTCCGCTCCCATTGTACTACCCGCTACCCTGATGTCTCTTAACCCAGAGAGTCTGTCTGCATCTCTTTATTGGTGAGTTAAACCCATTTACATTGAAGATTATTACTGAAGTATTTACTAGTTCCTCTGATTTTGTTGGTCGTTTTCTGGCTGGTTGGATTACTGTTTGTTCTTTACTTTCTCCCATGGGAGTGCAATGGGTTTGATGCTTTCCTGTGTCAGACAAGATGGGTCCCTCCCAGCTTTCCTTTGCTCATCGATTCCTCTCATGTACTTTATTATCTTCTGTGTTCTTTTCTTCCTTCGTGTACAGTCTTGCTTTAAGTATCCTTTATTCTTCTGGCTTAGTGCTCCTGAACTGCCTTAGTTTGTGCTTGTCTTGAAATACCTTATTTTTCTACCAATTTTAAAGGATAGATTTGCTGGAAATGGCAATCTTGGTTGACAAGTATTTACTTTCAGGACTTGAAGTATGCCATTCATGTTTCCCTGACTTTTAGAGTTGACAGAGAGCTCTAATGACACTATGATTTTTTGCCTTTAAAACGATTTGGTGTTATTCCCTTATAGCCTACAATATTGGTTCTTTGCTTTGTATTGTTTGACACCTTGACAACAATTTGTCATAGATAAGTTCTTCATTGTTCACGTCTGTTTGGGGTTCTAAGTGCCTCTGTGTGTTAATGTCAATTTCTGTGTCTAGATGTGGGAAAATTTTACAACATCCTCCTCTCCTCCCTTTCTCCCTTCTCCCTCCTCTTTTTGACACTCCTCCCCTCTCCTTTTTCCTCCTTCTTCTCATGGGATTTCCACAGAGTCTGACGTAGCCCAGGCTTTCTTGACTTCGCTGAATGGCCTGAGGATGTCCTTGAACTTCTGAGCTTCCCACCTCCACCTCCCAGCTGCATCTCCACACTTAGTTTGTGTGGTGCTGGGAATCTAACCCAGAGCCTTATGCATGCTAGGCAAGCATTCTGCTGACTGAGCTATAAACCTGTCCTCAGATTTGGAAAATTTTATGCTGTAAGTTGTTGAATTGATTCCCTATTCTTTTAGGGTGTTATCTCCAATTTTGCTGGTTGTTTTCTGGTTGGTTTTACTGTTTACTCTTCGCTTTCTCCTCTATACGTGCTATGGGTTTGATGCTTTTCTATGTCAACAGGATGGATTCCTCCCCAGCTTTCCCTTGCTTGTCTATCCTTCCATCCCTGGATTCTTAGGCTTAGTTTCTTCATCATGTCCCAAAGGTTTTGGATATTGTGGTCATGCTCATTCTTTGGTTTCTTTATCGATGTGTGGATGTACCAGTTCATCAACCAACACCTCCATCCCTGACATTTTTCCTTCTGCATGGATGAATGTTGTTAGTGATTTTTCCACTGTGCTTTTTACTTGATCCATTGATTTTTACATTTCCAATGTTTCTATTAAAAAAAAAAAAGAATTTCCGTGCTGACTTTTTCTTCCTTATTGCCGACGTTTCCATCTGTAAGGTTTATTTTCTCAATCATGTTGTTGACTTTTTCTTTTCTGTTGCTGACTTCCCCCTTCCCCTGGGGCCTGGATTGAATTCATCTTCTTGTCTGTAACCTCTTTTGGGTCACTGATCATTTTTATCAGAAAGCATTGTATATCTTCTGGCATTTTTATCTGTTTCAGTATACTGCGGACAATAGTTGAATTATGGTGTTTTGAAAGTTTTGTTGTCTTGCCTTTCCCTGTCTCTTGAGCTATGATTTGTGTGTCTGGTTTGTATACTGACTCTGATTTTAAGGGGGTTATGTTCTTATTGAACAGCCTACTGAAGGCTCTGTTCTGCTTGGGGAGGAGAAAAACATTTTGGAAGTGTCTTCTGTTTCTAGTCCTCCCAGGAGGAGTGGCATGGCCGCCACTGAGGCTGATTTGTCAGTCACACATCTTTTTCTCTGCCATGTTCATGTATCTCGTCACTCCCTTTGTGAATTTGCAGAGTGCCTCCTGTCTTCCTCTCCTTGCAATATAGTTCTTTCTTATTCTGACTCTATTGGCTCACATGCAGGCAGCTAGTCTAGTCCACCATTTTACCTGTAAGTTTTTATCCATTTTCCCATTGAGTTCAGTGTCATGCTTATGGATTTGTAGAAATTAACTTTACACTGTGTGAATCAGTCCGTTTTTAGATATTCATAGAAAACACTTTCCATTCTGTAAGCTTCACATTTTCATTGTCTTGATGATTCCTTTAAGATGAATGGAAATTCTTGATTTCATTACACAAATTTATAATTTTTTTCATTATGGTTGGAAATTTGGTACTGTTTAACAAAAGTCTTAAAAGATTCCAAGATCTTGAAGATATTCTTTTATATTGATTTTAATTTTCATTGTTTTACCTGGCTCTTTCTAGAATTGCTATTCGCACCTGCTATTTGGTCATTCATTCATCAGAGCACTTGGTAGAAGGCTCATCTTCCCCTGTTATGCAGTCACTGAATGTGTGCTTTTCTGTTTTCTGGGCTTTTGTTCTGCTCCATCAGGGTTTTTTTTTGGCGGGGGGGGGGAGGCTTTTTGTCTTACATAAACACAATATCAGCGTCATTTTGTCATTCAGAGGACTTAAGGGCATTTCTCACTTATAAAATTATCTCTTGGTAATGTTGAGGGGCGCATGTGTCTGATTCTCTCTTTCCACTATCATTCTCAAATGTCACTGGCTTCCCTGCTTGAATAATTAAAAGAAAGTGATTACCTTAAGCATGAGTCACAGCACATTAGTCGTAATTAATATCTCGCCATCCAAACACAGAAAGAAATCTCTGACGAGACCCTGGCATATGTCAGGCCAACTGCACAGTGGTCGGTGAAAGAATGCCTTTTAGATTTACAATAAAATGTTATTCGGAGCCACCAATCCAAAGCTTTTATTTAGATGGACTGCACCTAGGTTGATAATTTTCTATGTTCTCTGAAAAATGAATTTAAAAAACACAAGTTATCTTGTAGGAAAAAAATGTCTGCCTTCCCTAACAGAGAAATCAATATGCAATATGCTTTTGTAAGGCATTTTAATCTATCACTAATTTAGCTTCCTCTCTCCAAATATGAGCAAAAGTCAATACTTGGTTGACTTACTTCACATTATTGAATGTACTTTTGGAAAAGCACACACCACACCATTTCCTAGTTCTCTGGGGCTTATGCTTTGTGACATCTCCCACCGGCTTTCTCTAACATGAACATGAATTATTGAGATTTTGCTGAACCTGGGCTTTAGTTATACCTTCATTAGCTCATTTGTACTGAGATGGACAGGAAGGGAATAAGGCTCAGATCACACACTGTATACTACGTTAAACTGGCCCGGTGGCACGTACCTGTAATCCCGCCACTTAGAATGCTGTGACAGGATGACTGTGACACGACTTCGAGGTTACTCTGGGCTATCTAGTGAATACAAAGCCAGATTGGGCTGCACATTGGGACTCTATCTCAAAAACAACACCACCAACAAAAACCCTGTACAACAACAAAAGAAATAACACGGTATGTGTGAAAATAAACTAGATCCTGAAAACAGGGAAATGGTCTGTGAGATTCTGGCCAGAACATGTTCTGCCTTCCAGCCCTTTGAATGATGCTTTTGGCAAACAGCCTCTGTGCTGCCTTAACATTGACTTCAGCTCATAACAGTTTATTAAAATTCCAGAAAGATTCGTTAAACCCCATACATAAGATTATGTTAGAAACCAGCAGTGCAAGTGCGGTTATTATGAACACAGTTTCCTTTCATTTGTCAAAGAGAGCACTTAATAAATTATGCCTAATAAGTCAAAGTAGCCACCCTGCTAACAGGAAGAGTCCATGGCATTTCATGCTGGCTACTCACAGTCATGTTCTACATTTGAATGATTCTTGCATAATTTTAGAAGTCCCAGCAAGGGAGCCTTTCTTAGCTCATTTTCTGTGGACCACGTTTGATCTACACATCTCAACCAGCCTAAATTAACATTTGGTTGCTTTCTTATTAAAGTCCGGTTTCAGCATTATCAATGAACATTTGGTTTAACTTTTTTCTTGCCCCTATGTTAATTCATCTATGTACTTCATCAACTGATAGTTATAGAGCAAACAGCACACGGGACGCCAATGGCTTAATGCTGAAACATTGCCTGCTGTGCCCCCAGAACCATCCATCTTTTTGTACCAGATACTTTGTGTTTGTCGAATGCACTAGTGAAGTAAGGAATGAATGAGTCTTTGATCTCTTATCTCGAAACTTTAGTGCTAAGTATGTATGGATGATAGCCAATTATTCAATAATGTTCAATCATCAATGGGCACAATGAAAGGAAAGAACTGAAATGTTGTGAGAGAAATCAATTTCCAGAGCACAGAGGAAGCTTTCTGGAGGAGATCCTGTGGAGACGACTGAGGATGGCTGAAGAATATTTCTGTCAAGAGAATTTATAGTGCAGAGGTTCTGAGGTAAATGTGAAGACCAGGGAGAAGCTCAGAACCATTAGAACTTAATGAACTAGACTAAGGAGTGTGGTATAAAGGAACCAGAGAAGTTGGTTGGAACTAGATGGAGTAGGGTCTTGCAGGCCGTAATACAGAAGTAAAATTTTATTTTTAGTGTAAGTCGAAGGCTTAGGTGGGGTGGAACCATTCACATCTTTTTTGAGCACTGTGTCTGCAGTGTTTTGCTGGTTAGTTTTTGTCAATCTGATGCACTTGGAAGCAGGGGATCTCAGAAGAGGAATTCCCTACATCAGACTGTCTGTGGAGTATTTTCGTGACTGATATTTAATGTAGCTGGGCCCAGCCCACTGTTATCAGTGCTGTGTCATCTATGAACAGGTGAGCTTGGGTTGTATAAGAAAGCAAGCTTATCAAGCTAGGGAGAGCAAGCCAGTAAGCAACATTCCTCCATGGCTTCTGTTTCAAGTTCCTGCCTGAGTGGACTGTAACCTGTAAGAGGAAATAAAGCAAAGGAAAGCAAAGGTGTCTGCAAGGGATGGTCAGGAGGGGGCTGCAATAACCCAGGACCAGTGTGAGGCTGCGGAGCTGAATTTATATTTGCAGGTGCATCTAATTGGACTTGCACATGAGGCCAGGGAGGAAACGGAAGACATTGATTATGGATGTCTTCTCTATTTTTGGTTTGAGGAATGAGGTAAATATCAATTAATTTCTTGAAGAAAACTTTATAAGTAGTGGTATCAATACATATTATGTATTGAATAGTAATCAAATCAGGATAATTATCATACCTGCCACTTTACACTCTTACTATTTCTGTGTGATGAGTATGTTCCAAATTCTCTTTTCTATTTTGAGATACACAGAACATTATTTTTCAGCTATATTCGTCCTGCAAGACTCAGTGTTTGGTGTCTGCCAGCCTCTCCGACTGCTCTCTACACTGCAGTGTGTTCAGTGTACCGCGTGTACTGGCTGCTGTCTGCCTAGCTAATTCACCCTCACAACTGTCCTCAGCATCATTTTCTGTAGGAAAACTTGGGTGTCAGCCAGTTTAAGCCCCAGTGTCTTGCTTTCACACACAGTCCCAGAATTTTGGTTGCTTATAACAACAGAAGTGCATTTATCCCTCATGTGGCATGTTCTTTGTGGTCAGATGCAGTTCAAATTCATCTCTTCATTACAGGCCCCAAGCTGATTGAACAGTGCCCGTCTAGGATATCCTGGCATCCTTACAGAGGAGAAAGAATGGCAGCAGTGCATGCTGGCTCTTGGCACAAAGTTCATGCTTCCTCATCTCATGGCAAAGCCAAGTCTGGTGTCTATGATAGGAGAAAATAAATTCTCCATTCAAGGAGCATGTTAGGAAAAAGAGCCTGGTAGGAAAGGCAACAATTTGCTTTTGGAAAAAAAAAAAAAGGAGTATAGTACCGGTTGACTCATGATCATGCTAGACCTACTAAATCTGAGAATCTCCGGAGGCGCGTTGGAGGCCCGGTAATCTGAGATTTAGCCAACTCTCCTGGTATCTCTAACACATACTCCACCTTGAGAATCTCATCTTATCATGTTTCTTCTTCTACCTACAGGATCAAGGCACCTCTTCATTGAATCCATTTCTATCACTGTTAGTTACTGCATCACTATGGATGATCAAGCTCTTTCAACACCTAGACTGGAGCACAGTAGCACACAGTCAATATTGGTAGAATTATAAAAGTAAACCACCATTTGACCCGCAGAAACAAGGTAGCATTGCCATCCTAGCCTGGCTCTGGGAGTGTAGTCTACGTGCTCTTGGGACTTCTGTTTTGTATTTGCATTCCCAGGAGACACTACTTCTTTTTAAGTTTTATTTTATGTGTATGAATGTATTGCTGCAGGTATGTAAGTACACCCAAATCATGCAGTGGATGTCAGAAGAAAGAATCGCCTCCCCTGGAACTGGAGTTATGGATGGTTGGTGGCCATATGCGGGTGCTGGAAATCAGTCCTGGATCCTCTGCAAGAGCAGCCAGTCCTCCTAACAATCTCTCCAGCCCCAAGAAGGTGCCACTTCTGTCTATATATATTTAATTTCAGCCATTGTCCTTGTCAATATAAGCTGAGTTCCTGAAACACATGCAGGCAGAGTACAGTCTTTGCAGCATGGTGCTCTCTTTGGTCTACACACCTATAATTTATTTTTGACCAGGCACCCTCTCCCGACTTTTTTGCCTTTGATGGAGATCACGCCTTTGAGAACTCCAACTTGCTTTTGCATTCTTACTTGATGTCTAATGTGACAAAAAATTAGCAATGCTGTCTGGCCACCTACTCATTTTCTAGCCATCCACCTGCCACAACACTTGGTGACAAATATTAGTTACTTTTCTTGTTGTATCTAAGTACCTGATATAAACAGTACAATACAGAAAGACTTTATTTTTGAATTAATTTTTAAAATTAGCATACAAAGTAACAAGTGTCATTACACAGCATTTTTATGCACACTTTGAGCTGACTCTTCTCTCTGGCTCCCCCACCCCACGTGTGTGTTGCTTCTCCTCAGAGGCCCCCTTTCCACTTTCCTGTCTCACGCTTTCTATTACCCCTCTGTTGACCTTCCTTAAAGCTCTCCCCACTGGAATATTCTTTCTAGTTCAGTGATCTCTCCAATAGGCACTCCCACGGAAACACATAGATAAAAAGAAGTTAGACTCCACAGATCAAAGAGACTATGTGGTATTTGTCTTTCAGAGACTTGGATACCTCACTTAATAAAATTATTTTTGATGCAACCATTTTCTCTGCAAATCGCACAAATTCATTTTTTTAATCCATGAATAAAATTTCACTGTTTATATGTGCTGCAGAAATGTTAATCACTCATCTGTTGACGGACGTCTAGGCTCATTCCATTTTCTTGCTGTTATGAATAGAGCGGGAATAAACATGAATGTGCAAGTATCTCTGTGCTGGGATAGAGTACTTTGCATATATACCCAGGAGTGGAATAGCCAGGTTACAGAGCAGTTGTATTTTTAGCTCTTTTGAGAAAACTTCATACTAATTTCCACAGTGGCTGCACCAGTTAACACTCCCACCATCTCCGTATTTTCTCCAGCACTTGTTGTCGTTTATTTTCTTGATGATAGCCATTCTGAAGAAAGATTTCTTTTAGAGAACAGTCCATGATTGCTTTGCCCCGTGCCCCAGGCAGAACTTCATGGTTGTGGGAGCCTGTGGTGGAGGAGGTTCGTTATCTCATGGTAGCCAGGCAGCAGAGAGCAGCAGTGATAGGAAGGAGGCAGGACAAGAGATATTCCCAATGGAAATGCCCCAGTGACTTAGTTCCTTCAACTAGGTCTGACCTTCCACAAGTTCCACCAGCTATCCCAATAACCTATCCCAATAACCTATCCAGTTAAAAAAATATATCAGTGTATTAAACTGCTTATTAGGCCAGTGTATTTATGATCTAATCAACTCTGGAAGCACTCACAGACATATCCGGAATTTTGTTTTACTAGTCTCCTAGGTCTTTCTCAAATCCAACCAATCTAACAGTCAAGGTTGACCTCACACCTACATAGATATGTTGCTACAAGTTACCTAGTACAGTTATGATTCCAGTTTGTAAGGTTGGCAGATATCCACTCTTTGCCAACCTGAACAAATCTCAAATTCTTCAGAACCCTAGAGACCCTGATTTGTATTTGGTTGACTCTGAAAATACACAGAGAAGGGAGTTTAAACTGCTTGTCATTTTTGGTGAAAACTTAATGAATACTAAGTTTCAGCAGTGACAATTACCACAGTAGAAGTTAACCCTTGAATACCAGACATAAGTGAGGAAACCAATTTCATAATCTTTGCAACCACTCCAAATAAAAATTACACTTATCATCTTTATTTAAGGTGAGTAAATAGAGGATTGAAGATGTGTCTGAGATTGCACATCTGGTGTACTGAATCTTGGGTTCGTAGCCTGTCTTAAAATGTACTATTAGAAAGTTTTAGATATGACAAGCAGGTGATTGCCAATGAGAGGAAGATGCCCAAGAGAAGGGACCATACGATGTCCTAGGGGAGGGGTGTCACACAAAGAGTCCCTGGAATTGGCTAGGAGGCAGAGGAAGAGAGAGAGAGGAAGAGAGAATGAACTTCAGGCATGAGGCCTTATTTTGATTTCCAAGGCTAGGACTGGCAAGACAAGGTAAGCAGATTCAGAACCAGCTACTTTAAAGGCTCCATAGGGTTGCCCTTAGCTGTGGATAAGTGCAGAGTAGCCCAGACTGTGAGAAATTGATAAATGGGCTGGTTGGGGTATGACTTATGGAAGGGTTTGTTTGCATTTGAAAAATATACTCACAGAAAAATAGCTTACTATCCCTAGGAACTGGCTAACTCTGAGAGGGCTAGGAAGGCCTGAGATGGCAAAATATCAGAAAATAGAAAATAAGAGACAATGGTGAACACAAGCCAGGCAGTCAGAGTCCAGGGTAATTCTTCTCTTACAACCCATTTGTCCCCTGTGAGGTCTGAAGCTGTCTAGGATGGACAGCGTGAATGGATGGCATTACTCTGGCCTTGTTTCTGCCATATGTTTCCAGGAGAATCGTGTCACAATTTCTCATATTAGCCTGGTGGGTAGTGATTATTAATGCAGACCAAAGAAGTCAGGAATATGAGTTTTGCCCTAGATCTTCTAGCTTTTGACCATATAGGTGGGACTTGAACTCAGATTTGGGTAATCTCAGGTTCTCTCCATCTACACCCCAAGCAATGTTTGGTGTGAAGTTTAAATTAGGAACTTGAGGGCAGAGGGACCCAATACTGTGTGAGCCAAGGCAGGACACACATCTACTCCAGAGGTCTAAATAAATTAACCTAACCCAGAATGGCTCAATTCAGTGATAAGCAGAACTAGAGACTAGAAAACAGAGCCCAGAGTTCACAGGAAGATGTAGAAGAAGCTGGTCCTTGGAATCAGATAGATAGATTCAAGTTTGATTACAGAATCTGCCATTTTCTGTTTAAATATGAGCAAGTCACAGCCTCTCTGGGTTTCCACAAGTGGAAATTACCCTGATCTCCTAAGGTTTTAAGGGGATTAAATGAAAATCTACACAGCAAGTACCTGACTCATAATTATTATCAACCAATGTTGGTGCCTTTCTCTAATTCAAAGGGTTGGGATGGGCAGAGAGGGGACTAGGTCCATATGTGGGAAGTGAAGGCCAGGTTAGAATCAATGAGAAGATCCATCAGATGGCTGTGATACCCAAAGCTGGAAGACCAGTGACTAACCAACCTGATACCTAAATGTACATGTCAGAGGTTATCAAAATGCTGTAGTTCACAGAGAAGGCAGAGAATGGAGTATTGAAAAACAAGTGGGCATTACTAAAAAATTCGAAATAGCTTTACAAGAATCCCACATCATGGGTCAGAAATCACATGTGTTAATGGAGAGTTCTGACATCAGGACTGTAACATCCAGATGCAGAAAAGAATGTAGGGAGTGAGACCACTGAGGCAAACATCTTGTCTGAGGGCGGAATGGTAGGCTCAGCTTGTGGAGCCATTTGCCTAGTCCTGCAATGGTACAGCCATTCATCCACCTGTTCACTCATCCAGTGCCTACTGGGCACCAAGTGTTAAGTACAGTGATCTGAGAATTATAAAAGAAACAGAAGTTTTATACCCAGGAAGTTTAAAGTCAACCATTGGCGACAGATGCATAAATAAACAATTATAACATAATGAGACATAAGTGCAGCGGGCTGTGAGAGGTTCTGCGGACTCCACAAGCCTCCAAGAGAGATGGTGTTGCTATTTGTTTCTTGAAGGATGAATAAGAGTTTACCAAAAGTCCAAAATAAAAAAGCTACCCCAAGCTGAGTGTTATTGTTTTTACACGTGTCCCCTAAAGGCCCACGTGATAAAGGCTTGGTCACCAGCCTGTCACACTTTTGGGAGTTGACAGAACCTCTACAAAGCAGGGCCTGGTGGGAGGCAGATGGGTTCCTGCCTGTGGAGTTAGGGCATGGCCTGTGGAGGAGATTCTGGGACGCTGTCCCTTCAGCTCCCTTTCACATCTAGGCCGTGAGGTGAAGAGAATGCGAAGCCCTCTGCCATACGCACTTACCACAGCTTTACCGCATCCCCAAGTGGTAACCAACTGATTGCGGACTGGTCCTCTGTGACTGTGAACCACAGAAGCTTTTACTCTTGTGAGCTGATTATCTTAACTATTTTGTGGAAGTTAGAAGAAGCTGACTAAAGCAGAAAATAAACCATCACAGGGAGAGCTACATAAGAAAGCCACAGTGAGCTGTATTTGATAAGAAGAGCCTGGGGCTCGTGGGTGGAGCAACTTTTGCAGTGCTGATTGTGAAGTAAGTGGTTCAGGGTGGTGCCCATGTTCTCTGCCTCCAGGTCCTACACTATTTCTGTATGAGCACACTTGCTCTAACAATTAATCTGTAAGTCAGTACGTTGGGACTCAGTAAATTTTCTATACTGCTTCAGCAATGGACAATTTATTTGAATAAAATAGAGTCAAGGTATAAATGCAATTACATGCAAATTTAGGTATATAAGGTGATCTTTATACCCTGGGAAAGGACGGATTATCTAGTAAATTGGGTTTGCACAATTGACTAACCACTTGTGAAAACTAGAATAATGCTTTGCATCCTTTACCCAACTAAATTTCTGCATGAACTGAGGAGTTTAGTCTTGAAATACATGAACCACTGAGGTGCTGGAAGAAAATATAAGCAAATGTAAATGCTTTTCCAAAGCAAGAAGATTTGACACACCTGACTACATAATATACATGGGTCAATATTTGCTTATGAACAGGGAGAGAAACCAGCACCAGAATAGCTCTTTTACAGTAAAAATCTTAATAACTTGACAAAGTATATGAAATAAGTGAATAACTATTTTCAAACAATATACAACAGATATCAACAGGACTGTGAGAGCTGACTGAGATGTCAGAAAGTGAGTGCTCTGTTGAAAAGGCACCTTCTGGACTGCCGCTCAGAGATAGGAACCCAATAGGCACCAAGGTATTGCTGAGTCAAGGAATCAGACATTGGAGTTTGTGGAGACAGTTTGAAAATAGACAGAACATGGGGAAGAACAGAGCGGTGCTACCAAAGAGTCTCCACTCACCATGGGCCCTCACGTCTGAGGCTGAATGCCGAGTGGTATGAGATTCAGTGGTATTCCAGAGGCTGACAAAACACTCCCGGGTGACTGTAACTGAACATATCTCAGAGCTTGGGAGCATGGGGGGGGCGGGGGATTCAAATACTTACTAGCCGTAATTGGATGATCTCAATGAATGTCCAGAATATTCTGAAGGGACAAGAAAAGGATCATGTCATACCTTAGCTATGGGACTGAAGTAAGCCAGGGCTGACCATACTAGAATTATCCTAACACATCTTGTGAAACAGGGTAGAGATGAAGCTGTCTAGGGGAACAAGTGGATTCACAGGGTGGAAGAGAGAAGGGCACTGAGTGGGGCATTATGCTCAAAGCACATTATATACATAAATGAAAATATCCTCACGAAACTCAGTACCATTAATAATGAATATATATCAATTCAAAGTATTAACTTAAAAGGTAGAGATTATGTAATAGACAAAAAAGCAAGACTATTTTGTCAAGCTTATAAGAAACATATTTTAAATTGAAAGATACAGGAGACAAGCAAAAAGATGAGAAAAGAGATCTTGTAAAATATTAGTTCTAGGGGACTGAAGTGTCTGCATTGAATTAAAGAAAATTTTGGGGCGAAGAATAATACCAGAAATAATGATACTTTATAACAATAGAAGAACAGATGCTTCAGGAGCTCATAGGAATCCTGAATATGAATGCATTTGATTGTGGGTATTCAAAACTCTTGAAGATAAACAGATCAAACTGAGGCAATTGAGCTTTCCTTTGTCCTTGTCTATGTATTCTAACAACTGATAAAAGATGTCGAGACCTACTGCTATGATCGTATATTTTACTATTTCTTTTTAAAAATGTACAATTAACCACTTATTTTTATATCTGTGTTGTGCACATGCGTGTGCCATGGCAAACATGTGGAGGTCAGAAGGCAATTTGTAGGGTCAATTCTCTCCTTCTAGCTTGGAGGTTTGGGACCTTGAACTCAGGTTGTCAGGCTTGGCAATATCTCATTGGTTCCTACTTCTTAAAAAATTTTTTTTTAATTTAAAGTGATTTTGTTGCTTGAGTACACAAGACAGTTTTATGCCACTATAGTAGAGGTTGTGGAGACTCGTATTTCCAGTTGTGGGGAGACTTGTTTGGTCGTACAGTACCTGGCCAATTACTGAATTTGGCTCTCTAGTCAGAATCAGATGGAATTTAGTATCCTTATCCTCTCTGCTCCTTTCAAGATGCTTGTGAACATCAAACTACTTTCTTTGTTCAGTGACAGAGCTCCTCAGAAGCAACAGGACCAAGAATCCAAGAGCTTTGGATTCAGGATTCTAAGCATTTAATTTTTTTATTGATTTTTTTTTGTGTGATTTCCATACAATGTAATTTGATGGCATTTAGAGCCTCTCCCTTATCTGCATCTCCCCTTAATGCATGCTGGCTAATTTAATCCCCTCTCTCTGTTTCTCTCTCTCTCACTAACTATCTAGTTATAGATATATAATAAGACCCATAGAGTCTAATTAGTGTTCCTAAATGTCCTTCAGTGTGGGAGCATTCACTGGAGCCTGGTTAGCCTATCAAAGTTCCATTAAAAGAGGCCGTCTCTGCCTCTCCCAGCAGCCTTCAGTTGCCAGGGTTTCCTTAGGTCGGGCTGGGGTTTCTTCCGAATGTCTTTTAACCAGTCACAAATGGACTCGTGCAACTGCAGTGGATCCTTCAAGCCCATACCAGTTGGTGAGAGAGCTGGGCCTTTCTTTGACAGTTTGTAAATCTGACCCGATGTCAGCTTCAGCCAGTGGTCAGAACCAACCAGGACAGGCCCTTCTCAGGAACATGCCAGCTGTGAGGGCAGCCAAACTTAATTTAAAAAAATTACTATTTCTTTGAAGACAACCTCAGTCCCTTTTTTGTTTTATGTACTCTAAGGCAAAACCAGTGAGTGCCTTACCATCACCCCTGCATTTCTGATATATTTTATGACCTTCATCTATCCATTGCTACTGGATATCTCCATGGAATAACTAAAAAGATAATTCAAAACTAACATCATATCTACAAGTACTGAGTCATTCTTGCCAGGTTTGCTCCCAGACTTCTTCCCAGTTAATGGTATCACTGACTCTTTTGCTAAAATGCTAAGAAGTTTGTTTTTTCTCTTTCTCTCATTTTCTACTTTCAGTTGTTTATTCATCTCACTGACTTGACTTAAAGTGTATACTCTGAACTTGGCCTTTTCTGGACCTTTGTTGTCATCAGCCTCCATCAAGTCACCACCCCCTCCCTCCTGAACAGCCTCTCTGAACAATCTCTCTGCCATCACTGCTTTTCCACTATCTCTACAGTTCACACTGTCCCCAGAGACCAGAGTTCTTCCCACTCTGATGAGACCTGATCACCTCATCTGCCATTGGGTAGACTAACGTCTGTGGGGTCCGGCATGCTCTCTCACCCCCTGGTACCCTCACCTTTCTGGTTCCAAGGTGCCATGTATGCCGTCCCCTTAGAACTTCCACACTTGCTGTTTGCCACACAAAGAATGAGCTCTTCTAAAATGCTGCCGTCTCCTCTCGCCCCTCTACCCAAATTAGTCCAGACCCAGACATCTCTATCCCATCATTCGTTTTAGTTCATTTGTAGAACTTTGATGTGGACTTTTTGAAATAATGGAATTTCCACAGGTCTATATCCTCAGCATTCAGGGCAGAACGGAGCCCAGAGACTTTCAGCTGAGTATCTGTTAAAAGAACTGTAATTTCTATTACCTGTTTTAAAAGTGAAAACTAATACGTAGCACCGTTGAAGACAGATGCTGTTTGTCAAAGGAAAGATGTCAATGTACAATGACACCGCTCGGTAGACTTCCAAAAACCTCTACACAGACTTCTGCAAATCACGAGACATTATCTACATGCCATAAAACAGCACAAAAGTGCTCATGGTATTTTACATGAGCACAGCACAATATAATCTAGAAGCCACTTTTACCCAGATTTGTACTTTTACAGCTAATTTTTCCAGTTTCAGGAGATATCTTAGGCTAGGTTTTCAAAGAAACAGAAAATGGATCAAAATTTGCTTTACAGGATTTTATTGGTGGAGTTCTCAGGATACATAACCTACAGAGGCAAAGAAGGACTGAATGGGAGATGGTGCTGAGCCACATTACTTTGCAGCACCATCTCACCAACCCATCCCAAGCAGCCTAGTCCCATCTTGAAGCAAGGGGTGTGGGCCTCCATGCCGGTAGAGGGAATGTCTTCATAAACTGTTTGTCCTCAGCAGAGTGTGTGGCTGGAGGCAGAAGCTCCCTTTGGCTAGCAGTAATTCCCAGGGAACTACTTACCTCATCAGGCACTCTTAACAGCTGATCACCTACACGCTTAAGAGGCTACATAACCTTCACCTAGGGAATTTTGGAAATACAAATTCTTAAGCTCCGTTCCAGCTTATTCTGGGAGTGGGGTCTGGTAATATTTACTTTTCAAGTCTCCCCTCTGATATATACTCAGAATGGAAAAACAGACTAGAGACTGGGCAGAGGGCTCTGGGTACCTTAGAAGGTTCTGGGACTCACTGATTCTCCCTCTGTATGATAACACTTGCAAATTGACGTGAATTTTCTTTAATAAATTCATCTATGAAACTAGCTTTGTATTTTTAGGATCAGTTTGTCATGGAAATGAGGATGCACGGGAAAAGAGGTTTACGAGGTTCAACAGTTATCAAATTAAAGAGAAAGGAGCAATGGAATAGGAAGAATTGTCAGGAATGTTTAAGAATGTGTGCTCATTTCTGAGGCCAGAGACTGGGGAAAAAAAAAGAGTTGTGGGGAATAGAGGAGATTTTAATTTGCCTATAGGGGGCGCTAATGCCAGGCAGCACAGTGGAGTGGGGGGCACCCTTTGTTTATAGTGTGTTCAGTAAGGAGTTATTCATAACTTAAGGATTGTTTAAATTAAATTTAGAGAGATTTGGAGTATGCCGCATTCTTTTCATTAAAGCATCCAAGTCGTACTTTATCATATCTTCACTCAAATTTTTCTCTACGAATTCTAAGAAAAATAGATTTAATCTTCATAATTACCATCTTACATTATTAAAATATTTAAGCAGCTTCTAGCTGTTCCTCATGCTTGTGCACTACTTCCAAGCTTTAACAGTGATATTGCTAAGAAAGCCAAGTGCAGAAATTATGTGTAGTGTGCTGCAACTTGTATAAAGCAAAGGAGGAGAGGAGAATCTGTCATTGCATCATTATTTATAGATAGAAAACATTTGTAAGGAGTAATTGCAGAGGTTAAACTTTTCTGAGAATGGGAACAGAAAACAGAGCGGGGAAACGTGCTTTTACCATTTTAAAATTTTTTAAAGTTTGGATTATGTGAGTGCATGAAATATTCCCATCCCCCCAGAGACAGTATAAGGAAAAATTCAGAGTGTTTTAGTGTCCTCTCAGGAGCCATGAGATGTAAATACTGCCATTCTTCTTCCACAAAGGACTATTCATTTGGTGTGTACACAAAGTAGACCTTGAATTTCAGGATTCTCTTTTCTGGGATAGCACATTTTTCCCACATTTCTTTCCAGTTTACCCCAACTCTGACATTTGTTGGTGGAATGTCACATACTGAAAGATTCTCACACTTCTCAGAACTAAACTTGGGCTCGCAAAGGTAACTGCTGTATCTTCCCACTATTTCTGTGAAAGTAGAAGTGTGTTTGCTCAGAAGTCAAACCAGCATCTGATTCATAAACAAACAGTTTTCTTGAACTTATCTTTTATGATCTATGGAGGATCTCATTTAACCATGAAATTTTGCTAGCTTATGAAACTAAGTGCTACCTTTTGAATTGAAGAGGTCTTAGAATAGGTAAAAATTATTAATACTGCCTAGAAATCTTGCTTTCTCATGAAGCCTTGGGGGCTTCTGGGTGGACTCACATCCTGGATCATGGCTCTTTCCTCCTCTCCAGTAAGATACTGATGGGAGGTTTCATTCTTGGTTTATTTTCTATTTTAAGAAACTGGACTCTATGGAATTTACCTATGTGTAGGTAGAGAGGGAGGAGGAAGAATGAGGGGAGGCAAAGGGAGAGTTGGGGCTGTCAGACAAGGTAACTCGTGTTGTCAGTTAAACTGAATCAGCATCAGCCACACCTTGAGAAACTTACTGAAGCTCAGCTTACTTACCTGTAAAATGGGAATGACTCCAGGCTATGGTCACTGGAAGGAAAAACATGGCAGGAAACTGGCACAGCGCCCAGAGCAAAGCATATGGAAAACAGGTTCCATTTCAGGAGTGTTAAAACAGGGTGGATTGAGTGTGGGGTTTGGAGGTAGGGCACTCTCCATTCTGTTGTGTTGGATATGGGGTTTGTGCCTTACAGAACTGCTTTTACATCTAACAGAGCACATGCATAAAGATAGCTTCGCTTTCTTGATCCTGCTGGCAACTGTCTCTTCATCAGCCTGTAATTCACAGTCCTGTCTCCCCTAGAACTCTTACTAAAAAACAACCTAGTCATTTAACTCCCCTGTTCAAAGACTGCTAGGCAGTGGGGATCCCTGTCTAGAGAGAACTGTACAGAAGTCCCATCACAATGCAAATGTAGAATACAAGGGAGGAACTGGGGCCGGGAACATGGGGGTCGGGTTTTTCAGAAAAGGACTGTGTAATCTGAAAATGGTAAGGTTTTCTAGCACACCTGTGAGGCCTGGGGACAGAGACCTGGAGACACATCATGTGTGAATTCTGGGAAGGATACAAAAGATTGTTGGAAGCTCAGGATTAGGGCAAGGAGACGAGTATGAGTTGAAATAAGAAGTCATGATATCTGAGCCCTGGTTGTAAGGAAATGCACAGTGTGAATTATCTTGTTCATTCCTCATACAACCCAATAAGACAGTGTTCCTCAAAGTCTCATTTTATACATGTGGAAACTCAGGCTTGGAGAATGGATGGGATGGCCATGTTGAGAAAATCCTGCCCTTTGAAGGGGAGGCTGAGAGAGCAAAGGGAGAGGCACCCAGGCCAGGGGCGGCTCACTGGAAGAAACGCTTGAAGTTGGCTGAAGAAGGAAAGGAGAAGGGCTGCTTGCCAAGGCAGGCGGTGCCCCAGGTCCTGGCCTTGGCGCTCCTCCATCCCTCAGCTCATTATTTACTTAACTCAGATGGGAATGATCTCATTCTTCAGGTGAGGAGATTTGAGATCAGAAAAGGGGGAGAAAACTGCCCAAATCTCAAAGCCAAGAAGTGAGAAGGGGATTAGACCTGCATCTGTTGGCCCCCAAAGCCTCTTTGCTTTGTCCTCTGGGGGCAAGCTTCCCACTTACTACAGGGACAAGAGAGAAGGAGGAGAGAAGGTGATGATGTCCCTGGAACTTGGAAGAAGGGACAGACAAGCTAGGGAGTTCACTGGCTGAAAGGTGGGAAGTGACAAAAACACCCAAAGCATTTGGAGTGCAGGATTCTGTAGCAGGAAGGAGGCAGGCCCTGTTGACCAGATGGGCTAGCTGGGCGCAGCCATCCCGGTGTCTTCAAAGATGGACTCAGCGCCCCAGCCAGAGAGGTAACTGGAGGTGAGATGAGGGGCCAGGACACTCTCTACCTGGGGAGTTAGGAAGTCCTTGTTTTTCTTTCCTTCCTCTGTGGTCAGTGACTCTGTAAATGAATATGTTAAGTGTGAGGTGACTGCATGAATCTGTGTAAGGTGTTTGTGAATAGTTGTGGTGGCATATGTGAATATGTGTTCCTGTGCATGTATGAAATTATGTTTATGTTTGAGTGTGTGGAGTGTACAGGAGTTGGTGTAGATGTGGATGGCTATCGGAACATGTAAGGTATGTGTGAATGTGTGAGTGGATATGTAAGCATGTGTTCATGTGTATCTATTTATGAACGTGTGTCTGTGAGTCTGTCTGAGTGTATGGAAGGGTTATAAATGAGCTTTCCTGGGCAAACAGCTGCAATGCAATCACACCCCACTGGCGTAACTCACTGTCTGCAGGCTGAATGGACAGGCTGGCCACCAGTGATGAATGGCTGTCCTGAGGCTCTTGGAGTCTGGTTGTCCATGGTATGGCTCCAGATTCCTGCACAACATTTCTGTGCAGCTCTGAGGTCACCTTCACTTGTGATCTAACATCTTGTAGAGTCTTTAAAACAACTCCCAGTCTGTTAGGACTCTTCAGAAAGTCTTGACTCAAAGTCAAAGACTCAAAGTCCTTCCTTCTGCATGTTTGAGTCTGCTGGGGAGAATTTGTTTACACAGACGTATATCATCATTTTTCTTGTTACTGAAATAAAAGTATCAAGGATTGAATGAGTGGAAGGAAAGCGCACATCTGTAGGAGAGGAAATATGTTTCAGCCAAACACGACTCAAGTTCTTAGAATTAATTCCCTTGTGCAGTTACAGAAACATATACATATACATATATATATACATATATATATATATATATAGAGAGAGAGAGAGAGAGAGAGAGAGAGTGCATCCTTTATTCCTTCCGTCTGTAGACTTTATATATATTATATCTACATGTTATGTATAATATATGTTACATATAATTTATTTTAGAAGTAAAGTCTTATATAGCTCAGGCTGGCCTTGAACTCACTATGATGACCTTGAATTTCTGATCCTTCTGCTTGTATCTCTCAAATGCTGAGACTGCAGTTATGTTTCACCATACTCGGTTTCAGGTGGCTAAGGACTGAACTCAGGGCTTTGTGCATGCTAGGCAAGTGCTCTACAACTGAACTACATCCCTGTCCCCATACTACAGATGTTTTATTGAGTACATTTAGTGTTTCAGGAACTGTGCCAGACCCCGAGGACAGAGGAGTGAACATTCAGCTGCCTTCTCTACTTTCAAGGAAGAACAGCCTGGGAGAAATAAGAATCAGCTTTGTGCTTTTCAGTGTGTCCACGGAGGGTGAGACACTGGGCTTTTATTGGCCAAGCCTACAAAGAGTATTCTCTATGCCCTCCTTGAGCCCCTGGGGTGGATCTGTCTCTAAGGCCATGATCTGTTGCTCTCATTAAAGGCCCTTGAGAACTTGATTTCTGCTCTGCTACATCACATTCTTTCATCATCAAATTACAGCAGCAGACTACAGTGTGCCCCAGGTTGTTCTAAGCCTCGTGCTTGTGTTAGTCACCACCCTTTGAAGTAAGTACTACAATTGTCAGTCCATTTTACGGGTGAGGAAGCAGAAGCACAGAGCTCACACAACGTGAGACCGTAGGACATCTAGCATTTCTACCCAGGCCTTCAGGAATCAAAAATATTTCTCTTACCGGATGCTACAAACTAGCAAATAAAACAAACAAACAAAATGCCAGAAATGGGCTTCTTCTTTTAGAGTTGTTGACCAGGGGGTCCAATAGACCCTAAAACAATACTGGCTGTTACTATTGGTCTTGGTTACCTGTCAGAACTTGATGGTAAGAGTCTATAGAGCTAAAGATACTGCATTCATTTCAAAGAGAAATCAAGCTGGTACTGACTCCAAAACTTCATCTGCACCAACTAGCTTTCACAGTGCTGGAAGGTTCTATGCATGCTATTGGAGGAGAAAAGTAATCATAAATCTCACCAGCTGTGAATGCTCTGAGTAAGATATGCCCACTGGTGCAATAGAGCACAAATGCTATGGGAGTAACCAGCCACTGTCTGATTGAATTCAAGTCCCATTTCACAAGATGGCACTGGTATTAGGGCCAAGAACCTGTATCCAGACAGGTCATAGTCCATAGGGGAGAACCTGCTAAAAGTATTCTACTAAATGGACACATTATTAAAGCCACTCATAGTGATTTATTTCTATACCCATTGATTTAATCTTCTTAGGGCATATGGCAATTAACACAGATACCCACACCTGGCCAATGTGCAGAGAATAAGAGACTACTGAGTATTTGACAGAATATATATACAGAATCTAGAGGCATGGAGCTGGGGTCGGGTAGAAGGTGGGGCAGTGATGAGGGAAGGAGTCTGAATATGACCAAAAGACTTTGTATAAAACTCTCCAATAATAGATGAAAATATCTTTTTTAAGTCTTTGCCTTGTCTCCTTTGCTCCATGACTATTCAAATTCAAGTCTATCCTGCTTTCATAGCTCCGAGATGGAGCTTCTGTCACTGAAATTCTGAAATCACAAGTCTTCCAAAGACTCTCAGGAATGATGCTATGTTTATTAATTCCTTCAACCACATTTATCAACTGCAATTCTGTGTTTTGGGGGTTTTAGAGGCTAAGGACACAGTGGCGAATGAAACACAACACTTCCATTCTGTATGAGAGACACATGGTATAAAACTGCCAATTAATAGATAATGAACTGAGGGGCTCGAGAGATGGCTCAGTGGTTAAGAGCACTGGCTGCTCTTGCAGAGGACCTAGGTTCCATTCCCAGCACCCACATAGCACCTAACAACTATCTGTAACTCCAGTTTCAGGGGATCTGACACCTTCTTCTGACCTCCATGGCACTACACAACATGGGTGCACCCACCTACATACAGGTATTACACTTATACACATAAAATAAAAATAATAAAGTGTAAAAAGTGCATATAATGTACAGACAGACAACACTGATAATTTGTCTCAATTATACATCTCTAAGAAGAAAATGTTGATAATCCTTTTATAGAAACAAAAAAATGAAGCTCAGAGGGATTACATAACTATGCCTAAATTTTTGTGATTAGTAAGATTGAACTCATTCTTAAGTTTGGATTGAAACCCAAATCTTTCCAACTGTAAAGCTGAGCTCCTTCACCATACACCTAGACCTCATGAAAGAATGAAATATTGTTTTCATTTACCTTTCTCCCTCCCCTCTTTTCTTCCTGTCACTCCTGTTTTAAAAAATGGTGAGGCTAAGAATCTGAGGCAAGGGGGCAAAATCCTGGGGCCCCCTAGAGGTCACCTTGTTTCACTATGGCAGGGCTGGCCTCACACAGACACTTTGACACAGGAACTTCCTCTTGTATTTTCTCCCTCCTCTTGTTCTGGTAAATATGTTAATATAAAGACAGAAAAGAAGGCCAAGCAATTTGTCATAGTAATATTTTCTCTCCTGGCCTTCACAACAAATCACAATGATTTGAGTTAAAAGTCACCCCCGCAACCAGTCTTGTCATTGCTTTCTTTTAAGAGTTTTTGGACTTACTGCTTCCCATGAGTATGTGTTCCCTACAGTGAAGAAAAAACATTTCCTGAGCATGTGTTAAGAGCTCTGTGGGGTGCTTTGGATATTCCATCTAATCTCTTCCAGCGACCTTGAGTGGCAGATGTGATTTCTTCTTTTCTACACGTCATCATATTGGGATGCAGAAAGGCAAAGTCTGTAGCCTGATGTGACACAGTTTATTAAAATAAGAGGCATGGTGTCAGCTTAAGTTTGTTTCTTCAAAGATTCAACAGGAATCTCCCCTGTTGCAATCAATATGATAACCCTGGTTTCTATAGATTCAATTCTCTGCCCTTACTGGATGTTGACAAGTTTGTTTTCAGAGCACAAAACTGTTGATGTTCTCTGAATACCCCAAACCTAATTCTTGTCATTTGACTTTGTTCCTACCAGCAGGAATAGAACCAGCCGGTCATCTAAAACACAAAGTTCATAAACTCTAGTCTCTCCTGAGTCTCCAGAATGCAGAGTCTCATTTAAAGCCTGATCAGCAGGTGGTAAAGATGGCAGACCTTTGAAAACTCCCCCACACCACATACTTTTATTTGGTGTTGCTTCTGCTGTTGCAGGCAAGATATTGAGCATATTTGAGAAACTAGCAAATGCTTTAAGAATTGATGACATTATTTGTGTCTAGCTAGACCTTTCGTAACTTGGTCTCAATAGCACAGGATTTAAAGAACCCCCAGAAATGGTTTGAGCATATTTATCTCCCTTTATCCATTACCAAATCGCACAGCCATCCAATCTGAGGGAACCCAGGTGAACTGCCACACACCTAGCTGAAGTACTCAACACTGAGACAGATACAACCACAGTAAATTTAGAAACCGGTCTAAGCTCACGCATTCGTGTTGTGTGTGGTACTGCAGGGTGTGGGTTTGCTTAACAATTGCCTTATCAGGCAAAAGTTCCAGTTGTCAGGTTTGCTCTAACGAGGTAGGATCTGTGTGTCCCAATATCTGTGCTAATATATAATGTGTACAATGATAACAGATGTCTCGATGTTGGTAAACCTCAGGCTTCCTTAGAGTGCATGGGTTTTTAATCTCCATTTCTAATACATCTAAATATTAGTAAAAGATCATCTTCTTCTTATGGTACTTCTAACTCTTGAGGCTCATACTTGTCCTTTCAAAATCAATTGTAGGTACACTGTTGAAGGAAATAAAATGGGAGGCATTCATCGATCTCAGAGATTATTTTCATTTCTAAAAGTCTGGAATTTCAATGGTCTGGCTAGCTGGGAAGAACAGACCAGTAATTAGCTCAACCTGGGATTGCCAGTATTCATGTTCTCACTATTGTCTTGTTCAGAGTTGAGCAACACTGGATCCCCTGTCCTTCAGGAGTCCAGTCTATAGACTATTAAGATGGTTCCCATGGTGTGCCTGCTCATCACCTCTCCCTCTGTACAGCCAGCGACAACGGAAGCCTCTTGAAAGGCAAGGTTTTGTCGTATTTCCAGATCTAACACCAAAGCCCAGCACCACCCAGGCTTGGCACCTAGAAAATATTCTGTCCCAGTTAGATGAATACGTATGTGGTGAATGCATTATGTAGATAGGATTAAAGTCCTATAGGAACCCGGTGAGTGTGGAAGATTGCAAACGCAAAGAGCATGCGACAAACACTTCAAGTCAATAAATGGTGTATGAAGTTATTACATCACCAGATATGGAGCACTGAGTGTGGTGTTTGTGTGCGTCACCAAATGTGCCATATCTTTTCCTCCAGAAAATCCTGGTATGGTCTTAACAGACCCAAGGAACCTGGCCATTGCAATTCAGTGTAGAACATGCTGGTGTGGGAACCAGAGCATCAGGTCTAGGGAACTTATAGGACAATTGCTCGGTTCAGTCTTGAGAGCCTCAATGAACATCCTTCAGGAAGAATAGAGGTTAAAGTCCAGGACAATTCAAGGCTTGTCCTGGGATGCACTACAGGATCTGTAAGGAAAACAGTAGAAAATCAGACTATGAGGATAGGTTGGACACTTTTGGAGGAAGACTTTGCATGCTGAGCCAATAACTCTGGGTATTAGTCACTAGGTGGTGGGGACACCTGATAGCTGTTGAGTAAGAGAGCCATCACGTGAGCACTCTGAGAGAGAAAATGATTGGGTTGCTTGGATAATATATCTTAAATGCCTGGTCACATCTGACTTAAAATAATAACATACCTACCTATATAAAGAATTCCATAAGATCATAAAATCACAGGCTCATGTGTTTGAAGGAAATATCTGGCCAAGACCTGCACCTGACATTTTGACCTATGTTGTCAAGACCTACTTTGACAATCTCTTACAGAAGGGGTGGTTTGGCTTCTGTGTGTGTAAGTCCAACAAGAGAATGTACTCCTGGAGATGCTTGTTGTGAGCTCACCTGTCCTGAATGTTAGAGAGGCCCTTGTTATATTGAATCGGAACCTTTATCCCTATAATGTGGACATAACTGTGTCATAGGCCAGATTCCAGAGTGACAAATGAGGCAGCCAAATATCTCTAGAATGAGAGAGAGAGAGAGAGAGAGAGAGAGAGAGAGAGAGAGAGATGAGTTCTCAGGAGATTGAGTTCTTAATATGGTTAGTGTATGTGCCAACTCCAGTGGGTCAGATGGTGCATAGATGTTTGATCAGACATTACTCTGGGTTTGTCTCTGAGGTTGTTTCCAGGAGATATGAACATTGGAAGCTGTAGACTGAGTGAAGTAGCTTGCTCTTCATGGTCTGAATAGACCTCATTCAATCAGCTGATAGTCTGAATGGAGCCAAGCGGCTGACATTCCCATAAATAAGAGTGAACTCTTTAGTCTTGAATGCTTGAGCATAGGTCCCCATGGTCTCCAGCCTTGTGTCAAGTGGAAATGCTGCCTCTGCTTGGATCTGGAATCTGCCAGGTTTCCAACTTGCATGACCAGTGGTTTCTGGACCTTTGAACTCAGATTGAAAATCCATCATCAGTTGTCCTGGGTCTTGGGTTACCTGCTACAGATCTTAGAAATTTTTGGCCTCCATAATTTCAGGAGCTGGTTCTTCACAACACATGCACACAGTTGGCATTGGTTCTGTTTCTCTTGAGAACCGTGCATTGATTGAGCACTTCTACAAATCCTTTCCTTTTTTCCTGGCTACTTTCCTTTAACCCATCATGCATGTTGGGCAGTGGTCCTTATAAAGTGTGGTGTCAAAAATGGGACATGCTTGTCTGTGGATGTAACTCAGTTTGTATAGTGCGTAACTAGCTTGCATGAAGCCCCAGGTTCAATCCCCAGCATAAATTAGGAATGGTGGCCCATGCCTGTAATTCTAGCACTTGGGCGTGGAGGCAGAAGGAGGAACAGACAAGTTTGAGGTCAGCCTGGGCTACATGAGATTCTGTCTGAAAAGGAATAGCTATTTCTCTGGAGTCTTTGATTCTTGTAGAGAGAGCTTATGATTTCAATTTCATCTCTTGTGCTGACCTTTTATTTTTTCCTTAAGTAAAACCACAACATCACTCCCATAGCATGCAAGACTGGTTATGAGTTCCCATTTTCCAATGAGTACACTCAGAAAAGAACAGGAATGTACTCAAGATCACACAAGGGAATGGCAGAAGGCTGGATTTTAAGCCTGAGCTCCCTTGCCAGATTCTGCAGTGTGACTCATTTGAGCTGCTTTATCTATACCTTCCGCACTACATTGATATAAAGTCACCCTGCCTCATTTCGAGAGGAATCCTGCAAGATAGATTTGGAGTCTCTCCAGTCTGCTCCTTTTCCTTCACTCTGAGGATTGACAATGACTCTTGTGTAATCACTGTGCCATAGATCAGAAAACTGAGGTGAACAGTGAATGAAAATCAGATCTGTCAACTACTGTCAGAGCGTTTGTGTGCCTGTTCCCAGATCACATTCTCTGCCGCACCAGTGTCCTCAGAAGCCCAATCACACGTTGCCCTAAACGTGCCGACAGCAGCTGTGATGATTGGTTTTAATGTCAACTTGCCACAATTCGGAATTACTTGAGCAGGGAGCCTTCACTGAGGCATGTTCCTGACTGTCTTAATGGTATGGGAAGACCCACTCCAACTGCAGGTAGCACCTTCTGCCAGCAGCCCAGGAAAAGAGGGATGGCAGAGGAAGGTTGTTCACGTCGCACTCACTTGGCCTTCCCTTTTGCCATTGAGCTGATTTATCCCATTGCTGCTGCTGGTTCCTTCGCTGATAGCAGAACCAGCATTTCTAGGCTTTTGTCTTTGACTAAGAACCGTGGCTCTCCAGGAGCCTTCTAGGACTTCATTGCCAGATGGGGACTGCTAAGGCACCCAGCTTTATGGACCAGCTACTACCAGGTTCTCAGTCTCTCTGGTCTGAGACAGCTCTGATCATTTCAACATAAACTGAGCTAATAAACTTGTTGCGTGTGCGTGTGTGTGTGTGTGTGTGTGTGTGTGTGCGTGTGTCTGTTCATCCTGTTCATTCTCTCTGTCCCTCTAGAGAGCACTGACTAACACAGAAGCCATCAAACAGCTGAAGCTGCATTTTCTACATCTGTCTTGTACCATGGTTCCTGTGGCGCTGTAGCGATGAATATTGTTTTTTTAATACCACGTCAAAACCGAAGTAGTGGGGTGTGCTAGTCAATACTGAGTAACAGCTTGACAGGATGTAGAATCACTTTGGAGACAAGACTTTGGGAATGTGTTTGAGGGAGTTTCTAGATTGAGTTAATTGAGGTGTAAAGACTACAGGAAACAGAGGGCTGTGAGGGCTAATTTAGGTTTCCACAACGTGGCACTGATAAAGATACCCAGCACGGCCAAGATGGCTGATGTTAGACATCCAGAGGGTGATGAGTCTGCATATAATGCTTGGCACCGTGTATCTGGGACCCCCAAAATATACACGGACGTAATCCGTTATATAACTGTTTTGGGGAGAGTGCTGCTTTTGTGATTCTGTATAAATGCGGCCTTGAGGTCAGAGGCCTGAGCCCTTCACCTCTACCAGTCTGCCTGTGTGTATTTGCCTGTAGGTTTGTGTGCCCACTGTCTCCGTGTGTGCTGGTGTATGCCTGAGTATGTGCAGTGCCTAGCAGACTCTGTGCTGGGAGTAAAGTCTGTCTTGTCTGCCTGTCGCTCCTCTCAGCCTCTTTGATCTCCCAGATGCCCAGTTTCCTTTCCTGGCATTGGAACCGGGACCTCACAAGGCCTCACCGTGTCTGAGGGTGGCACCATTTCATGGGGTGGGTTCTAGGCTGAATAGAAAGGAGAAAGTGAGTCGAGCACCAGCCCTCCTGTCTGCTTCCTATCTGTGGTTTTGGTATGACCAACTGCCTTTTCATGCTCCTGCCACCATGATAGATTGTACCCTCAAACTATGACTCCAGAATAAATCCTCCCTTCCGTAAGTTGCTTTGGTCAGGTATGTTATCACAGCAACAAGAAAAGTAATATACAAGCATTACTGTTTTGTGGTTAGCATGTCATTCTTGAGTAGAGAAGGGATGCTGCATGAGCAAGGGAGGGCTGAGCATCGGTCCTTCTCATGTATTTCCTCTGCTCCTTGGTTAGGCAAAGGAACGTTTCCTGCTGACTGGGGAACCTTGCATTAGTAACTGAGGACCAGAAAAGCTCTTAATAGCATTCTGCACAGTGCAGCTCATGCTTTTTTTATGGCAGTTCTCACATCCCATCTTGCTGCAGAGTGCCCTGCTGGCCATCCAGATTCTCTCCTGACCACGCTCCATAACTGGTACTGTGCACAGACAAGCTTCCCTTGCTCTGGGCTGTATGCCAGTGTTAGGAACAGGGTAGGCAGGTGTGGCAACAGAGGACAGGAAATCCCCATCTACTCCTTTGTCTAACTCATAAAATAATTCATTCAATACACACACACACACTGTCCATGCTGTGGGGACTGCAGGAGGCTTGAGAGCTGCCCGCATTGTCAACAAATGTTCTGCAACCCTGAGAAGACACTAATTTTCTCCAGACCTCAGATTCCCATTGCAAACAAGCAACCACAGTAAGTCCTTAAGGTGATTAACTAGAGAATGAGTTGTCTCCTTGGGATTCTCCTATTCTAAGATCTATCGTAAAATGTTTAGGGATAGTGTAAGTCTATCAAGAATTATTCATCACATATATTCTTAAGGAAATCTGTCTCATACGAGACTCAGATTGTCTAATCATCAGGCTTGGGAAGAGATACATCATGGTTTCCAAGTGTCTCTTAGTGTGCTTCCTACATGTGTACTTATGGGGAGCTCCATCAGCAATGCACAGTTGATGCTTCTTACCAATCTCCTTACAGGTGTTAATACCTGCCTTGGTACACATGCTTGAATGGGGGAAGGTACATACTCCAGCTGCTGAAATTCACAGACATTCTTCTTTTGTGCTTACCTGAACTAAATCTCCAAATTATAATATTTAAGAATGAAATACCCAGAGGCACAAAAGTTGAGCAAAAATAGAGGGCAGAGAAGTAGCAGAACTGTCACCTAGTGAGGAATCCTTGCTCACTATGCTGACAGTAGCTGATTTCTGAGATGTCAGAAAAGAAAACTGATTTATAAATGGCCTTGGGATAGTAAGGACTGTTGCCTGCATTTTGGAGTTCATGTTTAATTATACTTGAAAATTTTAATTGCACATGCAATATTTAATTACACTATAGGAATATATTTCCTTTTCAGAAAATGAAACACCGAAGCCGTCTTAGAGCATGCTCATCCTTCCCTCAGTCTGAACCCCTGTTTGGTGCATGTCCTGTGAGGCCTTTTTTGGCACTCTTGCACAATTTATATACAGGTATATAGAGACCCTTAGATTTTTTTAAAAATTTGAGACAGTGTCTTGTCATGTATCCCAAGCTGGCCTTGAACTCATTACGGATCCTAGGCTGTCCCTGAATTCACAGGAACCCTCATGTTTCCGTCTCCCAAATGCAGGAATTACAGGCCTGTACCACTGAGCCTGGCTTAGAATGTTTGCTGTCGGTGACATTTTAATTACTCATATACTAATGGCATATTAATATGCAACTTGTCTTTTCACTCAATAACTTCAATTTCCATCTACATTGCTACAGATTACTATTTCTAATTTTTCATTTTAGATATGACCACAATAAGCATTTTAATACCTGCCTCTGTGCCCATGTGGGTCACAGGGAGCATCTATGGTATAGGTCCACCATTTTCCACTTAAATGCCTATATTTTATATTTCCAAACCCTGTTTTGCCAGTATATGGTTTAAAATGAGCACCTCAATGCTCTAATTCATATTTTGCTAATGTAAGAGTGTCGAGCATCTTTCCATAGATACTTTTCTGTCATTTGCTTTACATATTATGTGATTTCTTTTTCGATTGAGTTACATTTTCTCAGTGATTTTAGGAACATGAAACTCCCACTCTCAGGTTGCAGGAACCTACCTCTTAGCTCCTTGTTACTTCAGTATGCATGCCATAAGAATAAGATCATTCTTTTACACAACTATAGTAATTTTAAGGAACCAACACATTTATTCACATGTACACTGCCACAAACAAATAAGGTGATTTTAAAGTTCCTATATTAAACCAGTAGGAAAAATAAATCTATTAAGAAGAGTTCAGGATTTGTGTGTAATTCTTAATTTCTCTAGATTGATGCTGTACATAGCCACAGGGTTGTATTAAAAGCTAGTTGGATCCCCACCCCCCAGTAATTTATTCAGTTGGCTTCATCTACTTTCTCTTTCCGTTTGGTTTTACATTATTTTTCTTTCCCACTCCTTGATACTGTTCATGAAATTTCCCTAAATCTTACATATCCAAGTTTAGCTTCATCTCACCTTGGCAACTTGGCTGGATCCTCATTCACCTAATGTTTCTTCAAATTTTTTGAGCTTATTTCTCCATTATTGCTTTGCCTTTGTTCCCCTTGAAGAGTCTCTCACTTATTTAATTTTCTCCCCCCTATAAATATGTTGAGCTTTTCTGTGTTGAAGCCTTAAGAATATTTTCCTTTGCCATTAAAGGCTAATACATTCACCAGTTTACGTGCTGGGGGTTGGGTCACTGCAGAATTTTCCCAAGTGTGCAGTGGCTCATTAAGTGTGCTGTTTGTTTTCTCGCCTATTTGGGAAGCTTCCTTGGGTTGCAGTGTTGAGTAAACTCACTTTCATTGCCTTGTTTTCCTTCCAATGGACTTAAACTGTATGTCTATTATATTACCTTCCATTTCAACCACTTTCTCTCTGACCCTTTTAGACTTCTTTCTTTAACTCAATTTCATTTTATTGGCTGCTTTCTTCTGTCTTCAATATCCCTTATTAAAATTCCATTGGATTTCCTTCTTCCTCAGGCCTTTACTTTTTGTGACTATTTTGTCTTTTTATTCACTGTCTGCCCTGTTTTCTCTCTCCCTCTCTCTCCTTCCCTCCCTCTATCCCTTCCTCCTTCCTTCACTCCTTCCCCTCTCTATCCTGCTCTTATTCTTTGACTTTCTATTTCTAAGTGGTTTTAACACCTCCAAAAGCTGCTTGGAGGTTATTTGACTCATTGTACACTGAGCTACATTTCAATCTCATTTGGTTGCTGGTTCTTGGAGAATGTTCATCAGTTATTACATTTTTTTTTCTTTCCTGCAGTATTTTCACTTAGAATTGGTTTGAGTTTTTGAAATAATCAGACACTGTAAGACTGAGATGCCTAGCTGCCGAGTCCTCCTGAGGGGAGGGCAATACAATTCTGTAATGGACAACTCTGGGGAAGATGAGGAGGGATGGTAAGAGCTGACCATCTCCCACTTTGCTGGGGTCTATGGTGTCTTGCTTTTGATGGCCACTTCTCTGACGAGATTCACTCCTTGGCAAATCTGATAGTCTGCCAGGAGCAAGGCCTCTCTATGCCTGTCATGTTTATTCCTGCTTGCTTTAGGTTCTGTCCTTCCAGGTGATGCCATGTGCCAACTTGTCCCAGAATTATGATCACTTAGAATGGGCACTGATGGTTGCATTAGGCTTCTTCTCCCTGTGGGTGGGATTTCCTGTGCGTCTGGTACTGGGGATCAAGCTCACGTAGTCAGCAGATTCTCTGTGGCTGTGCTGCATCCCCATCACCCCCCTCTAGAGGTTTCATCTGCATTCCACCCACATCTTCTGCTCTCTCTTCCTCTTTTTTGCGTTCTCTCTTGGCTTACCCTCCTCTGCCCACTCTTGGGTTTGCCATTGCTCTGGAGCTGGGTGTTTATCACTCTGCCTGTCGATCATTTGGTGTTTACAGTGTTCTCTACTTTCTGGAAATGTTGAAGGCATGAGTCATAGGGGGCTTAATCTGTCCTTAGATTTCCATCTTTGCGTCTGTTTCTTGTTCTGTTGATGTACTTGTCTACTCTGACAAAAATCTGACACTGTTTTTGCTAACATGGCTTCATGATACATATTGCAAAGTAGAAAGCTAATTCTTCCTTTGCTCTTCTTTCTCAAGCTTATCATGGCTGATGAGTTAGATTAAATGTTCCATATCAATTTTAAAATTGGTTTTGTACATTAATTAAAAATCCTTCTGAGACTGCCTGATAAATGTGATTGATAAGTGTAAGCAATAATTGTTAATTGGGAATGACCTTAAAATATTGATCACTGGGAAGAGGATTTATAATTCTGGGTTTTTTCCATCCATCAAATGCTGCCTATCTCTTTGTTTAGATACGATACTTGCTGGTACCTTTCAATAAAGTTTTATAATTTTCTTGCTTATTATTAATATGGTATTCTTCTGTTTACAATGACGGTTTTTAAAATGTTTTCTAGTTTGCTATTAGTTTTTGCTAATGGAGTTTCACGTTAACTTGGTGCCTCATTGCTTTCATAAGTAGAGAAACTAGAGCATTAAGAAACAAAATTGTGTTTGATATGAGGCAGCAAACTTTTCTGGATGCCGAGGGCTGCTCCCCTTGGGCTAACCTTACCAGGAAAGGAAGTGGACCGGCAGCTTCCCTGCAGCTGCATGGTCTGTAGCAAGGAATTTTTGGGTGATTATAAAAATCTGCCTTGGGACCAAAAGAGTGCACAGGTTGGTATGATGAACACACAGATTCTTAACTGTGCTGGCTTAACATCATGTAGCCATGCTGTCCTTCCACCTACTTCCTCATTAGAATTCTCCTCAATATTAAACTGAATCTCTCAACTATCTAGCATGTTTCTACTAGCTGTTGAAAACTGTTACTTTTTGTGTATTTTCCAAGCTGCTTTGTAACCCATTTCTATCTGAGCTTACTAGAGCATTCTGATCTTTTGGTCGTTTTGAGACAGGGTCTCCCTGTAGCTCCAGCTGGCCTGGAACTTGATATGTAGACTAGGCTAGCCTTGAACTTACAGAGATCAGCCTGCCTCTGCCTCCCGGACTGCTGGGACTAAAGATGTTCACCACCGTGCCTGGCATCATTCTGATCTTTTAAATTCTTTAGTTTTCTTTATTTATCTTGCCTTTATTATTTCATTGACCGCAAAGTAGCAATCTCTAGGACTAAAGGATAGGAAAGTACAATTCTTCTTGACCCTATGTCCATAGTATTCTTCCATAATGGAAGGTGTACTAAGAGTTCAACTAAACAGTGGAGTCACTAGATGATATGTGGCTGGAGAGGAAAAAAGAAAGGAGTGAGGGAAGGAGGAGTGGAAATGAGGGAGAAAGAAAAAGAGGTTATCCATGGATGCTAGACGGATAACTGTACCTAATATATGTTACAGATTGATTGATTCACCACAGGAACCTGTCTATACAACCGGAGAGTGCATGTTCTCTTTGTTGCTGTCACAAGATACCACAAATTGGGGTAGCCTAAACAACAGGCTTTTATTCTTCATACTTCTAAAGGGTTGATAGAAATCCATGATCAAGCTGCTGACAGGTTCTCTTTGCCCTGTTCCTGGCTCATCAATGGAAACTGTGTTTTCATATGGTCTTTCCTCTCTGCGCATAGAGAAGGAAAGAGTGAGATATTGGGGAGGAGAAGAGAGAGTAGAGGGAAGGGGAGAGGATGGGAGAAGAGGGAGGAGAGGGGAGGGGAGGGAGGGGAGGGAAAGAGAGAGAGAAGACACACACACAAAGCTTGTGCTTGTGAGTTCTCAGGATGTTTCTCTTATAAGAACACAAAATTTGTTAGATCAGAATGCCACCTTTATGACCTCATTAAACCTCAATTTGCACTTTAGAGGCACTGTGCCTAAAGGCAGCCTCACCAACATACCAACTTTTAGAGAACACAAACATTCAGCCCATAAGTGACACAAGTAGACTGTTAGCTGAGTAGTCTCTCACCACCCAGCACTGAAGCTGGAATCCCTCATCGTAGGCAATCAAAGGGAAGCCCAGGAGCAGGCCCAAACCCAAGGGTATGGAGTGGAGCCCATGAATACAGACTGGAACTCTTCCTAACTTTACTAGTGTGTATTTCAGCAGAAGCTGGGTCCCTAGATTACAGACATACATTCATACAACTAGCCTGGCAGTTAAAAGAGCTGAAGAAGCTTCAGCAAGGTGGGGCAACTACGGACTTAGCCGCTGCCTCGCACCTGCGCGTGAATGCACAGCTCACGAGCGAGTTCAAATGGAACACGTTCCCCGCAGTCCTCTCAACGTCTCAGAGCTCCCGCTCGTCACACTCTAGCCAGAAATACACAAGAATTTCAGAACATGCAATTTGCCTAGTCAAGTTGACAGATTACAAAATCACCAACCACAGTGAGACAAACATCAGAGCGAGCTCGTCATCACAAGAGGTCTTTCTGCACCCGCTCTCTAGGGAAACAGCTCTCACAGCGTCCATTTGATTCGCCTGCTGAAGCTGGTGACTAATATTAGAATCTCAAATTTCAGTTTCTAAGACTTCCTAAAGTGATGTAATTATCTAGTTGAGTAACACAAAAAGAACGGGAGGCTGGGCAGAGAAGGAGACCACTGAGGATTCTCTCAGGCTGTGGGTCTGCTGCTCAGTCTTCTCTAGCCCGGTTTTCCTGTATTTTGAGCTCCTTCCCTTCTTACCCGTCTAGTTTTCTTTACTTCCATTTTCTTCCTGTACCCCATGATCTAGCACTCCTAATCAATATTCACACTCTCTTGTCCTTTTATCTTTTTTTTTTTTCTCTTTCATTTTCTCCCCTGGCCATGTAGGCATATAGGTTGAAAAAATTAGACAAGTGACTGAAATTGAGAGCAACAGACTTTGGTCCACTTAGCAGGTTTCCACTCCCTAGGCTGTTTAAATTCTACCAACCTTGCTTTGGTATTTGCCTTGGTTTTGCTAAGTAGTATACTTATTTACTCTTAGCTTTTCAGTTCCAGACTTGCCTATGAGCATTGCACTCTGGAAAGTGAGAATGAACTCTCCTCTCCTCATGCACCAGGCCTCCTTGCTCCTCAAGTATTCTCCCCAGGTCCCCTCTCACCAGCATGGCTTTGTGGTTAATTTAGCTTAGTTCACTATTTTAGAGTGTACATGTGACTAAGGTTTTAGAACCTTCTTCTGTCTTTCAGAAGATAATATTTTACTGATTCTCTGAGAATTTCATATAATGTATTTTGATTGTATACAAACCCCGTCTCTTCTCAGATCCACTTCCATCTCTCTTTGCCGTCACTCCATGTCCTTCATTTTTTAAAAGCCTATGGAGTTCAATTTGTGCTCTCCAAACACTCTTGGGTGTGGGTTCATTTCCTGGAGCATGGTCAGCCTAACTGGGGTCACACCCTCAAAGAAAACTGACTCTCTCTCAGCAGCTTCAATTGCCAACAGTTCCTCCACCTTTACCTTCACCTCCTTGCTGGAATTTTGTCTGGCTTGGACTTGTACAGGCCTTGTGCATGCTATCACAACCATTGTGGGTTCCTATGTGCAACTGCCCTGTTGTGTCCAGACAACACTGTTTCATTGTATTCATCCCTCACTTCTGGCTCTTTCAATCTTTACACCATTAAAATGGAGCAATGAAAATCTGACTGAGCAATTAGCACCTTCCTGGAGTGGATTTTATCTTAAGATAATCTGGCTATGGTGTTCCACAGGAACACTCCGCTCCGTTTCTTGATGTCAGTCAGATGACTTGGGAAGAATCTTCTAGTATCTAGCTAGACAATGAAGGCCATGCTGCTAGCTCTTAGGAGTGGAGAGTTCCTGTTTTATCTAGCCTTCCCATTGCCTCGCATGTCCCTTACTCTCTACTTTAGTTACTGCACTGTTCTCCAGATGCCTCCTTTCACTATGTTTAGAAAATGGACCTCTAGTCTTCTACTCAGTCAGTTAGCTCCTCTTAAAAATTTATTTTTAATTATATATGTGCATTTGTGTCTGTCTGTGGTCTGTGCACCTGAGTGCAGGTGCCTGTAGAGGCCAGAAGAGGGCATGGGATCCCCTGGAGTTGGAGTTACAGGCAGTTGTGAGCCTCCTGGTGGGGTGCTGAGAACGCAGCTCCACTCCTCTACAGATGTCCGGGAGGGGAAGCTCAGCAGGTCGCTTTTCACGACAACATTCATTCCCCTTTGGTTAATTTTCATGTTGTTAAAATCAGCATGAGGAGGGAGCTCACCGCCAGGGCGACTAAGAGTTAGAGACGCCCACTTCAGCCGCTACCAAAACCTGAAGTCTGTCTGTTCAAACATCCATTGTGCCTCTTAGTTTTGAAGTTCAGAGAACAAAACTTTTCTCCAGTTCTGTTGCTGTTCACCAGGGTCTTACTAATGTCCGCTTCGCTCTATAACTCTTGTGTACCACTGGATTTCATTTTTCTCACCAATCCATATTTTCCTTTCCTTCAATACAATAGAGTCCCCTTGGATCAGGACTCTTTACTCAAGAATAAACAAAAATCATTTCCTGAATGAAGGAAGCTCAGGCCATTAGCAAATTATTGTTCATGTACCCTATCTTTGGTCCTTTGAAAAGCAAAGTCCATTTTCCATTTCCCGCATAGTAAAATTAATCGGTCAAAGCTTGTGCCGGACAGCTTCAGTTGTCAACTTGACACACCTGGGTGGAGAGACCCTCAACTGAAGAACTTCCTCCATTAGATTGACCTGTGATCATGTATGCGGCTCATTTTCTTGATTGTTGAGTGCTGTGAGAGGGCCCTGCCTGTTGAGGGAATGCCACCCCTAGGCAAGTGGTCCTGTGTTGCATAAGAAAGCAGGCTGAGCACAGGGCAGAGAGCAACCCAATCAGCAGTGTACCTCCATTTTGCTCCAGGTTTCTGCACTGAGTTTCTGCCTTGGTGTCCCTTGATTATGGACTGTTAGTTATAAGTCAAATAAACCCTTTCCTCTCCAGGTTGGTTTTGATCAGTGTTTTTAATTACAGGAATAGAAAGTAACTAGGACAAGGCCAGAGATGAGTTGTAGAATTATGAGAACAAACCATCTGTGCAACAGAAAAACCCTTAAGTTACAGAATCATGGTACTTTATCCCAATTGTCCCTAAAAATAACCCTCATTCTCCCTACACAGATGTGGTGCAAAATGCACAAGAGCAAGATTAGATACTTGGTGTATATCTCTGTGTTAGATGTAAACTTATGTGTGCTTATTCTGTATGATCTGGAAAATGACCTTACAATAGCTGTGCTTTCAGTTTTGAATGAGTTCATTAAGTATATAGCAAGCAAAACTGAAAGAATAAATAGTAAGTAGCAGCTAGAATCAGCAGATAGATAGCAAAATACCATCAAATCAGAAGTTTGCAACAGTCATCAGAGATGACTGGAGGAGTCTGATTAAAGAGCAAACAAAAGTAACATCATGAAATCAGGGGCTCACAAACATCCCCCAGAAGCTGACTCGGGGAGCTGAGGCAGCTGAAGCTCCTAAATGAGCTTTCTCTTCATAGATGAACTTCCTATGACTAAACTTCCAGCTTCTTTTCCCCACTGTAGGCATTTTTTTAATCGTGGGATAAGAATAGCAAGGTTTGATGGGAATGGTTTGCGTTTCGGCTATTCTCAAGGACACACTGTTTTTACTACTCTCCTGTCTCCCTGTCACAGAGTTCGGGGCTAACCTGGCCCAGAAAAAGGTGTCTTGGACAGCATTTTGGAGAACACTTTCAATAGACCTGCTGGAGTCTGGAATTGGAGGGCCTTCCTGCTCCCAGGTCCGCACTCAACTAGCTTAAACCGCACCTGAAAACTTACCAATAAAAGGCACGTTACAGTGTCTGGATATCCTCAAGTGAATGTGGGAATATTCTTTCCGAAATTTAAAATTAATTTTTGTCCATTTTTTCCAAGGCATTTTTTTGTTGTTCTGTTTTTTAGCTGAAAGTGACTATCATGGATGCAAAGAACAATTGTCAACTGATGGGTTGGGGAGAGCTCTGTGACTTGGTAGTTGAGGAAGGCTCTGAGAAGGTGTCTTTCAAGAGTGGGAAAAACCCACCAGTCCTGGGGGCAGAGCATTTTACTATAAAGTGAGAAGAGATGCAAAGATCTTGGTGAAGGCTGGCAAACAGAAAGGCAGCTGGGGAAGTGATGGGATAAACAGATATAACTAAGTATAATCTTTGTACTCAGACAGAACTGTTTATAATTATTTCTTTCCACATAATTCCAGCCAAAGCCATGGCTTTCCTTTTCCTTAGCATTCACCAGCATTTCTTTGTTGCTAAAGGTCTATCTGAGGTCATTTACTTATTGCTATTTTTTCGCTGAACCCTCCCTTAGGATTAGGAGTGGTTCTCCCAAACCCTTCTCTACCACCGTCCAAAACAAGTCTCCTGGCCCCTCTTATTTCAAACACCTGTTGAGGAGCAACAAGGGTGGGACACTCGATGTGTCTAGTTTAAAAAAGAAAGTTCCCAGAATGTCCACCAAGTCCTCAGAGCCTAGTACTGAGATCTCTGGCTCCCCAAACCACACGTTTCTCTCTCTATTCTTGCACCAATCCCTCTTTCCAGTGAGTCGATGTGAAAGTAAGTCAGGACAGAGGCAAATGACCCAAAAGGCATGATGTCCATACACATCTTACCAGATTCTTGCTTCTCCCCTTGCTCTAAGATGTTCTTATAGCCAGTGTTCAGGGAAGATCCCAGTAAAAGTGTCTTCTTGACAGATCCACTACACTCATGAACTCATAGTAGCTGCGGTCCTCTGTGAGGATCTGCAAAAGAGGGAGTCAGTCAAAATTCCAGCACTTAGAGGTAGGGGGAGAGGTTCATGAAAAAGCTTCCACAGCTGGAAGCTATTGACAGTCCATGGCTTCTTGGGAAGGGAGAGTCAGTTTTCTTTAAGGATATGGTCCATAGTATATGGTCCACACTCCCCTGGATGGGTCTATACCCAGGAGTATTATATGTAGAGCACAAATAGGAGTCAATGAGTTATTAAAAAAAAAAAAAAAAAGAGGACATGAACTCGGGGAGGAAGGGAAATGGAGATGGATCTGGTAGTTAGTGGGAACAAAGTGAGCCAAATATGATCAAAGTACATTGTATGAAATTCTCACAGAATTAATACAAACATTCTTCAAAAGACTTCCCTAAAGATCCCAACTTCTTACAGACAGAAGGGATTAGCCCCACAGAATGGACCAAGTGTATGATGTATGGGGTTTTGCTTTTTCAGAATAGTTGTCTTTCCTTTTCTACTTACTCTACATACAAACCTGAGTCCTGGTGAGGTGACTTAGACATGCTTCTCCTCCAACAGAAAGAGGCGCTGTGGAGGGGGCTGCAAGTGGAAATACTCTGGCTAGATCTCGAAAAGACACAAGAGAGTGGGCCAAGGCCTTGCCTCACACTGTGTTGGAGGAGCTGTTCCAATTCAGCAGCTGATATTTACACTTTTGAATAATGTGCAAAGGCAAGTGTGGAAACAGTAGCAGATGACTGCAGAGAAATCAGGAAATGAGGCCTTTGACAAAGATATGGACTGTTTATGTGAAAGCCGGTGCCTCTGCTAAAAATATATCTGTGGTGCCAAATGCTCATTCCTGACACAAGAACTATACAGACAATAAAGTCATCTTCCATCTATCTTCATGCAAGCTGCTGGCCCAGATGTTTATTATCTACAGTAAATACCTCAATTTTCCAGCCCAGAAGTAGCACGGAGCTCTGGTCCCAGCTCATGACTGCTAGATTCACTTTACTGGCAAAACTAATGGGAAAGAGGACAAAGAATGCATAATTCTCACTTCCAATTTGATGCTTTATGATTCTGAGAGATCATTTGAGTGGCCAGTTGCCTCAATGAACAGGTGGAGTGCCAGTTTCTCAGGAGTCGTGTTTGGAATTGCTTGTAGCAGGCACATGATTAAAGTCAGGTGAGTGATTGCATGTACCGAACCATTCAACTTGAGTTTTCAGTTATGGATATTCATTTATGTAGATCAACTAATGCCACTAGATGAAGGAAAAGTGCACTTGACTGGGAACAGTGCTCTTCCTTAATCAGGGAGGTATGTTTCAAGACATCCAGTGGACAACCAGATTATGGATAGCGCCAAACCTTATATATACTGTATTTTTTCACATGTATGTGAATATACATGTATGCACACACACATATACCTAGTAAAGTTTAGCTTATAAACTAGGTGCAGGACAGATTATCAACAATATCTGATACTACACTAGAAAAATTATAACAAGATTCAACAATCAATGATAACAATTAAACAATAAATTATAGTAGTAAACTAGAATAAGTACATTAACTGTTGGACCTGACGGGGCACTAATCCAGGGAAGCAGTATGTGGGGTGTTTCCCAGACAACTCTCAAAGGGAGCTGAACACCTTGCTTATAGCCGGAGGAAGGGTTCCTGAACCAGTCAGAGTAGACATTCATGTAAATGAAGGAAAGTATCTCCTCAGTCCCTTTTACAGTAGTCACAGCAATCCCTCTGCCTGGCCACTAGGGAATGAGCTCCTCCTCTAGTCTGCTTGGAAGTTGACATCAGTCTGAAGTGGGCTGTTTGCAGTGGACGCGGCTGGGGCTGCACTTTGAGCAGCCAGAGTTGTGCTTTAGCAGCAAGCAGCTGCGGCTGTCAAGCAGCTTCCTCGGAGCACCTGCAGAGTGTTCAAAATCGCCAGAGCTGGTGTAAGACTTGTCCGGCTGGTTTCTTCACCGACAGTCTTCACTCAGGGCACCCAAGGCACAGGGGAGGGGTCTGACAGCTCTCAAGGAAGGAGTGACATTGTCCTTCAATAGTTGAGCTTACTGTCAAGAAAAACAAACGTCAGGAGTGCCTGAGTAAAGCCTATCATTAAAATTCATAGTGATTTTAGCCACATTTAGCAGCGTTTAATAATACCCATCTCTTGTTCAAAGTCTTCTGTCTCAGAAGGATCAAAGAAAATGAGCACAGAGTTGTGTGTGTGTGTGTGTGTGTGTGTTGCGGGTGTTTATTCATAAAGCGGAAACTACGGGAAGCGGAGGGTGGAAGAATCTGCCCATTGGAGACAGTTGGGCCTAGAAACTGGATACTTTCGAGAATTGCTCTCTAAATTCTTGCCCTCTAATTCTAGCTTTCCTTTTGGCTTCTGAGTTAGGGAGTAAGGAAAGGGGGCAAAGTATGGCAGGTGGAAGTTCCATATTTCCATCTTCACAGACCCAGGGGCACAGAAGAAAAGTGCTTCCAACTGCCTACCTAGAATCTGAAAAGTCTACGAGGAGGACTGCATTTGCCCACCCGAGTCACGTGTCTACCCACTGGAGCATCAGGGGAGGGGATAGAATTCACTCAGTTGTGTCACTGTGCGTCGCTGTGTGCAGGAGGAGACAGCAGGGCCGTGGCCTCAGGAACGGAGTAGCACTCCTGTGAGCAACTGGTGATTCAACAGGAAGAAACTGGACAGAATTCTGCTCACATTTGGCCTCAATGTAGATCCATATGTGGTCGGGGTTGGTTTTAAAGTGAGAACTACAATAGCTGGATGTTTGAAGATGTTGATCAAAGCAGATTGCATTTATCACTTTGAGGGTAGGACACAAAAGAGCTAATATCTTAGAAAGACAAAAGGGTTCCCATTTAAGGGAATGGCTTTACATTGTGTAAAATGTGTACTGGGTCACACCACATATTATACGGAAGAAAATAAGGGTACATTTCCTTGTACAATTACAGAAAAAAAAAAAGCTCCGTGGAGATGAAGTGAAGTGTCAAGGGTAAAATAAGCAGTTATGGAAACTTGGAGTGAGGCTTTAAAGGAGCGGCGAGCAACTTGAAGCAGGGCTGTATTCACACCTATTAAATCAGGGAGACTTTTTTAATATAATAATTTTGGCAAGGTCTCAGTGAGGTGGGTACATTTATGTATTGCTAGAAGGTACTACAAATTGAAAAACAATTTGACAACATGTGATTAAAGCCATTAAAGTGCTTGACTTCTTTTGACCCAGCCATCTCTCTTTGAGAAATTTCTTCTTAGGAATGAAATGAGAAAACAAAACGAAACAAAAAAAACACAGATAAATTTCTTACTGTTACCAACTTCTAATTTCTATTGGAGTTAATGATAACCAGGTCATTTTTTATCTTTCTGTTTTCCACAGTTTCTATCAGGCATGACACAAAGTCTACACCTTTGAGGCTGTTAAAATTAAATAATTTTGTTCACAAAATGATAACTTTTGGCTTAGGGGGGCTGGAGAGATGGCTCATTGTTAAGAGCACTGGCTGCTCTTGCAGAGGACCCAGGTTCAATTTCCAGTATCCACCTGGCAACTAACAAGTGTCTGTAATTCCAGTTCCAGGAAAATTCAGTCCCCTTTTCTGACCTCCAAGGGCATTGCACAACATGGGTGCACTTACATACATGCAGGCAGTACACTCCTACACATAAAAATAAAAATAATAAAACAATTTAAAAAAAAAGAATACTTGGCTTAAGTGCCAGTATTCTTAGGCAGAAACTATTCTAATGATCAGATTATAGGTATTTTAGTCAAGTTTATTTTTATATCTGGACAGAGTAGAAAGGAACAAAACAAATAGAAAAGCAGTTACTTTGGGGTGAATGCTTTATTGCATAGTTCCTTAACATTTTTGCAATATTATGTTTTAAATGAAGCTTGTAAAATTCCAGTGTTATGGCAGAACAGACAGCAGAACCCATGTGATGGGCTCATGAGTCAGTCAGAATGAGAGTCTCTGCTCGCATCTTTCCTTTGAGTTTTGGGAGTCCTCTCCTCATGCAAATCACATCTTTGCCTATGAGATCAGATACATGAAGGTGTAAGTACGTGAAGACACATAGTCATGGTCATTAGAATATCAATCAAAGATAAATGTTTTCTGTTTTAAACATATAGTTTAAAAATTTTTTACATGTATGAATATATTGCCTGCATGTGTGTAAGTGCTTTGGTGTCATGCAATACCCACGGAGGTCAAAGAGGGTGTCGGATCCCCTGGAACAGGAGTCATGGATGGTTGTTAGCTACCATATGGGTTCTTGGAATTGAACCCAAGTCCTCTGCAATAATAGTCAGTACTCTTAACCACTGAACCATCTCTTCAGCCCCCAGATAAATGCTTTCTTATACACAAGTTATTATATGTCATTGGTCATGTAATTTGCAGAGCCCAGGACAAAATGAATATTTTGGAACCTTTATTTAAAATTGCTATGAATCTTAAGATGGCTGCAGCTACAATATTTGACCAAATGTGGGGCCCTTTGATATGCAGGAGGCTGTCCTGTGTTACTGTTCAGGTTGGTGCTGTGAGGCTAGTCCTGGCCTGTCTGTAGACTGCAAGCACTTGAGGTAAATTAAGCTCTAGAGTTCATTCTTTCTTAGTAGTGGAGCAACTTTGAGAACATAAGTGATTCTCCCATTCTGTGGCCTCATCTTGTCAGAACTAGGCCCTTGAAGCACTATCTTTTCCTGCCTGCAACTTAATTTCCAATCCCATAAGCCAGGAGCAGTGTCTCCTGTCTCACACGGTTGCTGTGAGCTATTGCAAGGCCCTGCTCTTCCAGCACAACTTCTACCTCCAGGGAATATTCTTAAAATTACCCATCTTCAGATTCAGCCTCATGAACCCTCCCCCAACTTCCCATTAAAATACTCATAAAAAAGATGAAAAGGAGCGAATTCACAACAGTAGGGACATTACAGATAATAACCAACCATATGCCAGAATCCAGGGGAGTGATTGTGGCTGCAGCAACCACAGGGTTATAGTAAGAAAAGCAGTCCTGGCTGTGCTCCTACCTTCCAGCGAGGCTTGGGGCTGTGTCCAGCCAGGGCTGTGCCACTGGGTTAGCTGTGCCCGTCTGGACCTGTGTCCATCTATACTGTGTCTATACCTGGGACTATGTCATATATCGGGTGCCATGCCTGCCCACCTCGGCTGAGTCCACCGATGCTGCGTCCACTTGCATCCAGCTGGGTGTGTTCAGCTGGGGCATGTCCAGCTGGCATAAGTCCACCTGGAGCTGCGCCATCCCATAGAGTTGGAAGTCTTCAGAAACATACTCAGTTTCAAACACGGCCCCCACCTTCTACGAGTGCAGCTCTTACCACCCCTTCACAGCCACTCCACTTCTGACTCTTAGGAAAGGTTAACCCTCTGTTACCACTTTGTGCCTACCCTAAGTGTCTCTGATTCTTAATCACTTTGTTAATGTGTCTATCCCCACTTTGATCTCAGCCACATCCTGCTTTGACTATCTTCCATCTTCCAAGCTTTCCTTTTTGATTTCCATGTTTTCTGTTTGGTTGGTTGGTTTTTGAACAATGCCAGGAGGCTCCTCCTCTCAGCTAAGAACTCTACTCAAGCAGACTGCAATGGTCCTCGCTCCCAAATCTCATCTTCTAGTCCAGAATGAAGAGGCCAAGCTGAATCACTGAAGAACCCCTCTTCTCTGTGATATACCCTTTGGGTCTTGGAATAAGGTGACTGAAGAGTGACTGACCCAGGGTCTAGGCCTGGTCAGACATACAGAGAGACCCTGCCTTTAACAGAGGGCTGAACATGGGCAAATGGTCACTAAATGCTGCTCTGCTGCTGACTCCAGCAGGTTGTAAAAGGACACAAGAAGCATTTGAAAACTCCCTGGTGACGAAGCATTTCTCTGGCTTTGGAATCAAAGACCCAAAACAATGAAAAACTGTGTCTTCTCTGTCTTAGAGGTGTTGAAACAGCTGCATACAGCTGCCAAGGCCAAATGAAGATGTCACTGTACCTCTGAAGAAGTGAAGAGAGAACTCTGATCAGGTGCTGAACCAGAGCTGAAAGTCACCAAGGCTGAGGACACCAGGGCCGCAGAGGTCAAAGATGTCAGTCGCTTCTGATTGATTATGGCACCAAGGCTTCCCCTTCCGCTACCAGTGTTATGTCTATAAACAAACAAGCTTCCTGCAGTGCTGGGACCCACTCAGGAGACTGGAGAGAGACCTATACACCAGTCACTCACTCTCTTCTCTCTCCCAACCTGCATGTACAGGTTTTTTGTTTGTTTGTTTGAGACAGGGTTTCCCTATTGTCCCAGCTAGTCTGGCGCTCACTATGTAGACCAGGCTGGCCTTGATTTCATAAAGAGCCTCCTGCTTCTACTTCCCAAGTGCTGTGATTAAAGGTATGTGTCACTATGCCCCATGCCCAGCATGTATACATTTTTTGCACATGAATACAGAGAAGACTGTTAGATGGAATTAGACTTCTTCTTTTTTTTTTTTTTCACCTATTTTAGAAATGCGATCTGTTGTTGGAGGTTCTGTTTTTGACGGTGAATGTGTGATGGTATACTTTTAGAAAGGTACTAGAGGAGAAGCCTCATTCTTGTCACAATTATCCTAGTCCTTTAACAATAACAGCCACCAAAATAAAAAACCCAACGAAATACATGTCAGCAGTGGTGAGAAAAGCTAGAGTGGTATTTCCCAGGCAAGAAAAAAAATAATTTCCTATAAAAAGAAAATCAGCTGACTTAGGCTTTTCTTTTACAACATTAAATTACAAAAGGTAATGGATTTTTGTAGAGCTGCTGTTTTAGGGAAAATGCATCTCAATACACGGTTTTGAATATGAGAAGGTAATGAACGATGTCCTACATAAACATACGGGCACATGACTCACTCTTTTTTTTTTTTTTTTTTTTTGCAAAATTATCATTTGATAAACATATCAATCATGGAAGTCAGGCTATTGCCCTAGCCCTTGATTGCCTCCAGAAGTTGGAATTAATACCCTATTGCTAAAAACAGGATATGCTTTGGACACATGACTTGGAGCAGTGGAGTTGGAACTGATTCAGAATCCTCCTCCTTGAAGACTAGCTCCCATAGTTTCAAAAGATATTTTGCAAACTGCCAAGAGAGAAAACTAATCAGTGATTCCATCCAGCTGTAATTCTGTGAACCACAAGAATGGCCAGCCCAGCAAATAATCTCTACTGGTGGAGTAGTGGCATTTTTATCTTTGGGGTAATTAGCAGCTGCCTAATTGAATTTAAGACCCACTCAATGGGAGGGAATTCATATGTAGTACCGTAAACACAGCCAAATACACGTGACTGGAGAAATCATAGATTCCAGAGAAAGCCCTGCGCCTGCCACATCCCTAGCCCGATGGACTTTCTTGCTACATTCTAAATATATTTCCTTATATTTACAGACAAGTGTATCTCTCACCAATCATCAAAGATTCTTTTCGGAACAGATGGAAACTATGACAAAGTTCCGCAGCTTGTCAAATGCAGAGAATAAGGGTCTGTGAGGTGCCCAGCTGTAAGTGACACAACTATAGTGCAATCCTACCTAAGGCTCAGGTAACTTGGTAGAACAAGAGAAGAAAGAATCAATGTAGCTCCCAACTCTCACCAGCGAAGCTTCCTCATGGAACACATGGTAATTAATCTAGAAAGGTACAGCTAGCTAAAGTGCAGAGAATAGGAGACTGCAGAGTACTTATCCCTGAATAGGATACCTATATCAAACCTCTGCTTCCCAAGACTCAGGGACAATTGCAGAAGAGGGGCCAGAGAGACTGTAAGAGCCGGAAGTGGTGGATGACCACAAGGAAACAGAGTTCCAGACAGTTGCTCCATTACTCATAGGAACTTACAGCAAGGTAGCAGTCGGCACAAGAATCATGCAAACTCAAGTCAGACAAAAATCCCAGCATAAAAGTGGGGAAGTGGGCAAGAAGTCGACTTAGCTGAGGGACTATTGGAAACCGATAACTACCGGAAGAGGGAGAGTTGGTTTTCTCTAAGGATGTGGCACTAGATAGGCTGATGAGGCTCCAGTAGAGCACACTGGGCACACAAACTTGGCATGACAGGCCTTAACATATGTGACAGAGTACATGAAATCCAGTGGGGGATAGAAGAGGGACAGAGAGAAGGAGGGAGTCTAGATATGATTTTTGTATGAAATTCACAACAATTCAATTTTAAAAATGCCCAGTGCCAATGTAGGATACTTTCCCTCAAGTTGTTAGACAGGAGTGTCTTGAGGCTCCTCAAATGATGCAGGCTATTGTGATTGCTCTTGATTGATCAGCAGAACTTAATGCTAAGACCCTGGTACAGAAGACACCTCACACTTTGGCCACAGGACATGCATAAATCAAGTTGGTATTTACTTCCTGCCTGCTCATTAGCTTTCATAGATCTGGCTGGTGACATTCAGGCTGCAGGGGGGAAAAGTCATCAACAATTATCCATCTATGAATCCTGAGGTTACCATGACTGGCATGGCAAGATACGCCCATGTATACAATAGTGGCAGGAATGTTATGTGGGGAGTCACCACTTTCTGATTGGATCTAAGGCCTGCTTCACAGGAAGAAACACTTGGTATTGTAAATCTGGCCAAGAACCCATGATTGGGTAGCTCATAGACCCCCCCCCCAAGAGTAAATCCACTAGTTTTATTTTGCTAAATAGACACAGCATCAAACTGCTCTCTAAATTCCTACCTCTATACTGGTAGATCAGTGCAGCTGTCAGACCTCATCAGAGGAGTGTCTTTTTTTACTGGAAGGTGGTAAAGGCAGAAACTTACAGCTGGTCAAAGTGCAAAGAATACATGAGCCACAAATGGGACACCTGTATCACACTTCTCTTCTCCCTGCTCAGGGACTATCAAGGAAGAAGGTGTGGAAAGAGTCCATTTTAAGAGTCAAAGTTTGGACTAGAGTGAAAAAAGTCAAAGTTTCACTAGAGTGAAATATTCATTGTCTTCTGAACACAACAGCACTACTGAACTACTGAACTCACAAGATCAAGCCAGTCAACATCCCCGCATGGGAGGCAAGGGCTGAGGTGCTCTTCTCCCCAGTTCAGGAGCTAGTGACAGTTGCTGGCTTTGGGAGTAAAAGGAAGTCAGTTTTCTTTAAGAGTTTGGCTGCTGGCAGGTTGATCACACTCTATTTGATGTCCCTGCACCCATGAGTTGGTGGCAGCACAAATCGAACTCTGTGGACTATTTACAAAAGAAGAGGTCATGTGAAGGGGATGGGGAGTGGAGGTAAATCTGGGAGGAGCTAGGGGTGGATATGATCTCTCTCTCTCTCTCTCTCTCTCTCTCTCTTATCTATCTATCTATCTATCTATCTATCATCTATCTATCATCTATCATCTCTGCACTGTTCTTCTGCATCCTGGGCTGTGCAGTAAGCATGTAGATCGAGATAACCAATTAGGTTATCTCTTCCAGGAATTTGAATCTTGAATGGTTGTTCTAGTTTGCTCTTCTATTGCTGTGACCAAACCCAGCTTGGTGAAGAAAGGGTTCATTTCATCTTACAACTCACAGGTCACAAGCTATCACTGAAGGAAGTCAGAGGAGGAACTCAAGGCAACAACCTAGAGTCAGGAACTGATGCAGATTATGAAGGAATGCTGCTTACTGGCCTGCTTCTCTGCTACTTCCCTTAAGTAGCCCAAGCCCACCTTCCCAGGGATGACACTACCCTTAGTTAGCTGGGCCCTCTTACATCAATTAACAGTCACGAAAATGCCACACAGACATGCCCCATCTGTGGTCAATTTGATGGAGGATATTCCTCCATTAAGGTTCCTGTTTCCCAGGTAGCTCTAGATTGAGTCAAGTTGACAAAAACTAACCAGTACAAATGGAGAAACACAGGGTCACACTTCTGTCATCTGAGCCATTTTAGAGGTCTGTGGATCAAGTGGTTATAAAGACTCTCGCCAAGATCACCAGGTCCACCCAGACCCCAGTTCATCTCAAGGCATGACTGTTTAATTTTTCCTTGGGTTCCTTGTCATTACCTACTTGCCTATATCTATCAATAAATGTTCTTCTTAAGTTATACATGGGCCATTTCTGTTATGCTTGTCCAAACATAACCTAACTGATTAAGACCTTGTTTGGGGATGGAGATTTTCAGTTCTTAGAATGTCAGAGAAAATGAGATAGGTGACGAGGATTTGCTCAGCTTCTCATGTGATCTAGAAAGGTGGCAATCTTTACCTCTTCATAGGAGTGACATAATCAGTAAAACTGTTGTTTATGCTTTCTTGGGATGCCACTCAGTGCTAATTTTGCAAGATTATAGCATACCTCAATAATTTCTGGCAGTCTTTATGGCAAAAGGTGAGAGACATTCGTCCCAATTCAGGACAGTCATTCTAAAATCTGGTAGAGAATGGCGTAGAAAATATGTTGAGTGAGGTCAGCAAAAACCCGAGTTGGCTAAAGGACATACCATTGTATGCTGTGACAAATTTGCTCATGCTTTCCTCCTCCATTTTCCACTCCTTTACAGCTTTCCCAGTTCCATTCCCCTGCGTTTCCACTCATTCATCTCTCCTCTCTCCCCCTCCCTGCTCGCCTTCTCTTCCTCTTCACACTCTCCCACCTTTCTTCCTCTCCCCTCCCCAGTCTTCTCTCTACCTAGGGGACTACAGGGTAACTAGTCCCCAGTCCTTCCCTCATGAGCCACCACATGGGAACCTCATACTTTTTTAGAATAAAAATATTTTTATTAAGTTTCTGTGTATTTCACACAGAACTCTCCAATCATCTCTTTGCCTCCTTCCCCCATTGATACTCTCCCATAACTGAATTCTGTCATCTATGTCAAGGCCCATGTGTCAAAAGTTCATGCACTGGGTCTAGTCAGCCCATACAGAGTCCCTTTCCTCAAGAAGATCAACTCTTTCTTACTCAGCAGTTATCAGCTAGCAATAATTCTTTGACTAAGATTTGGGGCTGCTGCCCATTTCTATGCTGAGGTTTGTCTGCTTGAGTTTGCGTGAGTCTTGTGCATGCTGACATTACTGCTGAAAGGGGAACCTCATCTTCTTCATAAAGTTATTGTTAAAGCAAAAGCCAAATGTAATGTCCTGATCAGAAAACTGGAGGCCATGGCAATCACAAAACAGTAAAGGTGTCTGAGAAGCCTGTAGATTTCCTTCTGGTGTCTTCATTCTTCCTGAGCACCATTAGAAGAGAGTGGAAGAATGATTAACCAGCAGGCACTGTAAACTTAGAAAAAAGAAGCTCCATACCACCATGTTGGAAAACTTTTATTTTAGGCTTTTTCTTCAATTGAAAACTGAATTATGTGAATTCAGTATAGGATGGAGGCCACTTTGACTGTATAGAAGGAAGGATCTATGTGTGAGTACACTCATATGAACATGCATGTATATGCAAATGTATTGGTTGTTCAAGGTTTGGAATGTGGTGAGCACCTGTTGGTCCATTCATCTTCCTTCTGTTATCTTTCAATGAGACCTCTTCTGCAGAGAGGGGTACAGGATTTAGTTCTCTTCCATCTTTGGTAGTTGCACAAAGGAGTCATGTTTGCAGGATTAAGCTTGTTTGTGTCTAATAAAGACTGAGTCAAAGTCCCTTATGGTATATTTTAAATTTGCATTAAATTTTAAATATCAGCATAACTGTTCTGTGTCTAGGTGACATATTCTGAAATTATTCCTGGTGATCAAGTTTCTGTCGTGTGAACTGGCAAACAAAGAATGTTGGAGAGCAGAGAAAGAAAAGTATAAAATTGAGAACTGATTTGCCTGGGTGTTGACACTGTTTTGGTCTTCCATGAAGCCCAGCTGTGATATGTGGTTGCCTTGACTTGCATGATTCTCCTATATATTCTTAGTGTAACACAGTCACCTTTTGGCTCAAGCTGCCTCAAGATTTCTATTTCTAGCAATGAGGAGACTCTTAAGTAACTCATGATATGATTAAACGCAAAACTTACTTTTAAAACTTTATCCCCAATGAGTCACCATTTTGCAAGCTTCCTCTGTGTTTTGGTTGTGAGCCTGAGTCTCTAATGGCTGCAGCTGCTCCCTAGGCCTCCTCTGCATTTTGAAGAAACCTTTTTTCACACCTGTTGCAACAGACAGTCATTTTTATAGAAGTACCACCCACCAAACTATGAATTCATTAGGAATGTCTTCTTCATCTCTTGCTCCGTAGACTGATTAGAGTGTGCATTCTAACTATGAATCTGCCTCCTGATGTGGGTAGCAGGCTCCAGGGCTAGCAGCACTTCTTGTCTTGCCAAGACCCTGAGAGAAAAATCTCTTGGCGCTTAGCTCCATTCCCACCTGAGAGTGATGAGGCATCCTTGTCAGCCCAGCCCAGGAAGCCAGGGGAGTGAAAGAGAATGTGCCCTTCTTCTTAGCTAAATGTTAGCATTTATGAGTCCACTGACCTGTTCAAGCATCTCAGAGACAGGCATAAATGGCCTGCCCTCTAGAAACTCAAAATAATATGGTACCTGAAAAGAAACAAAGCCACGGGACAGACAGGACAGCACCATCTGTAATGTTCACTGTGGAAGGTGAATGGGACACAATGGTCCATCCCAGTTACAGCAGAGACAGCAGTGAATTTCCATCCCATGTGCATGGATGGTGAGGGTCATCACAGAAGACAATTTGTCCTCTGGAGTTAAATGAAGCCTAATTTGGATGAAACCAAGAGCAAGAGCATACATCTACTGCCAAATGTTTAAAGGTTATCAACCCAGGTGTCAAAGGGTCAAGGATAGCAATGTTCTAGCCCCTACCTTGACCAATAATCCCTATAAGTGCTGGGAAGACCACAGTCAAATGTAAAACTCTTGTACATCTGTACTTAGGGACAACTAGCCTCATTCGCCACTATTTTCTTCCTGTCCTTGGCTCTGCTCGACAGATCTACTGTGCATGAATATCTAACCCCTAGCTGTCACTGAGTCTAAGAGGGCATATAAGTCTTCAGAGAATGGACACAGAGAAAGCCTGTTCCAGGAGGGAGGGAAGGATGAGCTGTTTGGACAGGGAACTCCAGGATTCTAAATTTCAGAACATCTCAAGGTTGAATTTATGAAGAATATGAATTTCAGGTTCACTGACAGTCCCCAAGTCATGTAGGCTTCTTAAACCTGGGCAATGCCAGAGTGGGACTCCGTTAAATGTGATTAGAGGAACTCTTCCTTGAATCTGAGGGTAGCCCTAGTCAACCTGTCTTAAGTTATGTGTCCTGAAGGGGTTCTTCTATGAGTCAAAAGACCAGCCAACTGAAGTGGTTCAATAGGGACAGGCAAAGCAAAATTCTTCCTGGAGAGAGGATGTGAGTCTCTGACAAAAACTTCTGGAGTCACATGGGGGGCACTGATCAAAGGTCTGTCTGCAAGAAAAGTGATGAAGCATAGCTCCGGTCCTATCAGAGAACTGGACTTAGGGTGAGGCCACTAGGTTCCAGACTTGGAAAGCCATAGAGGATAGTTAGAGGCTGTTAGGATGGTTTGACAGGCAGCATGGGCGTCTGGTGGCCAAAGCCTGGGCAGTCTGTAGGGGAGCTACAGAGTGTGGCTGAGTGTCCTGCAACCATCTGCCCACTGCAGCTCAGTGAGACTGCAGTTGGCCTCCTGCCCCAGACTGGTTAGGGTGCCGCAGAACCTACTGCGATGGCCTTTTGGACTTCAGCTAGGAGGGACAGGACATTTCCAGCTAGCTAGGAAGTGACTTGTAAACATTTAAGTTCAGAAGAGTCAAAAATAGAGTAGGACACATCTCCCTCATAATGCTCATATTGATTTCGTGTTGAAATGGCCATGCATTCTATATATTTCTTTACATAAAACACACCATTAAAATGAGTTTTTCCCATTTTGGTTTACAAAAAATGTTTAGCTAGAACTTTAAAAATTCTATACTGTCTCGTACTATATTTCTGTTAGCTCCGAAGACTTTCTCTGACTGAAGAAAGAGAACCTGGAGGAAGAAAGAATAGTTGGAGGAAGGTGAAAGAAGTAAATTTATGCTTAACATGGTTAAACGCTGACATTTGCTATGCTCTGACTATCGATCAAAGAACTTTTATGTATAATACTTCATTTAATCTTCACAGATCCTTATAAAATGTCTGTTCTGTTCTCCAACTTATTCATGAAGACACTTAGAGTGTACAGCAGTCTCCTTCCCTGAGATCATGGGAGGATATCCCAAGACTCCCAGTAAATGCTTGAAACTGTGGATAGCACCAAATGTTATACATACTAAAGGTTTTCTCCTATACATTTGTATTTATGATAACATTCAGTATATAAACTAGACACAGCCAAAAATACATTGGAGAAAAGACAGCCTCTTTAACAAGGCTGAGAAAACTGGATTTCCAAAGGTAGAAGAATGAAGCTATCCATTTATCACATCTTGCACAAAAATCAGTTTAAAATGGGCCAAAGTTCTTCAAAGAAGATATGAAACTGAAACTGTTAGAGGAAAACATAGGTAAATGCTTCAATATATAGGGATAGGTAAGACTTTTTCAGAACAGGACTCCAGTAGCATAGGAAATAATCCCAAGAACTGACAAACAAGATTATATGAAGTTAAGAAGGTCCTGAACAGCAAAGGAAACAATCACCATGGTGGATAGACACCCTATAGAATCAGAAAAATACATTTTCCAACTATGCATCAGACAGATCATTAATATCTAGGATACATGAAGAAGGGAAAAAAGTTAAATACAATGAAATCAAATCATCAGTCAATAAATGGGCTAATGAACTAAATATACAGTTCTCAATTGATGGAGTACAAATGGCAATAAATACATGAAATACATAAATACTGAGGCTTAACATCCTCAGTCATCAGGGATGGCAAATTAAAACTGCTTTAAGATTCCGTCTTACCTGGTTAGAATGCCCATCATCAAGTAAACAAATCACATTGAAAGTTTGCTAGGATGTGAGGAAAGAGAAGCTGTCCTTCATCGCTGGTGAGAATGTAAACTGGTACAGCTACTATGGAAATCAGCCTGGAAGATCCTCAAACAATTGAAAATAGAACTGCCCTATGACCCAGCATAGCAATCTCGGTTATATACGCCAAGGACTCTAAACCCACATACCCCAGAGATTACTTGTTCATTCTTGTTTATAGATGCACTAGTCACAATAGCTGGGAAATGGAACCAGCCTGAAGGCCTATCAGCAAATTAGTGGATAAAGAAAATCGTAGCATATATACATAATGAAACTTTATTTAGCTCTAAAGGAAAATGAAATCATACAATTTGCAGAAAATTGATAAGAACAGAAAATCCTTATGTTAAATGAAATAAGCCAGTCTAGAGAGGCAAATACCTCATGTTTTCTCCCATGTGTGGAACCTAGCTTTAAATTACATACATATATACACATACGTAATGTGTGTGATTTATATATGTTTATTGTAGGTCAGGAAACTAGAAGATGTCTTAAGGGAAGTGAGAAACAGGGCAATGGGAGCTTGTATTAAGAAAGTAGAGAGAAGACTATCTGGAGGAAGAAAGAGAACCAGCTTGGGGGCGGAGTTGGAGAAGGTCATGAGTGAGAACAAAGTGTAATGATGCAGATGTGTGAGGAAGCCATGGTGAAACCATTACTTTGTGTGCTAACCTAAAAACACTTTCATTAACAAGAGCAAAACAAACAAGTATATACTTCAATAAATAAAAAAATAAAAACAGTGAGAAATTAACAATAAGTAATGATAATATAGAACAATTAGAACAATATATTCCAGTAAAAGTTATGTGTGCATGGTCCCTGTCCTGAAGTACACAGCACTCATTCCATTTGTGATGCTGTGAGATTTTACAGTACCTTTGTGATGAGTGCAGTGAAGTTGTGTGGCATTAGGCTGCCGGGACCTTCTGATGACAGTCACAGGAAGAACATAGAGCTATGACAGTGTTGATGACCCAAATAATTAAAATCATGGAAAATGAAACCCCAGCTAAGAGAGAGTACCACATAAGTAAATGATGTCAGGTCCTTCAGCTAGTGAACTGGTAGAGTCGGGAGACGCATGGGTCAGGGAGACCATCTGCATCCTTGCTTATCCCTGATCCTTCAACCTTTGCCTTTCCTGTGGTCTAAACAGGATTGAGATATATGTTCCCAATGACTTGTCAGAGAATTTCTAAGCAAAACTTGTATGCTCGAGTGGTGTGTGTGTGTGTATGTGTGTGTGTGTGTGTGTGTGTGTGTGCATGTTAACAGCACCTCCCATGTGCTCAGGGTTTGTGTGCTCTCTCGTCTATTGCTCTGACAGCAGCATCCTGCTCTACATGTCAAATTATTGTGTGGACAGTTTTGTTAAGGGACTGGAGATGCTTCCTCTGGATTCATGTAGGGTTGTCTTTATGTTGGTAATTAGTGACAAACAGCATTGATTTGATCAACAACCAGAATAAAACAAGAGACTTACCTTTACCTCATTACAGATACAGATTACCTTCAAGAATTAATTTCTTTCAAAACTATCGTGTGCTCTAGAATAAAGAGCTCAGTAAAAAATAGAGCTCATTGTTCCTTGACCAAAAGTCTGAAGACTCACAACAGATTCAATGGTTCTGGATGGTAGATCTCAAACCTAACCTTGTTGGGGCCTTTCTGCCTTCCAGCCCTTCCATGGCACAGATGGAAGACATCAAATTGTCTGAAATTCTGGCTCAAGAAAATTGGATGAGTCCTAATCAGCTGAACCAACGAGTGGCAAATTGATCTTGACATGAGAAGTCATGAAGAATCTCCAACAGAATTTCCAAGCTGTCAAAACAGTTCAGTATGCATTCACTTAGAGCGCGTGTGTGTCGGGGGAGGGGGGGATTAAAAATTCCAATCCTCCACCCAAACACCAGTGATGAGTAGAGAGAATGACCGTGCCATCAGGAAGCTAATCTTCTGATGCTAGCTGTCATGGGAACGGCTCAGAGCTCAGCCGCCAGTAGCAGGCTGGAGAGCACAATCCTGTTTTATCTGCTTCTTTGTAGGGAAGGCTCTTTGCAGGGCAGGTCCTTACTGTTTGGAAGATGAGCTCTTATCCTTACCCAGCACCCATGGAATCCAGTCCTGAGGCGTGCTCATGTGCTTCCTGGTCTCCTTTAGCACACCACATCATTTGGTGGGTCCTTTCAAGTCAGGCAATTACTCCAAGGTTTTCTAGAGTTTCTCAGCCCAGGCCAAGTGCCAGGGCAGGCCTCACATTCCAGGATACCTGCTGTATTTGTTTTCTGCAGCTATGCTAGCAAAGTACCTCGACTTAGATGGCTTATACCTAAGTGTAACATGAGTTGCCTCATAATTTTGGAAGCTAGAAATCCAAAACCAAGGTATTTTCAGGTTAGTTCTTTCCTGCAATATGAGGAAGAGACTGTGCATGACTCTCTCCTAACTTCTGGTAGGCTGTCCATAGTCTTTGGTGCTTGTTGACCTGTAGCTATAGAAGCTTGATTGCAGCCTACCTTCAATAGAAGTTTGATTGCAGCCTTCATCTTCTCATGACATCCTTTCTTTACAAATGCTTCTCCGTATTTGCTGGTCCCTGTGTCCAAATTTCCCCCTTTGATAAAGACACAGCCATTTTGCAGCAGGGACCATTCTAACAACCATGTCTGAACTTGATAATCCACAAAAGCCTGTCTTAGTCTGTTTTGTATAGCTATAATGGAATTCCTGAGACTAGGTAATTTATAAAGAACAAAGATTTCATATAGGCCCAGAGGTTAAGAAGTTCGAGTGAAAGTTCTTGGCACCTTCTCTCTCCATCTTAACAACGTGAATGACACTATAGCACAGGGAAATGTGTGTGAGAAATAGAAAGAAAAGCCGGGTTGAACTCGGTCTCTTATCAGGACCCCATTCCTTAGATGTTCTGAATACCTTAATCCATTGCACAGCGTGCTGCCTTCACGATCTTTTAAAGGTTCCACCTCTTAGTGCTGTTACAATAAGATTCAACATGAGTTTTGGAGGCGATATCAGGCCGTAGCTGATTCTAGTTCTAAATAAGTTCACACTCATAGGTTCAGCAAGTTAGGACTTTAGTATCTTGGGGGTGGGGGACTCGGTGGCACATAATTCAATCTATAGTATTTGGGATTGCTGAGATTCCCTTGGAGAACAATTATATTACAAGCAAGGTCTGGACAAGGGCCCAAAGCCATGCATTAGCCTAGCTATCCCCTGCCATAGATGCAGGTTTCCCCTGTGATAACCAGGGACTACTATGCAGTAATGATGAGGCCTAGAGAAGTACCTTTTTCTTTCACAATCCCCTCTCCTGGGTCTCTCGTGAGGTGATCCTCCAAATCATGGCTGTCTTGCTGCTCCTCTCTATTTTGGCTCAGGTGCCAGATGAGCAGAACCTGTGCCCAACTGTCCTTCTTTCTTTGTGGCCGTCACACGCTGTGCATCATTCGGCGGCCCTCATTCAGGAGCACTCTTTGCCCTTCACTCGATGTGACTTTGTACCTGTTCTTTGGCCTTTCAGCATCACTTTTCTCATCAGTAAATGATGACTACAGAATCACTACTTTTCATATGTTGTGACAAGGACTTGGGGAGGTAGCTTAGTGAAGGCATACAGACCATTGTCTGGCACAGTGCTGTTGGTATAGAACCTGGCAAAGCATTTTGTTCCTAAGTCTTGGCTTAGAGCCTGTGGTATGGAAATGAGTTCCCATTCTCCAAGAGTCTGTACAGATGTCATTCTGAGCACCAGAGTCTCCAGGACCCATTTCTTTGGCCAGTGGCATCCATACCTGACTTCAGTCACTTTGAAGATCCCTCTTGGTATTTGATTCCAAGGGGCAAATGCTAGTCTCAGCACTTCTAGTGAGCAGGAAGAGAGAGGGAATGCATACTGAGGAGATCTGAATACTAATAAAGAGTTCAGTTCATAAGAGTTTACCAGAAAAACAAAAGGTCATTTGCCCAGTCTCCCAGAGTCTAATTTAGGCCACTGCTTTAGTAAACTTGACCTTGAGGTATGAATGTTCTTTCTCTGTGCCTTAGAAAGAAAAGGGATGAAGAAAGAGAGAGAGAGAGAGAGAGAGAGAGAGAGAGAGAGAGAGAGAGAGAGAGAAGGGGATAGGAGGCACAGCGATAAGACTGGAATATGCCCACTTCACTTACGAGCACATTTTCATGCACTCCGATTAACCCCTCCTGAGAAGTCTGATCAAAAATTACCCTTGGTCCCTTCCCTTGCCATGTGGCTTTCCTGTGTCTGTCCTCAGAAGTCCATGTCACTGTGGAGTGACAAGTCTATAGTGTTTGCTTTCTGTTGTTAATAACTCAGTACCACAGACTGGGTAACTTAATAAAGAAAATAGCTTAATTTTTGCTCAGAAAGTGAGCAATTTCTCATTTGCTCAGTAATTTCTGGAAGTGCAAGACACAGGGGCCATATATATCTAGTGATGGCCTTCATGCTGGCATAGTCCCAAGACAGTGCAAAGGATCATATGACAAAAGATAGTGGTGGAGGGCATTATTGCTGGTCTCTGGTCCTCTTACAAAGCCATCAAAATTCAATCATGGGACTCTATCCTAATGACCAGATCTAATACAAATCACCCCCCAAGCTCTAAAAGCTATCAACTTTGTACTCTTTCAAGACCTGGTAATAGGAATTAAATTTAGACCAAGATGTGAACTCTTGGGAGAGATACTCAAACCACATCCAAATCATAGCATCTGCTTAGGAACACACTGATTTGCCTCAAGAGCTCCAGAACCCAGCAAAGGCCTGACCCAAATGAGTAACTTCTGTTCTGCCAAAGGTCAGAACAGAGCTTAAACTCATGATATCAGGAAAAAGGAAGACATTTGGAAAATTGGAATGAATGCAGGACTTGGACTTCTGTATTTTTGGGAAGTGCTCTTTTGTTTCCTTCTGTGAGGTTTTAACATGGCCACGAGTCAGGTAGAGGTATGTTTCAACCCTTATTTGACAGGATCATTTTCAAAAGAGTTCATGGATCTGCTCATCTAGATAGAGCCATAGTTTAGACTCATACAGTCTCCTTCCCAGTCCCCTCCCCACCCCAGGCAGAGGGAAGAGAGTCCTGAGAAATGAGCTCATGTGATCTTGAAGAAATGCCTTGTATGCTTCTTAATAGTTTGCCTGGGATAAGACTGGATGAGAGCTGTCTCAAACTAGCGTCCCTTCTCCTGAGGGACTCCTCCCCTTCATAAAGACAGTATGTGATGACTTCTTTGGGGGAAGGACATAAGGACATTCAGACCCAGCCCCATTGCATTCTGGCATTTCGAAGTGTCTTTATTATCAATTCATATCAGGAAAGGATGTTTCCAATGACAGACAGGTCTTCAAAGAAATCACAATTGATACAAGGAAATTCATTCAGATCTAATCATCTAAAAGACTGTCTTGAGAAGCCAGCTTCTCTTGGGTATGTATTTCATATCCCCTTTTGTGTTTCTTATCTCCAAGGTGGCATCTAGGTTATGGAAGAGGTGGTTTGTATGACCTAACGTGATGGCAGATGCTTCAGTGCCATAGAAATTGCAGTTCTTCATCTGTCTCAGCTCTTCCAGTCTCTGTGATGGTGCCTGATTGAAAGGAGCCTCTGGCATCAGAAGCCATAGCCTCTCCTCTTGATCTTGTTTGGGCTCAGGAGTCATAGTATCTGGATTCTAGCTTAGCCCTGTCTGGATCTGTATGTATCCTGAGGTTGAACTATGTTGCCCAGGGAGTTCTTAGCCGGGGTTGTCTACTATATAACTCAGATACAGCATTCTATCATTGTAATACAGTAAATCTTCTACCCTTTTTAACTTCCAGCTGACACCAGTAGTCAGTATCTGTGATCTCCTGGAGTTTCCCAGGATATACTGGATACTGTATGAGTTGAGGAAGTCTTTAAGAAAGTAGCTGTTAGGTTTCACTTTAGCTGACAGAATCAAGACACACCTGTTGTCCTACCTGCTTCCCCATCTCCACTGCCTCCTCCCGTGCATAATGTTCTGGAACTGAGGAATCACCTTTCTACTTCCTCTTCACTGTGGTTATCCACAGCAGAGAGATAACTAAACCTCTTTACATCATGGCTAGCCTGTCTCAGATATTTTGTCAAAGTGTCAAAAACCAGTCATTCTTCCTGTCTCATGGAAGTAACCCCTATAATATATGTGTATATGTGCATATATATTCCACTATGTTCCTTGTGTTAAAGTCATTCTTAAAGGGAACTCTGTACTGTAAATGTGTATATAATATGAGAGGAAAGACAGACTTGTTTGTGTGTTATATATAGTCAACTCAAGACATTAAAGAAAAGAACACAAGTTAACCTGAAAGAAAATAGAAACATTAGAGTCAACAGAGGCAAATCCATTATGGAATCAAGAAAACCAAAACTGGGGCTGTAGAGATGGCTCAGCTAGTAAGAACACTAGATATTCTTGCAGAAGATCTGGGTTCAAATCATAGCATCCATATGGTAACTAATAACCATCTATAACTCCAGTTCCAGGGGATCTGACCTCCTCTTCTGGCCCTCATGGGCACTCAATGACACAGGTACATTTACATACATGTGGGTGTAACATTCATACACATTAAATAAATAAATATGTTTAAAAAAGAAAACCAAAACTAGTTCTTTGAACAATAAAATTGGTACCCCTTTCTGGGACATTAAAATGTCCACATGTTCTCTAATCACTCTTTGGAAGGTGGAGTCTTCCTCACATTCTTGACTTACACCCCTTAAGTGTGGGCTGAACTTCAGTGACTGTTGTAATGAGTCACCTAAGTAGAAAGAGGCATTGTGGCTTCCTCTTTGCTCTCTCCTGAATCCCATAACTCTAGGAAGAGAACTGTCACTGCAGACATATTCAAGCAACTCTGTTGTAAGATTGACATGGCAATGAGCCAAGGCCTCCAGCAATTTCCAACAAACCACCTAGCCTGCCAGGCACACGTGTGTGACCTTCACCCTTCCCACAGCTGCAGCGTTGGGATAGCCTACGCCAGAAGCATCCAGTTAATTCATGTTCACAGCCTGTTCTACCACACAGAAACTATGTGGAGTGATAGATGCTAATTACTGCAAGACACTGAGCTTTAAGGTAACTTGTCATGCAGCAAGTGATATGTAACATAGTCCTTACTGCCAAAGAAAAAGCCATGAAGAAAGAGATGGTTCAGAGCCAACATCAGGAGCACTCAGTCCCCATCAGACAATTAGTAAAAGTTACTTGAAAAATTTACGGTAGTGAATTTAAAAATAGGACTTTCTTGCAAAACCAAAATTTTCCAACACTGACCCCAAAGACATAAGAGACCCACAGAAAGACAGTTCCAACCCTGATACCAAAAGAATCCCAATTTGATTTTAGTGAAGCAGAGATGGCATGGGAACCCTGGGAAGGACATGCGTGAACCTTAAACACAGTCTGCTTCTTTATGAATATAGATGCAGAAAGCCCAAATAAAATGCTGCAATCCAAAGCCAATGTAAAAGAGTACTTTCTAATACAAGTAATGTATGGTGGATTTGACATTCAAAACTCATTTATTATAACTGACCATTTTAACAGGATAAAGCAGAAAGACAAGATAATCATCTTAATAAATGGAGAAAAGGCATTCAATAAAGTTTGATATCCACATTGGAAACACATTTAGAAAGCTACGACTCAGAAAGAACTTCAGGGGCTAAAGTAACAGCTCAACAGTTAAGAGCACTGGCTATTCTTACAGAAGACCCAGGTTTGGTTCCCAGCACCCATATAGTGACTAACAACTGTTCCTAATTCCAGTTCCAGGGTATCCAATGCACTGACCTCCGTGAGCATTGCATGCACATGATACATATACATACATGTAGTCAAAACATTAATATACATTAAAAATCAATCAATCAAAAAATTACAAAAAGGACTTCATTAAGCAAGTAAAAGGTATGTGTAAAAGCCTAGAGTGGACATGATATTGAGTGGTTCTTTCCCCTGAGGCTGGGAAGGGTTTGAAGTTGATTTTGACCATCACCATTATTCAGTACTTTCCTGGAGGTTCTAAAGAACCAGAAAAGAAATAAAATAACGAGATTAAAAAGGAAGGGAACACTTATTCACAAAGAGCATGATCATATAATAAGATCAGAAGGATACCCAGGGTTCTTACTAGAATTAATTTATACACTTGACATTCAAGCACTGCATCTTGGACTTGGGAGCCCAGACCATTTTCTCTCTGAAAACCTGAGAGTCACTAGAATGAGATGAGAGTTTATTAGTTTATAACTCTGAAAGTTTGGCTCAGATATGACCCATATCATCAGCAACCAAATGTCACTGGCCAAGCCATATTACAGTCACTCCTGAGTACAACAGGATGGAGATATATCATCTTTTTGTAGGGGAAGCACCTGATGGTGGGTGGCTGGAATATCAGACAAAGATTCATGTAAGAAAAGGGGTAGACATCTAGTAGATTCCAAGAGAAGCAGGCCACTGTGGTAGGACATAGATCATTAGGGCTTTGGAAGAAAGGTGACCAATGAAAACTTTCCAGTGTAAAGTTATCAAAAGAAAAGCATGCTTCGCTTTCATCTTCAAATGTTTGCTTTGTTCTAAAATGAACTCCTATTTTCCAACCATCTGATAAAGCCTACCACATATGTGTGCTTTGTATAAATGTTTTTGTAAAACAAGGAAAAGAAGATGCTGTGGTTTGACTATGTCTTCTAAATGTTAGTTCATGTGTTAGAAGTGTGGTCCCCAGTATGGTGGTACTGGAAGGTAGTAGAGTCTTGAAGCAGAGGGCTAGCAGAAGATGACTAAGCCCTATGGCATCTCCCAGAGAGAGACTAGTGTTGGCTTTACTAAATGAGTTAGTTCCCAGAGTACAGGTGATATAAATTGACTTTGGATTCTTGATTTCTTGATTTGTTTTCTGTCTTGTCATGTGAGCTCTTACATACTTTCCTACCATGTTGTGATGTTATCAAAAAGCCTTCATCAGAACAAAGCAGACTCTGGTGTCATGCTATGGGCCACTCCACAGTGAGTTACATAATAATCCTCGTTTTCAGTGTAAACTACCTACGCTTCAGAGGTTTTTCTTGGAGAAACAGAAGAACGAACTAAGTCAGAAGATGGATTTCCTGCCTGGGTCTATGCAGAACAGAGGAGAGATCTTACCCCCTGGGGGGTAAGAAGCTCTTGAAAACAAAAGTCCAACAAAAGCAACAAACTGTAGCCAGAAGGGGCTCTGAGAGTTTATGTCCTTGGGGATGTTTGGAAACCTAGAGAAAGGCACTAGAGCTTCCACAGGCACTAAGGAAGTTGGGGCTGATTTTCTCTAAATCTCAGCAAAGATCTAGATTACGTCTCTGACAAGCATGGAGTGTTTGAAATTAGAAACGAGTTAGCAAATATTATGGTTGTTTTAGTATCTCCAGTCATATCTGTCAGTGATGGGATAGTCCAGTGCAGCTGCACACTTGCCAGAATACTTTGCGGAGCTCTTAAGTTTGATATGAATTTGCCTCAGGCAACAGTAAACTTTTGTTTTATTTTATTGACCATCACAGTAAAATCATAAATACCATGAGAGACCACATCAACCTGAAAAGTTACCAAATAATAACACAGACGATAAAATGAAAAGGTGACGTATGGATGGTGAGAGACTGTGAATCATATAATTGATAGGGGCTTAATATTCAAAAGATGTGAGGAAATCACACAACTAAATAGCAAAAAAAAACCCCACCGTGATTAAAATGCGTGAGGAGGGGTTGTGTTTACATGGTGCATACACAGAGAAGTAGGCACACACACACACTCACACACACACATACACTACATGACAAGCAGGTGTGCACACACATACTCATGTACTACATGGTTTATACACAGGCAAGCAGGCACACACACACATACACACTCATACATGGTGTATACACAGGCAAGCAGGTACACACACATACACTACATGGTGCACACACACATATACACTACATGGTGTATACACAATCAGGTGTGTACACACACATATACAGTACATGGTGTATACACAGACAAGCAGGCATGCACATGAACATACTCATACACTATATGATGCATACACATACAAGCAGGTGTGCACACACATACTCATATACCACATGGTGTATACACAGACAAGCAGGTGTGCACACACACATACTCATACGCCACGTGGTATATACACACACAAGCAGGTGTGCACATACACACACATACTCATATACTACATGGTGCATACACAGACAAGCAGTACACACACCATACACATACACAAAACAAAACCCAAAAATGAACAAGCCAGGAAAGGTAAAAATGGGTGTGAAACCTCAATAAGCATTTCTCCAAAGAAAATATAAAAATAGCTAACTTGTATATTTAAAAGGGCTCAACACCATTGAACATCATTGAAACCAAAAGGAGGTAACTACTCACACCTGTTAGGATGGCTCTACTCCAAAAGGCAGATGACACATGCTGGGAAGAACATATAGAAAGGGAACTCTGGTACACTGTTAGTAAAAATGTAAGTTGATACTGCCATTATCAAAAGCACTGCAGACATCCACCATCTCCCCAAATGGAAGTACCATATGATGGAGCAATCCTACTTGGTACTCACTCAGAGGAAAGGGACTCTGTACCATGCAGTGATATATGCTCTCTCCCATACATTGCAGCTCATTCAGAAAAGCCAAGGTATGGAAATAACCTGTCTTTTGATGGATGAGCGCATAAAGGAATTCTGGGAGTTATTTGCATGCATACAAGTGATATAATGCATGACAATTATAATAGATTTTATTATTTTATATAGACTATATGATTATATTAATCACATAATATGTAATTCAGATTTACATAATTTGTATACACATATGTAAAATACAATTGCATATTATTAACCTTTTAAACTATTTAAGCTATTTGTGGCACTATCGATAAATCTGGGGGGATGTTATTTTAAGTAAAATAAACAGAAAAGAAGAAAAATGCTACATTATCTCACTTCTATGTGGAATCTTTAAAAGTAAAAAAAAAAAAAAAAAAGCCTAAAATCAGGGGCAGGAGAGATGGCTCAGTGGTTGAGAGCGCTGCTTGCTTTTGTAGAAGATCCTGGTTTGGTTCCTAGCACCTATCTACATGCTCCCCCCTTCCCCCCACTAGCAACCCTTGGTAACTACAGTTCTAAGGGATCCAACGCCCCCTGCTGCCCTCTGTGGGCACTGCACAACATGGGTACAGGCAAAACACTCCTATATATAAAATAAAAATGAATGAATCCAAAATTTAAAAACCTCTAGGAATAGAAGAGAAAACTGGATGGGGAGAGAAAGAATAAGGAGATGTTGGCTGAAGGCTATGAAGCTGCAGTTATGCAAGGTGAGTATGTGTGAAGAGCTGTTGTATAACGTGATGCATAGAGTTAGCAATGTTGTACATTATATATTACATTATATACTGTATATTTGCCTAGAAAATATTCAAGCACTCTTAAATACACACAAACACACGTACAACTGTGTAAGGAGATGGATATGCTGATTTAATTGTGTGACAATTTTAATACATATGTGTATCACAACATTATATATTAAGTTAGGCCCAGTAGTACACACTTGTAATTCCAGCACCTGGGAAGCAGAGGCCAGAGGATAGAGTTTGAGGTCAAGCTGGTTACAGAGCAAATTATGGGATAGCCTGGGCTACATAGTGAGCCCCTGTCTCAAAATAAGAGAAAGCCCAATGTGAAAATATATCGTTATAATTCCAGCTCCTCAGGATGCTAAGCCAGGTGGATTGAGAGTTGGAGGCCAACCAGGATAAGTACGGAGCAAGACCCTGTCTTAAAAGCAGCCAGAATCATGTTTTAAATAAATACAATAAAGAAAAGTCTTTCAAAAGAGGATTGTCATAGAAACTTAACCCTTGTCTTACAAAGGTTTCATAGTAAAGGATTTTTTTCTTTGCTAATAAAAGAGAGTTAATGAATGTTTTTCATAGCTTTAAAAATATCTAAATTCTCTAAGACATAAATGTAAGTGTTCTAATGTTAAATCTAAGCAATTCATTAAGAATAAGGATCTAAGTAAAGATTCAGTCCAGAGTCCACTTGTTTGTGTATATTACCACTAAGATAAGAGCCATTATGCCAACATTTCAATGCAGTGGCAAGAACTGTATCCCAGTATGACATGAAATGTAATGTTTTAAATGTGTATAAAATACAAAGCCAGACCAAATGAGAACAAATGCATCTACACAAGTTCTTTGAAATGTATTTTTACTTGAGAAACCAGACCAACCAATTTTAAAATGAAACTGGAGGAAGTTAAATTTTGCATGTGGCCAGTAAGAGACATTCACCAAGTCTGATAGTTCAATGCATGTTATGTGCCATCAATACCTTTGACACTACGTGGCTGTGCCTTCTGTAGTGTCATGTACGTGACCCAGCCACGGAGCAAGCCCACACCAGGGAATCCTAGAGCAGCATTTGGTCTGTGTTTGTTTCCTCTAAAGCAAATCTTTAATTTGCTACAGTGCAAGCAATTTAGTCAGGAGGCCCTCCTCAAAAATAAGAGGCTGAGGACTGGAGATACGGAGTTGGGGTCGAAAGCAACCAATGAAATGTACGTGCTCCAGCGAAATCCTGGGGCTAGCTGGAGTCTGATGGCCTAGAAGAAGCCTAGGAGTCAGTGCAAACTACTCAGGGCAGGGCTATCCCAGCAAAGAGGAAAGTAGGTGGGTATTTCTACCTGGACTGCCTCTGGCAAATAGCCAAGGGTCCCGGAGGTAGGTGCTAATTCTCCAAGGCTTTAGCTGACCATAGGTGAGAGGTGAGGTAAGATAGTCAGAGACACTGCCAGATGGGAACAGTCACAGAGGCCCTCAGAGCCAAGGAGACAGAGCTAGGCTCTGACGGCCTCCACTTCCCCTCCTCTCTTGTCTTCCCAACAGGACACAGGTTTGGTCCTTCCTGATATAATATTTTTCTGACTTTTGCACAGATTCTGGTGAGGGGTAAGAAGCCCCTCTCATCCCCTAGCATATGTCTTTTGTCCTCTGTTCTATAGTATCCTGGTTAAAGCATTTATATCTAGTGTTTTCCCACCAATATGGCTGGAAGAAATTGCATAAGAAACATCAGGACAAAGAGCCTAAAGCAATCAAAGTGGTTCTGATCCTAATCCACAATGAGCCAGACACCTGCATAAATTAGCCCCTTGTAGCACATAACTCTTGAGACAGACAGATGTTTTATTCTTCCTGTGTGGTCTCCACTCCTGTTCTGAGATACTCCCTACCTCCAGGAGGAGAACTCCATCAGCTTTCTTCAAAACTTCACCAGGGACTTGAAAGTGCGAATACAACTTGGGTTGAACCAAGTCCTGCTCAGAACAGCAAGCATGAAAACAGATCCCCTTGGTGCTGCCTTCTCAGCATGACAGCACTGTGGCTTTGCCCGTCATCTTCTGGATTAGCTCCATGCAGCATAGAAGCTAGGAAGCTGCCATCACTAACGTTTAGGAAGAATCATTTCCAAGAGGCTGCCCATGGCCCACCCTGCTCTTTAGAACTGGCAAGTGATAGATCTCCAAGCTTGCAAAGACATTGAAAAGTGAGCACGGTCCACAGTCAAACTTAGCTGTGATCTTCAATTAACAGTGACTTTGGTCCCATGGAGACATTTGGGCAATGGCTGGAGAAATGTTTGTCATAATCTATATGTATAATCTACTAGCATCTAGTATGGAAAGACCAGGGATGCTGTGAGCATCCCTAAGATCACCGCACAAGAAAGATCTGTGTGGCTCAAGAGGCCTAGAGTGCTGGCTCAGCAGTCCCAATCTAGGGGAGTTTTTGCTGGACTACTGCAGGCTGGGCTCTTGCCCCTGGGGAAGAAAACTGATTCTCTTTTTTATAGCAGCCATTGATTGTCTATAGCTCTTCATTTAGGGATGGGACCTTGTGAAATTTCCCCTATTCCATTAATATGGTGACTGATGTGGTCATTATTCAGGTCTTGTTTAGACAACCATATTGTTATTTCATGGGTATGGTATCCCTGTCATGTCTAGAAGACACTATCCTATAGCAGGCTTCCTGTTCCTTTGTCTCTAATTCTTTCTGACCCTCTTCCACAATGTTCTTCCACAATGTAATCTGAACTTTCATTGTAGGGTATGTTGCAGTTCTACTATTGAGGGCTGGGTGTACCACGGTCACTTAGTCTCTACATTTTGGCCATTTGTGGGTCTCTGTAATACTCTCCAGGCTGCAAAAAGAAGCTTGTTTGATGAGGCAAGAAAGCAACACTTATCTGTCAGTATAAATATTTAGAATAGAGTCAGAAATGATAGCAATTTAGGAAAATGGCAACTGTGAGTTCTCTCTAAGGTCTATGATCTCTCCAGCCATGGGTAGTTAGCTAGGTTTACAGTAACAGGCATGAATTTCCCCTATTGAGCAGGCCTTAAATCCAATTAAATAGCTGTTGGTTACTCCAAAGATTAAAAACAAATTCCACTTTTGAACCATTCAGGATATCTTACCTGGTTGGGCATTGTCATGGTTTGCAGGATTTACAGCTGGGTAGGATTATTGATTGCTTTTCTCCCTTTGCAGATTGTATAGCTTTCCCATACTATTAGAGCTAGTACTCAAGGAGGAGGCTTCCAGGTCAATTCCAGCTCTATTCCTCCAAGTCCTATGTCTGAAGTGTGTAGTGTTTTCAGGAACAGCGTCTTACCTTAAAGTTCTGGGTGGCAACAAAGGGCAGTGGCAATAGACTATATTGTTTGGGGAATCTCTTGGATCCCTTCCCCTATAACCAACAACTTGAAAGAAGGTTTCCCATGCCTGGCACTGGGGTTTTGTTAGATAGTCTATGGTTCTTTGGGGAAGCATTATCATCCTGTGTGGTGTGACTCTATTAAACTTGTGTGTGTGTGTGTGTGTGTGTGTGTGTGTGTGTGTTTATTTTTAAAGCTTATAAAGGAATGTTTCCCTATGGCTTTTCCAAATACCCTCAGTGTTATTTGTCTCTCCCTCCCCCTTCTCTAGTTATAGTCCCCTCCCAGCCCCTTCCTCCTTCATAGAACTCATATTCTACTATTCCCCGCTCTAGAACTCTTTCTCCCTTCTCCCCGCTTGGGCTCTTTCAACTTTCCTGGCTTCTGTGGTTCAGGCCACTTTTTTAAATTCTACATCCAGATTTTTCTCTACCCCTTGCGCCTTCCCCGTCTCTGCCATGAGCTCTGCATGCCCAGAACAACCACCCCTTATCCTTGGATCCTGAAGCAGAGTGAGTTTTGCAAAGATCTTAACTCTGAATCACAGTTCAAGAGCCTGTAATCTCACAGAGAAGACACCTGGAGACCTGCGCTAAGCTGTACCCAAGTGCCTGACTAAAAGCCACATGGCTCTAGATTTTAGACTGTCAGTCCCCATCTCTGACAACAGCAAAGCCCTCACTTCTGATATCCTGTAATGGATGACTGCAATGCTGTCTGGGTTGCCAGACAAGCTCCCTACAAGAACAGCCATCCCCCTTAATACTGTTGGCTTTGGGCTGGGACTAGAGTGAAAAACGTGTACTGTTGGCACTGAGTGTTTGCATCAAGTGTGGAGACAGCTGACTTGGGATTGTTTAGGTTTTAAAAGCCGAAGTTCCTGCATCCCAGGAAGTCCCTGTCCTTGCACCTGAGGTGAGCGAGGTAGGAACACCTGGCTGAGTATCTGGCTGAGCTGCCACTTTGACTCAGCCTTAAGGCAAGTGCTACATCACTGCTTCCTGGGTTTAAGTCAGCAAGTGTGACACAGAAACAAGCTGGAAGGCTCCATGCACTGTAGCTCAGTTCAACAGACAGCCAATAAATATAGCATTGCATGTCTCAATCTTTGCAGGACAGAATGGAATATGCCATGGCCCTGCGCTGATCTTTGACTCTGTGTGGAAAGAGAAATAACAGTCTGTAACTACTGTGATGAGTCAGCAGTGAAAAGCAGATCAAAGAGGTAGTTAGGGGAGGCTTCCTGAAGGAGGGAGTGCCTGAAAGTTGTGGTTTAGAGAACAGCAGTTTGCTAGGCAGAAAAAGATATTGGGGAGGAAGGGTTCAGCTCAATGAGGTAACAAGAAAATCAATACATTGAGGAAAACATTTATAAATGAAAATGGAAGGGAAAGAAATGTGATTACCTTTCACATGAAATGAAAACCCATCCTTACATTTATAGTGTATGCTTAGAATTTTTCAAAATACATCTATACCTATTTTCCATTCTCATTTTCATAACCTCTATGTGAGAGTGAGAAGACAGAGATTATTAAGCCAATTTACATTTTGGAGAAGCTGGCCCCAAAGAGTTCAGCAATTTATGCAAATTACATCTAGTTTAAAGCCTTCAGACACTGACCTTGCGGCAGGCTGCTGAATACAGCAGGATTGTCTGGGCTTTGCAGCTAGACAGATGTTGGGGCCTAGATTCTTTACACGCCAATTCCATGACTTTAAACTAATTACTGAGTGACAGATCTCTCATGTCTAATAGGGTTAATAAGACCTCCAAAACAAGGACTGTTGTGAGGATAAAATGAGATAAGCAACTTGAAGGATCTGGTAAGACCCTGACAGTTGGTGTGCCATAAAAAGTGGTCTCTGCGAATTTGGGGTCTTAATTGTGAATATCATAGAGTGGGCCGGCTGTCAGCGGACGAGGCTCAGACTGTGCAGCTCTCCTTCCCTGTGGCTTTGCTTCCTCATATTTATCTAACAACTCGATTCTCAGTGTGCTCATATTAATTAAACAACCTTTCTTCAAGGATGAGAAAGCTTATATGCTTTTGAGCAGATGATAATTGCACTTGATGTCGCCTTTAATAATATGAGATTGAAAAGAGTTGGAAGTGAGTTGTTTTTTTTTTTCTTTTAACACTGGAGGCAACCATGGTGATGGCAAGCTCATCTAGGGTGGATCTGATAACTTGTTTATTTGAATTCTTTTCCATGTTTAGCATTCTTATATAGATTCAAACAAAGGAGCAGGTAAGTCCCTTTATATAGTGGCTAATTCCAGTTTTCTACATTTTATTACTACTTGCTGAGAATAGTCAGCATCTGCAATTCCATTATTCTGTCCAACTCAAACCCACTCTGAGCTAGCCATCCACCACTAACTGCCTGCTAGGCTCTGCCTATCAGTGTGGCTTCAGCAATTTTGTTTTATGATATTCCTGCTCTTCTTCTTGGCCTACACAGAGTAAACAGCTCATTTATGTGAACATGTTAGGATTGTAGGTAGCAAGTACCTCTTTCCCAGAGATCATCATAAGAGTAAAGCCTCCTTTGTTGGTCAGTATTTCTAGTGCTATAAGTAAATAGTAAATGCCTGACAGAAACAGTCTAAAGGAGGAAGGATTTATTTTGGGCTCATATTTTCATGGAGTTCAGCCCATGATCGTTTCACTTTATGCACTGGGGTAGAACACCATGTTTGTGGGAACATGTAGGAGATTCTTCACGTTTTGGAAGACAGAAGACAGAAGATGGGGCGGGGGGACCAGGCAACAGGTAAGCTTTGAAAGGTGTGCCCATAATCATCTACTTCCTTCACCCTGGTTCCACTTCCAAAAGTTTCTACAATCTCCCGAAAATAGTCTCTTCAGCTGGAGGCCAAATGTTCAATACATAAGCCTGTGGGAGACACTTCACATTCAAACCATGGTATCTACCATCATTGCTCCTAGGTCTCTCCCTTCTGCTTAGTTGTGGAAGCAGCAGTATAGGTGAGCAGGAATCTGGAATGCTGAGTCAGTCCTGCCTCTTACACCATGATGATCATCACGCTTCTGCCACCAAGTCTCCTTTGTCTGCTGTCTAAGACGCAGATAGCAAGACTCACAGGATTTCTGGAGGATTAAACACAGAAAGCATACGAAGCACCTAACACAGGTACACATGTAGTAAGAGTTGAAGACATTTTCCCCATCTACAAGATTGCTGCCATAGAACACAGCATTCAAATCAAATTGTTCTTAGCTTTTCAGAGTAAAACTTACAGGCAGATGAAACTCAGAATGATTTTTATCTAGTATCTACTTAGAGATACTATTCCTGCATAAGACCTTTGAGAACTCTCTATGCTTATGGATTTATTCCTCAGCATTTATCATGGGCCTGCTATGTGCAAGCATGACAGGTGTATCTGGGACAAGAACATATACAACCTCTCCTTTCCTGAAATTCATGAGAACATGTGAACTGCTTTCAAAGAAGAACAGAGGCATCTGCATAGGTGGAGACAGGGACTTTCTCTACCGAAGAAGATAGATATTCTCAAAGTAATGTCACTCAGAGCTCAGAAAAATAAGCCTGACATCCATGAGCTAAGAAATGACCAGGGAGCTATGCACATTCCCAGTCAGGCATGTGGTAATCCCAGGAGGGCCAGAAAGAAGCCATTTACAAATATGTCCTAAGGATAAAAAAATAACAATAAAGGAGATCCCTGTTCTGGGAAGTTTGGTCCAATTTCACTGTTGCTTCACAGGGAGGACTTTAAGGTTTCTTTGTTAGCATGTGGCACTAAGCAACGGCTATCCAGGAGCACTTTCACCAGAAGTCCTAAACTGCCCAATACAGCAAAGGAGCAAAGGTTGACAGCCAGGCAGCAGCCTGAACTGGGAGGCATTTGTACATCACAGGATTCTATGCAATTCTCAAAGAAAAGCCAAGCCACTCTGGTCGGTGACTGAGGAGAAACAGTCACTGGGGGCTGAGTCACAGTGCAGCAGGAGAGGACTTGGGGAGGAACCATGAGGACAACCCAGCCCAGGGCCTCATGGGACTCCAAGTGGACAGATTATGACCTGCAGCTATAGCGCCTGCCACATGGCCGGCATTCCCCAATCAGAGTGCACACGACTGGCACAGCTGCTGCTTGCATATGTTAAAGGGGAGTTATTTAATAAATCCACATATACACATAAGATTGTTCTACTTTGCTTAATTTACTTACTTTCTCAATGACTTAGAAAGGTCTCTAGGAAATAGAAATTGGGGTCAGATTTAACTAGAAATATGCCAACCCAGTTCTCTCTAAGCCATCATTCTGGGGGGAGGAGGGGTAGTTCCCAGCTAGAGGTAAGTTTGTCTCACAGATCTTCAGCCCAGGGACTATTTTGATATTTCAAGGCATTTAATTGTGGTTGGAGTGAGCAGTGCAACTGGTATCAGGGATGGTGCTGAATTCATTACTACCCACGCATAAGATGGCCTTTACATTGAAGAGTCATCCGGTCTCAAATGTCACTCACTGTCCCAGAAGATGTGAAGTTTTGCCTCTAACATTTGCAAAGTCCCAAGTCAGCATAAAAATGGAGGTCCTTAACTCATGCTTGTGTGGTCACCTTGTATACACCCCTATAATCCTTCTGGGCACATAGTCCAGGTCAGATTGAGGGAAGATTATGCACACCATAGATGCAGACATGGGGCCTGTTTGAGCAGGAAAATTTGAGGTTTTGAATACTCAGATCATGATCTATTGGGGGCTCAAGTGCATAGTCAGAGGAAAGCCAGAGCAAGTCTCTGTGAAGCTCTGAGTCAGACCTGGGAGCCCCTTGGGTCATAATCTTAGATCAAGGGACAACATCTAAGCAGGTATAAACTACAAAATCTGTCATATCCCATTGATGGTGTGTGTGTGTGTGTGCTGATCAGAACATGCACTGGGGATACAATCAAACAGGATGGTCAGAAGATCGTGCACAGGTATTTTTAGCCCTGGCAAACCCTGTCAGTTCTTTAGACCTCAAGGTAAATTTGAAGGAAGGCACCCCAGACAGCTGGGATCTGAGGAGAAAGGAGATCCCAGGATGAGAAAAAGCGATGGGAATGGAAGAAGCAGAAGCTCTGGGAACATCCCGGCAGTTTGGTGACCATTTTCCTTTTGAGTCCCATGATTCTGAGACAAAAAAGCTGCAAAGAAATTCTAATTTGACTTCACTATGTTTTGGAAAAAATTCCAAAACACTGCATCTAGACTCAGGAATTGGAGAACAGAGTCCATGATGCACTCCTCACTATAACATGATACTCAACGTTGACATATCTCACACTCCACCTTGAATAGTCTTTAAATTATCTCTCTTCTCAGTCCTTCCCTATCACTGCCCTTATTAAGTGCCCATCATCTCTTACATTAGTCATGGCAACAGTATCCAAATTGGTCTCCTATACTAGACTCCTCTGTTCCATCCTCCACATAGGTTGCTGGAAACTCATCTTCTAATACATTTCCATACACACCACTCTGATTTCAAATCCCGTCAGTGGCTCCACTTGCCAGTACTCCCTGCCTACATTCCTTACACGACTGTTCCCTTCCCCCGTGGTTTCTACTCTGGTCCTAAGGTTCTAGTGCTCATGCATGTCTGGATCCCAGGCAAAGAAATTTTCTAGGTTTTTTTTCCTGCAGTTTTTCCTGCTTTGACTCTGATACCAGAGTCAAATGCTCTGGACAGTTTGTCCATTTCCAGCCAATGGCAGTTCCATGGATAAAAGAGGCGTGATAATTATATTCCAGAGAAGTTGGAAAACCACCACCAATAGGGTGCAGCTGTAGAAAATATGGACTGCTTCTTTCCTAGAAAGACCTGCCATCCGCCATCTGCCATCTGCAGGGAGAGTGGTCAGCACAGCGCCTACATTGCTAGCACTGCCAGGCTCTTCCCTCAATTCAGATCCTTTTTTAATATATGGTTCTCACTTGGTGACCAAGAGAGGTGAACTACATGTTCTGAACATTTTGGCTCAAGGAGATGTCACTCCAATGATCATCACTTGCTTCAGAGCACACAAGAATGGGAAAAGTATCTTTGAGCCTGCATCACAATTTTCATCTCTCTTTCCAGTCCATATAGTTAGAACACCCAATGGAAGAACAGACATTAAGGGAAGACCCAGAATCCACATCATTCACCAAATCCATAAAGAATGTATCCCACTGCAGCAAGCCCAACAAGGGTGCTGTTCTCGTTTGCTTTCTGTTGCTGTGATAAAATATTCTGACCAAAGGCAATTTGGGGAGGAAAGGGTTTATTTCATCTGCTGCTCCCAGGCCACAACTACATCACTGAAGAAAGTCAGGGCAGGAACCAGAGTAGAAACCATGAAGGAACCAATCTCTCCTGCCTTTCCTGTATAAACAGCCCAGGTCTACCCTTTTAGGGATGGCACTACCAGGTCCTTCTACATCAATCATCAATCAAGGCGGTTCTTTACAAACATGGCTACAGGCCAGGTTGATCAAGGTAATATTTCAGCTGAAGTCCCCTCTTCCCAGATGACTTCTAGGTTGTGTCAAGTTGACAATAAAAACTAACTAGCACAGATGTTTTTTGTAGGCCTGGGCTGATGGTGGACGTTGTTACAGAACTCAGTTCACTGATTTCAATAAGAATAGTTAACCTCGGGACAAGAGCGGCAGGGGAACTTAACTGCCAGAAGTCAAGAAATTTCCGTTATTGCAGCTGGAGAGATGGCTCAGCAATTCAGCCCTGGCTGCTCTTGCAGAGGACCCAGGTTTGATTCCTAGTGCCCACATGATGACTAACAACCATCTGTAACTCCAGTTCCAAGGGATCTGACACCCTCTTCTGACCTCTGTGGGTATTCGAGAATATGGGTGCACTTACATACAGGCAGGCAACACACTCACACACATAAAATAAAAATAGCAAGTAAAATGTTTTTAAAAAGAAATTTTGAGTATTGTAATGGGCAGGAAGGACATGTGGCGGTTAAGAGACCATGACCCATAATAGACAGTGATGTCTTTAGAACCAGACAAATAGGTAGTTGAGAAGGACATTGCCCAGTTTACAGCAGCAGAAGAATTCAAGCCCGATGACCAGAAAGTTGACAGAAACAGGTTCAGTAAACTATCACAGTGGAGCCAGAATTCAGACTGAAAACTCATTAACTGAACAGGTGGCCGTGTTGCAGGAAGATGGGCCCTACATCACTGGCAAATATAACATACCAAAGAGTCCTGTAGTCTTTTCACAAGGAAATCGACAGTCACTTGATGTAGTAGTTGTATACAAAGTAAAGGGGGATGATCAAATATTTCAAGGATATTTGGTCACTGCTGACATTGATCCAGAGATGCAAAATATGGTAATAGCTCTGCTCTTAGGGCGGAGAGAATTGGGAATCACGTAACAAATGAATCCCTATCCATGGTCCCGTTACAGCAGGTCCACTGAATTCACACACACAGTGACCGTTTTTCCAGTTTCTAAGTGTGTGATTAGACTGTCCTGTTTCCAAGTACCTACCTTACCAAGACTAGTAGTTTGACCAATCACAGCATTGGATTCTTTGCTGATGAAGTGAGAGCAAAATGGAAAGGTTATTTGTGGCAAGGCCAGAGGCTCTGAGATTACTCCCCTGGGTAAAGTAACACATAAAACATGTTACTGCATGCTTGGTGACATCCTTGCTACACTTCCAGGTACGAGAGTCCCCGGATATCTCCATGCAATTTCCAAAGATGTCCCCGTCAGAGAGCACAGTCCTAGAGGGTGACTGTGGACTGTGGGCTCAGCCCACTAATACCTTGATTACAACTGTACTTTCTTGGTTATAGCAAACTGATGTAGCTTCAGCTCATGATGTGTGGTTACAATCTGACCCATGCGCTCTTTTCTTTTTCCTTTTTCTTTTTTGTTTGTTTGTGAGACGTGTTTTCACTAGGTTTCCCCAGCTGGCCCGGAACTTGCTGCGTTGACCATCCCAGGCTGGCCTCCGTCTCACAGCCATCCATCTGTGCTGGGGTTAAAGGCATGCACCACCACACATAACCATTGTGCTCTTTTCTGTCCCATTGAGATAAAATAATCAGAAACAGAAATTCACATACGACAGACAATGATGTTTTTATAATTTTTTTCTCTAGGGAAGTGTTAACTATCCATCCATTGTCACATGATTTGGGCATTCTATGTAACTCTACATGAATGACAGTGTGCTCATCAGGACTAATCACATATGCTGTGGTGAGCAGTAAAAGATATAAAACTTGGGACCTGCCATAGCTAAACATTGTCAGTGATCACAGAGGTATAAATTATTGTACCTTGTTCCTCCCACCGAAAAGAGACACACAGGATTATTAGATTCCTTCAGGCTGTTTCCTGCAAAGGCATAGACCTTTCTATCCCGAGGCTGCCAACCTGATGAAGTACCACAACAGCTTTCTGAAGTGCCAGGCCAAGAAGGAATATTCCACAAGGAAGGGGTATCATCTTTCAGGATGGAGAACACGTACAAAGCAAAGATCTCCATACAGTGCTACTTCCCTAAGGGGACCTCGAGTGTCTAGGAAGCTAGGTGTGGAAGGGAGGCTATCACCACTTTCTCTCAACTCTAAATAACTGGCTGTTACTCCCTGTACTCGTCTGTACTTCCATCTCCATACTCTGGGCTCTGTAGGGTTAGAGGTGATGGTCTCTCAGTACATAGTGCCTCCAGGGGATGCTACAGAGGTCTCATTCAGTTCCATAGTAAGGTTGCTGACTGGGCACTTTGAATTGCTTGTGTCAAGACATCAGCAGCAAACTACCGTGTTGGCAGTGGTAGACAAGACTGATTATCAGGAGATATACCTGATCTTATGTCATGGGGGCTTGCAGAGTAAGTGTGGAGACCAGGTGTCCTAATTGGTCCCTCTTGATAACTGTAGCTGCACATAGACAGGTAAAACAACTCCAAAGAAAAGGGCACAATGACCCAGTGCTCAGAGCCTCTGGGAACAAGGCTGTGGTTCCACCACTGTGAAAGACCAGAAGGCTAGATGGGGAGAGATAAGTGAAGGAGACTGCAGAGCACATAGTGGAGCAGGTAGACAGATGACCGCGGATGCTGGATGTGGTCTGGATGCTAGTTTCAGTGGCAGGGATTGTATCATTAAAAAGTATTTTATTTATTACTTTTATTTTATGTGTATGAGTGTACTGCCTGCATGTGCGTACGTGCACCCGTGTTGTAGAGTACCTGTGGGGATCAGAAGTGGGCACTGGATCCCTTGGAACTGGAGTTATGGATGGTTGTTAGCTACCCGATGGGTGCTGGGAATCGAACTCAAGTCCTCTACAAGAGCAGCCAGTGCTCTTGACTGTGGAGTCATCTCTCTTGCTCTGTATCTTTTTTGGGTATCTGAGAATGAGGCAGTCGGAATCCTGGGCAGCTTGCCTCCATACTAACCACAGAGCAGAGCACTGGGAGGTACAAAGAGTAAGCTGCTGGACGTGGAGCCGCCCTGCTGAGAGCCTGTCAGAATGTGCCTGCTGCCAACCGTGGGGAAGGTGGTCCACAGACACTTCCTGCTTGCACGGTTAATCGTAGCTTCAGGAAGACCCTTTATATCCATGCAGCAGTGCATGTCTTATAGTCATAAGTATGCATGTGAGTATGAACACACCTAGTCATTTCTACCCTGGGGGACCCAACTTCAGAGAACCCTGCCTTGTCCGCTGTCCTCTCTGAGCTGACCAGGGCTTTGTTGAGTTGCACTGGAGTTCAATTTCTCTTTCCTTCTTTCATAGCTGTTACTCCATAATCAATAGCTGGTACTTATAACTCTGTTTCAGAGTCTGCTTTTGTGAACCTCAACCTGTGACCACACATATACAGAAACTGAATAGGGAGGGCCATTTGAGCTACTCCAACAAATGCACCATAGAATATATGGCTCAAACAATAAATTTTTGTCTCAGAGGATGAGAAGGCCAAGGCACAGGCACCAGCAGATTCGGTGTCTGGGGAGGGGTTTACCTCACTGGTCCGTAGATTACATCTTCTTACCTTGTCTTCTCATGAAGAAAGGGGTGAAAGTTCTCTCAGGCCTCATTTATAAGGGCTCTCATCTTGGTTACTTAGGTGCTAAGCTCATAACCTAATCACCTCCTAAAGCCCTTACCTCCCAGTACTTTCACACGGTGCTAGAATTTTCACATATGAATTTGGGGCAGATACAAATAGACCATAATGGGCAGTGAATGGCTATGCTTAGAAAGGGAGCAGACCTGAGGAAATTCAGATATAGACTTTTGCCCCTCCATTCTGCTCTTCTAAGAATAATAAATGCCGAGGCTAAGACATACCAAAGGGTGAATGCTCCATTTTATAACTGGTTGAGCTCAGATTGGAGCACTGAACTGGAGGCCACATATCCAGTGAGGCGTGCTGCTAGTGAACCCCTGTAGAGCTGGTGGGAGAGTGACAGCAGACACCCAGAGCAACTCTTCATCTGCCGTGACCTCAGAGATGGCTTTCTTACTGCATCTATGGGCTTCCCCATGAGCTGGTAAAGGCCCATCTCTGCCTACTCTGGAAACCCTTGCCATTCTGACACAGAAACATTTATATTAAAAAAATGTCATGGCCAAAGAATGGAGATTAGGAATCTGTAGAATGTGGGCCCTTGGATAGGACTCATATCAAGTTTCACTCACCCAGTACTCAGGGGACATTTTGGAAGAAGGGGAGGAAAGATTGTAAGAGCCAGTGAGGAGGTCTGTGACCATATGGAAATAGAATCCTACAAGCTCCTGGGACTCTGCTCATATGAACCTACAGCAAGGGTTTCAGCATGCTCAAGACCCATGCAAACTCAAGCCATGAAAACCCAGTGTGGAACTGGGGAAATGGGTAGACCCCAATCTTTGCTGAAGAAATATTGGCAATCGATTTCTGTTGGGTGAGGATGAACCTAATGTTCCTAAATTGAGGGATTCTGGACAGGTGGGCTAGACCTCAGTGGATAAATCTGCACTGAGGAACATTTGGGGGTCACTAACATGACACAATAGACCTTAATACAGATGAAAGAAAGTATGGGCTCCAGTTGCAAGGCCATGGGGGTTTGCTGTTGGGAAAGGGGGTATAGAGATTATTAAGACTGATCGAGATGTTCTGTATGAAATGCACAACAATTCAATAAAAAATGTCAACTATTCTAGCCTTGACAGGTGAGTCAATCAATTCAATAAGGCAGGAAATTTACTAATTTCAATCTTTTTTGTCTCATTTAAAAAAATATCCTTCCAAATAGCTGTGGCTTGGGGTCTGTTCAAGAAGCAATCTAAGAACTTCCTGCATCTTAAGTCAAAGTTCCTAAAACTTTCTGGAAATAATTTATGAGGCATTGACTATAACAACTATGCATAAGCTTCTCAACATTTCTAAAAATTCTGGTGCAACCTTAAAAATATTAACATATTATATTTTCTTACTTCTGTTCACTAGTTTACAATTTAACTCAAATTTAACAAGTATTCTGTCTTTGATTTCACAATTCTTTTTCAGAATGAGAGAAAAATATTCTCCTTTGAGGATTCAGAAACTCAGTGTTTGTTATTCTTAAGATCAGAAAGCTAAGAATGACAGATCACAGCTAATTCCACCATGAACGGAGGAAAGAATGAAGGTTCTAGCCTTGGTTACTACTCTCAGTCCCTAAGGATCTGTTTGTAAGGTTTGTCTGGTTTTCTTAAACTTGCCTACAAATGAAGCATTTGCCACACTGCATAGTACTCTGGAAAAAGATAGAAATCATGGACTGTTTTAGCTGCATATGCTTGCTGATGTTCAGTATCTGTTAAATGGTGACATCTATAAATAAATGAGATATTTTCAAGGTGGGCTTGTGTCAGAATGTGTGAAGTATTCTCTCACGTGAGTACTCTTCAGCATCCAAACGCATCACTCCATATCTTACTCAGTAAGACTTCTCAGCTGCTAAAAAGAAGTTTGCCTGAAGTCTTGTGAAACTCTAGCAGCTAAGCCAGCTGGAACCCAGTATGGCAATATCTTTGTAAGGGTAGACAGGACAGAGAATTACCAGAATGGCTAGGGTCGGAGTTTAGGTCCTGGGCACCTTAACAAGCTAGACTCTCCCGTGTGTCCTCAGTAGGACAGTCAAATAGAGAGATAACAGTGAAAATCAAAGAAAGGAGATTTATTTATTCAATATGGCCACAATTGGAAGAGAAACAAGAAGGTTCAGTGACCACCCCACCCCCAATCCATCTCTGGGGTTCTTAACATGACATTTAGGCTTCTTATGACATTTAGGCTTACGTAGAAGGCCAGAGGTATGCACAGCTGAGAGCTCCGGTCAAGGTGTGTGGCCCTGCCCAACATCAGCATTTCAGTGTCAGTCTCTCCTGCAGGTGGTCTGGGAGCTTATCAGAACTGCCAAGGTCTCTGTCCCAGAGTTTCCTCCTTTGGCTGGTCCTAGGCTTCAGCCTTTTCTTCCTCCAAGCATGAGATTCCTGGGGAAACTCCAGTTTCTTGGGCACCATTGTTTCAATAATCTGATAAAGGGAGGGACATAGTGTCTCTTTAGAGTTATAGCTGTTTGCCAAGCAGCTACTCTTTGCCAGATGCCGGGCACCTTACAGTGTGCTTTACACACATTTTTAACAATGTCTGCAACCACTCTGCTTCCAAAGACTGTTTCCCAAATGACAGAAGCTGAAGGAAGCAGCTCATGGTTACAGCCACCAGCACCTCCTCTGAAAGTCACCGAGCACGCCCAGCCACCAGCACCTTCTCTGCAGAGTCACCCTGCATGCCCAGCCAACCAGCACCTCCTCTGAAAGTCACCGTGCATGCCCCTGTCTGGCAGTTGATGCTAAGGCAGTGTTCTATTCTGTAGAGCAATTAGTATTTGTCAGTGAAAGGTAAATAAAACTTAAAAAGTAAATTAGAACTTCCTTACAAAGGCAACCAAATTCATGAGATATTTAGCACAGTTATCAAAACAGCAGAGCATAGCAGCTAGACACAGTTAGGCCTGGTGCTGGGGGCTTCCGTGCCCCTGGCTTACAGATGAAGGCCATAGCTCCGACTCATAGAAGCTGGATGGGAACCTAGAGACAGCGGAGCCAGTGGAGTCCCCAGTCAGGCCTGAAGACTTCTCCCACACCAGCACATCATTCATCTGAGTCAGTCTGTCTTATTTCTACCCTAGAACTCATAAGCTCATAGGCTGTATTCCTACTTCGCTCCCAAGGCACATTGAACCCTGGCTCACTCTTTCTCAATCGTGCACTCGAATGGCAGCATAATGTGCTGCATGCATTCTCCCTCACTAAATAACCCTTCGAAGTCACATTTCTTTGCTTTAATAGTCTGCAAGACCAATGAGAGAGATTTTATATTTCTTTCTCAGGAAAAGTCTTTTCCTGCTTACGGACAACACTACAATTGATTCTACAATTTGCCAGTGCTGGCTATATTCATCTGTTTTCTGTTGCTATAACAAAGTACATAGCACTGGGCAATTTACAAAGAATAAGTTTATTTGGCTCATGGGTCTGATGATTCAGAATTCTAAGAGCATGTTACCAGCATCAGCTCGTCATCTGGTGAGGGCCTTCTTGTATATTCTAATACCAAGCTGTACATCTAATACTGAATAGAGGAAGCTCAGAAGCTTAGATCTTTCTTCTTACCAAGGCACAATGAGTAGTCATTTCTAAATCTTTGTCCAGTAAGATCTTCTATGTCTGTGTGTGTTGTGTGTGTATGTGTGGGTATGTGCATGTTTGTGTGTGTGCAGGTGTGCAGATACCTGTGTGCACACACATGTGGAGGCCAGATGTCAACACTGGGTGTGACTCCTTAGGCATCATCCACCTTGTTTTTTCTCTCATTGGGACCTGCGTTTGCCAATTCCAGCTAGACTGACTGGCCAGGGATCTATCTACCTGTCTCTACCTCCCCAGGGTTGGGATTACAGGCACATGCCACCACACTTTGCTTTTTAAAATATGGTTTCAAAGGATCAAACTCAGGCAGTTATGCTTGCATAGCAAACACTTTACTGGCTAAGCTATCTCCCCAGCCCCACTCCTCGGTAGTTTCTACAACCTGGGTTCTTATTCCCTTTAAGTCTATCTGAAGACTTATACATTAGCAAACTGCATTTCAAAGCTAGTTTCCTGAGTCAAGTCTTCATCATATCAGAAAATACGTCTTCTTCATCTGTTTGTGCTAAGTTCATCCGGGTGAATGGCTTTTTGGTTACTATGAACCAGCAGTCTTGTTTGTAGGTTAGAGGAGATTAACAGAATAGCAAGATAACATGTATTTACTGTGGAAAAGTGGGTACTCAATTCTGCCCCCAACACTCTTGCTCAGAAACCCAAAATGTCACTGTATTAAAGCACGGAGCAGACCTCTGTCTCAGGAACAGTTCCAGGGACCCAGAAGCCATTGATGTATATCAAGACTTAATTGTTTTGCTAATGTGCATTAAATTGCAATTATCTACATTAAATTCATTAGCCATTGTACTATCTAATTATGGCATGTTTGGGGCGATCTGAGAATCCACGGAGCTTTCCTTCCTGAGTGGAATCATTTTGTATGAGCCACACCTTTGGCTCTGGGCTTTTGGCGCGCTTCCAGGTGGCCATTGTGCTGAGTCACAGCCGACCAGCCTTAGAAACTGAGAAACTGATTAAGTCTGGACAGGGATGGGCAGTGAGGAAAAGTAGGCCTGGGGTGCACCACTTGCTGTGATCTCCAGATTTGACTCAAACTGCAGACTTTTCCTCCCTGGACTTATGGCTAACATAGTGTGGCTAACGTACAAAGTCCCACGTCCTATAAGGACATAGTGTCTGCACTCTGAAACCTCCTCAGTATGGAGTGGTCCTCTCAGAACTTCCCGCTGCTCCTTGGCAGTCACTGTGGCTTGCCTAGAATAGGTGGTCTGTGCTCAGCATCGGCACAGAATTGCAGTGTGGGGAACTGCCAAGCTCAGAGCCCATATAGTCCAATTTCTTTTTCCACAGTGGGAAACTGAAGCCTAGAAGATGTGGCCTTCTCATACAGCTGGGAACAGGGAGACCCATGTCTCAAGTTCAAGTTCTACGAACTCCAGTTTTGATGCTTGTCCTCTACCATCTGAGCAGGACACTTGGAGAACTAGCTGTGGGTAATCCAGGAAGGCCCTGTGCATGGTGAGATGGGAACATATCCCCAAATAAGGTTAGGTGGGGAATGGACTCCAAATAGTCATTCATCCCCCCAGGGCTTTAATTGTGTAATTCACTCACTCCTTCCATAGATGTCCATTATATGCCAGGCTCTGTGATCCCAGTGATGTGTTTTGAGGGAGTTCACAGATCAGTGAGAGAGATAGGTGGTATTTAAAGTAATGACATAAATAAATACACAGTTACCTATTTGGGAAAAAAAGGAAGTGAGCAAAGGAGAAGGTGGATGAGAGACCACAGAGTGCTGCAATGTAACGGCAGGATAATGGCGGACACCACTAACAAGCTTTGCTGCACAGAAGGAATGCTGACAGCAGAAGAATGCTGGGAATGAACTAGACTCCTAAGGAGGGGTGGGATGCACTCCTCTGACAGGGGCACTGGACGGTTTATGTTTTCCTTCATGCTCAGAGTAGGAGGACTTGGGAATGTTGGCCAGCTGACGTATGGTTTATTCTGAGCATCGACAACTGATATGCGGAGCAGTGTGCGCAACTGAAATATGCTCTACACTTTCAAAACAGTGGACGCAGGTCCCACTTAAAGGAACCAGAATCTAAATAGCTTTGACTCTCCGGACAGTGATGTAGATAAGATTCTGTAAGCTGGTGGGCTAGGGAAAACCATTTTGACTCTTTGAGATTCAATCTCCTTATCCACAAAACGAGAACAAAATTACCACATCAGGTCATGGGTAGAGATGAAACATTTTATGTAGTTCTTGGTACTGACTGGTTTGAAAAAATGAATTGATGTTCTGACCATGGGTGAGGACGGAAGCAGAGCTCATTTCTTATGAGGCCTCTTTTTGGTTGACAAACAGCATCTCTCTGTCCTCATGTGGTCTTTCCTCTGTGCAAAAACAATCAAGGTATTCTCTCTTTATATATGGGCCGTGGCCTTACTGGATTAGAACCCATCCTCTGATCCCATGGAAACTTAATTACCTCCTAGAACAATTACTTCGGAGTTTAGGGGTTTAATCTCCGAGGCCATGAATTTGGGGGAGACACAATCAATTTACCATAGTGCAGAATACAGATCTAGTCAGTTCTTCCCTCCCACTGAGAGGGGTCCTGATAGAAGGGGACTGATATGCGCAAAAGCCTATAGCATTAGAGTCTTATCCAAGAATACACTAGGGAAGTGCAGCTATGTCTTTAACTGGCCTACAGTATTTCACTTTAGAACAATCAACCTTTAATAGAGCACTGTCACAAATAGCTCATAAACTAATCACAAATGATTCTTTTATGAGATATCTAAGTATCCTGAATTGATGAATACAAAGTGTATAAACATACTGAAATATTGCACTGTATTTCATAAATTATTTCATCAATTATTATCAGTTAATAAAAATAGAACAAGACTAAGAAAGCTACATTTTACAACACACACAGAGAATGTGTGTTGAAAATGATATAATCATTTTTCAAATTATACATAAAATGCAAAGGAAGGTTCTGGTATTCAATTATACAGAGGATGATTATAATTAAGATTATTACATAATTCAAAGCAGGCAGTAGAGAGGATTTGAAATGTTCTCATCACAGAGAAATGATAAACGTTTGAGGTTATAGATATTGTAAGTATACTGCCTGGATCAATATAAAATGTATGGTTATTATGCTACTATAGTATTAAATTTAGTTAAGATCAAATCAAAATAGACTTTAGGGGACAAAATGATATGACAGGTGATAAACACAGCATAATGACAACAAAAATGGAAAACTGTTTGTCTCAGACTATTTAAAGACTATGGGATTTCTTTTCAGATCTTGTATTATCTTGTCAGCAAGATAGGTTTCTTCAACAGAAAGATACTAAAGTATTAAAAATTAAAGTATTAAAAAATTGGCGACAAACATGACAAATTCAACCCAAAGAATAGCGGGGCTCATTCTAGATAGTACAGCATTTAAAGTTCAAAAATGTGCAACTGGCAAAAATATGGGCAAAATAAAACACAAGCATATCTGAATGGAAGAATATAATTTACCTTTATCAGTCTACACCAGACCTAAGAGCACAGAAATGAAATGAGGCACATTAAAAACAGAAGACAGGATAAACACTGTATATCTGACAGACAGGACAAATCTCGTACCCCAAAAGTGCACAGTGCTTTTCTCGTGAAGGTTATATAGCTGGCCTGTGCACAGAAAGCAACCACATGAATTCAGGAGAGGGTCTTAAGTACACAAAAGCAGGAGTCTGTAGATATTTTGAGATCATAATAAGCGAATTAAAGTCAGACCTGTTGGAACTGAAAGATCATATGATACGCACTGCTGAGACAAAGAGGAAATTAAAAGAATGACAGCAAAGCGAGAGAATGTGAGGCTGGGCAGGAGATGATGGAAAGAAGAGACGCAGAGGTTATATGAGAGATTTGAGAATCGGAACCTGCATCAGTGTAAAATAGACGAAATAAAAAGAGAGAAACTGAAAGTAGAGAAACAATGAAACAGGAAGGCAATAAGAAAGCAAAGGGGGAGCAAAAGATGCCAGATCTGAGGAACCCTAATCCCAGGTCAGGCGGAGAGTCTGTCTCCACCCCAGCAGCCATCTCTGCAACTTCTTAACATCTGAGTTTTCCGAGCCACATGCCACATTTCTCATCTGGAAATGTGGATGCTAAGGATGCCACCCTTGGCCTGGGAGGTGGCCTACAGGGGGTAACAATGCTCGCTGCGTAAGCATGAGGACCTGAGTTCAGATCTCCTGCACCCATCTAAAAAGCTGGGTGTGGCTGCAGGTGTGAGTATGTAACCCCAGTGCTGTGGGGGAGTGGAGGCAGGAGGATCACTGGCACTTTCTGGCTGGAAGCCTAGCTCCAGGTTCAGTAAGAGAACCTACCTTTAAGGATACGGTGGAAAACGATGTAGCAAGATTCCCGATGTCTTCCTCTGGCCTGTGCACGAGCACACATAAACATGTACCAGACAGACAGACCACACTGAGAGATGTACATGCACTCACACACACATACACACAGAAAGTAAAGAGTATCATCCTTATAGGGCTGTTTAACGTAATTAGATAATACCTGGATAAAATCAGAGTGCCTCATCTAGGGAGTGATTGATAAGGGCTAGGAAATCCACAGAGGCCAGGCTGAGGTGGTGATTACTGTGGGTGCAAGAACAGTAGTGATCATATGAAGAAGTATCATTGAAGAACAGACTTTTAAAGGAAAACAAAGAGCAAGACAAATGAGCTCCTGGTCAATTGTTTTTAACCGTAAGTAAAACACAAAACAATTAGAAAAAAGAATGGATGTCTTGTAATAAAATAATGTCTTGTAATTAAGAAAATAATGTGACATTAAACATAATTGCATGATAAATTTACAAATTTCAAAGATAGACATTCATGTGTATTTGTGGGCATGGATGTACACAGGAAACGGATAACACACTATTAATTCCTTTTCTGTTGCCCAACAGAAGCAACTTTCAGAAGAAGAGGTTTACTTTGGCTCATGGTTTCAGAGAGTTCAGCCCATCGAGGTGGGGAAGGTACAGTGGAACAGTTCAGATTGTGACATTAGTGTGGCAGGAGCATGTGGCCAAAGACCAAGGAAGCAGGGAACGATGCAGGGATAAGGGGCTGGGAACACCTTCAAGTCCCACCCTAGTGCCCAGCTAGGTCTTACCTCTGACAATAGCTCCACCAGTTGAAGACCAAGATTTTAAAACCTGAGTCTGGGGAGGACATTTCAAATCTAGACACCCACACCTTCCTCACACAGATAAGATAGAAGGAAATAAGCATAGGTCATTAAAATTTCCCAAAGATCCTCCTGGATTTATTGATAAACTTGTGAAAATACTTAGAATACTTAAACTCTCTACCCAATACCATTAATTTTAACTATTACAGAAAAATTGTTTATCCTGTTCACCTCACATTTCTACACTTCATGAACAGGTCATAGTTCCCCCAAAAAACCTCATACTGACTAAATACCTCAAACAAAAAAATTTTTTAAAGTTTAAAATAAGTTAGAGGAAAATATCAGATAACAAGGAACTGAGGGTGGAGAATTATTTCTTAAAGACAAAAAGCACAAATTATATTAGAAAAATACTTCAAGCCTGACTGCACCAAAATGAAAGTTTTTCTTAGGATAAAAAATAATGTCAAATAAAGAGACGAAGAAATGTATTTGTGAGTCCTGTGAATTCAAAGAATTAATTTCTAAAAATCTAAAGCACTTCTGTATATCAGTAGAGAAAAAAACAGTGCAATTTTTTAAAATAGGCCCTGAAAAAAAAGACAAAGTGATTCTAAGATGAAAAAAAGTCAGAATGGTCTATTAATATAAGGAAAGATGTTCATGCTCATTAGTCACAAGGAAAGAAAACTCATATAATATAGTACTATTTTATCACCATTAGAGTGGTAAATTTTTTGAAATTGTCAATATTGGTCTTTCTGAAGCTATGGGGAAACAGTAACTCATACTCCACTGGAAGGGAGTCTAGATACTAATGTTCTGAGAAAATGAACTTTATCCAGCATAACTGAAAGCATTCACCCTGTGACTGGGCATCTCAGTTTCAAGTCTGCTCTTTAACGTCTCTGGCACCTGTTCTCTAAGAGGCACACTCAGAGAACTGCTTGAAACTTCAAAAAGAGTTGAGAGCACTGAATAACAATCGAGAATTCAATAAGTAAAGCGTTGATCGCATAATTAAGTCGTTGAGTGTCCTGTGCAGTGTATTACTTTTGCTGGAAACTTTAGAAAATTCAAAAGAACGCTATAAATCTTTCATGAACTCAAATACATGTTTAGAAAATATAAAAATATACAAGATGGATTAGAAGACACTAAATTCACAAAAACAGTTTCTTCTGGACAGTGAGGGGAGAATGAAATTGAAGATGTAACGTAATGGGGAACTACCATGGAGTCTGGAGCAAATGGTCTGGTCCTCAGCCTGTGGTGTCCCTGGGAAATGGTAGAAACTTTAAGAGGGAGAACCTACTGGAAGGAAGTTAAGCCATTGGGGGTGCACCCTTGAAGCTGATGTTAGGGTCCTGGCCCTTCCCTTTGCTTCCAGGCTCCCATGAAATGAACAGGTTTTTCTGTGCTGAGTTTCCACCATGACACTCCATCTTACAACCAGCCCCAAAACAATGAGGCCAAGTGACAGTGTGCAGAAGCCTCTGAGGCTGCTGGCCCAAATGAACCCTTTCCATCTTAAAGTTGCTTATCCCAGGTTTAGCTCAGCAATAGAAAGTTAACATAGGGACTTCTTTTATGAATTGTAGTAAAATAGATGTAATGTTAAATGGTATCACTGGGTTCATTTTTAAGTTAATAGTTTGGTAGCATTTTGTACATTAACATTGTAGTGAGACCCTCACCTCTGTCCACCTCCAGAATTCTCTTCATTTTGCAAAATTGAAATTGACCATTAATAGTACCTCTTTATAACCCTCTTTCCTAAAAGCCCCCTGGAACCATTCCACTTTGTTCTCTGAGATTTACTGCTATGATGTGATGGTTAACTTTATTGTCAACCTGACACAATATAGAATCACATGGAAAGAGAATCTCAGAAAAGGACTTCACTGGGTTGGCCTGTGGGCATATTTGTTTTAATTAAGTTAACTGAAGTGGAATGCCATCCCACTGCGGGTGGCACCACTCCCTGGACAGGGGATCTTGAACTGCATGCGAATAGAGAAATCAATCTGAGGACAAGGAAGTAAGCAAGCACCCTAGGTGCATGTGTTTCTTCCTGCTCTTGTCTGTGGATGTGATATGATTAGCAGCTTCAAGCTCCTGCCACCCCATTTTCCTGCAGTGATGGGCTATACCTGGAATTGTGAACTAAAAGAAATCCTTTCTCTGCTACGTTGCTTGGGTCACAACATAAATGAAACTAGGATATCTTTATAAGTTCAACATATTGATAATGAAAAGAGCCAGTGGGACAGAAGGAAATATAAAATACATAATTTGGAGAGAAAAAGAGCCCTAGGAAGCCTAAGAGTCAAAGCATGTGCTGAAAGAGAGGCTACAACTGTTAAGGAGATTACGTCCATTAAGGAGAGGCCTCCTGCTCTGCACTGGAGCAATGGGAAAGGTAATCCATGGGCAGACACCACCCAGCCAAGCTTCCGACACCTGAGAGACAGCCTATAGAGTTGTTAGCTCCTAGAAAGCAAATGCTTCAATATACGAAGGGTGTTGCTGATGTGATTCAGGACTGGTTTAAAAAGTTCCAAAGAAGGGAAGGAAGGAAAGAAGGAAAGAAGGAAGGAAGGAAGGAAGGAAGGAAGGAAGGAAGGAAGGAAGGAAGGAAGGAAGGAATCAAAAGATTAAGCAAAGAGAAAAAAACCTATGCTCTTTTTCATATGGTAAAAGCATTCCCTTAGAAGAGGTCATAAGCGTGGTCTCAGGAACCGGCTCTGTGTCTTCTTTCTACTGTTGACTTGGGCAACTACCAACCTCTCTATATCTTGCGATTCATCTGTGAAGTGGAAATAACCATTCAGCATGAGGTTTACCCGAAGTGAGACAGATGCAGAGTGCCTAGAACAGTGACAGGCACACAATATCACACAACATACACCAGGAAAGGTATTTGTGCTGTTCTGGAATACAACAAAAATAAGATGCCCGGTTTAGTGTGTTTAATGTTATTACACTTAAAAGTGAAACTGTGAAAACAGATGCTCGCAGGAAATGCTCTCCCATCATTTTTGTTTCATTTAATCTTGAAAAAACACAAGAAGGAAAAGACATAGCAATAGATAACAATTAATTATAAAATGATAAAGTGTCATTATGCATTGATACTATGACTAAATATCCACAAAACCAGATGGTATTAACTGAAAGCCTCCAGAATTAATTTTTTCAAAGTAAGAGGTTAACCAGATATTATGTGTGTGGAGTAAAATTGTAATTCACTTGCACTCTGACTATAGCAAAATAAGACGCAAGATAAAAATGAATTTCCACATAAGACATAGCAAAACAACAAATTATAATAAATCAGTATTCATATTTCATGTGAGCAATATTTACATAGAAATTAAGAGAAATTTGAATAAAAGTAAAAACAATATATTCTTTTAAGTTTATGTAATAAACATTGTTTTACTTAAGTAAGCCCGAAGATTGCATAGAATGTAAAAATGGTTTCTCTGAGTATTTTCTGTGAACTGAAAAAAAAAAAAAATTCTCAGTATTTGAAAGGAAGAATAAGAGAGATTACAAAGCAAGTGTGGCATGTGATGGCCTGACCAGCCAGATACTGAAAAGCATCAAAACTAACAACAATAAAAATATATGGTATCAATATCAAACAAATACAGTCCCTTTGTGTGAATTTTATGTATACAAACCAAAAAGTCATCAGAACACAGACACGGAAATTAGTCAGTGCAGTGTTTGGGAGACCAAGGTAAGTTAGAAGGAATCCCTGTAATGGATACATGTCTAGCAGAAACACATTTTAGCTGGATTTGAAGTTCTTTTTAAAACTGAGTATAGAAAATTAAAATAGACATGAACACATAGCTTCTGAAAGGAAACATAAGCGAAAGGAGTCATTGCCTCATTAAGAAAAACAGAAAAGGAAACATTTCTGTTTCCGAAAATTAGAAAGCAAAGAACAAAACCAGGACAGATCTTGTGATTCTCCACGGTCTTCCCCTCCCTTCTTCCTTCTCCTTCCCCGCTTCCCCTCCTTCTCTCAGTCTCCAGCATTGAGTTAGGAAGGGTGTGACCCATAGAGTTATGGGTCCTGTGTGTCCAGCCCTGAACGCTCTGTGCTGTGGCTCCGCTGAGCGGAAACATTAATTCCGGGCAGAAGGAAAAGGTCTATGGACAAAAGAATGTGCATCCCGCTAGGAACTAGGCACCCGGAGGCAGTTTCCAGCGTCCAGGTCATCAAAGGATGACAAATTCAAAGATCCAGGCATTGCTATTTCCACCTACATCATTAACAAAAACGCAAACAGGAACTGGGTGTGGCGACTCACACAAAATCCCAGCACTTGGGAGTTGAGGCAGGAGGACTGCCGCCAGGCTTCAAGGCAGCCAGGCCTACATAGTGAGTTTCAGGTCAGCCTGGGCTGCAGTATGAGGCCCTGCTTTAAAGAATCAAACAAAAACAACAAAAAGGCAAACAAGGTCACAGCCTGCTGGCCTTAAGAAATACCAGGGCTGTTGGTTGCGCTCCCGCCTGGTTAACCTAGAGAGGAGGTGCTTAAGATTTACAGTGATGGCTTCCTTTCGGCTGGGTCTTTGGTTTGCTTATTTCGAAAGGCAGTAAAACTCAAGGCTGTGCAAGCCTGTGGCCAGAGCCACGGATGCCCCATCATTCCCTAGCAGCAGTGACTGAAGAGTCTGGAAGGGCGGTTTTAATTTCCTCTCGCTGTTCATCTGGGGTCTGGTTTCCCAGGCAGCCAAGGTGCTGGGTGAACGCAGGGAGACCCATTCATCAATTTTGTAGCTGCCATACCATGGCGATTTTGAATCTTGCAATAAAACAAGATTAATGGACTTGACTTCAGTCGCTCTGACATTTCAGCAACAAAGGCTGTGCTCGCCAGATTTCTTCACCCGCCTTCTCGTCTCTCAGCCATTTTGTAATCACCAGCCAGGTCTCTTTTGCTCCCTCGGACTCCGGAACAAAACTGTTCAAGTAAGATGTAGTGTGTGCTCGGAAAAGACGAATCACTCTGATTTCGTTTAATCTTCAAAGACTAATGGGGGAATTCAGTGGGAGACTGGCTCTGAAGTATTTATAATTTCATCATTAACCCATCAGCATGCACCTAGATGCATCCCACTCTGGGTGGGCACCTGGCTGTAAAGAGGGGGCAGGTACCACAGTGACACACTGTAGCCACTCCTTTTCCGTGGCATCCTGTAGTTTCAGTTACCCTTGGCTGCCATAGTCTGAAATGGAAATTCCAGAACTAAGCCACAATTTAAAGTTGCATACCATTCTGCATAGTGTGATGAAATCTCATGCCATTGAACTTCCTCTTGCCTGGGACAAGCACCGTGTTTCAGCCCAGTGTGTCTATGTTGTGTACACCACCCACTTAGCAGTTGAATCAATTTTCAGATTAATTGTTGTAGTACCGTAGTTCCTGTGTTTTAGTAATCATTATTTTACTTAATAATAACAACCTTGAAGCATAGGGTAGTGATGTTTACAATCTTATAGTGTTATAGTTGTTAAATGTTATCACTAATTATTCTTGTTAACATCTTACTATGCTATTTAAAAATTGTCTTATTATGGGTATGTATACAAAAATAGTATATAGAGAGTTCAGAAGTATATGCAGCTTCAGGAATCCACTGGGACTTTGGAAATGTACCCCTCATGGATAAGGGCAGACTACTTACACATGAGGCTCTATTCCATAGGAGCCTGAGGGATGCTATGGTGTCAGGGATGCTGTTTTCCTCACATGCGACTCCAGCTCCCTGGGCCTCTTCTGGAGCCTTCCTGAGCTCTTGTCCCCAAAAAAGAAGGAATTACCCTTAACTGATCCTCTTCTGCCCCTTCCTGCTCTCCCACTACGATATACACACACATTTTTATTATTTTAAATATAAATGTAATTATTTATACTGCCTTATTATTTTTATATCTGTCTCTTACAGTAGACACTGAGCTCTGTATAAATAGAAACAGCATCTGGGACATGGTAGATACTTTGAAAATATTTATTCTGCTTAGTCAAACTAACCAAGTTGGATCTGATTTACTTTTTCCGATGTTGTGGCCGTAACTCTGTTCTATTTTTTTTTCCCACAGTTTTCTCATGTGTCTTTGCACAATCATAACTCCAGGGGCTTGGACAAATGCTGACAGAAAACGGTAGGAAACCGGTGAGCAATAGCTAGTCACAGCTCGTCTTATCTGATACTTACCACCTGCTAGGTATTTAAGTTCTTTGAGTGGACCTATTCACCTCACCTTGACAACACGCCCGGGTTCTGTTCACATCCTCCCTCAGAGAGGAGGGCATGAAATGGGAAAACAAACAGTTCAGGTGTGTCTCAAGAGACAGGGAGAACTGGAGAGATGGCTCAGTGGTTAAGAATGCATACTGTGCCTCTGGAGGACCTGTTTGGTTTCCAGCACTCAGATCAGTCAGATCATAACTGACTATAACTTTAGCTCCAATGCCTTCTTCTGGCCTCTTCAGACACCTGGACACACACACACACACACACACACACACACACACACGCACACACAAGTTAAAAAGAAAATCTTGAAAGTGACAGAGACTATGGTAGAGCTAGGTTATGAGTGCAGGGACATGGACTGCTAAACTTGATCACAGTCACCATATGAGGTAGACGCTTGGCACCCAGAAGACATACTCCTACATGTAACTGGTGGCTTAGAACCCTGAGCTCCAATAGGGAAATACAGTCTCATTCCCCTACTCAACATGAGAATGCGCATAAATAATCTTAACAAATAGTTGTCTATTTATGCTTACCCAAACTCAAGCCTTACTAGCTGACAAGAGCAAACTATGGCTTAAGCGTAGTGTGGGTCCATAATTCAGAAGAAAGCAATGAAGAAAGAAATAATTTTTCTGTTGCATCGAGAGTCATAGTAAGCTGAAGGGGTATCTCAGAGGTGGAACACTTACCTAGCATGAGGCAAAGCCTGGGCTTCCATCCCCAACTGTGCAAACTAGTAATAATTATTACAATTCAAAGAGCATCCTAAGCACTTGGCATGCATGATCTCACTGACTCCTCCTAGCATTATGAGGCAGGTTCTGTCACTGTCATGAAAAGTGAGAAGGTCAAGTAGTTGATACACTAGCAGCAGCAATAAAAAATGTCAAGAGTGAGAAAATTATGATGTCTTTAAAAAGAGATGCTGAAATTTAGGTTGTACAAAGACCTGTGGGAAAAATATCGAGAAAAACAAGGGTTAAAACAGCAGCATTAAAGAAGTAGAATTCAAGGTTTAGTCATTACAGAGATGGGGAAGGTAACACAATTTTTTAACTAAATCTAATTCATAAAGTTAAAAACCCTGAACAATGTGCATACACAAGCAATGCTCAACCTTGCACATATTATGCACACACAAGAGCAAGAGTGCCAGAGTGAGAGAGAGAATATTTCATTAAGTAGTTCAGGCTGGCTTAAAAATTCTCCTGTGAGTATTGGGATTGTAGGAGTGTACCACCATCTAGTTTTAAAAAGAAAGAAATAACTGAGTGTCAGTGAGAGATCAATGTGCTTTAAAGTTATACAGATGATGAGCATGTATAATAAATAAGAATATAAAGGACTAGATAATAAAATCAGTAAGGAAAATTTAAGAGGTTTGTAACTGTAAGGCTATAAAACCTTATACCATTTTTTGTGCTCATAAATATTGAACTATAAAGAAAGTTTTGATAAAAGCCTTTCCAAAGTGGAAGTGATAGGAATTCATCTTCCAGTCCTAATAAAATATTTATTTTAAAATTCAATTGTTTAAATTTTTAAAGTTATAGTCTAAGAAATTCTATGGTAAAAGAAAAATCAAAAGAATGATTATAATATGCACAATAATTAGAAATGAGAATATTACATACTAATATTTCAGCAGTAATCAAAAAAGTTATTACAGTAAATGTATTCCTAAAGAAGAAAGAGTGAATATAAATTAAGTATTTCAATTTTATATGTTTGAGACAGAAGCAAAATAAGGAAACTTTAAAAGTAATGGTATGGAACAAAATTAATAATTTGTGAAAATGTAAAAAATAGTAAATTCATACAGAGACTGTGTTTTAATTTAACCTGGAAGCTACACAAAACTGATCTCCCAGGAAAGGCAAGACCCTTCAAAACGAGGACTAGAGAAAGACACCTAAGTGTGGATGAAGAAAAATATAAAGAATAGCATCTTAAATTCTCCCCTAACAGATTAAAAATTATTTTATTATCATTTGTATTTTATGTATATGAATGTATTACCTACATGAATGTAACAGCACCCATGGCATGCAATGCCCAAGGAGGTCAGAAGAGGTCATTGAATCCCCTGGAACTGGAGTTATAGATGGTTGTTAGCTGCCATGTGGGTGCTGCAAGAACAGCCAGTGCTCTTAACTGCTGAGCCATTTCTTCAGCCCACAGATTTGAGACTCTTGATGAAACATCCCACAATCTTCTGTTATGGGAGTCCCATGCTGACTACTCTGCCTCACAGTAGCTCTATTATCTGTCTGAAGAATATTGAGGCTCCCCAGACCATAACTTTAAGACCATAATTTGCAAAAAAATTTAAAAAGCTAATTGTAAAAGTTGACTCCAAAAGAAAACAATCAATAAAAATGACAGTAATCACTGAGGAAACCAATAAAGTCCCCATTGTTCACTGAACTATAAGCCAACTGGAAGCCAGGACCATGTCTTGTTCAGTCTCAAGTTAGAACTTGAGAAAGAGGTGATAGAAATCTTGGTTCCCATCTTTCTTCCATCTCTTAGACAACAGACCATGGACTGGTCATTTAAGTCTACAACCTTCTGTGAAATGTTACAATTACAATGTCTTACTCAAAAAAAGGCTTGGGGAGAGGAACAAGTGAGATGCTGTACCTTTGGACGTGCCCCGAGAAGCAACTCCCAAAAGTGTTATTCACAATAAAAATAGCAGGTAAGGTTCATTACAATAGCGTAAGCTAGGAAATTTAATTCCAGGTCATAAAAGAAAGCCGAAACAAGTGCTGACAGAGTTGCATTTTCTTCCTGGGTGTCTGAAAGACATCCATTTTCCCAGTTTAGTTTCTGCTTTTAACACATTTTTAGCCAGTTAAATGGCAGTTCCAACAATTACAAACTGTTGCTTGCTGCGCTGCTTAAAAAAAAAATCTATTTTGTGTATTTTACATAGAACATTCCAATCATCTCTATATCCCCTTCCTCACACAGCACCCCACCACTGGAATTCATCCATTCTGTCATTTGTGTCATGCAAACATCTCCAGAAGTCCCTCAATGCAAGCCCTTTAAGAAGATCAGTTCTTCCTCATTCAGCAGCAATCAGCTGACAATAATTCTTTGACTAAGAAATGGGGCCTGCCGCAATTTCCACAGCTCTATGCTGGGCTTGGTATGATTGAGTTTGCATGGGTCTTGGGCATGCTGACACCATTGTCATAGGTTCATATGAGTAAGGTCCCAGGAGCCTGCAGAACTCTGTTTCTATATGGTCATTCATCCCTCCCTTGGGTCCTGCAATCTTTCCGCCCCCTGTTCAACAATGGTCCCTGAGACCCGAGTGGGTAGAGTTTAGTTAGTGTAGGAGTTCTGTCCAAGGACCCACTCTATAAACTCCTATTCTCTACACTTTTGTCATTTGTGACTTTTGTGTTTCGGGCCCTCTGCTGCATGAGGGAGCTTTATTGATGAGAACTGAGAGATGCATCCATGTTCTCTTTACGCTTTGTTCGATGTTCCTTAAGCCTTAGGTGTAGAGGTTGCACCGCAGATGTGCCGCTTAGGCTTGGGCAATTCACAGACAATTGCTATGTATGACCAGTTGTAAAACTCCATAATATTCTCCATCTATTGCAAAAGAAGCTTCTTTGATGAGTGGTGACTAGTATACTTGTCTATAAATATAAGTATCCATATTTTTCACATAGAAAGAAATGATATTTGCCCAGGGATGTGACAGCCTTGGGGTTTTCTCTAAGATCTATGACCTCTCCAGTCATGTGTATTTGGCTATGTTTACAGTATCAAACATGAGTTTACTCTCACTGAGTGGAACCCAATTCGTAGCTGTTAATTGTCCCTAAGATAAAGGTGCCACTACTATACCAATGCCACTTGCTGCGCTGGTCATTGACATGGTCATTGGGCCTTAAAGCTGTGGTTGGACTGTCAATTCCTGTTCTCCCTTAGCAGCTTGTATAGTGCTCTCCAAAGTTTTGAGAGTTTATCCTTCAGGGGAGGTGGCTTCCAGGTCAGTTCCAGCTCCTTTGTTCCAAATCCTGTCTCCAAAGTATGTATTGTCTTCAGCAATAGGGTCTTACCTTCAAGTTCTGGGAGACAACCAACGGCTGTGGTAATAGCCTGGGTAATTCTGGGAGTCTCTTGGACTACCCTGACTAACAACTCAAAGGAAGATTTCTCCTTTGTTTCTTGTAATGTAGCCTTCAGCTATGTACACGGACTCATGTAGAGATATGTATATACAGTTTGTCAGGATTTTGGACTAATACATCTCATGATTTCCCCCTATAATCTCATGAATCCATATTTAGCTTCATTCTCTAGGTCAAGACTTGGAGGTTGAGAGCATTTAAATAGTTTGCCAAGGATCCTCTGTGGCAAAGATGGAATGCTGAGATTTAGAATCAGGCCGCATTGTCCTCCCAGACAGGGGCTGTATGGAGCTGTTTTTCTCTACCCTACAAAGCCTTATACATGACTTAAAAGAGACAGCCAAGTTCACTGTCACTGAAGATCATTTCCTCACATTCCTCACCACCCACATGAATCAGAGTGAATATAGGGTCAGAATTGGTCACTTGTCAACACTAACACACAGAGAAATGAGTAACAAATTGATGAAATTAGCTTCTATGGAGAGCATCTAATTACAGAAACATTCCTACTGGACATGGAGCTTCTGAAATCTTCTTTATGAGGTTTGTTAATCTTTGTGCTTTCAAAGAACTAATTTTTGTCTTGTTGGTTCTTTTATATTATTCCTTTAATTTCTACTTCATTAATTTTTGCCTTTGACGTTTATTTCTTTCCATCTACTGATTTTCAGTTTGGCTTGTTTGTATTTTTCTAAGACCTCGACCTAAATCATTAAATGATGTTTGATAATTTTTTGATTTTGTAGTGTAGGTATTTAGACCTATAAATTTCCCTCTAAAAATCTGTTGTTGCCATTGTTGTATATTCCACATGTTCTGGTATGGTGTCTTTTTATTATCTTTTGATTTTGAGAATTAAAAAAATTCTTCACTGATTTGTTTAATGACTTACTCATTATTTAACATTGTGCCTTTCAATCTCTATGAAGTTTGTGTGCATTCTATAGTTTCTCTCACTGTTAACTTCTATTAGTTTTATTCTATTGTGATCCAATACAACACAGGAAATTATTCCAGCTTTCATTTATTTGTTAATATTTGACTTTTTTCTAGTATATGGTCCATTTTGAAAGATGTTCCATGAATTGATGAGAAGACTCTTTATTGTACCATGCTTGAATAGCACATTCTGTAGATGTCTAAGACTATTTGACCCAAAGCATCCCTTAATTCTGCTGTTCTTTTGTTTTGTCTGAGATGGCCAGTCCATTGGTAAGAGTTGTGGTACATTGTCAATATGTGCTATTACATCAAGTTGTGCTTATTTTATGAAACTGAGTGAGTCAATACTTACTGCATATATTATGTTTAGAACTGCTATATACTCCTGATGGATTAGCCCCTTAATCAGTCTGATCTGATCTTCCTTATCTCTTATGATTAATTTTGGTTTGAAGTCTATTTTGTCACATATTAGGACAACAACACATTCTTGTTTCATGGTTCTACTTGCTTGGTATGTCTTTTTCCATCTTTTCATCCCAGGACTGTGATTGTCTATATTAGCAAGGTGCATTTTGGAGGCAAAAAGTAATTGAGTCCTTTTTAAAAAAATCTATTTTGCTAGTCAGTGTCTTTCAACGGGGGAAATTGAGATTTTAAATATTCAGAGCTATTATTAAAGGTATGTGAAAGCACACTGGGCATTTAGAATATTTCCACTTTCAATGGCACACAGAATGAGCTTCACGAGAAAACAGACAAGTGAATGAGGACTAAGAAAGCTCTTAGATACAATGGGGAAATACCTTAGTGCCCATGTTCCAGTGGAGCCCTTAGTGCAGCCCCCGGACCTCAGCCACTCAGAGCCTCCTGCCCCACAGTGTCCGCGGACTCCTGGCAGAGTGAGACGTAGGGACTCTCCTGAGTTGGAGTAACCACTTCTTGTTCGGGACCCACGGAGTTACTGCCTTCTCTCACTAGTTTTTGACCCTTAATACCTGGAGCATGTGAGAACACCACCTCAGAGCCTCCAAACCTAATGTGACTGTGGAGGAACAAGCACTGCTTCTATTACTGCATGTCCTCGTCTGTCCGTATGGTAAGTTTTATGTCTCCTCTCCTTCCTTGGCCAAGATAAAATGTCTTGCAAATCAACTTGCACAGTTAATTTCTAGGCTCCAGTCGCCCTTGAGAAGCACATGCGGAAATCCCAAGGAACCAGCTCCTGCAAGGCCGCTCACTTCAATCCCATCCTAGTGGAAATTTCACCGCTCCTAAGCAGAATTCCATATTCTCCCAAGAATGTCTGCAGGAAGGAAGAATTAGGGAGTTCCCCACTATATCTCCATCTCTGTGTCTGTTTCTCTGTCTCTCTCTCTCTCTCTCTGCAAGTCTTCAGCTTCTTTGTTTTAACTATTATAAAAAAACATAAAAGTTGTACCTATAAAGAGATACCATATACTATTCAAAGAATGTATATATTGCATAATGCTTAAATCAGATTTTATATTGATTTACCTACACATCATTTTCACTGAAAAGTTCTTCTAGCTATTTGAAATGTATAGCGCATGTCATGACCGGTCTGTACTTACCACACTGTGCGGTAATGCCCTGGAGCATGCCTGTCTGACTGTAACTTGGTATTCATGGATGAACCATTCCCTATACTGTTCTCCTGCTATCTCTGGTGTCTAATAACCGCTTTCAAATGAACATTTTTTATATTACACACAAGTGAGCTTAGGCAGCACTTGTCTTTCTGTGCCTGACTTATTTCACTAGCCATGCTGATCTCTAGTTCTAGCCATAGTATACGGGCCACAGGATTCATTCTTTTTAAGATCAAATAGTACTCCACTGTGTGTATGGACCACATTTCCCACATCCACTCATCGTTTGGTAGATACTTGGCTTGTTTATATTATTTGGTTTTTGTGAATAATGTTGCAACAGACATGGAAGCATGAAGATGACTCTTCAATGTATTTATTTTATTTCTTCTGAGTATGTAGCTCCTAGTGAGATTTCTGGATATGGCAGTTATATTTTCAGTTTTTTTATCATCGTCCACACTGTTTTTTGACTGTATAGTTGGACTTCCTACCTATGGCATTCTCGTTTTCCTTACTCCCAGCATCCTCATCTGTATTTTTTGTTGCTGTTTGCGCTTCTAAAATAATAGTCATTCTTACTGAGGTGTCTCATTGCGTTCATTTTATTTTTTTTGAGACAAGGTCTCATGTGGCCCAGTGGCCTCAGACTCCTTATGTAGCAAGGATAACCCTGAATTCTCGATCCTGCTTTCTCTACCTCCATAATCCAGATGTGCTCCACCATGCCTGGTTTCTGTTGTGTTGAGGATTACTAAGCACACCTGCGGCAACCACTTCACCAATCGTGCTGCATCCTCAGACACTCATTATGGCTTTGATTCGCATTTCCTGGTATTTGTGTGGAACTTCTTGGGACACAGACTTTTAAAACTAAAATGGGCCAAATTAGCCAGCTGAATTGTGGCAGTCTCATTCAGTGCTGAAATTTTTGCTTCCTAGAACCCAGGGAAAACTCACATGTTAGTGCAAAGTCTAAATTTAGTAAGTGTTCAGTAATGCTGGCTGGTGTTCTGAGAGCCATTTGCCCAACACCTTTCCCACCACAAGAAGTTTTCCCATGGATGTTTCTTGACTAAATGTCACAAAATGGCAGACAAAGAATTGGCTTCTACCATGGCATGGTCAAAAAATGACAGAAAGACATCTGCTCCTAATCCTCCCTTCCGTCTGTCAGGGCTTTACTTAGCCTTCCGCCTCTCCAGTTTAATAGTCACAATATGTTAGATGAGAATAACAAGGCCCTTTTGTCTCATAACCACTGGGCTGAATTCACCCCCTTAGCGTGTCTGACATGACTCGTGGTATGTGTCACTGCTTCCCACTCTGAAGTTCCCCCTTCCCTGCCCCCACCACCAGGTACCTGCTTTGCAAACCAAGAACTAGAAAGTTAGAAGACTCAATATTAAAAGACACAAACCAAAGGGCGGGTAAACAGAAAACACGTCATCAGTGGTCTCTAACTTCTCTGCCTAGATCCCATTTAACTGTCCAAGGCATCTCTGACCATTAGCACGCATCACTGCTACAGACTCCCTGACCACCGGCCATTAAAATATCTTCACTGGCAGGATGTTCAAACTATGCTTTTTTGTTTTGAAACATTTAAAGGCTTGTCTAATGTGAGAATATGCTCCTCTCTTGTTACTAAAGGACTTCCTTTCATAACGAGTTCTCACCCTTTGGACTAACCCTAAGAACCAAGCATGCAGAAAGAGACCAGGAGAATGCATGCTGGCCACCAAGGAGTCTTCCCCACCACTGCTTGAATCTTACAGTGGCCCTAGTGAGGAAAATGATGCAAATGGGTATGAGGGGCTGAGGGATTGACTGAACGGTCTGGAGCAGTGCCTGTCGGGTGTGCAAGGCTGTGCGGAGCAGCCAGGGCGGGTCTAGACAGTCCCCCATGTGCAGAGGTTGAAGTAAGAAAAGACCTTCTTATGAGATGGATCAGAAAATACAGCTGCCTTCCCATAGTGACAGGGTGACCCATTGCCAGGGTCACAGATCTACCTGAAAACGGTCATTCCTTCACCTCCCCACTGAATGTGGATCCCATGGCTCCAGGGCCTCTGCTCCCTTTCCACTTCTGATCCCTTCTGCAGTGAGGTCTGGCACACAGGAAAAGAAGGTTCATGTCTAGCTAATGTCCTTTCCTGCAAGGTGTCTCTAATATAAACAAGCAGTCTGCCTGGCGAGTCTGCAGTTTATAAGGAGAAAGGCCGCTGGGCTGCTGTTCTTGTCTCCCTCAGGAGGCATCTTACCAACTGTGTAAAATTTCCATCCTCCTTTATAAATATTATAAAGACTTCTTAATTAAGAAACTTCAGCATAAAATAATCAAAACTTATTAAGAAGCATACAAAATCAAGTTACTCCAGATTCATCACCTGGATCTAACCAATGTTGATCTGTTGTCAAAGGGCCCTGTTTATCTAAAGAATAAAAATGACAGAAATCCACATTCCTAGTCTCCTATGACTGTATATCCAGAGGCAACCACCTCATTTAATCCTGAAGTTGACATGTATCATTATAACATGTAAGAGACACAGAATTTGACAGCAGATTTCTTGAACCAGTAAAAGAAATTAAATGAGCTTCTGTAATTACTGGCCCCTGTGCCTTAGTTCCACCATCTGTAAAATAAAGCTCGGTGAATTAAATGAGATAATAATACATCTTAAACAGTGCCTAACATCTATAGCCACTCAATCCATCTTAGCTGGCAGTCCACATATATAGCATTGTGCTACACACATCTTTCTAACTTGCTCTTTTAAAAAGTCTACAGCATGTTCTGAGATTTGAGTACGTTGATATATATAGATCTGGCTCATTGTTAATGAGTTATAATATCCCATTGTGTGACTATACTTCAATTTAATTATGCATTGCCTTATTGATGGACCCTTGAGCTCATTCTAGTTTTTCTCAATTACTGCAATAAGTCAGTGCACATCTCCATGGGCATATGCAAAGATTAGACGCCTAGAAGGAAAGCTGCTGGTTATGCACAACTTAAAGTTCCGTAGATATTTTTACTTCCTATAAATATTCTTAAATTCTGTCCTGGGATGCAATTAAGTTACTTGAAAACATTTTGATTCTTTTGAGACTTGCTTTTAAGCTTTGTTAGGTAGGACCAGTGCAGCCTTGAGCTAGGCTAATTTTTCCATGTGATTGAGTGCTTCTGACTGCTCTGACATCCTAGGAATACTGAGAATTTTCTGCTCTGTGCTTGGCTGACAGCACAAACGGTTCCTGGGCTTATAAGAGTAGACTAAGTTTTTCAGTTTTTTCCCCCAGATTTGGGTTGTTGATTAAACAGAGGTACTGATCAATATTTAGTTGGAGACTAGAGGGGAATGGTGCACAGACTCCTTGGTCTCTTATGCTCTCTGTGGCCATTTCCTTCCTAGATTATTTCATGTGAACTCAACCTCTGTGGACTTCAAAATCCCTCTGTTTACAAAAGAGTTTAAGAGTGCACTGGGCTCTGGCTGGGCTAGAAACTGAGAATCCTCAAGGTGTAAACTGGGGCCATCATAGGAACGGCCTTGGTTCTGTCTCTTGCAAATCATTGCCTGCATCTTACGGGCCTGCTGTTTGTTTCCTAACTCCTCTGGTTTGTATCTCTTTCTAGTCCTTTCGGGCAAAAGGTAAATCTGGTCCTTTCAATTCCATCTTGAGCAGAATAGCATTGTCAGTTTGCTGTTTGGAATGGTAAAAGTAGTAATGTCAGTGGGTTGGGAATGGTTCAGATCTTATGCTGTCTTCACCATCAGTCTTTAACAAGATTTTACTAATCTAATGGCTGGCTACAAATGACACGAGTGGCCATCTCATAGTTCAAGTTTTCTCTAATTAGTAGTGAGATTGCCCTTCTTCTAACATATGGGCTATCTGGGTGTCATTTGTGAATTTCCTGCCCAGTGCTTTACCCATTTGATTTTACTTTGTTGATTTTTTTACACTCATTAGTTTGTTAATTCCTTATTTATTCTGAGTATTGATCTTTTGTCAGGAGGATTCATTGTAAACATTTTTCTAGTCTATGACTTTTACTGTGTTTGTAGTGTCTACTCTCACTCAAAAGCTTTTAAGTTTTAAAGATTTGCTTTATTTTTCTAGTCCCAGCTGGCCTGGTATTCACTATGTAGACTATACTGGCTTTGATCTCACAAAGATTCACCTGCCTCTGCCTCCTGAGTGCAGGGATTAAAGGTGTGTACTGCCATGCCTGGCTCTGTGCTGCATGTGTCTGTCCATGTGTGTGTACACAGGCATGCAGGTACCCATGGAGGTCAGAGCTGCCTGACATGCATGCTTGGAATCAAACTCAGGTCTTCTGCATGAGCAGTACTCACTCGCTTTATTTTATTCTTATTTCTATGTGTATGAGAGCTATGCCTTCGTGTATGTAAGTGCACTCATGCCGTGTCATGCAATGCCCATGAAGGGCAGAAGAAGGCATTGGCATTGGATTCCCCTGGAGCTGGAGTTATCTATGATTGTTAGCTGTCATGTGGGTGCTAGGATTCGAACCCAGTTCTTCTGAGCCAGTGCTCTAGACCATTAAGCGAGCTCTCTAGCCCCCAAGCAGTGCTCACTCTTATCCACTGAGCCATCTCCCCAGCCCTCAAATTTTCTATTTTTGGTGAGGTCATGGCACATCACATTTTCGGCTTGTGCTTTGTGTGTTTCCCAAGAGCTCCTTCCTTGGGTGCAGTGAAGCTGTTCTCCTGGATTTTCTTCTAAGGTTTGAAAACTGAGCCTTATATCATACCTTGAGAAGCTTCCATCACTTACAGGAGAGAATCCTGGCATGGAGTGTTGTCATATCAGCTTTTGCTTGGCTAGCATTTGTCGGATGGAAGATTTCTCTTGCCTCTATATTTTAGGCAGGTGTCTAGTAAATGGGATATAGTTGCATCTAAAAAGCATTTTAAATCTGTCTAAGCATCTTTGTGTTTCAACAGATAAATTTAATCGTCCTCTGAGGATTGCTAATGTTAGTAATACTTTGGGAATTATTTATACTTTCTTTATTTGAATTTTCTCTTTATCAGGTGTTTTCTTTATATTTTTCTTTCATTTCTATTGGGCTGTTTGTGATTTCTAAAATTTTTCTTTCTTTTCAATCTTTAATCAAGCTCATTGAGTTTTGTTTATGTCCTCTACGATAATTTTGAAATTACATATTCAGCTTTCCTGATGGATAAGAACTATCCGAAGGTAATGCCTCTGCCATCCTCTCCAACAGTGCAAAAAATCCTGCCCTTGACTTTCTCTTACCTTCCTCTCATCTTCCAGGCGATCGCCCTTAGAGACTCTGACAGAAATACAGCATAAGTGCTTCCAAATAGATTTTTCATACAAAGTGGAAAAAAAAGTTGTTTATTTTAATGATGTACTCTAACCCAATTTATCAAATATATTATCGATTCAACATGCAATAAACAAAACAATTTTACATATTATACTGGTTCTTATAAACTGGTTCAAGAATATAGTGTATCTCAATCTACACAATGCATTTTTATCAGAAACATTTGTTCTATACAGAAATTTTTATAAAATCTACTATTGAAAAACTTGATTCTCATACTGAAGTTGTTTCATACATACTAGAAAGTTCTCCAGTAACTGAATTGATTACTAAGAAGTTGCTTACATTAAAAAAATTTTTTCAATTGAATTTTTTGTGATTTTCATGCAATATAATTTGATGGTATTTAGACCCCATCCACGCCTCTTCTTACTGCCCCCCCCAAATTGTGTGTGTGTGTGTGTGTGTGGTGTGTGTGTGTGGTGTATGGTGTGTGTGTGGTGTGTGGTGTGTGTGGTGTTTGTGTGTGTGTGGTGTGTGTGTGGTGTGTGTTGTGTGCATGTGTGTGTGTGTGGTGTGTGTGTGTGGTGTGTGGTGTGTGTGTTGTGTGTGTTGTTTGTGTGTGTTGTGTGTGTGTGTGTGTGTGTAGTGTGTGTGGTGTGTGTGGTGTTTGTGTTTGGTGTGTGTGTGTGGTATGTGTGTGTGTGTGTGGTGTGTGGTGTATGTGTGTGTGGTGTGTGTGTGTGTGGTGTGTGTGTGTGTGTGTGTGTTTGGCCTATAGAATCAAATGTCCTTCAGTGAGGGTCTACCTACCCTCCAATCACTGGACCCTGGTTAACCTATGAAGATCCCATTTTGTTGTCTGACTGCTTTGGCTCCAGCTCCAGTACAGGGCGGAATGGAAGTGATCAGAGCAGTGAGCCTTACGTGCTCTTGATCTTAGAGGACATCGTTCAGTACTTCACGGCTAAATACGATGTTAGCTATAGGGTTTTCATAAGTGGCTTCTGTCATGTTGAGCTGGCTTCCTTTTGCTGCCTGTCTGTTGAATGTTTTCTTATGAAAGGAAGTTGGATTTTTGTAAAATGGTTGTCAGCATCAATATGACGATATTTTGTCTTCATTCTATTGATGTAGCATATTACAGCAATTGATTTTTCAGAAGATCAGCCATTCTTATATTCCATGGCCAACTCCCATTTGGTTGTGGTATTTAATCTTTTTTTAGAGCTCTTGAATTTTATTTTTTGAGAATTTTCCCATCACTAGTCTTCCGGGATATTTGTCTGGAATTTTCTTTTAGATTCTGTCTGGCTTTATGAAAAATGCTGGACTCATACGATGAGTTTGAAATCGTTCTCACCTCTTCAGTATTTTAGAGTTTGTGGGGTATTGGTTTGCGTTCTACATACATTTGTTAGATTTCCCAGGGAGGTGGTAGGTCTGGAACTTCTCTTCATTGGGAGGTTCCTGACTACTGGTTTAATCTCTGTACTTGAGCCATGCGCTATAGATCTCGTCCTGCAGGCATTGCATCATCTCACTTCATCAGCAGGAGGCTGAGAAATGGTACAGAAATCTCCATACTATATAGTTATAGCCTCATTCAGTTTTTATTTCTCTATGATTTAGTTTTGATAGTTATATGTTCTAGGACTTTGTCCATCTTTACTAGTTTACAATGTGTGGGTGTAAAATTGCTGAAGATTTTCTCTTTATTTCCTTTTATTTCTGAAACAAAAAAAATGCTTGCAATTTTCCAGTTCATTTCTTATTTTAGTTATTTAAGTCTTTTCTCATTGTTTCCTGAATTTAGCTAAAGTTTTAACGATTTTATTGATACTTTTAAAGGAAGTAACTGGGGGCTGGAGAGATGGCTCAGCAGTCAAGAGCACCAGAGGACCCAGGTTTGGTTTCCAGTACACACATAGTCTCTCTCTCTCTCTCTCTCTCTCTCTCTCTCTCTCTCTCTCTCTCTCACACACACACACACACACACACACACACCATGTTAACTCTAGTTCCAGGTGATCTGATGCCCCTCTTCTGGTCTCTCTGGGAATTGCATGCATGAGTGCGCTTCTATGTATGCAGGCAACACACACACACACACACACACAATTAAAATTTAAATTAAAAATACTTTAAAGAAGTAACTCCTGCTAGTTTTGTTGCTTTCTTCTGATGTTTTTCTTTTCTCTAGCTTGTTTATCCCAGCTCTATTTTTCATTATAATAGTGCCACCCCCAATATCTGTAGTTTGTTATCATGGTTTCACTTGCCCACAGCCAGTCATGGTATGAAAATATGAAATAAAAATTTCCAGAAATAAACAATTCATCCGGCTTAGATTACACAGCATTTTGAATGACCTGATAGAATCCCGTGCTATGTTTTCCCGTTCTGCACAACACAACATGTGACGAATTCCTCTGCCTAGCATCCTCTCATTAAGTCACTTAATAACATTCTCAGGTACCAGATGCAGTAACCCTTATTTGATAGCCCAATACTGCATCTCACTGCTACATCATTCTCCTCATTATGTCTCATCATGTAGGTACTCATCATCTTGCTTCATCAACAAGAGGCTGAGTATGGTACAGAAGGTACTTTGGGAGAGAGGATGAGACTGCATTCACTTAACTTTATTATATATTATAACTGTATTTTAAATTTAGTTATTGCTTTCGATCTCTGTGCTTAAATTATAATAAAAGTTTCTCATAATTATATATGTGTAGGAAAAAGTGCAACATGACATATATAGAATCTGGTACTACCTACATTTTTAGGCATTCACTGTGTGTTTGTCTCCCATGGGTACAGGTGGAATTCTGTGTCTCTTTCCTTTTCCGAATTCCAGGTTTAATTTATTATTTCTTTTAGTTAAAAGTTTATTTATATATATTTTTTTGTGTGTATGAATGTTTTGCCTGCATTTTTGTAAGTGCACCCATTTCGTGCAATGCCTACAGAGGCCAGAAGAGGGAATCAGGTTTCCTGGAACTGGAATTATGAACTGTTATTAGCTGTCACGTAGATGATGAGAACTGAACCCAGGTCCTCTGAAAGAGCAGCCAGTGCTTCTAACCACTGAGCTATCTCTCCAGCCCCTGTTTTAAAGTTTTATTAAGATATAAAGTCAAGCCACTAGTTTAAGTTCTTTCTTTGTAAAAAAGAATACATTTGCAGCTGTGAAGTTCCTACTTCTTGCTCTTTTTTTGCTACATTCTGGAAGGGTGGGGATGTGGTATGTGTGTGTTTTAATTTGTCTCAATAGGTTTTCTATTTTGATGTCTTCTTTCTATATCTGGTTTCAATACCCCTTTGGGCTTCTATGTTATCTGCCCAGGTGACTTCCTTCATTTCTAGAAATGGGAGAATGGTCTGTATTTAAGCTTAGCTATGTTATTTAGAAAAATTATATCGTATAAATTGAATGAGTGAGTTTTCTTTGTGGGAGACTACTACACATGTATAGAGCAAGCCTTTCTCTTCTATACTCTCTAAAACACTGGAATCACACACTGCAGAAGCATGAGGAGAAACGGTATTTCTCCAAGAAAAGTTGTCTTATTTGTATCTGAAATATACTATTCAAGTTACTTCTTCCAGAGGCAAAAATGTCCTTTCAGATCTTCTGTCCTCTCTACACTGAGCATAGCTGTTGACAGAAGTTCACTGTCTGTCTGTGCTGCACTACACAACCACAGAAGTTCACCGTCTGTCTGTGCCTGCACTACACGACCAGAGAGGCACTGTTGCGCCTTCCCTGTGTCTCTGGAGACTTCAAGGAAACTTGCCTGCATTCTCAGAGAGTGGGCCAGCTCCAAAGCAACGAGAGAGTGGCTCCATTCTTAAACTCAGAGCCCTCATATAAAGCCTGGCTCCTCTCATTCTCTGGACCAAACTCCAGAGTGTTTAAAGAGAGAGCTTGAGGAAAGAAAAGTATGAGGGCTCCAAAAAAAAGCTAGTTCACGAAAACTTCTGTTTGTCCTTTGACAATCGTGGCAAAGTGGATGGATGGCAGAAATCAGTTCCACTTCCTTTACAGTCGAATCCAGACACACACTGGGGCTGCGTCTTCTGTCTTGTCTGGGACATTGCTTTGCTCTGAGAAAGCTACCTGTCCCCCTTTTTGTATTACCAATAACACATTAATATGAAAGAATGACTATTACTTCTTGGCCTTTTAGCTAAGAGCAAGCAAGAGGAAAGAACAGGAGAAAATCTATGCTCCTCTTCTTTAAGGAAAGAGAAGTTATCAAAGCTGTATCACAGCTTTGGCTACTCATCCCTTCTTATCTGAGTGGCTTTGGGTAACAGAAGCTGATTCTAGCTTCAAAAAGCAAAGGAAAAAGTGCAAGTACATTAGGAACTTGCTTTAGATTCAGAGGTGAGACAGTCTGATAAGAAGGTTCCCATGCTTGTCCCTTGATGGTGGTCAGGGAGAGGAGTAAGGACACGGAGCATCCGTTGCCAGACCCAACAGTTCTGCAAAGAAAGGGAACGGGACATGGGCCAACAAAAATTATAAGCAAAGCCTCCTGGGAGCTGAAGTTTTAATTCTCTTAAGTTAACAGAGTGGGAAAAGGTAGATGATAAAAATTTTGTTTTAGTTCTTTTCTTTAAAACTCAGTTTGAAAAATACATCTGACACCTTCCCAATCTCTCCACCTCTCCAATGCAATGTTCTCCTTCCACCAATGGTTATCTATTGAGCACCTGTGTTCCAGTAGCATGCTTGGTATTACGACCAGCTACACTTTTACATAAGGCATGGCCCTGCTCTGAGGAGTGGTAATCAGAATCAGGGAATGTCAGCAGCAGAAAGGACTTTATACAACTTACTCATTTTGAACATGAGAAAAGCAAGACCCAGAAACGTGAAATGTCTTATCTGTGATCAAGAGGACAGTGACATACTATAGCATCGGTCCCAGTTTATAGGTCAATGGAATGACGTAAGTCCAGGAGCCAGAGCTATACCTAATACATAAGATGACTCAGGTCCTGCAAGTCCTTTATCCTCTCCCATGTGCTCAGACAAGAGGCCACAGCTCATGTGTCCTGGGAACCAGGCAAATAAAATGAGCGAGTAAACTAAGGCAAGCATTGTTCAAACACTCAGTGAAAAAATGAAAGCTAATGACAATGGACTGTTGGTTCCGTGCTGGAGCTGTAAGGGGGAGTTTGGGGACTGTTACATATTAACCTCCTCGCACCTAATTTGGACATTGGCTTTCACAGAGATACAAGATCTCAGGCTTTTAAAGAGAAACTGAAATCCACACATTTTAAACTGTTGACTCAAACTGCTATAACTAACACAAAAGATATTTGAGATTTGCTTCAAGCCAGAGGTTACCTACATTCTTTTCTAGAAGTTTCTAATCTGGAACCTGGGAAATTTAAAGGGACTGTGAGCTTTGTCCAACAAGTACTATATTTTTATTTTCATTTTGGTCCTCCGCAACTTAAACGTAGCAATTAACTTTGTTATAATTTCTATTCTGTATCCCATTATTAATACCTGAAAAGTCTGTCTTTCACTAACAATCATAGGAGGTTTTATAATGCAAATTGATTATTGCCGCTATTGAGAAATGTAATTTATACTTGACTTTAGTTTGAAATTAGGGTGATTTATTAAGTCCTCTACCAGATCTCAATCTTTCTGACTACAAAGATATGTGCAATATAGCTGACCCATTTTGGATAACTCTCTACCAAGAAGGAGTTGAGCTACCAAATGCTGAGATCTTGTGCCTTGAGCACTGTCAAAAGGTGACCCTTCCTATATTCGTTTTCTGTCATGACTGGTTGATTAATAAGGGGATGAAGGACGTTAAATACCGCCCCTCATGTACTGTTCATCTGAAGCTGAAGCCAAGCCTCCATTTTGACATTATATCTATAAAAACAATCAGATTTGAGGTCTGTCTCACAAGATGGAACCCATACCTGACACTGATATCAGGCCTAGAAACCAGTGGCTAGACAGGGAAGAGGCCACAGGGGACAGCCTACTAATATCATTCTGCTAAATAGGCGCAGGATTAAACACCCTCCTAATGACTTACTGTTATATTCATAGATTAATGCATCTCTTGACTGTCAGTGGAGAAACTTCCTCATGTATCAAATGATGATTAATATGGAGAACCACAACTAACCAACACACAGAGAACAAGAGGCTGCAGAATGTTTAGCCCCAAAGAGGACACCTTTATCCAACTTCTGCCTCCTAAGGATCAGAATCATTGTGGAAGAGGGGGCTGAGAGACTGTAAGGGCCAGAGCTGGTGGATGACCACAGGGAAGCAGAGTTTTCTAGACAGCTGGTCAGTTACTCACATGAACTCATAGCAATGAGGACAGTGGGCACAAGTCCCACATAAGCTCAAGCTAGACAAATTCCCAGGATAGGAATGGGGATGTGAGCAGGAAACTTGAATCCTAGCTGCTCGGAGGAGGACAGTCAGTGTCATTTAAAGGTGTCACTCTTGGTAGGTTGACCGGGTTCTATGGGTTGAGTCCACAGCAAAGGACTATTGGGGACACAAGCTTGACTCGACAGACCTCAAAAAACTGATTATCTATCTATCTATCTATCTATCTATCTATCTATCTATCTATCATCTATCTGTCATCTATCATCTATCTATCTATCTATCTATCATCTATCTATCTATCATCTATCTATCTATCTTTCATGGAGTTCTAAAATTAGGTGGGACTAGTAAAGGAGGTGTAGATAAGGAAGGGCATTTAAACATGATCACAATATATTGTATGAAATTTGCAAAAATTCAATAAATTTTTAAAAAATGAGAACTTAGCTTCCTCAGTTTTTGTTTTGTTTTGTTTTCTTTCATTGTTTGTTTGTTTCAAAATAAGTCTCCCTATAGCCCCAGCTGGCCTAGAATTCACTATGTAGACCAAGCTGGCCACAGTCTCACAGAGATCTATCTGCCTCTGCCTTTGGAGTACTGGGATTCAAAGTGTGAGCCATCATGCCTAGCTGCCCCCCTAGTTTTTAGTGTGCTTTCTTATTTTGAATAGATTAATTTAAAAGCACATAAGTAATTATATCTGATAGTCTTTAGATCACTTTTAGTATGCCTATAATTATCTTCCCACACGCTTGATATATTTTATCTTTGATATTTGAAAGCTTTCTTTCATGACTATCTTTATTAAATGCACATCGGAATATTCAAGAACAGAAAAAGAACTAATATAAGCTTCTGGACAAATTCCAGAGTCTAATTAATAACTATATGGCAAGACTAATAGTTTTTCTACACTATGCATTATGTTAACAGTAGAGGAAACTGGTAAAGGAGTTTATAGAAACTCACTATTTTGCATTTATTTGCCTTTATATGTGTGTGTACATATTCATATGTGAGTGTTCACATGTTTATGCAGGTACATGTGCTTGTGGGTGCATGTGAAGGCTGGAAGCCAACATCAAGTTTCTTCCTCAGTCACTGTCTACCTTATTTTTTGAGACAGAGTCATCGAACTTGGAGCTTATCATTTTGGCTAGATGACTGGTCAGGAGGAGACATGAGTATGCAATGCCACGCCCAGTTTTTAAATGGGTTCTGAGGATTTAAACTCAGATCCTCATACTTGCACAGCAAGAGCTTTACTGACAAAGTCATCTCCTCAGCCCTTGAAATTCTTGAATATATTCAAAACTATTTCAAAATGAAGATATTAGAAAGCCTGCACTTCTTTCCATGAAGGACCCTGTATACTTCAGGAACCTGCCTGTTACAGCACAGCTGAGGACTGTGCTTTTGTGGAGTCAGAGATGCAGTGATTGAAATTTGGTCTGGGACAGAGAGGAGAGACACCTGCTCCAATCCAACAAGCTCTCGGCAGGTGGAAGCAGGCTTATTGTTCTCAGGGCACCTCTGACCTTCACTTAGTGCCAGTGTTACCCGGGTGACACCCACAGCACCAGTCCCCGCACATGTCCCGATTTTCAACTATTTCAGATTTCTGGGTCCCTCTCACAGTTTTTCCTTTGTTTCTCAGGCTTCTGATGAAGTAACTGGGTAACTATTTGATGAATGACTGGGATAGGCTAAGACACTGCAGAGAGAGAGAACTTCGGAAATGATGACTTCAAGCTCAATATGTGACATGGTGGTTCCTTGAGAACCTGAGCTCTTATGTTACCTGAATCCAGGCCTGAGAGTTAACTTCTCTCAGGCCCTAACTGTATCTGAGAACCATACTGTCAACCTTAGCAAGTATCCTCGGCCCTGGGATTAGTCATGCAAATCCAGCTGTGGCTAATAACAATCTTCTGGAGCTCAGAAAGCAAAGAGGGATCTTTCTACCTTAGCTCAAGCAGAGGAAGAAAAGAGACCTTCCGGATGCTAGTTTCATAGACACTGCGTGTTCAGGTCTGTACTCACTACCGCCATCACCTTCACACTGTGCTAGACCTGACTGGCCTCTTGCCCATTATCTTCTAAACATGTTCTGAAAATGCACAGCATATGTAGGGTCATGGTAAGGAAAACAGGCTTTGCCCAGCCGCAGTAAGGCAATTACTGCATGTTCTGTCTTTCATGTGGAAGTTTTAAGAAAAAGCATTCTCATTTGGTGTTTGAGTCCATTGATCAAGTTTCCAGGGTTGTAGGCTAGAGGAGAGCAAGGTGGAACAGGTGCTCACAGCATAGCTCAGGGTCCAGACTGCAGCAGAGAGCCAGGAGAACAGACAGTGCAGGAGAGCATCCGGAGGGCCAAGAGCAACACAAGAACGAAGGCTTATGCAATGACAAGTTGGCACAGTGGGGCTGCAGTGACTGTCTCTACAGACCCAAACAGCATGACCCTGTCCGGCAGCACTGCCCAGACCCCTTGGAGCTGGAGCTGACAGGTAGGTAATCTGCAGAGCTCCAAGGAGCAGTAGTTTGTGCTGAAAAGGGTGTGGAGTACCTGATAACAATCCCTTTCCTGGTGAACAGAGAGATAGTGTCAGGCAGGAAGCACATTCAGTCCACATACAGGAATGGTGTCAGGAGAAACAAAAGTCTCATAGCAACTGGAGAGACCACGCTCCCTGGGCTCATGGAAGGCCCAGAAATGGTTCCTGCTACTCCCAAACGCAGGAAGTTGAACTCACACACACATTAAAAAAAAAAAGCAAAAGGACAAAAGCTGTGTTCCTTTTCTTTTCAAATTACCCGTTCTCGTTCTCAAGGATAATTTTATTCCTCTGACTATTAATGTGGTAGGAATTGAACGTGAGTGGACACCGCATGCGTGACCCACTTGCAAAAAGTGATGCTGTTGTTGTGGGTAATGATTGCTGCATTACACATCTTGTGCTTGGATGATTTTTTAATGAGTTGTTATTGTTGGAAATTCTTAAATAAAACTATCTTGTCATTAAGACAGAATGACAAGGCTGATTCATGGTGGGGATGGAGGAGTGCCTCATACCTGGTGCCCATGAGGAGGAGCCCAAAGGCATGCTGCCTGGGACAGCTACAACCAATCTACTTCACAGAGGACCAGGAGACCGGCCACCTGTCCTGAGAGTGGCATCTTTCCGGCAGAAAGGAAGGACCACTTCAGCCAGAAGGTTCCTTGGCCAGGGTGACTCACAGCCATTCTGTGTCCTTGACTCCTGACCCCAAACCAAGGTGCTGACAGGGCCCTCTACCACCACAGCCATTCCCTACGCCCACCTCTGCCCCTGCCCCAGTCTGAAGCAGCTCCAGAGCCTGCCCTTCCCCTACCCTTCCAGGCCTCAGCCACTCTGATCGCTAGTGTCATATTGTTGCTTCTGCCTTTGTTCTTATTGGAGGGGTGCGGTCCGTCCTCGGCCCTTCTCTGTATCCTTCCAGGTTCCTTCTGCTGGCCCTGACTGACCCCAGGTTTTGGAAGGGAGCAGAACACTGTGTTGCCGATCCCACTTTGTTGCTTCTCTGGCTGAGCTCTGTCTCAGGCAGAGCTGCCCTCCCGCCCTGACCCCACCATTCCTCGGCTAGTTCATCATCACTGCCAGTCACCGTCTAACCATGATACCTTAACACATAGAGTGTGTAATGGGGATCGCTGCATGTGGCCTCCCCTGTCCTTGCCTTATCTGTGATCCAGATCCCGGTGACCTCCATAGAGTAACCTGCGTGCACAGCTGTTGTTCTCTTGGTCAGCCCCCTGAGGCTCCCGTTAGGGTTGGGGATGGGTTTAGTGGCTATGGAAGGGTCGACTGGCAAAATGCAATGCTAGTGTAATACCGTGCAAATGTCTTCATGCTTTGGCCTTCTCTCTTCCCTTGAGCAGTACCCAGAGCCCCTGTTCTCACACAGAAGCTCCTGAGCAAATAAGAAGCTAAGTCCTGCTTGTCTCACACTGGCCCGGTGGCCTGAAACCTCATGCCTGGCCTGCAGAGATTTATTGTCTCCATTTGTGCTTCCTCTGCCCTGGCTCTCAGAGCCACCGTCCCACCAGGCCTTCCCAGTGAGGGAAAAGTGAACCCAAGTACACACTCAGTGGGCAGATGTCTCCTGTAACTTCCCCCACTACTCTAGTTCCCATGTGGCACCTGCCAGGTCCAGGCCTCAGTGGCCAAAAAAGCCTATCCCTGCATCTCACCTGACTGGGAAATAAACTCCCCTGAAGGAGGAAAAAAAGTTGACCTGAATGTACCTTAGTGATTAATAGTCGTTGTGAAGCAGTGAGTTGTGGGCGGGATGTGAATAAAGAGGCTGAATTTGGTCAGGCCATCTTATATGCATGAATTCAAATATCACAATTAACCCAATTCGCTCATGTTAATAAAAAAAGCAAACAGGTTTTGCAGTACAAGGAACATGGGCTTGCAGACTGGCACCATCCCTTGTCATGTTAGCAGAGTGGAAATAGATTTAGGGGGTGGTGGGCAGAAGTAAGACTCTGCACACAGAGGGGGTACTGGGCCCACAGAGCATGCCCAGTAAACAGTGATTGTGACAACACTGAAAGTGATCCTTTGCTGGCAGTAAGAACGGAGTCTAAAGGGAAGATAAATGGACTAAAGAACAGAACAATTATCATGCAGTACAATAAGTGGAAAAAGACAGAAACGTGCTGCCGGAGTGTGTGTGTGTGTGGGATACCTGATCTGGAACTTAAAAGACAGGCCAGGTATGTCTCAATGTGAGGTGGAGGTTGCACAGACATGAAGAAGAGGCAAGGTCTATGTGAGGAATTAGAGTTCAAAGACAGGGCCAGAGGAAGAGACGCATCACCTCACACATGAGGCCAACGTGTTCAGCTGTGGCTCTCCAAGCATGTGCTTGGCCACTGGCTCCTCCTCAGTGCCCAGTCTGCACTGCAGAGAAACCTGGGACTGGATTTGCGGGTCCCGCCTTGTGATTTCTTTTCCAGCTCCTGTAGTTTGCAGAGGGACACTTCTCCTCGGCGTCCGCCAAGTGCTTATGACCTCTTTATTTTGCAAGTTTTTATCTAGACTCCAAAGTTCACCCCATCTCCTTAACTCCTCCTTTACCAGCCAAAAGGCAAAGAAGGGTTTGTTAGCGAACTAGGTCGGGAGATAAGCCTTGATCTCTGACCTCCTAATGTTAGGCGGAATAGCCTAACATCCTCTGACTCCAGCGGAGAGCAAATTGGCATCCACAAATTCAGGTGCAACTCCCATATTCCAGACAACCTCTGCTGACTGGAATTCTAATGAAACTTCTATCCTGAGAGTCGTTCTCTGACAGTGTGTTTTAGGGGCTTGATATTATGTTCCCAGCATGCACTGCTTTCAGAAGCTTCTGAATCTTTCGGAGACTGTGTCCCCTGAGATGCCATGTGTTACTTCCTTTCCTCTGGATCTTAGAGTTGTTTCTAGGAGTCTGTTCTCAATAAGATGGAAATGGTAGAAGGTTCTGGGAAACAGCCGCCCAGAAGTGATTCATTTGCTTCCTGAATCAAGGGACAAAGGAGGCAGCTGTGAACCACCTCTCGTGTTCCGGTGGTCTGAACATCCTGCTGCAGAGCCTGAGATTTCCGCAAGGACACCCCATGTGGGTTCACCCTCACTTCACCCGGCTGTCTCTGCCCTTGCCCTCTCTGTGTTTCTGCCACCGTTGCCCTATCTCTTCCTGTCAGCTCTCACCTCTCTTTCTGCTGTGTCTCTGGGTACTGCAGGAACATTTCCCAGTCTCTGACCTGAGGCTTCCACTCCTTTGAGATTTATTTTTCAATAGTGTGTGTATTGTGCCTGTGTGTATCTGTGTGCAGGTGTGTGTAAAGGGACACCTAGAGGTCAGAGGGCAACTTTGGTGTTATTCTTCAGGAGCTGGCCACTGTCGACCTTGTTTTTGTTTGTTTTGCTTTGTTTTTGAGACACAGTCACCGTCGCTCATTGGCCTGGGGCTCACCAATTCTGTTAAGCATGCTGGTGAGTTGGTTAATGAGCCCCAGGTCTTGTTGTCTCTGCCTCCCCAGCGCTGGGATTACGTAAGTATCTCAATGCTCACCGTGTTTATCTCATAAGTATCTGTGGGGCTAGAACTCAGGTCCTCACGCTTTCAGAGCAAGCAGTATACAGAGCTATGGCCCAGCCCTTTTATTTCCATCTGGATCATTCTGTTCTTTTGCCTGTCTGGAGAATTCCTTGCCATTGGTGTCCCTTCTCTGTTGCTTCCAGAGTTCAGTACTGCCTCTTTGTGTGAGCTCGCTGGACCATCTCTAACTGAACACTTCCTGCTCTTCCTAGTTATGAGACGTTTTTATTGGTGGATTGCAGGAGAAAGTTTCCAGTGTTCCTCTTCTCCCTTCTCACACACTCTACTCTCCCTCCTGCCCTCCCGAGACCTCAGGATCTTCATATTGATGACTGTGTTCATGGTCTGGGAGAGGAATTCTCAAGGAAACAAAACCAAAAAATAGAAACAGCTTTCCAGACTTTTTACCATTTGCTCCTACAACGTAAGTTAATTAAGGAGGTTTGCTAGATTTCTCTGAGGGACACCTCAAGATATAGGAAGGGGAACTGAAAAATAAGAGGCAAGGGAGAAAAGGAGCCTGTGTGGGCTCCCAACAAAGGAGACGGAGGAACTGCGCCCCACAGAGTGGAAATGTGAGCAGTTCTCATTAAACCTAGCCTCCTGAAGACAGCCTTGGCCTCGGTACCCTCCCTCCTGACTGCCACCTAGAAGGAGGATAAATGATCTTCTTTCCTCTAGTATAGCGTGGAAGCAGCCTAGAAGACAGCCTGTAACTGTAACTCTACCTGTAACTGAGGACTTTCTCCCCACAAACCTACCTTTCATGCTACCTCTGACTGAGGTTCAGTTTATTCTGCTCTGACACAGCATGAGCTAAATCAAAACCAAGTTTAATTGCAAATAAACAGGTATATTTATTGCATACCTAAGATTGAAGTACAAGACTTATTGACTGTCTATACCTCTCACCAGCTAGCCTGTGCTACTTAAAAGAGGGGTCAATGCCTGCTTCTCCTGTATGGTATTTCTCATAGAATCTGGCACATGCAAATACTCTACAATTGTGTATTAAGAAATTTCAGTTTAAAGGTATGTTTAAGTGTTTTAGCATGCTGATTTGACGTTCCCAGATGAGCATTTGCTTTCTCCTTCAGACAGAGAAATCTCCAAGGATGAACTCTGTTTCTTTATCTCTGTGTTTAGCCAAGACCAGGAGCAAACGAGAGCCCTTAAGATGTTTGTTGATGATACAAGGGATGAATAAAAAAATAAGAAAATGGGTAAGAGAAGGAATGTTGGAGCTACTAGCATTGAATCTGGGAAAGTTTCACCATCCTCACCAGCAAAATGGAGATCACAATATGTCTTACAAAGAAATAGTTCAAAGATGAAGTTGGAGGAGACGCATTTGTGAAAGGACTATGCAAATCAAGGCATGCGAGATGTGTTTTAAAATGAGAAAGACAAACAATCAAAAATCTTATTCATTGATTACCTGTGAGTATGCCATTTGAAATATTCATTTTTCCCAGATCCAAGGCAAGAATAATAGTCCTTGTCTGTGTAGAATGGGATCTGCTTGGAATTTCTTATGGATACATACATCAAGACTGCAATCTTGGGTTAAAGAAAGTAAAACAGAAACAATTCAAAATTATCCTCTAATATTAATATGAGCATTCATGCTCTCTCTGATGGTATTTCTTAATATTAGCCAGATTCTTAATTGTTTATTTTTTTAAAAATTGAAAATGTGGGACTCTATTGTGAGAACATTACTGTTAAGGTATCCGAAGTTTTGATTAATAAAACATCACCAGAGTGCTCAAATACATATAAACATCATCTTAAAGATGCCTGGTGAGCAGTGTCTCAAATGGCTACTTCCACAGCCAGGAGCACTATCTGGATTGGTGGGTGCTTCACCTTGGCAGCTGTGGCTCACAGGGACACTGAGCAGGGCAATAATAAACCTGTGCAGTCAGACTGTAAAAGGGTTGAGTCTCCTTGAAGACCACCCAGTGCATCCAAGGGGAAGTAAAGTGCATTCTGTGACATTTTCGGTGACATCAGAGAGGAGGGGCTGTGCAGATGACCTCTCATGCTTTTTCTTCTCCACTGCAGTCTCCAGGGGAGGATTAACAACCTTCCCCAGAGGGCCGAAACAATGGAGATTGCTGATCTGCGACTCAAGAGGACTGTAAATCTAGTCTGTGGGTAGTGCAGCAGCTAGGTTTTTTTCTTTCTTCCTCCTCATCCTCCTCCTCTCTTCTTTTCTATAGAGCCACAGCAGTACCTGGAAGGACTAGCTCTCCCAAGAGGCTCACTGACCAGGTGAGGCATGAGGGAATGAAGAAACATGCTTTGAAAGCATTTAGACATATCCAAAAAAGTGCATTGAATCATCATTCTAGGGGAAAATCAGAACAGTCTGTAAACTTTATTACACAGATTTTTTTTTTGTTAAGTAGCATTCTAATCTGAATTACATATGGGACCAGGGAGACAGTATAGATCTTGCTTGGTTTCTGACAGTTAAGTCTGTCTTCTAGAAGGTTCAAGAAAAGCTTCCCTGATGACCACTTTCTGGAGCCATTCAGAGGACAGAGCTCTACTTTGTACAATGGTTCATTTTTGTCTTGAAAAGAAAAAAAAATAAGTTAGTTGGGAATGGTTTTCATATCTCTGAAAAAGAATAAGCTGGTTGGAGAAAAATAAGCTACTTGGGGATGGTTTTCATGTGTCTGGTGTAGCTGAGAATGCTGACTACAGCTCGAGAGATGGTTAGGAACACTTACTGCGTTTGCCAAGGACCCAAGCTCAGTCGCTCGCATCCATCTGCAGCTCTAACTCCAGGGACTCTGCTGCCTCTGCCCTCTGCAGGCACCGCACTCATGTCTGCATATCCCACCACATATACATGGTTAAAAATCAAATAAATCTTAAAAAAGAACAATGGGTAAATGGGCCAAATGTTGTCTCATCAATGCTGACTTTATCTCACACTACCCCTGCAGTGGCCCAAGTGCCTGGCTCCATATGTTTGAAACCCAAATGCTCTTAACCTCACTCCAGCACCACAGTCATGATCCGGCAGGAGAAAATAAAGGTGTGGGCAATGCATGTTCAACCTGAATTGGAGCTGTGAAAAGACAAAGTTAAGTGAGCAAGCAAATTGAAGTTTCTTATAATTCATGTCTTTCAGCATATCGTAAGATCTGCATTACATCCTGGTCCTGGACTGAGATAAAATGTTCTCCCTCTCTGGACTGTGCATGAGATAGGCTTTTAAATATCTTATTTTGCTTTTCTGTTTCCATAACAAAATACTCGAGACCTGGTAGTTTATAGACCTGGTTATTGGGTTTGTGGATATTTAGGCTGAGATGTGTGAGAACATGGAGCTTCCACCTATTTGGTGTCTGATGAATCCCTTTTTTGATACTCTCTTACATTCAGGGGATCATGATATGGAGAGACAGAGCAAGGTGCAATCACTAGTCTTTCTTCCTATTCTTGTAAACCACTAACCTCATCATTGGGGCCACTCTCAAGAACAGCCTCATCTAGCCTAATTATCTACCAAAGGTCCTATCTTCAAATTGCATCAGTATATTAATTTTAATCAAATTTCTCACCCTCATTATTATTACTATGGCTACCAAACTTTAAAACACGGACAGGCGGGGCATTCAAATCACAGCAGAACACAGAGAACCTTTGGTGGGGTTATTCTGTTCCTAGAGCTTCCCTCCCTCTGCACTTCCCCTCTTTGAGCTGCCTGCACTGATTTTCTCATTTTCTGCCTCCTCTTTACATGGCAAGCTTATTGAGTGGCATAAATCAGATTCCTCAAGATTCAACTCCCATGTCTAAATATATCAAGAAGTTTTTCATGGACTTGTCAGAATCCAATAATTTCACCAGCTTAAAACTTCCATAATGAACTCCTCCAACAGAACTAAAGCAAGGTTGTATATTGGACATGAGTTTGGGAGCTTTGTGAAAAAGAAGTGTCACGTTTGTTGGCAATGCCCATGAATGGTGGGTACATGCTTGCTCTGAGAAAATGGCAGATAGACTTTCTTCTTGCTTAAAGGGAAGAGGATCAAGCATCTATTAAAAAAAGTTTCAATTTGGATCAGATTGTGGCAAATATTCATATCCTTTTGGCTCAATAAAAGCCATCATTTTCTCTCTGCATAGTACAAAAGTTCATATTCTAGGAAATTAATACCTGACATTTGAATGGCTTTTGGTATGCATACCTTATTTGTATTTCAAGTAATTTTGTCCCTTGAGTCATTACTTGCTTTGTGAATAATGATATCTTGCCTCTATAGACATATACCTGTATACATATATATATATATATATATACATATACATACATATATATATATGTATATGATAGATAGGTAGATAGATAGAGATATACACAAGTACCTGTGTTGTGGAATTAGGGTTTCATAATTAAATGTTATATATAAAAAATTTCAAAGCTCCTAAACCTCAGAAATTCAGGAATCTGAGAGACATAAATGGCAAATTACAAGAAAGTCATTGATATAATGCAATTGTAGAGTCATTAGCAAGTGCCATTGGCTGAGCTCCCAATGACTGTCAGCATACAAATTACAAAAGATAACTGAGACATACCCTCTGATCTCCAGGGGCTCCCAGTCTGACTGGACATAAAAATGAGTAATGCTTTGTGTTCATTACCATAGAGTTGTGGCAAGGGCAGGCACAAAAGAGGAACAACTGTATCTGGTGGGGGTGGGCTGCCATCAACAAAGACTTCTAAAGCTTTGAACTGAATGCGAGGAGGCAAGAAGGAGCTACATGGCTGTAAACAGAGTCAGAGGATGAGCAGTGAGCTAACAACACGGGGAAGATGGTTCAGCTGGTAAAGTGCTAGCGGGACAAGCATGAGGACCTGAATTCAGTCTATGGAACCCAAAGGTCAGGCCTGAGGGCTTGGGACTGGTATTCCAGCACTAGGACAAGTAAGGCAGACCCCTGATGCCCACAGGCCAGACAAACTCTCCTGATCAGTGGGTTCCAGGCCAAGGAGAGACCCTGACTCAAAATGTTAAAGTAGATGACACATGAGGAACAACACTTGAACTTGACCTTTGGCCTCCACATGCATGCACACATATGAATGCATACCTGCACACACACGTGCATCAAACACACACAGACACACAAATGAGGTCTTGTGCAGGTAGGATGTACATGTAGTTCACAGTAGCTGTAGAGAAGAGAAGCTGGAGATGTTCCTAAGTTGTGATTTGTGAGCCTTAGATACCATGCTGATGCATGAACAGGTTAGTCCAGAGACAGCAAAGTGTCACAGGATACAAAAAAATTTTAAATGAAGTTTTAAAGGTGGGGGGGGCGGGGACTAGAATAATGGCTCAGTGCTTAACAACCTGTCTGCTCTAAGGACTTGGATTTGATTCCCAGCATCCACATAGTGGCTCATAACCATCCATAGTTCCAGTTCCAGGAATTGTGATGCCCTCTTCTGGTTTCTTCAGGAATTGCATGCATATGGTGCACAGACATAAATGCAGAGAAAACACACATAAAATAAAAAATTTTCAAATAACAATAAAAAGAAGCTCTGCATTTTATAAAGATTGTTATGCCATAGGTTTGGTGAATATATGCAAGAAGCAATTTGGAGCTGGAGAGATGGCCCAGTGGTTAAGAGCACTGTCTGCTCTTGCAGAAGACTGGGGTTCAAACCCCAGCATCCACATAGTGGCTAACACCCATTTGTAACTCCAGTTTCAGAGGATCTGATGCTCTCTTCTGTCCTCCTCGGGCACTGCATGGCATGTGTGTACTTACAAACATTCAGGCATAGATGTATACACATAAAATAAAAATAATAAATAAAATGAAAAAGTAAGGGCGATCATGGAATTAGGGAAACCACCTAGGAATGTTTGTTCAGCTCAGAGTACCAACAGAAAAGCAGCAAAACACAAAAGAACTTAACTAATGCATTAGAAGGGATGGGAGGAAATAAAATTGAAACGCATTTATCATATTAACTCAGTGGTTAAATTAGATACAGAAGGAAGTGAGGAGAAGAGATGGGAGATGATGTCTCTAGCTTTCTGTTGCCTGGGAAGATGGGCTGCATATGCTGAGGTGGAGGGGTTGGGGAGCAAGGAGGGTTGAGGGAAGAAAAGTTGACTTATAACATGTTTGGTTCGAAGTTTCTGCAAAACAGGGCAAAAGTGAGACAATCCCAGGAGACAGGACTGGGCTCGTGTGAGAACTTGAGGGGTAAGGATCTAATTCTTCAAAGTGTATGTAAGGAATTCTAGAAACTTTTTGAGATAGGTCTTACTACCAACAAGTAGTCCTAGTTGACTTGGAACTCTAGGTAGACTGGTCTTGAACTCACAGAGATCATCCTGCCTCTGCCCCCCAAATGCTGGGATTAAAGGTGTATGCTACCATGGTCAGCAGGAATTATAGGACTTTTTCTTTTTTAAAGAATGCAATTCCTGTGCCCTTAAAAAAAAGCAAATTTGCACATTGCTGAGATGCATCTGCTTGTTTACTTTCACAAATGGAATTTTTGATGATGCAGGATGTAGAACATTTTCAATGTTTTTCAGAGTTGATCAATATTTTGATTTGATAATTGGGAATGCTGAGAATGTCACTTTGCAATACAAAATTGTAGAAGTTGATAGGATCATTCAAGATATTGTTGGAAATCCTTTCCTAAAAATTCAAGTCAGCTACTCAAATAATAATTTTTTCTGAATCAAACATTTTAACAAATTCAAATATATACTAATTCAAATATATACTAATTTTATTTTTATATGCTGAGGGATGAAGGTGGAGAATATCTTTGTTTATTATAATTAAACCATTGTTTTCTATAAGAGCCGAAAACTTTTTATGTACACTAAAGCACCCCAATTTATGACATCCGGTAGTCTGAAATCTGGCTGAAATTAATTGGTGCTGCATGATGTAACTTGGTGTTTTGTGGTGAGATGTGAAGTGCACATGTCAGAATCAAGGTTCCAGTGAAATCACGTGAGGCGACTTGGACAAATGTTGGCAAAGATACCTTAGACTCATAATGCATTTAATTTTTAATGAATTTTTGACTGTTGCACATTCATAAACTGTTTACCACTACCAGGTTTTTGTGACACTTCTCTACCCCATATCCTGTTAGGTCACCTCATGTGGGGGTCATGACCTACATTTTAAGAAGCTGAGTGCTAGGCTAGTCTCCAGTCTTGGGGACCCTGGTATATATTAAAGACTCCAAAAAATAATGAATACAGAAACAAAGGCAGCTGTTTAATCTCATGTTGCTCAAATTCTTTTGACTAATAAGTCCTTTTTCCAATGACCAACAGATGTTGACACTAGAAACTTCTGTGTGGTAAATGCTAGTGATAGATGTGGGTACAGCCACAGAACACATGTGCAGATTGATGCAGGCATAAGTTCTGGCAAGGAGGTGGTCAAAGGCAGAACCACAGCAAAGTCTATTCTGAACATCTCTTGAATCCACTTGAGTCATTTCAGTATGAGCTGGTGGCTAACAATGGAGAGCTATGGCCATTTCTACCTCACTTTTTGATGTAGCTGAGGTTCTGTCTCACTGTCCTTTTTATCTTATTAAACAAGAAAGATGCTCTGGCTGAACAATGACTTGGTGAAAAACTGTGATTAAAGCCAAAGGACTTTGGATCTGGATACCTCTCCTCTATCTCTGCATAGATCCTCTCCTCTCCTCTTCTGCCCTTCTTGTTGTCTTCTAAGGGTCTATTAATAGAAGAAAGCTTACTTCAGTGGTCTTTTCCCTCTCTTGACTTAGATTCAGCACCCAAATACTGAATTTCTTTGCTTTGTCTTTGAGGACTTTTAGTGAGGTCATAAAATGCGCTGGGGCTGTGATGGAGGAAGAGAAACATGAAACCATATAAAAAATAATATTCTGAGAGGAAAGAAGAAAACCAAAAGCTCATATAAGTCAAAATGAAAAACATTTCAGTAGACGGATCGACAAGATCTCATATCCAGTGAGGTCCAGAAAGGCAGCTGAGGATCATGACCATTCATGTCAGCATCAGGCACTTTCATGAGAAGCATTTTGGAGAGCGGATGGGCACAAAATTCGAATTCAAATCATTTAAAAGCAGGTGGGATGAAATAAAAGGATCTAAGATGAGCTCATTTTTCTAAGTTTCATTCTGAAATGAAGGATAAAAGAAGGAAAGGTATTCGAAAGAGGTGTTCCAGATAAGGAAGGACGGAACACGTTTGTGCAAAGGAGGGACAGCTTAGAGAGAAGGAGAGGTGAAAGTACAGAGGACCTGAAGGAGCTAGATCTCCGAAAAGACAGGAGGAATGGACTTAGAGCTCAGGAGAGATTCTGAACAGAAGGAATCGGACTGCTGCACGAGGAAAGAAGAATTTATCAAGTTCCTACAGCAGCTATGATAAAGTATCATAAATGTGTTGTCACCCTGAAGGCCAGATGTCAGCAGAATCCTACTCTCCGGGGTTGTAGAGGAGACTCTGTTCTGTGACCTTAGTTGCTAGCGTTTTGGAGGTAGCTCCCATCTCTAGCTCCGTTGTCACGTGGCACTGTCCCTTCATGTGCCTGAGTGCAAATATCCCCTTTCCACATTGGATTAAGAGCCCGCCTTACTCTGGTGTGACTTCACTTTAATTTAGCTAAGTACATCTGCAACAACCCTATGTCCAAGTAAACTCATATTCTGATGTGTTAGGGGCTAGAACATCAACATCTCTTTCCCAGAAGAAGGGGGCACAATTCAGGCCCGGAAGGACAGAAATCATCTCAGGGAAATCAGCGATGGTCACTGATGGAAGAGGGAGAGAAAGTGACAGAGAGGTGACATCATTCCAAGGACAAAGTCTCCTTCTCATTTTCTTCCTGTTGCTTGGCCACAGGGCACATGCTGACTCTGATAGCATAGCGACTACATGTTTTTCATTCCCTTCTACCCGATGACCCTCCCTTGGATTTCAGGCACAGCTAGAACACTCTGCCCTTGCTGAATCCAACAAGCCAGACAGAAGCTGAATGACAGAAGGAGAAGAAGCAATTCCCGGCTTTTGATTTTCAAATTAGACTTTTGAATTCCCATCAGAAGCAATATTGGTGAGGGAAGAACTCTGAGTTAAAGTTTGTGCCATAAACAAGAATGGAAGGGTAAATGATTTAGGACTCAAGGGACCCGTGTTCATGCCCTAGACCTGATCAAGATTTCGCAGGCTGGAGGGGAAGAAGGCAGCTAGAGAGGTGAGAGACTGGGGAAGAGCCCTGAAGCCACTTCCAGGGCCAGCTTGTCTTCAGGCTTTGTCTACTCTCCGGCCAGAGAGCCTTCACTTTTCTCTGATTTATTTTTCTCTGAGTTGTTGCGTATGATTAGCATGGAAGGAACCGCTGTTATAAATAATAGCATAACGAAGGCTGCAACTGTAGGTCAAGGCCAGCTTCTTTATGTTCCTAGTGGGGTTCCTTAAAGTCCCTGGAAGGTTGGAGATTTGTTCATGGAAGAGTCAGGATACGAGACCTAGTCTTCTGATTTCTGGTGGTTTGCTGTGCTTTCTACTGATGGTGACTACCTGCTTAACAATGGCAGCAAGAACAGACAACCTCAGATTTCATTTTGTTTCTAAGTGGTGGGGCTTTAAATAAAGCCTTAAGGAAATTAAAATATCTAACTAAATCTTTCACTTTATTTGACTTGTCTACTAACCAAAACCAGGAAAGAATTCCTCTAGGAATATCAGTGTGTAGTTTGAATAGCAGATCATAGGTATTGAGTATTCATGGTGAAATATGCACTGTACTAAACATTTTGAATATATTAGTGCATTTAGCACCCCAATAATCAATTAATGAAAGCATGGTTCCCACTTTACAGATAAAGATATGGAATCAGCATGAGATATCTTTTTAGGGGAGTCAAATACGCAGTAAGCTTGTACAGCAGCATTTAAATCCTGGCATCTGTGGAAAACACAGAGGTATGTTTGAATACTATGCTTTACTGGCTTTTTACATAATACATCTTTTTAATTAAACATCCTCCTGTGATAACTAGAAAGAAATGTGAGGGGATGCATTGCCAGTAGGCACCTACTATGTGTTAGGCATTGTACATTTGCATATATTATCTCGTTTCTAGTGCTCAGAAATTCTATCTATCACTAGTTCCAATCTTCCTAAAAGAGAGCTTCGGCTCCAGAAAAGGCATCAGATTGGTTTGTGGATCAGTGATTTCACTCAATTTGCACTTAATGAGATTCATATAACTAATTCCTTGCTTCTTTTTCTGATGCTCAGAAAATTACATTGGTTCCCACTTTAAAGTTACAAAACAAAGTCCAAGTACCTAACCTGGTTCCTGTAAGACCACCATGACCTGTGGGGTCTATTTCTCAAGTTTGTGCATTCCCACCCCCATAAATTCAGATTAGCAATTCTTTTCTGACCTACACAGATATATCTGAGTCTTTCATGCCATTTTCATGCTCAAACTGCCCTATGGCAAGTTCTGTGCAAGAAGCTCCTTTGTTCCAGCAGTGGGTATATTGAGGACAGTTTAGTATTTAAGGCTTGCTCTCCAAAATGCCGTGAACAGAACCTGGTACATGGTAAGAGCTCAGTGAATGTTAGTGGAACATTTCGTTTGTTTGTTTTTTGTTTCGTTTTGCTTTTTAAAGACCCTAGGGCCTGGGAGATTCCTCGGTTGGTAAAGTGTTTGCCTTCAAGCATGAGAACCTAAAATCCATCCCCAGGAGCCATGTGAAAAAAGCCAGACATGGTAGTACATGCTTGTGACCCCAGCCCTGTATGGGCAACGGCAGGAGGATTCCTGGGACTTATTGGCCAGTGAGTCTAGTTGACTTGGTGAGTTCTAGCCATTGAAGGACTCTGTCTCTAAAACCGGTAGATGGCACCTGAGGAACAACACTGAGGTTGTCTTCTGGTCTACTCACACACATATGCATGTGCCTGAGGGACCACATATATGATCACACATCTGTGCTCTTACATAAGTACATGCAAACACATGCACACACATACTCACATACACATACATATACATACACACATACATGTATATACACACATACATGTACATACACATACACACACAAATACATACATACAAATACACACACACACACAAATAAAGACCATATTCTCGATGCATGGTAACAGAGTGTTGGGAAGCTGTATGTGTGGGGAGGGACTTGGGCATCTGGCTTTTTGGTTATAAGTTGCAGAAACCAACTGGGATATGGCAGTTCGGAAATTGTAAGAATTAGAGATTGTTTTGGCATGGTCACAGAGCATCCCAAGTTTCATTCTATTTCTTGAAGCTAGAAGGTAGGAATCTGAGGCTTTTTTCATTCTGGCACTTGACTTCATCTGAGACTGTTAATGGTGTGCCTTTACCCTCTGCCTAAGGCAGTACTCCTGGGCACACTCAACTGATACACTTTCTGGCTTGCTTAATGCACTTATTGGGAAGACATGAATTCAGTGGATGACTGGAGAATCAGACTGAGACAGGTTATAAAGGAACCTAGAGGGAAGAATTGAAGCAAGTGGTTTCTCTGGGCTGCATTAGGCAGTATGAGCGATGACCTGGCCAAAGGGACATTCTGGGGAGGCCTGCATCTGATGTGTAAAGACAGAGCATTTTTTTCCCAGGGCTTCCTTAGCCCCAGCCTAGAATTCTCTTTGTAGCCCAGGTTGGCCTTGATTTCACAGAGATCCACCTGCCTCTGCCTCCCTAGTGCTGGGATTAAAGGCACATGGTACCAGGCCCTGCATAAAACACAGAGCATTTTTATTTACTCCCAGCATGTGCTCTGTTTTGGGAAAAATGAAGTTGCTGTTAAGGGGCTAAAAGTTTTCAGTGGAAACTGTTTGCTACAGGTCCCTCGGAAATCATGGCTCTTAGGGGTGGCAGCTCCTTTGACAAAGCTTTGCAACCTGAGTGCAGTAATTCCAGACCAGGATGGACCGCCTATTTCTGGTGAGGAAGGGGAGTTGAGAAATGTGTTAATATTCTCTGGGTTTGATCTTGTCTTAAATTTTCTCCCCAGGAACCTCTTGGCTAGACCTTGTTGTCGTGGCTCCTTGTAAAAGTGCTCTGACTTGTCCGCAGCTTAACTGACTGACTGGTTTTCACCATGGACTTATTTCAATAGAGACCGATTCATATAAAACTGTTATGGGAATATCATCCACTCTGTTGATTGATGTACTTTATATAGTGAGCTATGTAACTGGGATTCAGAACTGGCAAATGTTTCTGAAAATTGACTGACAATTCTTCCTCTAGCCAGGTAGTGGTGACCTCCTTACCCACCCTGTTTTCCTGTTACCTTACCGATGGGATTATTTATTAGATTTTGACTACCTGGAATCTATTTCCCCTCTCAGATGTCTCTCAAATACCCTACAACAATTATTCTTCCAAGCCATTTGGTGTGTAATTAATGTGCACATATGTGTGCATGTACATACACAGGCTTACACACACCAACACAGACCCAGACCCACACACATGCACACACACACACACACACACACACACACACACACATAATTCATGCACACACAGAGCCAGGAAAGAAGTGGGATGCTACCCCTCTGTGGCTTGAATTTTGAGATGAGCTTCCCTTCCGTGTCAGACATGCTCCCTACCAGCCTGTTCTTACGCATGTCTACTGCTGCCTTCGGCCTCTTCGGCTCTGGAGCTGTGGTAGCCGCATTTTCACTTCTGTGCACTGTTATTGCTCATTTTGCTTACCTGCTTAATCACCGTGTTCACCTGAGTTCAACTAACAAAGGACCATAGTGCCATGTGCATGGACACTGGAGTCAAACTACCTCAGTGTAAGTTACGCCTTCACTACCTGCTAGCTGTGTGACTGGGGGAACCAACACCTCTACTTTCAGTTTTCCCACTTGTAAAACAGTTGGTTTGCAGAATTCAGTCAACATTAAATGTGAAAACATGAAGCTTTTGAAATAAGAGCACCTCATTACTGTTGAGTACTATTATCGTCATTGTTCTCCCCTCTCCCTGCTCCTTATTACTGAACAGGCAGTGTGGAAAAGTCAGTCAGATCCAAAGTGATGCTCATATTGTGCTTTAAAAACCTGAGGAGTTCCTCGGCGCTCCTTAGAATGCCACTCAGCGTAAAGAAGGGGAGTGGAGTTGCTCATTCCACAAATACGGAAATCTTCGATCATGGCCCATGGGCCCACCTGCTGCCCACTTCGTAAATATTTTATTGAAACACAGCTATGATCATTCATTTCTGTGTTTTTGAGGCTGCTTTTGGATTACAATAGCTGCAGTGAGAGGTTCTGACGGGGACCGAGTAACCCACAAAGCCTAAAATATTTGCTGTCCAGCTTTTCACAGAAGTTTGCCAGTCCCTATGCCGAGTGTGTTCAGAGTGGGCTGAACAGACTTGATAATGAGGTGTAAACTGACTTCAGGCAAACTCTGCTCATACAAGGTGTGCCTTTCCAACCTCTCTTGACTATTTGCCTCCTCTGAGCAGCCCACACAGAGCACACTCAACAGGGGCCTTACCAGATGCCATATTTTACTAACCCATGAGCTTCCTTCTGAACCACTCCACATGGCCTTCTCCCCAGACCTACTTTTCCTACTCCTAAGCATCCCATCCCCAGACCTGTTCTGCCTCTGCCTCAGTTTGTCTCTGAATCCCTGCTTAGTCCTCTAGCTTTTGACTCATACACACCTCTGAGAATCTGCTGTTCTCAACCCCAGGGCTCAGGATTTCTTTCTTTGGGGATTAGTTTGAAATTCAGGGGAAAACAGCTCCCATACACCTTAACACATATTGGTGGAAGCTGGTTGAGACTTCCTTGTTCTCCAGTAGGGAAGACTCTCGGAGGCTTTTGTAAGACTAAGGCTGAGCCGCCCCGTACCGGGTACCTGGTCAGGGCCTCACTTCTTCCCTCCCTGTTTACTCTTCCAGGCTCCTGCCATTGTTTCTGGAGTCATCTCCAAAATAAACAACCCATACTCCCAATCTTGTGTCAAGATCTGCTTCCTGGCCAAGCTGACCTCAGCCTTCTCTACCAGCTCTCATTCAACTTATCCAAGTACATGAGGCCCATTCTCAAGTAAGACTGATTATGAGGATTTTGTTAAGGTAGGCATCTCAAGAGTAAAGCAAGGCTACATATGTCATGATGCCATTATATGAAATGTACAGAACATACAAGTTCATAGAGACAGATTAGCAGTTTCTAAAGCCTGAGAGGAAAGAATATGGAGTGGCTTAGTTTGTGTGTAAGGTAATGAAAACTATCTGGAAATAGTGATAATGTGGTTGTTTGTGTTGCTACTGAACTATCCACCTTAAAATGATTAATAGGGTAAATGTAGTGATAGATAGATAGAGTACCACAATTAAAAAAAAAATCAATGATAGATGGACGTGGTGGCACATGCCTTTAATCCCAGGAGGCAGAGTCAGGTGGATCTCTCTGAGGTTGAGGCTGGACTGGTCTACAGACCAGCTGGGGCTATCGGGAGACCCTGTTTCAAACAAACCAACACAAACTAGCTAGAAACCCAGGTACAGATTCTTATTGTATTTGAAATGTATAGGAAGCTATGCATTTACTGGGGTCCCTTGCCTAGGAGACCGTGTGACCGCAATCACCTTTGTGATTCCTCCTTCCCCAGTCGTGCTTTCCCTGACTTCAGTCTTGCCTGTCTGTGCTGGTAATCATGTCCTGCATTTGCTGGGTTTTCAGATTCCCAAATAAAGGCTGAGGTGGCCAGCTGGTCTGTCCATACCACTCTCAGAACCACTCATAGGTAGCTGTGTTCGCAGAAGCTCAGGGCCCAGAGACAGATGGGAGTTCTTTTTCAAATTTACCCCCTGTGAACTCCTTCCACATTCCTTGGCAGCCCTGTCTCACATCCGGATCCTCAGGGTCAATTTGGAGGCTAATGGCACCCATATGGACCATATGGACGCTGCTTAAACCAAAAATGTATGCAGCTGCTGGTGTTGCTGGAGCCAGATGTTCAGCTGATAATCTTTCTTGGCTGGATATGAACTTGTCTGAAGTGGCTTTCATAGGAGACTGCCTGCTGAGAAATCATGCTCTGTCTTACAAAACAGTTGTCTCTCGTTAACTCTAAAATAGAGGAACTGGGTTTTAAAAAGCAGAACTAAAGCTGTGCGCTCTCTCTCTCTCTCTTTCTCTCTTTCTCTGTGTGTGTGTGTGTGTGTGTGTAGGCCAAAGAACAGTAGAAAAATCTTAGCTAATGTTCCTCACACCTTATTTAATGAGCTAGGGTCTCTCATCGGTACCTGGAGCTTAGCATCCCAAGTACCACTGGATCTGCAAGGACATGTAGTTTATCCGGAAGGGCAACCTCTCCACAACCTGCTGCAGAGTTCTTACTCTATGCCATAGTAAAACTTAGAAGTTTCAGAGTTGCCTGATAAATGCTCAAATTTCCAAGTGCCTCCAAAATCATAGATCCACCAATTCTGTCTCCTCAAAGAAGGGGGAAAAGTGCAAGACATGTCCCTCCACATGGGCAGGATTACTGGCATGCCCCATGATTTGGGACTCTAAGAGCCTTTACTAACATATCAGGCCCTTTAATCTTCATGGCTTTTCTTTCATCGTCAGATGTGATTTAAGGGAGAATCAGTGTTCTTGCCTATTATTGTCCCACTGTAGGTTCCATGATCATGATGTCATTAATTATGGAGTATCTTAGTGTACTATGAATGAATGTCGAGGTGACCAGGATCTTTTCAAACTGCTGTTACAGAGAAGAAGGAAGAGAGCTAACCTTGATCTAGGACAAAAGAGTGAATGTGTAGTTCTGTGTTTCCCTTGTTAATGCAAATCACTGTTCCTCTTCAATAGTGCTGGGGAATTAAGAAGAACGTCATCAGATGAAAGGTTGAGAAATTTTTGCAGTGAATAAACTACGTCAAGAATAGCAGTTGTGATTGTGGTTGTTCTTGTTTACGCTTATGGTAGTTTACCACTGGCTACTACCAACCATCTAGTTTTGAACAAGTAAATGACTAGAGTGGACAGTCTTAGTAATCATGGCTGAGAAAGGTCCACTGCCATTTAGTAGGGCAGCAGCTTTCAAACTGTAAATGTGAATCACCTGGAGAGATCATTAAAATACAGATTTATGGAACACACAACACCTTTTGAGAGCGTAGTCAGATGCCACTAATGCTCAGGAGAAACCACTGCTATAGGTCTTCATTGAAGACAATGTTCCCTTCATTTTCTTTAGGGAAATAGTATTATTTTTCATTTACTAACTTGGTTTTCCTGTTATAGGACAGAGCTGTATTTTATTTGTGCCTTCTGTTTATGATGTCTCTTACTCCAAGGTCAGGGAGCCAAGGAGAGGATTTTATCAGTGCTAAATATATCCATCCCAATTATATATTCAAACACCAGCAATACAATGACCCTTTCAGCCCAGCCTGTGCAGGCAGGAGCCATTCATTCATCACATAACCTCTGTAAACTCTTATTCTGATAAGTGCCTATGAATCCTTCTGTGGTAAAATTAGAAGAATCATTATTGGAAATGCTTACAAGTAGCATTTTGACAGGGACCTCATCTCTACTTCAGTCAATGAATTCTGGCTTGGACTAGAAACTACATGGCAGACCTTGACTTTCCATCATGATAATTGGTATCTGCCTTCTGCTGCTAAGATCTTAGTTTTGTTTAGTTGGTTTTGCTAATAAAGACAAACCACTCCTTGATTAGATGCCCGCATCCCTTACCCATCAGGACACAGTGATACCATCAGATCAAGGCACTACTTCCCAACCCTGACATCCATTTCAGAAATTACACCCTCCTTATCTCTGTTGGCTAGGCTACCAGTCAATCTGGAACTAGACCATGCTATCCTCATTGGAGTGAGGGAACCAGCTTCATGATGGCATGGATGTTTACCCAGCTGGCCAAGAGCAGCCATTGTAGAGGTTCCCAAATAATCTCTATTAGTAGAAGTGCATTTATAATGTATCTTGATTGGCTTGATGAAGGTTATGTCCTCTGGGGCTCTCAGGAACATCATCAGGTGGAGGACTCTTCACTTCCTATAATAACTCTTTTTGATAGACTCACTTTTCTGGGCTTTCTGATCCCTGCCTCAATATTCTTCACAGACAATTTCCTACATCTCCACATAATTTACTGCATGTCATTGTTCTGTCAGGGTTCAAGGAGCCACCCCAACAGCTATGTAGACCACTTGAGTTGTTGCTGTTGTTTTTCTAGTACATTAAATCCTGAGTGTTGGGAGAGAGTTTCCATGTTAAAAAATTCTTTCCAATTCAACCAACATATGTCTAAACCCATTATACTTTTATAGTGACAGATAAAACAAAAAAGAAACAAAGGAAAACACTGCTTGTATACTTGTTCATTCATAATAAGGCATCCTCATAGAGGAGACATTCAAGTAGACAGGATGACTCATTCAATGAAGGTCAGCCAAATTTTCTCTTCAGTCACTGCACGGCTTATGCAATAGTACTGTGAACTGGTGGAAGTGGGGAACGGTGCTGAAGAGAATGGTCATTCATGGCCTCAAAGGTGTGGACTCTGTCTCATCAAATCTATCCAGTGTCTTTACTCAATGCCTGGCTTTCCACATAGACACTTCTATACATACAGTACCAGTCCCTTGGTAGGAGGTTCACTTCATTTAATTCTGCCCATCTTAGAAGTGACAATCATCCTGTTCTGGATTTGGGTTCACCTTTTCTATGTACAGTACTTCAGCCAGCACCAGCATTCATGGGCTTATCAAATGGTTATATATGGCTGTGAAATTATCTCATATCCAAAGACCTATTTCAGTAAAAGACAGGACAAAATGGCTCATAACCAGAGGCTCCACTTGTCTTACTAGAATAATCCAAAGACAGCCTATGGGAGTGATGAATTGGTATTGGTCTGTTAAAGGTTCATCGAGGTACCATTTTGGGAATCCCTCCCACTAGGGTTAGGAGTGATTGCCTCTAAAGTGTAGCATTTGTAAAGAGCCAGGAGTTCATAATTTATGCCATGTCCACAAAAGCCAAAATAAACAGATCTGGGAAGCAAGGAGTTGAAGTAGAATGAACTTCTCAATCATACTTAGCAACTTATATTTGCACATGTGCAGACTGGATGTAATGTACAAGGAAAGCGATACCCTCTGGGCAACCTCAGACACTGGTTAAATGGTAATAAATACATTTTGATCCATTTTATCCATTAGTAGACAGTTATTAGATGAATTTCTGGTCCCATAGGATCAAATTTTAATTTCTGAGGTAGAGATAAACATGATCATGCATCTTTATGTTAGTTTTATCTCAACAACATATTTTAGTTTCATTTTTCTCCCACTCATGTTCCTTGGAATCATTTTCCAAATAAGTTACTTGCATTTTAGCCTTCCATTCAAGTTAAGATGGGAACTCAGAAAATAGAAACACACAGCTTATAGTAGCAAGGTACTAAGCAGATGAGGAAGAGAGCAGATCACCTTATTTTAAAAAGCTAAAAAAAAAAAACAAAAACTCAGAAACAGGTAAGTGGGTATTAAGGAGAAGAATAGAGTTGAGATCAAGTTTAATTTTGTTTTTAAAAGAAGAAAACTTTAAAAGAAGAAAACTGGTCTATATTCTCTGAAGTAGGGTGAAGGGGGAGCTGGCGGCAGGGAGTAGATACTTGAAGGCAGATGGTTGAGTTGAATGGAGAGTGGGTGAAGAGAGCGAGCTACAGGGTACGGATGGATGAGCTCCTGGCTAAGAGGACATGGGTGTTGTCCACTTGGGGAAACACAAAGAGGAAGAAGCAAGATAGAGACAAGCTTCCAAGTGAAGGAAGCAGAACATGGCATGAGCTCAGAAACCCCAGATACTGGAAGTCAGAAGAGGGCTGAAGAGGAAATTCCAGGAACATTACTGTGTGAGAGACAACGCAAGGGACAGTGATCAAAGAACTTTGAAGAAGTAGTTAGACAGGTAGGGGGAGAACTGGTCAAATTTTTCAGGAACCTGGACAGTTGTGAGCACTGGTACTCCATTGGAGAAAGGGGAGGGGAAGAAAAGAGGAAACAAGCTAGCAATTAACTTCAGGGACAACCAGCTGGCAGTGAGTTAGGAGATTTTCTTCAAGGCAGTACTCGCCCCATTGTCACCTTCAAGAAAGGCTCTCTCCTTTCAGAGCAGAGTTTTCTGGTCAATGCTCACTTCTGTGACTGCTCTTTCATGTCTTCTTCCCACACCATCAGTCTCCATCCCTCTCTGTCTTCCGACTCTTCCTTTCTACACGCCATGGTTCTTGTGTGAACTTCATTACTTAAGGGCTCATACTGAACCTAAAACATGACCAAGACCTCATCTTAGACTGCAGTTGCCTACATTCAAAGCCTCTCAGGTAGCTCCAGCCCAAAGGCAGAGGAATGGATAACAAGTCCATATACTCTCAGAAGGCAGAATATTCTAGATGTTGGTAAATGCTTTGAAGAAAAGAGAAATGGATTTGAGGAAATGACAGAATGGTGGTTGCAATTTAGCCAATGAAGTTGGCAGTGTGAATCATCTGGATGAGGAGCCACTTCGGGATGATGTGTGAAAAGGGTTCTAGGTCAAAACTTCAATTGGGATCAAGAGCAGTGAGCTTCTAAGACAGAAAAGAAGTCACAACAGCCAAAGCCCAGCGAGTAGACGGAGAGGATGTTGAGGACAGAATAAGGAGGTCAGCAGGGGTCAGGTTGGGCAGCATCTGTCCAGTCTTAAAGGAATTCACCCTCTACTGAGTGCATCCATCAAACACTGGAAGACATCAAGAAAAGGGTTGTTACAATATGATATGTTCTGAAAAGATTGCTATTGTTGCTCCATGAGGAATGGAGAGGCAGGGCTGAGACCAATGGTCCTGGTAAAGGCCCATTGTGGTCAGGGCTTATGGTGGAGATGAAGAGAAGAGAGATGTACAAAGCAGCAAGCACCAGGCACGGCTGCAGGATCAGTGGGAGGTGCGGGTTCGGGGGAGCTGCAGCTCGGCTTTTGGGGCTAATCTGCTGAGGAAGCATCTTTGAACAGCACAGGGAAAATATTAGAAGAACATGTTTGGAGAAATATCAACTTCAGTTTGGATTAGTAATAACAGTGATAGTAGAAAAAGAAACAGAAGCAGAAAAAAAATAACCACCCTCTTGTTGCTTCTCTGGAGTCTTTAGGGAGATTATCTTTAAATTATGTTTCAATTTAGAATATGTGTGTTGAGTTACTGAAGAAAATTTTGCTTTGATTTTTTTAAACAGAGAGTCAGTAAAACTGAAATCATAAACATTGTGGTATAAGAGATGGAAACTGGACTGTATAGTAAATAAAGTCATCAAAACCTTTTAAAATCATTATAATCTTCCCAACCAATATTGGCTCTTAAAATCCTCCATGAATCCTAAATGCTTACTACATGACATCATTGGCCATAATCACACCCATAGCAGACGAAAGGAAAAGGTAAGAAGATGCTACCCAAGTTTGTCATTCATAGAAAAAGTTTTCTAGATGTTCTACCCAGTGGCTTCCTTTACATCTCAGTGACTCAGAATCAGAGTCATAGGACATCTAAAAGATGTAGGGTTTTAGCTACACAGACAGACATAACTTTGCTACAAGGACTGTAAATATCCATTACCCTGCTAAAGCTATATCTCACGGGAAGTGTTCATTGGCTGATTGTGACTGTTATCCCACCCTTTAACTGAGTCCAGCATTAAATAGGACAAGAAAAAGAATTAGGATCAAGATATCTGGTCTATAGATTTCAACCCATTATTATTTTAAAATCTGTCAACCCTGCCAAGTGGATTTACTTTCAGTCATATTCCTATCATGATATCATCACGTAATTCTTTCAAAGTAAAATCCTTACAGAGATACACTATATATGTTTGCACCGTAAATTCACTGGAAGTAAAGTGCTTACCAAGAACAAATCAGGTCTGTCTCTGAAAAGATGTGATCCCAGCCTCTAACACATGGCTCTGTTAGCCACTCATGACTCCAGATGGGAGTCAGACATGGTGGCTCATGCCTATAAACCCAGCACGCAAGCTGATTGCAAGTTCAAGACTAGCTTGAAAAAACACACATAAAGAAAGGGGATACACTTCCGGAGATGCCATAGGTCCATGGGAAAGGGGAGACAGACAGATAATATGGACAAATATTTGGCATAATATTTAAATGACTATTGCATTAAAATTTAAAGCTCTAACAGCTGTTGGGTTATGTAAGAAACTCTGGCAAGGTCTCTGAAAAACAGTAAAGATGGCACCCTTCCCACTGCTTCTTGGTCTCTGGCAGGAAGCCTTCATTTTAAATTCTAATAGAGCCCTTTCAATTGACCTGCTTAGAGTCATATAGACCTGGACACCTCATCTTTGGAGCCCTAAGTCTATCAGAATCCACTTCTTTGTTTAAGTTATCTGATCTAAAATTAGGGGTGGGAAACCACTGAATCCCTTAAAATCCTGATTCTCCTCAGGGAACACTGGATTTGAGTTTCCAGGTCCCCTCTCTGCTTGTGAAGAGCTTCATTTTTCTGTATAAATGTGTATATGTATATGTGATTCCTTATGAATGTATGAATGTCATTCTTTATCTTTCAATAAAAGTCTCTTTTACTGCTACTCTCTGCTGGTATGAGATATTGCTGCATTTTAATTTTGTAATTGGCTGAGAAAATGAGCCTAATAATACCCTTAGACTGAAAATGACACCAACTTCAACAGTTGGCTTCAGGGAACAAGGAGAGATTTTGTACACATAATAATATGCCATTGTTAGTAATGTAGTATTATTATGGTATATATTACAATACATGCTATTATATGCATACACACATATGCACTTTACACTATGTTTCTTGGACTCCAAGTATTACACTGTAGATCATGAACACATGCACACATTGCCTCAGTTGGTCCTCATTGCCACCTTTGTGGTAGGGGTGGCACCATGCCCATTTTTGTAGTTAAGAATATTGAGACCGTCCAGTACCCTGCATTGCTCCTGTCCTGTCCTTCTTCATCATGATCCTGATTAAGTGCATAACTGTGTGATTATTGGGCTACCTCAGTCATTGTCCAGCAGGAGGGTTAGCTCCTTGAGCAATGGGGCTATACCTGTCTAATTTTCCATTTCATAACCCAAGTCAAGTTAAGTGCTAGTCACAGAGTGGGCACTCACATGTTTCAGTCCAGTGATCTAATAATTAGAACCAGCAGAGTAAATGTGTTTCATCAAACATTCCAATTCAATTTTATTGATGTTGCCTATTTGCAAAGCTTATGTGAGAAGACTTCTGGGACAACAACCTGACTGTGATAGGAAGAGAGATATGATTATTAGTGCAACATGGGGCATAAGAATAGAAAAGAGAAGATGTCTTCATGCATTCTGATGCTGCTCACTCTGGATTAAGTTTTATGAGTTTGATCATGAAGGACCTGCACTGAGCTGTTTCTAAAACTATTCATAAGGGACACCCCATGCCAAACACTTGCTTTGGTTGATTGACTTTATAAGGTAGCTGGTGGTCAGGCACCTAAAACTAGCTTGGTTTAATAAAAATGTGTCCATCCAAAGTTAAAAAAAATCCTTTAATAATGTCCCATGGAAACTGTGAGTTGTTCTAATAGTTCATCTGTAGCTCTTAGTTAGCACTTGTGGACCCTGAAAAGTCTCAGAGGAAACTGATTACATTCTTCAGCAGTCTGGCGGGGGCTATTTGCCACCTTCGTTTATTTCTTCATCTTTGGAAATCAGGCTATTTCTCAGCCTCCTAGAGATGTTGTGAGGAATAAGAAATAAACATTTGTAAAGCAATTGACACATACTGGAGGACTGCTGACGATGAGCAGGGGAGATTTCATAAATGCCCCGTCTATCACCCCATCCATCTTGGTTTCTCCATGTGCATTTACTTGCCAGCATTTATTTTTAATCAGAAAATAAGTTACATCAGCCAGCTCAGAGGAATTTCTGAAGATCTCATAGAAAATAAGACTGATGGGGAGGCTATGAAAGAATGCAGATTGTCAGTAAACAGTAAACAGTCTTAATTACTCAAATCCAAGTTATTTCCACTTATCTTTGGCTTACTTGTACCTGTATTTAACCAAGGGATTTAGAGCAAATTGATGATGTTCTGTCCCACTAGGGTCCTGTATATAGTTGTAGTCAGTCTCTTGAACCAAGACATAGGGGATACAAAGGAGTAAAGAAGAAAAAATCAATAAATGAAAAAGCAGAGCTCTCATCTTTGGTGCACGCATTTTCACATATTTTTAACATGACTACTGTGGTCCACCTGACTTACTGTGGCCACTCCAAAGAATGGCTAATATATAGAATGTAGGTGAGTTAGTGCCTAATGTACATTAGGTATTCAATAAATTATCATTTACAAGTGGAATTTGCTTCAAGTGAAGCAGCAGTTAAAACCAAATCTTAACCTCTGCCACTGATACATTTCAAAATGATAATGAATAATTCTTAGTATTTCCATAGTTTGTCTTTTTATTTCTGTTTTATTTATTTATTTTTGTGAATTTCTTATAATATATTTTGGTCATATTTAGAATCTCTTCTATATCTGCACCGCCTTTCTAATCCTTCACCAAATTTATATACTTTAATGTATATTAGAGTACAGAAATATGTCTCTATCTATCTATCTTTCTATCTATCTATACTTAGGGTCGATTTTGTGTCTCCAAATGTCCTTTGGTATGGACATTTGGTATGGACATTATTTATGAACTGGAGCTTCTTGTTCAACGTAATAAGAGTCTCACCCTTAAATGAGACTGAGTTTCTCCTTTCCAGCAGTCACCAGTTGCCAGTAGTTCCTCAGATAGGGTTAGGGTTTCTTACCCAATTCTCCATGTCTGTGCTGAGATTTTTGTTTGCCTCGAGCTTATGTGGGGCTTGTGCATAGTGCCAGCATTGCTGTGAGTTCATGAGTCACTGATCAGATGTCTGGAAGCTGTTTCCTTGTGGTCCGTAGTCTAACCCTAATCTACAAACATCATAGGCCTGGGGACTGCTTGAGAAGGAAGAGGGAAGGGAAAGCTTTGCCTGCTGTAAGGAGTCTTAACTTTATTCTGTAGCCTCTGAACACCCTTCAGAATGCTTTGAAGATGAAAACAAAATGACTGGGTTTCTTATGGATGGGCGCCACACTGATGACAGGCTGCAGGTTATTAAAGAAGAGACACTGACTGTATAGACACAGGAAGGAGGCCGAGGACATTGTCTAAGGTATCTGACTGAAGTCTGGGTGGGGGGTGATGAGATGGTGGGGAAAGGAGACGAGGGCTCAGCAGCCTTGATCATTGCATAAAGGTCAGGATCGAATACTAGGAAGAAAGACTGGCCCATGTCAGGAAGAGGAAGGCGCCTGGCAAACGTAAGCGCTGTGAAAGAACCACAGACAAATCCATTTATATGGAAGAACGACCCACATTGAAACTTTGAAGACTCTCTTAATACAAAATTAAACTTAGACTTTTATTTTGAACTGAGACCACATCTTAAATTTTATTATACACCAGAGGGAGTACAAACACATAGTAGCGGGAGCAAATTGTAAATTTGCAACTTAATGGACTGACCCCGAAGACCTGATGGAAGTGTCTATGCACTGGCAACCTCAGGAATCAGAGCCAAATGGCAAGACTTTTCCACTGAGCATTTAAGTTCATAAAGAATTTGTTATAGGGCAAAGAGATCTGCTATCTGTGAAATGTTTTATGAAGCAAAATCCACAGCACATCCTTATAGTTACCTCAAAGAACAGTGAAAGGGAAAAGCTAATACTTTATCTGAAAATGCTAGTGTGTTTATTTTCACATCAGTCTCATCATAGAATTCATGAGAATTATAACTGAATTTTCTTCAAAATAGTCATGTATACTGAAAAATGGATCGAATTTTCAATCCTTTATCCTGCCAATTTGAAATTTTGTGTTTATCACAGTGAAATTCCATATAACTAGCCTGTGTCTATACCTGGTTCTCTATCACTGTTTAGTTTGATTACTGTGAGGCTAGAGAGATGGTTCAGTGGTTAAGAGTGTGTACTGCTCTTGTAGGAGACATGAGTTCAGTTCCCAGAACTCATAGGACAGCTCCCAACTGCCTGTAACTCAAGCTCGTGGGGGATCTGGTGCTTCTGGCCTTACTGTCATGCACGGACCCACACAAGACACATGACTAAAAAGAAAATAAAGTTTTAAAAGATTATACTAGTTTCTTTTCTTATATCTGTGAAAAAGATATACCCAAGGAAAAGCAACCTGATGGAGAAAGGGTTTATTTTCTCATAGCTCAGATGAACACATTCCATCATGGTGTTTAGGATTCTCTTCAGGAATGTATGTATAGTGAATGACCTTTGATATCAGACAGAAAGACTTGGTGAACATTTGAAGTGAGGTGCCCCATATAGGATCATGTGTTTTAACACTTGTATCTAGCTGCTGACACTGTTTGGAGGTTATAAAGCCATTGGGAGCAAGGGTTTAATTAACAGACATGAGCCATTGGAGGTAGACCTTGGAAGTTATACCTGCCCCTCATCTTATCTAGCTCTTTGCTTCCTTGGTTGTTCAAGAGGTGAACCGTCATTTGGCCTCAGGATCACACTACCACAGACTGATCCACATTTTCCACCATGCCTTCCTGCCATGATGAGCTAAAGTCCTCTGAATATGTGAGTCAAAACAAATCTTTTATATCTTGAGTTGTTTCTGTCAGTAGTACATACTATTTCCAAAGTAAAGGCAAGCTAGGTCACTGCCCACATATTTTAAATAATATCGCTCATTCATTCTCTGGGGCCATGCTTGGGCAGGTTTTATACTATGGATTCTGTGAGAATTGTATTTCCTAGGCCATCTTCCCTCTCTGGGACTGGGACAGGAACCCATGGCTGAAGCAATCTGGAGCCTCCTGACGTGTATATCTTAACAAGCATCAAAGAAGATTCTTCTTGCAGCAGATGGGTACTACTACAAACTTCCGAGCCAGTTAAATGCAGAGAATAAGTGATTGTGAGCTGCCCAGCCCTAAGTGATACACCTATAATGCAGCTCCTAGGTCTAAGTCTCATGGAATTTCACGGAAGATGGGCTGAAACGGATAAAAGAGCCAGATGGACAAGACAGCTGCTGCTGGTTAATATACTGTGGACATGACAGGGAAACTACATCAATGAAATCTCTCTAGTATGGTAGTCTAACAAGATCTGCATAACGACAAAATTAGTCAGTATGCCAAGTTGAATGAGAGGAATATCATATGATCCCACCTCAAGATGAAGAGCTACAAGCGATCAAGGATGCTAAGGAGGGAGAATCAGTTTTCCCCAGGAAATAATTCCCTGAGAGGTTTCTTAGTCCCAAAGTGCAGCCCTAAACAGGTACACACAGGCACTACTAAATGAACTCAGTGCATATGTTGAAAAGTATGTGTGTGTGTGTGTGCGTGTGTGTGTGTGCATGTGTGTAAATAATCAAAGGAGGACAAATCGACAAATCTTGAAAGGGAGCGGGGGACATGGGACGAGTTGGAGGGGGTGGGAATTATGCAAATACCATACTCATGTATGATATTCTCAAAAGTAAAAAAAGGTATATGAAAACAATTTCTTGGCAATTCAGCTGCCGAAATAACTCCTCTCTGTAATTCCAGTGAACTAACTGATTCGCCCAGCTGGATATGGGTGTTTTTTTCTCTGGTCTGTCATTAGTGCCCTATCTAACTAGGGTAGATAGTTTATTCACGTCTCCCCCAGAAAAAAATCACACAACACAATTAGTGCCCAATCAAGGAAACACAGCTAATGACGGAGTTGTGAGGAGTACTTGCATGGTTTCTGCTTTGTGTGGAGAGACATGCAACTGGTGTGCATCTCTCTGAGGGCGAAGTGTTCTTGGAGGACAGTCACGGGGCGGCTGTTTTCCTGTATGTGGTATGGGGTGCTATGCCTCCTCAATGGATAGGATCCATTTTGTGAGAACAGGAATGTCCCCCAAGTATAAAAATAGAGAATGTATTGCTGTTTCTGAAAGCAGCATTTATTGGACAGGAATATAAACAGGTTGTGGTGGCAACTGTGTGGCCTTTGCTGGGGGTGATAAGTCTGAGGCTCAGGTGTCTATCAAGAAATAAGTTATCCACGAGAGGGAGGAATTAGAGTGGAAAAAATAAATGTCGATGCCATCTTCTGCATCAGCTTCTGATTTTTCACTGAGGTGAGAAAAGGAAGGATGAGATGGAAGCATTGGCTTACTATTTCTTACAGGTGGCAGGACATAAGGTAGATTTGTTCTAAAGAGCCCTTCCTGGGATTCAGATTTTGGGACCCATGGGATAGATGGAACAGTGAGATAGGAGACAAAAAGGTAGAAATGATAGATGATACTCCTCAGATCCAAACTTTAATACAGAAGTGAAAATCCATAATTTAGCACATATATGGAGGTCTCAGAAGTGGCCCAGCATGGGAAACTGACAACTGGGGAACATTTGCTTCCGAATTTCTTGAATTAGGAAAGTCTTTTCAATAAGAAATTAAAGTACCTTTCATAGTCTGGTTTGTGAAGCTGCGGAGGATGGGGACAGATGAGATCAGTTTGAGTGCTGTGGAAGGAGGCAAAACTGAGTAATAGAAGGTTGCATAATCAGAAGCAATGCAAAGTTCATTTTCTAATGAACTGGCTTAGACAAACCATTAGGGACACTTGTTTATCATTAGCTGAGGTCTTCATGAGACGCTGAGAGTGGACAACGATAGAGGAAGGACAGGTATTATTGGAGAAACTAAATATGAGAAACAGTGTTTATGTCCAGTTCACTGGGTCAGATAGATCTGTGTTCATAGAAGACTCTGAATGGAGCGTTCTGAAAGCTAGGCTGGAACTACAAGGATGCAGCTTCCATGATAGCATAGAATTTTCAGTTGTTTGAATGGCTGTCACTCATACTCCTATAAATAACCCCTCACCCACCGTGCCTGTAAGTAATTCCAATAAACTGGTTTACCAAGCTAGTATTGGGTGAAATCATTTCTTTGTTGTGTCTCCAGTTTCTTATCTTTTGATCAAACTCTGGATTTCTCATGTGGATCACATGATAAAGGTCTATTCAATGATAAGACCAGTCAAACAAGGTGAAGCTACTGAGTGAGTCTATGCTGCTCAGATGGCTACAGGTGCTGCCTAGAAATCATCACACGAGAGATGGCAGTGCATTCACTGTCACAGACATGGCTCACAGTCAAGAAAAATGTTCATGGTGCACTGAAGATCATGTGCCAACTTCTGACTTTTTAAATTGACTCATGCCTTTGCTAGTGAGGGAGCAGCCATGTATGGGTGTGGGCCCTGTAATGCCTGGTAGGCTACTTTCAGTGGATCTTTGGTTTCCCAGAGCTATTGATGATGCCCCCCATTGCTGTTGGTACTTAGATTTTAGGGTTGCCAGTACAGTTCCATCAATTGATTCCAGGCATACAACTGTAACCCTTGAGATTTATATGTATTATTTGTTCAACTCTCCAGAACCAGCACAGTCTAACAATAATAACTTTTGCTGCAAAAGCTATGAAGAAATGGACTGATAATCAAGGCATCCATTGACCCTTCAGGGCCACCTACCGTCTTCAGACATTTAAGATTGTTCAGTAGCATCCCAGCTCCCTTAAAACTCAGAATTTTGACACCAGTTCCATCATCTACTCCTGATCTATATGCCTTAATAAGTCTATTTGGTCACTAATTGCAATTGTCTTCTGAAAATGATCATATTCTCTTAGCCGTTGTATCAGTTATTTTTCTGTTGCTGTGATAGAAACACTGACCAACTAAACTTATCCAAGGAAGAATTTATTTACCTTACAGTTCCAAAGGGTCAAGAGTCCATCATGGTGAGGGGCCATGGCAGCAGAGGTGGCTGGAGCAGGAACAGAAGCTAAGCACTCAAGTCTTCAAGCAGGCACAGGAAGCAGAGAGTGACTGGAAATCTGCCAAGGCTTGAGTACTCTCTAAGCCTGCCCTCAGTGACATGCTTCCTGCAGCATGGTCACACCTTCCATGACTTCCCAAAATGGTGCTGTGAACTGGAGACAAAATATCCAAATACTTGGAGTCCATGGGGCACATTCTCATTCAAACCATCATAGCCATTGTCTGGATAATAGGACAAAAAAAAGTGGTGTTTTTAATTACTTAATTAATTTTCTATTTTATGTGTATAAGTATTTTGCCTGCGTGCATGTAAATTCATCATGTGTGTGCAAGGCCCTCAGGGGCCAGAAGAGTGCATCAGATCCCCTGGAACTGGAGTTACAGGTGATTGTTAGCTGCCTTGTGTGTGATAGGAATCAAATCTGGGTCCTCTGCAAGAACAGCAAGTGCTCTTAACCACTAAGCCATCCCTCTAGCCAAAGGATGGGAATTTGAGAGACCTATTTTAAAAATTACTAACTCGACTTGGCCATTCATAGGCATTGCCTATCTTTCTTTCACCTAGGGTCAATCCCAGGCAAGTTTCAAGTTAGAGACCCAAATCATGGGGCAGGTGGTGTTATAGGGAACTCAGATTTAATGTTAGTTCAGGCCCTTAACTTCTTTTCTACGGTTGGCATAGACAATAAGTTAGGCTTCAACACTCTTGTGAGGTGGTGATCATTAATGACCACCTAGACTTTCTCTTTGTGTGCCAGGACTGAGTGTATGTAATCATTAAAGAGTCCAGCCATGGCTGGATTAATGTCTCAGGCTGAATGGAAAAAAAATCAATACAGAAACTTAAGGAGAGGTTAAATTGAATTTGTAAGGTATATTTTAGTGGTTTATGGGATTTGTTCAGTTGGCTGATGCAAGGATCCTGAGGGGTATAGCCAATATCAATCCTGCGGGTAGACTTTATCCTAATGTTGTTGAGAATAGCACTAATTAAATGCTGTATGAGACAAACCAAATATATTTTACAGTAGTCTCAGCTGATTGTATGAATCAAAGGCAGAAGGAATAGTGTATTCATGGATACATTTTACAGAAGTCAAGACAGTGTAGAAATGAGGGGAGGATTTTGGTGGAGACAATTCCGTGTGGGCGCCTCATGCTTTTGTATGTGTGTGAGCATGGTAGTGATTATTTCAGAGATGTATAAACAGTCTTGGAAGATAGGATATCTTCCTCCAAGGTCAGATTTGGTTGCACTCTAATGTAATAAGAAGTAAACTGCCTGTATGGTAAAGCACAGGCAAAATTGCTTGTCCTTACGGAAGTATCAGGTTCTATAACCTTGAGGTTCTCTAGCTGTCATGAAAATGAACATGATAATCAGCATGCATCTGACCCCTCTGTATCGCCTCCTTGACACTTGAAAGACACGTGACATAGACACACACCTGATGTTCATGCTGCTTTGGAATCTGTAAGTGGCAAGTCTGTGTCTTGGACCTAGAAGTCCATGCCTTCTGTTAGCATCCATATAACTTTGGCAAGATAACTTGATAGCTTACAAACAGAGTAAAATCTGTAATTATTTATCATTTTATAATATACATTTTAGCATTTAAAATTTAGTAAGAGGTCTGAAGAGATGGCTCTGTGGGTAAAGGCTCTTCCTACAAAGACGTGGTTACTTGAATTTGATCCCCAAACCCATGGTAGAAGCAGAGAACCAACTCTCACAGGCTGTATTCTGACTTTCACATGTACACACCACCAATGCACACATCATAGGCACATACAATAATGAATTTCAGAATCAAATTCTCCGCCTTTCCCAAACTCTTGAGGAGTTACATTAGAAACACATTAAACTGATTAAAGAGCTAACATTGTTTAATAAAATTCTGTTTGGGGAACATGGTATTTCTATGTATCTACTGAAATATTGTCTCAATGATATATTGCTGTTTTCCTTCTGTGGGTCCTATATATTTCACATTAAATGAATTTTTATTTTTTGTAGATTATTTTACTAAGGCAATTTGAATAGTTTTTATTCTATTTTCTAATTAGTGCTATCTTGGGAAAACCATTACTATAAATTTACTTGATAGCAGCTGCACTACACTCTGACAGTTCACTAGGTGGTTATGTTGGGACCTCTTCTGAAACAAACAGAATATCTGTAAGTGGTAAGGATTTGATCTTTTACTTTTAAGTATGTATTCCTCTTACTTTTTCTAAAATAAACTTTCTCTGGAATAAAGATGCTGCAGTGTTACCATCTGACCTCAAGTTATACTAAAGAACTATAGCAATAAAAATGGCACAAAGCAGACACGAAGATCAACAGACTAGAAAATCCAGATTTATGTTCACACAATTATAATCACCTGATTTTTGACAAAGATGCCAAAAATTTACATAGGAGTAAATACACGGAGCATCTTCAACAAATGGTGTTGGGAAAATTAGATGGAGACTCTTGTCTTTTACCTTGCATGAAAATTAACTCCAAATGGAATAAAGACCTCAGTGTAAAACCTGAAACATTAAAACTCCTAGAAGAGAAAGTAGAGGATTACAACACATAGGTATAGATAAGAACTTTGTAAATAAGACTTCAGTCACTCAAGAAATAAGGTTCACAACTGACAAACACAATCTCATAAAACTAAAAAGCCTCTTACAGTGACGGGAACTCTCAATCAAGTGACAGGCAATCTACAGAATGGTATAAAGTCTATACCAGCTAAAGCCAATAGAAGATTAATAACTAGACCACATAAAGAACTAAAAACAAACACAAAGAAAAAAGTGCAATAAAAATGTGCTACAGGTCTAAACAGATAATTCTCAAAAAAAGAAATACAAATGGCCAATAAACATTTTCCTCAAACAATATTGGCTATGGTCATTGTTCTTGGTAACCTGCCAGGACTTGATGCGAGGATGCTGTTGATGAGGGCGCTACATATAGGAGTCTCAGAACAAGCAAGATGAAACCAAGCTTCATCTCTACTGAGTATCTTTCGTAGTACTAGAAGATGCTAGGCAACGTGCTACTTGAAGAGAAAAGTAATTACCAACCCCTACCCAGCTGTGAACCCTGTGCGTTACAATTCTCACTGGCATGGCAAGATATGCCCACAGCAATAGGGGCGCTAATGCTATGGGAGTAACCAAGCACCTTCACAAAATGCAGCCTGTACTTGGCACTGTTATCACAGCCTATGACTAGACCGGTCACAGTCCATAGTGGAGAACCTATTGCTGTTATTCTGCTAAATAGACTCCTAGTATCTTATTGCTCTACACATAGGTTAGTGCATCTCTCAGTTCTCACCAGAGAAGCTGCTTTTTACAGCAGATGTTGATTAACACAGAGACCCACAATTGGCCAGAGTGCAGAGAATAAGAGACTATGGAGTGCTCAACCACATCACACTCTTCCCACCTGAGACTCAGCGGTTATTGCAGAATAGGGAGCAGAAAGAGTGTAAGAGCCAGAGACTGTAGATGAATACAAGGAAATCGTGTTGTCTGGACACCACAGGACAGCTGCACATTTGAACCCACAGCACTTATGACAACATACACAAGACCTGTGCAAACCAAGCAAGATGGGGCAAGCATGGACGGGGAAGGTAGGCTGGAAGCCCCAGCCCTGTCTGAGGCTCTACTGGTGATTGACAGCTAATGGGGGGGAAGAGAGGGAGAGAGAGAGAGAGAGAGAGAGAGCGCATTTTATTTAAGGATGTGAGGAGCTAGTAGGTTGACCAGACTCCAAGGGATAGATCCACACTCGAGAGCATTTTGGGAACACAAATTAGACTCAATACGTCTTTTAAAAAAAGAAAAAAATACCACAAAGGCATATGGCATCTATACAACTATTTTCTTTTCTTAATTTTTGATTTTGAAAATATTTTCAATATATTTATATTTCTTCCTATTGCTGTACTCCCCTTCCTAACACCATCAAATTTCTGTACCCCTAATGTTTATATAGTATGTTTATTCAGTACTCTAATATATAATATATATTAGGACCTATTACTATGTTAATTTAATTAATTGATGAAAAATAGTCCTTCCTTTCCCCATATCTGATATTGATTTTAGGCTTAGGAACCTACAGCTAGACAGGCCACAGGCCACAAGGGAGAGCCTAATATCATCATTCTGCTAAATACAGTATTAAAGTGACTTCTAACGGCTTATTGTTATATCCATAGATTAATGTATTTCTCAACTCCAGCAGAGCTTATAAGCAGGAATCTTATGCAGCAGATGGTGATTAACACAGAGAACCACTACTGGTCAATGTGCAGAGAACAAGAGGCTGTAGAGTGCTTATCCCTGAATAGGACACTTCTACCAAAGCTCTACCTCCTCAGGCTCAGGGGTCATTGTGGAAGAAGGGATACAAAGATTGCAAGAGCCAGAGGTAGTGGATGACCACAAGGAAATAGGATTCTCCAGACAGCAGGTCAGTTACTCATATGAAATCACAGCAATGGTAAAAGCATGCACAAGTTCCACATATACTCAGACCATACAAAATCCAGGCATGGATGTGAGAAGGTAGGTAAAAATCCTTAACCCTTTTCAAGGGACTATCGGCAAGTGGTGGCTGCTGGGAAGGGGAGAATCAGTCTCCTTTAAGGGTGTGACTCTTGGTAGGCTGACCAGGCTCCACTCCAGTGGACAAATTCACACTGAAGGACACTTTGGGATACAACTTTGATTATACACATATACGTTCAGAGTACATGAAACTGGGTGATTGGGTGAAGGTAGTTAAGGGATGCAGTTGGGGAAGCGATCTAAATAAGACCAGAATATATGAAATTCACAAAATTCAGTTAAACAGGAAAAAGAATAGAGGACATGAAGTTGGGCTAAGGGGTGAGGGGGCAGGGTAGACATGGGGGAGTGGTCTAGACATGATCAGATGAGAACACATTGTATGAAATTCTCAAAGAACATACACACACACATACTTAAAAAGTCATTAGTCATCAGCAAAACGTAAATTAAGACTACTTTGAGATTCCATCTTACACCTTTATTCACTGTTAGTGGAGTGCAAACTGGTTCAGCCACAATGGAAATCAGTGTGGAAATTCCTCAGAAATCTAGAAAGAGAACTACCATATGGCCCAGCTATTCCATCTCGGGTTTATACCCAAAGGACTGTGTTCTGCTACAAAGATACTTGCTTTTCCCTGTTCATTGTAACTGTCACGTAATAATATAGCTTGTTATATATGGACTCTTTTCTACCAAGTGGTGCCGTAAGCTAAATGTGCCCCACCAAACCCAAATCCATATGATAAAGTGTTCATTCCAATAAAATGACAGTTGGACTTTGGCTTTGGGCAAGAAATGAAGTCATGAAAGTGGGGCACTCATGGATGGAATCAGTGCCTAAGAAGAGACATGAGAGAGGTGCTATGCCATTTTGTGGACACAGCAAAAGAGAGCTGGGGCTCTCATTTGACACTGAATCGACTGGCACCTTGATCTCCGGTGTCTCTGCCTCAAAAACTGAGAAGAATAAATTTCTGCCATTTAAGCTACTCTTTCATGGCAGTTTTTTATAGCACTTGAACAACGAAGACACATGTTATTCAGTAACAGGAGAGACGTCCCACTATAAGCTTCCCTCTTTTCCTAGAAACCCGTGTTCTGGTTTTCCTTTCCATATAAACATGATTCTTTCCTTATGACTGAAACTCAGGGTGTTACCAGGACATATGTTTGTACTGGTCTCTTATTAATATTAGCTAGGACGTTTAATATGCAAATTTGGGTGAATTTTCTTTTGTGGTATCTTTGCGTCTTCTGTTACATTAAACCTGCAACCTCTCAGCATTGCCAAGTAGAACTGCACTGACATTGGTGTCTGGTTCCACTGTAATTCTCTCTCTGGTTTCAGTTTTTATCTGTTACTTTCAAGAAAAGTTCCTCAGATCTGCCCTCTGCATCATGAGCGTTAGTTCTCTGCATTTATTTTTCCATCATGCTTTTAGTTAACGCCCCTTCCACAACTTTACTAGCTCTTTTAGCTCCTCTGTCTTAGCATCTCAGCCACTGCTTGTCTCCCATGGAATCTCACACTTGGGCTATTCAATATCAAGGACACATGCAGAGTGACAGACACTGTATCAAATTGGAGGAGATATATGTCCATCTACAGTGCAAATCAGGCCAGGCAGTGGTTGCCATGGGGTCCAGGCATTACCAAATCTGTTCTTTTCTAAAAATAGTCTAGAAATACTGACTTCTAGGAGCAAATGCCTATTGATTTTTAACAGATGGTAGCCCCTATTCTCTTTTTATTTGGAACAAGGTCTGGCTGCATTTTCTAGGCTGGCCTTAAACTTGCTATTCTTCTGCCTTAACCTGTTAAGTCGCTATGATTACAACCCCGTGCCACCATGCTAAGCTTCAATATTCACAGTTTTTAAAAAACACACTTTTGGGGCCAATTTTGTGAACCAGATGTTTACAAACTTGAATACTTGAGATTGTAAAAATTTGGAGGAGTCTGAGACAGTTACAAAGAAAATGATTGGAGTGCACTGTTCGACACGTTCATTTAGAAAGCAGCAAATGAAATCTTCCAGTTAGTAGTTGGAAATACATGGCCTTTTTATTGCTCTGGAGAACAAACTGCCCATGGGGTCATCAGAGCCAATATCTGATCTCTGATGATTTTGATGCTATTGACAGAAGCCCTGTGTGTATTCTACTGTCTGTGCTAGGGAATTCAAATGCGGTGGCTCCCTGAAGCTTTTCTTCTCCAAACTTAGCAGTTAAGTGACGTGACTAGTTAGGAGGGAAAAATGAATAATAACAACTTCTGACATTGACCCACACAGGTCTGGTGGTACATGCCTATCATTACAAGTATCAGAAATGTGAGGCAGGAAGATCATGAGTTTGAGGCCAGCCTGGACTACACAAAGAATTCAAGGCCAGTCTGGGCTGCATAGCAAGACTCCCCGTCTCAGAAAGTAGGCAAACAAGGGCAATTCAAACTAAGTTCAGGAATAGTAGTCAACTAAGTCACAGACCTTAACATTCACGTGCAAGTGCACTAACATTACTTGGTTTCTTCAGGGTTGTAAAAATCTAGTATTATTCTTACAGTGGAGCAAGGAAAGACGGACAGTGTCTAAAACAGGACAGCCTTCTCCATACTAAAGAGGAAGCTGACGAATCTGGACCAGCAGTACTGTGAGACTCCCCAGGAAGGATACTCACAGGGGGATGGCAGATTACAGAGAACAGAGAGGAAGGACAAATTTTGATGTCGTGTAGAAATACCAATCAATCAGACCAGTTTAGAAGTTAATGTTATTGCATGTTCATCATGGGTAATAAATAGATGGGCACATACCCAGGGTGCCTTCTCATCTACTAAGCAACATCATTTTTAAAAATTTCTATTTGCGAGTGTGCATGTGCATATGTATGTATGTGGGTATGCATACATGGTCAATGTCAAGTGTCTTCTTCAGTTGCTTTATTTCTTTTTTATTTACTTATTTATGGACAGAGTCTCTCACTGAATCTGGAGCTCATTGATTGGCTAGACTGGATATCCAACAAGCCCCAGAAATTCTCCTATTTCTACTTCCTCAGCGCCAAGAATACAGGTGTGTGCTGTTGGTCCTGGCTTCTTACATCGGCACTGATGATCCAAACTCAGACTCTCAGGCTTGTGTGTGAATACATCGCTGACAGCCGTCTTCCCAGATCCACCTGAGCAGCATCATAACTTGAGGCAGAAAACAGTTAAGCTTCCCTTCTTCAGTCCCCTGTCTACCCTGACTCTACTATTCCTCTGGACTATTGATGCCTGTAATCCAGAAGAGATAGGGTCAGTAATTATCAGAATCATATACAGAAGCTCAGACAGGTTCTGTAAGTTACTTAACAACATATAGCTCATTAGCAGGGGGCTGGGATTTCAACCAATGACTGACTGCTGTTCCTTTAAATCCTTTGACTTCCTGAGACAGCAGCACTCAGACCTCCATATGTCACTTACATCAATTTACCTGATGGGCACATCCATTTAGCATTTAGTGGGTACCAGCAGATTTGGAGGGAAGTCTTATTCTGGAAGTCTCCGGAGTCTGAGCCTGGGTTCTTTGTAGTGAAAAGCAGCTAGATGGGATAGAGGTGGGGAGCAATATGTCCTGAATGTCAGCACACCGGAAGGCGCATAAGTAGCAGTCATCAGGTCACCTAGGAGACTGGAAGTCATAAAAGAAGCAGATCCAAATGCCTTCTAGGAAGAAATGATGCATGGCATTCATTTCTTTCCCTCTTGTCAAACTTTATTTTCCAACTTCAGACTTTTAGCAAAGGCAGGTGTTTTATATCTAAAGTCTCTCTTCATATTAATCATATTCCTGGTTCATATACTTGTAGCTTGGGATGTATTGACATGGTATTGAAATTGTCAAGGCAGAGACAATGTTAGCAATAGATTGTCTGAGATGATAGCTTGAGGAAGTTATTTTGCAACAGAACAGAAGCAAATAAAGAGAAAATGGACATCTGTGTGTGAGGAAGGAAGGGATGGAGGAATCATGGCATTTTCTAGCAGCATGGTGCAAATGCATCATGAAGAGGTGTCAGACAGTCCATGCTGAAGGATTCTGCATCTCAGACCATCAGTCATCATCAGATTCCAGACATCAGATGACATCATTTGTCTATGAGGATCTTGATGGCATAAAGAATTCAGGAACCATAAAGTGATGTAATTATTACAGCTATTGTTAATTAATCAGTAGTGATAGGTGTCTGCCTTTGGAAGGACTCTTTCAAACCCACTCACTGTGTACGAGAATTGTCTTTAGTATATGACTGACTTCTTTTTTCTATAGTTGTTATGCCCAGCCCAGGAGTCAGACTGGAAGATCACAGAAAATCAATGCTTTATATTAATAATGCCGCATGCTCTATATTAATAAAAGGTATCCAGCACATGTGCACAGCAAGTCGTTTTGCAAAGCATTTTATCCCCTTCATTTCACAACAGAACCTTCCCCCCAACCAGTCAGAGAGTCAGATGTGAGAATAACCAGCAGCAGAAAGAGCTGAGCAAGCATCACACTGAGTCCTCGCTCCAAGGGCAAGGGCAGGAGTGTTGGCCTTTCTGCTTCTGCAGTTCCAACATGAGAACTCTGCTCTCTCAGGCGCTCTGAGTGATCCATCTTTAGAAGGAAGACAGAACAGCTGAGGATGGGTGAGTTGATCAACTCTTTGCACGCCAGCTGGCTCCTTAGCAGTCAGAGAAGAAAAGGTGTTCAGGTGTCTTCTTTCTGTCTTCATTGCTACCCAGTCTTGTCTTTCATCTCACAGCACCAGAGCCAGCTCCTCTCTGGGATTTGCTTGAATCCAGTTTGAGAGAGTCTGTACATAGCAGTTAACACAGGTCCTGCTTTAGGAAATGTTCAATCAAAGATACAAGTGAATAAATAAATAAGGAAGCGAGACGGGAGAGTACACAGTCAGAATTGCTTGGCATGACTGAGTCGTCCTGCTGGGCAGTGCATTCTGTCTGTGGGTCATTGGCCTTTTCTATGTTCCCATTGAGGGTACTGCTTTTGACACGCCTACCTTCCTTCTTGCCAGAACCTGACTATGCTGCTACTGCCTGTCTGCTTTGCTCTGTGCTTGCAGGTCAGTCTGATGGGCAGCTTCCAGTTTGAGTCTGATGTTTCTGAGCCCGATGTTTCTCTCAGACACAGACCGTATGTGTGATATGAGAGCTGAAGGGAGAATATGGGGTGTGGACAGGGTCGAGTAGGAAGGCAAGTAGGTTATGAAAGAAGAATGTGCGTGGGCTGTGGGTTAACTAAATCTAAGGATGTGTGGAAAAACCATATGGAAAAACTGGTAGACTAATTTCTTTCAATGTATAACTTATATTGAATTTTTGTGGATTTCATATAATATATCTTAATCACATTTAGATCTCCCCTACTTGCACCCACACAGCCTGCTCACTGGATTTCATGCATTCTCTCCTATATGTTGAGGCCTATCAAGTCAAGTTTGTGGGTGTTTCTTGGTGTGAGCTCATCCACTGGAGCCTGTTCAGCTACCTAGCATCTCTCCCTTAGAGCAGTTCAGCTCTCCCTCGCCCAGCAGTGATTAGTTGTCAGTAGTTCTTTGGCTAATGTTGAGGCCTCCTGCCCATTTCCTCACTGATTTAAAAAATAATAATAAAGTAAAATAATCTAAAGTGTTCATTGACATGCATAACCTTAGGCCAGTTGGTCAGCAAGTCAGACTCACTGCGACCTGGGAAACTGAATTTTAGAAGCCTTTCAGGTAGTTCTTATATTTGGACAATTTGGAGATTTCTGGTCTAAGCTATGTGATGTCCTGAGAAGTTGTTATTGATTCAGGGCAGCATCTGACCTTGGCTGATCTCATCACACTGAAGGGAAGTCTGGATGTTCTACAGTCCAGGGAGAGTTCTCTCAGACCCCACTACTGGGTATGTTGTCCTGTAAGCAACTGGTCACATGTGAAAGGAATAGTCTAAAGAGCAAGCCCCTCCCTGCCCTGCAGTTCGTGGAGAACACAGAGAGTGCCTGTGTCCTTGGTGATAACACTAGGACACCAAATCAACCAACCCTGAAGTGGGTTCTAAGTTAGACGTCTCATTATGTGCAACAATAAATGTCTTTATTACATAAGTCACTGTGAGTCAGGTTTTCTGTTACTAAAAGCATCCTGATTAATTCAGCTCCTGGCAGCAGCAGCTGTAGCACATCTAGATGTCCACTTAAGTAGCCCAAATCCAAATAGTAATCAACACAGTTATCTCTTACTGAATGTTTCTATGTCAGGTGCTGTGCTAAGAGCTTTGTGTTGATTATTTCAGTTACCCTCCACAGCCACCCCACCAGGTAGAAACTTATAAGGTGTCCTCATTTATAGATAAGGAAATTGAGGTAAAGGAGCATTATATAACCCCTCCAAAGTAAGTGGCAGAGTCAAGATTTAAGTCCAAGAGATCTGACTCCAGCATTCACCCTATAACCACTGAGCCAAGCCAAGCTGTAGCCTGTCAAAGCACACTGGCCTTCAAACAATCCCTTCTTTGATAAGAAATGCACTGCTGAATTTTGTCACTAGTATTTTAGCAACCAGAATTATTTGAAGAAATCTGGCAACCCAAGAGATGCTAACCCATTCTAAAGTATCAGCCAATGGAAAAACGTCAGCTTCTCATCAGAAAAATCAGTTGAAGCTGGCAGCCTGGGGCAGGCTTCATGCCAGCCCCAAAGAACTTAAGCCTGTCCAGTCCTCAAGAAGAGGACCTGCGGAACGAGCAAGTGGATATCCTTTCTACCTGATCCTTATTCTGAGTTGGTGGTCAGTATCCCATTTGTAAATTATGACCCTCTCAGTGGCTAAGCAAAAATAGGGAACTCAGATAGTAACTATGTTCTAATCACCATAAGGGGCTAACTTCTTGCTTCAAGTAGATTAACTTTGTATCCACTTTTGGAGAGGAATGCATTTTCAAAAGTGAACAGAGATAAAATACCACTCTTCCAAATCTGCCAATATACCTAATAAATACCAGCCTCCAGGGGCAATTGTAAAACTGATTTAATGAGCTAATGGAGAGAAAATGTTTCGTTTGGTTTTTTATATGACTTTTGGGTTTCTTCATTTGGTGAGTTATCTGCAATCTTTTGGTTTTGCTTTTGAATCCATGTAGGAAGCCAGCCTGTGACTTTTACTTTTCTACTCCTATTCTATGTATTCTAGTAGCAGAATGCATAATAATGTAGCTACTAAAATGTAGCTAGATTTGCTGTTAATATATCCATTAATGTTTTATACTGAATGCTTTGATCTGTGATATTCTTCCTGATCCTGTAACATTTATGCGTTTTACATCACTTTAGCCTAGGTACCATTAGGAATTAAGACTTGCCTATCCAAAATGCAGTCCTTGGATCTGCAGCTTCTGCATTGCCTACAAGTATCATCTGCCTAGTCAGACTGTGCATTTAAACCAGATACTTAAAAATTCCTTCACACATTATAAAAGTCTGAGAAGTATAAATTATAAAAAGATGATTAATAAGACTTGGCACTTGTCCTCAAGGACCTTGGAAAATAGAGAAAGAAAGGAACACAACATTAGGAAACCTTATACAGTACTCTGGATACTGCAGTGGAATAAAGCTCAGGAGAAGAGGGGCATGCTGGCCCTGGGACATCCAAAAGGTTCTTAGCAAGAAGTAGTCTGGAACTCAGTAGAATGGGAGATGGTTTCCTAGGAGGCTCAGGAGACAGTGTGCACACATGAGAAGCTCCTGAGAGAATGCTCATCTGGACATTTTCTCTATGCCCTGTGCCTTACTGAGGAAGCACCAGCGATTTTTTTTCCAAAGGATCAATGACTTTTGCATGCCACAAAGAGGGCAAAAGCTGTGTTCACAAATATGGGAGACATGGAGTGACAATAAAAGAAAGTAAGACTGTTCAGTAAAGATTGTGTGGTCCTTATTATTTGCCCTTTTATTGATCTAATTTTCATTCAATAATAATTTAGCAGCACATGATCCCTAAAGTAGTGATTCAGCCATAACAGGATGCTGGGACACATAAACAACCTATAAAGGAATCTAATGTCATCAAACACCTCTTGTTGGGGGTCCCTCTGCTCGGTGAGCCAAGGGGGACACAGGGTATCCGCTGAAAGGGGGTGAGTAGATGTGGAATCAATACACAGACTCTGGGACCTGAATGAGAAGCATGTGGAGGGCAAGCAGCAGCAAACTCGTTTATTAAAGGAGGTGCAAGGGGTTTATAAATTTGGTTAGCCAACCCCCTATGGGGTAGTTCATCTCCGTGCAGGCTCTCTTTAGATACAGGGCAGAAGCTGGTATCAGCCCTGACTGGAACAGAGCACCATGCCCACAGGAGCCACTCCCTTAATCTTCATAGCAGGTGACCTGGCTAAGGCACACACTGCATTATGCCATTCATACACAGGAGCCACTCCCTTAATCCTCATAGCAGGTGACCTGGCTAAGGTCCATCCTGCATTGTGCCCTACAACCCCTCTATTTGCCTGCTGCATGGAAGAGACCATTGGAACTAAAGGGTTTCATGTCTTACTCTCTAAGAAGGCATCAATGACTGGTTGATTCTTTGAATCTATGGACATAGACTATGATTCCACAGTCTCCTAGAGTCATGGAGATTAAATGGCATGAGCTCTAATGCAGGAGGCTGCAAGGAGACAAGATGTTACCATAGGAAACTTATTATATGTCACGAGCCATGCAAGTGAGAGAAGCCTTTGATGGTGGGGTAAAGCAGCATCTTAACCCTGCTAATCCTCCTCTGGCTATGTCCCATACACAGCATAGCATAACCACCCCTTTCAGAAGGTGAACTACATTTGTCTGTTATTCTTCCCATCACCGTCCCTCCCATTCCTCCCTCCTTCAGTCTTTCACTGCCTACATTTCGTGTCTTAGGCATTCATTAGCAGTTCTCATCACCATTTCAACAGGGATCCTGTTGAAACTGCCTTGCTATATGCTCTGCAACCTACTTAAATCTGCATTTCTGTCCTGGATTGTTTTGCCTCTTAGCCTCATTAATTCTGGTCTTTGCAGGTCACAAAGACATTTGTCTCAAAATCTGGAAAGCGTGGAAGGGAAATAATGGAAAATGTGGCTGCTTACCTGACAGTAATCTCCAGCCTTCCTCCTCAGCTTTCTTCTCTCTTGCAGTCTCCATTATGAGCCATTACAATGAGTCTCTCACCTATGGTATCCTGTATCTTTTACTCTATCAGTTGCTAGTATATTCAGGTTCTCACTCAAGGACATACAGAAGGCATCATGGGAGTTGATCCTGAGACAACAGTCCTGTACAGGCAGGGCCAAGGTCGAGGTGAAACAGGCAGGGTGTTCAACAGAACCTGAGGAAGACAATCCGTAGAGAATTTGAACCATGCTGAAAGAAAGAGCCAAGGATGACCACAGAAAGATTGCTGGTGGGCATGGTGATTCATGTCTATAATCTCAAGACTTAGGAGGCACCAACAAAAGGCTCTTTGAATTCAGGGACAGCCTGGGATACATAGCAAGACCCTATGTCCAAGAACAAGAAATGGGGCTACAGCCTAGCTTTAGAGCACTTGTCAAACATGCACAAGGTAAGAGAGAGAGAGACATACACAGAGAGACAGAAAGAGGCAGAGAAATATACAGAGATAGAGAGAGAGAGAGAGAGAGGCAGAAAGAGACATGGAGCGAGACAGAGAACGATACAGAGAGTGACAAAACTGGATGACAAAGAGCAAAGTTACAACATAAATAACACAAAGAACTTAAAGTAGAAATTGGGAATCTGGCATGAGCGGCAATGAGCAGCTTAAGATGAATTATTCCAAAATTATCCTTCCGTAGAATGCTTCATAGAATGTCTCGAGGTGAATTTGATGGCTCAAAGGGACATGAATATTTGGCTGCAGGCGGCTTTCAAAGCTCTTTCTTCAGTGCTGAAGGCTGGATGACCTATAGCTTGAAGAACACTGCCTTGAGTTTGAAATTCAGAATTTTTCCAATTCCTTCAGGGAAAGTTTACTCAAAATAATAAAAGTGGAAGGTTATACCTTTTCCATGAGTTAGGGTAACTATTTTCTGAAGTTTGTATGGGATTATTTTTGTATTTAGTGAAACATTTTTGACTTTATAGCTCACAGTAAGATATGGGTCATGATTCTAGTTTGAAAATTGGGAAATGATGGTACATCAATGAAACAAAATATTTTTATATTTTTAAAAAGTTTATCTTTGTTTTCAGCCAAAAGCTAAGGAAAATGGCCCTCTGCCTACATACACACACCGGTCTACACAAATGATCCAAGAAGGGGTTGTGAAGACAGTAACTAGAATAAAAAGTGATGTACAGGAGAGTTAGAAAATCATATATAAAAGTCCAGATGTAAATTACTTCAAGATATGGCTTCTAAGTCCTTTTTACAAGAGCTTTCTGGTGTCTTTTTGCCCTACCTGGATTTAAACCACATGGAGGAAAGGAGAGTCTTTAGTGCTGGTCCTTGACAACTCCTGTGATGCTCAGCATCTGACAGCAGTGAGCATCCCCATTTGAAGGATGCAGCTCTCCTGCAAGCCTTGGGCGCTGGAATGCCTAGCCAAGAGCAACAAGTGCTGCAACTCTCCTGTAGACCCAGGAGGTGGGAATTACCTAGCCCTTGACAGAGGGTACTGTTAGGCCTCTCTGGCCCTCTCCAGCCCTCTCCACCCCTAAGTATCTGAGGCTCTTGGACTGTAGGACCTAACAGTTCTCTGGAACTCTTCCAGCACCCAATGCCTGCACTTTCTTTCTGGATTTTTTAAAAATAAAAATACTTTGTTACTTTTAATTTATGTGTATGAATGTATTGCGTGTCTGCATGTAAGTGCACTTGTCTTGTGCAGTGCCCACAGAGGTCAGAAGAAGGCATCAAATCCCCTGGGACAGGAGTTATGGGTAGTTGTTAGCTGCCATGTGGGTGCTGGTAATTGAACCTGGGTCCTCTGCAAGGTCAGCCAGTGTGCTTAATGGCTGAGCCTCCACTCCAGCTCTCTTTCTGGCTTTTTACAGTCTGCTCTGCTTCAGCGTCAGCTCTCCACATTCCCTCATTTCCTATTTACTTTCACCTTTCCTTTGGTTTGTGCCAGCTGAACATCTGGAACCTTTCAGTTGCCACCATTTCTTACCACGGATACAGACTCTGTTCCTTTCATCAGGGGTGTCACAGCCACTCTTGCTGCTCTCCCACTTTGCTGGTTCCTGTTGCTGTCATGGCTCTGCTGTGGTTCCCACTTCTGTTGATTCCACCACGGTCATGATCATTAGCTACTCTCACAGTTCTGCTGCCTCTGTCATAGCCACTGGCTGCTCCCGGGATTCCACGGCTATACCTGTCATGACCACTAGCTGCTGTTATATGGAGAATCCAGATTTAAATACATAGGTATATGTGCATATATGCATTATGATGGAAGAAGAGCTGGATGATTTGGGAGGAAGAGGAGGAACTAGTGGAAAAGAGAAAGAGAGAACAAGACGAGTGGGAGTGTGTGCAGGTTACACGATAAGCTATGTGAAGATGTCTCAACAAATCCATTCTTTGATATGTTGGTTAAATACACTCATATGTATTGTAGTTTAAAAACATACATTATGATGGGAGGTCTGAAGAAATGAGGTTATCTGAAATCTGTGGGAAAGGAAAGAGCAGAAATCTGCACCAAGGAAAAATGAGCAGGAATGCAGCACAACCAGACCGGACCAGAAAGGTTTAGGGTAAGGGTGGGAGGATTAGACGTTGCTGGGCAAGAGAACCAGGGAAGACAGATCTCAGGAAGAAGAGTTCTGCATTAGGATATCTGTCAATATAATTCACCATATTCAGAGACTAATGAGAAAAAATCTTGATTTCTACAATGAAAAGAAATCACAATATCCGTCTTCGAAACTATCCACAAAATAAAAATTGAAAAAATATTTTCTGAACACTATAGAACGCACATAACGCAGCCCCCAACTGATGCCTTACTTAATGGAAAACCTCTGGCAAGAATTTTTAATCATATTTAGTAATCCATCTATTAAATGCCTTAAAAAGCTGCATCTTTATTTTCATCAACCTTCAATAGAAATTTAGCTTTGCTTTCAATTACTAAAAAACCACAGGAGTGGTAGAGTTACCTCTGACTTTGTCACTAATGAAAAAAGTCACAGTTACCTTCACATCACATCACAGTTTTATGTGTATTTCAAAATATTGTTTATGCCACAAGTTGTTTTGAAATTAAGATATTTATGAGACCTGCTACTATGCCTATCTATGAGTAACTATATTTCACTAACTATTTCTGTAGTTGGTTTCCTTTATAATCTTTTGTATTTCACAGTACGTTTGAAAATTCCAATTCAGAGAAGAGGCTCATAAACTTCAACTGACTGCTAGTGGGATCTAACACACATGACAAAAGTTGTGGGATCTTGCATCCATCATTTTACCAGTAAAATCTGGAAGATCTCCACTCTCTCCAGTGGTGCAGATTCTTAGGCCAAAAGGTGAATATGTCTATAAATGATTTCCAAAAGACTGAACCTTGCTGTGCTTGATAACCTGCTTTTTCATATAGACGAACACTCAGCTTCATTTCTTTAAATGAAACAATGAAAGTAAGATAAAGAACAAGAGAAGAAAAAAAAAGATTAATCCAGTGTGCTCTATCTGCCCTTGACATTTGCAAACTTCCAGTCCTCTGTTTTGCTGGGTTCCCAGGATAAGCACACCAGACCTAGACAGTAGGCTGGATCCAGCTGAAGCAAGTACTTGGAAGAAAGATTTTGCCCTAGTCCTACACCCAGTGTGCTGTGGGTGCTGGCTATGCCCTCCCCCAAAGGTATCTGCATTTCCTCTCATCTTGTGATTCTGTCCAGTATTGGGGACTTACTTGACATTCTGGGCATACTCTAGTGATCCTGTAGATACCATAGCCACGCCAGAACCTTGGTCTACTTATCTGGGGCCCTGATTTCTTATCTGGTCTTAACAAACTCTCCTCCCCAAAGAACAGCAGAGAAGGGCTGGACCGGGTTTTCTGGCCAGGCTGGCATCAGTTCACTGCAGCAGAGGCCGTGCTGTTGACAATCCACCATTGCTTCATGAAATGGTGAAATCCTGAGTTTCCAAGTGGGCAGGCCGTTATACACACATGTAACGAACTGATATAGAATAAGCATTTTTCCCTCAAACCATTTAAATAACATATAAAAGTACAAGTGCACTAGGAAATAAACCTAACAAAGCAAGTCTCCAGGCTTTATTTGGTCCCAAGGGACATCAGTTTGCAACCTCCAGCAATTCCTGCTACCATCACGGATTATTCAGTTCTGAGAAGAAACGGCTCTGAATTAAGCCAGCATACTTGACATTTCTTAGTACCCAATAATCTGGACTATTTGTCCATTGTAACTCCTAGGGGAGCATGGGGCAACTCACTGACATAACAGATTCCCTGTTTCCTACACTCACCAGCTTAGCTCCTAAGCAGCCACATGCCTAGGTATGCACACCATCCAGCAAGTCCTTGAAGCCTGTCTTCATAAATGCATGCACAGAATGTTATAACCACATAGAATATTTGGCCAAAGACAGTGGAATGGCAAAGCTAAATATAGTTACCAGTTGACTGCAATTTCCTCATTGAACAGCGACTATATAAACCACACTTGGAGTAAAACATGTGATTGTGGGTTTCATTCATGAACCAATTCTTTTACCTAATGCACACTTATTTTAAAATATCCTTATCATTGGACAGCTTATAGAAAGGTAGGCTGACTAGAAAATTAGCATTAGTGCTGCCTGCAAATTGCAGGTTTTAATAGCACTCGTCACAGTCACAGAAATAACCAAAGAGAATTAAATTAAGGAACTGGAGCAATCAAAAAGCTCAAAGGAAGGAAAGAAATTGCATTTCCTAACGTTTATGCGGCAGTCTACAGTTTATAAAGGGTTTTCACATTTATTAGCAGTTGAACTCCTCGTGAGCCATGTGCAGAGGGGTTATTAACCCTTTTCTGTATGTGAGGAAACTAAACACCAAGCTGGTTCCCTCAACACCCCAATTCCTAAGTGCCAGAGCCAGGATTTGAAGCTAGGTGTGCTGGCTCCAGTTCAACAATATTCTAACACAGAGTGTCTCAGCTGAACCCAGAGTTCACCAATGTGGCTAGTCTGGCTAGCTGGGTAGTTTCAGAGATTCCACCATCTTCTACACTGGAATTACAGGTAGGCTGCCATGCTCATTTGGAATTTACTTGGGTTCTGGGGATCCAAAATGGGTCTTACACTTGTGCAGTAAGTGCTTTAACCACTGAGCTAATGTCCTAGCTCCATGGGGTTTATATTAGAACTATCCATCTCTGCACCATAAGACAAAACCAACTATGTACAATGAATGCATAAACAAATAGGCATGTGTTCCAATAAAACTTTATTTATGAAAACAAAAGTGGGATCTGGAAACTTAACTCAGTTGGCACAGTGCTTGCCTAGCATGTGCGAAGCCCTGTGTTCAGTCCCCAGCACTGCATAAAACCAGGTAGGATAGCACATGCCTATAATCCCAGCATCCCCTAGTAGAGCAGGAGGATCAAAAATTCAAGGTCATTCTTAACTACATAACAAGTTTGAAGCCAGCCGGAATACATGAGGCCCTGCCTTAAAAACAATAGCAACAAACAAAGAAAACAAGTAAGTAGAGAGTTGTATTTGACCTGAACACTAATTTTCTGTTCCCTCACTGTACCTAACCTGTGTCCAGGTTAGCCTTAATTGTCAATTTGACACATGCTAGTGCCATCTGGGAGAAGAAGCCGTAACTGAGGAATTCCTAGATTGGATTGAACTGTCAACATGTCTGTGGGAGAGTGTCTTGACTTAATTATAAATTGATGTGGGAGGACCCCAACCACCGTGGGCAGAACCATCCCTCGGCGGGTCAGCCTGTGTGGTACAAGAATGTTAGCTAAGCATGAGCCTGCTTGCGAGCCAGCAGTCAGCATTTTTCCATGGTTTCTGCTTCAAGTTTTTGCTTGAGTTTCTGCCTGACTTTCCTCAATGATGGACTGTAACCTGTAAATTGAAATAAGCCCCCACTCCATTTCCCCTAAGTTGCCTTTGGTTATAGTGTTTGTCCCAGCAGCAGAATGAAACCAGAAAAAACTCCAAGAACCATTCTTCCTTTGTAATCTTATGAATCAGCTTGCAATTGAACTGTCACAGGGAAAGGAATGATGCCAGGAGATTAGAGATAGAGAAGTTAAGATGAATGCCACGGTAAGAGAAAAGACACTGATTAAAAAGAAGTTTGGTCAAAGAGTCCTTGATCTTTGGATGATAGTGAAGAGGTAGAACAGGCTTCTTTTATATTTTCCTCATGAACTAAACAGTATTATCAGCCACACAAATTCGTGTGTTTCTTAGACAAGAACTATTATTTTCAAAAGTATAAATCTGATCATCAGTTAGGTAAAAAAAATTTCATGATCAAAATGGGACTCAAAATCTTTCAGGTTATCTGGGCCAGTATTAATTCACCTCATTAACATCCAGAAAGTTGTAGTTTAGCCTTTCCTTGACTGAAGGACCCAGCCTGCACAGGGAAGATTAGAAAATTGGGCAACTTCTTACCAAGGCTCCTTGCTCTTAACCTGCCTTGAGGGACCTAGTCAGGCAGCCAAGTTTTTACCTTGCTCTGTAGACTCCATGCTCATATGGTCTGCCACATGGGATTTTACATACCTTTGTTTGTCCTTATAGGTGTCACCTGCGCCTATGATCTATGACTTTCATCTGTTGTGCTGTTTACAGTTTCCTCACCTTGGTGGGTGTGTCCAGAGCTGGCCTTAGGCCCCTTACCAGATGGCATGTCCTACTGGAGTGAATTGCTTCATGTTTGACCACATTATATACATCTCTGGCTTTCCTTCCTTGTAAGACTGTCTTCTACTTTCTCATATGCAGAGAGAACATCCAGATTATGCCACATGCTTGAGGACTACACAAGAACCACCATTTATAAACATCATTAAGCTTTCATAATTAAATATCCCTTTGCCAGATGGAAATTCCTTAATGGTCAATGGCAGGTCTAAGCAGTAAGAGTCTCCATTCATCAGTATCCTTGAGAGAAAAACACGAGGGTCATGCCACAAGGGAGAAGGAACTGGAAGCCACAGAGAAGCTTCCAGTGTAACAGAGAAGCCATCCTGGGAGTGCACAAGTCCCAGACTCACACACAGACTGGGGGGTTTGGAGAGTCTTGAGTGGGATGGTCTGCAGGTAACAAAGAGTGATTTCAGGTCAAAGCAATCTCCATGGAAAACTCAGCTGAAGGCTTTAAGCCTTGTTGGGTGTTGAGTGAAGAGGGGAAAGCTCTCTCTTTTTTATTGCCATAATGGGAATAATTTTAGGCAGGAATGGGAAATGTCACACAGGCTTTGTCTAATTCCCTCAATCCGGATGAGTGTGGCCAACTACAGACTCTGGACTCCTTGGTGGCAACTGAGCAGGATATGACAATGGAGAGTGATAAAGGTGGGTAGGCCAAGCAGAGCCAGTGACTCTGTCATGGGCCAGTGTCATGGCTGTCCGTGTCCGGACTCACTTCCTCCAGTGTATACCAGTTACATAGAGACTGATTTGATCCAAAAGCCTGTATTTTACTTCTCATCTAGGGTTTTATTCTAAAATGCACTGCTAACATTTAAAAACATAAACGTCATATAAAAAGTAGACTCCTATATTCTCTATAAAGACAGAGAAAATTGGAGCTAGGGAGAGAACCCATTCGTTAAGTCTGGAGGACCTGGCAGCCCGTGCTCGTAATGCCAGCTCTGAGAGGCAGATGCAGTGGGTCTCTAGAATTCACTGGCCAATCAGGGAACCCCAGGTCCCAGTGAGAAGCCATCTCAAAAACCAAGGTGGAAGGCAGATGAGGAGAGGCCTCATGCTGAGCTCTGACTAGCACACATGCGCGCGCGCACACACACACACACACACACACACAAACAAAATAATAAAGAAAAGAAATAGAATGACAACTCTAAGCCACTTAAAAATTGGAATTCGTGGTTTGTTTTGGTTGTCTGTTTATTTGTTTAGAATGGACCTGAGTGGTTTTTGTATTCTTTCAAATGGGCACAGTCTCCTCTTCTTTGGGGTCTTCAAAGGACGGGACTGAAGTGTCAACTGAAGCTGATGATCTTATTTATGACCCATTTATTTCAGTTATTGTTTTACTGGCTGGAGGTGTGTTTGCTTTGGACTTCTGCCTCACCCTGTTTTGCTTCTTCTTTTCATTTCCGCCACATGCTGGGCACCTAGTCTATGGCATATTCCCAGTCAACATGTGGTAAAAGAACTGAAAATTGCTCCGAGCCCAGTTTTGCTGTAAAAGTAGAGGAGTGGAGAATTGGAAGAAAAATCACAGGAATTAAAATCAGGAGACTCCTAATTTGCTGGGTGCCAGCCCATGTCTAAAATCCTTCCTTTGTCTAAAAGCAGTGAGTGGGTTAGATGAACTATCAGGTCCTTTCTTGCTAGAAAATGCACCGTCTCACAATCAACTGTATGTGTTTCGCCAGCTACGGAACAAAGTTTGAATTTCTAGTTCTGGGAACTAATGGTCCAGTCATCAGCCATTTTATCAAAGGTACTCCCATTGTTGCCCCTCATTTACCAATTTTCCCTCCAGTTGAGTGAGTCACTTGCTCTTCCTGAAGAAATCTATGTTCTTTTTTTATACTTTTATTTTTGAGAATTTCATATGTAAGTGTTGTCTTTGTGTTATTTCAATTTCATATATATATATATATATATGAATGTGTATACATGTACATATATATATATATGTATATATGTAATGTTGCACTGAGTCCATTTAGTAATGTTCCTGTGTACTTGTGTTTAGGGTGTCGACTTGGAATTAGATAACCTCTCAAGGAGCTAGTCCCTGAAGAAAACTGGTTCTCTCTCCTTGATTGCCTATGGCTTTTCATCATCTCGAGGTGAGACCCCCATGAAATTTTCCCCATACATCTAAAACTCAGAGAACTGTTCATAAGATTGGACAGAAGACTGTAAGAGCCAGAGGGACAAGACACCTGCTGCGGGTTAATGCATTCTGGACTTGATAGGAAAGTTATAGAATGAAATCTCTGCAGCATGGTTGTCTAACCTATGTTCTTTTTATGCCCGGGCCTGCTCCCCATTTCAGTCACGTAGGAAGTCTCAGTTGTGTAAGGAACAGGCATTTCGCCACTGTCCACACCCAGAATCCCGATTTTGTTTTCAGTGTCAGGACCCGCAAGAATGGGGCAAACCCCGTTTAACTCCTGTCGGATGTAGCCCACACGTGACATCTCAACACCCTTAAAGGGTAGGAGCTTTTGTGTCTCCTAGCTCGAGAAGGCAGATTTAGAGGGAATCTTCTAGAAGTACATGGGGAAGTTTGGGTTTTCTGATTAACCTGATTATGCATGGTGTCTTTCCTTTGTGGGTCTTCTTGCCTTGAACATGGCTGTGATGTCTGAAGCTACAGGAACCACCTGGAGGCCATGCCAGGATAAGCTACCATGCTAAAAGCAGCAAGAGTAACCAAACAGAAGGAAAGAGCAATTGAACCCCTGTGTATCACTGAGCATCCATTTCCTATACTTTCCTTGGTCAATCTTCTTTGGATTCATTATCGAGTTAAAAGATTCATTGCTTAATGTACTGAATTTATCATTTTCTGAGTTTTGTCCTTCAAAGACACATCTTCCTTGCTTTTTCTCTGATTTTCTAAACTCTTTTTGGAAGTCAAAGGCATTTCCTATTACAGTCAGAATAATGTCTGGCCTCCAGTAGGTAGTCTGTACCCCTTAGTCACAGTGCTTCTACAATTCCATTTCTAAAGTCCCCAAGTTCTCTTCCACTTGCATGGTTCCATGCATAATCAGGTTAATCAGAAAACCCAAACTTCCCCATGTACTTCTAGAAGATTCCCTTTAAATCTGCCTTCTCGAGCTAGGAGACACAAAAGCTCCTACCCTTTAAGGATATTGAGATGTCACATGTTGGGCTACATTCGACAGGAGTTAAATGGGATTTTCCACAGTAGTACTGTCAGATCTAACAATTTAGGAATTTCGATTCAAAAATACAGATCCTATTTCAAAAGAAATAAGAGATATTTCATTCTGGAGTCAAATGGCCATCACCTTGGAATGTAGATTTTGGTTATTCCAACTACCACGTTCCAACATACAATGGTAACAGAACAAAAGAATGTATTAAATCAAGGCAATTTTCAAATACATTAGTAAGAACTTAAGATAGGTTCTATAGAAAACTGGGAAACCTCTCTTATAGGTTTCAAATAATACTCTCTGATGCATTCTTAGCTTTGGGTTGGTGGAAGTCAGTGGTCTGTTAGTGCATTTCAAAAAGATTTACCTAGTAGTCACAAGGATAGATGTTACGTTACGTTACGTTAGGTCAAACACAGAGTAGGCTATAAATGACCATAAAAGGGGGCTAAAGATGACCCAAGATTATTAGGCTCTGGACCTGCAACATGCAGCTCTCCACAATCATAGATGCATTTGATTAATCAGCCTTGAAAAATCTTTAACATGTGTGTAGCTTTCCTTTTATTTATAGGAGCTTCAGTTCATAGCATGACTGTAAAAGTTTAACTAAAATACATATTACAATATTTAATGGATGCCTTCCCTCATTTAGAATGGCATGAAATCTTGAGAAGAATGGTTATCAGAGGTTTTCACAACAATACTATATTTTATCAAATCTAGGATACCATGAAGTGTTAAGCGCACATTTATCTTGTCAAGCACAAAGAAAAAACTTTTGCAAACTAAAATATGATATGTAAAGTATAAGGCATGTTCTCATTTCAGAAGCGTTTAAGTATTAGAGGCAGGATACATGGTTTTTAGAATTTGAAGATGAATTCTATAGTCATGCCGTAGACCAAAACATAGTTCTGACCCACAGCCTTTAGAGGTAAGTCAGACCACAGCTGGTGTTGCAGTCATTCCTAATGGTTAGGACTTATTGATCACTAACAGCTTCCCTAACTGCTGTTCTGCTTCTAACTTAGTACCAGTCAGGCAAGGGCAGCCATGCTCCCCTGACCCATGACATGGGGCTCCTTGCTTCTAGTGTGTCAGTCAGTAGCTTCCCTACTCCACTAATTCTCCAAGCAGAGCACACCAAAAGTTCTGCCTTTCTCCACTATAATGCTTTCCCACTCTCTGCTTACCTTTGAGGATCTGCCAAATCAAGTGATGGTGACTGACTTTTTGTGCTCTGAAGCTCAGGATGGATGTCTTGGCTTTGTCTTCACTGGGCTATCTTCACTTATTTCCACAGAATCAGTGATTTTACATGTATTCTCCACATTGTAGCATTCATTAATTCAGAAAAATATTAACCTTCTGGGTAGCGGGAACAACTTAAGATATTGGGCTGGGAGATGTTTAAAAGAAAGATCTGGTAAAAGAAACCACCGGTTTTTAATAGTTTAGCAGTAAGACCACTTGAACTTGGACTGAGGGGATAACTACGGAAAGATTAGTAAAGGGTGGATTTTGACACAGTCTAAAAAAACTCCGTGGTAAAGTGAAAGCAGAGAGAGGCCAATCAGACTGAGAGCATATAGGGATCCCTAAGATATCAAACCTGACCAGACCATAGGCAATAAGGAGACAAAACTGCAACCCCAAGAAGTCAAAACAGGGGCAGGTTCTTCAGAAAAGGGTTCAACTATGAACGGTGAAAAAGGTTCTCCTGAGTGCAAAGGAACAGTGTGAAGGACACAGTGTGAGACAATGTATATATGTATAAAGTGATATATATATATATATATGTATATAACCCTTTTAAAGGAATAAAGATGGTACATAGAGGGTGGCCAAATGGCTCAGTGACTAAAAATGCTTGTTCTTGAACCTTCTATCTATAAAGATAGAAGGAGAGAAATGACTCCACAAAGTTGTTCTATACCTCCAAACAAGTATCCTGGAATATGTGCATCGCCCCTAAACATAGTACGCACACACACACATACACACACACACACATGCACACATGCGCACACACATGACATGCGTACACACACAATGTCAATAAAATTCTTCAAAACAGACATGGGGCCTAATTAACACAGCTGAATGTGATCCTCTCCAGAATGATTGATCTGTTTCTAAGCTGTATTTGGACATCATCAATGAGATATAACTAAATTAGTTTAATAATGAGAGAGTTCAGAACATGCCAGTCCAAAATGTGCCAGCTTGGTATATTAGTTATTTTGAGGTAAGCCAATTAAAATCAGCAGGTACAAAAAGAGCACTCTGACTTTTCTTCTTTAAAGAAAGAGATAAATTTCCATGTGAAATATTCTTCCCTAGCCCCAAAGGAAAGTGTCATTCCTATGGCCAAGGATGGAAATTGTGTCCAAGGAAAGTCAGATCGAACACCCTTTGCTGCACTAATCCTTATCTTCACTGTTGCTTCTTCACGCAGTTAACTACCCTAAATAAAACCACTTTGCATCATCACAATCTCATAATTTTAGACTCTTTCTCTAATTCAGTACACAAGTGCACAGATTTTAGTTGTCTTCTGGGTCTTCATTTCCTTATGAAGGGTGCTGTACCGTGTAAAACTTGTGTTGAGTAAATTCGTGTTATTGTTCTTCTGACCTGGTATATCAATGTAATTCTCAGTAATTCTCCAACATTCTCCACCCCCTGCAAGAAAAGCAACAGAAAGAGGTAAAATTTTGCCTCCCCTGTACCAATCACGTAACGAGCTCATCCTGTGGGCTAGAATGAAACAGTCATTTGTCAAGGTCTTTTGCTTTTCAAATGTCCACCATCCTTTTCTGGGACATTACTGATATCTTAGAAATGACTAGGTATGCCCCTGGGTTTGAAGCTCTTGGTAACAAGTATGCAGGAGACTGGAGAATTCATCGAGTCCCCTCCATTGAATTCACCCTTATAAAGCCTTAGGGAGCCAAGTATAATTAAGCAGCATTAATTACATAGCAAAGATCAGACTAGGGTAGCCACAGGAGGGACAATGGAACAGCATCAAAAGGAAGGAGAATAACAAAAATAGCAGCAATCAGTGTTCATGAAAACCTTGGAGGCTGACAGCTCAGCTGGAATATCTTCAGAGGAAAACGGCATGAATGCTTACCTGGAAGGGAAATGAAGGCTTGTGGTAGTAAGAAGGGTCGGTTCAATGGCTTCACAGAAGGTCTGCTTTTCCTTTCTATGGATGTCTGTTTGAGATGCTCTTAGATTTGTAGATTAAAAAAGTTTTAATATGATGGCCTTTAGCAGGTTCTATCCAAAGGGAGCATGCCACAGCTTTTGTTGTTGAATCTGCTGCTGCATAGTCTCCGTGTTTGGGTTTTTAGTAGTGCTGGGGATTGAATCAGGGTCTTGAGCACAGTAATCAAGCACACTAGCACTGAGCTCCAGCATGGACCTCTTAAACTGGGATTTTTAATTACAAAGGAAGAACTCTACCATCTTGCCAAATTACACAATTGTTCTCTCACATCTACTAGCTCAAAGTCCACTGGATTTAAAAACAAAAGTCTAAATTCACCTTTGTTGGTGGTATGGTTCCAGATTAAGGGACTGAAGTACACTGCAGATAGATGACTCCCAAGATGGAGGAATGTGGCTGAATCAGGATAAAGTGATACTGACCCAAGGCAGCTTGTTCCCAGGTTCCTCTGCTTATGGGTAACAAGTGCTGTGAGCTTCTTGTATCAAGCCAGAGATAATCTATGCACAGATAAGCAAATACATTCCTGAATATACTGTTTTCATCCACACAATAATATATATCTACTACAATCTACTACAACTTTTTACTTTTCCATTTAATAGATCATAAAGACTCTTCCAAACCCGGAGCACAGGGAACCACTGAATTCTTTCCAATAGATACAAGAATACTGTGCTGTCTAAAATTCTCACAGCTCAGTAGCTGTGTTAAGTAGCCAGTTAAGCTTCTGCTGTTTATCACAATCACCGAGGAAATGAACAATCTTCTATATGGGCCAGTTTCGTGTGCACAAGTATGCATATAGGATAAGTTTTTACAAATTGGATTGCTCATTAAAGAAATATGCAAAATAGAGGTAAAAATAACACCTATTTCCTTGAGTTTTGGGAACTATATGAACTTTTTACATGTAAAATCACATGAAGAAGCTCAAAAATAACTGTTCTTCTAAGACAATACCTTAGGCGCTGGAGAGAGAAAGGTGTAAAGGGAAGAGATGATTCCATAGTCTCTCCTTCCAAATGCTTAACATTTAGGAGGGAGCTTTTTTTGCAAATAGGGAAAATTAGGGAATACTAGCTTGGGCATATACTCACAAATTTAGTAGGCACAAAGAAAAATAATCAGCATTTTTTTAAAATAGAGTCTTACTATGTAGCCCTGGCTGGTCTAGAACTCACTGAGATCCCCCTGCTTCAGTCTCTGAATCCTGGGATTAAAGGCCTGTTACCACACCTGGTAAAACCAATTCCGTACATTCTAAGTACAGGTTTTCACCAAAAAGGAGCTTATGAGCTAAGTTTTGGGCATGGAAGGAAAGTAAACACCAGACAGCCAGAAGATTATTCCATGCAGAGAGAATCAGGAGCAGAGTTCACACAAGTAGAATCAGTCCATTAAAGCATTCTAGAATCCTAGGAAACCATGTTAGGCAAACCAACATTAGTGTGGAAAAATAAAACAGTATGAGCTTCGTAGATAACAATTTGAAATAAAAGTCAAAAAAGATGAGGTCAGGTTGGGCTCCAGCACGATTGATGATCAGGGCACTTAGAGACTTCAGCGCTTGGAAAATTTTCTTTTAACTTTGTGAGGTTTTCTTAGTCTGTACCACTAAAAAATGTGACGGGCTTCATGATGACATGCTCATACAGATGCATAACTTACTTTGGTTACATTTATGCCTTCCCTTTATTGCCCTTGGATCTGCCCTCCAAACTTTATCCTTGAAACATTAGTAGATCCCTTTTAGGGACTGGAGAGATGACTCAGTGGCCAAGAACACTAGCTGTTTTTCCAGAGGACCTGGGTTTGATTCCCAGCACCCACATGAAGGCTAACAACTGTTTGTAAATCCCCTTCCAGGAGATCTGATACCCTCTTTTGACCTTTGCAGGGCATTGCATGCACGTGGTGCACTTACATATGTGTAAGCAAAACACACACACACACATATAATATTTTTTAAAGATCCCTTTTATATGTCCCATTTTTAGCTTTTTTTTCTACAAATTCTACAGATGAAAAGAAATGTGATGGCTGTGTCTGTGACTCTGACTTACTTTTCTTAATAGGAGGATCTTTAGCTCTATCTTCCTGCAGGTGTCATTATGTCATTTTTATTCATGGTTGGATAAAGTGCATTGCATATACAAGCCACATACTCTTTATCCATTCAACCACTGGAGAGTACCTAAGCTGATTTTATAACTTGGCTGTTGTGGATGCTGCATGAAACTCATAGGTATAGGGGTTGATGCGTTGGCTCAGTGGGTAATGAATGGCACCTGCCACCAAGCCTGATGATCTGAGTTCAATCCCCAGGGCCCACATAGTGGAAGGAGAGAACTGAGTCCTGCAAGTTGTCCCCTAATCTCCACACCATGACACTCACTCCTCCCACCAATACATTTTTCTTGATAATAACCATCCTAAGATGAGATGGAATCTGAATGTGGATTTTTACATTTCTCCAATGAAGATGAACTTTTTTACGTTTATTACTGAACATTTTTAGTTCTTCATTTGAAAATTGTCCACTAAATTCAAATGCCTCGTTGATCACTTCTCTCTCTCCCTCTCTCTCTATCCTCCTCCTCTCTCTCTCTCTCTCTCTCTCTCGGTCTTTAATTTTTTGAGATTTAGGGAATTGGTGCACCGTTCACTTTTTTCTTGAAGCTTGTCTAGTTTGGGACGGGGGTAATACTGGATGCACAGATTAAGCTTGGACATGGTCCTCCCCTTTCTAACTGGTGGAATAGTCTGAGGAACATTGGTGTTAGTTTTGATTTTCTTCTTTGAAGTTTTGGTATAATTCAGCTCTAAGACCATCCCATCCTAGGCTTTTCTTTGTAAGGACTCTATTCGTGCTTTACTATTGCCCACTAGAGATCTGTTTCGGTGGTTTATATACTCTTGGTTCAATTTCTATAGATCAGTGGACCTGGAAGCAGAGAATTTCAGCAGAAGTGGGACTGGCCTATAGCCTTCAGCACCCATCCCTCAGTGACCCACTTCCTCCAGCTAGGCTTTTCTTACCAAAGATTCCACAACTTCCCAAGACAGCACCACTAGCTGAGGATGAACTGTTCAAGCACATCAGCCTGTAGAGAGCATTTGATACTCAAACTGTAGTAAGGAGTGTGTGCTAAATCTTGTAATTCTTTTGCTTTTGTGCTGGTTGATTTGACTATTCTTTATCTTTGCTTTTCCTATTCATGCTAGACGATTGCTGATTTCCTGGGTTGGAGATATTTGCCTACTTCCTAATTCTCATTTGTTCATCTATTCTTCTCATGAGAGCTCTTTCTCAAGCTCCAGGCTTGTGAATGCCTTTTTTTCTCTTCTGTATGTAGGACTCCCTGAATTATCTTCTGCGAATCTGGCTCAGAGGTCATATATTACTTTTGGAGGCCTTTATTTCTTCGTCAATTTTAAAGGACTTTTGGTGGTATAGCAATCTTGGTTGGTGGCAGTTATTACTCTCTGTGTTCAAAATATGTCATTCTACCTCTTTCTGGTTCTTGGGGTTCTACTGCTATAGTGGCTTTGCCTTGGTAAGTAACTTGGCAATTCTCTTTTACAGCTTTCAATGTTGTTTCTTTGTTTTCTTCTCAGAATTCTGACCAGAATGTAATATGGAAAGTTCTCTTCCAGTCATGTTTGTTTGAGGTTATTAATGTCTTCTGTAAATAAATGTCCACATCTTTCCCTAGATTTGGGTGATTTCTGCCATAATTTTATTGAATGGGTTTTCTGTACATAGTTTGCATCTCAGACCTTCATATATGAGATTCATAGACTAGCCTGTTGTTCATGCCCTAGAGTTCTGAAAGCTGTGGCCCTGGTTGCATACTTTTGTTTCTTTATTGCTGTCCAATGTGATAATTCCTTAACTTTATCTTCAAACCCTGATATTCTTTCTTGTACTTGATCTATTGGTAATGTTACTGTCAACAATTTAGCCTGAATTTTACTTAATTAAATTTACTGAGATCTTCATTTCTAAGATTTCTTTATTTTGTCAAGATATTCATCTCTTTGGTGAATTTCCTGTCTAGTGTAAACAACTATAAAATAGAAAATAAAAGAGAAAAAGAAGAAACTAAGATATTTATGGGGTAAACTGACTACTTCATTCATCTGTCCATTTGTTCTCCTGTTTGAGATCACTGATCATTTCCAAAATAAACTTTGAATGATTTGTCTGGTATTTTAACAATTTTCATATCTTTTGATTCAGCTTTTGCAGAGTTGTAAACGTTTAGAGGAGTCATATGACCTTATTTTCTTATATTGCAGTTCACAATGGGTATCTCTTCTTATTTTATATGGGGGTATTAGTGAGCATATTTCACTTGAAATCTCAATCCCCCCACATCCAGAAAGGTAAACCCATATTTAAGCATAGTAAAGAACCAATGGAAACAACTACTTCCTCCAAAGGGATAGAAAAAAGGAGTCAAGATACTGGATGAGCTAGGAATTTAAAAATTTGTCAGTATTAAAACCATGGGTAACTTTTTAAAAGTTTAAGGAAATAAAGAAGAGATAAGAAACAAAATAGGAAAAGTACATGAGATATGGGGTGGTGTGAGAAATCAATGTATAACTGAGCAAAAGCAGGAAGAAAACAAAAAGGTCAATCATTCCTCCTTGAAAAACAGATGGAGGATGAAGGTGCTTTGCTTTTCTCCCAGGATTCTGTGTGCAGTTGACTTCGTATTGAGGGTGATAGTGAGCGTTCTCTCTCTCAGGTCTAAAAGTAATCAGTCAGGGTTGTTTGGAGGCCGACCACGGCCTTGCTTTCCTGATGTGGTGCTGAGATGAGTTCCTGGCTGCGTTCCCCGGTATGCACATTACGCCCTAGTTTCTCCTGACAACTGGGTTCAGGAACAACCCAGTTTTATGCCTCCTTGAACTAGAGGTATTCTGCCAATGTGGTTACTAATGTGGGAAATCACCACACAGTGCTGTGTTGCAGTGAAATATCTCCAGAGCTTGGATAGTATTCAATGCAATGTGTGCTAGAGAGGGGCATACTGACACTGAATGATCTTACATGCTCCTCTGTCACATGGAACTCTATCCCAAGCCTAATTTATGCACATCTACTCTTGCTCTTCTCAAAAGTCAGGCAGCTATCCTACACAGAAGTACCCTCCTTTTCTCTTTGTAGTGAAGCCCATACTTCCTACCATATTGAACTCTGTTTCCATATCTCTGTCCTAGTTGTAAGTTTCCTGGACCCATGCTGATTGTGATGTGGTCACTTATTTAGCCAGTGAAGAGAGGAGGTCTTTGGGACTTGGAGACTTGAAGTTCAGGAGCTCCTGCCAACAGGTTTGACAGCAAGACCTTTTTTATCAGAAGGCCTTAAAATTTCAACATGGAATGAATACGCATTATCTCAAGCCAAATTCCCTGAGAAATTACAGCAGAACCCAGTCATCAGAGTCACCAGTTCTATAATCAAAAGGAATATTGCTTTCCAGCTGGCCTCTTAAAAGACATCAATATTTCATCTAAATGTTACAGCCACCACATCTGTTTTAACTGACAATGGTTTCTTCCTAGGTAATAAACATTGACGGCTCACATTTCACAACTTGGCTTAAAAATCTTACGGGCAGTGCATGGTGTAGCTGAAATCAGTGATGTCACTAGATAAAAGGAAACCTGAAATTTGCCAGTTTCTTAGAATGTTTGAAAGGACTATTGTGCCTGCCTCTGGTGGTCCGTGGTTGTTTCCTAAGGCTTCTCTCCTAGTTGGGGGTCAAAGGGTAGTATCTGGTAAAAGTCCACACTACTCAGATATAGCTCACTGGGACGTGTTCCTAGCCTGGTTTCTCATTTGTGTTAGTGGCAACGAGTCTCCAAAAAGTGAAACTTTTGAGCAAAATAAAAGTATTTGCAAATTTGATGAAATAAGAAAATGATTCCAGGCTGGGATTCTCAGTGGGTAAAGAAAGTGCTTGCTGTGCAAACATGAAGCCCTAGGTTCATTACCCAGAACCCATGTAAAGCTGGACATGGTGTACATCTATAATCCCAGTGCTCTTTTGACAAGATAGGAGGCAGAGATGTCCTAGAAGATTTTAGGACACTCTCAGTGGCAAACCAAAAAAGACTCTCGTTTCAAAACAACACAAACTGAGGACTGACACTTGAAGTTTTCCTCTGACCTCTACATGTATTCTGTGGCATGTGCCACCTAAACTCATACACAAACATTTATTAACATCACACATCAAACACGCACACACTCACACACATAAACCCACATACAATTATTCCCTACATAGTAACCATTGGTTTACTCTCAAGGCTGTCTTTTGATTCCTTTATCTCCAGTCTCATTCTGGTTCCTGCTATACTAATCAATGACAAACCTAATCACTTCTGTTTGCAATCCCAAACCTATGTACCCTTCCTTCATTTCTTAATGCCAGAGTACTAAGCTCTGGTTCCCTGTCCTCCCTACAAAAGAGCAGCCTTGCATCTAGACTTGTCCTGGCCTGATCTGTACATATGGCAACAGAGCCATCTGACAGAAGCACAGAGCTTATATTACTGTCTTTTGAGGATGTACTTACATTGCCAGAATACATTACAAATGATTTTGTTCGATATTCAGGCTTCCTCCTCATTTGCTTCTTCCATGGACCAGTGCATGCTAGAGTCCCAAACCACCGCAGAGCATCGGCAGGCAACTCCTTCTCTACTCCACTCCAAGAAGGGTTTCTGTTCTTCAAATGCTCTCTCACCAAGAAGGCTATGTATGAAAGATGTCCAAATCTGATCTGTCTTTAAGAAAGAAGGAAAAGTTATGAAAGGAAGATTTAAATATCTCATAAACATTTACTATTTAAATTCACAAAGATCTAGAAATGTTTAATGCTATCCTTTGTTAGTACATTGTTGCTATTGTCATTGTTTTAAGTTTTCTTATTACAACTATAGATGCATGTATCAGTTTGTATTAAGCATAAACCTTATTTTTTATATTCTCCTCTTGAAATAAATGGTCATCAAAACCTTTTGGGAGAGGAATTTTTTAAAGAATAACAATAATATTTTATTTGAATAATAATTTTTAATTATAAACGTTCAAAAGTTATGATTTTAGTGCAAATCATCCCTGAAGACTCATTAGTCAAAGGCTTGATTATTTGCTAATAGGCCTTGGAAAAAATGAGTGGATCATGTGGGTTCTAACTGCAGCACTGGTAGATTCTTAGTATTACTGGGAGGTAGTAGAAACTTAGGAAGTAGTGCCTCGTTGGGTGAAGTAGGTCACAGGTGACATACCATCTGGGGTGGTTTAACCCCTTCCTGGATTCTTCCTCTCCTCTGCTTCCTGGTTTTCATGAAATAAGCTGCTTTTTTCCACTATACATTTCTGTCATGAGGTTTCCACCTTGTCACAGGACTAAAAGCAATGGAAGTAGCTGACAGTGAAACAGAATCTGTGTCACAGCAGGCAATAAGTCTAACATAAATGACATGAAAAGGAAACATAAAAGCACTCCAAACCCGCCCACAGGCATCATTGTTCATAGGAGATGATCATCATTTAAGATACTTTTCTGCATTTATATAGAAAGTGAGGTCATGCTACTTGCATTATTTAAATTAAAGTATTTAATTTAAAATGATACATTGAAAAGAAGATTGTCAAGAAACTGAGGAAATTGCTATGCTAAGTTTCAGATGTTTCTTTGCCAAAGACATGTTCATTCTGAAAAGTTCTCTTTAAAATTAGGAAAACCATAACTTAAAAAAATAGAAGATAAATGTGTGAGTACTATTTTCTAATTTTTTTTTTGACAGAGTCTCCCTAGTCTCAGCCTGTCAGTATGTGGATGAGGCTAGCCTCAATCTCACAAAGATCCTGCTGCCTCTGCCACCCAAGGGCTTGGGTTAAAGTTGTACACCACCATGCCCAGCATCCTATTTTCTAATTTTACATTTGAATTTTGGCACGGTGTTAAAATTCATGCATTCATTCAGTACCCACCGTGTGCAAGTACCCACCTCGTATAAACCCGGGAAGTCAATGCTAAAATCAATTAATATAATTTCAGAGAGACATATGTGGTGATTTGAATGAGAAATGTTCCCTATGGACTCAGTTATTTGAATATTTGGGACCCAGTAGGTGATGCTATTTGGAGAGATTTGGGAGGAACTTGCTTAAGGAAATATGCCACTGGGGGCAGGCTTTGAAAGTTCATAGCCCAGCCCCACGTCCAGTTCCCTCTCTCTGCACCCTGCATTTGAATGGAGATGTGATTTCTCAGCTTCCGGCTGCTGGCTGCCATGCCTTCCCTACCATTATGGATGCCTCATCTGGAGCTGAAAGCCAAAATAAATTCTTCCATAAGTCACTTTTAGTCATAGTGTTTATCACAGCAACAGAAAAGTAACTAATACTGAAGTGCATACATACTAGGAAAAGAAATAAAGCAGAATAAAGTGTTAGAGGGTTCAATTAGGAATTAAAAGTCACTGGCCATGGTGGAGCATGCCTTTAGTCCCAGCACTCGGGAGGCAGAGGCAGGTGGATCTCTGTAAGTTCAAGGTCAGCCTGGTCTACATAGTGAGATCCAGGCCAGCTGGGACTACAGGGAGATCCTCTCTCAAAAGGACTGAAAAAAAAAAAAAAAAAAAAAGGAAAAAAGGAAGAATTAATAGTCAATAGAGGAATTCTCTGGGAACCCACGAACCCAAGTGACACGAAAGTGAAGTATGTTTGTTGACAAAAGCATTCCAGGCAGAAAAACTGCCTGAAATGGCCTGGGGTCAGGCTGGTTAGAACTGATACAGGGGCGTCAAGAACCAATGTCGTGAAACCTGAGCAAGCGCACAAAGGAGTGGGAATCCGGGAGCTGGACGCGGAGCCAGGCGGAGCCTGAGACGCTGGGGTACGGCACTCTGATCTCGTCCGATGTGCTATGAGAAGCCAGGGAAAGTTTCCAGAAGGGGAGTGGAAGACCAGGTTTTTATCAGAAAATGCAGCTTAAATAGAAGAGTGGGGAATGGCCTCTGGTGGGCTTAGAAACGAGTAGAAAGAGGGAGGTTGGTCAACAGATTATTTCTATTTTGAAGGGGGAGAAGCCTGGAAGACCTTCTGGTGAGCGGAATATGGGGCAGTCCTAGTTCCCTAGGGTTCTGTTAATAAAGTTCTTAAAGCAACGGCGGTTAAAGCAATAGAAAGGTGTTGTTCACTGTGCGGATTGAGGACAGAAGTCTGACAGCAAGGCCTTGCTAGGGCACGTCCTCTCTGAAGCCGGTAGGAGAGCGTTCACTGCCTCTTTCTAACTTACGGTTTTCTAAAAGCTTTTTTAAATTCTGTGGCTTATAGTTGTGAAAATTCTATCTCTGACTTTGTTGTCTCATTCTCCCTGCGTGTCCCTGTCTTCACATGGCTATTTTCTTATAAGAACGCCAGTCTTGCTGGATTACGGATCTAACCTACTCTAATATGACATCACCTTAACTAATTGAATCTGCAGCCCTATAGCAGAATGTCACTTTCTGAAATACTGGTAGTTAGGACCTCAACGTATTGCTTTGTGTGGAAGGAAGGATGCCGAGCATACAGTGGAGTTCATATCAGAGTATTAAAAGGTCGCCTTCTTTTCAGACCTTAGCAATGAAGTTAGCAGTGGACGTAGGAAGCATATTCAGGGGAGTGTGTAACCAAATACGAGGGAATAAATAAAAACCTTCAAAATGCTAGACTTGAGATGGCGCTGAGACAGCTGAATTAGAAGTACAGAAAAAGCAGCTGTATTTTCAAATTTTGTACTCAGAAGAGAAAAATAAGCTCTAGAGAGATAAATTTGGAAATTACGAGGATCTAGAAGTTTCCCAAGCCATGGAGCTGGAGAAGATTACTTAGCAGATGTAGGCAGAAGAGTGCAAACTTCTAAGAACTGCCCCTTTGGCCATTCCAACATTTAGAGGTATTGAAGAGCATCAAGCTAAGACAGTGACGGAACTGGCCATGAGGTAAACCAGAGGATGTAGAGTCTCAGAAACCAATTAAAAGTATTTCAAGAAGAAAGGAGTAAACTAATGCATTGAATGCAGTGAGGGATCATGTATGTCATGTATGATGGCACTTGGAATTGGCTGTTAGATTTAACATGGATGTCATCTGTGAAGTTGACAACAGTAGTTTTAGTTGAGTAGTAGCTATGTCTGTTTCAGAGAACATGAGAAACTAAGTTCTCTAACTTAGTTGTACAAAATACATTAAAGATGCTTTGACCTTTAGGGAAGCAGTTTAATAATGCTGTAATTGGAAGGGGGCATGGGCCTGGGAAGAATTGAATTTTATATGGGATAGTAAGTTTAATTGGTGATCTGAATGGTTCAGTGGAGGCATGATAATTGGACTGGCAAAGCATATATCATAGATGGACTGGTATCCAGGGCATAAAAAATGACTAGGCAGAAGGGGGGAGAGTTTACCCTTAAAAAAGACATGACAAAGTACGGAAGTCCAGATGTTAGCAGATGTGCAAATCTTTTAGTAGAGAATGACATTCTATTCTGGTGAGCTCTGTTTTCTTATTTTTAATGATAGATAATTAGCTTGGACTGAAGAAGAAATGGAGTGAATGGAAGATTGGAAGGAAAGCTGAAGTTGAAGAAGAAGTAAAGGTCCTGACAGGAAAGACTGAGAAGATTTGCTGCGCTACATGGACCTAAAGTCAGAACAAGACAATGGGCATGGCTGTGTTTTCCTTTAGCGACGTTTAACCACATACTTGTGAAAAGTGAAAAGTAAGCAAAGTGTTGTCCTTAACCAGGTCAGGTGAGCAGTGTGACAGAGGGAGATGGCTGACAGAGTTGGGTGAGCAACGGTGGTTAAAATGGTGAACCATAGAATTTATAACAGATGAAAATGGAAGTAAGGACAAGAAACAGATGACTTGCTAACTGGAGGTTCCTTTAGAGGGCAAGGGTTGGTAGAATTTAAATTGGAAAAAAGTCTGGAAAGATAAGGACTAGTGATTGGTTGGTAAACCTGAGGCAAGATTTGGGAGATGGTGTGGTTACCAGTGATTAGTGGTTAAAGTGTGACAGAGGAAATAATCATGAGAGAAGAGAGCAAGACACTGAAGGATCAGGCTTTGGGATGAGTCTTCCCTGTGAAATGTGAAAGCTCGTAAGCAGGCCGAGTGATGAGAAAGGCAGTAAGCTAACTGTCAACATGTCAACGGATAAACGACCAGAAAGATTTGGTATAAGTGTTAGATGGAGAATCAATGGGTGTATGATAGACATTTTATAAAAGAGCTGAAGGATTTTATGGGGAAGAGAAACAATGAAAATAATGTAGTAGCAGCAAAGAAGAATCAAGTGCATCTACTCCTTTGTCAGGTCTGTGGCGTTAGGACATCAAGTTGAATGTGAGCGAGCTCTCTCCCGTTACGCTCTCCTCCCCTGCTCCCCTGTCACTCATCTTTCTTGCTGGGCAGCCCCCAGTTGAGCACAGGAAGAAAGGACATTTAAAGAGAGGTCTATTCCAATGATATGTTTGCAATATTCGGAGACTTTTCAGGTTTCTTGGAGTCTAGTAAACTAGGAAACGGCAATTGAAAATGTCATAATGTGGGTGTTGTCTTTTCTCTGCTTGGGCCACCCATGATTCCAGTCTCTGAGGCTTAGCATGTAGAGATAAGCCTCCTGCATCTTCTTAGAGCCTTACTACCCTCTTTGTTGGTCCCCTCATCCCCTAAAATTCACATCCACACTGCGTCTACCGTGTGGTCCCTACCAGCTCTGTGGAATGCATGTTTAAATGGTTGCCTCTGTCCATGATGGACATGCCACCAGCATCCAGGGTACAAGGTAGCCTTCTTTCCTTTGGTTCTTCTTCCTTGAGCTGAGTACCTGCAGTAATACACTGCTTTTAGTTGTGGCAGGCCTTGGTCTACTATCAGCATGCTATGTCCCTACAACCCTGTGAACACACTGCAATCTTTAAAGCAGAAGGCCTTCTTGTAAGCCCTGGGGTGATTTCAAAGCATCATTGTGAGAAACACCCCTTAGCTGACAGAGGAAAAATGCATAGCATCCCACCTACTTTCTCCAGAGACATTTTCTTCTTCTCTGTAAATATCCATTCTTTTATGCTTAAAGGGTAGTAATAAGCTACAGGACCAAAAAATGGTATTGACCAGTCCCTCCAAATATTATACAAAATGAATCACTTCATCAATTGTGAAACCTGGTACCTAGGATTTTGCTGTTTTGTTTTCAGTTTTTAATTAATCCTTTGAGAGTTCCATACAGTGTATTTTGATCACATTCATCCCTATCCCAACTTCTCTCAGATTCACTCCCACCCTCCTTCCCACCCACCTTTGAGTTCTTTTTGTTTTTCCCAACCAGTACAATTTGTGTTGCCCAAATATTCTTGAGAGTCCTACCAGCCCTGGAGCGTGGTTGACCTAACAGGGGCCATACCATTAAAGCAAGCTGACTCTTTCTCTCCCAGGAGCTCTCATGATCAGAGCTCCTTTGTTAGGAGTGGGACTTCATGCTCACCTCCCTGCTCTGTGCTGGGATTGTTTTCTGGCTTGAGCTTGAGCAGGTCTTGTGCAGGCTGTCACAACTGTCGTGAGTTCACATGTGCAACTGTCATGAATTTATATGTACAACTGTCATGAGTTCATATGTGCAACTGCCCTACTGTCTGGGAAACACTGATTCCTTCTAATTGTCCACCCCTCTGCTTCTTAAAATCTTTCTTCCCCTCTTTTGAGAAGATCTCTAAGGCTTGGGAGAAGGGATATGAAATGGACATCCCATTTAGGGTTCAGTGTTTCACCAGTTATGAGTCTCTGTGATAACTGTCTTTTAGTGCAAGAAGCTACTCTTATGAGAGTTGAGAGATCCATTAATCTATGTGTATAGCAATAAATCATTAGAAGTCATTTTAACACTATGTGCATTTAGTAGGACATTAGTAGCAGGTTCTCCATTAGGGTCCATGACCTGTCCAGCTATAGGTTCTTAGCCCAGATAATGGTGCCAGGTATGGGTTCTATCTCATGCAGTGAGCCTTAAATACAATCAGAGCGTGGTTGGTCACTCCCATAGCATTCGTTGCCTGATCAGTCATTTTTGTAGCTCACAGAGCTCACAGCTAGATAAGATTGATGAATATTTTTCTCCTCTAGTGGCATGCATAGTTCCTTCCTGCACTATGAAAGACAGTCAATAGGGATGAATCTTCAAGGCCTACATCTGCTTGACTTCTCTATGCTTTATTATTGTATGTTTTGTCTTCAGGGATATGGTCTTATCAAGTTCTAGAAGGTAACCAAGAGCAATGGCAATAGTCTATAATGTTTGGGGCCAACAGGATACCACTGACCCAACAATTTGAAGAGAGGTAACCCAGTTCCAGTACTGGGGTTTTACTTGCTAGCATGAGGTATCTAGTTAGGTTATTGCCTGCTCTCTCCATTATAAGGTGACCCCTTTAACTAGATATTATATATGTCATCTATATATTCTATAACTAAATTTATCACCATAAAAGTGGTCTTTTTAGTTCAGTTTTTTAAATTCCTTAAATGTTCATTTTTTAATGTCTCACTTGCCTGAATTTTGTTATCATTTAGGGTTTTTTGGTTTGTTTAAATATTATTCATTAATATAGTTCAGAGAAAGATCAGTCACTCAAAAGACCAGTTAAATGCCTATAATATTCATGTCACAATTCTTCTTGCTCAAAACTATAGCTACTGGCTTCCAATGCTAAATGATATTCAAGTATTTTTATTGCATTTTTCCTTGATTAGTATGTGAGTTGTTTTATTGACTTTTTTCCCCCAAGGAAAGCTACAATGTGCCATAATTCTCATTTGAGAGTTCCCCATATATGGTTTGGCTGATGTAAAACAGGTAGGTAAAACTTTTAATCTTGAACTTTATGTGTTTTTACATTGGCTGTGATATTGAATGTTGCTATGGACAACTCTGAGGCATTAGAATTATGGGTATATAGGTAACTTGCTTTTTCTGTCTAGATACCTAAAACATTCTTGTTTCATTTTGTTACCAAATTTATAAGTTAAGAAGTTGTATTCAGCAAATTCAAGCATTTTATATAACTGTATGTCAATTTTTCCAAATATAATCTATATATTAGTCTTTTACTCATTTCAAGAGTTTTTTTCCTTTTATTATATCTTTTTGAGACGCTTGTTTTCATGTCATTTATTTAATAGAGAGATGCACTAATCTACGATAGTTTGGCTTATGATTATTCAACTTTATAACTGTATGACAGCAATATACATTCAGTAGAAATTATATTTTGAATTTTAATATTTCTTAGGATTAACAATACTTAGTATGGTACACTTCTCCTTTGCTGGTCAGTGCCATTGAACTCACTTAGCAACTAAATTGTGATAGTTAATACAGTACTATTCAGGATTGTCAGTATAACTGTATTTGAAGTTATAATGCTTTCAACTTAAGATAGGATCATCAGGACATAACCACATCATCCCTGGAGCATCTGTGCTTTCCTGATCATGAAGCCCCATTGAAATTTCCATTGCTCATTTACATCTATTAGTTACCTTGAATTGCCTTTATGACTGGTTTCTCCTCAACCTTCATTTATTCTCTGATTTTAACTATGTTTATTTTAATCCTTGATCACCCTAATTTCACTATTAATGAGTTATTCAGTTGCTTTAGTTTTCTACATGACTCATTTTAAATCTTACTCTGTTGTCCTTTGAAATTTTGTTAAGAGATGCTCGCTATTATGTTTCTTCTGAGCCACCAATGAAAGCCATCATTTTTCTGCAGAAAAAAAGACCTGCAATAAAGAGCTGGCTCATTGGATAAGGATTTGCTGAGAAAACTCAATCCAAGAGCCCACATGAAGGTTGAAGGGAGAACTGGCTCCACAAAGTTGTCCTATGACCTAGACACACAATCAAATAATATTAAAAATATTTAAGATTTAAGTGTCAGCTTAGTGGCTGTATATGGGTGGCATTAAGGCCAATATAAAGTCTTCCCGCTCATTCTGGTTCCTTCTTGGGACAAAGCTCTTAAGGTGTGGTATGCCATGACAGCACTCAAAAGGGGTCACTTTGCTCCTTTTCTCTGTTTGATATTTTCTATTTATGTGGTTGGATATTAGCAAATGAGTTTCTATAACGAACTTCATTCTGTCATCTTCATCCAATAGCCACTTCGTTCTAATCTTATATAACTGCATCTTATAATCAATGTTTGACTTTCCCTAGGTCATACTATTTCCATTTTATCATAGAAACCTATATAATACATGACATCAAAGTACTAAGATGCAGTTGCAAGAGAAGTCTCATTGTGTTTTTAATGATCTATTCTATGGATTGAATACCACTGACCGGGGTTGGGGTGGGGATCCTAAGAAGCTACTAACAGTGTGTTTTAGACTGGAAGAGTTCTAGAATTTTCTTCCTTACTCATAAGTAGTCTATGAGTATGGTCATTTTTTATTAAAAACAGAATTTTGGTTATAAGATAGTTTCCGGAGTTATTATCCTTACAGCCTAAGAATGGAAGTTGGTGGTTTAAAATCAAACTTGGTAAATAAATCGATTAAAAATAAAGAGTAAAATAAAACTCAAATGAGTAAAATTAATAAACAATAACCTCAAAAGCCAATGCTTGCATTGCTTATGCTTTAAATGAAACTCTCCCTTTGTAAGCTACCCTAAGGAGAAAAAAGTTAGTGATTTTTCAAAACTAAATTGTACAACGTTTTCCCAGCTGTTAAGTGGAGACTTGATTCATGATTCTGATTTTACTCTTTGGAACTAGAAAAAGCAGAAAAGAAATGCTGAGTAACAGTGAAGACTCCCAGCAGCAGGGAGTGGGGGCTGAGGAGTCCCATGGGGGAGATATTTGCTCATCTTATTTGGTTCCCTAGTGGGATATCTTTTTATGTCCACTTTCAGTTTATAAAAAGACACTATGCCACCAACCAAAAGGCTTTAACTGGTCTTGACATTAATAAAGTTGTTGATAACCATCTGATAAATCACAGTCCTAGTTTGTTTTGTGTTAGTATAACAGAATGCACAAAACTGGCTAGTTTATAAATTTATTCTCTCACAATCCCAAGGTTGGAAAGTCCAAGGTCAGGGATCAGTCTTTTAAAAAAAAGATTTATTTTAAATTGTGTGTCTGTACCTCTATCTATCTATAGATATGTCCATGTGAGAACAGGTACCTGTGGAGGTCAGATGGATTCTCTGGACCTGGAGTTACAAGTAGTTGTGAACCACCTGACCTGAGTATTGAGAATTAAACGCAGATCCTGTGTAACCCCCGAGCTGTCTCTCCAGCCCCATGGACCCTAGCCTTTGATGTGGGCTTTCCCACTGCTTCCTCAGGAAGTGATTTCACACAATGCTGAAATTTATCAGGTTACCTTGTAGGTGTATTCTTCTTCTAAAGAATAGAAACTAGACAATGATGGCCCAAAGATAAAGGATCACACCTTTACCAAACTGCTTGGTTACACACACCTCTTACCTTCTATTTAATAAAGCAAAACACGATGTCAGGACCCGGAAGATGGACTTGAAAGTCACTGGGTCTCTTTGTTTTTTCTTCCTAATGTGGCCAGATGGAATAAATATCTATCTTTTCTTCACTATTACTTGTCTTTTTAATTAACCTACTGAGTCTAGCTTGATAGAGCTGTGGGGTCAAGATTTTCTCTAACAATCTCCAGTAGCAATTTCAGGATGATTACATCTCCACTTCTCCATGGTGGGAGGCTCAAATTCCCTTCTTAAATCTGAGCTGATATTGTAATCTGTTTCCACCCATGAATGCAGCATAATTGCAATTTGGAAGTAATTTCCAGTATTTGGCATTAAGAAATCTATAACTTTCAAGAGCTGAGTCAATGGTTAAGAGCACTGACTACTCTTGCAGAAGAGCCACACACATGGTGGCTAACAACTGTCCATAACTCTAGTTCTAGGAGATCTGACACCTTCTTTTGGCTGCTATAGGCATTGTATGACATTGGTGCACTTACATACGTGCAGGCAAAACACTCATACATGTAAAAATAAATGAATAAAATTAAAAACCATACTACCATTTCTAGCTAAGGGTATACCTCATTGGTAGAGTATTTGCTCAATATGTATAAAGCCCTGGGTTCAATTCCCATACCAAGGAACCTTGAACTGAAGGGCAGAAGAACGAAGCCTTCTTAGACCTTCTGGCCCAGCCATCAGTGTCATGTGGAACAGAACATCCAACAGCATCTTGCTGGATCCCTTGCCCACAGCAAATGAGGAACACAGTAAGCCAGTGCACTTAGAGATTGTTTGTCAATAGCAACAGAGAGTTCATAGGCTCATAGCCTCTAGTCCCACTAATCTAACCTTCAGCATCCTACAATCACTGCTGTATTCTCAAGTCTTGTGGGGCCAGACCACTGTCTTTCAGAATCAGTATCAAGCCATGTGCCTTTCTCTACAGCCTTGTTGTCTCAGCTAACCCCTCTCGTGTGTCTAACTTCAATTTCTGTCATTCTTTACTTCACTTCTGCATTTTCTAGTTCCTTCAGAACCTCATAGATTCATCTCCCTGTAACTGTGCCTTGTGATCCTATATCTCTGTAAGGCTGTTTATTTTTTTAATATTTTATTCATTATTATTTTTTTATGTGAATGAGTGTTTTGCCTGCATGTATGCAAGTGCACCTGTGTCATGCAATGCCTGCAGAGGCCAGAAGGGGGTGTCCAGTTCCTTGGAACTGAAGTTACAGATGGCTATTAGCCTCCATGTGGGTGCTGGGAATCAAACCCCAGTTCTCTGGGAGAACTGCAAGTGATCTTAACCCATGAGCCATCTCTCCAGCTCCAAACTGTTTCTTCATTAAACCATTTTTGGTACAAAGCCCATTTACACAGCTCTTTTTGTCAGTGTCCCTCCCAATACCCTTGTATTAGAATTACCAAGGCATGTTGTTATAAATCCACACTCCTCAACTTCTTTCCAACCGATGGACTCAGATATTGGGCTATAAATGTTGGTGTTTTGAAGCACAAAGGAGTTACAGAGCCCAGTAGAGACTAATACTAGAAACTGACTTTGTGTTGGAGTTATTTGCCATGTTTTCTGTCATTACTAACAGGCAAGAAGCACTTGGTGATCTCTTTTCCCGAGTCTAGACTCCTCCCATACTGAACAAAGGAACTGGAAGCATGTCTTGCAGGAGATATGGAAGGTGGCTCCATAAAGCCAGAAGAACCATGTCCTCCTTGAGGGAAGGAGACAGGCAAAGAGTCCAGAAGATGTCTTAATTTTCATGCAAGTCACCTGCTGCTGGGTAAAGTGTCCCCTGCAGCCCTACTTCTCTGTTTATAGACTTGGCTTTTCACGGCATTCCTGAGAATAGTGACCATGTCTGACAGGTTTCTCTATTCTAGGGGCTGGTCTAACATCTGAATATAATAATCACACTCCAGAATTAACAGAATTAATTACTTTTATAAAGCAAGAGAAAACACAACAACTCTTACTGAGCACCCACTGATGGGTCTCAGTCTGTTAGGGATGGACTTGGTAACGTAACACAGATCATCCTGGTTCTGATAGAATAGCGTTCTATCTGGGTCCCTGCCTTGCCTGTAAATTTTGCCTATAGCGAGTGCCAATGGATTCTTATTCAGTTTCCACTCACAAAATACTGCTTGGCATTTGTATATCTGAGGGCAATGTATCATTATATCAAATCCCATGACTATATCCAGAAAGGTTAATGTTTCTTTCAGCTGCTGGGTTCCATGCTGAGTAGGCAACCTTTTAGCTAAGTGCTCAAGAGAATAATTACTGATATAGTAAGGCTCAAATAAGATAGAAGGAAACCATGACAAAAATGAGCTTAAAAGGGATAAAACAACTGTTTTCTAAAATATAGTCTTTGTCACTAAAAATCTAAGAGTCAGTTACATTAATATCAATTATCTATGCCTATCTATTCTTTGAAATCAGATTTTATACATTCTTATCCATCTTTACTTTTTGTTGTTGGAAAAATTTGTTTTCTCAGAAATTTGTTTCTGGAAAACAAGAAAAACGTTAGAGCTTTCAGTTTTGAAGAATCAGATCTCCTTCATATTTCAGCAAAGGAGACTTGGGATTTAAAATGGAGTCTGCCCCACACTGAACTGAGTCAATAAACAAAATGACCCCTTTTACCTTTAAGGGCCTTGAAGTACTTCATAAATGCTAGCTGACAAGCAAACAGACTGGCTCTTTTGTCTTTCACTTAGAGCTGTTTGTATGCTGGTGGGTTTGATGTTTGTACTGCAAGAAAGCCAGTCAGTACTGCTCAGTAATTCAGGGTTCCTCCCAGGGCCTCATTCATCTTGCTCTTTGACCTGGACTCCCAGAATTTCCAGCTCAGTGGGACAACTTGTCCTCATGTCTGCATGTGTGGCTTGCTCTCAAAGTGTCTTTTCCTAGTGACAATTCTCATACCTCAAACAAACAACCCGTCTTAACCACAATGAACCATGACCACTGAAATTTTTCTTTTTCTATGAGTCAGAGGTGATAGGTTTTGGGGTAGGAGATTGTGAGTCAGATTACTTGGGAGGAAGGAATTTATTAGAAAAGTTATAGACAGAGAAACAACATCATGGCAAGAACGCTGAGGGGCGTTCAGGCCTCAGCACTGGAGACACATAGCTTGGGGTCTCTGAGGAGCGGACTAGCAGCAGGCGGCAGAAGTGGGCTCTCCTTTTCCACTCTTCCGAATGGGGTCCAGCCATGTACTGTACAAGTGTGCTTCTTAACTCTCTGATTTCCAGACAGGCTGCAGGAAAGGGCTAGGAAGCAGGAGATATGGCCACAACACCCCCTTTGAGAAGAAGCTGTCTTTCTCTAACCCATATCCCTAGCCACACAGACCTCCTACAAGTTCCTGGCCTGTCCTAAGGTGTTAGTTTGCTGAAACCCAGGTATCAGTCTCAGAAGACATTTCTAATGATCTTTGACCCTTAGTGGGGTCGGGGATATTAATGACCTCATCCAGATCACAGAGTCCATATCTCTAACCCCAAGGCTGGATAGCCTACCTTGGGCAGTGTTGACTGTCAGTTACTAGAGTTACTTGAGCATTCATTCTTCTGAGGATCTGCCCCACACAGGATGGCCCGGACAACCTGGGTACTCACTTCCCAGATAAAAGATCCCGTCCCTGGAGAGTCTGATAGCTAGGGACCTACAGTTTCTTGGTTGGATGGCTTTCTGTATTTGTGACAGGGGGAAGGTGGATGCATAGCACTGTGGCCCCTGCAGCATTACATTCTAACTTCACATTAAAACTTTATTTTAACAGTCGGAGGCTTGACTCTCATGTTTGGAGGGAAGGAGTCTCAAAAGAAGAAATGTTGGGTTTAACTTGAATGATAAATAACCTGGGATAAATGTTGGGTTTAACTTGAATGATAAATAACCTGGCCGTTCAGGAATCAAGAAAAAGCATTCTATGCAATGGGAATGGAAAGAGAATACAGCGGGCCCATGGCGAGAACCAAGCTTGGAAGGTCTGAGTATTTGAGAAGGGGGAACACTAAGGCAAAGCCTGTGAGCAGTATTGCATTACTGTGGGCATGATGCAGTATGGCACTCACTGGAATGGGTAAAAAGCTGAGGTTGGATAATCACATATTGGAAAGATATATAATGGCTTCATATCTCTACTGAATTTGGAACCTCAAGTACATGTGTATTACTCAGAATGCAAGTCAAGACAATAGTTCTTTACGCCTTTCTCATTTATTCAGTCTGTTCATTGTATTAGATGGTAGGTCAGAGCAAGGGTCAATGAACATCTCTGTAAATATTCAGATAGTAGATATTAGGGTGTGTGGGTCACATGCGGTTTCTCCCACATAGAGGCAGAAGATTATTTCACTCGTGGGCTATCACTTCACTTACTCACTCCCTAGACTTAAGGTGAGCATAGCACATGCCTGCCCTTACAATGCTCTAAGTCTAGAGAAAACAGAAATCATAACACACAGTGGCAGGGTGACTTGCTAGCAGGTGATTGGACTTAGGAAGAATACTCATCCTGACTTTGGGACACTAAATTATGGTCTGGCAGTAAGTGGCATCTAAGCATTAGAATGCTGACTATCCAGGGGAAATGGGAAAATGAATACTCCAGACAGAAAGGCAGCGGGGGTAAAGGACTGAAATTCTGCACATCGCTGCATTCGTTTTAGAATCAACACTGGCAAATTCAAATGCCTTAGAGATTGTACAGATGGATCACAGTGGAAGAGGCTGTGGAAGGAGCCACAAAGCTGCAAACCTTTGTGTCATCACCAGGAGCACATCAGAAAGAGTGAGACCAAGACCCTTCCAAGGGCCAGTTATAACTTGTTATAACAGTCATAACTTGGCCCTGGTGACTAGAAATGTTAACAAAGCTGACTATTTCATGGGACAGAAGTTTATATTTTAATGTGACATATCTATACTGTCAAAGATTGGTGATTTATATTTAATCATTTTAAGCATTATAATGGTAAATAGTTTGTGGATCAAGAAAAAGAAATATGCAAGCCAACTTTGGCCTAACTGACCTCTGGTTTGTACGCATCATCACCACCAGATTTGAGAGTAAAGAGACCAATTCGGGTAGTGCGTACCGTGTAAAAGAGCAGAAGACAAAGATGCAGAAGGAGAGAAGTGAGGGAAGAAAAGGAGGAGCAAAGAGGAGAGAGGAAACCTAACCACTCTGGTGTTGGTTGATGCCATCACTGTTCAGTTCCTGGGGGAAGATGATGTGGGCCAGCTCCAGTCTTGAAGGGCAAAGTTTTTTCTTCATCAAATGAATAGACTCATTCACTCTTCCAGCCAATATTTATTGAAAGCCTGCAGCTGTGTGATTTTTCCTGGGAAACATGAATAAGTAAGTGTCATTTCATCCCAGATAGGCCACTGACAACAGACAAAAGAAATTACCCAAGTCTATCTTGATGCAACCAATGAATTTATTAGGGTTGCTTACAGAAGCTTGGGTGTCTTAAGTACAGATGTATCACTAAAATGCTCACATCCAGCCTGGGTGACGGTCAGGCAGAGGTAAACTCTACTAAGATTGGTTAACCCTCATGGGCTAAGCCTGTGGAAGGCCTACACATTCCATGCACATCCCACTGAACCAACCAAGAGCTAATCATGCATTTTTCATGCACTGCCCACCCAGTGAAGGGTGATTGAAGCCTCCTTCATTCATGTCTGAGTTTGGCTTAGCCACTGACAATGACTATTTGTTAGCTATTAGTTACTTGGTCAGTGGGATTCCCTTCAACTTAGCAGGTGTTTTACTAACTATTGATTATGCTAAAATCTTTGGCTTGGTTAGTGGCTGACCTTGACTATCCGCTGACCATGAGTTCCCGGCTGGTGTTATCTCTGAGCTTGCAGGTATTCCAAGTACTGTTGATTATGTTGAGCTCCCTTTGTTCTTATAGCTCCTGAGAGCTATAAGATGTATTGATTATCTCTTTCTCTGTGGCATGGTCTGGTGTCTCCTGAAGTGGGGGCAGGCTCTTTAGAAGCCATTCTTAGTTAAATCTTTGTTATAATTAGCAGCATTAGAAACAGTGTGTTAAAACCAAGAGCATGTAGTAAGCATATGTTTCCCAAAGGGGAACTGTCTCATAGATGCTAGCTGCAGCTAGTCACTGTCACTGGCTTTGCGTCTTAGATGCCTGTCTCTTATAAGGTCTGCTTGGCTATCTCATTCCCAGCCTCAGACATTGTTGTCTCTCATCCCTGGTGTTCTTGGATTTACTGTTTCAAATATTACATTCCCTTTATATCCTAACATCCATTACCACGGAAGCAGATGTAGGCGACTTGTGGTTTTCACCGTGGTACCTTTTCCCTTACTACCTACTATGAACTAACTCTTGCCTCATTATCAGTCTTTCTGTGGCTGTGCATTCAGACCAGTGTTCTTCAGTAAAGACAGTGGCTACATCCATAAACAGTCGTCTCCAGCCACTGTTCCAAGGAGATGGTCAGCTTCTAGGCTGAGCCCTGGCAAGTCTAGACTGAGGTTTACACCTCAGCATCTTAAGTTTCCAGCCCAATCAGTGACTCCAAGCTAGGGAGTGGTACTTGGAGACTAAGGGGCACCTAGACCCAGATGCACGAGGATATCCTCATCCTGATGCTCAACCTCTGCATTCTGTTCTGGGCATTTCTGCTCACAACCCGTATCCACTTGACAACAGGAAAGTGAGAACTCCCCATGCTTTCTGTGTGAAGTTGCTGGGGTGTAGAAGGCACACCATACCCAGAGGGGCAGCCCCTCAGTGTGCTATGGAGGGCCCAGGCCCTCAGGCTTCCTGCAGTTCCTGCTTTCAAGTCCTGTGGGAGGTCAAAGAATAAGAATATGCCCTGTTGTTTATTCTGAATTAGAGGTAGAGTAGAGAGGAGTCTGGGGAGTAACAACTGTTAAATTTTTCTTTAACAACTCTGTCTCCTCTGTCCTCAGGCTGCTGTGAAAGCACACACTGACCATGTGGGAGGATCATGGGTAAGATATGCAAAGCAGATAACATAGGGAAGAAGAGTGAATGTTCTAGGTTGTCTCTTCTACATGCCTGATCACAGGGTACTGCTTAGTAAGATGACGGGTTGGAGGCCATAACTGGCTGCCAGGCACTGCGTTCTGCATCTGCTGCAAGGGTGCATGGCAGGGATAAGCAGCAGGTTGTGGAAAGAGAAAATTCATAAAGCCCCAGTCAGTCTGGAAAGACAATGTCTGAGCCCATAGCTTGTATCACGCAGCACATTTCCACCTCCCTAGAGGACTTGTTCCTGCCGTTGGATCATTTTATAGAGTTCCCATAAGGAAGCAGCTGTTACCCACAGGAGAGTGAATCCTGCTTTGGGGCTGGGCAGTTTGAATCTGGGATAGCAGCTGTCCTTGGAGGGTTTGGGGACCCACAAAGCATCCAGCCCCTGGGATCATGGGACTATGCAGCCCATTCCTTACTGGGGAAGGACGTCAGTGTTTTCCTTGTCGCTCCATAGGCTAGTCAAGGACAAGGGACCCCACTTTGCTTTCTCTTTTCATCCAAGTTTTGTAGGATTTCCTCTTTCCTAATGAAGTTCCACAGTCTATAATGTGATGTTTTGTAAAACTTGTTGAAAGCCTTGGACATAGAGATGGTTACACCTAAGACTCACAACATGAGTCCTCCCCTTCCGGGGAAACATGGCACAGAGAGTGCTTTTGCATAGTGAGTTTATAACTTCTGGAGGGTGTGCAGAGTTAAATGGGCTATCCCCAGGAGTGGGGCTCATGACCCACGGGAATGGAAGCTAGTCAGTAAAGAATTAGTTGTCTGGGCCACCCTGTGGGGCAGATCCCTAGAAGAATGAGCGCTCAAGTAGCTCTAGTAACTGAAAGCTGACACAGTCCCAGAGGCAGGCCTTCCAGCGCTAGGGTTAGGGATAGGGGATTCCGTCATCTGGATGAGGCCATTAGCATCCTTCACTCCACCGAGGGTCAAGAGTCCCTAGAAATATCTTCTGAGATTGATAGCTGGGTTTCGGTGACCTAACACCTTAGGACCTCCCAGGTATTTGGAAGACGTCTGTGTAGAAAGAGAGAAGGGTCGTAGAGAGATTCTTACCTCATACCCAGATTCCCACCTGAGGAGGAAACACTTCACCCCATCTCTTTCTAAACCAGGGAGAGCTAACCAGGACTCTGCTGTAGCTGGACAGATCCCACAAAGGCAGGGGACATTGTGCCTCTAGAGAATGGTGGTGTCCGGTGACAGAGAGGCCTCAAAGACCAAATCCGTTAGGAGATAGCCTGCCAACTGAGGTGAAACCACACCTGAGATGTGGGGATGGGAGAGAGGAAGAAAAGGGCTCCAGAGTGCAGGCCAAGCTCATGGGAAGCTGACCAACCACCGACGTTGCAGGATTGGTAGAAACACCCAAACTGGACTCAGAAAACCCAGCTTGAGGTGCACAGGGTCAGAGGAAGGCAGGAAAATTAATTCATAAGGAGAGAAAATATTCAGTAGCTAATCAAGAAGGAAAAATCTTATGAGAACTGGGCTTCATGAGAGAAGGATCCACTCAGCCTGTCTGCTTCCAGCTGGGGAGCCCGGTGCCTTGCTCCAAGCTGCTCCTGGATATTACGCAGTGTGAAATGACATCCCGTCAGGCCTGTCAGGCACTGGAGTCTGTTTGATCCATGATGTGCCCATCACCCCTGCCTAAAGATTTAACATTAGCAGTCGAGGGAAGCCCACATAGTTGAATATTTAGTATTTTCCACCTCTTGTCAGGAAAGGAGTATATTAACTTCCAGACTGATGGGTTTCTAGAGGCCACTGAGCAGATAGAAAACTATTCCTTGATCCTACAAGAAAAGTTTGGTAATTCTGTGTCATAACATTAATGAAGTTATTCTCATTTTTATGTTTTACTCATTTAATTATTCTCCCAAATAGAAAAGCAATGTTTGATATCTGCTCCCATCTGCATTTACGGAATTATTTTATAAATATCTTCTCACACACATAACATTGTCCTATTATGAATTCACTAAAGGGAAACTGCGTATTGATTTGTGACCTTATTTTTATAATGTTATAAAGTAGATAAATTGCATTAGTGCTGCATCATTTTAATCTGAACTTGACTGATTTTATTATCTATCCCACATGATGGGCCCCATAATTTTTTCCAGTGGCATTTACAAGAGTCCTTGAAATGCTTGTTAGCTTGTTTGGTTGAATTGGAAAAATAAAACAATATTAGATTTTCATCTTAATAGAAAGTAAGAATGATTTGGATGATTGATGTTAAAGGGAGGACTGACTTTGCCAATTAAATTATATAGTAGGTGTAGCATATATTTAATAAACTAAACTTTTAGCCCCAAGGTTTTGATGATTCAAAGCCCATGATAGCAAAACTGTCCTGGAGCAAAAATGTCTGTGAAGAAATTGAATTTGATTCTTCCAAATTCTTTTAAAAGATATTTGGTTGACTAAGTCTCCTAAGTAAAAGACTATTTGGTGTTATTAACACTTAATAATCTTAAAAAGTTTTTACATGATATTTTACTAATTGAAATGTGACTTTCTAAAAAGTGAATAATAATTCCTTTCTAAGTCAGGTGGCTCCCATTTTCTTTCTTTTAACAAAATTAAAATGATGTTGATGATAAAGCACTGTATGACTTTCGGCAAATAACTAAAAAATCATTAAAAGACTCAGGTGTCATGGACAGAGCAAAGTTTTATTTCATTTCTGTGTATGCTTTATCTGAATGTATTTTTCTCGGTCCTTATGTCTATACAAAGAAGAATAGTATAAAACAAAAGATGTTTGGTTCCAAACTCAAAATAATCATGTACATAGAGATATATCAATTAATTAGGGAAAAGCCTTATTTATCCTATTAAGAATGGTACATCCAATAAGGTTACTTATACTTAAAATTAATGAAATTCTTAATATACACTTATTTTTGAACAATTATGCGTTACTAATATGTACAATTATTGTTTGGCATAGAAGAACTCTGTTACTTTTAAAATTTTTATTTATCATTTGTGTATGTGTGCCTATATATGTATATATGACATGGATGTGTAAGTGTGGGTGTATGACGTGGATGTGTGATGGTGGGTGCATGACATGGATGTGTGAGTGTGGGTGCATGACGTGGATGTGTGAGTGTGGGTGCATGTGGCACACAGAAGTGGGGATCAGAAGATAGATTTTGAGAGGTGGTTCTCTTTTCACAGTGGATTCTGGGGACCAAATTCAGATCACCAGGCTCACACAACAAGCACTCTTACTTGCTGAGTCATCTTGCTGGCCCTTACTACCTTTTTTGAGCTAATTCTTTTTTAATGTATATTTTAGTTGAATTTTTGTGAATTCATACTACATGTCTTAATCATACTTAGACCTTCTTCCCTATCCAAGCCTCCTTCCCCATAGCCTGCTCACAAGAGTTCATGCCGCCATATATGTTAAGGCCTATCAAGTCAAGTTTGTGTACCCAATTGTTTCTTGATGTGAGGTCATCCACTGGAGCCTGTTCAGTCTATCTAGTATCACTCCCTTAAAGAAGTTCAACTTTCCTCACCTAGCAATGATCAGCTGCCAATAGTTCCTTGGCTAAGGTTGGGGCCTCCTGCCAATTTCCTCCAATCTCGGCTGGTTTTTATATGATTGAGTTTGCATGGGTCTATCCACAATGGAATCTCTACACCTAAGGCTCATGGAACATACTGGAACAAGGGATAGAGAGAATACAATGTATCCCACAACTCTCATCAATGAAGCTTCCTCATGCAACAGAAGGCAATGCACACAGAAGGCCACACTGGACAAGTTTTAGAGAATAAGAGTCTGAAGAGTGTGTGTCCCTGGCTGGGACTCCTTTATTAAACCACACCCACCCAAGTCTCGGGGACCACTGTGGAACAGGGGAGAGATGGATTGTTAAAAGAGTCATGGTCATGTGGAAAAGTCTTTCAGGCTCCTGGGAACTTGCTTGTGTGAATTTACAGGAATGGTGACAACCCTTACTAACTTTTAAAGTTAGCATATTAAATAATGGGTCTCATTAGGGCATTTTATACATATATGTCATTATGCTTTATCTTATTTGTCTCCTTTTTTCTAGCCCTCCCCTGTCCTCATCCCACCCTCTTCTTGTTGGTCCTCTTCTCCCCCAAGATCATCTCTCTTTCCATTAATGAAGGGAATCTTATGCAATTTAGATTCCATTTTTAAACTTCCATTTTTGCTAGCATGTTACAAGTCAAATTCTTTGAAACTATTTAGGCAGAAGATGCAATGTTTTAAATATAAACATGCTATGCACAGATTTAATAATAAAAGATGTCTAGTGCACATGAGTAGAAATCTCAAAGACCACACTCATAGACCATTAACTCATGGATGACCTTAAAGGTTGACTCATCAGCTCCTTCAGGACAGGACCATTTTACACATGAGAAAGTTGAGCCAAGACAGAAGCAGTGAACCTCGCTCTCTTCAAACTCCTCAGTGTTGCCAAAGCATGCAGTCCAGTTCCGGACCAATGGAGAAGTCATCCTGACCTCTCTCCCTTGCTTATTCCACCTCCCTGCTTAACAGTGACCAGATACCCTCACTCCCATGGTCAGTATCTGGAGTGAATGCCACCCTGTCACCACACTCTTCTTGACTTCCTCTGCATTTTAAACATCTTCCTTTCTAATCACTCACAAAGTCTTGACAGGTTTCTGTTGTGGCCAACATTACCAAAAATCACTGGTGCAGCTGTGACAGAAATCACAGCCTCCAAAGACAATAGGAACAGACAGACGGAGGGAAGCATATCTCTATGGAAGGAGAACTAAGTGAAGATGTAACCAAGATATTTCCTAAGTGCTCCTGTTAAAACAGGATGCCACAAAGGCCCTATTTGCTCAGCCACTCTTTTCAAAAGGAAAGTCTTTATATAAGTTTGCAATTTTTTTTTATAGACTGGGGCCTTCATTGGATGGGGTCTTTCTCTCCAGGCATCATTCCTATTGTCTCTGTGCAGAGCATGGTTTCTCTTTAGTTGCACCAATCTCTAACAATCACCTCTGCTATGTCCACAGCTTTAAACTGTGCATCTTTCTTTGCCAGTTCCACATTTTTCACATCTTTCTGCTCCACTTCCCTCTGCCTCACTCTGGTAATAACAGAGCAATAACTGTATACAGCCTGAATACTGTGCTAGTTTGTAATTTCCTCTGCTAAGTAAGTTAGTTCATTATTTTTGAATTCAGCCTCACTCAAGGTTTAGGACACAGCAGAATGCAGTCACATTCTTTGCCAAAATATCATACAATTGGCCTTGTTCTCCTCTGAAGTCTCATGAGGCTGACCTCCATGGTCCACATTTCTTTTCATTCTGGTTTTCCAAATTCCCACTGAAATGGCCCAGTTAGTTCTGCTTACAGCATTCTAGAGATTCCCTAGTCTGCAGCTTGAAGTTATTCCACATTCCTCCTACAAACCATTTCCAAAACTGCAAGGTCAGTGACCCTACTTCTTGTACCAACTTTCTGTATTGGTTACTTTTCTCATTGCTGTGCCAAAAATAAGAAACAATTTAAAAGCAGGATTTGTTTTAGCTTATAGTCTGAGGGTACAGTTTATTTTAATGAGCAAGGCATGGCAATGGGAGCAGATCACAGCTGTCATGGTAGGAATGTGAGTCTACTATTTCACATGTTAGTTGACCAGAAAACAGAAGAGAAAGCTGTCACCCAGCAGTCTTTCTTTATTTCTTTCTTATTTAGTCCAGAATCCCAGTTCATAGGATTGTGCCTTCCACATTCAGGTTAGATCTTCCCACGTCAGTTAATCATCCCTGGAAACAGCTTTACAGACATACCCAAAAGTGTGCCTCACTCACACCCTAAGTGTTTCTTAATATAATCAAGTTGATGATTAAAATTACACATCACAACAATATCACAAGAATGAAAACCTTATGAACACAGATGTGAAAATCCTTAACCAAACACTGGCAAATTCAATTCGCAGTGTGTAGTATATAGTATTCAATATGATGAAGTAGGATTTATTAGAGATATACAACTCTGGCTCAACATTCAAAACCAATTAGTGCATGACTGAAGAAGGAAAATCACATGATCAAATCAGTAATGGTAGAAAATGCATTTGAAAAACAATCCCAGACCTATGTGGAATTTTAAAAGAAATTCTTAGCAAACTAGAAATAGAAGAAAATTCCCTAAATTTGATAAAAGATATCTATGAGAAACCTCTAGGCACTGTTAAGTTTAATAATGAGAACCTAGCAAGTCCCATCTCACCATTCCCATTCAAGGTCATTTTGAAGGACCTAATGAAATAAGACAAGCAAAAGTAATAAAATATATCCATATTAGCACAGAAGAAACAAATCTGTCTTAACTCTCATACAGTGTGATTGGGTGAAGTGAAATAATTGAAAGACAAACCTCTCCACAACTTTTGAATCTAATAAGCAATGATGATATCACTACAGAATATAAAGTATGCACAAAAGAGTCAATTAAGTTCCCATAGACTAGTAACAGCTTTTGGAATTTGAAATAAAAGATACAGCAATTTCTCACATTAGGGCGCGTGCGCGCGCGCACACACACACACGCACACAAAACACCAAAAACAAAACAAAAAATAGGTGTAAAGGGGATCTACAAAAAACAAAGGAGAGAATGAGAGCTGGCATTTTACTAACTGTGAAAGACTGCATCAGAAGAAAGACAAGGGATCCACCCCTACCTACCTGACTCCTAGTCCACATTGTACTGGAGTTTCTAGATGAAAAATAAACAAGAAAAAGAAATTAAAGGCATGTACACTGGAAAGGAAGAAGTAAAAACATTTCTACTTGCACATGAGAAAATATTATATATATATATATATATATATATATATATATATATATATAAGATTATGCATGCAGAGACCTATTAGGATGAATTAAGATGAATACGTGAGTTCAATGATGTCTTGGAATATAAGACCAAAGTACAGGGAATTGCAGTGAATAATGAAAATGAAGTCATTTGTTGCCATGAGCAATACGAAAATAAAGTTAAGGAAACCTCCTTATCTGAAATGTCATTTAAAAGAATGGAATGGCACGTGAGGAAGCTTTTCTTGTGAGAGCTGAGAGATGTGGGGGGTGTTGAGGGGAGACAGACAGGGGGTGGGGCCTAAATATGATCAAAACATAGTCTATGAAGTTCTCAAAAATTCAATAAAAATGAAAAATAATGAAATACTTAGTAATAAATGCAATAAAAGAAATGAAATACTTCTACTCTAAAACTACAAGAAGAAAGCTAAGAAAAGAAAGAAATGAGACGATATCTCATATAATGTTGTTAACAAATTATCTCCAGATTCAAAACTATGCCTTCCAGAATCCCTGTTGGCTTCTTCATTGAAACATAAGATCATTCTAAATTTTTATGAACTTATAAGTAGCCTAGAATAGCCATAAGACATTTGAAAGGGAAGAACAATGTAGAACTCACACTTCAAAACATACCAAGAAACAAAAATGTCCAAGAGAGTATGGGTTATGGGGAGACATATAGATCAACAGAGAAGAACTGGGAGTCCAGAAATAAGTCCACGCATCCAGCAGCCAACTATTACTTGACAAGAGTTTCAGGTGCATTCAATGGAGAAAGAACAGTTTTCTTAACAAATGGAGCTCAGGCAACTGAACAACCAGAGGCAAAAGAATGAAATTTGTCCCCTATCTCATACAATATACAAAAATGAACTAAAGATTCATCAGAGACATAAATATGAAGGTTAAACTGTAAAACTCCTAAAAACATGAGCAAATTATAATCCCACTGAAGTTGGCAAGACATTCTTAGGTATATCAAAAGTATGAATATCAAAGGTCAGAATAAATGAATTCTCATGCTTGTATGCCCAGAACCTTGCTGACTGAGCTCTCATCTGTCCTTTTTAATAAAATACCCAAACTAGAAAACGCGTGATGACAGAAAGTAAATGTGTACGTGCCAAGGCCTAGGCTGAGAGGAAAATGGGGATGGGAAGACATTTTGGAATTGGATAGCAATGGTAACTGCAAAGTGCATGAATGGTCCTCGCCCTCAAACTACAGAACTGTGTGCTCTGAAAGAGTAAATTTCATAGTATGTGAGTTCAATTTAGCAAAACGCTATGGCACATCCCATCATTAGGGAAATAAAAATTTAAATCACGATGAAATTTATGTACAGTATAAGAACAGCTACAATTTAAAACCACTGGCAACATCCACTGCTGGTGAGGAGGCAGAACTTCTGGGGCTCACATACATTGCTGGTTTTTCAAAATGACAGTCACCATGGAAAATGGTTTGGCCTTTGCTTGTAAAATTCAGCATACACTATACTACTTTGGAGACAGATTACAAGTTCCAGGCCAGTCTGAGCCATACAGTGAAAATTTGTCTCAAAAAATATTATAATATATGACCCAGAAATTCCAATCAGGGTATTTGCTACAATTAAACGAAAATATGTGCTTGCACACAAAAACAAGTATATAGATAATTTTTGCCATTTTCTTAGTTTTAAAGTCCTATGAATTCCCTTAATTTATCTAAATGTGAACTTGTACAGACTTAATCAGTCAGGTGATACTTAAGTCTGAGGACTCTTTATTCAGTTCTGGAAATTTTTCGGCTAGTCTCTCTTTGATAGCACCTCTTCCTCATCCGCCTTAGCCTATCTTCTCCAGTTGCCAGTAGGTGGACAACTTCAGAGAATTTTTTCTTTACATGTAACCGGTTGTGGAACTCTGCAGCAGCCTCGGTCTGTTTCTTTGATGAGAAGTGTGGAACCTCTAGACCTAAAGCCCATGGCACAGAGAGAATCCAGGGGTAGAGAGAATACTAATACGTCCCTCAACTCTCCCCAGCAAAACTTCTTCATGCAACAGAGTGTAATGCACACAAAAGGCCACAACTGAATAAATTTTAGAGAACAAGAGAACGTAGAGTGTGTCCCTGGATAGGACTCCTATACTTACCCTCACCCACCCCACCTCGGGGACCATGGTGGAACAGGGGGCAGAAGGACTGTAAGAGCCAGGGTTGGTGCAGGAACAGAAGGAAACCAAGGCTTCCAGGCCTCTGGGAACTTGCTCACGAACTTATAACAATGGTGACCGCATGCACAAGACCCATACTGACTCAATCAGACAAAAACGCAGTATAGAACCAGAGAAATAGTCAGCTGTGGGGGTCCGGGTATTGAGCAAGGCAAGCAACTTCAGATAACCTAAAGGGACGGCAAGTGTCTGGCCTGCTCTGCCTGATGCGATAACCTGGCCCCAGGAAATCACTGTAGATATGAATCTTCCTTTCTCCCACCCCAGACCAGAACCCAGTATTTGGGTTTCATTTCTTCGTTCCTGAACTTCCACATCAGTCCTACAACCTTCCCGTCTTTACCCCAAACCCCACCTTTAACTTTCCCGCCTTCTGTAACCATCAGAGAGGCCTCCCTATATAAACCACTGCATTGGCTCTAATAACCGAACTACCCACCGACGTAGTATCCCGGGAGCTCCTCCTCACAACACGCTCTGAGCCACCTGAGGACCTGTTCGATCGTCCTCCATTCTCTTGGCATGGCTGGAGCACAACAGCTGTGCTGGAGATGGAGACCCACCCACAGTCAGCAGGCCCCAACACTAGCCAAGGAACTATTGACAAATGATTAATGTGGGGTGATGGAGTCATTCTTTAAAGGAGTGGCTAGATCAGCTGACTAGGCTCCAGTGAATGAACTTGCATCAAGGGACATATAGGTGGGTACAAATGTTTGATCAGACAGGACTTAACATATATGACAGAACACCTGAAATTTGGTTGGGTGGGGTCAATGGGAGCAGGGATGGGGGAGGGGGTTCTAAATTTGGTTAAGATCTGTTATATGAAATGCACAAAAGCTCAATAAAAAGTTTAATTAGTTGAAAAAGATGATACTCACACATATTTTGTTCTTTTAATTTCTCTCTCATGTTTTCTGCCTCCTTATGCTGCATCAGAATGTTCTCTCTCCTCTCTCTCTCTCTCTCTCTCTCTCTCTATATATATATATATATATATATATATTTCACTAATTCTCTTGTCAGCTCTGATGAATCTGTCTTATCTATTAGCTTATTTAAGATCAAATCTATAGTTTTATAAAAATGTTTCATGCTAAATCGTTTCTCAGTAATTCATACTTCTTTATTTTAATGAGTTCTCTGTGACATTCTCATACGTGTATGTAATGTACTTTGATTATTCACTTCATGGCCCTATATCTTCCTTCCTTCATCTATTTCATAAACATTTCAAATTTTTCTATTTTATTTATTTAGCAGTTCGATCTCTGTGGAATTTATTTTTATGTATGTCATTATTTAAATGAGTAATTTGATTGTCTTCCATATGGATAGCCAATTGTTGACTTGTTATATTTAATGACACTCTCTTGTGCTGTCTTAAGTAATTTTTGATGTTTTAATTGTAAGCTCAACTACTGCAGAACTATTAAGTAAAGTTTCCCCGTAAAATATTTCTATATTTGCTACTGTCGGGGACCTAGGAGTTCCGCCATCTCTACCTCAGTTTTATGGTACCTTTTTTGTACCATGTGGCTTGTGCGTGCTTTGATTCTACACCCACTCCCCTGCAAGCCCTGAGCCTTGGGTTTTCCAGTTATAGGGCCTGGAACTGAGCAGAATAGTCCAATAGATGAAGAAAAATCTAAAAGTCGCCTCCTTTGCTTTAACCACTCTCCTTTAGCAATATTAACCCTAATCTTATTGGCCTAATCAAATAAAGAAGTAGATTTCCCTTTACAAACATTCCAGAAAGTACTACATCTCCTAATTGTAATGTTTTTCTTTTTAAGATTTATTTCATTTTAATTATATGTGCCTATATTTGTCTGTGTGTGGGTCTCTGTATGTGAGTCTGGGTACCCACTGAGGCCAGAATAAAGTATTAGTCAGATCCCCTAGAACAGGAGGTTGTGAGCCACCTGCAGTGTGTGTTATGACCTGAACTCTGGACTTCTGCAATAAGAGCAAGCACTCTTAACCACTGAGTCATCTCTTCAGTGCCCTCAGTGTTTTGTTTTAATGAGCCTGCTCTTCTCCTTGCTTCAGGCATGGACAGAGCTGGAGAGAAGGCATTAATAGTCTGATTGAGAAAAGATAATTGATTCTTAATTCAAAAAGGAAACTCAATATTCCCTTTAAGTTAATACTTGGGTTTTATATCAGGGGCCTGGTTTGATTTTTCTTTATTCTAAAGATCATTTGGACCATAGGCTTCACACTATTCATTTCTATTTCTTCTTCCTCTAGATCCTGTGCCCCAGGGCATGCTTCCAAGATCAGGTGCTGTGCATCTGGAAGAGAAGCACAGGTGTCTGTGCTTTTGTGGTGTGACTTTCATCCCACATTGACAACAGAGAACATTAAAGGCATTTTTCTTCCCTCCAACCTTTTTGTTATTGTTAACAGAGTGTGTAAACTCATTCTCTTTATGAGAGGCTGAAGAAATACAAAATTATGAAGTATAAAATGCACATATTCTCCTCAAACTCTCCTCCTGCCTTTCAGAGATAAAAAGTCCTCACAGCTGTGATGGAAATGTGAATATGGTTTTATTAAAATGCAACCATGTTCTGTACGCTCAAACCTGTTTTCTCATCAGCACTTCTGAGACGGTATTGAATTATTGTACTTTAATTCACCTCATTCTCTTTTATTGCAGAGCTTGGGATCAAACACAGGGCCTCACATATGCTAGGAAAGTACTTTACCACTGAGCTATACTGAGCTCATTTTTTAAGTGCTATATTATAACTACAACTAATATCAATGGTGAAGACAATATATTAAAAATCTGTCTAAACCATTTTATATTATTGTTTCATTTATTCCTCACAATTACCTTATGAGAAAAATAAAATTATTGTATCTGTTCTATAGATGAAGAAGTTAAGTAATTTTCCAAAAGTGATGGAGATGAATTCAAATCCAGGTGGTGTCTCATTGTAAAGCATGCTTTTGAACTCTTAGGCTTTGGTACTCCTTAATGATGTAGATGCACACTAATGTATTTAAATGACTGTCTGTTACAGAGCCTTTAGATTGTTTCTAATTTTTCACCATTATAAACAAGGCTGTAATTAGCATCTTTCTACATGTAATCAAGTCTATCAGTCTTTTCCTTTATAGCTTCTGAGTTCCTATCTCGCGTGGGAAGGCCTCTCATTCTCTAGGTTATAAATAATCCTTCATTTTTTTCTATAACTTTTATGGTTTGATTTTGTTCATTTAGTACTTGAGTCCCTGTGGAATTTATTTTGATATATGCCATTATTTAGATGTCTAAGTTGATTGTCTTCCATATGGATAGCCAATTGTCTTGATGTCATTCTTGAATATCAGTCTATCTTTTTCTGGTTGGGAAAGTATCTCTCAAGAAAATCTGTAAGAATTAAAAACAGCTTACATCAACACATTAAGATCTACCCATGCTTAATCAACTGTTGAGAATTATAAGCACAAAATGGTTCATTAAACATACAGGAAAATCCAGTTTAAAGGAAAATAGAGAGAGGAACCAAGGAATTTTTTTCTTCCCCATAACAAATACGCTCAATGCATCTTTCTAATAGGAATGTTTAGCTTTTAGCTCAGTTACTGAATTGGTCCTTTTGCAATCATTTGGAAGAAACTCCCTAATTTAGGTGTTGCTGCCTCTTTGTTTGAGAAAGGGAATCTTAGCAATGTTTGTTTTAGGAAGCTGTTGTAAGGATTTGCTCCTGCACTCAGTAGGTGTGCCGTTCAGCAACGAAGTTTTGATTCCCCATGGTTTCCAAAAGAACCAAAGTGTCCCAAAGTAGTGTCCCGATTCTTATATCCCAAAGTCATTACATGATACCATGACTGTTACTACTTCAAGATATTTGGTTTCATAAGATACTGAACAATGTTCTCAGTCGACCTTGGGTTTCAGGGGCCCAGTTCTAGATATAAATGTAAAGTTTATGTTTTATTTCCTGGGAAAAAAAAAATCAAGAGAATTCCCTGCCCTTCGTTTCAGAGGCACCAGAGAGGAAATGGAGACGCTGTTGAAAACATGCGGTCTCCCGTGATTTTCCTTCTCTTTTCTCCGCCCTTGCTATTGAAACCTTTCTTAGTCCTTTGACTCTGTCACCTCCTTTAACAACTAGCCTGAGCTTCCTCCCTGCATAAGGAAAGTACAGCCTGTCCTCCTTCACCTTCCTGCTGCTAAGCTCAGTAGCGGACTTCTCCACCCTCCTTTCCACCAGCCCCTGTTCCCAAGTGGACCGCTGCGCACTCTACCCTCCACCTCAGCTCCCTGCATCCCTAACTCCCTCCTCCGTTTTTAACATTTCCTCTTCTCTCTTGGGTTCTTTTCAACTATGTCCGAAACACATACCAGCCAAACAACCTCCATGACATGTTCCCCACCTTTGACCTCTTTCCTCCAGAGCCCACTTAAAGGTACATGCTCGCTGAATTCACTTCCTTTCCTCTCTGGGTATCACAGCCTATTGTCTCCACCTCTAAATCTACTTCACCTCAGAGAATCTCTGTATGCTAATTGCAATAGACACTCCTTGGTCCTCATCTAGCTTGACCTCTTAGTAGCCTATACTTCTGATTGCTTCTTCTTTCTCAAAATTTTCACTTATCTTGTATTTATGACACTATCATTTCTCAGGTATTTTTGTTTCTTTTGTGTTAGGGGTTGAATCCAGGGCCCCTTGCATGCTAGGCAAGCACTCTACCCGGAGCTACATCGCCAGCCCCTTCTGCAGTGACTCTTGTCGGTTGGTCCAGGCCATGTCCTGACCTTCTCGTTTACATGTTGATATCTTCAAGATTCTGAATGAGCCTCTCCTTCTTTTTCTTCTTTTTATTGATATGTATGCATGTATGAGTCTGTGTGGGTGTATGTGCTCTTGTCTGCAGGCACTTGCAGAGGCCAGAAAAGGGTGCTGGATCCTGGAGCTGGAGTTGTAGGCTGTTGTGAACCACCTTATGTGTGTACTGGGAATTAAACTACATTTTTCTGAAAGAGCATCAAGTACTCTTAACCGATGAGCCATTTCTCCAGTCCCCTGCTTCCATCTTTTCTTTATTTATGTTCCTTGAGTTTTCCAGTTAACATTAGTATATTCTTGATTTCCAAAACCATCAATCCACCCTTGGCAAGCACATATATGCAATCAGCTTCCTGACACCCAGCTCCACTATCCATCTGAAATTATTTAAGTACAATTATAACCCAGTGAATGACATCGTCATTGCCATCTTCAACTCCATCATCTGTGAAGATGACCAAATACCCATGTTTCTCTTCCTTCCTTTACTGAATTCCAGGTGCTCTCTGTTCTCTCCCTGAGTATCTTTTGAAGTCACTCACTTCTATTCGGCTTTACAGCCACCTCCCTGGTTAGATTGCCATCACATCTCAGCCAGATTTCTATAGTTGCCTTACAGTTGGTCTCCCGGCCTCCTCTTTCCTCCCTCTCTTCTGTGCCCTCGGGTACAAGAGGTAGAGTGATTAAACTGATCCTTTTTTATTATTTTATGTCCATCAATGATTCCTTGTTACTCTTACAATAAACTTCAGAGTTTATATATGGTTTGTGATGCCATAGAATCTTGCCCCGGCGTTATCTCCTACCATCCCCACTCCTCTCTCTCTAAACACACACACACACACACACACACACACACACACCCCAAACATAGACAGACAGATAGACAGGCATGCATGTGTGCACACAAGAAAAAGAGGGAATGAGACATAGACAGAGACAGAGACAGAGAATATATTGAATATGTTTTATTTTCCCAAATATCTGCTTTAACTGTACACATATTGTCTCTCTCCGTGAAATATTCTCTAACCAGTATCACCACGGCCCTGACCACCTTCTCCACACATATTTCAGATTTCAGAGCACAGCTCACTCCCAAGTCTTCCCTGAGATCTCTTTATGTGCTCCTGTAGCAACTTAGACCATTTTTATCAGGACTAATTCCACTATAGTAAGTTACGAGTATTTGGTATTTGTTTAACCAAATATTCAAAAGAAGCCTTAAGAGTTAGTTTTCATATGACCAAATTCCCATAAGCCTGAAAGACTCTGTTTCCTGATGACCATACACCAACTCCGGCTCTTACAGCAATGATGTCAGCACGCAAAAGACCCAGGCAAATTCAATAGACAAAAACCCAGCATAAAAAGGGAGGAATGGGCAGCAGACCCCAACCTTAGCTGAGGAAATATTGGCAACTGATTACTGCTGATTGAGGAAGAGTTGATCTTCTTTAAGTGAAGAAATCTAGAAAGATTGACTAGACTCTAATGGATGAACTTGCACTGAGGGACATCTGGGTATAAAATCTTGACTTGATAGGCCTTAAACATTTATGACAGAAAGCATGAAATTCAGTGGGGGAGTTTTGGGGGCATGTTAATGGGAGAGGAGTTCTAAATATTATTAAGATTTGTTTATGAAATATACAAAAATTCAATAACAATCATACATTTAAATTTTTTTTTAAAAGGCTGCAGAGAGCTAAGAGCACTGGTTGCTCTTGTAGAGAATCCACATGGCAGCTAACAACCATCCATAACTCCAGTTCCAGGAGATCTGATGCTCTCTTCTGACCTCTGTGGACATTGCATGACACGAATGAATACATTTACATACATGCACGCAATATACTCATACACATAAAAATATAAATAATAAATAAAATATTAAAAAATAGCTACTCTTGAAACAGTGAGGCAATTACTAACTTATCCTACACTTATCTCTGCAAAGACCCTGGAAAATTATAATTTCTCTGTTCAACTTGTCTGCATTAAGTATTGAAAGAATCATCGCTGCAAAGAAAACATGGAATTGTAGTCAAATTACCCTAAATGTGATCCTGACATATTACTTAACCTTTGTGAGCTTCAATTTCCTTATCTTAAAGTAATGGAAGCAATAATACCAACTTTAGGTGGACATGGAGATTAAATGAGGTCATACTCATGCACATCTAGCACTCAGTAAACATTGAGCAACCTTCTGTTCCCCATATACACAGGGTTCAGTAAGGTTAGTCTCCAAGAGAGGTACTCAAACTCAAGAGCAAATGAACAAAAGATGCCTTCTAATTATAAAGGCTCACATACTTTTCAAAAGACTGAAAATTCTCTTTTATACTAATTACATGATGGAGTAGAACAAAAGAGTGAACCAGGAATTCCTAGTATTAAATGAAGGAGCCATTGATGGGATCAGAATTCTAGGTGGACATTAACCAAGAGCTGAATTTCAGAAACTGGAGTCCTAGCAGTCTCCTGCTAATCCAAACAGTCTATGATGATCTCTAAGGAGGATAACCAACATAGTCTAGCTCACAGCAACTCTCTTAGTTTTAGTACTAAAACTTCTATGTCCTAGGAAACCCTCAGTTCCTGGAAAGCAGGATAACTTAGGATCCTACACAAGACAGTAGAGTGTCTTGATGAATAGCCAAGATATCCAAGGGCAATAAAAAAATAGGTTTTGGTACTGAGGACATCATGCATAGTAGACAAGCACTCCACCACTGAGCCACATTCCCACTGAACTCTTTAATTGAATTGAATTAATTCTATTTATTGATTTATTTATTTATTTTGACTTTCTGAAGCAGGGTCTTCCTGTAAACCCAGCTGGTCTGGAACTCACTATGTAGACCAGGTTGACCTTGAACTCACAGAGATACACCTGCCTCTGCCACCCGAGTGCTGGGATTAAAGGCATGCACAGCCATGCCTGGCACATTTAGTGACAGGGTCTCACTAAGTCCTCCAGACTGGCCTTAAACTTTTGATTCTCCTGCCACAGGTTATTGAGTATCAGAGATTATACCTGCACCACCACCAGACCCATCCAAGGGCAATTTCTACTTGATTAGAAAACAATGGGCCTGGAGAGATGACAGAAGTTAAGAGCAGTTGCTGCTGCCCTTCCAAAGAAACCTGTTCAGTTCCCAGTACCCATGTCAGGAGACTCACAGTCACCTATGTAACTCTAGCTCCAGGGGATCCGATTTACTGATATAGTCTCCGTAGATGAGTGCACACACACACACACACACACACACACGTGTTCATGCATCTTTGCACATACATACACAGAGACACACACGAATGCACATAAATAAGAATGAAATGCCAGGTATGGTGGCCTAAGCTAGAATTCTGGGAGTTTAGAAGGCGAGTAAGTCTCAGCTACATACTGAATTGGAGGCTAACTTGGTCTACATGAGACACTGTTTCAAAAGAATAAATAAAAACAGGAAGAAAGAAAGGTGATAAGAATGTAAATAAAAGAGAAGCCTTGCACCTCATTGTGGAAATGTAAATTAGTACAGTCCTGTGGAGAAGAGAGTGGTGATTCTTCAAAATTAAAAATGAAATTACCGTATGATCCAGTGGCCCCTTTCTGAGTATATTTCCAAGTGATATGAAAACTGTATGTTGAAGAGACACTTGCACTAATGTGCTCACTGTAACATTATTCAAAACAGTTAAAGATAGAATCAAATTAGTTATCAACAAAGTCACATATAGAAAGACAAATGTTGTATGATCACACTCATAATGTGCATGCTTGGTGTGCCCCGTGGATTGACCTACACTGAAGGATATTTGGGGACACAAATCAGACTCTATAGGGCATATTATATATAGGGGGCACATTAAACTGGGTGAAGTCAGTAGGGAAACGTGTGCACTGGAGAGGGGATCTAAATATCATCAAACTATGTTGTACAAAAATCATAAAAATTCAGTCAAAGCATAAGTTTTGGTAAAAAGTTGAATTCACAGAGGCAGAGAATAGAATGGTGGTTTCCAGGACCTGAATATAGTGTTGGGGCCACAGGGAGTAGTTGGCCAAAGGATACAAAATAGAGGGAATAAATTCAAGAGCTCTATTGTAGAACATGGGGGCTCTAGCTCATAACAAGGCATTGCAGTATTGAAAATCACCAAGAGAGTAGATTTAAGTGATCTTGTAAGCAGCTTGTGTTGCCTATCACATAAGCAAAGAGCAAGAATTAAATCTTCACGATGGGTTTTCTTCAGAGAGCCAGAAATCTGAGAAGACAGAGGAGGATTAGCACCCTAAAGACATGACTTATATCTCACCATCATCCAGTAGATTATATTGGGAAGGATAACAAGTTCTAAAGTTCAGTCTTGTCCCTCTGGTCAGGTGGCCTGTCTTGTCTTTGAGATTTATGGCACTGACTTTCTCTTCATCATCTTTCCTTTCTCTGTAGCAAGGGAAGGTTCACAAACACCAAGATCATGGAACCTTGCATTCCTCCTGAGCTTGCTCTGCAGATGACATCTAGATTACAGGTTAACACAGAACAAGCAGACCATTTGCATTATGTGTGTATAGATTCCTTCCTAGAATATGCAGTGTCTATCAGCAATGGCACCACAAAAATAAGTATATGAGATAATGCATCCATTAATTAATTTGTTTCAGCAGTTTCATAGTGGATACATATTTCAAGATATCATGGTAAGAGGTAGAGGGAGAGCTCAGAGGCACATACCTCACATTTGATCCCCAATATCTCCACCCAAAGAAAGAGCAATGAAAAGAAAAGCATGGTATTCACAATAAATACAACACAGTTTTGATTTGCTGATTTAAAAAAAAACTGAACTAATTAAAATTTCTAAAAAAGAAAAAAAGCAATGGGCACAGCTAGGTTTTTAGGGCTTTCTGACTGTTCTGTCTTGTGCCCAGAAGAGATAAGACTTTACAAATATTTTATTATTCAATGGTTCACATCCACTGCCACCCCACTGAATCATGTGGGGAAGGACCATCAGAGATTCTAGCTTCATGGTTGTGATGTGGCACCTAGACAAGGACATTTAAAACACCTCTAGATGATGCTAATCCATAGCTAGGATTAACAGCCTCTGTATAAGTCCTTCTTAAAAGAACTGCCTGCGTTCACCCGTGAGAAACTTCAAAATGTCTTTCAAAATTAAAGAGGGATTTAAGAATATAAAACAGCTTCTTTTCACGTGTTAGCAAAATTAGAATATGCTTAGAAATGGAAAATGCTAACATTCACAGTAAAACTGTCCAACAATTGAGTTAAGAAGGGATATACAAAAAAAAAAGAGTTTTTGAAGAAAGCTTTGTCTTGAACAAAGATCTTAGGAGTTATATTCCTGAATTATGTTCCTGTAAAGTTGTTACTACATGAATATAAGCCGTAGACCTATTTTAATGACGCTGCCACTGTAGAAGAAATAAATTTACTGTAGAGAAATTGCCTTCGAGCCTGAGGCAGCTTCATTATAATGTCTTTAATGGTAGAAAACTTTTATTTCTGGTTACCAGTTTAACCCCTGGAATCAAAAAAATATCACACGAAGTCAAAAGGAGTGAGTTGGGAGTTAGCAAACTGGGTTTTCCTGCTACTGTTAGGCCAAGTTTCTCCAAGGGTCCTGTTTAGTAGCCTCTCGGGAACTCACACTCTCCCAGGCACGATGCAAGCTCCAGGACTGAACTTAAGTGAGATCTTATGCGTTGTCACAATCAACACTGCACGTCATTCCCAAAGGAGACATGAGGTGTAGCTTAGTGCTGATGGCTGAGTTGGAGTGAGGGGGCATTTTCCCCAGATGCACAATTGTCTTTTCCTGGGAGACAAGAAAAATGTCTCCCAGATAGAGTACCAGCGACAGACATCCAAATCCAACTTAATGTATAAGCCTTTTCAAATCACTGATGACTCAACCATGAGTGAAGTCCTCAGAGAAGCATCATAGAGCCCTGCCTTTAGTTAGCCTTATACTTCCTATACGCGTACCCTCAAGGTCAAATGGAACTGAGAGGCAAGAGCAGGATACAGTGTAAGGATACAGTGACCCTTCATTTCCTATCAAGGGACTATTAACAATTCCATCACCATTATCATGCTATCTTGTATTATTCTGCTTATTTCGTTGACATGACCATGGGTCAAGTGTTTTTTTCTGCAGGTCACCACAGCTACCTCTGGCCATGAAAACCAATGGTCATGTCAGGCCCAGAGGAAATGACGTACTCCAACAGCTGTGTTCACACACAATGTGGTTGTTACAAAGATCATTTCAATTTTTCTTAAAATTGTTTTAATTAAAAAGGAAGTAATCTGAATGTAGACCTTACTAATGATCCCTAGATAGGCTGACTAGACTCCAGCAGATGAACTAGCACGGAAGGACATCTGGGGACAAATACTTGACAAGATAAGACATAACATATATGGTGGAACACATGCGGTCTAGACGGGGCAAGGGACACGTGGGAATATGGATGAGGGAAGGGGCCTACATTTGATTAAGAACTATTGTATGAAATGTACAAAAGCTCAATAATTTTTTTAAGGGAAGCGATCCAGAGCACTATGAAAATGTAGGAGTGTCTATGACTGTTTAAACCCATACGGAGAAGGAGTCTGACTGTCCAGGGTGGACTCCTAGTAGCCAGGAGGATAAGAATAACAAAGAGCACTGCAATTCCATTAGTTGCATTATTAGAGAAATACAAGATGCTGATTATAATTTCTGGGTCTCTATTCCCTACATCTTGTAGAGATACAGATGAGAGGGGGCGGGGGATGGGGAAGGAGCAGCAGGAGGAGGGGAAGGAGAGAGGGGGAGGAGGGGGAGAGAGAGAGAGAGAGAGAGAGAGAACTGAATTGTCCCACAAGTGAGAGCTTTGTTAGGAGAATTATGAACAGCACAGGCAGACAGGCAGCACAGAACCTTGGGGTTCCAAAGCTAGAAAGGCCTCAGTCTCACCCAGAAAATGGAAGGTATCCATTCTTAAGGGTTTCTGATGGGGAGAGTAGGTCTTGCGATATAAGGAAACAGGTTTAGTTAATAAGTGTTTTATGCTACAGGATGTAAGTGATGAGTCACAGAGGCACAGAATCAGAGAGTGGGGCTGATAAACATATTTCTGTAGTCAAGCTGCCTGGGACTCAGATGCAGGGCTTTGGGTGTTTTCTTGCCCAGTTTTCTTTGGGTGTTTTCTTGCCCTGCTCTCAGAGGCAGGAGGAAGAAGATTTGGCTTTTCTGAGAGCAATGAATGGAGAAAGATGGCAGGGTTGCAGCAGGTAACCTGCCATTCTTTTTAAGAGCACCGGGACCTGAGAGAGACTTAAAGAGCGTGTGGTCTGACTGTGAGATCGTAGTACCTAAGTCTGTGACTGAACAACACACTTTAAGTGGACCATGGTAGGAAACTGAGTTGCCATTGGAAAGCACCTTTGAGAAGCTCAAGGTCAGGTTAAGGAGTTAAGTAAAGTCTCAGCAGCCTCCACCTGCTTGGGAGAGACTGAAGACTACTTCTTAAGACAGGACATTCCCTCCAGCAGGACTGCAACACTCAAGTCCAATGACCACAATTTGATACTGCCCTGTTCTTGGGTGGGAATGGCCTCTCTAGCTAGCCTTGATTTTTTTTATTCCTATGACTGACCCATCTCTCTTCTGATTAACATACCCATTGAGTTTTCAAGCTTTAAACGTGGCATTCATTTTAAAGATGATTTTATATCTTTCAGTCTGGTTCATTACAGATTGGCCTTAGTGTTTAACTCTTCCTTCTCTTGTTTTTCAAATAGACAAAGTTCTGGAGCTGTGTTTAGCTCCTTGTGCTCTTGTAACACTTTGTGGTAGACATAGCATCCAATGTTTTAAAAAAAAAATCACTCAAAGAAACAAAAACCCAGAAGGAAAATACATTCATTTATTTTTATTCATTCAATTAATATTGGTTGTGTCAGATACTTTCTTTTCCTTTTTAAGAAAAATATTTTATTTATTATTATTTTTTTTATGTGTGTGAGTGTATTGCCTACATACATGTAAGTGCACTTGTGTTATACAATGCCCTAAGAAGTCAGAAGAGGGCATTGGATTCCCTGGAATCAAAGTCATGGTTGTTAGCCGCCATGTAGGTGCTGGAAACCGAACCTGGGTCCTCTGCAAGAGCACCTAGTGCTTCCAACCACTGAGCCATCTCTCCAGTCCTGCCAGAAACTTTCTTAACGATGGAGACCCAGTGGTAAACAAAGCAGAAAAAGGCCCGAATTTCTTGGAGCTAACATTCTAATTGGAAGATAGAAATTAAGTGAGGAACAAATAGCTATATGAAAATAAACTCATATAGCAATAAAAGGAAAAGAAATAACATTAGAAATGCCTATTAAAATATTTACTTGCAAGTAAGTGAACATTTTCACCTTGGGGAGATTTTAAAGTATATCTTACCTGGCCTCCAAATGACTAGAAATATCATTGTCAAAGCAGAAAAATGAAACGAGAGTTCCACTCAAAAGAATATAGAGAAATATGAGTCCAGGGACTCTGGAAACTCAGCTATCAAGGCAGTGAAAATCAGACCTGCGTGGTTCTGCAGATGCTGAAATCTGTGCCAGTGAATTTTCCCCTGCCAGTGCTGCTTGTCATTTTGACAGTTTCCTCGGGATCTATGACCGTAAATGACGCATGGGAAAGGAAGGGATGGAAGCATATTTTTGTGCCGTACCCGAATTTAACGGCTAACAGCAATGTCTCAGATTCTTACTTTGAGACTTGCAAAAGCAAATCTCCCAGCGAGGGGTGGACGAGAGTGAAGGCCAGGATTGTCTGAGTATTTAAAGACAGAGCCTCATGGTTAGTCTAAAACAGAAGGAAGGAGACAGAAGCGATTTTGGCCATTAAACTACATATCATTTATGGAGTACTTCACATTTTCAAGAAACATTTTGCAGGTTTTTCCCAGATAAATTTCAAGATCATATGTGAACCAGTCTCTAGGCAAAATTCACATTCAAGGTAATGCAATTTAGTGGCTAAAACAAAATTTAAAACAATTCTGTTCTTTACTTGTAATTTGAAGTAAAATTGTTTAAAATGCTCTTTCTTCTCCTTCCCGTGATTATACGTTTCCTGTACTTCTGGACGCTCTAGCCTACTGTCTGTCCTCTATTTTTACCTAGAATTCTTTGAAGCTCCTATCATCATAGGACAGATAATAGACTCTTCTTTTCTTCTTCCTTTTGTTATGCTTTTCTAGAATTCTCCCTCTAATCATCATCCTAGCTCTAAATCAAATACACTTTCTTCACTGGGTTGGAACAAGAGAAACTAATCACTAAGGGAATGGCTGAGACATCAACCTGTTGTAAACAATCACGAGAGCTGGTTATAATGAGGCCCCAGGAAACTCCCTTCCCAGCTGCCAGCCCCTTTGCAATAGGACACTATTTGCTTCCATTGAAGGAAATATGACCCGTGGTCTTCTTGGATCTAATTCTGTGACAGGGTTAGTTTTGTACAATTGTGTTCTAGTACCTTGCCATGAAGAAATCTTACAACATTGGTGTTTGCTCTTAGTACTCTGAGATCACCATGCTGTGAAGAAACCCAGGTCAACCTACTGGAGGAGACAGACCATGTGCTCCAAGACCAATGCGCCCCAGCCACCTCTAGCACCTCTGACATTTGACTAAGGCATGTTTGGACCTTTCTGACCCTGTTAAGCCATCAGATGATGCAGAACAAGAAAGACAGAATAACTGATTGGACTGTCAACTACAAAATTATAAGGAATAACATATCATTGCTTAGGGATAGATCATAGTCAACAAGTTCTTTCATATACAGATCATTTTCTCAGACAACTGCAACAAAAGGCAGGCATCTTTATAAACGAGAAACCAAAGTTATAGAAGTTTAAATATCTTGTTCAAGGCCACAGAACTTCCGAGTGGTAAAACCAGAAGTAGTATCTTTGTCTGATTTCATCTTTATGAAATCTATCACAAATGTATACTAAGAATTTTTTCTTTGGTTAACCTAACAATTTCTTTCTTGGTCTCTCACTTGCCAATAGCTGTAAGTCTCGGGCAGGCATTCCTTCACTGTTTGAAAAATGCATACTTTATGCTCTAGTTTGTGAGTCCATGACATATTATATTTTGTTAGGGACATTATTAAACTTGTGCCTTGGAGGTGTTTTGTTGGCTATCATTTTTGTCTATTTACTTTGATTTACTACTCTGATGATCATTATTGATTATTGACTGCTTATAAAGAACTAGACTTGCTACAGACATTTTGCATTTATCATCTGTTTAATCGTCACCTACAGTCTATTGTGCTATTATTCTCATTTGTGGAAACTGAGACTCAGAGACTGATATAAGAAGTACATGGTGGAAGAAGTTTACAAATGACTCTCTGAGGAAGAAAAGAAAGCCATGGCATGGAGCCCTTACTGATTCACATGGTTAGGAAGCTATGAGATATATGTTTCCTTCTGGTCTACTAAAACTGTACAAGGCTGTGTATCTGAGATGTCAGCCTATTCTAGGAAGGAATCACTCCCTCGTGCATTTCTGCTACTCTCTTGGCTGCTCATACATATCTGTAAGCTTTGCTTAACCATGCATGTGCTCTCGCTGGAAACTCTAGTTCAATAAAGTTTTAAGGTAGAAGGGCTGATTCACAGATGTACAAGGAAACTGACCCTGAGATACCATCCCTTTAGTGAATACAGGATACAGAGTACATTGCAGAAAATCTAAGAGCTTCTCACACACTTCTATCTTCTCCATGAGCCAGATGCCTGAGACATGTGGTGCAGAAGCTTAGCTGACAGCAAAAATTACTGCCACCATCTTGGAGGAAGAACTTTGATAGAGAATTTCAGCATACTCCAGAAAACCGAACATATATCAGATGTTCCAAAGGTATTTTGATTTCCCAGGATGCCCGGGTAATTCACTGGCCACTGCTACAACATACCACATGGCATAATATAAATAATTGCCTCCTGAAATGTGAGGGACCTCTGAAGATGCCCAGTCCAAACCCTTCTCTAAATAAGCTTTTCTCCTGAGGGCCAATGGAAGGCAGCTTGGACGGAGTGTTGGCCACACAGCTAATCCTGGGGGATGGGTCCAAAGGAGCATGAATTAGGGAGTAGATTTCTACTTAGGTCAGTGCCAAGACAGGAAAACCAGATCAAGGAAGACTGAGAACAAATACGTTTTATAGCTGAGGGTGAAACTAGCCACAGACATACCTGGATGTGACCCCCAGATCTCACAGCAGCAGTCATGAGACCTTGGGCAATTTACCTAATATATATGTAAAATACGGTCATAATAACAACCCCTAATAGAGCTATGGGGAATTAGTGTTCTTATGTATACAAAGCGTGGAACATAACAAAGGTTTAGTAAGAAATATTCTAAGTATTATTAACTACTACTGTATAAGAACTGAAGTTCAGAACCACCCCTCCCAAAATGAATATAAACACTGAATCTGAACAGCGATAACAAAGTGGACACCAAGGTCGTGAACTATAACGCAGGAGAGTTTTGACAAAGGACTGATCTCTGATTTGTATTTCATGTAAAACCCTGGTAAGCTACAAGGACAGACAAGACCAGAGCAAAGGAGACCAGCAAATCCAATTAAGTGATCATGAAGACTTGAAGTGGGAGTGGAGACGCAGGAAATGCAAGAGGTGGAGTCTACGGAAAGAAAAACTACAGGCTCCAGGAGGCGGAAGCTCAGAACAGATGACAGTGAGTCAAAACAAGTTCTGATGTAGGCATTAGGTGTACACAGTGGAAAGTTCAGGAGGTGCTGGGAGCGCTGGCAATGGAGAGAGGCAGGTCTAGAGTTCAAACGTAAACCCCACTCCCGGTGGGGCCTCCTTCAGGAGTCAATGCCCCAAATAGCACAAATCAAAATCCGAGGCCTTAGGAGCCAGCGCAAGGGGAGAAGAGTTTTGTCTGAGTAAACAGAGATGTGGCACACTACAGTTGCTGGGAAGATAACCGTTTACCTAGCAGCCAATGAAATTTCATAGAAACAAAAAAATGAGGAGGTGTTTTAGGTCCACAGCAGGACCTATCAATGTAGAAGAAAGTTGGGGCTAGACATATGGCTCAGCTGTTAAGAGCTGTTGTGGCAGAAGACTCCCGTTTAATTCCCAGTGCCCATATGGCAGATAACAACCGTCTGTAACTCTAGTTGCAGGGAGTCCGACACCCTCTTCTGGCCTCTGAGGGCATGGCATGGCAGGGGTGCACTTACATACATGCAGGCAATACACTCATACACATAAAAGAAAGTATAATAGTCAAAAATCAGAAAGCCAAGATTTCATTTTAGTAGGAGGAGGTTTTTTTCATGTAAACTAAATTAGTTTTCCACTGTTATGTATATGAAACTTTGAAAATGTCTAAAATGTGGAACAACAGAAAAATTCATAAAACATAGTTTCACAGAAACACTACAATTAGTAACACTTTTTTGAAATAAGATCTCTTTGTAGCCCCAGCTTGTCTTGAGCTCACAGAGAACAGCCTGCCTCTACCTCCAAAGTGCTAGGATTAAAGGCAATACCCACAGAGGCCAGAAGAGGGGTGTCAGGTCCTCTGAAACTTGAATTAAGGACTGTTGTTAGCCATTATGTGGGTGCTGGGAAATGAACTTAGGTCCTCTGGAAGAGCAGCTAGTGCTCTTAACTGCCAAGCCATCTCTCCATCCCCTTAAGTATCTTTCTTAATGCCTCTTTTTACTGTGCATATAAATCTGCATACACACACACACACACACACACACACACACACACACAACTTTGACTTTGCTTCTCAAGTTCACAGCATAACAAAAACACTTTTGTAAAAATATGCTGAATAATTCATTCAACAGAAAATCTGAACCACTTCTTATAGAATTATCAAATTATAAAAAAAACATAACTATAGTGAGAAGGAGGAGGTTTTTTAACTTATGGTATTGAAAAGTTGGTTAGCAGTTGTGATAGGGGCATTACTTTAGGTCTTTATCTTACCCTTTTTTATTAAACAAATTCCAAAAGAGTTAAGACATTTCTTTAAAAAATCAAACACAAAAACTAGAGCAGACACAGTTAAACATTTATTAAGTTTCTGGAGGGAAAGTACTGTCTTCTTTCTAGCCTAGGCTTGGTTGAATAAACCAAGTACAATTGCAAAGATTAACATTCTCTGCTTTGAGAACTGAGTGAAATCATGGAGAAAATTCACTAAACCAGTAATGAGAAAATAGCAATGGACACAGGCAGGTGAAAGAGAGACACAGCCAGTCATCACAGGAAGCACAGCATGCTAACAATAGTCAAAGAAAACGTTATTATATTTTTTTCAGTCATTACACGAACAAGTTCTAAACACCGCCTCTTACCCCGGGTAGTCAGGAGAGCCTGGGTCTGCCCCAATAACAACCAGACGCAAAGAGCTACTGGCTGAACTTTGGAACTGACCAACTTCTCTGTAAGGAAACAGAGGGTGAATATTTTGGGGTCTGTGAGCCATCTGGTTTCTGCTGCAGCTACTCAGTTCAGTTGTGTAGCATAAAGGTGTCCACAGATAATTCACAAATGAACAGCTGCAAATGTGCTTATGTGAAAACCAATGGTGGGCCAGGCCGACCTGTGGACCACTGACAACTGACTCCTAGCTTAAAATAAGACTGATCTCTCCATGGTACTACAGGTCCTGCACAGGTCAGCAGGGACATTCTCTCCGTTATGGACCCCTGAAGGTTCATATTAAGGGAGTCTGTGCTTTGACTTCTGTAGTTATCATCACAGGTGTTCTTCAGAGTCTCACAGAGCAGTCAAGTGACCCGGCTGACCCGCCTGACCCAGCTGCTTGCTTACATTCTCCTCTCATCTGCCAGACTCACAGAAGCTCCATTTTCCCTCTCCTCACATGCAGGTGTCTGTGAGCGGCATTAATCCTGTAACCACACTGGCTGCTAGTGAGGACAGGGAGCAGGCATTCCTACAGGTGGTTGAGTTCCAATGTTCACAGTAGAGCTGACAGATCAGAGCACAAGAGCACTTGATACCCTATGAAATGTTAATTAGTGTGTGTCCTAATCACTCCTTCCAGCCAACCTGCACTTCATCTTCCTGCCAGCTCAGAATGTGAGGTAAGGCCATCGTGCTAACGATATCAAAATGAGACAGAAGCAGGAGTCCGAGTCTACAAAACTGTTTGTATACCAGGTGTCTTGCATTGAGCACATGCATTGTGTCTGAGACAAATTGTTTTCATTTTATAAAAAGCGGGAGCTAAAAGAGTTCAGGTGAACTCATCAAGTGTCACATCCATAGCACATAACAGAGCATGGACTGACCCCATCTTCATGCTCTGTTGCCCCTCCTGTTATATAGGGAAAATCAAGGAGATGGGGGACTTACCTGTTTCCCATCAGTATAACGAAGGATTTGAATCCTGAAATGAGCATTATGGGACTAGGAACACACATGTGAGAATTGTTCCAATTTAACCTATATTGTTTAACCAGGAACTTGCTCTGTGTCTCTCGGCACCCCAGTCCTTATCACCTCCATTAAAATAATTCATCTGAGGTATACAGGGCATAATGCAGTTTATTCTAGAAGTAGAACACATTCTCAAGTCATGGGAGAGGACAGTGGCCTAAGGGACCATTGTCCTGCTCTGCATATCATTTCTAAATTCTCTCACACAAGTAGTTTTTCTGGAGGAAACTTGCTCTGTCCAGGTGACTGACAGACATATTTGCTTTGACTCTTACATGGAGCAGTTAACTGGGCTGTCAGGAAACCTCCTCCTATACAATAACCCTGGAATTTTTGGGGCTCCTGGAATCAGGTTTGGATAGCTGTCTATTAAGGCTCTTTCAGGCAGTTCATGATACTATGTCTTCTCCCAGGGCCAGAGATATGACTCAGGCCCAAGTCTTCTGACTAGTAGCTTGCCCTGAAGTTCTTGATCTTGGTTTTATAGGCTGTTGGTTATGAAGAAAGAGTCCAGCCTCAATGCCTCACAAGTCTTCGAATATCCAACTGGCTACCACATAGCAGAGAAGAGCAGAAAGACCCAGCATTGGGCTGACCACAGGTCTATGCAGTGTGCCTTCTGCTAACAGCCTGCTGTGAAAGTCCAGGCTGCCCACCTTCTTTCCTCCCTTCAGCGGGGCCAGTGGATTGTTCCTTGGCTATGCCTGTCCTGAGTCAGATCTTGGGCTGGCAGTATCTCAGGACTCGGAACCTCCAACCCTTCAGCTGCTGAGTTCACTTTGTCCTTGTGACCTGCTTTCTGCGATCCCTTCACTCTCAAGAACCGGAGCCCTCATTCATATGCTGGGTTGGCACTGATGGCTCCTTGTCTATGATAAACACACCCATGCAGGCGTCAAGAGATGCGTTCTCCCCAGAGCTCCCGGTTTCCATTCTCCTTCCCCGTGGCTGCACTTCCGACATCGCAGAGAACAACTACCATGAAGCAGACTCATCCAAGACATTGTACGTGTGGTAACCTATTTAATAGAAAAGTCCAGTAAAGTTTGGACTAGTGTGCAGACTCAGAAGAGACTAATTAATCAAGGTCAAAATAGCTAGCAATGAGCTGACCCAAACATCAAATCCAAGTCCATATGGCCCAGGGCCTATTTTCTTTCCACACTGCATAGCCCCCACTAACAGAGTCCCACACAGGCATACCCTACTGCTCACTGGGTATCTCCACCTGCATGTCACCGGCTGAATCTCTTTGCAACCCGCACCCTGCTGCAAGCATCCTATCATCCGTCTTACTCTGAGAACTGCTTTTTGCTTGGATGCTCTCTCCCAGCTGCCTCTCCTGGATGCTGAATCTCTTTGCTACCCGAAATCTGTTCCACTGACCAACAAGCACCAGACATCACCTGGGAGTGTATTAGAAATGCAGTCTTCTGAGCCTTGCTCTATATCCATAGAATCCTATTTTATTAAGATCCCCAGGTGCTCAAACATGGAAAACGAGAAAGGAGGAAAGTTGCTACATTTAACCATGCTGCTTCGGACACTGCCTACAGCTGTGGGTGGTCCTCAGACCTCCCTGTCCACCATGTAATGCAGACAGTTCTCCCTCTAGGTCCTGCCTCCAGTTGGCAGTCTCCATCCTGCAGCAGCAAGTTTAGAAACACACCAAGTTTCATCCATGGCTCTTTGAATGAAAGCCACATTCTAAGGCCTTTGGGAAGACTCTCTTCCACAAGCTGTATTTTTCGGCTTCGTTTCTTGGGGTCTTGAGTGAGAGAGTGCAAGTTTGCATCTTAAAATGATTTTCACTTTTAGTCCTTATCCTAGTTTGCTTTTTATTGCTGTCATAAAACGCGGACCAAAACCAACTTGGGGAGGAAAGGATTTGGCTTACAAAATCCTGATTACAGTTCATCACTGACGAAAGCATGGAAAGGAACTTAGAGGCAACAACTGAAGCATCAACCACGGAGGAATGCTGCTTACTGGCTTGCTCCGACGACCTGTGTTCAGCCTGCTTTCTCATACTACCCAGGACCATGGTCCAGGGGTTGCATCATCCACATTGTTCTGGGTCCTCCCACATCAATCAGCAATCAAGAAAATGTCCTGTAGACATGCCCACAGGCCATCGATATAAGTAATTCTCCAACTGAGGGTCCCTCTTCCCCTCTGTTTAAAGTTGACAACTGAAGCTATTCCCCAGCCCTCTATGAAGCTGACATGTGATATCTCTGTCATATGCTGCCTGGCGCTTGCCACTACATCATTTTTCAGTGCCTTCACCCAGATCAGCTCAGGCCTCACCTCTACTCTCTCCAAAGCTTGGTCACTGTCAGCTGTGGAAGTTTCACTATTGCCTGGAGCCTCTGTGTAATGGTTGAATCTGGGTGTTTGAATTGGATGCAATGCCAGAAACTACAGGTGGCTACTGCTTCAATCTTCAGCTCCATCTCATGTGGCAGCCTGTACTTCTGCTCCGAGGGCACATTCCTTAGTTTGTCACCTACCAACACCCAAGTCTTCTTCTGGAGTCCCACTCTTTTCTAGAGTGGGATCCTTTTCTAGACAGGATCCTCTCACACAGTGCCTGGGTATGCTGAACACTCCACGATCCACTTTTATCTTCCCACCCTGGCACTGATTCATCCTGTCAGTTGTTTGCCAGAATTATCTAGACTCTACCATAACCTTGGAAACTCTTTGAGGATTTTCATTGTCACATTCACTGATGTCTCAGAAGTCACAGCTGGCAGGGGAGAGGGGAGGGGCCTCCACACGACAAGGTCTGTTTAATTATTTTAGATGAACAAAATGGATTTTATGGCACCATAGTCTTCACATGAACTTCTTACGTGCTTCCAGCTGCCTTGCTTAATATTGCTTTCTTTGCAGAGCAGTCTGGGTATCTCTGGAAGAGGAGGTTGTGCAAGTTTCTAACTGGAAATAGTGCTCTTGGGAAAGAGATGGTATTGGAAATTACAGGGTTCTCTGGAGTCTATGACATGTTATAAATTGATGTTCAAAGAACACCAGAGTCAAAGCAGCGGCCCAAAAGTGTCAAATAGAAACAGGGAGCAGTTGAAGAAGTCAGATCTAAGGTAAAAGATCCACCAGTCAAATCCAGTCAGTCCAGAGACAGAAGGTAGTATTCAGAGTCCTTCTGGGGACTCTGGGACTGAGAAGGTGAAGGAGACCTTTGATGTGGAGCCCGTTAACCTGCCGCAGTCTGGGGAACATGAAAGCTTTAAACTGCTTCAAGAAAGAACAGCACACAGAAACGAAGTTGGTACCACAGTCCATAAATTTTGTATCAACTGAATCATGTCATTGCAAAAAAAAAAAAAAAATGGATACATATCTTTCCTTCTTTTCAGTTTTGAGGATCAAACCTGGACCTCACACATGTTGGCAAGCTTCAGCCAACCTGGATTCTGGATGTTCTACCAGGCTGACATTCCAGAGAAATACCCAGATGACCCTTCACAGAGTAGTTAATTAACACATGAAAAATGCTGAACATCATTAGTCATTATCCATATGCAAGCTAGAACTACCACTACCCACTGGTTAGAATGGTGAAAATGTTTTGAGCTGACCAAATCAAGTGGTGGGGAGGATGCAGAGCAATTAGAGCTCTCACAGTGGCTAAAGAGAGGTAAAATGGTTTTATCACTTTGGAAAAGGCAAATAAAAGCAAATGCCTGCAAGAAGATTTGTATTAAAATACCATCAGATTTATCTGAGTTGATCAAAAAATTAGAAACAAACTGAGTTTCCATCAGCAAGTGACTGAATAAAGGAATATGGCATATTGATACAGTAGACTCACTGATGAAAAGAAAGAAACCACACACACACACACACACACACACACGCACACACAGACGGACAATGTGGGTGATATTTTACATCATTCTGAAAGAAGTCAGTAGAAAAAGAGTAAATGTTGAATGCTTCCATGTATTTAAAATCTAGACTTTGCAAAAATACCTGTAGTGATTTGAAAACGGGAAAATGAAAACAAACAGTGAATGACGCCTGAGAACAGGGTTGAAGAAGGCAGGGATTTCAAAAGAGAAACTCGGGGGTAACAGAAACGTTTGTTCAGTTCTCTGTGGTGACAGGGTGTGCACATGTGTCCAAAATGCATGAAATCATGTAAGAAACTTCAATTTTTAACCCAGTAAAGTTGAACAAAAACAAAACAACAAAAATTCAGTGTGTAATTCATTATGTCTCCTTCCCTCCTCCTGGTGTGGTCACTGGTGACAGAGAGATGGTGAAGATCCTGCTGGCCTCCATTCCTGAATGAGACATGGAAGTTTCCCCAACCAAGCTTCTATGAGCATGTTGCACAAACAAGAAATAAACCCTTATTGTTTTAAGCAAGTGAGACTTAAGTGTGATTTATTATCACAACATAATCCTAACCTGTCTGAGTGTCACAACTTCCAAACTCAGTATATTGTTCTAAAGTCACATAAAAAATTCACAGCCCAAACATGACAAAATATGAAATAGGAGATATAAAACCTGCCACCAAGGGACTGGGAAACACAAATAAGACTTCTATTTGTTTCAAGACAGAAATTTTTGAAATGATGTAGCATGTCAATCAACGCATGTGGCCATCATGAGGAGTAGGACATTCTAGGGAGATGATGGGAATCTGGGGCATGTTACAGCCCACCTCATCTGGCATCATGATACTGTTCTGAGCAAACTGAAGAACACAAAATACATCCTGAATGAAGAAACAGAGAGTAATACAGGCATGGGAATGTGTGGTGAGATAAACTGCACACGGTTTACAGAAGCAATCAAAGCTAATCCAACACTCTCTGAGGAGGGCACCATACACCCTTAATGGCTTCACCACGGCTTTCTTGATTAATATGGGTGCTCCTTGAAATGAGAACAAATCCAGAAAGGAAATCAGCATTAATGCTACTTACAAAGGAAGGCTGAAGGCCTGATAGTGAGGCATGCAAATTTCCTGAAAGAATTTGGACTAGTCTGGAAAGAAAGTCTTGAGATGCTAAAGTATTATTAAACTTAGTCATTTAGGGGATTAGAGAGATAGCTCAGTGGTTAAGAGTTTTGTTGCTCTTGCAAAGAACCCAACACTCAGATATTGGTTCACAACCATCTCTACCTCCAGCTCCAGGGATCCACTGTCCTCTTCTGGTCCCCACAGGTACTGCATGCACATGGAATACATACATATATACATGCAGGCAAAATACACACATACAAAATAAATGTAAATAAATAAATCTTATTAAAAGACCTCAGTCATTTAGAGAAGGAGTGAAAGGCCATATCACTAAAGAAATGAGAACAGAGGTGGTGTAGGTCCAAGCTATACCTACCGCAGAGAAGCCAGATACATGGATAACCTCCAGACTCATTTCAGATGAAGTAAAACATTCACCCAGATACAGTGGCAGGAAAGAGGTGAGGTGTCTTTGTCATAAAATGTTTGATATATAAACTCTTCCTGGCCCTATAGCACAGCATGGATTAACTCTTCAGGATAGATTTGTTATGGGATATTTTTATGTTGGAAAATTTATTTATAAACATATGTTAATTTTTTTGCAGCTCTAATTCTGTTTTCCTTTATTTTTACAAAACAGTGGCCATAAGAATGAGGATGGCCTAGGTCTTGTCATTTTTGCTGATTTGCTCATGAATTCCAAAGGATTCGCACACACTCCCCACCCTGCCAACTCACAGGCCAGCGCACACCACGACCTGCTCCAGACCCAACAAAGCTTTACCAAGAGAAACTTTAGACCAAGATTAAATATGAGGTGGCAGAGGTAATGAGCATTAGAAGACATGGCCTGAGGGTCACTGCTGTGGCGAGGAGAGGAAAGGTATGCTCTGAGGAAGGATGCAGAATGTATGAAAGGGGCTGTGGAGAAACACGCAGTGGACAAGGAAGCTGCACTGAATAAAGCAATAAAGCGACAGCCACGAAGGGCACTTTCTGGTGCGGCTAGTCCTAAATCCATGTCCTTTCTTTAACACGTGGTTCAAGGGGATGAGTTGTCATAAAAGCTTTAATAAGTATGGCTGTAACATGTGTACTAGAGCATTCTGAAAAACAAGTGACACCAATGCCTTCCAGAACTCAATGGAACTCAAGCCAGTAGAAGAGTTAGGTCAGCCTAACAGACAATCCTTCCAAGCCCTCCCAGTCAGAGAGGCTGTGGCCGCTTGACTAATCCATTCTGAAGCTAGAACGCTCTTCGTTCCCACTTCCATACACGTTCCACAACATTGCTCAACGCTAAAGATGGTGAACTTCATGTCTGTGTTAATCAGCTTTCTATGTAACACACACCTGTAACAATCACCTTGTAAAGAGAAAGGAGTTAATTTTGGATCATAGTATCCTAAGTGCCAATCCACGGTTAGTTGGACCCACTCTCTTTGGGCTGTGGTGAGGCAATATGTTATAACAGAGAAGCATATGATTGGACAAAGCTGCTTTCTTCATGGAGGACTGGAAGCAGAGACTGGCAACCCACAACTCCCTTCAGGGCAAGCATAATGACCTAAAACCTCCCACAGTTCCCTTTCTCTTAAAAGTTCTATCACAAGCCTTTAACACAGAAGCCTTAGGGAGACATTCCAGTTACACTATAGTACATGATAACTGTGACTAACTGGTTGTGGGCACATGAAAGATAGTGTCAAAAATGATGCTAAAGTGGTATCTCAGCTTGTGTGGAAGAGCACGATGACTGGTGATGATGCCCCACAGGAAGGGAGAGCTACACTGTCTATCCAGCCATCGGCTCCTCATGCACTTGCATTTACTTCCTTATTCAGGACCTGGGCTCTGTCCTATTTCAAGACAAATGGCTACTTAGGCTTCACACTGCCTTTATTTCTAATCCCCACAATTCCTTTGGGGAGTATACAAGGTGTAATTCTTAAATGATAGAATAAAAATATATGTGCAATTAAAACAGCAAGGCATTAAAAAAATTCTCCCACAGAATTAGAAAATATTCCACTGGAGACATCCAGACAGAAAATCTTCCTTCACCTGATAGAAACAAGAAAGAAGGAAAAAGTAACCCCAAATTAATTCCAAATTTGGGTGTGATACAGGGTACAGTGAGGGTGGTTATATCACTTAATTTTCATTTTTGTGATTCTGTGAAGCAAAAATATAATTATAACAATTATACAATAAGCAGCATACCCTAGGGAAAATGATGCCTGTTGTATGATTAAATTTTCTACGCACATAAGTAAAATACTGGACAAAGCATGGATAAACAGACTGATTTGTGGTGGTGGTCAGGGCATGGGTTAATTTGTTTTTCAGTTTGATTTCCACTAATGTTGTTCAAGAATTCGTAAAAAGTCATTAAGGTGCCTCAGTGACAACTGGAAAACCAATTATAAATTCCTGCATCTCTGAAATGAGATAGAGTCAATGATGCAGAGCCACAGTGTGGAGAACGGAAGCCTCTGCACTGTGTTTTTAAAATTTTTGTATGAATAGAAAAAAAGCATCCTTCAAAGAGAAAAGACATTTTATCCAAGTACAATTTATCTGTGTTTTACTCTAAGAACATAGCCCGTGCACAAGATTTCCCAAATCATCTCTGAAGTGCATCACAGGCATCCAGTTCCACGGAGTTCTGTTGGAGACACTGACTCACTGGCACCATGTCCTGTGCTGTATCAGAGTCATTACCCTGGGGCAAGTCTTGCCTCTCTACAGGGCCTTTCTACACTATACTGCTTGCACACCAAGAGAAGCCAGAAGCCACCAGAATACAGAGCATAGCGTCACTGGTGTCCTACCAAAGTAGGTTGAACTCAGAATTGACCAAACTTGGACCAACTTGATTTTAGAAAGGAGGCTGTATCCACATGTTTGATCCAGAGTATTGGCAACTCTCTGTTATTATTACAAAAAGAATTAAGCCAAGAAGATTGTGGGAAAATAGAAAGTATGCCACTGGGTTAAGTTAACCTACTTTTGATTTCTAGTCATAAATTATATGTTCTGCTACATCCTAATTGACCAATGACTTCCATACTGAACAGAACCGAGGATCCAGCTGACACTAAGAGTTGGGGCGGGTAGGAAGACATCATCTCCAAGGACTTTCTTACCATCTTTAACACACCATCTTCAGCATCTCCTAAACACTTCCCCAAAATTGTACATTCAAGTGACAATAAAATAAAATGGGCTATAGATGTAATCTTTAAATCTCTCATAACACTCATGAGCAAGCTGAGGTTCTACAATTCAGGATTTACCAATACACTTCAAAGACAAAGGTGCATCCTTTGACAGCCAGCTAAAATGTGAACTTCTTAGCAAATCTTTCCTCTAGAATAACCACCCTCATCACTTAACCAGAATTGGTTATTCTTTTTTTTATTGACACGAATATATTTTGTATCTTTTTCTATTCTAAACAACTCCTATAGCATTACGTAATTGTATCCCCACTAGACTGTATGCTTCTTGAAGACAAAGATCACTATATTCAATGCTGCTAATAACAGGTGCTTGATTGTGAACTAATGTCTTTAACTGAATAGAAACTCAACATGTCAGGTACATTAGTTTCAACACAATTCACAGAAAAAGTATGGCTCATGAACAGTGAGGTCTATGTGGGGAAAGGGGCTTCCTGCAGACTCTAAGATCCTTTGATGAGTCTCTGCTCAGAGTTGACCAGAAGGAATCCATCTCTTCCTTCTCTTTCCCTCATACCCCAAGAGGATGGGAATAGACCACAGCTCTGGGAGACAGCGTCATGGTTGAGAATTAGGAGACTTCAACCAACTGGGACACCAAAAGGAAACCAGAAGTTCAAAGTCAATAGGGACTCAGAAGAAGCAGAGGATTCACAGACAATGCGAGCTCTCCATGTCAGCACACTTGTTACACATACCATGCCAGGCCCACTGGAGTACCCAAGAGCTCTCAGCTCATATTAGGGACAGGTAAGAGCTATTTCTTACTTTAGGGACCATCTGATACTTGGTTTCTTTTGGAAAGCCTGTGGGTATGTCTGACCAAACTTGAAAGTGGCTCCTGTAAAGAGCAATCCGAATTCTGTCTCCTGCAGCTACAGTTTCTGTCTACCCCCAAGACTGCTCCCCTCTTCCTGGATTATTTGGACTCTGCCTAATGGACTACTGATTATAGTGGTCCCAGAGTAAGCTTAGCTTATCCACAGGGAAAGGAAGTCAGCAGGGAACACTCACCTTATGGTGCATAGAGAATGAGCTTCTCCCTGGAAATGCAAATTTTAAAAGATAAGCATCTCACTGCTGAATACATAATGGTCCCTAATTAGCTCTCAGGTAATTATAGCACTTACAAAGGGCCACCACTCTAAGGCTGTGGACCCAGGTTTTCTTTCCCCTGGGAGCATATATGCAAATGGTTAAAATTCCTTTTCAGCAAGATTACGTTTATCCATACACTATCATTGAACCAACTGTGCTTATGTAAATGTGGTCATACATGTGCCTATTTATAGACTTCTGTGAGTCATTGCCAACAGGACTTCCATGTCATTGTCAGCTCTGTAATGAGGGGCGCAGTCTACCTCAGAACTGAACAGAAAACCAAGTGGAAGGGCCAAGGGGGCTGATATCTGTTGTGATGTCCTCAGAGTCACTTGACTACTCACAGTTCTTGACTCAGCAATCCTACAGCATGAATCTTTTGAGACAAAAGAAATCATCCTAAATAATGAAAACATGCATTGTCTCAGCCTGGACTGCCCACAAAGCTAAGCTGAAATTATAAATCTTTTCTGCTACAACTTTGTTGGAGGGTTTAATATGAATGAACCAAGAAACTATTGGATGAAATTCTCTAAGTACATCCTGAGCTAGAGGCAAGAAAATTATTTAGGAAGTTATTGCACGAGAGCTGTGAAGGTGTGAATTATTACAGTGTATTTATGGGACTGGAAAGGATAGAGCAAGTTCAGGTTGCTATAGTCATAGTCCTCACATGACCACCAGATTACCTTCTTAACAGAACATTTTAATTATGCCATCCAGCTGACCAGGAACCTTCTGTGGTATCCTGCTGCTTGTAGAATGCATCCTAAAGTTTGCCACTGGCCGTTGATAGCCCTTTGCCAGCTTCCAGCTCTAGATCTGTCCCAATGTAACTACATCAAATGCCATTGACTAGAAATGCAAGACATTAATACATTAATTTGCATAACACTTAAGCATTTACAAATGTCTCTGTCTACTTCCTTTATTTGCTTGGCCATTCCTTCATCTCTGATTTATTATTTCCTATCAACCAAGTAATAATTTAGGTGAGACGGGACTAGGCACTTGTAAGTAGTGTGACCTCACTGATGAAGAAACCAAGATTCCGAAACACAAGCTGTTTAATTGGCCCTCTCCCTGTGCCACCCTGATAACTCATCGCCAAATCCTGTCCTGCAGCTTGCTCAGCTTGCTTGGCCCTTCTTTGATCCAAGCTCATGCTCAGCTAGCTCAGCTTATAGATCCAGAATGGAGTGCAGGCCTGGAATCCATCTGACTCTAGCTAAACCTCAGATGAACTCATGATCCAATCCCATACCCCGACAGCTTTCTTAGCAAGAACATTGAAGTCATCACTCTTACCCCAGAAATTGCTTTCCAGATCTTTGTCCCACACAAATACATCATCATAAATGGCTCTGTTGAACATTATTAAATATAAAATTCTGAAAGCTTTTTAATGGACAAAGATGATTCTACATCTTTCAAAAACTTCTCATTAAAAGTGCTCTTCCAAATATTTTGCCCGTAGCTGGGATATATGTCAGTATGCGGCTGACTAATTCATCCTTCAAAATCCCCATGTTTAATGTACCTCTTCCAGGAAGCCTTCAGTGACAAGGCTGACTCCCTGCCCACTACAGATCCATACCTCCCTTCAGTAGGTTGGAGCTGGCTTTAGAATAGGCCACCTGAGCAGGGGTTATACTTCCAAACCTCTAAACCTAAGTGGGGCCACATGACTGTTGTTAACCAGTGAAATGTAAACCTGATCCCATCTAGCATAAATAAAGACTGGTGTACTGTGTTTCATCTCTCTCTCCTCCCATCAGCTGGCCAGAATTCAACACTCACAGAGACCCCAGAAAATACATGTTAAAGATTCAAGGCCACCATCAGACTCTTTCACACATGTGGAACAAAACTTCTTGATCCCCTCATTCTCTTGTTGGTCGTGTCAATCACCACTAACCAGGAATGTCTGCAATCAACTATTAGATAAGTAAACATAACTTTACAATGTCAAGGCTTTGTAATCTTGGATTTTGTTGTTGCTGTTGCTTCTACAACTAACATTAGCATAACTAACATAACCTTCACTTCTCTCCAATAATATTCTCTTTTGAAGCTATTCTAGATATGTTATACAATCATACTAGAAGACTCTGTGGAGCTCCTGCTGCACTGTAATATATCAACCACAGTTATTCATGTGCCTACCTTTCCAACCAGCTTATAGTTCATAAGATCTTTCCTAACTCTGTCTCCTAGCTATCAGAACAGAACAGTCAGTTAAACAACATTTCCTATGAAAAGTTTTGAATGAATAAATGAAATTCTGTATGTATATCAGTTCACAAAGTGCTTCTTTCCTTTGGATGTTGATTTTACTTTCACTCATCCAGTATATATTCGTGTAAACTCTGTTGCCTTCTACATGGGAGATTATGGTGATGCTGGTCTCACCCAATGATGCTGCCAAAGGAAACAGACTGTTTAAATTGCCGGGGTGGTTAACCTACCAAAAGTCCCATCCTTGAAAGAGATTGGCTCTACTCCTTCCAACAGTCATGGATTGCCACAGTTTCCTTAGTTTGGGTTAAGTTTCTTACGTACTTCCTGAAGTCTATGCTGGGATTTTTGTCTGGTTTGAGCTTGTACCAGATTTGTGAATGCTGTCACCATTGCTGTGAATTCATATGTGTAACTGCCCAGATGTCTGGAAAACTCTGTTTCCTTGTGGTCATCCACTACTTCTGGCTCTTTCAATCTTTCTGCCCCCCCTTCTACAATGATAGGTGGTTAACCAAGCTCCACTGGATGGATTCACACTGAAGGATATTTGGAGACACAAAGTAGACTCCATAGGGCTTATCTCATATATATATATATATATATATATATATATATATATACATACATACATATATATAATAGAGTACATTAAGTACATTAAATTCAGTAGAAGGCAATAAGGGGAGATGTGGATAAGGCAGGGGTTCTAAATACCACCAAACTATATTGTATGAAAATTATAAAAGTTCAATAAAATAAATAAAATGGAAAGCAGAAAAATAAAACACATGCACACAAAATTGTCGAGGTGGCCTATTAAATGTATTCTGGGCACCATGTTTCTTGTAGAAAGATGGCTGTTAATGACATGCTCAACCAATCCTCACGGGGATATGTGTGGTCAGGTGCCCTAGTTTACAATTTGTGTTCTGATGTACTGTTTTCTGCTCTTTGTTTCTGCTTTGAAGAGTATTAAAATATTTCACTGCATCCTAAGACCTCGGTTAAACACCATCACAGAAACCTGTGTTGCCACAAAACATATGGCTACTATGTAAAATTATACACAGACTGGCCAGTGGATTGGTGTCTAGCTTTCTGCCTGTTGGGTTCAATGAGGAGCATTTTACTTTTGAATCAGTGATTGGTTTCAGTCCAGAAAGTTAAAATACAATTCTGAATGCTCAAGGTTCACAACCTTACACTGCCATCATTACTAATGGCAGACCCCATGGCTGTTCACTTGATAAACATTCACCTGTGTGTCTTTGCTGAGGAAACCTGATTGAGTCTGACTTCACTATGTAGCCATGGGCTCTTGCACTAGGAATAGGCATGTGGTGTCACTGAATCTGCTTGGGACTGAAAAACAGGGGGAAGAGATGGTTCTTTTTCAAAGTCATTGTGGCCAGATGTGGATGTGGTGCCTGAAATCTGTGCAGCCAAACTGAAGATGAAGGCAACATGCAGAGAAGGACATAGCTGAAAGATAACTCAGAGAAAGATAGTTGGACTGCTGAGAAACTTCAGGTCTGTCCTTTCAATAACCTCATTGCACAAGGTCATAAATACCCTGATCTATTAAGCCATGGTGAGTTTACTTACATTGAACATACTCTGAACAATAATAAATTGCCAGTTGCAGTTAGCAGTTCCACATGGCATAGTAGAACAGAAATCTCAATTAGGGGAAGCCTAAATAAGCTAGGAGAATATCTGTGCCCCATAACAATAAAGCCAGGGGTAGTTAACTGCTGCCATTGATTTGTTGCTTCAAAGATGCTGGAGCTTGGAGTATAACTCACTGGCAGAGCACTCCTGGTATGTAAGTCCCGGGTTCCCTGCCCAGCACCCCTGCAAAAAAAAAATAGTCAGAGTCCAAACATCAAAGTTATCTTTCCTTAATGTATATAAGATCATTTCATTTCTAGCCATAATATCTGAGTTCCCAAGGTGCAGAGGGTCTCACAACAGAAAATCATTGCAATTGTGTAAGAAAATAAAAATGATCTCAATAACCCATAAAACGTTTTTGTTTACAGCTATTGACTTGAAGTATACTATAGAAAAAGAGTTTTTCCTCCGAGCACACTGCCATCTTCAACAGAATTGTGGTTTTCTTTGTAAGTAAAAGAGGAGGAATAGCTACTGGGCTATTCAGCTGATGGCAGTTTCTGACTTATCAGGTGAAAAATCTTACTAAATAATAACCAACCAGAATTCCTTATTGTAAATATCTAAAGTACAGGCAAAGCAGGAACAAAAAGGAGCTCAGCAGGATTGCTCTCTGACATAAAAAAGCCCAACAAAGGGGAAACTTTTCAGCTAAGGGGATACAAGCAGTGGATCGGGAGAATACAGATGCATTTGAGGACTCATCTGAACATGAACCTTGGCAAAGTGGTGTTGAGTGGATGGTGCTCTGGCACGGTCCAGGAGCTGCCTGAGTAGAGACTAGGAGCAAGAATAATGAGTCCAAGCTTTGCTGGGATGGCACGTGGGAAAGGTTTCTATCTGTGGAAAGAGGTGCAAAAGACAGCTCCAAGAATCCAATTTAAATGATAGTCACGCAAACAGACAACTTTACTGTTCTGTCTCCGGATGGAAATTAGAACCCAAGCAGTCATCTTACTCTTCAAATTTTCCAGCATATAAAAATAGGAAAATCTATATAAATGAAATAAAGTGTTGTAGGAGGCCAGAAATACTGTGAACTTTGTGTAGCATGGGATTGGTTGGGGAAGTCTCTACTCACCTTAGGTACTAGGGTCAGAGAAAGTTCTTCCAGAGAGCAAGTGAGAATTAGTCCTGGTAGAACCGCAAAGCACATTTACCTGGCAGTGGCAGAAATAAAGGCCTGCAGGAGGAGAAGAAGGCAGAGCTCCTAACCACAAATCATGTAGACACATGCCTGTGCCAAGCACTGATGGTCAGTCGCAGCTCCACCCTTATGTGAAATTAATTGGCTGTTAAGGAAAACAGAGTTACAGCTGCAACAGACACTGCTGTCGCTGTCGGCACGGAAAGGGGAAGTACGCAGGTCAGTGGATGTCCAGCTAAAAACAGCAACAAAGAACTCCTGTTGCTCAGAGGTGCCTTGTAGCATGACTGACTCCGGTATTTCATTCTGCTTAGAATCTACCAGCAACTAGAACTTTAACTTGACAAAACCATGTCCCAGGGTGTAGGAGTAGGGAGACAAGGAAGCTCATGATGCTACTATAAGGAAAAACTCTTGGGCATTCTTAGCCAAGAGCACAGGTTCTCAGAGCACAGAAGGGAAGGTATTTACTCTTTCAGTCTATGCCTATGGAGTGAGCAGATTCAAGGGAAGGGAGCTGCCTCAGCTGACATCTAACAATGGCTGTGCTGGTTAGGTATGACTTCAGTATCCCATTTAACTCTGATTTTGTACCACTGATAAGGACAAGTAGTCAGCACACCACAGAAGAGTCCACAACAAATCTGCATGTGGCCGTGGCTCTCTCATCCTTCACGGGTAAATAAATACATCTTGTGATAGTTTATATGGTTAATATTGATTGTCTACTTGACAAGATCTAGGACAAAACACCAGGGGAAAACCACCAGGTATGCTTGTGAGAGATTATCTTGATTAGGTTAACTGAGCAGGGAAGACCCACCCCACATGCAGGCAGGTCCATTCCCTGGGCTGCGGTAATGGGCTACAGAAGAAGGAGTGAGCTAACAGAACAGCGGCGTTCATAGTTCTCGCCTTGAATATGGACACAGTGTGACCAGCCACCTCTTGCCCCCACCACCACACCTTTTGTGCCACTGTGGGCTTCCTTTCTAACTGTAAACCAAAATAAACCCTTTTTCCTTAAGTGTTTGGGTCAGGTGTTTTGTAGCAGCAATGAGGACAGTAACCACTACAGACCTCCAATGTAATAAACAAAACCACTACAAGAAATAGGACTTTTTTTCTTCCTTCCTTTTCGGTGCCAAAAGATGCAAAAAGGATCCTCACAAATTTTAACAGAAGACTCACTGGAAATCTACACGCCTCCTTCCCTGAGGAAGAAAACCAATGGTTTCTCAAATGTATGAAAAGATCAAGGCACTGAGAAAAAGGAATAGTTGCAGAAATCAGAGAAATGACACACATTTAACCCAATCATACATGCAAATGATAGTGTTTTATGCAAGGAGAAGCTTCTGGAATCAGAAAACGCCTCATTCTAATGAAGACCATTATTATCATGTGTTAAAATATTACAAAAACTAGTCATAAATAATAATAGAAACTAACATACTCATTTCTTACAACTGGCTGCAGGATCTGTGTTGTCACGTTGCCCATTTTAAAGATGAGGACACTGATGCCAAAAAGTGAAGCAGTGTGCTCACGTACATCACAGGAGTAACAGCAAATAGGCCTCTGTCACAAACTGACTCCAATAACCAGAAACCATATTTCAAGGAAGTCCCCCAGATGCAAAAGAAAGCAACAGACAGATGAAGGTTATTGGTGAAAAGATCAGAGAGTTGAACACAATGGTTCTTTTTCAAGTGTGAAAGCTTTACATTTTTATGAAGTTCAGTTTAATAATCTTTCTTCCTTGATGAATCATGTTTGTGCTATAATCAATAAATCTTTACCTAACTCAAGGATTTCCTCCTATGCATTCTTCTAAAGACTTGTTTTGTCCCTTACATTTGTGCATATGATATATTTTAATAGTTATTTAATTGAATTTTTGTAGATTTTATACATTATATTAAGAACTCCTCCTTTACTTGTACCTCTTTTATAGACCTCTGCCTGATGCAATGCGCTCTGTCATATATGTTTAGGCTTGTAGAGTCAAGCTGTGTCCCCAAATGTCCTTTGGTGTGTATCCATCCCATAGAGCCTAGTTAACATATGTAGCATTATACCCTTAAAACATACCAACTCTGTCTCTGTCTGTCTCTGTCTCTGTCTCTCTCTCTCTCACCAGTTATCAGTTGCCAATAGTTCTTCACTTAGGTTTGGTACTTCTTCCCCACCTCCCCATATCTATGATGGAATTTTGTCTGGTTTGAGCTTTCATGGGACTTGTGCGTGCTGTCACCATTGCTGTAAATTCAGATGAGTAACTTCCCAGCTGCCTGGAAAACGGTTTCCCTGTGGTGACCCACCACCTCTGGCTTTTACAGTACCCTCCCTCTTCCACAGTGGCTCCTGAACCTTGAGTGGCAGAGGTTTGATGCAGGTGTCCTATTTTAGGGGTACATTCTCTGCACACTCTTATTCTCTGCAGTTTTGTCAGTTGTGACTTTCTGCTTTAATAACCATCTGTGGCACAAGGAAGCTTTGCTGGTGAGAGTTGAGAGATGCATTAATATTCTTCTGCCTCTGTTCCACAATGTTCCCTGAGCCTTAGGTATGGAGGTTGCATTGCAGGTATGTTACTTAGGGCTGAGCACCACACAGAAACTTATTTTCTGCATTCAATCAATTGCGTGATTCTGTAGTAGACACCATCCGTTGCAAAAAGAAGCTTCTTTAATAGGTGGAGAGAAGTACACTTGTCTGTGAATATAGGGATATGTATTTAGAGCACAGTAAGAAATTACATTGGTTCAGAGGTGTGACAAAAGTAGGTTTTTCTCCAGGAGCTCTGACCTCTTCAGTCATTTGGTTATGTTTACAGTGCCACACAAGGGTTCCCTCACACTGAGCAGACCTAAAGTCCAATTAGATGACTGTTGATTACCCCCAAGATAAAAGAGCCACTATTCCACCAGTAGAGAGCTGGCCTGCTCTTTTTGTGGTTCATAGACTTTACAGCTGGGTGGAATCATTGATTGGTTTTCTCCCTTGGCAGTTTCCACAATATCTTCTGATACTATAGGAGATAGTCTTCAGGGAGAAGGCTTCCAGATCAGTTCCAGTTGCATTGCTCCAAGTCATTTGTCTCAAGTATGCCTGTCTTCAGCAAAAGTTTTACCTTCAAGTCCAGGAGGCAATCAAGAGCTGTGGAAATAGCTATCCTGACCAACAGCTGGAAGAGGGGGTTCCCCTGCCTGACACTGCATTTTCTGTTATGTGGCTTTCATCTATACACATGTGGTATATACAGATACATTCATACATACATACATACATATATATATATATATATACTGTAGTTTTACATTTTATATTTATAGTATATGTAATGTGTAATTTTTTAGTAGGCTTTTGAACTAATGTATTTCTCTCTGTTTTTTAACACCACCTAAGCATTATCTATCTATATGATCTATTTTGATTTCATTGTCATCTATGGTTTATGGTGATGGTCTTAGTTCACCTTTGCCAGTTGGCTATCCAATTGTCTCAGCAGCACTTTTTTCAATCGATATCTTTTCCACCAAAGAATACCTCTGCCAAAAAAATGTTATTTTTAGGTTTTACATATACACAGTATAGATAGATAAATGGATATACTCATAGGCTAGGATCCACATATGAGATATGGTTTCCATCTTTCTGAGTTTCAGTTACTTTACTTAATAGGTGAGAAGGAAGGACAGAGTGTGGCCAAAAGATGCACAGGAAACAAAAGAGGAAAAGAGACTGAGAAGAGAGATCGCAAGGGAGAATCCGGGGTAGCAAGGGTTCAGTGCAAAGAAAAAAATTCTACCAAAACATGGTTTATTTGAAAATGCCACAGTGATATCAAATACTTTGTATGGTGATTGAAATATATAAATAAATATAATTTTGCATACATATTTATGTCTGGACAATTCTCTCTGTCTCCTTATGACAGTACTATTGCTCTGATAGCTTTGGTTTTACAGTAAGTTTTAAACTCAGGAAGTGAATTTTCTACAACTCCATTTTCTTTCAAAGTTCTCTCACTTCAGTTTTGCAGTGGCTATGCTAAAAGTTTTTATGCTTTCATATACATGTTAGGATCTGCTTGTTATGTCTTAAGACAAAACCAAATCAAAAAACTCTTCTATTGTGCTGATGAAGATTGCACTGGCCTTACACATCGGGGTAGGGAGAAGTGCCATCCTAATAATTTTGCAATGGAACAAGCAAGGGATGTCTCTCCATTTACTTATCCTCTATCTCCCTCAGCAAAGTTCTGTAATTTTCAGTGTACAGTATTTGACTTCTTTGTTAAGTTTATTTAAAACTATATCATCCCTAATTATAAAATATACATTCTATAACAGATGTTGTTATATAATTATATAAATGATATACTCCTCAATTATGAATTTATATCTAAATGTGTTCATTTGATGCTATTGTACATGAACTTTTTCTCTATCTTATGGTTTTTTTGTATACTTCTTTCTTAGCATGTATTAGTAATAGATTCATAAAGACATTATACAATAGCAAAAAAGACCCTGAATAGCCAAAGCAATCCTTAGCAGAAACAGTAATGCTGAGTTATCACACAGTTAGATTTCAAATTGTATTTCAAACCATAGTAACAAAACAAGCATTGTTCTAGCACAAAAACAGGCATGTAGGCCAATGGAATTGAATAAAGAACGCAACCCTCCCCACACACACATACATATCTCTCACCGTGCATAAAAACCAATCCAGATGAATCAAAAGCCTTAATGGAAGACTGGAACTTTGAAACTTCTAGAGGAAAACCTAGGTAAAGCACTTTAAAATATATACATGGGCAAGGATTTTCTGAACAGAACTCCAATTGGACAGGAAATAATCCCAATAATTAACCAAGGGGATTACATGAAATTAAGAAGTTTTGCACAAGAAGATTGCAAAAGAAACGATCACCAGGGTAAAGAGATAGTCTACAGAATGGGAAAAAAATCATTGCCAACTAAAACTTTGGGCATCATCATCTAAAAGAACCGCAAATATTAAAGAACAATAAAATCACGTCACCCAGTCCTAGCAGGAGAGAGTGGTGGAGAGCGGGCCAGTATTAGCCTGAAGAACAAAAACAGTGGGAGAGCGCTTCCTCCCACAAAGGCTGCTATTGACTGGCAGAGCACGTGCGATAGGAAGTATACGTTACATACGTGACCTAAAATGTCTCAGTCCACTAGGGACAGGTGCCATCGAGCCTTTGCATCTTCCCCAGCTCTGGCCCACTTCCGCTCTGGGAGTTTTCCTCCCCTTTAAATAAACTCTCGGTTTCTGTGCAATCCATGTCTCTCTGTCTAATTCCTTGTTCCACGACACAAGACAGCGGAAATTCTATCTAGTGTCCAGATCCTGATAGCTGCCTATGATAACATCAAGAAGCAGGCTCGCTGAATAGACAGTTCTCAAAACAGAAAGTAAAAATGGCCAGTGTTCCACATGTCCTTCTCCGCAGGGGAAACACAAACAAGAACTGCCCTGAGATTCCAGCTCACCCCAGTCAGAAAATTCCACCTCACCTTAGTCAAGAACACTAGTGGCAGTGAATGCTGAAGAAGAGGTAAGAAAAGAGGAGCCCTTACTCACTGCTCCTGGGGCTGCAAACTTAAGCAGCTACTGTGAAATTCAGCAGGGAAGTTAAAAAAAAATACTTAAAAAACTAAAAACTACCATGCGAGTTTGGTATACAACTCCCAAGTGCCTGCGTGAAGGACCAAGTCGATGTCCTGTATAGATCTTGTTGTCTTGGTGTGTGTGGAGTTTTCCTTTCCTCCTTTGTTGATGGACCCAGAGAGGAGAAAGGAGTTCTTCCTTCCCTCCTGCCTTTGTTTTATACAATCTGTTGTTCCCATGAAACTCAAATGAGGCATTTAAAATTTTTTTAGTATTCCATAGTCTACTTTTAAAATTTATTTTGTTATTTTATGTGTCTGAGTCTTATGCCTGCATGTATGTAACTGCACCTGTGTCATGAGGTGCCCACAGCGGACAGAAGAGGGCATCAGATTCTCTGGAATTGGAGTTACAGATGTTTTTTTTCTGCCATGCGGGTGCTGGGAATCGAACCCCAGTCTTCTCAAAGAGCAGCCAGTGCTCTTATCCACTGAGCTGTCCCTCCAGATGCAGACTACCGCTTCTTTCAACTCTCTTTCCCCATTCACTTCTCGTTCCTGTGTGAAATCATAGAATAAATGTTTTCTATCAGATTCATGTGAACTGAAGAGAGTTTGTCCCTATTCTACCATATTTAGGATTCCTCTTAATTTTATTCTTAATTATAATTTTTCATTTTTATGCTATATATATAAATGTTTTGCATGCATCTATGTAAGTGCACCCATGTCATGCAGTGCCCATGGAGGCCAGAAGAAGGTATGAGATCCTCTGGAACTAGAGTTACAGATGATTGTTACCTATACTGTGGGTGCTGAGAGCTGAACCCTAGTCTTCTGGAAGAGCAGCCATTGCTCTTAACTGCTGAACTATCTCTCCAGCCCTTCATTTTTAATTATTTCTATGATTCTATCATATTGGCTAAAATAAACCACATATGAGATAGTGAAAAGCAGATTGCTAAGTTGTTAGTATAACATGTCTGCTGCTTATATGTTCTCAGGAGTGTGCCTGAGAGTCCTGTTGCCTTGTACAATAACGTAGGAAGGTGACACTCCTGAGCTCGATAGCTTTAGTGTCAACTTGGCACACCAGGGTTGAGAGAGCCTGAGTTGGGGAATTGCCTCCATTGGACTGGCCTGTGGCCATGGCTATTGGGTATTTTCTTGATTGTTGAGTACTGCAGGTAGGGCCCAGCACACTTTGGACAGCACCAGCTCTGGGTAGGTGGTCCTGTATTGTATAAGAAAGCAGGTTGAACATGGGTCAGAGGAGCAAGCTAGTAAGCAGCATTCATCCGTGGCCTGTGCTCCAGCTCCTGCCTCCAGGTTCCTGCCCTGAGTTCCTACCTTGGACTCCCTGATGAACTGTGTGACCTGGGAGATGGAAACAAAATAAACCCTTTCTTCCTCAAGTTGGTATTGGTTAGAGTGGTTTGTCACAGCAGTGGAGAAGCAAACTAGGACATCACCCATTTCTCTTGATGGTGAGTATTTAGGACTTATCGGAGCTTTAACAGTAATTCTAGAACAACATGAAAAGATTTTTATACTATTCTATTACACACAGTCTTATCCTTTCTGGAGCATTGCATTTCAAACAAAAAACTGAATCCGATAATGTTAAGTAGTGGTCGTTCAGTAGCTCTCCCTCACTAAGAGGACAATATTTAACTCTTCAATAAAGAGAATACACATAAAAGAAGATGGCAAGGAATCAAATTTGCTGACATTCTGTTATGTGCCAAACACTTTACAGAAGTTGTGTAAATCTTATGACCTCTGTGAGAAGTATCATTAAACTAGTTTTTCAGCTAAGGAAGCTCAGATGCAGATGGTTTAGACAGTTTTCCCACAGCACATGATACCAACTGCTGCCTGGGGATGTTTATAACCATCACTGGGGAGGGGGGTGCAGGAGGGCAATTCTTAACAGCCCATCTGCCTTAATTAACTTTTCTGTTACTGTGATAAAATGCCCTGAAACAAAGCAACTTAAGGAAGCAAAAATTTATTTCAGCTCACAGTTCAAGGTACAGCCCATCATCACTTCAGGGCAGCCGGGGCAGCAGGCACTTGAAACAGCTGTGCACACTGCATCAGCAAACAGGAAGAAAAGAGTGGTAAATGCTTCTGTTCGTCTCATTTTCTCTTTAAAAGTTTTTTTGGAACATTTATATTATAGGGGGGATGTGGCACATGTACACCGTGGCATGCATATGGAGGTCTGAGGTCTCCTTCCATCACGTGGATACTGAGGACTAAACGCAGATTGTTAGGTTTGGCACAAAGTGTTTTTATCTACTGAGCCATCTTGCTGGTCTCACTTTCTCCTTTTTATATGGTCTAAGATTTCATGCCACTTACAGTGGATGGGTCGCCCCAGCTCAATTAACCTATTCAAGGTAATTCTACACAGGCATTACCAGAAACGTATTTCTCTTGTGATTCTGGATCTTCTGAAGTTCACAAATGAGATTAACGATATCATAATCCTATAAATTTTAGACTCATTGTCACCTCCTCTGTGGCTCTCTCCCCAGGCCCCTCAGGGAAACTCCTCGTTGCTCTTTCACCTAAATAGGCATTTTTATTATACATAAAAAAAATCTACTGTTGTTTTTTGCCTCAAGCTATGCTGATTACTACTAATAAGTAATTCTTCCCTTTTAGGATACGAGCTGTTTGAGGACACACATAAACATTCTCCTCTGTCTCTTCATCTCCTAAAATTACCCATGGATTATATTAAGTCCCCTAAAATGTATGTTAAATTAATAAAACCCAGAGTTTGACCAGGAAGTCTCTACTTATCTTCTGATTTTTCTAATTCTACCTACTATAATAAGCATGACCTTGTAACTACGTGGTTGAGGCTTCATGTACCAGGTGGCCACATCCAGAATTTAGTCCTAACAAACAAAGATGAATAGAATACCCTCCTAAGAGAGCTAGCCTTGCACACTCAGCCCTAATGTGACTGATCTGCAGCAGCTGGTGTTCTGCTTCCTGACCAGACCTAACTCCCAGCGAGGCCCTTCCCTGCTTCCCTGCTGTTCTGTTCCCTGGGCTCTGTCTACAGGACAGGACAACTCCTGAGTTACTTTCCCTTTACTATGGGAAATATATGGTTGTGGATTTATCTTGTCATTCAAATTGCCCAACAATGCAGACTCAAGAACATGGTTTCCCTTATGAATAGAAGGTGAGACTGACACTTGCCACTTCCTTCAGAGCCATGAACCACATTCATACAGGCCCCTCTGGTAATCTTCCAACTGGTGTCAAAGTAAACAACAGCATCCTATTTTACAGGAAGCCTAAGGCCAGAAAGAACAAAGATCGAGTCCTACATCACATAGCTAATCAGAGACAGACCTGAGATCTAATGGCCAGATGTGTACAGACCCTCAAACTCCTGCATCTAATGATGTCAAGTCTCACTGGAGACACTTCTTAGGAACTGAAGCCAAGCTCCCAACCTTGGCACTGTTGACATATTGGGCCAAATCATTCTGTGGGCAGGTATCCCTGGCTCATGTCCAGTAGATGCCCATAGCACTTGCCAGTTTTGAGAAGTGGAGTTATCTCCAGAAATTACCAAAAACCTTGCGGGGAAAAGTATCCTAGGGCTTCTTATTCATTCTGGGCTCAGATCTTGCTTCAAAGTTACTGAAATGAATTCTGATCAGCTGAAGAGGCAACAGGAGGAATGTATCAGAATGGCATTGCTTGACTCACAAATGTTTATAAAGATGCTGCAGAATAATGTTTAGCTGGGAGAGGCAAAGCTGTCTAAATCACTCCATGAGAAGATGCCATCCTTTCTTCAAATGTGAAGTAACGAGTATTGTTTGTGCCTAGTATGTGCCCAGTATATGGTGTATAACAGCAAACCCAAGTAACCATCTCCTGGGGTTTATATTGTTATGCAAAAACCACATAATAAACAAAAAACAAATACATGATATGTTGGACTATGGCAAATGCAACCATTTTTAAAAAGTAGAGAAAGGTGCATTCTGGAGGCAGAATTAGCCTCCCCAGATGCAGCACAAAGCCAGCCTGTGCTACACAGTAAGACATTGTCTCAGATAATCATTAATAATAAAAGTAGAGGAAGGTAAAAGGATCTGAGTGATGGGAAGAGGCTGTGCAGGTCTCACCTCTATGATCCTGGCTCTATGCCTGCTGCCCACTGCAGGCCACTAAGACGCTGCCTCCTGGCAGTGGACGGCATCATTGCTAGAGGAATGATTATTTGCATCACTGGTTCCAGCTGCAGTCTCAGGCATGAGTATTTGCTCCAACAAGCCTGGATCGTGTGACTGAATTCCAGAATCCAGGACATGGGACAAAATGTGTTAGGTCATTTTCGCTTCTATAATAAGAAATGGGCTCCCTCACCAACATAAGAGGTGGAAAAAACATTAAATGCCCACTGACTGGGCGTAAGCAGAGAAATTAGGAAGCAGGCAGGACTGAGTGAAGACATCATAGGGCATCAGCAGTGGATTTATGAAAGGAAATATCACAAAGCATACCATTTTCAGAGACCCACAGCTGAGCCCACTGTGTTTTCTTATAAACTGGTTCTCCCTTTTCTTAAAGAGCCGACAAACAATATGAAGTTTTGTGCAAATTGTATTTCTGCTCTGATCAATTTAAATCACTGTTTCTATAACCAATGTCGAGTACCATATTTAAATTTGTAGGATTGGGGATTAGGTCATGGAACTTAGCATATCAAATGCAGCATCTTTCTTCTGTGTTGTATTGAACAGTCCTTCTGAATGTTGATTCAAATATGGGGACTTGATTCATTCTCTAATTTCTGGGAAGCTGTGGTTCAGTCATGAAGGTTTAAAAAAAGGCTCAATCGACAGAGAAATGAACATTTGTGCTCCTTCCATTTAGTTAATCTAAGCCAGTCTTTCATATGTCATTTACAAGATTTCCATACGGGTTGGCTGAATTGCATTTGGCAGGGTACAACTGTTATAGTCAAGTGCTAATGCGACTAGTAGGCACATTAACCATTTTTTGCCTTTTTATTGAGTTTTATACATGTCATACAACGCTAATCAAATTCAGATCCGCTCCTCCATTCATCCCTCCCACCCCCACCGGGCTACATGTATTCTGTATTCTGTCATACATGTTAAATCTTATCCAGTCACTCATCTGTGCCTAGATGTCCTTTAGTAAAACTTCATCCACTGGAGTCTGGTCAGGCTACCTTGAGATTGTAAGTAAGGCATATACTCTCTCTTCAAATAGTAATCAGTCTCCAAAGGTTCTCAGCCTAGTCCCCCCCTAATTTCTGTCCACTCTGGGCCCTTGTCTTATTTGAGTTGGTGTGGGTCCTGTGCTCAATGTCACCATTGCCACAAGTTCACATGTGCAAAACTTCCAATGATCTGAATGTCTCTGCTTCCCTAAGTTCAGGAACCAGTTCTGTCTCATACAGTCTTCCCTCCCCAACTCTTCCACAATGATCCCTTAGCCATGGGTGGGTGATGTTCAATATAGGAGTCTTATCCAGGGATACACACTCAGCAGTCTCTAACTCCTTAAAAACTGTTCAGCTGTGGCCTTCTGTGTGTAAAGCCCTATGTTGTTTGAAGAAGTTTCACTGGAGAGAGTTGAAGGATGCTTTAGTTTTCTCTCTACCCTTCATTCTGCTGCGTGCTAGGAGTTTGGGGAATAGAGGTTCAACTGCAGATGTTTGACCCGGACCTGGCATCTCTTAGATATATATTCTCTGTGTCTGACCAGTTGTAGAATTCTTCTGTAGCCTACATCTGGTGCAAAATGAAGCTTCTTGGATGAGTGGTGTACCGTATGCTTGTCTGTAAACATAAGGATCCGTATTTACCATATGGTAAGAAATTTTATTTCTCTAGAGATGTGACAGAGATAGGGTTCTCTTTAGGGTCTGTATCTCCTCTGACCATGTGTACTTAGCTGAGTTTACGGTGTCACACATGAGTTCACTCCAACTGAGAGGCCTTTGCAGCCAGTTAGATAGCTGTTGACTACTCCCCGGATGAGAGTGCTACTGCCGCAGCAGAAGAGGAAGTACCCGTTCCCGTTGTTAAAGAGGAAGTACCCGTTCCCGTTGTTAAAGAGGAAGTACCCGTTCCCGTTGTTAAAGAGGAAGTACCCGTTCCAGTTGTTAAAGAGGAAGTACCCGTTCCAGTTGTTAAAGAGGAAGTACCTGTTCCAGTTGTTACGGTTATTAGAATTTAGGGTTGGTTTGATTGATTGACTTCCCCTTAGCAGTTGGCATGTTATCATCTAGCAATATGGGAGTTAAGGTAGAAGGCTTACAGGTCAGTTCCTGATCCACTGTTCCGAGTCCTGTATGCCAATATGTCCTGTTTTCAGCAGTAGGGTATTATCTTCTAGTTCTGGGAGATAACCAAGAACTTTGGCAACAGCCTGTGCTATTTTGGGAGTCTCTTGGATCATTTTCATGAACCACACAAAGGGAGGTCTCTTCTGTCTGACACTGTGTTCCTTGCCAAACATCCCCTGGGTGTACAGACGCACTAATGTTTACACGCTGTGCGTTTCTCAGGAGGGCTCGGTAGCACCGCGTTTCCCTCTGGGGTCCCTTCCCCACAAGATTCATCCATCTCTGCTCTTTTTCCTCCCATCCAACTTCCTGTCCCTCCTCCCTGCCAAGTCCCAGCACCCTCATTATCCCTACTCTCCCCCCATTAACACCTGCCTCTTCCCATGCCCCTCTCCAGACTTCCCTCCCAGTACACCATGACTCCCTGCATGTCTCACCCTCCTCTCCTCCCTGCTGAACATTCCCACTTTTGACAGGTGCCCCTGGTGACATCTGTCCCCTTCTCTCCCCCTTTTCAGGTTCTCTCTTTCCTTTACCTCCTTGTGTTCTTTCTCTTTTCCTGGCTCCTGGCATTACATCAGGATACATACCTCATACAAGGGACTGATGTTACAATCCACAAATGAGATGGAACATACGCTGCTTGCTTTTCTGTGTTTGTGTTACTTCATTTAGCATAACATTCTCTAGTTCCATCCATTCACCTGAAAATTTCATTATTTTTACCTTTTCTTATTGCTGAGTAGAACTCCATTGTGTAAATATACTACATTTTCATTATCTATTCATCAGTTGAGGGCCAAATAGGATGCTTCCATTTCTTGGCTATTCTGAAGAAAGCCACAACAAACATGGATATAGAGGTATCTCTACAATAGGATGAGTCCTTAAAGAACTTAAAGAAAACACAGACAAGCGACTGAAAAAAACTCGAAGAAAGGTATAAGCTTGTGATGTAAGCCCAATAATCTATAAATATGCAGCTTAATGAAATATCAAAAACAATTCATGACTTGAAAAGTGAATTCAACAAAAGAGATAGAAGTAGTGAATAAAAAAAGGAAATGAAAAACTCATGACACTGAAAAACTCAGTAAGTTGATTGGAAACGACAGCAGAAAGCTTTCCAAGCAGAGTGAATGAAACAGAAAACAGAATATCAGCACATTATTTTATTTTAATACCCCTCTCTAGTAAAGCCTGTGGGCAATTGCCAAGTCTTCTACAGAAGATTGGAAGTGACCTGACCAGGCACTGAATCTACTTCCCATTTCACTGGGATCAGAGAAAAGTGAGTCATTTCCTTTCCTGTTTCCTTTATAGACCACCCGAGCAGATCCTGACTCCACTCCATCCCATGGAGACAATGAAAGCCACATATACAAACATCATACATCATTCTCAATTTTCCCCACAAATAAAAAAAGTCAAAAAGGAAAAAATTAACAGAAGCTTGTAGGAAAGAAAATTTGCAGACACAGCCTGGCTGGCTTTTTATGGAGTGGTTGAACCTCAGTCTCATTTTTTTTAGGTTTCAGATGTCTAAGATAAGTAATGACACCACAATATCACCCTCAACCATAATCATCCTTAGATCCAAGAACAATTATCCCAGAGAAGTTTTGGGTCATGGGATGCTTGGCCCAGGTTCACCCAGACTGACATTTCTATAGTCAGCAGTCTAGAAGAGATTTAGCAGCCTCTTGAGTAGATAGAAAAAAATCTTTAGAGATCAGAAAAACTCTGCTTTGTTACAAACTTGCAGGATGCTAACCCATCTAATGCTGGGTTATGATCAAGATCATGATCAAAGAATTTTCACTCAAGTGGAATAACCCTCCGTCAAGGGCATTATTGTGCTTCCTAGTCCCCCTCCCTTGCCCAGGCAAAGGCATAGTGCTCTTCAACCCCTGGACTCCCCTAGCTGCCTGAAGACAAGCAGTGTCCTCCACCACATGCTTTCCCTTGGTATCTTGCCTTTTCTGTTGTGGTGGACTTGTCTCTTTTTTCTTGGGTACTTAATGACCCAGAAGGCTAGGGGATTTATAATCCTGCTTCTTCTGTCTTTCAGAAATGAAGTCTGTCGCAGCACCACCCTTTGCCTGTGGCATGAGTGAGTCTGGAGACCTACTCTTCAAGCAGGATGAAGACTTGGGAGTCAAATGTTGCCATCTAAACTACCCCTGTCCCAAGCAATCTTAAATTTAGGGATCTGGACAGACCTTGGAAGAAACAGTCAAATATGGGTATTTTAGGCTTAGAGGGACATATTTTTCACTAAAGTCAGTACCTGAGTATATCCATGTGCTGGGAAAGTGGCCCTCCTGCATTGATGGCCTGTTATTGGGCAAAACTTACCAAGCCAAGGATGCTTACTTGTCATGTTTAGAAAGAGTAATAGCAAGATTTTCAATGCATTTCACTTAGAAATTAGCAAAGTCCCTTGATAATATTAATGGCCACAGTGTTGCACATGTAACTGCATATATAACCATGCAGACATCTTAGTCAAGCCAAGGAATTCCTGGTCCAAGTGGAAGATGGAGAGTGGAACTGGGAAGGCTGTTATATTGGTTTGTTTCCCTTTCTCCTGTTTTTGGTTCCATTTTTCTATTCAAACTTGCTTTGAAGTCCCATAGAGATATTTTTCATAGTTGTAGTGTTTTGTCTCAACTTAAAAATATAGTTTTCATGTTGATCTGGGATATTCATATTCTATTTAATAGTTTCCTCTGTCTCATTCCAAAGTCAATATTTATCAGTACCACCTGAACACTCATGTGCAAAGCCCTATAAACCCAGATTGCCAAGACTCCAGGTTTTGATCATTCACCACACACACACACACACACACACACACACACACACACACACTTGCATGGGCTCTAAGGAATAGAGAACATTCTTGACAACAGCATTATTTATATTGGGGGCTAGATAATTCTTAGTTGCAAGTCCTGTCTTATACATTGTAGGATGCTTGGCAGCACCCCTGGCCTTTACCCGCCAGATGCCAGTAACACCCTCTCCTAAGCGGTAGCAACCAAAAATGTCTCCAGATATTGATAAAGGTCCCCTATTTGAGTCACCAGGTGCCCCGGTTGAACACCATTGGCCTAGGCAATTAAGGCCTTCATGGGATCCCTTCCTTTCCAAGATAGCTTCTGTGAACCCTAAAATGAGCTCCTCAATCTGTGTAATAGCTAAGAATCTACATAGCTGGCACACAGAAATCACTGAACTCATTTCAAAGCTCCATTGCTTTATTCAATGTGATTGAACTCTTCAGAGGACTACCAGATGGAGAACAATCAGTGTATTTCCTGTGATGGATAAAGAATGATGATTCCACCGTACACTGAAAAGCCTTCTTCCAGAGGTAAGGGAGGCATTAGGAGAAGAAATGCTTGCTTTGTGTCTGGTCTGCTGGAAATGTCACCTGCATGCCTAACTTTATGGTGAAGCAAGCTCACTTGTGCACAGGCTGTCAGTTTCTGTGAGTTTAGTGAGATCAAACAGACTCATAAGTACACTTACCACTCACTGGTAGGCAAACAAGGACAACAGAAACCTAGAATTCATAAGACAATTCTGCAAGGTCAGCCCTGGCTAACCCAGGCAGTCTCCTTTTACCACAAGATGCTGCATTCCCAGCGATTTCTAGTTCTTACTTGAGCATCACAAGAGAGAAAGTGGCAAGTCAGGTCAGTCCGAGGTTATCAAGAGAACCATCTGGGAGGTCAGCTTAGACCTGAGATTAGATAAAATTGGCTCAGACTCCCTCTTTGGGGACTCTGAGGGGATTCCAAACCCTCTAAGATTTTTGTGAATTCCTTCGGATGTATTTTTACAACCGACCATTACTCAAATGTCCCGCCCTTCTGTGCCTGTCTCACTCATGTCAAACTCAAACCAAAACAACCATGTGATTTTCCCTCAGATACGGACCATATTCTTTGTGTGAGGGAGGTCTTCCCTCTTCAGTCAAACCTTCTAGAAAATAACCTCACAAACTTACCCAGGAGCACGTTTCTTAGTTGACTGCACATCCAATCAAGTTCACAACCAAACTTAAGCTACATAATTACTGTAGCTTTGTAGAATGCTTTGAAGCTGCAGTGTGTACTCTCTAATTTTGGGGGGCGTATTCTTGGTTTGTCACATTTATATATAGATTTTCAAATTATCTTATCAACTGATACAGAAATAGCAGCTGGAATTCTGAAAAGAATTCTCCTTTTGGGCTTTCTACATGTCCTGTTTTGCTTCATTTGGTTTCAATGATGAGATCTTGACATCTGGACACCTTGGCCAATGAGGTGGAGACAGAGTGCTTTTGGCTCCCGTGATGCTAGTTGATAACCTGGCACCCATCAAGTGCTCTAGCTGCCAATGAGTGAAGCAATCTGATTTCCTTGTGTCATCCTTGGGGGCCCACAGACTATAACTACTAGGGGGCAAAGGCCGAAAAGTGATGACCAAAAATACACACACAACAACCATTCCACCAAGTCCTATAAATTAGAAACACCATTAGATTGCTGCAGTCCATATTTTGAAGCCTGGTGTGAATACAGATATGCCATGTCACTACATTGTATTTATTTGGGTTGTTTTCTATCATACTCACACATACACACACACAAAAATCTTCTGATTTGCCTTGAGATATTTAAAACTCCTTTTCATGGAGGGCTGGTGAAACTGAAGAGCTAGCTGTAAGTCTTTGTTGAAAAGAAAAGAGTCTGGATAGGGCGATAACTCAGCCAGTAAAGTACTTGTATTGCAAACAGAAATAGAAGAATTTCATCCTCAGAACCCTCCACCCACTATTTTAAAAACCCAGATGTAGTATTGTGGGCTTGTAATCCAGTTCTGGGGAGGTGGAGACAAGCAGGTTCCTGGGAGCTCGCTGGCTAACTAGCCTAGTCTACTTGGTAAGTTCCAGGTCAGTGAGAGCTTCTAGATAAAACGAAAGGTGCATGGTACCTGAGGAATAACACCGAAAGTTGACACCTAGCCTCTATAGGATGCATACACACATGCAGGAGGACAACATACACATACGCATAAGCGCGCGCACACACACATACACATACACACACACATACACATACACCAACACTAAAATGAAAACGGGAAAGAAAAGACTGGGTAGAGGCAACACCAGTGAGAGCAGGATAGACACTGAGCGTGTCTGCACCGCACTGAAGGAAAACGACTAAACGTGGGCGAAGGAGATTGAGCCCAAGAAGCCAGCACGCAAAATGTCGGGTCATGCACTGTCTACACACTTACCGGGGAGCACGAGCAGCAGCCCGAAGCTTCTGTCAGTTCCCCAGACTTCTAAGAAGGGCTGCGAAGTGGAACACTGTGTCTGCTGAAGAAAAAGGAACAGCTGAAAGCATTGCAAAGGCGGATGAGGCACGTTATGGAAGAGAAGTGAAAACCTATATTCTCACAGATGGGGGAGGAAGTTTAAAGGTTCTAATGCACCCAAGAGGTCTCCTCCCAACTTCCTGTTCTATGAGTGTGGGCTTCAAATCACAGGAGAACATTCTGGCTCACTCATTTCGGTGAAGTTGCAAAGAACCTGCGAGAGATAGGGAACAACCCCGCTGCAGGTGAGAAAGCAGCTGGAGGAGAAGGCGGCTGAGCTGAAGGAAGACTACGTAAAGAAGGCCGCGGCCTACAGAGCCGAAGGAAACCCAGATGCAACAAAAGGGTGGGGTGAGGTTCGGGCTGGAGAGACGGCTCAGCGGTTAAGATCACCGCCTGCTCTTGCAGAGGATCAGTACCCGGTACGAATAACCATCTGCAGCTCCAGTTCCAGGGGATCCGGTGCCCTCTTCTGACCCTCGCCAGCACTGTGCAACACGGGTGCACTCACATTCGTGCAGGCAACACACCACACTCATACACAGAAAATAATGAAAAATAATAAAATCTCTTAAAGGGGGGATCCAAGACCAAAACGATCAAGAAGGATGAGAAAGAAGATGAAGAGAATGAACAAGAGGAGGAAGATGAAGAAGCTGATGAGTCAGCTCTAGGGTTTTTCCTTGTCTATAAAGCATTTAGCCCTCCTGTATGTATCTACTCTTTAAAAAAATGAAATACTAGGCTGTGTAATATGTGATTGTGAACTGTACAGTGTTTTTTGTGTAGCTAACACACTGACCAATGTGTTTTAGATAGTCCTCCCTGGTGGTATTTTCAGTAGTCACTAACCTTGCCTGGCATAGTGTGGGACTATGAACTGGCAGGGAGATTTAGGGCTTGTTCTCCTTGGTAAACAACACATATTAGGTATATGGGGGTGATAATATTTCATCTTCAGTTGTCTCTGATGCAGTTAATAGGAAATAGGAGTTGTTTGATCAATGTTCTGAATAACACTCTATATTTATAAAAGATAAGTCACTTTAATCTGATTAAATTTAAATATTTACATAGGCTTCAGGTGTCTCTTATTTAATTAATTGCCAATATATACAAATGTATATATTGTATATAAGCTCATCTTTCTATCTAATGCTACTAATGATCTAACCTTCCTTGATTTAAATAAATTTATTTTTCCTTTCTGATAAACTTAAAGTAGACACTTATGCTATGAATAGTTTAAGTCCAGTTAAAACCATATACTGAATGCACTGTGGATTCTTGAAGACTGGATTCATGCTTTGCTTATTCTATATACAGTAACCAAGTGAGATTAAGAACGTATCACTGAATCTGCAGACTTTTATCTCTGCAGTTCACTTGCGGCGCTGGAGAACGACGAAGTGAAAAGGAGTCAAATGACCACTGCACACAGAAAGTGCTAGGTGAGCTGCTGCTGGAAAACACGTTGGTTATCACTTGAATAGGAATGATAACGGCTGCTTATTACCAGGCAGAGATGAGGAGGTCTTGACGCTTGTCTTGCTCTCTGTTTTGAGCTATATCTTGTCCAGCTTTCTGATACCCTGTAGGTCCTTGCTCAGATGTGATACCAACTGATCTTCAGTTTCATGGTCCCCAATGGGCAGAACACAGCTCCTGTCCCACAGGAAAGGAATGCAAGATTCTCTCCTCCTTTACAAGTCAATGCAATAGGCCTTTGGCCTTAGGATCTATGTCCATCAGAGCTTAACCTCCGCTCTCAGATGTGTCATTTTTTTCAGCCTCTCTCCTTCCCAGCCCTCTTACTTTCCACCTGTTGCCTGCCACCACATCAGAAAAGCAGAGCCAAATGTGGGATGAGAAAAAAACAGCAAAAAAAGAAAGAACAGAGAAAGTTTTTTTTTTTTTTAATATGTGAAACAAGATTTATTTTAAAAAATATGCTTGGAATGTACATCAGTTAAAGAGTTGTTCAAAGATGATATTGATTGTCACGGGAGGAGGTCCCTGTCCACTGGAGTGTGAGTCAGTGGATGAAGGCTGCTTTTCTGTTGCATGGATATGCAAAATCTCTGAGCTTGATAACCTGTGAGATGTGTGATTCAGTCATTTAATTCAGTTCAATGAACGATAAGTTTGGGTACCTTCATGGTCTTAGAGTTGGAAAGCTTCTGAGTCTTGACTGTAAAATGTCGAGTTTGATTCTTTCTTAAATTTTGCTAAAATTTTATTTTTTTGCATTTTAATTTAAGTTCTGCAAATTTGATACATTCCATTTTGGCATTAGATCTACTCCCCTCCCAGGACCTCCCCCATTGTCCCTTGCTCAATTTAATGAACTCTGATGGCCTGTAGAGTGTGATTTGTGTCTCTCAGTGTCCTTCAGTATGCATCCCTCCACTGGACCCATCAAGAGTCCCATCCCTTTAAGATACTGTCTCTCCTGCCCAGCAGGCCATCAACTGCCAAAGGTTCCTTAGTCTGGGGTGAGATTTCCTACCCACTTCCCCAAGTCCAGGCTGGGATTTTGTCTGATTTGAGCTTGCATAGGATGTGTGCATGCTGTCACCCTCAATGTAAACTCACATGAGTAACTGATCAGTTTCCTGGAAGACTGCTTCCTGTGGTCAACAACCTTCTCTGTCTGACAATCTTTCTGCCTATGAAAATGACAAGTATGTGTCAACTCTGATTTTACTTTCTCCCATTTCAGACCTTGAAAGAAAGCACCCCAATTTTTCACTTCCAAGGGCATTAACGTTCATGTGGATGCAGAGCTGGACACCTGCCTTGACTGAACGTACAGAATGCAGGGATGCCTCCAGAGTCCCTGACTGTTCACACAGTGCAAGTGCGGCAACGGGCTGTCACAGTCCTAGGACAGGGAAAATTTCAGGTACACCCAACACTGGTGTTCGAAATAAAATCTGTGTTTCATTTTCAAAGATTCCTTGAGATGCGTAGGTCCACCTACAAATGAAGCAGAAACTCGAGACCCTGCTACTTCTTGCTAGTCTAGCTAATTTAACCTCCTCCAAAACTCTACTAAGCTACACCCCTAAACTAGACTTTTAGGGTGGAAACTTCTTAACAGCCACACTTGTATTGCCTCCCTGAAGCTGTGAGTCTGCCAGGGGAATTGTGGGATACAGAACCTTTCCAAAGCAGCTCCTGGACCCAGGCCAGTTCTCTAGAGAGGGCCAGCTGTGAATATCAGCAGCCAACACTCACAGCAGCTGGAGCAGGTGTTCCTCAGTCTTCTGAGGAAACCAGCTGTGGGAGCCAGTGTCTCTGAAATCCTGAAGAAAAGGAAGGTTTTCCAAATCTTCATCCCTATGTGTTTTCTTATCTTTCTTGATTTGAGCTGTCTTCCCTGTAAGATCTTTTGAGAGTTTCTCTGGTCCATTTGTGTTCAATGAATTCACTCAGAAGAACCCTGTCTGGTTAGACCTAGGACTTCATGGGTTAGTAACCAGCAACATGGTGTTGTGGGCTTGCTCTGGGATAAACCTTTCAACTTGGAGGGGAACTCAGTAACACACAGGATGCTCTCCGGGGAGGAGATGCTCTTCCCATCTTGCAAGGAAGCTCCTTAATTGCAGGAAGTAAATAACTCAAAGGCTTCAGAAAATCCCTAAAACTCACCAGATATACTAGGCCCCTGATTCCCCAAGTATGTGTAAGCAATAAGGACTACTGACACACTCATGTCAAGCTGCCTAGAAGAGGCTCAACCCTTTGAGCTGCCTGGAGTAAGTGGAAACCAGCTGAGCTCCCTACAGGACTCTCAAGCTAAGCTTCCTGGAAGAGTTAGGGACCTGCTGAGATGCCTGAAAAAACACTTTTAACCTGGTGAGCTGCCTGTTAGTTGGCCAGTATGTCTCCCATTTCCAGCTTTTGCGAGCTGTCATATATGCTGGGGCGGGCTTTTGGTGATGCACCTGTCTTTGAGTCATTTCTGCTCCTTTATGTAACCCCTGACCTGTATTTCTCTAAGCAGCCCCAATAAAACTAATTGATTCACTGAGTTAGACATTGGTGGTACCCTTATTTTGGTCTGTTGTCAGTTCCCTATCTGGGGTGAGTGGACATTTGTTCCTGTCTCCCCAAAGATAATGTCACACAACACATGGCCAACCTTCCAACAGAAGACCGACAGAGGAACCTGATCCAGAGAATACCCTGGTTGCCCGATGGTTCACACCAGGGAGTCCTGAGACCAAGAGGTTACCTGGGCAGAAGTCAGGAATCACCAAAGTGGGCAACCCGAGTATCAGGGCTGAAGTAGGACTGGGTAAGTCCTGGCCTTACATGCACAAAGACATGATTTCTGTCCCCAGGATGCATATGCAAATCTAGGAGCCAGTGAGATGGCTCAGCAGGTAAGCATGCTCATGCAAAAGCCTGATGACCTGAGTCAACTGTCAGATCCTGCAAAAAGGCAGAAAAGAGCCGAATCCCAAGAGTTGTTCTATGACGTCTACTGTGATACACCTACACACAATCACACACATGCACACACACGAACATATTCACATATGCATAAACACAGTTACACACACAGGCACATACATACACATGCAGGCACACATAGACATACATGAACAGCTGAAATGAAGGGCTGAGGCAGGAGGAATTAGCTGGCTGAGAACCTACAGAAAAGAGAAGTGTGGCATGTTTGAGAGTATGATCAAGGTGGGAATAGACGTGCAGGAGCAGAATCCCCTGGGGAGACACAGAGCTACCCGTAATGGCTGCCCCAGGCTATGAGCTATGGTTGGGCAGGACCAGGCTTCTCCTCTCTTCTGGTTTTCCTCAGTAACTTCCACTGAGCTGAGACCCTATGTCAGAGGTAAACACTAAACAATCAGTGGAGCAAACGTCTGAATGGGAAAGGGGGAAAGGAAGGGATGGAAGAATTTTTACCTTCAAAATATTGTATTTATATAAATCTCTGCATATACATACATACATACGTGGCACAATAAATATTGTTAGTCTTCTCACAGTAATGTACATGCTACAATACACAGCTTTAACAACTCAACCCCATTCCAGTTCAATGTGACTTTAACAAACCAATTTTAGACCCTATATATTTAGAACAAGACAAATATAACAATCCTTTTACTGAGCAACTGTGGTAACCTTTGTATACTTTATTTACATACTGCTAGGTTTTACATAAACCATTTTTTAATCCTTCCCACAATCTCTACAGAGGTATTATTATCTCCACTCTGTAGATAGAAACTGAATTCCAGAGGTCTCCAATCTGGCACACAACAGAATCTGAATATAAATTCAGATCTCTCTTTTGACCACAAAAGGACAATATTTACAATGGAAATATCAAAGCTTAAATATGCAAACTAAGTTTGTTCCATCTGAATATGCTCTCTGAAGATTACAAAACATTCCTTTGTAGAAAGAGTTTGAGAAAAGCTGGAGATGTAGCTTAGTTGGTAGAGTGCTTACCTAGCCTGAGTTCTCGTCCCACTACATAAAGCATTCATGGTGGTACAAATCTATAATCCAATCACTAGAACTGCTGGTGTCGGGTGGGGAAAAAGAGCTTGGTAAACATGAAGCACAATCTTCTGAGTAGTCTCATGGCAGTCAAGGCTGTGTCCTCAAAGGACGGAGCTGATTTTGAGCAGTCTCGCCTGCTTAGGCCTGGGGTATGGGGTAGGCAGCTAGCATACTGGTCTTGTCGGTGCAGGTGTCTCTGTATAGGAACACACTCTCCCCATCCTCGCTACCTAGTCATCTTCTGACACCTGAGTTCACACAAGGCCTGCACTTGTTCGGAAATAGAACCCTAACCATAGGTGATCAGATAAACTGTAATACATTAATCTGTACAATACAGTGTCATTCAGTAGGAAAAAGGAAGAGGTATCAAAGTGATGTATGCATGAGCCTTGGTGGCTCTCAGAAACATCCTGTTAAGGAAACAAAGCCAGAAAACAACAAACCTGCTGCAGATTAATTTTGAAAAGAATTGTCTTTTCTTTTCTAACAATGGAGACACCCATCGGTCCTCCAAAACAGAGGATCCAAGCTCTTACTAAGCCCTTAAGAGGAGGAATGAGAAGGCAGCTTCTTGCTCCTTTTGTTTTCTTTCTTTTTGTGGTGCTAGGGACTGAACCCCTCATATGTATGGGGTTCAATCTCTACCAGCTGAGCTCCATCCCCAGCCTACACAGCACTGCTCTTTCAGTGAGTACACCCTGCCTAACTTATAAAATATTTCCCTTGACCCAAGATTGTCTTGACTGCATTTTCTTGCAACCAAAACAAAAAAAGACAACAAAAAACTATACAATAGTTTAAAATTAAAGAATCGTTTCTTGGGACTGGAGAGATGGCTCAGTGGTTAAGAGCACTGGGACCTGGGTTTGATTGCCAGCACTCATATGGCAGTTAACAACCATCCGTAACTCCAATTCTCTGGGAATCCAACATCAGTATCTGACATGTGCATTGCATGACATGAATACACTTATATACATGCAGGCAAAATACTCATACACACAAAAATAAAAATAAAAGTAATGTTTCTTAAGTAACTAAGGAAATTGTAACTACCCAGGAATGTAATATTATAAAAATCTCATATTTTGTTCACGTAACTTTCTCCCTGTGTGAATATTTAGTGCAACTCACCCGTGACTTCCACCAAGTCCGTCTGAGGACTGAACTCATCAATCTGTGATGATCCCTTAGTCATGATGCTTCTGGCACAGTGGTTTTGAGGGTCATTTATCTTTTGGATTATACAACTGAAAACTCATTTCTCTTGGAAGAAAAAGTCATCCCTTGGAAAAGCAAGTCATTCTAGTGCCACCTTGTTGGGCCTGTAACATTCTGAAAGGTATGTGTGGATCCGGCAGAGGAGACGTCCAGTCCTAAGACCCATCTAACTCCCCGAGCTCCTGAACAGGTTGCTAGAGCCTGTGCGTCCTCAGGTCCATGTGATAGCTCCATGGCAGGCACAACCTCGTCCTGATCATCAGTCCTGCTGTACATGTGAGCACAATGGTGTGGCTGGGCTGCAAACACCACACTGAGGCTGTCAGCCACAGCTCTGCTCATGATAGCACTGCAATTCCATTCTGTGCTGGCTGAGTCACCTGAGAAGACTAGCGGCCAAGCATCTGAGTGTTTGCATCGTTAAAACCATAACTGTGAGACAGAAAGAGCCCATTAGTTCTACCATGTAATTTTAAACCACAGAATGTCCCTCCAAATCCCTCCATATCACCCCATTTGAGAAACCTGTCATCAATTCAGGGTCCCAAGAGGTAGTTCCATGGCTGGTGAAGAGGCCCTTCTTAGCAGATGAGGCCTCATTCTGTTCTGTTTCAGTGCTTGGAGAGCGTAGGTGCAGGTAATTCAGGAAACTCCCAGCCCAGTAAGCTCAAGGATACAACACAGTAGCTTGTTTGAAAGTAGGAAACTAAAACAGTATTAACAGGTATTACATGTTTCTGCAACTGTGGGTCCAAACGTACATACCTGAGTTCATGCATTGGCGTATGTTGTATGAGAGTAAAGACACTGGCATGTTTTATCTGAGCTTGTTTGCACCAGCACTTGTCTGTGTGTCTCTGGGGACATGTTCATGACTGAAGCCTCATCATCTGGATCCTTTGTTCTAAACAGAGATGGTTTGGAGTGTGAGCACATCCTTTACAGTACGGTCCTCATGGCTGGTTCTCTCTACAGAGTCATCCACTTGATGTGGAGTTTTCCCAGGTTGTGGGTTCTGGAAAAGACAGTACCCTGAGCTGATGACAGACCTCTAGCCAATTCGCTGTTTTGCATCAGGTAAATTGCTTTACCTCTCTGATGTATGTCCACTTCCTTCTCTTTCAAATGAGGACAGAAATATTGAATCCACAGAGCTCATGGGAGGATTTGATGAGCAAACATGTACAGAGGTATCCTGTACATGCTCATTACATAATAATAATAATCTGGAAACAGTGTAGAAGTTGCACATCACATATCAACAGGGATATATTCACAGAAATGTGACATTAAGGTGATTCTGTCATTGTGTGAACAGCACAAAGTGGACTCACAAAAGCCTAGATGATTCAGCCTACTACATACCTAGGCTACCTACAATCATAGGATATTTTTTTATGGCCATGCTGAACAAAACAACATGCAATCAAATCACATACAGGACAAATGATACAATCAAGAGTCTGGGTAAAGCGAGGGGTTTGATGCTGGCATAATCTGGCACACTGTTGTACAGGAAACTCATTTTAACAAGTAGTACTAAGGGACAGAAGCATATCATAGTAAATGCACAAAGCTGTGACATGGCCACGCTACCCTTATCATGCATTGTGTGCTTGCATAACCGTGCTGCTACGCTCTCGGGACACTGGTAGCTGAGTAGATTTGTTCATACAAATATCAACACAAACAGAAAGGAGGTGGCACACCATCATGTCAGAATGGTTGCCATGATCACATGCAACAGGGAATTTTCAGCTCCATTATAACCTTACAGGACCTCTGCTTCTGTGTGCTCAGCTAATCAGTTCATGACTACTTTGCATGGCAATGACATTTGACATTTCAGCCCCCAGAGTTATTCCAGCAGGGCCTGGGGACGCTGATGGAGTCCCCAATGTGGAACCCGGTGAGCTCTTAGCGTCCCTGCACTTGCAGTCTACCAGGGCAAGGCCTAGAGCTGCAGCCCTGGCTCTAACAGGAAGTGGTCCCCTCTTCCTGGACTCAGGAGCAGGGACCTGGCAGCCTCTGCTCCAGAGTGAGATGGCAACACGGCAAAGCTGCCCCTCACAAGCACAGATCCAGATTCAAGCAGGGCAGCTTTGGATTCCAAAATAGGACGAGCACAAAGGCAAACTCTGGGAGAAAAGTGGACCCAAGTGGGAGGTCTCTTAGGTCTAGCTGTATGTATGCTTGAGTCTCTCCAACTTAGTCACAAAGTAATTCTGTTTGGGTATGCTCTATGCAAATCTTTTATTAGGTGCTGCTGGTATGGTGGTGGGCCAGATGGACTGGCCTTTCCGTCCTGGAGGACTGGTGGAGGCGCCCACCTCGGACCATCAGGAAGGCAGACAAGCAATTACAAACAGTCATCTGAACCTCAATTAAAAGTAAATGAACGTGAGGGGATTCCCGGGAAGACTCCTCAAAGTGTCGTTTCGGTTCAGACCAGAGGGCTGAGCAGCAGGGGTCAGATGATGGGAAACTCTAGGCAGTTGTCTTAGAATGTGCAAGGGCACTGAGACAAGAGCTTGTCACTCTCCATGCATAGGTGAATGTGGCTAGAGCCTGGAGGAAGGAAGTCTGTGGGAAAACGAGGCTGGAGAGGTCACAGGTGTCAAGATGGGAGTCTAGAGGCCTGAGAAAAATAATGTGCTGTGGCTGGCAATCAAAAAGACCCAAGAGCCAGCAGAAAGTTTCCCAAGAGCAGAGCTGGGCATCTCTTGAGTATTTTCTGTAGGTGTGGGTGTCACTTACCTTCTAGTTTAGCTTAGTCTAGCTCTACACAAATCCAAAGCAAACAAAAACTCTCTTAAACTAGCTTTTCTATTTGGGAATTTTAGAAAATCCTCTCTCTCACTCTCTTTCTCTCTCTATCATACACTCTCTTTCTCTCTCTAGACATGTGTGTCAATGTGCATATATACCTGAGTGTCCCTGAGCATGACATCTCGATAAATGTCATCAGTGACCATAGCACTGAGGTGTTTGCCTAGTGCTACATATCTCACCCTAGTTCCCACACCAGCCATGAAAACGTGGTCATAGCCTTTCACAGACAAGGAGAGCATGTATTTGAATATTTTCCTCAGTGGGCTGTGGGCTCAATGCCTGTATCAGTGGAGAATACTCATTGTTAGCAGAATACTAAATCACTTGTCAACTGAAGAACAGGGAATTTTACTTTTCCTCAAGGTCATGTGGCAGAAATAAGACCTGGCTTCTGTCCTAGAAAGACCTTCCAAAGAATCCAATGAAAACTGAGTCTGAAATGAAAACATAACTTTCTTATATAGGCTAAGTCTTCCCCAACATGAGGAAAATCCACATTGGCTCTTGAAAAAGAAAACACACCAGTCCAGCTGATAGGGCATTGAATGACTTGCTGCCTGATTCCTGATTCTTTTACTCCCCGATAATGCAAGCAGTGAGTCTGATCTCTGACGACATCTATTCTAAATCCACTGTCTACCTTGATAACTCTAGAAGGCAAACACAAAATTTAATTTGCTAATGGAAAATAATTGTTCAGGGGTTTCCAGCATACAAAAAAAGTGGTAGTTAAAAACCAAGGTGTTCCTGTCACCTTGACTTTCCAATTTTTTAAGTCATCTCAGGTTCTGGTGATCAGAACCAGTGTATAAGATGCTTAGGTGTGGTCTGCCTTCATTGTGTGCATCTCCTGCCTTCCTTCCTGCACTGTCATGATATGTTCTGTCAGGTGCATAGTTCTAGGGCTTCAGTGTGTGTGTGTGTGTGTGTGTGTGTGTGTGTGTGTGTGTGTGTGTAAATGTGTGAAGCTGCTGGAATTCTCTATGTGTGGACCCCAAATAAAAGCCTGAAAGCCATGGTAAGTGCACTCTGTCCTTTACATTCTCTTCCTCAGGAGGCTTATTTGGCCTCTTGGAACAGAGTGCCTGGTACCTACTAAACACCACTGGGTGTTAGTGACAAATGGTGACATCATCTGTTCTCCTCCCCAATTAATGCCTCAGCCCAGAGTAGGAGGGGCCTCCCTACCCTGATCCTGTATTTCAGCTCACGTGTCTGTGCAGACTCTCGTCTCTCGCCATATCCCCTGGTTCTCTCTGACCCTTGTTGGCTGGTCTTCCTGGCTCCTCCAGTGGGACCTCGCACACTTCACTCCCAACCAGGACACTCTTTGTCCCTTCTTTTCCCCATTACCTCCTTCTGGTCCTTCAGGAAGCTGTGCTGTCATTGACCTCGCCCCTACTTCCGGAAGTGGGGGTGTCTTTGCTAGCAGATGGGCAAGTCAGGCACCCTAGGGACAAACTCCTTTGTCACTGCATTCTGTCTTTAGGTGCAGCCTGCTTCAGCTCCTGAGTCCAAGCTCCCTCCCAGAGACCTTCACAGATCTTCATAGACCATATCCTTAAGTCCACACCTGCCAGATGAGAGCTTTGTCTCCCTGCTAGTACATCTCTTATTAGATGGAAATTTCAACAAGGCTGGGACCAAAGATCACAGCTGAACATCTGGAATGGAGAAGATCATAACACCACAGGAAAGAAGGAACTAGAAGAGGGGCAGTAAAGGAGAGAGAGTGAGAGCAGATGCTCATGTTGGCTCCGTTGGCTCTCCTTCCTCTACCCCTCTCCCCAGTCACATCACACAAATTCACCCTCAGAGCTTTGGACCCCATATGCCTGGGTCCCAGTCACTCTGCCATAGCTCTGTGGATGAACCTTGCGTGTCTCCAGTGACAAACTATGTGTCAAATCCTCCTCTCTTCTCCCTGCCCTACAGATAACTACATTATAGATTAAGCCCATCTGCTTGCACACAGTGTGCCAGCCTCCCTCTGACTAGAAGGGCCTAGGTAACAGCCAGAATACCTGGGTCACCATGGAGCAAGTACTCACCTCTGTGTGGCAGAACCAGGCACAATATTCTGGGTCAAGAGCACTTCCCTAATGCCTGGATCCCCTGGAGGACTTGGAGGTGAGGAGAGTCTCTGTGGAAGGCATGATGGCTGAGCAGGTAAATTTACCCTGCACGCAATACGGTCTCAGAGCAATGAGGACAGTGTCCATTGACACTAAGGCAGTCTTATTTGCAGCCAAGGAGGCAGGGACCACTAGGAGCAAACTCCTACATTAGCCCCCTTCAGAACGTCCTTCCGTCAGTTTCAGCTAAAACCATTCTGGAAAAAGCAAAGCATACACAACTGTGTTTCTGTCTGCCTTCTTTATGCTGCAAACTGAGCATGCCCAGAAGTGTTTCTGTCTGTCATTATGACCTCGAGTTAAATATGCCCAGCAATGTGTCTTCCATTGTCCTTGTTAGTTTTATTGCCAACTTGACATATCTGGAAAGAAGGAACCTCAGACAAAGAATTTCCTCCATTAGATTGGCCTGTGGGTCACTTTCTTGATTGCTAGTTGATGTGGGAAAGCCTAGCCCACCAAGGGTGTTGCCATCCCTAGGCAGGTGGGTCTGAACTGCGTGAGAAGGGTGGCTGAGCAAGCTAGAGGAAGCAGGCTAGCAAGCAGTGCTCCCCTGTGGCTGATGCTTCAGTTCTGGCCTCCAAGTTCCTGCCTGAGTCCACCCTTCAGTGATGGACTATAACCTTTAAGTCAGATAAGCCTCTTCCTCCCCAAAACTGCTTTGGGTCAATGTTTTATCACATCAAGAGAGGAGCAAACTACAGAAGCCATCTTTCTTTCCTGAAATCTACTCTTGAGCATGCTCAGTAGTGTACATGCTAAAGTGAATGTACTTAGGAATATTGCCACTTGAACTACTTTCTCATGCAAATATCTGTTCTCTGAATAAAACCCCCATCCTTCCTTTATTCAGGACAGGTGTTGTTTTGGAAATAGTTACCATGCTCCCCTTCCCTGCCATAGTCGTAAATCTTTCTCTATTCCTTTATCATCTGGTTGTTCTTACTGGCTTTACACTCACCAAAAGACGAACCTACATCCTGAACCCGGGAAAGAATCCAACGAGGCAAGGTGAGGGGTCTGGTCAACACCCTGGGCTCAGCCTGGCTACAGAAAAGAGGCTGATTGTGTGTCCTCAGGAATCCACCAAGGATTGGGACCACAGGTTTGAGTTAGCATGAGGGACACAGAGAAAGTTACTCAGTGTTATCTAGCCATTGCCTCCAGTCATGGAGGGAGCAGACAGGTTTATCAGACTCAGGAAGCTCACAAAACTCACAAAACTCAGAGAGTTCATGAACCTTACAAGATTCACAAGGCCCTTCTTCAACATAAAAAAAGGAGCAAACAGTTGTTCAAGTAGGAGACTGTTCTGCAAGGCATCCCAGTGATGCTGCTCTGTGTCCTCACCCACAGCGGGGTTGGCTTACATTTGAGTCATTGTGCTTGTAGGGAAACAGGTTCCTCTCTGCCCAAGTCCTGCCCTCTGGCCAATGAGAGAGGAGGGAGGCGGGGAGTGGGTGGAGAAACACAGCTGCTATTCGGAGGAACTGCCAGAGATCGTAACCACGCGGGGAGAAAAAATGCCCCATTCCAGGCCCTCGCAGACAGTCAGGAACCCAGGAAGCAGCATTCTAAGTCCCGGCAGGCCCGAAGGTCACGTGAGTGGGAGCAGAATTCCCGGGGAGAGCTAGGACCTGTGCACGGTCACAGGCACTTTGAGCGAGCCGCCAGCAACCAGGGAGAGGACTGAGCCTGGCGCCTGGCTGATGCAGAGACTTTGTAGCTAATTCCCGGGCGGGCTGCGGGTGCCTGGCAGCTTTGCAAACGCTGTTAAATGAATAAACCTTTTCTAAATAGAAAATCAGCTTCTATTTTACCCAGCTGGATGAACCAGATCCCACCCGCTAAGGCGTGGAGAATAAATTTATGCAACAGTGCTCCTGTAAGTAACCCCAGTAAACTCAATGGTTTACCAGACCGGATGTGAGTGGAATCCTTGTTCTCCTGCCAGTGCCCTGATTGGAGCAAACAGATGTTTGCTCACATTTCCCCAGGAAAAGTCTGACAACATCCAGAGAAGGATCTAGATTGCTGGTTCAAATGCAGATTGTGGGAACCCACTGGACTGCTCAACAGTGTCAAAGTCCTTGCTGTTGTGATCCAGCTGGTGTCAGCATTCAAAACACGGGACTCGCACCTGGGGAGGTATAGGTATGCCATGCGCTTAACCCCTCACCAGCTGTGTGGTCTTGGGTGACTCATGGAATTTCTCTGAGCTTTGTATTGATAAAGCAAAAATTGCAAATCCTGCTTCACAGGGTGATGGGAAAGACTTTTAGTTAAAGAGCCTACTATGTGCCAAACAGCAGGCAACCCTCTAATGCTATAATACTGAGCCAAGGTAAACTTGACTTCTGCCTTCATGGGGTTTGTGATGGGAGAGGAGGAGATTTTTACTCATTTTTATCATGAACTGAAATAAGTTCTGACAAGCATTTGATACTAGAGACACTGACCTTGTGCAGGGAAGGGAGAAATCCGGGGTTTTCCCAGACGAAAGGACAATAGGTGGATGGTTCTGATAACTGAAGAGCCCATTCGTCATGCCCAGGGGTGAAGGCCTGGAGAGAGGAGAGGGCATCCCACTATGCAGCAGTACAGGCGGAGGAGCGAACACAGGGGACAAGGCAGAAGACATCAGGCAGAGGCAAGACCCGGCGGCACACTGGCTGGACGGAAAGTTGTGAAAATCATCAGAGAGCTGCTTTGCCGAGCAGAGGAGCAGCCCCAGCCTTACAGGAAAAAGAGAAAGAGGGCTATCAGTCCCAGGAGCCTTTCTGTTTCTCCTGGGAAGCCAGTGTCCTCAGACAACAGGACTCCAGGGAGCTGTGTTAAGAACAGGATTCTCAGAGGGAGGGGATAGTCAAGGGAGCACCTCATCTCTGTCCCAGGCCTAGCCCTCCCTGTTCACTCAGTGATGGAGCATGGTATTCAGCCACATAAATATCCCTGTGATATTTATATGAGAGGACCAGCAGGGGCTCATAGCATCGCTCTGTTAGTTCCTCTCCCAAGCTCTCATTCTGGAGGAAGCCACTGGCCGAACTCCTCAGCTCCATTCACATGGACAGGGAAGTAGTCCAACAGACCTCGGCCTCCCAGCCCCTTTAAACCACTACATCTCTCTCATGTCTTCTTTTAGAATATGTAATTAAGCCAAAAAGAGCCTGGAAACCCCTTTTCTGATCAATAATTCAAAAATGCTAGTCTCTTATGACACCTTGGTCATTATTATTCTTAGGTCAGACTTTCATGAATTCTCCAGGATGGAGTTTCCTGCGGGGACACCAAGAGAGAATGAATGTAGCCTTTGAGTAATTTTATATTCAAAGACTATCCTTCCTATTTTTCTTAAACAGACAGGAAGAACTGTTTATAAATAAAGACAATGTTGGTCTCATGGGTGGGGATTTGTAAAGGTGGCTATTCAAGAGGGTCATAAATTAGAGGAATAAGAAACATAATGTGCCATTTAGAAACGTCTGACATGACCTTTCAGCTTTATAATGAGCACCACTGAGGGGTATCTATTGCCTTGATTTTCTCTCTCTCTCCACACCCCGTGTGTGTGTGTGTGTGTGTGTGTGTGTGTCTGTGACGCCTTTCCTCCTCCTTCTTTCCTCACTCTGTTCTATAGAAAACATTCTGGTAACTCAGATAATATCAGCTATCTCTTTTTCTCAATATTCTACAGTAGTAACTATTGAACTCTGATTTTATTCAGCACAGCAATATGTTCCATTAGAAACCCCTTCCCAATTCTGTTCTAACTCGAAGTGACCAGTTGAACCATCTGGCCAATGAGATGTGAGCACAGGCTGGGCCTACCCTTATGGAATGACAGCTGTTAAGCTGCAAGGAACTTTTAAAAATTCCACTCTTAGAAAGCAACAACCTGGACTTGAGTTACTCCATTTTCAGTGTAAGTGTCAAGAAAGAAATGACTCTACATATCTTGTCTACAACCACACAATGGTGGTAAACAGCAGGCCAGGAGGTGCAGTCCAATAGATAAGAATCCCCTCACCTGGGACTGTGCAAGTGCAGTCCAAGACTGAAATGTGGCAGGCATGCTGACGGTGATGGACTACTGACTCTGCCCCCAGGCTCAAGCTCAACTTCAGTTCTTCTTGCCCATGATCCTCAGGGTTCATTTCAAACTAAACCCTGAATGGCCTGTCACCCAGATTTGACATCTCTGAGCCTGAAGAGCTCTGTCTGCCAGTCCTAAGTCCTCCATAGCCTCTTCCTCCATGCCTGGATCACCGGGACAGCCCCTGAGCTCTGCAGTACCATTAACCCTTTCTTAGCCGCTCTGTAACATGAAAATTTATATATTTTATGTGATAATGTAATGAGTTAATCTAAGAATTAACATTAGTAACTAAGATTATAATAAAGAACCTGTGTGACTGGCAAGATGGCTCGGTGGGTAAAGGAACTGAGTTCAATTCCAGAGACCCACACAATAGAAAGACAGAATCATTCCCACAAGATGTCCTTGGACCTCCACACATGTGCTATAGCATGCACCTTGCCATTCACACATACAAAAGAAACAAAGAAATAAATGCAATACAATTAAAAAAAGTGTTGCCAATGGCCAGGTGCCAAGAGACATTGGGATTACTTGCCAAACTGCAGCCAACAGAGCTGACATAACTTGAGAATTTATTGATCACTCAATAAATTTTGACACTGAGGTAAGACATAATCATGTCCATCTGTGTTTCTGACATAACACACTCATGACAGATGTCAACAGAAAATAACAGAAAACAAAACCGACTCCACTGGCCTGTGTCTGTACCTTCTAACATCTTCCCATCTGGACTCTGGAAACTGGAGGCAGAGCAGCCATCTTACAATCATGCAGAGAAATCTCACATAAAAAGAATGGCCAAGCAGAGAGCCAACAGAAGCCTGGACTCATGGAATTTCTTTTAAGTAGCTGTACCAATCAAGAATAGGCATTGGTAGGCCCGGTGTCACATATAAGTCCCTCTTTTTCACCTCCAGCCTCTGATGTCCACCTATCAACCCCTACTTGGTTGCCTCCCTCAACATCTTCAGCTTAACATGTCAAAACTTAAATTTTTATCTCATTAAATCAAGGCCATAATCAGATACCACTTTGAATTCATTAAGATGTCTATTATTAAAAAAAATAACAAATGTTAGGAAAGGTATAAAAAAATTAGAACATTCCTATTCTTGATAGGAATTTTAAATGGTGTGGTTTCTATACAAAATGATATGGATATTCCTAAAAAAAAATAAAAAGAATTATCACATGAGCTGGAAATTCTATTTCTGGATACATATCCCAAAGAACTGAAGGACCTTCCAGCACATATCTCTGCACCTATGCTTTAAGCAGAATTGCTTGTGATAGTCCAAGAGTCAGTGTGTAGAAGCAATCCAAGTGCAGATTAACAGATAACTCGAAAAGCAAAATGTGGTTTATACACAGAATGGAATCTTAGTCAGCCTGGAAAAGGAAGGAAACCATTTGTAATGCTGGGGATGGAAACCAGGACCATGTGTATGCTAGGCACGGACTTTGTCACTGAGCCACACCCCAGCCTCCAAAGGAAATTCAGACATAGGCTTACAATATGGAATAACCTTTACGGTATTGTGGCAAGTGAAATACGGCAGTTACTGAAGGACAGCTACTAGAAGATTCCACGTGTACAAGTTACCTAGTCAAATTCATAAAGACAGAAAGTAAGGGACAGTTGGCTAGTGGGGGGAGGTAGAGAGATTGGAGAACTGTCCTTAGCCGTGGGAAAGATGTCCTCACTCCAATCACTTCAGACTCTGTGCTCCAGAACTGTGAGTTCCCAAGAGGAGAGTGAGGTGGAGGCTGCCTTGTATCCTCCCATCTCCTCTTACCAAAGAGCTACCAGGCAATGCAGGTTACTGTACCGACTGTCACTGAATAGCAGTGAGTGTGTCTGAAATATAAGAAATCCTCTGGGGTTCATGTCTCATGTCCTGTGATGAAAACTGATGGAGGGCCAGCAAGATGACGCAGCTTGTAAAGGTGTTTGTTGCCAAGCCTGATGACCGGAGTTTGATCCTCAGGACCCACAAGGTGGGGGGAGAAAACTGACTCTTGAAAGTTGTCCTCTGACTGCATCCAGCCCTCCACATACACAAAATAAATATGTATAATAATAACAATTAAAATAAATAAATAAATCTGATGGAAACTTACAATGATTCAATTCAGACAGGCCTGAATATTCTAGGCCAAGGATTAACAAACTACAATGCACAGTGTTTAATTGTAGCATTGCAAAACCCAGTTGAGTATGTGAGACAGAGTGTAAGCTCTCCAAATTTTGTTTTATTCTTTAGACTCTTTCCCCAAAATAAAGTTTGGTGATTCCTGGCCTAGACCTACTACTGGGAACTTGCTGAACATAAAGGTGATATTGAATAAAGGATTGTAACTAGCTGTGGCTAGATGGTCAGTTACATAAATGAGAGCTGTAATGTTTATGTCTTTACTACTATGATGAGTGTTTATATATTGAGGCTGAGGATGTAGCTCAATCAGTAGGGTGCTTGTCTAACAGGAATAAAGCCTTGTGTTTTATCACCAGCATCACATAAACTGGGCATTGTGGTGCACAGTTGTAACCCCAGCATTCTGAAGGCCAGAAGATCAGCTCAAGGTCATCCTCAGGTACTTAATGAATTTGTAGCTTGGGCTACATGAGATTCTGTCTCAAAAGCAACAAACAACAGCAAAAGACATAAAATGTTTATATATAAATTATCATTTATATAAAAAGTGTTCATATACAAATAAATAATATACAAATAAAATAGCAGTTAACAATGTCTGGCAGTATTTAGGTTATGTGTATCAAAGAGGGAGTAGAAATAGTCAAGAAAAGAATAAGCATTATCCCAAGACAAAAAAAAGACTTTATACTCTCTTTTAGAGAAAGGGCTAGTGTCTGGTTGTACACAGCCTGCTTTCTGAACACAGAGGCTTTGTGACTGTCTTTATATGAATATGGCTTAAAGTGACACATGTGGATGCTGAAGTAGACCATAATGATTTTCTGATATGATAACTTGATTGAGCTGAACTACATTTCCCAGAATTCCCCTTCCTGTGGGTTTCTGTTTCTGGCAGGGTACATTGAGAGTATCATGACAGTTCTGGCAAGCAGAGCACAAGCAGCGCCATCTTTCTCCTGCACTGATTTGACTTACAGCGAAGGCTGCAAATACTCTCTTACCATTGAGTCCTGCATCAGTTTGCCTACCTACTCAGGCAGAATATGATGACTCCGGGATGAATGACCTCGACTCCTGCAGAACACCCATATTGTCAAAAGCACAAGTCCAGGGTAGTCTCTGCTTTCCCGCTCAGGCTTGCTCTTTTCTGTTTTACATCCATCTTCCCTTCCCAATCACTGGACTGTGGACTTCAATCTCTAGCATCCAAAAATCAATTTCCTCTAAAAATCCCATAGCAGAACCAAGTATGAATGTGTGAGATCTCTTTGTGGTTCCACTTGTCTGAATGAACCCTGATTTGTATACCAAGTATCTACTAATGCAAGATACACTTGACATAGCAGTAAATTCGGGGTGGATATAAGAAATCTCCCTGGAGCTAACACTACAGTGGAGGGAAAATGGGTTCAAATTACTTTAAAAGAAGGGACTCACAGAGGCATAAGCAATGTGCTTCAAGGGCTTGGGAGTTACAAAGGCTTGCAAATAGCCAGACTCAAAGTATGATCTTGGCTCTACCACTCACCAGGTATGTGACCTTGGAAATGTGACTCAATGGTGTCTTATCTCCTTTCACTTGGCCCATCAGTTAATCAACAGGATGACAGTCTGACACCTCTCCCTTCATTTTGCGTTTGTCTCCATTTTGGGTACAAGTATAAAGATATCACTGTCCTTAACCTCTTCTCTTGAGTTGCCTTGGATTCTCACAACAGTAAAATCTCATAAGACAGTTCTTTGCCCAGAAGAGGGTATTTATCTGTGATAGTGAGGCCATACCCTGAACACAAGTAATCATCTCCTAAGAACCAGGTGACACCCTTGAGTGATGACAGTGCTGAGGATATCTTTGAGCCACCTTGCAGAACCAGAGCCAGAATTGAGGCAATGATCAATCAGATCATATCTCAATCAGAACTTCTTAATTAAGTATGCATAGCTCTTGTGCCCCCTGACCTAATTCCTTCTTGACTTAAATCCCAAACTGATGTCAGCGTCCCCAAATACTGAATAATCTCTCTCTACTTTTCCCCTGTCTTCTTAATTAATATATTGGGGCAGGCTGTTGAGCTTAGCCTGATGGGACAGTTGGGACCTTGTCCCTAAAACCTCTAATAATAATATTAAAGGATGTGATGGTTCTATTAGACTTTGCAAATATGCAGATTGGTCTAGCATTTTCTCCTCTCACGTAGAAGGAATTAGTGAATTTTGGTGTGATAGAGTTGGAAAAGGCCTTTCTCTTAACCATAAAGCAAGGCTGCCATCCTCAGGGACAGACGCCTGTGTTAATACCCCTTCCATTTTTCCTTTCTTTATATTCAACCGAAACTTTCAGCTGTAAGCTGAACATGCCAGAGGCCTTTCTGCCCATTGCTTTAATCTATTACTTATGTGCTCCACGACTGAGCTAAGCACGCTTCATGAGTCTACATTTAAAACTATGACCTTAAACTGAGCATGCTCAGAAACATACTCTGTAACTGAGCATGCTTAGGAATGGACTGACCTCTATATGAAGATTTATGGGCTGCATAAATAAAACCCCACGCTTCCTTTGTTCCAGAAGAACCCGAGTTTGGAAATGACTTCTGTGCTCTCCATGTCTGCTGCAGATAAATAATTCTTTCTCCACATTTTTATGTCTTGGCTGTATTTATTTTGTAGCTATACCCATCAAGATGTGAATCCATTGCTTTGGTTAGAATTCTGCAAATATTCAAAAGTAATTTCATGAAACAGTAGGCTCTTACCTACCTGCTACAACAAACTGACTTGGTATTGTGGAACCTTAAACACTATACCTTTCAGTGAAATTATGACTCTCACTGGGGATCTATCATATTATTTTTTCAAGACTAAAATGAAAAGATATACGGTACATAATATGCTTAGACCTATGTGGTAGTTTGAGTGAGAATGTCCCCCATAGGCTCCAAGTATTTGAACATTTTGTCCCTAGTGGGTGGCGCTGTTTTGGGAGGCTTTAGGAAGTATTGCTGTGCTGAAGGAAACACTTCACTGGGAGTGTTTTCACTGGTTTTGAGAGTCCTTAAGCCTTGTTGGATTTCTAGTCACTCTCTGCATCTTGCACTTGCTTGAAGGTGTGAGAGCTCCTCTTTCTCCTCCAGCCACCTCCTACAACCATGTCTCCCTGCCAGGATGGATGCTGATTCCTCCCGGAACTGTAAGTTCAAATACATTCTTCCTTCTATAAGTTCCCTTGGTCATGGTGTTTTATCATAGCAACAGGACAGGTACTAATACAACCTATTACAATGGGGAGACCATGAGAGCCAGTCTTGCTGTTTGAAGATCAATGATAAATCGCCCTCTGCAATCTGCTACTGGATTTTCCTTTGTTCTTTAATATCTCACTGATCTTTTGGAAATGAAGGAATTCACATAAAATAAGTAGCTTGATGAATTTTAATCATAGGCATAATTGGATAATAAAATTAGTCACATGGAGTAATTAAAAGGAGTAAATAAAGGAATCAATCTATCATTCTTTTGGAGCCTCTTCAACAACAGAAGTTCAGCTCAGGGCAGACTAGAAATCAAATAATGACCCTTTGTGCCTGAAAGTTGGTTCAGTGATTAAAGGCACTTGCTTCCAAGCCTGATAAACTGAGTTTATTCCTTGGACCCACATGGTGGAAGGAAAGACTTGATGCCCACAAGTTGTCCTCTGACTCCCACACATGCACCATGGCACATGCTCCCACATGTGTATATATGTGCGCACACAAATAAATAAATGTAATAAATTTAAAATTAATTCATTAAGTAAAAAAAAACAACCTGTGACTCTTCAGGCAAGAAGGCTGTGTCTTCCTAAGAGGAAAAAGTACATATAGAAGAGATATACCATGTCAGTGAGGGCTCATATCACTTGAGCTAAGGATATCATTTTTAATGATTAGGCTTTAGCTTAGTGAGCAGGAAGGAAACTAGTTGATTTTTGTCTAGTGAGTTCGTTTTTCTGGATTGTCTCCAGATTAGCTCATATATATATATATATATATATATATATATATATGCCATATATATATGTTTCATCTCTGCCTGTTTTTCATAAATGTAGTGTCTTAGCTCAAACACAAGTCTGGACATGCCAAATCTTTAGTAATGTTCTCCAGCAATGCCTGCTGTGTTGACTCCCACACTGGAGTTTTTAAAAAGTTCCTCCCTTTCCCAGTTTTGTCCTCCTGAGCTGGCTCTCTCTATTTTTGGGGGTCGGGGGAGGAGAGGGAGCTCTAGTTCCTGATATCTGAGCCCAAGACCCTGAGACCTGAGCTGGAATCCACCACTCCCAAACGTTCTCCGTTCTCCCAGTCTCTATTTCTTGTCTTTCCCTACACTTAGGCTGTTGCAATCACAGCCCCAGCCTGCTGCTGCCCTCCCTTTCTTTGGCTTCTGATTCAGGACTCTACCTCATGGTGGGCCCAGTCTTATCTCAGCTATAGTACCAATTATTAGGCCATTTAGGTTCCTCTAACTCTTTACTTTCCAGTAGGCCCCAGGAAAATTTCTTTTATCAAGTACATAGAAATGAGTTGAGTTTCTTAATTACTAACAGATTATAAGACAGCCATCAGTTTACCAAACTCTGATCTACAAGCTCTTGTCATGGGGACAAAGTAAGGCAATGGTTAGAAAATGCTTTATGCAGATATGAAGGTCATTACAGAAGATGGCTCTGTTTCACAGATGATGAAACTTGCCCTCAGAGATGCAAGGTGGCCTGACCAAGGACTCACAGAAAACCAATTTAGGACCACAAAATAGATCAATCTTCCCATGGGCCAGTGACCAATATTCTTGTGGTCTTATCTCTTTAAATATTTTGTTTATTGGAATTTTGTGTGTGATAAAGTCAATAAAAAAAACTGGGTAAGATTTTGGCATATATTCCTCCACTGATTTTTTTTTTTTTGGTACCTAATTTTCTTCCCCACATAATACAATCACTGTTTTGTAAACTATTTTTAAAACCCCTTAGTGTGTGAACATCTCTTGTTAAATATTTGTGAATATTGTTTTGTATATCAGCCCAGTGCACAAGTGGTATAAACATACTAGGATCCTACTGTCCTATGACTGTATTTCATTAAAACAGTCCTGTGATCAACAGCCTCTACATAACTTTACAAGCAACTTAGATTATTTTACTAAGATAAATTAAGTACAACTTATTTATTTATTTATTTATTTCTGTATATGTGGAGTTTAGATGAGGGTATTAGATCCCCTGAAGCTGGAGTTACAGGTGGTTATGAATCATCTGACATGGGTTTTGGGAACAAAACTCAGGTCCTCTGGAAGGGCAGCAAGCCTTCTTAATCAGTGGTCTATATCTCTACACCATAAGATAAATTCTTGAGTGGAACTGTGGAGCAAAAAGTCACAGAAAGATACATTTTTATTTCATTTTGTCAACTCGTTCTCAAGAAACCTCACAACAGAGCGAGTGTTTATTTTTCTCCATTGTGGCCCAAACTTAGCATTATTGTTCGAATCATCTCCTGTACTCACCTATTTTAATTTGCATTTTTAAATGAAACTTGAAAGTAACTATTTCTAAATTTACAGCTATTTGTGAGTCTTCAGGGTTTTCTCTTGGTCTGATTGGCACTTGCAGGAAGCACAGGCATTAGGACCCTTACAGGCCTCTGACGTAGGCCACATCCTTAGGAACCAGCAAAACTAGGGCAGTCATCTTGCTAGATGATCTAGAACAAAAGAATCTGACAAGTTTCCCTCCTGTCTGAGCTCTACCTCCGAAGACAGGTGGTTTTGGAGAGGGTTGTGCCAAGAGGCAGCAGAGGGAGGAGCTGGAAGAAGGGGACTGGGCAGGGTGAGGCCCAGCACCGTGCTCTTACCTGAAGCTGAAGGACAGTCTAAGTGGGAGGATGACAAGCAGATACATTTGAGCCCACCACAAAGCCGCAGGCTAGCAGAGAGAAAAAGGGAAGTGGCAGGCGGCTCCACCCGGTTCTGGGGTACACTAACGCACTTTGCTGGTCCCAGGATTCTAGGCTTCTTTCTACCACACCCCTCTGCACAAAAGGGAGTGCAAGGCAATGAGGAGCTTCTAGGGGGCAAATAACTGCCTTTTGTAATGAACCATTGGTAAAAGACCAATCATTTTCATCTCTTGTTAAACTGTCTATGGAAGAAATTAAAAATAATTTAACAAAAGAGCTCCCACTTAGAGAGTTGAGAAGGCAAAGTTGATCTGGCAAGGGTAACACACGGCTCTCACTGCGCATCAGGTCAAGGAGCTCCTTCCAACTACTGTATATGGGATCCCTCAGCTAGGGAGCCAGTGAGGTACTGGAGCGTGCCTGGACAAGGAGGAGGCAAGACAGCACTTGCCCGGTGCTGCCCCAGTATGCCTTTGATAGAAACATGTGCAAATCATAAATTTAGTCCTTCACAGATTTTTTGTTTGTTTGCTTGTTAGAGACAGGATCCCCCTATAGCTCCAGTTAGCCTGGAACTTGCTATATATACCAGGCTCTACTCCATCTCACAGAGCCACTTTTCTCTGCCTCCTGCGTGCTGGACTTAAAGGTATACTCCATCATGCCTAGCTTGAGTCACAGGGCTTTTGTGATGCAGCAAAGAGTTGGTTTTGTGCAGTATCATTTTAAAATCACCTGGTCAAACTCAAAACCAGGATCAATATGTGATAGACTATTCAGGACAGCTCTTCTTTTGAGGAACACATGGAAATGCTGTCTCAAAGCATTTGCTGAATTTTAAGCAAAACTTACAAGCTGAGAAGTTGTTTTTTTTTAAAAAATATTATTATTATTTTATGTGTGTAAATGTATTGCCTGCATGTGTGTAAGTGCAACAATGTCATGCGGTGCCTTGGAAGTCACAGGGGGCCATGGATTCCCCAGGAACTGGCTACAGGTGGTTGTTAGTCATCATGTGGGTGCAAGAGGAGCCACTGATCTTAACCATTGAACTACCTCTCCAATCCCAAGACGTTGTACTTTTTATCAGAGAGAAGGATAGAAGAGAAATTAAGTAGAAACTGGCATTATAAAGTAAGCAGAGTTTTAGAAGTCTCTGCCTTGGGGGAGCAAGAGTGGAGTTCAGGGCTCCCCAAGGAGAAGGGGTCCTGGAATGCACCCAAACTTTCAGAAGAAACTCTGAACTCCTAGAAAGAAAGACTAACAAAAAATGGACTGTAATTTTTGAAAACTAAAGCTTGGGTTTGATCTGCTCAGTCTCAGCCTAGATTATTACAGTCTGCTCCAACCCTGATTTTCAAAGGCAAAACTATATATCAGAGGAGAGAGAGCACCAGTCAGGGCCTCCAAGTCTCTCCTCAAATTTATACACAGAGTGTCAAATCATCAAAAAACAAGTTGCAAAAGTAACGAAAAAAATTATGATGGAAAAGGCAAGAAAGCAATAAGATAAAATAAACCTAGAAAGAGATCCAAAGACGTCCTGATACTGGACTGACCAGGAACTTTCAAAATAAATGTAACTAATATGTAATTAATAATTAGCAAAGATCTATTTTCAAAATCAAATGAAAAATTTAGATGTAAAAATATGATAATTTAAAACTAAGAACTCAACAGTTAGACTTAATGGCAAAGTAGGCTCCCTGGAGGAAGGCCTAGTGAAGTCAAAGAGAGGTAACAAAATATTTGGACTAAAGGAACAGAAAGAAGAACATACATTAGAAATACTGGCAGTGGTGGGGGCAGCCCAGGACACCTGACAGGACATAATGAAGAGGCACACACACGTGACCAGAGACACGGGGGCGGGGTGTGTAAGTAATTCTCTGACAAAATATATCAGACCAGTTTCCAGAAGTGTTATAAACTCCAAACAGAATAAATACAAAGAAATCATTTCAAGCACATTTATAGTTAAGCTGTTTTTTAAAAAGAAAAAAAGAAGCCACACAGAGCTGAAAGCTAAATCAGATTTTAATTTATTGATTATCATTTAATTTCCTTTCATTACTGAATGGCTGCATCAGAATCTCTGGGAGCTGAGCGAGGGTAGCTAGAGGGTACTTTTGACCACGTACTTTCTGGAGCACTGTACTGCTTTGTTTTCTGTTGCTAAGAAACAATACCTCAGACTGGGAAAGTTAAAAGGAAAAGAAGCTTTTTGTTGTTGTTGTTTCTGACTCACATTTCTGGTTCAAAGTCAAGGCCCACATTTGGC